>JAGIQG010000011.1:69143770-70457513 GCA_024679065.1 Sphyrna mokarran | reverse complement strand
GCAGGCACGCTGGGGCTGTTTAAGGGTCTCTTGGACAGCCACATGAGCAGTATGCAGATAGCGGGATATATTAGGACTGTTTAACTACGGCTTTTTTCCACAGGTAATTCGGTCCATAATTTGAGCACGCATTCGGCAGGTGGTGCGAGGACAGCTCTTGGATGTTGATTCATGGGTTGCCTGGTACCTCATGTCGTATATGGGTGCTTTATGTGGGCCACCTGAAGGGCACCATGACAGCTCAGAGACTATCGATGTGGCTGTGCAGACACTTGGAATTGGGCCGGTGTCTGCGGGAGTTTTGCGCGTTCTCCCCGTGGTTGCGTGGGTTTTCTCCGGGCGCTCCGGTTTCCTCCCACAACCCAAAAATTTGCTCTTAGGCTGATTGGGTAACAAATTGTCCCTATGGTGAAAATTTTCCATATTAGGAATAATATATATATTATTATATAGGAATATTAAAATAGGATAATGTATTTGGTATGACGGCGGCGCGGGCTCGTTGGGCCGAAGGGCCTGTTTCCCGTGCTGTGTTGCTTAATAAAAAAAAAATTAATAAAAAAACTTCAGATTTCAGAGAGGGGAATGTTGAAAAATATTGATGCAGTGCAGCAAAAGTTTTAATGACCTGCTGCATTCTGTAGAGACTGTGACTTCTAACTTTTTGATGGTCCCCCTGAGGTGCTAATAATATGCAAATCATTTGGGGACACAGGGTGTGTGCTGCTCCTCAACATTAGAAAAATGTGTGTCCAGGTCACTGATGCAGCGCACAGTTTTTGGGTTAAGTTACCAAGGATGAACTGTTGTCCCAAGCCATAGGGAGGAGCTTTTCTCTGTGCCACAGTGTATCACCACATCTCCCTTTCTTTTCTTTGTATGAAAGAAAAATGAGTACATAATTTTTACATAATGTTACATAATAACATAAAGATGCGTATACTTTAATGCAAGGAGTATTCGCAATAAGGGGGAGGAACTTGCAGCTTGGACCAGTACCTGGAACTTCGATGTTTTGGCCATTTCAGAGACTTGGGTAGAGCAGGGACAGGAATGGATGTTGCAGGTTCCGGGGTACAAATGCTTTAGTCGGAGTAGAGAAGGGGGTAGAAGGGGGGGAGGAGTGGCGTTACTGGTCAAAGACTGTATCACGGTGATCGAAAAAAAGTTTGATGAGGACTTGTCTGTTGAGGTAGTATGGGCTGAGATTAGAAACAGGAGAGGAGAGGTCACCCTGTTGGGAGTCTTTTACAGACCTCCTAATAGTTCTAGAGAGGTTGAGGAAAGGATTGCAAAGTCAATTCTGATTAGGAGTGAAAGTAGTAGGGTAATTGTGAGGGGGGACTTTAACTTTGCTAATATTGATTGGAATAGCTATAGCTCTAGCTCGTTAGAGGGGTCAGTTTTCGTACAGAGTGGGCAGGAAGGTTTTTTGACTCAGTATGTAGATAGGCCAACTAGAGGTGAGGCTACATTGGATTTGGTGCTGGGCAATCAGCCAGACCAGGTGTTAGGCTTGGAAGTTAGTGAACATTTTGGTGATAGTGACCACAATTCGGTTACGTTCACCTTAGTGATGGACAGGGATAGGCATGAAGCTGGGGGCGGTAGTTATAGCTGGGGGAAGGGTAATTATGAGGCCATCAGGAGAGAATTAGGGTGCATAGATGGGACTAGGGAACTACAGGGACTGGGAACATCTGGAATGTGGTGCTTATTCAAGGAGCAGCTGCTGCGAGTCCTTGATAAGTATGTCCCTGTCAGGCAAGGAGGAAATGGTCGAGTAAGAGAACCTTGGTGTACGAAAAAAGTTGATTTGCTGGTTAAAAGAAAAAAGGAGGCTTATGTCAGGATGAGGCTTGAAGGCTCAGTTAGTGCAATGGATAGCTATAGATTAGCCAGGAAGGAGGTAAAAAGTGAATTGAGGAGAGCTAAGAGGGGACACGAGAAGATGTTGGCTGATAGGATTAAGGAAAATCCTAAAGCTTTCTTTCGATATGTTAAGAATAGAAGATTGGTTAGGGCAAGATTAGGGCCAGTCATAGACAGCAGTGGGAAGTTGTGCGTGGAGCCTGAAGA
Organism: Sphyrna mokarran; assembly: GCA_024679065.1. Classification (NCBI taxonomy): domain Eukaryota; kingdom Metazoa; phylum Chordata; class Chondrichthyes; order Carcharhiniformes; family Carcharhinidae; genus Sphyrna; species Sphyrna mokarran. The sequence goes on along the minus strand of JAGIQG010000011.1, from coordinate 70,455,434 downwards.
GATTGGTGAGGCACTGAATAAATATTTCTCGTCGGTATTCACGCAGAGTGCTGGAAATGTAGCTATGGAGAGCACTGAGGTACAGGGTTGCAAATTGGGGAGTATTGTAGTGGATAGGGAGGATGTGTTAGAAATTCTCGAGGGTTGAAGTTGGATAAGTCCCCTGGGCCGGACGGGATTTACCCTAGGATTCTCTGGGAGGCAAGAGAGGAGATTGCAGAGCCTCTGGCTCTGATCTTCAGGTCCTCTTTGGTTACGGGTGTGGTTCCGGAGGACTGGAGGATAGCGAATGTGGTCCCATTGTTTAAGAAGGGGAAGAGAGACCTTCCAGGGAATTATAGGCCATGAGTCTTACTTCTGTTGTGGGCAAGGTATTGGAGAGAATTATTAGGGATAGGATTTATAGTTATTTAGAGAGAAATGAATTGATTGTGGATAGTCAGCATGGTTTCGTGAAGGGTAGGTCATGCCTTACTAACCTCATTGAGTTTTTTGAGAAGTGACCAAAGAGGTGGATGGGGGTAAGGCGGTTGATGTAGTATATATGGACTTTAGTAAGGCGTTTGATAAGGTGGCCCATAGAAGACTTCTACAGAAAATGCAGATGTGTGGAATAGAGGGTGATTTAGCTAATTGGATTAGAAATTGGCTGGCAGATAGAAGACAGAGGGTGGTGGTTGATGGGAGATATTCATCGTGGGGTTCGGTGACGAGTGGTGTGCCTCAGGGGTCTGTTTTGGGGCCCCTGCTGTTTGTAATTTTTTATAAATGATCTGGATGAGGGTATTGAGGGATGGATCAGTAAATTTGCAGATGATACTAAAGTTGGTGGTGTGGTAGCTAGTGAAGAGGGGTGTTTTAGTTTACAGAGTGACTTGGACAAGTTGCAGAGCTGGGCCTAGAGGTGGCAAATGGAGTTTAATGTGGAAAAGTGTGAGGTAATGCACTTTGGCAGGAACAATAAATGTGTAGAGTATAGGGCTAATGGTAGGGCTCTTAATAGTGTTGAGGAACAGAATGATCTTGGTGTATGTGTCAATAGATCCCTGAAAGTAGGCAGTCAAGTGGATAAAGTTGTTAAGAAGGCTTATGGAGTCTTAGCTTTTATTGGTAGGGGGATTGAATTTAGGAGCCGCAGCATCATTTTGCAGCTGTACAAAACTCTAGTGCGGCCGCACTTGGAGTATTGTGTGCAGTTCTGGTCCCCACATTATAAGAAGATGTGGAGGCATTGGAGAGGGTACAGAGGAGGTTTACCAGGATGTTGCCTGGTATGGAGGGCAGGTCTTATGAAGAGAGGCTGAGGGATTTGAGGTTGTTTTTCGTTAGAAAGGAGGCGGCTAAGAGGGGACCTAATCGAAACATATAAGATGATTAGAGGTTTAGATAGGGTGGACAGTGATAGCCTTTTTCCTAGGATGGAGAAAGCTAGCACGAGGGGACACAGCTTTAAATTAAGGGGTATGAGTTATAGGACGGATATCCGAGGTAGGTTCTTTACTCAAAGAGTGATTAGGGAGTGGAATGCCCTGCCTGCAGCTGTTGTAGATGCGCCAAGTTTGGTGGCGTTTAAGAGGTTAGTTGATAAGTATATGGAAGAGAAGGGAATGATTTAGTTAGGAGGGGCATTGCTTTTTTATTTTGGTCGGCACAACATCGAAGGCCGAAGGGCCTGTTCTGTGCTGTATTGTTCTATGTTCTATTGTTCTATGTTCTATAATGCCTTCAAAAGGGTAAGGATTGGACTGGGACATCAATGCTGATATCTGGAGGGCATGGATTGTGAGTTGATGGTGATGAATCTCCATTCCAGATGCTATATGAACATGGGAGAGGTATTTGTCATGGTGGTGGATCTTGGGGAAATAGTCTTGTTTTTGGAGTGAGTGGTTTGGAAAATGAAAGAATGGAACTGAGTTTGTGAGGAAAATGTTGTTCGACAGGATCCAGTACACTGCATGTACTGAAATAACCTGATTGAGAGGAATAACAAGTGTCTCTTTGCCCAACTCTCAAATATGTTGCTTTTACCTCATACAAGCACCAGCATTGTGGCCCCATCTTTGCTATAAATGGAAGAGTCCACGGCGGAGATGAGTTGAGGTCCAGCCATGATAGAGTGGCAGATTTGGGGATTTATAAAGCTAGGAGAAGAACTTAGAAAGGGAAAAGGTAAATCCAGTTGCCATGGTCCATATTGGAACAATTGACATAGGTAAGAAGACAGAAGAAGTAATAGGAGTTAGGCTCTCAATTAAAAAACAAAATGTCAAGTGCAATTATCTCATTGACTAAGCCTTGTGTAAATTGGCATAGGAGCAGACAAATTATTCAAAATAACATGTAGCTGAAGGGCTGGTGTTGTAAATAAGCATTCCTTTTCATGGGTTTGGCATTAGTTTGGGGATAGGACGGAGCTGCACTGATGAAATAAATAGCCATTTGCCAAGTGGAAAAGGTAAATAAGGGAGATCGCAAAAGCTTTAAAATGGTAAGAATGGGGGAGGTGACTAATAGGACATGGAAACAGCCTACAATCAAACAAAACAGGGAAGGGGAGGATGAAGTAAGGGAGGGCATTGATGGCAAAGGAATAAAATGTGTTACACAACAGAAATCGAAGAAAGATGGTTCAACTTAAACTTGAGAGCAAATACGATTAAAAAAGAATCAAAATGTCTGTATCACAAAGCACAAGTTGTAATAGAAACAGAACTTTGGATAGAACCAAAATTGTATTGATTAGCGATACAAGGCTGTGGAAACCATAGAACTGGAGACATTACATTTGCCTGGATAAGATCCTTAAAGATAGAGGAGAAAGATGAGGAGGGAAATTAGCTATATTTATTATGGATAACAGAATCATGGAGGGAGAAATGGATTTAGCCATCAGTAAGACAAAAATCAAATCCAGAGGGATAGAAATAAAACATGGCAAAGTATAGGTATAATCTGCAGATCACTGAATAGTGGCAGGAAGGAGAAGGAAGGAACATACAAGCAAATTAAGGAATTGGGTAGAAAAATAGAGTATGACATGGTTGCATTGCTGCCTCACAGTGCCAGGGGTGCAGATTCGATTCCTGGCTTCGGTCACTGTCTGTGTGGAGTTTTCATGTTCTCCCTGTCGCTGCAAGAGTTTTCTCCGGTGCTCTGGTTTCCCTCACAGTCTGAAGAATGTGCTGGTTGGGTGCATTGACCCAAACAGGTGCTGGCGTGTGGCAACTGGGGGAATTTCACGATAACTTCATTGCAGTGTTAATGTAAGCATTACTTGTGACTGATAAATGACTAATTGTTAGGATTTCACCTACACTGATATTAATTGGGCAGAAGAAGAATGTAAAGGACATCATGCAACTGAATTCTTATAACTTTTTTAAGTTTGCTTCCTAATCCAATAAGTAAAAATACCTGCTGAGATTTTGAGCATTTTCTATTTTGTTTCAGAGTCCAGCATCCACAGTAATTTGCTTTTATCTTTTTGTGGAAAGTCTAGAAAGAGAAGGTTCATTCTTGAATCCAATGATGGGGAATGAATGAGAGGAGATAGGAGAAGTGAAAGTCGGTAAACATTTTACAGATGTAAGGCTGCATCAGATGTTAATGCTTTAAACTGCCTCTTTTAATCCAAGATAGCATTGTAGAGAGAGACATGGAGCCAACTGTTATAATAGTGAAGATCATAAGCATAATTAATAATAAGTTAATAGATTGGAGAGATGTTGATTTTGGGGATGAGAAAGAAATCAGGAGAATAAAATGGAAAATGATGTTGGGAATGGTACAGAATTCATAAGGCAAAACATTTAAAATGGTTTTCAACAGAGAGCAGGCAAAATACATGCTACAAAAAGACAAAAATTCAACTGAACACAAATGAGACCACACGGATAAAGAAAGACATAAGGGGATAATTGAGGGTTAGGAAAGATGCATGTGTTAAATGCATAAATAGTAGAGGAGAGCATGATGAGAGAACACGGTAATAGAGAATGAGTGTAAAAGAACAATTAAGAAGACAAAGAGGCATCATAAAGTTAATTTATCGAAGAACATATAACAAAATAATATGAGATTTTACAGGCACATCGAGAAAAAAAACACAAGCCTGGAATAGGAGGAACAGATAATTAAGGGATGGACAGGATAATACCATGGAGGTGGCAGAAATTTGAAATAATTATTTCACTTTGGTATTTACCAGAGCGATAGACAGAACATTAAATGATGAAATATGAAATGAGATAGGAGCATTTTAAATGAAAAAAGGGGATGTATTGAAAAAAACTAATCAAACTCAGAAGTGAATAAAGCCCCTGGTCTGAATAGATTGCATCCATGCATTTCAAAATAATCTAGGGAAGAGATAGCAGAGGCACTATGACACATATTTAATAATTTGTTACAAAAAAAGGGTAATGCCAGTGGAGTGGTGAATAACTAACATAATTTTTATATTTAAGAAGAGGATACAGAACATGCCCAAGGAAATACAGACCAGTCAGCTTATCATCAACCGTGGGAAAAGTAATGGAATCCATATTACAGAATAAAATAGAAGAACATCCAGGAAGAAAATACAACAATGAATAGTAAGCATTGATTTCCAGAGGGAAAATCTTGCTTGACCAATCTTATTGAGCCTTGTAAGAAGGGAACGGAGAGTGTTCATTCATGTGAACTCTCTGTGAAGGCAAATCCTAGGCTCATTGTCTCTTAATGCTTCACTCTGAATGGTTTCCTTGGCCTCTGTTTATTCCAAAGGAAAATCATAGTGAACTCAACACATTAACTCTGTTTACTCTCTCCACAGATGCTGCCAGACTGGCTGAGCTTTCCCAGCACTTTCTGTTTTAATTTCAAGTTTTCAGCATCCACAGTATTTTGCTTTGTATTTCACAAAGAACTCTGCACTTGAAGGACCGAATTTAATGTTTGCTGGGTTGGCACCATCACTGGCCAAAAATCGGGGACAACCCCACATTTCTGAAACTGATGGCCACCAGGTGATTAGCTGCCTGGAGTGTAACGTGCCCTCACAATGACATATGTGAGATTCCACATGGAAGACAGTTGAACTTTTCTCATGTCACTGCTGTTGGAACTTACTAGATACTATGGTTAACTGGTACCCAGTTTTTGGTTCAGCAAAGTGCATTTTTTAAATAAATGAAAAGATAACATAGGATTTAATAGCTTATGATTTCTTTCATGTCTTAGGCAAATGACGGGACTACGATGTAACATAGACATTAGTGGTCATGTGCAAGAGATGAAGACGATAAGGAGGAATAGTTTGTAAATGAGAGAGGTGTAACTACCTAAACCTTATTACACAAATAGCATAAACTCAGTAATTTTTGAAGAAATATACTGGAATTCAACCAAAGTCACTCCTAGGTAAAGGAATTCATTTCCAATACTGATTAGGTCACAAATTCCCCAGAGAGAGATCCAAGCACTGTTCAAAGTGGGAATCAGACCACAAATCAAATTTTTGAGGCTTGCTAGAAGAGGTTAGCTTTTACTGGGCAGCCTAAACGTATGATGTACGCCCAACTCCTTCCCCACCCATTGCTATTAGCAATGTCGTGGTAGCGGTGACCTGAAATCCTGAAATGGTCATTAATTGACCACTTATGGACAAAACTGCCATCCTTGTTCTTCCCCATCTCTGGCTGAATTGAGGAAACAATGAATAGTTCACTCTCCCTGCCTTATCCACTGATTCCACAATCCCTTTCCACCCCTTTCTTTGCTAATCTGCTCTTAAGGAAGGAACAGATTTGCGCATGAAGAAAGGTATTTTGGAGATCTGCCACATGAAGGCCTGACCCACCCTGATTCTTGTCTCTTTGTGGTTACGTAGGTCACCGTCACCCTCAATTTACAGGACAGGATTATTTCAGGCAGCCAACTACGTGAGCCAGGAAGCGTTAAGAGTCCCAGACACACTTCACAGCAAAACAGCCAATTCATTGCCCTTGGAATTTTCACAAGACAGCAAAGTGAAAGAGGAAATAATACAGCCACCACTTAACAGTTTGCTTTGTCTTGACATGATAATGCCAGTAAGCATTATCTGAGTGATTGATTCAATGCCAAATAAATGCATTATTTTCCAGTATAATCTCCATGAAAATTAAAGCGCTGTGTTAGTATTACATGCTCTGGACCTCACTTTGAACTGGCTTTACGAACATTTCCATTGAAAATATTAAATAAATCCACTCTTACTACCATTGCATTGTGCACATTTGTCCAGTAGTCTTAGTGCCCACGGTTAAAGGCTACAGCCGGAATTCTCTGCAGGTACTTTGGTCCGCCTTGTTGTCTAACAAGGGGCATACACGCAATGGGTTGTGAGAAGGCTGCGCTTGGATTTTTTTTCCAAGAGTATCCCTGTACTTCACTTTGTTAGTGTACACTTGACCTGGACCATTTGATAGGCAACACAACAGCTCAGTGACTATTGCTGTGCTGTGCAGATACATGGATTTGGGTCTGTGTCTGTGGGAGTTTGCGCATTTTCCCTTGCGTGGGTTTTCTCCAGGTGCTTCAGTTTCCTCCCACATCCCAAAGATGTGCTCTTAGGCTGATTGGCAGAACAAATTATCCCTAAATTGTCTCAAATTTGGTTTCAATCCATAGATCTATAAACATAGACAAGGATCACGGATACAAGTGGGAACAACAGGGTGGCAGTGTGGGCTCGCTGGGCCGAAGGGCCTGTTTCCCGTGCTGTTTTGTTCTTTGTTCTTTGTTCTTTATATGCTCTCATGTTCAGGGGCACCATGCACCCTCCAACTGCTTCACTCTTGTGTCTCCTTATGTCTGCGGATTTGGAGGACAATCATCTGGTTCATCTTACCCGAGTGCAGAAGTTAATTAAAACTCTTGGGGAACTGCACCAAGTTCCTCCAGTCAACACTTTTGCCACTAAAAATGTCTGCTTCCTCAAACCATCCTGCTTTGTTTGCCTGCTTGACCATTTCCTGCCACCCTTTGGAAACAGTACCTCCTGCCTCCTATCTACTGTGGATGTTCCACAGTAAAAGAACTGTGGAACATCCAGGACTGTGTCTGTGATGTGTGGGGCAGCCAGTTGTTGGTGCTTGGTCTTGGCTTTCTCTCCTGCTGAGTTCAGACTGCTATGGTGGACCAAAAAGGCGACGCAACAATGGCTTCTATCATGACTTTAAGTCAAACCAGTCCTGCCACCATTCATCAGCCACAATCTAATGACTGATCGTTGTCACTGTTTGTGACAACATGTGCAATTCCCCAGCCATCACCCCACACTCTTGAAGTGTGGAATCAGGACCAGGAAGTGATTTCAACTTTGGGTTCCCAACAGTGGAAGCAAAACAGAACTGTCAATTTGCTCTGTCAATTATGAATGGAAGACAAACAGAGGGATAGAAACTGCATATCAACACAGGCTGGGTGAGCCAAAGGGCCTGTTCCTATGCTGTGGAACAACGGATGTTCCTATGCACAACCTTTGTTCTTTAATATTAATTTTAAATTTTAAATGGGTACCATTAAAGGTCTTGTTTGCACAGGATGCTTTATAAGAGCATTTTAAAGCACTGCCAGTTTCTTTATAAGGCACATTATGTCTAGAAAAATGCAATCTTGAGACTTTTGGTGCTTCGCACTTGTTTATTACGAACAGAAGGATCTTTAGATCTATAGTTGTAATGGGAGCATTTTCGTGATCAGCAGATGTTTCCTTCATTTTGAAATACAGCAATGAAATATAACGTGAGCTTTTCAGAATGGATGATAAGGGTGACATTGGTGTGTAATTGTAGTTTTGAAATTATTCGCCTTGTCGCTGGGGATTCCTCTGCAATTTCCTCACTGAAATGGATTTTCACAGAAAGGTTCTGCAATGTTTAAACTGTAATAGTGAATTTATTTTAGAAATATTAATTAGCTCTGTGGGCTTATTCTGCAATGTCAACATTAAATTACTTTGATTCACTTTGCAACTTGCCCGTAATTGACATGATTTTCCACCCAACATCTTTGAAAAATTTTGGCCATATTATTCTAATAGTTATTACTTCCCATAGAACCTAAAGGATAAATTCTGTGATCTTACACACATTGGGAGCTGACCTCTCAGAGAACTTTGGCCAGTGAAGCAGTGCTGCCGCCAAGCTGTAACCTATACCTCAGTTTGAGAACAACTTCCCTGCAAAGAGTGAAATTTAATATATTTTTCATATTTTTAAAATACTCTTTTAGTTGAATGTGAGCATCCTAATTGTCCTTGAGAAGGTGGTGGTCAACAGTCCACCTGGTGTAGGTACACCTACAATGCTGTTGTGATGTCTTTTCAGGATTTTGACCAGTGACAGTAAAGAAACAGAAATTTTATTTCAAATCATGATGGTATGTGGCTTGGATGGGAAATTCCAGGTATTGATGTTCCCATGCATTTCCTGCCTTTGTCCTTCCAGGTGGCAGAAATCATGGGTTTGGAATATAATATCATGGGAGTCTGGTGAGTTACTGCTGTGCATCTTATAGTTGGTTCACACTGTTACAACTGTGTGTCAGTGGTGAAAGGAGTGAATGTTTGCTTTGGCTACTTTGTCTTGGAAGGTGTTTAGATTCTTGACTGTTTTGGAAGCTGCAATTATCCAGTCAAATGAGCATTCTATCACATACTTAACTTGTGGCATTCTAGATAGTAGACAGACTTTGAGAAGTCAAAGAATGAGTTACTCACTTCCAAGCATCCAAGTATAATTGCATGGTATAGGGGTTTATTCAGAATGCCTGACAAAAAAATTAGCAAAGCTTTAAAATGCTTTTATAAAGCATCCTTTGCAAACAAGCCATTTAATTATACCTTTCAAAACTTTAAAATTAATAATGAAACATACAGTGTAAATAAACCCTTTAATGGTACCCATTAAAATTTTAAAATTAATAAAAAAAACAAAGAACAAAGAAGAAGACATCACAGTCGCCAAACTTTAAACAATACAGAGATTCATGACAGTATCCTCTTGGGAGTTATTGTTTATAGACCAACATATGCTGGGTGACAAGTGCTGGACATTCCAATACTCATCTGAAGTTACATCACGTTGGCAATTCAATTATACAATTTCCAAAATGTGACCCAATCATCATTAGTACAAGTCAATCATTATTAGTGAATGTCATATACCTTGGCCAATTACATTTACTCTCTAACAGCATAGGAACAGTGGTTATAAATGATTTCTGACTGTCTTTCCCATGGCCACCTGTTGCTCGCTCCAGACACTTTTATCTGATTTAATGCTTTGTCTATCCATTAAGCTGTCTGGGATTACTGGCTTTGTTCTTGGCTGATGAACATTCTTATTCATGAGGACAGTCTAGAGCCTATACCAATACGAACTATGCTTCTGTGAGTGTATTGTTACAAAGAATGTGGTTCACTTTACTTGACTATGTCCTATGATGCCTTAGACCTCTGTGCCATTAGCCGAGATGTCCGCTTTTTCAATAACACGCCTTCAAAAATACATGTTTGAATTTTCTAACTGTGGTTGTAAGTGTCTCTATGTAAACAGTGCCTCTGTAAAATATATGTATAAGGCAGTCTGTGATTCTTACACTAAGTTAATCCACTCTGTTTTAATAGTCATTACTGGTGTTTTAGTCCCAGGGTATTTTGAATCCCTCTAACACAGGGCAAAGCATTGCTGCCAATTTATCTTGGCAATATTTTTATGTATTGGGATAAAAAGTCATCTGGATTTGCTTAACTTTCTGGTAATTGTCCAAGAGTAGGCCAAGTTGATGCCTGGAAAACCCAAGCAAGACAGTGCAGCACCTGCTTTTTTCTCCTGAGTAACTCAATTTAGTGCAGGCACTGTTCCCTCATCAGCATTCGGAAGTTTTTGGCAGCCATCCTGGATTCTGAAACAAAAGGACTAAGCATCTCAGATTCAATTTGGGCATCCTTGGGCTCACCAAATTTGGGTCTTGTGGCTCTGTTTAACAACTTTAAATCTGGTGTAATAAGATCCAATCTCCACCTCATTATTTCACAAAGTTGTCTTTAAAAATTCTTGATGGTGAGCAATCTCTGAGCATAAGTTTTGATAGGTTTTAGATGCACATCCTTTGAAAAAAAGCGATGTTTTACTTTGTTCAAAGATCTTAGCAATACAAAAGCAGGGGTGGCTAGAATCTGCTGTAATGTGTCAACAAATTTTTAAAGATTTGTGTATTTAGACTTAGAACAGTTCTAAAAATTCATGTAGCACAAACATGAAGTAACAATGCATGGTTATCTGCCAAAGTATATCATAACCAAATCTTTCCTTCATAGCTGAGGTAGGTACAGTGACAGTTGCTGACCAAGTCACCCTTCCCTGAAAGGAATAGTGCAATTGCCTTTAAGGAGTTGGAACCAAGACTCAGTGATTTGCAGAACGCATGGCACCATACATGAAGTTATGTTTTTAGGAATTCTTGAACTCAGGAAAAGTTCCGGCTCTTTCAAATTTTAACTTCTTTACACAAACTAGTGATATATATTATAAAAGCAGAAAATGCCAGAAATACTGAGCAGCCATAGAAATATCTGGGGAATATGAGTGAGCTGGTTTTTCCATCAGATGCTGAGATTCTGACTTTGGACTCACATGCGGATTCTGCATCCACCCATGTCATCTAAAGCCTCCTGAGTGGCAAACTCCTAATTGCCTGCTTCCATGCAGGCTATGCTATTAACTATGATGAGTGGACTCCCGAGATTGGTGGCCCAATGAGGGCAATGTCAAGCTAGCAGCCTAACCAACAGAGCTAGCTGAGAGAAGGCACCTCAGCTGAGAGACGCTCTTGGTTGCCTGCAAAGAAGTCATCAAATAAATGGACGGAGAGCCAGAAAGGTCATCCAATTGAAGGGGAAATCCTTCCGCAGGGGCAGTGATGGACACAGTTGTGGCCTTTTTTCCCTGTGACCCCATCATTAGCATTTGAAGCCCATAACTGGGATCCTCTGGCACTGCTCTAGTGCAACCTACTGCGGAAGATTCAGTGGCCCAGCCAGAAGTCCACCGACTTTCACTGGGACCAGACAATCCCGATAGCGGGTAGGATCAGAAAATCCCACCTTCTGTCTTTGATGGACATTTGGCTTGCCTCCAATGCTAGTGGCCTAGATGGGTGCACTCTGACTGTGGGAAAATACCAATAAGGTGGGAAAATACGCTAACTTGCACCCATCTCCTGACCCCATGGTGTCTTTGGGAAAGTACGCTTGAATTGGGAATGTATTAAAAAGCTGACCTAATACAGCTTCTCCCACTTATAAAGGCCTCCCTGCCTCTAAATCGAAATACAAAGTGTCAGAAAAATTCAGTCAAATTTTTCATCAGAACTCAGAAAAAGGGTTAAATGTTTTGGTCCTTCCTTGTGAGATCATTATTACTTGACTGAGGTCTATGTGTACCTGGAAATTGCACATTTTATGGGAGTAGCATGGAAGAATCTTGCAGCTTAATTTTTAATGAAGTTGAAGATGTTTATATTTAAAGGATAAACAATCCTGTGGTACAGGTTCTCTTCAGGGCAGTCTGACTAAAATGCTGTACGCTAGTATCCTTTGAACAGTGAAGATACTGAAGGCAGAGTTCACATGAGAATAACAATGGGGATAGTATTGAAGATCCTAGAGTTAGGATGGATCCGTATCTAATGTATACCACATATATGTAACTTTCTTCCTTGCCCTCTGAAGAACTGCTTGTCTTCTTCCAAATATAGCGTGTCATTTATATCTGCCGTTTATGTCCATCAACTAGCCGAGAAACAAATTAGCCTCAGTGAGGCTCAGGAGTGGTTTGTTATTCCTTGATAAGGAAAAATAATGGTGAAATGAAAATATTAGGGAAATCCAATAAATTGGAATGTTTTCTGCTTGCTATGTATTTTTGAAATTGATTGGAACATGCAAACTGCTTAAGGCAGAGACAGTTTGATTATGCTAATAGGAGTTGTACTTTTGATAGTTTGATCATTGTAAATAAATGATTACATTTATTTACAATGTAATAAATTGTAAATTTATTTAATCTAAGGCAAGCTGGTGACAATAAGGAACAGAACATAAACGGTTTTGAATAATGTTTCAGAGGTTCAAAAAAAGAGCCAAGGTGTGAATTTTGTATTTACATTCCATAATGTAGACTCATGAAATTAAACTAATTAAGTTTGACTTCTAAAGAGGGTAGTTCAGAAAAACTGTATATCAAGAGACTATTAAACCTTTTCAAGGATAGCAACTTCAGATCTTAGCTTCAGTAGAAATAACAACTTAATGACTTACTCTTAACTCCCAGTGAATCATATCTGTGAAAAAGCCTGGCTTAAGAAGACAGTCATTTGTTTTATCTTAAAAGCAAAACCCAAACAGATAGAACTGCCTTGTGTGGTAGCTGTTATTGGGTTTTGAAGTAATTTTTAAACATTTGGAACATTCTTGGGAAATTAACTCTGATGGCAGTGAAATGAAGGCACTTGGAACTGGAGAAAGTTAGAGTTGCTGGGCCTGATTTTACCATCAAGTTGTGCCTGTTTTGGGGCACACAAACCTGGTAAAGTCAGGCTAGAGATGAGTACCGTGATCCGTGCCCACATCCATGCTGACTCCCCCTTTGCCATGGCCCAAAAATGGCTGTGGTTGGGATTGTGTCCAAATTGGGTGTGATGGCTATTTAAATGCACTTCATTCAGAGGGGGTTAGTGATGAGGTAAGTGTATAGCATCTGCTAGCGTACAGGATTTCCCTTTGTTGCGGCCATTTTCATTCTCGGGTCAGAGGTGGCTCTGTGACAGTGTGGGTGGGATTTGGGACTGTTTCTCAGCAGGGCCTCTGATGTCCAATTTGCAGCACAGACCCGAGTCTCAGCACTGACCTCAGGTCTTGCGGTGCTGTTGGATCCTAGCGCACTCAATTCACTTCCAATTGAAGGATGTGCACACAGCCCTTGCAAATTGCACTGCTGCAGCCTCTCAACTTTGCTAGGAGCTGTGATTATGGAGAGCATATGGCTGGGGAAAATGAGAGGGGGGGGGCGCTGTGATTGTGGGGAGCATGTGGCTAGGGGATTTGGGGGATGCTGTGTTTGTGGGGAGCATGTAGCTGAAGGAATTGGGAAGTATGGGCAGTGATTCTTGATGTGCCAGGGATAAGCAGTGTTCCTTAACCTCTACGTGTGTTCCCTTTCCAACTACCCCACTACCACCCCCTAACCTCTCTCCTTCAGAGTGACAAGATGGCGTTTGCAACCAATCAATCTTGCTGTTCTTTTGGTTGCTGCTGGAGCTGAGGAGGAGGAGCTGGAGGAAGAATTGTGAGCACAGGAGGCCCGGGACTTGTAGGAGTTGAGGGAGATGACCACCAGAGGCAGAGGTGGCCGCCATTCATCCAGAGGAGGGGGTACAGGAAAAGGAGAGAGCAGGCACCCTGGCAGTTCCGTGCACAAATGACATTTGAACAGATGTCGGACACTGTGTGCTGCCGATATCTCAGCTTCTGAAAAGAAATAGTGCAACATCTGTGCCATCTGTTTCAGGAACTAGCAGCTCGAGATGGTGGGGAGGTGGGGAGTGGGGGGGTGATGTTGGGTGTGGTTGGGGAGCGGCACCCATCTCAATGGCTGTCAAATTGGCGGCTGCTCTGAAATTTTATGTGACTGGCTTGTTCCAGACCCCTAGTCTGTGGTATCTCCCAATCAGCTGTGCACCCTTGTGGCAAATAGGTCACAGAAGCCCTGTATGCTCGGGCAGGGCAGTACAGCAAATTTATTCAGGACCAGGCCCATCAGGAAGCCCAGGTTGCTGGATTCACAGCCATTGTGACGGAACCTCCAAGGGTGGCACCGTTTTGATATCAGTTTCCATCTCACAACTCATCCCAGATACTGCCACGTCTGTGGGTCCAGTTAGTGGTGAGGCTTCTGGGTCACTCACTGCTGAGCACGACACATCTAATAATGCACATCGGGTAGAACAGGGAAGAAGTCCCAGGCCTCTGGTCTGCCCAAGGCAAGGACTCAGCTAGACCAAGGCTAAATGCTGGTCCTCTGAGATCATTTCTTCCTCAGCTGCTGGAGATGTAGAAACAGAGCTAAAGAACAGAGGATGGCCACAATGGACCAACTGCGAGGCTGTTGGGAGGAGTCTCAAAACTTTCTTGTGGACCAGCCAATGGCTGTCTTGCATGCTTCCTAGGCCAACATTGCAAGGCTACCCATCTGATTTCTAACTCCCTACTGAGGACCATATACCTCTATTCCTATCCCATTTATACAGCTGTAGAGACATCGCTTAAAGATCTGCACCCACGACTTCCCCTGGGCAGTGAGTTCGAGGCAATCATTGCCCTCTCTGAGCAAATAAACATGCCTCGTACATCTCCTTTAAATCGTATCCCTCACACCCAAAACATATGCCCCGGAGAAGTTGCCTCAAACTGAGTGGAGGAATGACAGTGCTCACGTCTTGATAGCAGCCTGACCGTGCTGTTGCTGACAGTCCTGCATCTCCCCTTCTCTTAAGAGATTCAGCACCCTCTCCTCAAAGAGGGTGATGTCTGGCTCACCACTTCTGAGTCTTCACTCTCTCATGGGTGTTATGGTCGCTCTTCTCCTGTGGAGACAGAACGAGAAATGAAAGAAATGGTGGTGTTACTCCTGCAGAGTATCAGGTAGTGACCCTTAAAGAGCAAATGGGGCTCTCGAGGAAATAGGAAGTAGGAAGGAGCTGCTTGGGGATCAGCAGTTGTAAACATGCAGGGTGCTGGAGACGGGAGAATGGGAGGGTAGATTTAGGGGAAAATATAAGATTGGGTTCAGCACTCACCCTTATGCACAGATAAGGTCATTGACTTTTTTTCAGCACTGTTTCACAGTTTGGGGTGCCAGTGCCTTGGCCCTGACTGAGATGGCAATTTCCTCCCAGGCCCATCAAAGCCCCTGGGTCTGTGTTCACCAGCGGGGAAGAGGGTGTGTTGCCTTGCCTCTGCTACATCCAGCAACCTCCGTCAGTTGCTCTCGGAAAACTGGGGGGCTAGTCATGCGTGCATTTTGTACAGGAATCCCTGTGAAAAGAATCTATGCAAAATAGTATCCACCAAGGTCAACTATAAATAACAAAGGATGAATTATTTTTGAGTTTAATAGACATATATCTATATTTCAATCAAAGAGTGAGGAGAGGCGTTTGGAGTGTTCAGACTGAAAAGCAATGTCAGTTTCAATAAAGGGATTCCCTTTTGGCCCCTGAATGAGCAGCATATGCAGCCTTGCCATTTTGATCTGCTCTGATTGACAGCTCCAGAGCAGATCAGACAGTTTATCATAGACACAATCCAAGAATCCTTATTGCCCTTCTCATTTCACCAGATCGGCACACTCAGTCCCATTTTTAACACTGCATTTTTTGCTGGTCTTCCAGCATTCTTGGAAAGCTCAAATGCCTCAAAAAGCATTGAGTTCATAGAAACATACAAACCAGAAGGAGGAGTAGGCTATTCAGCCCATCACTTTAAATGTGAATCATGCCAGGTGTCAGATCTGCCCCAATTCTCCCAGCCCCGATCAGGTACCAGCCCATATATTTTGCGGTTGGAAAGGAGGAAGTGAAATCTTATGGCTGGAGGGTAACTGATCCAATCTGTCAATCAAAGACAGGTTCTTTAACTGGGTGGGGGGAATGGGGACCACACTACCTTTCTATTATTGTCCTGCTTAAGTCCCCAGTGAAAGGCTCATGAACAGCCTTTCCACACCACTGCCAATTGATACTCTTGAGTGGTCTTTTAATGACTATTTAAGGGATTCATTCTGCCGCCACTGATATTCACCCAATGAGGATGCTTGCCATGTGGGAAACCTGAAACAAAGGCAGCACTTGAGATGCATTCCATCACAAAGCGGAAGAAAAACAAACAAAGCTCCCAGCTAATAGGTAATTGATTCAACCTGTCAATAAGAGGCTGTTTAAAGGAAATGAGGAATGAAATTGAATGAACAGAATGTTGTTAAGGCCAAAACATTGTCTGATTTCAGGAAAAAGTTAGGTATAGCTCCAGGGGGTAAAAGGGTCAAAGGATATGGGAGGGGGTGCGGAATCATGCTATTGAATTTAATGATAAGGCATGATCAAAATGAATGATGAGTAGGCTCGATGGGTTGAGTAGCCTAGTCCTTATTCTAGTTTGTATGTTTCTATTAATTCAACACTTTTTGAGGCATTTGAGTTTTCTAGGAATACTGAAACACCTGCAAAAATGCAGTATTAAAAATGGAGATGAAAGATCATCAGATGCAAGCAGAGACAATTTTATATGTCTTTTGTTTTCTGCAGTATAATAGTTTGGCATAGAAATGATTAACATTGGACTGGATACAATATTGCTCACGTAGTAATGTGAGGGAACAAATGTTAGGCCAATTGGCAAAACAAATTCTCCCTAAATTATCTCAAATTTGGTTTTTAATCCATAGATCTATAAACAGGGACAGGGGTCGCGGGTAGAGGTGGGAACATTGGGGTGGCAGCGCTGGCTCGTTGGGCCGAAGGACTTGTTTCCCATGCTGTTTTGTTCTTTGTTCTTTGTTCATTTGCTTGATGAAGGCTACAAAGGCCGAAAGCTAGCAGATTTACTTTCAAATAAATCGGTTGGATTTAAAATTGGTGTTGTCAGACCTCTTACTGAGTTTACCCCAGTCCAACACCAGCATCACTACATCAGGGAACAAATAACCAGAAACATGTACAGTACAAAGGCATGTGTAGAGGCAAGCATGGAGACAGCTGTGAACTTGTACTTTATATATGTACATTGTGCTAAGCAGGTAGTAAACACGGGAGAGTGACATTACCACTGGACTATTAATCCAGAAGCTCAGCTAATGTTCTGGTGACCCAGGTTCCAATCTCGTCTCGGCAGATGGTGGAATTTGAATTCAAGAAAAAATATTTATAATTAAGAATCTGCTGATGACCATGAAACAATTGTCGATTGTTGGATAACCCCATCTGGTTCACTAATGTCCTTAGGAAAAGGAAATCTGCCATTTTTATCTAGTCTGACCTATATGTGACTCCAGAGCCACAGCAATGTGGTTGACTCTCAACTGCTCTAGGGCAACTAAAGATGGGCAATAAATGCTGGCCAGCCAGTGACATTCATGTCCATGAACAAGTTTAAAAAAAACATACTGTTAAACAATACAAGACTCAAAGCCTTTTTAAGAGGCCTACAAAAGTATTCATAGCTCACAGGACATTATGTATCTACAGGTGAGTGGAGAATATAAATAATCTGATGCATGGGACAATACAATTGTATGAGATAAATTAGATGGATCAGTAGATCATGCCTTGTCCATCATATTTGTTACGTTCATATGTTTTTTCTTTGAATGTGTTACAAGATTTAGTGAGAGGGAAGAACAGAGGGAGGTCAATATTAATAGAGAAATGGCACTGGGAAAGTTGATAGGATTGAAAGTGGATAAATCCCCAGGACCTGATAATCTACATCCCAGAGTACTTAACAAAATGGTTTTAAAAATAGTGGATGCATTGGTGATCAACTTCCAGGATCCTATAGACCCTGGAGCAGTTCTTGCGGATTGGAGGGAAGCGAATGTCATTCTAATATTCAGAAAGGGAGGTAGGGAAAAAACAGGGAATTATAGACCAGGAAGCTTAATATCGGTAATGGGGAAAATTGTCAAATCCATTATCAAAGACTTTATACCAGAGCATTTAGAAAGCAGTGGCTGGATCAGACAGAGTCATCATGGATTTATGAAGGGGAAATCATGCATGACGAATCTTTGGAATTCTTTGAAGATGTGACTAGTAGAGTTGACAAAGGGGAACTAGTAGGTGTGGTATATTTGCACTTTCAGAAAGCATTTTACAAAGTCCCACATAAGAGATTATTGTGCAAGATTAAAGCAATGAGATTGGAGGAAGTATATTGAGATGAATAGAAAACTGGTCAGCAGAGAGGAAACAGGGCATAGGTATTAATAGATGTTTTTCAAATAGGCAGACAGTAACTAATGGGGTGTCACAAAAATCAGGGCTGGGATCCCAAATTTTCACAAATATATTGATGATTTGGATGAGGGAATAAAATTTAACATTTCAAAGTTTGCAGATGATACCAAGTTGGGTGGGATGGTGAACTGTGACGAGGATGCAGATATCCTTCAGAATGATCTGGACAGGTTTAGATGAGTGGGCTAATCAATGACAGATGCAGTATAATTTGGATCAGTGTGAAGTTATTCACATTGTAAGGAAGAACAAGAAGGCAGATTACTACCTGAGCGGCTGTAAATTGGGAGAAGGGAGTGTGCAGCAGGACCTGGGTGTCATCGTGCATCAGTCACTGAAGGTAAGCATGCAGGTGTAACAAGCAGTAAAGAAGACAAGTGGCACTTTGGCCTTCATTGTGAGCAATTTAGAGAAAAGGAGCAGGGATGTGTTATTACAACTATACAGACCTTGGTGAGGCCATACTATAGTATTATGTGCAGTTTTGGTTTTCTTTTCTGGGGAAGGATGTTCTTGCTCTCAAGGGAGTACAGCGAAGGTTTAGCAGGCTGACTCCAGGGATGGTAGGACTGATGTATGAGGAGAAATTGACTATGTTAAAATTGTTTCTGTTGGAGCTTAGACGAATGAGGGGGGTCTCATAGAGACTTAGAACCATAGAAAATTACAGTTCAGAAAGAGGCCTTTTGGCCCTTCTTGTCTGTGCCGAACCATTTTTTGCCTAGTCCCACTGACCTGCACATGGACCACATCCCTCCACACCCCTTTCATCTATGAACCCGTCCATGTTTTTCTTAAATATTAAAAGAGACCCCGCATTTACCATTTTATCTGGCAACTCATTCCACACTCCCACCACTCTCTGCGTGAAGAATCCCCCCTAATATTCCCTTTAAACTTTTCTCCTTTCACCCTTAACTCATGCCGTCTGTTTTTTTTCTCCCCTATCCTCAGTGGAAAAAGCCTGTTTACGTTCACTCTATCTATCCCTATCTGTACCATCAAGATCTTATAAAATTCTAACAGATCTAGACAGGATAGATGCAGGGAGGATGTTCCTGATAGTAGGGGCTACAGTCTGAGGATTCCGGGTAGACAATTTAGGACAGAGGTGAGGAAGCATTTCTTCAGCCAAAGAATGATGAGCCTGTGGAATTCATTAGCACAGGAAGTAGTTGATGCCAAAACATTGAATGCATTCAAGAGATGGTTGGCTATAGCTCTTGAGGCAAATGAGATTAAAGATTATGGGAAAAAAAACAGGACTAGGCTACTGAGTTGAATGACCAGCCATGATCTTAATGAATGGCGGAGTAAACTTGAAGGGCCAAATGGCCTCCCCTGATCCTATCTTCTATGTTTCTATGTTTTTATGTTACTGTGTGTTTCCTGCCAGGACTTAGTTGAAAACATACTGGGAACCATGATGGGAATAAACCAAATATATCACTCTCTCTTCTGTGCAAAAAAAAGTTTTAGAAACCATAGAAAATTTACAGCTCAGAAACAGGCCTTTTGGCCCTTCATGTCTGTGCCAAACCATTTTTTGCCTACTTCCACTGACCTGCACTTAGACCATATCCCTCCACACTCCTCTCATCCATGAACCCTTCCAAGTTTTTCTTATATGTTAAACGTTTTATTGACCTTTTGACATAGCTTCATTCACAACAATACAGACATGTAACTAAGATGGTACATTCTGAATACTTCAACATTTCCCTCACCATGTTACTGAAGTAATTAATCATAGTCACCTTATTCATTGATATAACTTGGTTTTCAGGAAATTGTTTAGAATTTTAAAAACAAACTGAGAAAGCATGAATGTTTGCAAACATTCTTTGATAAACATTTATAGTCATTTTTCCTTTATGATCTACAATTATAGACAATGGGGTTAACTTGATCCCTACCTACTCAACAAAGTTTGGTTGTCAATTAAAATTAATCGGGCCCAGATCTGGCAGCCCAGGCTCTGCTATCCTCCATTTTAAATTACTCAACAAATCAGAAGGCAAAAACTCCACCAAAATCATTAAACATAGAGATGACACAAGTCCAGTAACATAATTGAGATCCAAAGCTATATTAACTGTCTCTGGGGGTAGTAGAATGCTGGAGATCAAAAGGGGATTGAAAGCAGATGTGGGCATTGAAGGTAAATTTACTTTCCATTGTGGGGTTAGGATCCAGAAGGAAAAAAAAGTTCAGACCAGTATTCTTTTTTCTCTGTTTTACTGGTGTTTCATTTTAAAGACCAGTTCAGACCAGTACACTTATTTCCCCATTTTACTGTTTTGTTTTTCCTACTAAGGTGAGAATTTGGCCAATTTCATGTTAGGCCATAAGATGCAGGAGAACCCATTCAACCCATTGAATCTACTCAGCCATTTGATCATGTTAATGAACTTGATGGTTATAATTACCGTCGTTGATTATTTCACAAGAGGAAATCAAACATCTTGCTGGAAACAAGTTGGAAGGTAAAATCCCCTTCATTTTAAGAAATCGTACTGTCAGTGGGGAATCTTGCCTACCAGGGGAACATGCTCAGAAAAGGCCTGCTCCCTTTGACTGTCTATCCATGAATGTTGATATTGTAGGAAAGGTCTGAAGCTATAGATATTGTAACAATGAAAGGATCACATAGTAGTTATATTAATGCTGATGAAATATGACTTAAGACTTGACTTCAAAAAAAAACTGTCGGATAACTGAGAATTAAGATATTGATGGAGTCTTGGTTCAAAGAGCAACCCCATCAATGATTGCACATGATATGTGGTGTGGTTTTGCTCAGTGCTTTGATTATAGCCTATACCTCTCTTCATGCAGCCTAGTTTCAATTTCTTCTTAGAATAGGACCAAAGGTTATATCTTCTCTTCCCAGTAAAAGAGAATTGTCCGATTAATCAAGCCCATGCTTTACAAAGAGCTTTGTAAAGGAGATGTCGTATATAGCTTTCATCTCTTTCCTTAATAAAGCAAATTGCTTTCAGAGTGCAGGGTGACAAGGCTGCTCTTGGAGAATTCCAAATAGAATTACGAGCACCTTCATTTTGTCAATTGTCAATTTTATAAAAGATAAGGAAACAGCAGTGGAGGGCTAGCATTATAAGCACTCGAAGATGGATTTTGAGTACATACGCAGTTGTGTGTGAAGTGCATTAAAAAAATCTGAAAGGCAGACACAAGCTGTCACATGGGACTGCGATATAGTACTAATTACAAAGACCTAGTTCAAAGAAAGGGATGTTTGAGAACTTAATATTTCTGACCAGTGTTATGATTCCCTTTGGAGACCAATAACATCTAGAAAGACATTTTAATTTCCAGTAGTTAACTGGAAGCAGCATACAACTAAATTTATAATTTTAAAACATTTATCCTAAGAAATAGTCCAAAAACATTATCGAACAGCTCACACACACATTGTCTAATAACCATAAGTATTCAATTTATATTCTAAACAACAAAATAGATTCCCCAACTAACTTTAAAATGACAGAAAATCCCATCTTTATATTATTACTTTATATTATTGTATCTTAAGTCGGCACGTCATGCTGCAGAAGCCATCTAAATTGATATTTTAACTTGACATGGGCTTGCTTCCTTTCTTTCCTTTTCTCTGCCATGTATGTCCTAACACCCCCCAGCTCTGATTTTGCTGAAAGTTGAATTGGAGGTTGTGCAGTTTGTTAGTCATGTTGTATGAGCAAACAAAATATAAAGAACAAATATTAAGTTTTTATACTAGATGGCAAACGCTGAGCTGACAATTATGCCCTGCCAAAAGAAAGATTTTCTTGAACTGATTTGTATCATTAAACAACAGAGGAATGACAATCCAATATGTCATTCAAAATGGTTATTGTTACCACCTTGGATCTATACGTGAGAACTGAGGTTGAATTATCAAATTAGTTATATCTTCTCATCCCACTTTGACCCCTTTGTTTTAATTTCATTTCATTTTTAATCTCTCGATCTTTTATACCTTTATTGTCTTTTTAGTTTTTCTTCCGCCACACTCCTTCTCCCTTTTTATCCCTCTTTTCTTTACCTTTTCTCCTCCTTTGTTTCCCCTCTCCTTTTTTCTCAATTTTACCTCTCTCCCACCCAATCACCCTCTTTCCTCCCACGTCTTCATCTGTTATAGCTTATCCTCTGATTTCAGCTTCTCAGCATTTTGGCCAGTCATACCTCCAATTCTCTATATGGACTGCCATTAGCAGCCTTTCTCCTTATCTTGTGCCTATGACTTATCTTTTATCCCTTAACCCTACACATAAACAGCTCTCACTTTCTATGCTTTTTCGCTTTGACAAAGGGTCATCTGGACTGGAACATCAGCTCTTTTCTCTCCTCATAGATGCTGCCAGACATGATGAGATTTTCCAGCATTTTCTCTTTTGGTTTCAGATTCCAGCAGCCACAGAAATGTGTCTTTATTTATTATTTAATAAGTTTTCATTCAGCCTCTTAGGAAGAGAGTTGCACACATACATTTATATAGCTGGGATACTTCACTACTTCAGCTGTATTAAAAGCTAATTTTCATAACAGCTAACAGAGATATATATGCAGGAAGAAGATTTTACGTTTCTCTTCCCATATTTTCGAATCCTGGTCCAGAGGGGAATAATGGCATAAAATTGCATCTAAAGGAACATGGATTTGCCTTTTTATCTTCTGATAAAATGAAAATCTTTTATGGAAGCAATTCTTAAATTACCCAGCATGATTTCATATTTCTGACTGAGTGACCTATGGCGATGTGACATAATGATGTGAATCTTCAGGAGAAAAGTGCAATCATTGAAGGGCAATGCATCCACAGGCTTCTTAGAAATAACTTAAATAGTCTGCCATTAAGAAATGATTAGATTTTGGGTGCCAGACGCACAGTGTTTTCCTGTTCTGCTCTATGCAGACAATTACCATTTTTTGAAGTATAATACTTTAATGTAATAATTTGCCATTCTGCTTTTGGGAATATGATTCTGTATTAAGATTACATGTTAAATAGGAATGATGTGCAAAAGCATTATGTCTGATTGAATGGTTGGACTTATTGTAGGTGATTTCAGAAAATACATGTTGACCCTGTTTAGTTCTACCACATTTAGGGTTTAGTTTAGGACCAGAAAGTTCTGTGAAGTAGAATTATTCGTACTTCAGATCTAAGAACATAAGAACATAAGAAATAGGGGCAGGAGTAGTCCATCGAGCCCTTCGAGCCTGCTCCGCCATTCAATAAGATCATGGCTGATCTGCAGTGGTTCAGTACCACTTTCCCGCTTTCTCCCCATAACCACCCTCCTTCTCCCTTTTTATCCCCCTTTTCCAAACCTTTTCCCCTCCTTTGTTTTCCCCTCTTCCTTTTTCTCAATTTTACCTCTCTCCCACCCAATCACCCTCCTTCCTCCCACATCTTCATCTGTTATAGCTTATCCTCTGATTTCAGCTTCTCTGCCCTTTGGCCACTCACACCTCCAATTCTCTCAATGAACTGCCATTAGCAGCCTTTCTCCTTATCTTGTGGCTACGACTTACCTTTTATCCCCTAATCCTTAATTCCCTTGTCAATCAAAAACCTACCCACTCTTGACTTGAATATATTCAGCAAGGAAGCCTCCACCACTTCTTCAGACAGAGAATTCCAAAGATTCACCACCCTTTGCGTGAAGAAATTACTCGTCAACTCTGATCTGAAATGCCAACTCCCCCCTCCCCCACCCCAATCTTCAGGTTGTGCTCTCTAGTCCTGTTATCTTTGTTAAGTGGGAAGAGTGTCTCAACCTCTACCCTATCCACCCCCTTCATTATCTTATACATCTCTATAAGATCCTCTCTCAGCCTTCTAAACTCCAACAAGTACAAACCTTGCCCATTTAGTCTCTCCTCATAATCCAACTCCCTCATCTCCAGTATCAGCCTAGTGAACCTTCTCTGCACCCCCTCCAAAGCCAATATATCCTTCCTCGAATGCAGCAACCAAAACTGCACACAGTATTCCAGCTGCAGCCTCACCAGTACTCCATACAGCTGCAAAAGTACCTCCCTACTTTTATATTCTATCCCCCTAGATATAAAGGCCAACTTTGCATTCACCTTCTTGATTACCTGCTGCACCTGTATACTGTGTTCTTGCGATTCGTGCACAAGGACCCCCAGGTCCCTCTGCACCATCGCATGCTGCAGCTTTTCGCCGTTTAAATAGTAATCCTTCCTACCATTATTCTTCCCAAAGTGGATAACCTCACACTTGGTAACATTATACTCCATTGGCCAGGACCTCGCCCACTCACTCAACCTATCCAGATCCTTCTGCAGGCTTTCCACACCCTCCACACAATTTGCTTTTCCACTCATCTTCGTGTCATCAGCAAATTTTGCCACCCTGTGGTGATGATCTGGTGATGATCTTCCACCAGATCATCTATGTAAATGGTAAATACTTGGGGCCCCAGCACCGATCCCTGGAGCACTCCACTAGTCACCAACTGCCAATCAGAATAGAACCCATTAAGACCTACCCTCTGCTTCCTATTAGACAACCAATCCTCTATCCAGTCTAACACCCTATCCCCAACTCCCTGCACCCTAACCTTTTGCAGCAATCTTTTGTGAAGCACCTTATCAAATGCCTTTTGGAAATCCAAAAACACCACATCCACCGATTCCCCTCCATTTACCACAGTAGTGGTAAATTCGTCAAGCACGACTTCCCCTTAACAAATCTGTGCTGTGTCTGCTTGATCAAACAGTTCATATCCAGGTGCCTCATTATTTCTGCTTTGATGACAGATTCAAGCATTTTTCTGACTACAGACATTAAACTAACCGGCCTATAATTCCCTGCCTTCTGACTGCTACCTTTTTTAAACAGCGGCATGACATTAGCCATTTTCCAAT
Organism: Sphyrna mokarran; assembly: GCA_024679065.1. Taxonomy (NCBI): domain Eukaryota; kingdom Metazoa; phylum Chordata; class Chondrichthyes; order Carcharhiniformes; family Carcharhinidae; genus Sphyrna; species Sphyrna mokarran. The sequence continues at coordinate 70,430,405 of JAGIQG010000011.1, read as the reverse complement.
CTTCCGGCACTTTGCTAGATCCAGCGAATTCTGAAAGATAATTACTAGGGCATCCGCTGCCACCTTTGCCATTTCCTTGAGAACCCCAGGGTGCATTCCATCCGGTCCCGGGGACTTAACTGCCCTCAGCCCCGTTAGCCTATCAAGCACTACCTCTCTAGTGACTGTGATCTGATGATTTTTTAAATTTGATGGATATGATTTTTCCTTCCATTACTAGCACTTTTGTCCCAGATGCCCATTTACTTATTTTCTTAATATGAAAAATTATCTTTCCCCTCTTTTGGCATTTTCCACAGAAGTGTGGTGGCATTGCCTGTTGGGCAGCGTCAGAGTGTCCAGTGAACAGTGCCAGGGTGCCAGGCTGGCATTGCCAGGGTGTCAGTTGGCTCTGCTACGTTGGCCAGTGCTAATGCCCAAGAAGCATTGCCCCCCACCAGACCATCCAGTGGAGGAGGGGGCCTCAATGGCCTCCTGTCCCCATTCCTGAGAACCATATGTGATCATGCTGGAAATCCACAACTGGTAAGAAAGCGAGAGGTGAGGAACTGGCCATGTACCTGATTTTTTTACTTCTCTTGCTATCTTACTGTCTTGCCATGCTGATTGACTGACATGACAAGCTGCTGAGATTGCCTCACTGTTTTCTCACTGGGACCAGTACTCTGCCATTTTTTAGTGAGACTCTCTCCTGTATATGGTAGAATCTGAAAGGAGCCAGCATATAGAGAGAGTCAAAGCATGGCAGTGCCTTGGGCATGCATATTGTTATGAGCTGTTATGTTTATGTTTAATCATGCAAAGCGAACAGTTTGGTGGAGGCATTAGAAGACCCCACACTGAGGTGTGAAACCATTGAAGGCAGTAAGAAAATACTTTACAGGGATTTTCTCAGTATTTTTTTCTTTCCCAACAGAGATACAGGCTCTCATTGTGTGTCCAATCAGGCAATGAGGAGAAGATGAGAGAACAATAAGGGGTTAGTGAAACTGACAAACTGTAAAGTCTTTGATCAGATTAACAGAAGGACTGTCAACATAGCCATGTGAGGGGCTTCCCTGCAAAGCAATCCTTTTGTTACAAAATGCTTTACCAAGGATAAGTACCAAATGCCTTGAAGCCTCTTTACTTTATCGATGCTTCACTCATCCTTTTCCCTGCAGAGTAACAGCACCTTATGCAGATCCGCTCACCTCCCTCCAGGGAAGACGATGGCCTAGTGATATTATCGTTGGGTTATTAACATGGAAATTCAGCTAACATTCTGGGAACCCAGGTTTGAATTCCATCATGTGTGGAATCTGAATTTAATAAAAAGATATCTAGAATTACTGACGACCATTGTCGATTAAACACATCTGGTTCACTAATATCCTTTAGGAAAGGAAATCTGCCATCTTTACTTGGTCTGGTCTACATGTGACTCCGGAGCCATAGCAAGACTCTTGACAGCCCTCCAGGATGGGAAAGAAATGCTGGTTCAGCCAGCGACAGCTATCTCCCATGAATGAATTTTTAAAAAATTTCTTTGAACAGGGGATCTTCCTCTGCAATATGCTCCAGTTGCAGTTGGAGTAGCTCAAGCTGCAGTAGCCATTGCCTCCTGTCCAGCCACATGCCCCTGGTTTTAATGCCAGGAGTGTAGTAAATAAGGTAGATGAGCTTAGGGCGCAGATTGCCGCTTGGGAGTGTGGTGTGGTGGCCATTACAGAGACTTGGTTGTCTCAGGGACAGGACTGGGTACTTCAGGTGCCGGGATTCAGTTGCTTCAGGAGGGACAGGGTTGGGGGCAAAAGAGGAGGTGGTGTGGCACTGTTGATCAGGGACAGTGTCATGGCTGTTGAGAAGGTGGAAGACGGGGAAGGATTGTCTATGGAATCTCTATGGGTGGAAGTTAGGAACAGCAAAGGCTCGATAACTTTCCTGGGTGTATTCTATAGGCCGCCCAATAGAGACAGGGAACTTGAGGGGCAGATAGGGAAACAGATCCAAGACAGATGTAGAAATAACAAGGTTGTCATGATGGGACATTTCAATTTCCCAAACATCGACTGGAATATCCCAAGGGTAAGGGGTTTGTAAGGTGTGTTCAGGAAGGTTCCCTGACACAGTATGTGGAAAAGCCTATGAGAGAAGAGACTGTACTTGACCTGGTGCTTGCTAATGAGCCAGGGCAGGTGTCAGATCTCACAGTAGATGAGCATCTTGGGAATGGAGATCATAATTCTATCTCTTTCACGATAGCAATGGAAAGAGATAGGATTAGGCAGGTAGGAAGGTGTATGTCTGGAGTAAGGGGAAATATGAAAACATTAGGCAGGTAATTGGATGCATAAACTGGAAGGAGGTGTTCTTGGGGGACAGAACAGAAGGAAAGTGGCGGTTTTTCAAGGAATGTTTCTCTGGGGCACTGCAAGACAACGTTCCGAAGAGTCAAGGAGGTTCTGGTAGGACGCGAGAACTATGGTGCACGAAGGTAGTGGTGAACCTAGTTAGAAAGAAAAAAAAGGTATATAAAAGGTTCAGAGAACTAGGGGATGTTAAGGATCTAGAGGAGTATAAGGTGTGTAGAAGGGAGCTTAAAAAGGAAATTAGGAGAGCCAGAAGGGGTCATGAGAAGGCCTTGGCAGGTAAGATTAAGGAGAATCCCAAGGCCTTCTACAAATATGTGAAAAGTAAAAGGATGAGAAGAGAAGGGATAGGGCCTATAAAAGGTGAAGGGGAAAAGTCTGTGTGAATCCGGAAGAAATGGCAGAGGTGCTTAACGAGTACTTTGCCTCGGTATTCACAGTGGAAAGTGAACTGGGAGATTGCACTGCAGGTTTGAGGCATACGGAAAAGATTGAGTATGTGGATGTTAGGAAAGAGGATGTGTTAGACCTGTTAAATTCTATCAAGATAGACAAGTCGCCGGGACCGGATGGGATGTACCCCAGGTTATTGTGGGAGGTGAGGGAAGTGGTTGCAGAGCCCCTGGCGATGATCTTTGCATCGTCCATGGAAACGGGAGAGGTTCCGGAGGATTGGAGGATTGCGGATGTGGTTCCTATCTTTAAGAAAGGGAACAGGGATAGTCCAGGAAATTACCGACCGGTGAGTTTGACTTCAGTGGTTGGTAAGCTGATGGAGAGGCTTCTGAGGGATAAGATATATGAACATTTGGAGAAGTTTGGACTGATTAGAAATAGTCAGCATGGTTTTGTCAAGGGCAGGTCATGCCTTACGAGCCTAGTTGAGTTCTTCAAAAATGTGACTGAACACATTGACGAAGGAAGGGTGGTGGACGTAGTGTACATGGACTTTAGTAAGGCGTTTGATAAGGTCCCACATGCAAGGCTTCTGGAGAAGGTGAGAGGGCATGGGATCCAAGGGGCTTTGGCCTCGTGGATCCAGAACTGGCTTGCCGGCAGAAGGCAGAGAGTGGTTGTGGATGGGTCTTGTTCTGCATGGAGGTTGGTAACCAGTGGAGTGCCCCAGGGATCTGTTCTGGGACCCCTGCTGTTTGTCATTTTCATAAATGACCTGGATGAGGAAGGGGAGGGATGGGTTAGCAAGTTTGCCGATGATACAAAGATCGGTGAAGTTGTGGATGGTCTGGAGGGATGCCAAAAGTCGCAGCGGGACATAGACAGGATGCAAGACTGGGCAGAGAAGTGGCAGATGGACTTCAATGCAGATAAATGTGTAGTTGTCCATTTTGGCAGGAATAATGGGATGAAGGAGTACAATATAAGGGGTAGGAGTCTTAGCTGTGTTGTAGAGCAGAAGGATCTCGGGGTCCGGGTCCATAGGGCTCTTAAATCGGCCTCGCAGGTGGAGGAAGTGGTCAAGAAGGCGTACGGTGTACTGGCCTTCATTAATCGAGGAATAGAGTTTAGGAGTCAGGAGGTAATGATGCAGCTCTATAAGACTCTTGTCAGACCCAGTTGGAGTATTGTGCGCAGTTCTGGTCGCCTCATTATAGGAAGGATGTAGAGGCTATTGAGAGAGTTCAGAGGAGATTTACAAGGATGCTGCCTGGATTGGGAGGCAGGCCTTATGAAGATAGGTTGAGGGAGCTGGGACTCTTCTCACTGGAGCAACGTAGGTTGAGAGGCAACCTGATAGAGGTTTATAAAATGGTGAGAGGGATAGATAGGGTGGACTCTCAGAGACTTTTTCCCTCAGCTGAAATGGTCACTATGAGAGGACACAGATTTAAGGTGCAGGAAGCAAATACAAAGGAGATGTCAGGGGTAGGTTTTTCACTCAGAGGGTGGTGAGTGAATGGAACCGACTGCTGTCGGAGGTTGTTGAGGCAAACTCACTGGGGTCTTTTAAGAGACTTCTGGATGAATATATGGAAATGAATAGGATAGGGGGTTATAGATAGGTCTGTGGATTGGTAGATGCGATCGGTGCAACTTGTGAGTCGAAGGGCCTGTTTGTGCTGTATTGTTCTATGTTCTATGTTCTATGTACAGGACAGACAAGGTCGCTACCAAGATGCAAGTGGAGGGAGGTAAGATCCCCCAACACTGAGTCTAAATGCAGAGGACTAGTCAACTTAATATATAGCAGTTCTTCATCAGGTGCTCAGGGTTCACAGTGGGTTGTGGCTTACATCTTCACTCTCATGTTGAAAAAAACCATCTCCCAAGTGGCAATAGTCAAAAAAATTCCAAGACATATCTGAGTCTCTGATTCTTGTGTGATCTCTTCTGTGGAGAGAGAAGCTAGGGATGTCTATAAAGTAAAGTTTATTCATTAGTCACAAGTAGGCTTGAGTTCACACTGCAATGAAGTTACCGTAAAAATCTCCTAGTTGCCATACTCCGGAGCCTGTTCGGGTACACTGAGGGAGGATTTAGCATGGCCAATGCAATGAACCAGCACATCTTTGGACTGTGGGAGATAACCAGAACACGCAGAAGAAACGCTCGTAGACACGGGGAGAACGTGCAGACTCCACACAGACAGTGACCCAAGATGGGAATTGAACCTGGGTTCCTGACGCTGTGAGGGAGCAATGCTAACCACTGTGCCACCATGCTGCCAGAATAGAATAAATCAGACAAAGACTGAACTGAAGCATTGCATTCAAATCTGTGCACTACACTTTAAGAAATATGCAGGGGCTTTAGCGAGGATGCAGACAGATTTACGAGAATGCTGCCAGTCCTGAGGGATTTCATTTATGTGGAGAGATGAGAGGAATTGGGTTTGTTCTCTTTGAAACAGGGACAACTAAGAGGAGTTTTGATAAAATGGATCTTATAGAGTAAATAAGTAGATTAATTTTATAACGGCAGATGTGTGAGCAAATGAAGTACACAGATTTAATATGATTTGCTAAACAGCTAAAGACAATACAAAGAAACACTTTGTTATGCAGCAAGTTATTGTGATCTGGATGGCATTGTCTGAAAGAGCAGAAGAAGCAGATTCAATATTAACTTTCAAGAGAGATGGATGCATACATAAAGTGAAATAATATGCAGGAATGTGCAGAAAAAAAAAATCCTGGAGTTGGCAAAGGATTGGCACAGGCACGATGGATCAAATGGCCTCCATCTGTGCTGTACTCCTGTGATTTTAGGATTCTATGAAATCACATAGAATGTTTGCGCATCTTACGAATGGCTTGATTTCTCTTACTAATCCTCATTTTGTGAAATAAATACTAATTATTGCACCAAAATGAGCTGGAACCTTCATCTACAAGTGAAAATTTTCATTGCATACTTTGACAGAAGCCAAAACCAAACTAAATCTTAGACAGAAGTGATTATGTGTTGTCACAGAAATTATGTCCTGTTTGACATTCCAGAAGATTCAGACAGATTGCTTGGGAGAAAGTAGCATAATGGATAAATGCTTCATTAATGACTTGGTGGAACTGGCAGAAAATTAGGACGAAATTTGTTTACCTGATGAAAAGAGCCAAATTGCAGTTCACACTTTGAACATTATTGCCAATGAGTGGCAAACAATTCTACCAAATGCTACTTTCATACACTCACGGTTGCCACTCATGAAGCACTCTGACTATCCTATAACCCTTTAGAACATATCATGTGTGGCCAGATAGCAGCAGGATGCAAATTTTAGCTGAAATTTACAACTTGCAGATTTGACTCACTGTTAAAGGCTGCACCCAGAATTTCTTGCAGTTAAAACTTAGCTACATGATTTCATTACCCTGTATTTGCTTTCCTTCTTTCTGGGATCATTTTTCCAAAAAGAAAGGTATTTCCCCTGAGTGATGAAGTTGTAAACTGCTGGTAAATTGTATGTGTACTCATTGTAAGGATCTGGAAACAGCTGGATTCACTGAACTCAAGGCTTTGTAGAGCTTGATTGCTATCACCAGTGCTGTGCTTGTGGGCTTAGGCTTTACAGATTAGTTGGCAGCAGATGGCATAACTCCAGGATTTAGTCCCTGCGATCATATTATCTTAGGTAGACAGACAGTTCTTTTTGCTCTTAGGTGTCACTTCATGCAGCCTGAGAATTTTAACATCTTAGTGCTACTTTTCTGCTCGCAGTAGAAGGCTGGGCATGACAAGGGAGCAAACTCACACCAGATGGAGATTGCAATGCCAATTTGAGGAGACTGCCATGGAACCTAGTTGAATTGGCACGATAGAGAAACTGAGGAAACACGATGCCAAACTCTCTTAAGGTTCATCATGCCATATTTTCACTGCATTTCAGTTATTCACTCTCACTTACTCATACGCTCAGGCACAGTATAATTGCGTAGAATACATTGCCATAAATGTGACATTTGAAGGGGTGTCATTACCCAGAGTTTCAGGACTAGATTAGACCTACAGACATCCATCCATTTGGCATCTCTTACAAATAAGCCAGGGGGCAGAAGATTGCTTTCAGATGAAAGAATTGGAGATGGCTGCCTGGGAAGCTGATATCCATCTCCATGAAGCTTGGCTGCTAGACACTAACCAACAATACACAGAGAAAATCAATATTCTTATGAGTCATGAAAGTTATGACTGCAAAAATTGGGCAGCTGAGCACACAATAAGATCTGAGTTTCAGATTCCCACACCCTCTGGATGAAAAAAACTTTTCCTCAAATCCTCTCTAAATCTCTTGTCCCTGGCCTTAAATCTATGCCCCCTGGTTATTGAACACTCTACCCGGTCTGTGTCCTTCATAATTTTGTATGCCTTGATCAAGTCTCCCCTTAGACTTCTCTGTTTGAAGATAAACAACTCCAACCTATCCAGCCTCTCTTCATTGCCGAAACAATCCAACTCAGGCAATGTGCTGGCAAATGTCCTTTACATATTGTCTAATACAATCTCATTTTTCCTATAATGTGGCAACCAGAACTGCATACTGTGCTCGAGCTATGACCTAACAAGCATTTTATACAGCCCCACTATAACCTCCGTATTTTTATATTCTATTCCTCGATTAATAAAGTCAAGCATCCCATAAGCTTTTTTAACCAGCTTAGCTAATTATTCTGCTGCCTTCAGGGATCTACTGAGCGCAGTCAGCAGAATAAGCAGGCAGGAAGTGGGACCTCAAAGAGAGGAGACGCTCACAAAGAACATTCAAAGGTAAGTCCCTTGCTTTTACGGGGGGATTGGCTAAGGGGATTGTGGGGATGGGGATGGGGACTGGGAAGGTTGTAGAGAAGGGAGTGAGGGGGTGGGCTGCAGCAGTGAGGATGGGTTTTGGAGGCCAGGCAGAGAAGAGCAAATGGAAGGCTTGACATAGAGTCATAGAGTTTTATGTCACTAGAAAAGGCTATTCAACATATCATGTATATGGCAGCTATCAGAACCTATCTATTCTAATCCCATCTTCCACCACTTGGTCCACAGCATCGTATGCTATGGTGTATAAAAGCTATCTAAATGCCTCTTAAATGTTGTGAGGATTCCTGCCTCTACCCTCCTGTCAGGCAGTGAGTTCCAGGTTCCCACAACCCTCTGGATGAAAAAGCTTTTCCTCAAATCTCCTTTAAATCTCTTGCCCCTGACCTTAAATCTATGCCCCCTGGTTATGACCACTCTACCCTATCAGTGTCCCTCATAATTTTGTACACCTTGATCAAGTCTCTCTTCAGCCTTCTCTGTTTGAAGATAAACAACTCCAGCCCATCCAGCCTCTCTTCATTGCTGAAACAATCCAACTCAGGCAATGTGCTGGCAAATGTCCTTTGCATATTCTTTAATGCAATCTCATCTTTCCTATAATGTAGTGACCAGAACTGCATACTGTGCTCGAGCTATGACCTAATAAGCATTTCATACAGTCCCATTATAACCTCCCTACTCTTATATTATATTCCTCGATTAATAAAGCCAGGCATCCCATATGCTTCCTTAACCAGCTTATCTAACTATCCTGCTACCTTCAGGGATCTACTAATATGTGTTCCAAATTGTTGTGAGAGGCAAAGGAGGAAATTGCAGGGGCTTTGACCCAAATTTTTAATTCTTCTCTGGTCACCAGGGAGCTGCCACAGTACTAGAGCACAGCTAATGTGGTCCCAATGCTTAAGAAAGATTGTAGAGACAAGCCAGGGAACTACAGACCATGAGTCTCATGTTTGTGGTTGGGAAACTACTGGAGAACATTCTAAAGGAGAGAATCTATCTCCATTTGAAGAGGCAAAGTTTGATCAGGAGTCGTCATCATGGTTTTATCAGAAGGAGATCACGCTTAACACATTTTATTGAACATGTCAGCGTGTGACCAAGTGTGTGGATGAAGGTAGAGCGGTTGATGTAATTTACATGGATTTCAGCAAAGCCTTTGACAAAATACCACACGTGAGACTTATTAAGAAGGCTAATGCACATGGGATACAGGATGATCTGACAAAATGGGTACATAATTGGCTTAGTGATAGGAGATAGAAGGTGATGACAGACAATGGCTTTAATGACTGGAGACCACTGGCCAGTGGCACATCACAGGGATTCATGCAGGGCCTCCTATCGTTCATCATTTATATAAATAACATTGATGACTACATGAGGGGGTAAGATCAGTAAATTTGCAATGACACAAAGATTGGCTGTGTGGTTAACAGTGAGGTTGAGTATTTTGGGTTTCAGGAAGATATAGACGGGGTAGTCAAATGGGCGGATGAGTGACAGTTGGAATTTAATCTTGAAAAGTTGTGACATGATACACTTTGGAAGGAGTAATTTGACAAGGAACTGTACTATAAAAGGTCTGAAACTGGGAAGTTCTGAAGAACAAAGGGACCTTAGTGTGTTTGCCATAGATCTCTGAAAGCAGAAAGTTAGGTAAATAGGATGGTGAAAAAGCCACATGGTACACTCGCCTTTATCAATCTGGGTATAGATTACAAAAGCAGAGAGGAGTTGTATACAATTTTGATGAGTCTACAGCTGGAGTTGGGGGGAATCTCTGTTTAGTTCTGGGCGCCAACATTCTAGGAAGGAAATGAACGCACTGGAGACCATGCAGAGGAGATTCACCAGGATGCTGTCTGGGATGGAACATTTAAGTTATGAAGAAATGTTGAATAGGCTTGGATTGTTTTCATTGGAGAAATGAAAACTGAGATGTGACCTGATTAAAGTATTCAAGATTATGAGGGGCATGGACAAGGTGGAAAGGAAGCAACTGTCCCCTTAGTTGAAGGATCAGTTATGAGATGACACAAGCTAAAAGTGAGGGGTGGGAGGTTTAGGGGGAGATTTAAAGAAAAATATTTTTATTCAGAGGGTGGTGATGGTCTGCAGTATTTTGCCCAGGAGAGTAGTGGAAGTGGGATGCCTCACATCTTTTAAAAAGGATCTGGTTAAGTGCTGACATGACATAACATTCAAGATTATAGGCCAAGTGTTGGCATTAGATGGGCAGGTCAGGGCATTTCATGCATCAGTGCAGATTTGATGGGCCATAGGGCCTCTTCTGCTCTGTAGTAATCTGTGATTCTGTGAATGTGTGATCTGTGGTATGCATCCCAATTTTCCTCTGGTCCTCTGTACTTCCTAGCATTCTACTGTTCGTTGTGTGTTCCCTTACTTAGTTAGTTCTCCCAAAATGCACCACCTCACATCTTCACATCTTAGACTCATGTACCTTATGTGTACAGAGCACTTCCCTCATCCTGCCCTGGGCGTCCCCCAACACCCCCCTCTTCCTTCCCACCATTTTATAATTTGTGCATAACAAAAATGAGTTGCCCTCTCCTTCATGCCTGCGCATGCCAATAGGGTGATGGTTGGCTTTGTTACCAGCTCAATTGATCATTAATTAATTTAAAATTGGGCTGTTGATTTCAGTTGGAATATTTATTGGAATGTTTAAGATTCTTGGTGTCCTTTCTTTCTGGGGTAATTTTGTTTGCTCCATTTGAAGAAGTTGATATGTGTATCCACCAAAGAGATCTGGAAAGACCTGGATTCATTGTGCTGAAGGCATTGTAGACCTTTATTTCTACGTCAGTTCTATGCTTTTGGGCTGAGGCTTTACAGGGTGCTTGGCAATAGATAGCATAACTCTAGAATTTCACTCCTGGGTTAATATTACTGTAGATAGAGAGAGACAGTTCTTTTCGTTCCCGGATATGAATAAGGGCGAGCTTGGACTAACCTCTTTGAGTGCATATTGGCTTCTTTGTTCTGCATCTTTACTCAGCTGATATTCCAGGAATCGTCTCCCTTGATTGGAAAATTGCTCTGTGTCACTTGGCTTTTTAAGAAGAACATCCAGGGAATTACAGACCAGTGCAGTGCCGATGAGTCTCTACATAGTCTTTCAAATGAGACTTTAATCAAGACATTTACTGCCCTCCCACATGGATAAAGATGTTTGCACTGATTGTCCCATTAAGGATCAACTTGCAGAGTAAAAGTCAGTGGTCCAGGGACCAGGGTGTTAGATCATCCTGATGAGCTCAGTCAGCTTTCTTGGGAGCTGACTGGCAGCCAGCAGGTCGCAGACCTTTGTATTATAGTTATATGTAAATAAACATTGCAGTTGCTGTTTACCTAACCAGTGGACGGGAATTATTACAACGCTGTTCAGAAGGAGAGCAAGGATGTTCTTTTCCTCTCAACCCACAAGTCTATAATTTGGCCATTCTCTGGTTAGATGAGTCATACTGAGTATAAAATAGTTATTCATTTGCTACACTACAGAAGTGACTATGGTGCAGAAGTATTTAATTGGCTGTCAAGCATTTTGAAATGTCATGAGGTCATGAAAGGCACCACACAAATGCATTTTTTTTTGTTTTGTTTGCTTCTGCCATCCCTTTGTTGCATCCTCCTCCTGTGTATCTGAAAGATTCAATAGTGGAGAATCACTAAAATAATCACCCTTTCTCACAGTTCTGGGCGGAATAAGATAAATTACACCAGTCCTCCTTTAAAACATTCATCCTTCAAGAATAGGATGTGGCTGAACTTTAGCAAGCACGATGTTTGAGTGAGATAGGCACACTGTGAATTAGGCACATCGCAAAATGTTAGGGAAGTTCAACAGCATCATATTGATTCTGGCAATGCAGCTCACACACCATTTGTGCATAAGCATTGAGCCTACATCAAGTAAAATGGGTAGCTGTTGAAAATTGTCGCTATTCCATTTCTCAGCCCCCGCATATTCAGATCCTGCCAGCTGGAAAATCAATGTAGATCACAAGATCCATAAAGATCACTGCACACATTCATCGATTTAATGTAAAATGCCATTGATTTTGTTTTTGAGGTACAATAGTTGCGTGAAGACTCCAGACTGGTTTTCACCCATGAGATGGATTGGGGGCACGAATTAAATGCAACTCGTGTAAGTAAAACATCGATAATGAGGAAATTAATGGAACTAAAGAGTGACAATGGGTTCCATTCAAGGGTGTTAAAGGAAGTACATTGTAGGTTCCCTAAGTATCATCTTTCAGATTTCCTTAGATCCAGATGTCAGCCCTCTAAATTGGAAAATTGCTCATGTCACTCTGCTTTTTAAGTAGGGTGAAAGTCGATATCCAGAGAATTACAGACCAGTTAGCTTAACAAAGATGGTAGGGAGTTTATAATCAAGGATCGGGTAGCTGAACAGCTTGAAAATTTTTTGGAGCGACCCATCATGGAATCATGACAGGTACGTCATGCCAGACAAACCTCATTGAATAAGGTAACGCAAATGACTTTGGATGTTGCTTATATGGATTTTCAGAAAGCTTTTGATAACACGAGAGAATGTTAACTAAGGTAGAAGTCCACAGAACTGAGGTCAAATTATTGACATTGCTGAGAAATTCATTGAGTGGCGGGCAAAGAAAGATAGGATTAATGAGTAGATACGCAAATTGGCAGCATGTGAATATAATATCCCACAAGGTTCTATACTGGGGCCTCAGTTGTTCACATTGTTTAATAACGACTTGAATAATGGCATTGAAAGTATATATCTAAATATTCTGATGACACTAAGTTTGGTGGTGGCTTTCTGTGCAGTGTAGATCATAGCATTAAATTACAAAGAAATATTGATGATTATGTGGATGGGCAAAACTCTGGCAAATGGATTTCAATCCAAGCAATTGTAGAATCATAGAACCCTACAGTGCAGAAAGAAGCTCTTCGGCCCATCGAGTCTGCACTGAACACAATCCCACCCAGGCCCTAACCGCACTCCCCCCCGCCCACTCCCCACCATATCCTTACATATTTTACCCTCTAATCCCTCTAACCTACACATCTCAGAACACTAAGAGGCATTCTTTTTTTAGCATGGCCAATCAACCTAACCTGCACATCTTTGGACTGTGGGAGGAAACTGGACTCCTTAGAGGAAACCACACAGATACGAGGAGAATGTGCAAACTTCACACAGACAGTGACCACAGCTGGGAATCAAACCCAAGACCCTGGAGCTGTGAAGCCCTAGTGCTAACCACTCTGCTACCATGTGAGGTTATTCATGTTGGACTGACAAAGGATAGACCATAATAATTTCTGGATGGTATGAAGTTAAATAAAGTGTATCGGCAAAGACACTTGGAGGTTCAGCTGCATAGATCTTTAACATGCCATGAACAGGTGCAGAAAATAATCAAGAAGGCTAATGGAATGCTGGTCTTTAAATTTCAAGGATTCAAGTGGAAGGAAATAGCAATTATACTGCAGCTATACAAAAGCCTGGTTAGATCCCACTTAGAGTACTGTGAATAGATCTGGGCAAAAAGAAAAAGGATGTTGTTTGCCCATTGTCATCGATGAGGACTTCGACATCATTAGGCATTTTGAGGCTGGATGCAGTGTGTCTGAAGATGACTGATCAGGCCAATTCAGGCACGGAATGTCCTGGCACATATTGGACAGACTTGTGGAGACACTGTAGTTATTGCGCTGGTGGTTCTGGGCTTGCACAACTCATGCTTAAGTTGTGCTTCAGCAATACACCTTGCTTTGTGAGCTTGACAGCCTTTGTGGATGAGGCAGCGCCAGGTACGGTGGTTTTGTGCCAGCGTTTCCCAGGTGGCCATGTCAATGTCAAGTGACTTCAGGGAGGCTTTGAGTGTGTTTTTAAACATTCCTCCTGCCCTCCATGTGAATGTCTTCCAGCAGATAATTCCCCAAAAAGGAGCTCCTTGCATATGTGCTCATCTGACATATGGATGACATGACCTGCCCACCGGGTTTGACCTGTCATCAGCACTGTATGGACTGATGGTAGACTTGTTCTAGAGAGAACTTCAGTGTCTGGTACTTTGTCTTAGAACATAGAACATAGAACATTACAGCGCAGAACAGACCCTTTGGCCTTCGATGTTGTGCTGACCAATTAGGAAAAAGCAATGACCCTCTAATCTAAACCATTCCCTTTTCGTCCATAAACTTATCTACTAACCTCTTAAACGCCACCAAACTTGGCGCATCTACAACTGACGCAGGCAGGGCATTCCATACCCTTACCACCCTCTGGGTAAAGAACCTACATCTGACATCCGTCCTATAACTACCACCCCTTAATTTAAAGCTATGTCCCCTCGTGCTAGCTTTCTCCATCCTAGGAAAAAGGCTATCACTGTCCCCCCTATCTAAACCTCTAACCATCTTATATGCTTCAATAAGATCCCCTCTTAGCCGCCTCCTTTCTAACGAAAACAACCTCAAATCCCTCAGCCTCTCTTCATAAGACCGGCCCTCCATACCAGGCAACATCCTGGTAAACCTCCTCTGTACCCTCTCCAATGCCTCCACATCTTTCTTATAATGTGGGGACCAGAACTGCACACATACTCCAAGTGCGGCCGCACTAGAGTTCTGTACAGTTGCAACATGACGTTGCGGCTCCGAAATTCAATCCCCCTACCAATAAAAGCTAAGACTCCATATGCCTTCTTAACAACCTTATCTACTTGATTGCCAACTTTCAGGGATCTATGCACATATACACCAAGATCCCTCTGTTCATCAACAATATTAAGAGTCCTACCATTAGCCCTATACTCTACACATTTGTTATTCCTGCCAAAGTGAATTACCTCACACTTTTCCACATTAACCTCCATTTGCCACCTCTCAGCCCAGCTCTGCAACTTGTCCAAGTCTCTCTGCAAACTAGAACACCCCTCTTCACTATCTAACACTCCTCCGACTTTGGTGTCATCCGCAAATTTACTAATCCATCCTTCAATACCCTCATCCAGATCATTTATAAAAATTACAAACAGCAGGGGCCCCAAAACAGATCCCTGAGGTACACCACTTGTAACCGAACTCCATGATGAATAACTTCCATCAACCACCACCCTCTGTCTTCTGTCAGCTAGCCAATTCCTAATCCAATTAGCTAAATCACCCTCAATCCCATACATCTGCATTTTCTGCAGAAGCCTTCCATGGGCCACCTTATCGAACGCCTTACTAAAGTCCATATATACCACATCAACTGCCTTACCCCCATCCACCTCTTTGGTCACTTTTTCAAAAAACTCAATAAGGTTAGTAAGGCATGACTTACCCTTCACAAAACCATGCTGACTATCCCCAATCAATTCATTTCTCTCTAAATAACTATAAATCCTATCCCTAATAATTCTCTCCAATACTTTGCCCACAACAGAAGTAAGACTCACTGGCCTATAATTCCCCGGAAAGTCTCTATTTGTCTTGTCATCAAATGTGTAATATTCTGCGAAAACAAGTTATGTGAAAATGATTGAGCTGTCTTGCATACACAGTCCACGTTTCACAGGCATACAGGAGGGTCATGAGTCCCACAGAACTGTAGACCTTCAGTTTTGTTGCTGGGCTGATTCCTCGATGTTCCCATATAATGGAGCGCAGTCTACCAAAAACAAAACTTGCCTTTGCTATTCTGCAGTTAACTTCTGCATCACTAGTCACTGCTTGGGGGAGGATGCTGCCAAGATAAGTGAACTGGTCTACTGCCTGTAGTTTCTGCCCTTTGATTATGATTATGGGTTCTGTGTACAGTGCATGAGGCTGGTGCATTTTAATGTTGGTCTTTTTAATGTTGATGGTGAGTCCAAAGTTGTTGCAAGCCATGTAAAATTTGTCCGTACTGACTTGCATTTCTGGCTCTGAGCCGGCATACAAGGACACAATCATCGACAAAGAAGAAATCTCTCAGAACAGCCTCTTTCACTTTGGTAATAGCTTGAAGTCTCCTCAAATTGAAAAGCTTCCCATCCATTTTGTATGAGAAAGGATATATAGGTCTTGGAGGGAGGACAGAGTAGGTTTTATAAGATTGATTCCTGGACTTTGGTGGTTTAATTAGGAGGAGAAGTTATACAAATTAGTCTGTTTTTCTAGAATTTAGAAGGATAAGGGTGATTTGATTGAAGTCTTCAAAACATTACAAGGAGAAGATAGGGTAGGTAAAAATAAACTATTTCCACTGGTCGGAGATTCTAGAACTAGGAGCATAGTCGAAAAATTAAGGCCAGATTATTCAGGAGAGATGTTAGGTAGCACTTCAAAACACAAAGACTGGGAGTGGTTTGGAAGTGTCTCCCACAAATGGCCGTTTATGCTAGATTAGGAGATATCTTTAAATCCGAGATAGATAAATTTTTGTTATGGAAAGGTATTAAGGAATTTGGGCCAAAAGCAATTTCATGGTGTTAAACCATAGATCAGCCATGATCTCATTAGATGGTGAAACAGGCTCAATGGGCTAAACGGCCAACTCCTGTTCCTATATTTCTCTGTTTCTAATTGTGTGGGTCCTTTCAGAAATTACTTCCTATATTCCAAGATTTTGGTATAACTGCAAGAATTGCAAATGTATGTTTTTAATCACTTGACAAATTAATTATGTCTTTCTACTATCTTTAACTATGCTACATTGATTTTGGAAGTACTCAGATTTTTTGGATTCCCTGGAAATTAAAATGGGATACTTGGTTTTATTTTTAAAAAAAGCACAGTTTCCAGAAGAAAAATATTTAATCATTAAGAGTTTGTGCACTGCTGATCTCACTTAAGTGAAACATGCATCAGGCCCAATAGAACTCACCCTCTCGAGCACTAATCTTTTCAATGAACTGTATACTAAATATATTTTGGGTATGTGATTTTGTAAATTATTGCAAAACGTAGGAGTGGAAATTTGTTTAGGTCTGCTTCTGGTCTGCAAATAGACAACATTATGGAAGAAGATGGCAGGAGTCAGAGGGTGAGGCTGACCTGTGACTGAGCCACATTTCAATAATAGAGGTGAGCTGACAATGCCTATCGCACCTCCAGGGAAAACCTGTCCCAGCAGGGTACAAAACATCTCTCAAACAGCCTGATTTGCTTCAAGAGTTTCTGGATGTGATTCTCTTGCTTTCCAATTGTGTCACATAAGTCTTCCTGTCAGGGGCAAAAGAAAAATAATTTGTGATAATTGGCACAAAGTTTTATTTCCATGGAGCTGTTTTCAGTCTGCCCCTGGAACATTACCAGAGGGAAAAAAAGATATACTCACATTTATTTAGCATTTTTCACAACAACAAATCGCAAAATCACAGATTTTTTACAAAGCAGAAGGCAGCCATTCTGCCCATTATGTCTGAACCAGATTTCTGAATGAAGTTTACTTCGGGCCAATCTTCCACCTTTTCCCCCTAATCCTGCACATTGTTGCTTTTCTAAATAGCAGCCAATTCCCTCTTGTATTCCTTGGATGTGGGCAACACAGTGGCACAGTGGTTAGTACTACTGTCCCACAGCACCAGAGACCCAGGATCAATTCCCTGCTTGGGTCTCTGTCAGTGTGGAGTTTGCACATTCTCCCCGTGTCTGTGTGGGTTTCCTCCAGGTTCTCTGGTTTCCTCCCTCAGACCAAAGATATGTGAGTTAGGTGGATTGGCCATGCTAAGTTGCCCCTTAGTGTCAGGGTTACTAACTAGGGTAAATGCATAGGTTATAGGGATAGGCCATGGATAGGATTTTGGTCGGCGTAAAGTCAATGGGCCAACTGGCATCCTTTTGCACTGTAGGATTATATGACGCTATGAGTGTCCATGTTCCTACCATACTCGCAGGCAGCATTTCAAGCCTTAATTACTCGTTACATGTTGCAAAGTGCTATTGCAGCCAATGAAGAACTTCCTGAAGTACAGCCGTTATTGTGATATAGGAAAACAATAGTCAATATACGCAAAACAAGCTCAATTTATACACAGCAAGATTCCACAAACAGAAATGTGATAATGAGCATATATGATCGAAGGACTGGCCAGGCCAATATAGCATTGTGGAATCATCAAATCCTTAAAGCACAGAAGGAGGCCATTCAGTCCATCAAGGCTGCACTGACAATAATTCCATCCAGGCCCTATCCCTGTAAGCCCACCTATTTACCTGCTAATCCCCGAACACTCAGAAACATTTAGCATGGTCTAGCCACCGAACCTGCACGTCTTTGGACTGTGGGTGGAAACCGCAGCACCTGGAGGAAACCCACATAGACACAGGGAGAATGTGCAAATGACATACAGACAGTGACCCGAGGCTGGAACTGAACCCTGGTTCATGCACTGTGAGGCAGCAGTGCTAACTGCTGCATCACCATGCTGCCCCCTCCAGGAATATCTCCCCAGCTCTTCTTCAGCCTTGAGCCACTCAAGTAGACAGATGGAATCTCAGTTTGATATTTCATCTACAAGACAGCATCACCAACTGGGTAGTATTCCCTCAGTATTGCATTTGAGCATCAGTTTTGGTCTTTGAATTCAAAGCTTGGAGTAGGACTTCAATCTGAAACTTTGTGATTCAAATGCGACAGTGCTACTGAATTGAGCTGAGGTTGAGAAGAAAACTCCATTTATATCGAAAAGCAGGGATCCATTACTTATGGTGGAAGGCAAGGATTCCATTTATTATAATGGGAGGCAAGGATTCCATTGTTTATAATGGAAATCCAGTGATGTTCCAGTGACAGAGTCAAAGCAATTTTGTGGAAAATTGAAGACGATTGTCACAAGGCTAAGTAAGAAATAGAATCCATTTGAAACAGCTTAACTACACTCACTTCAACATAACTGTGCCCTTTCTTTGATCAGTAACAATGACAGATGTCCATTTCTTATCACTAAAGACAGGAGGATTACAGACAGAATCTTTCCTTCCCACCAGCAAAAGGAATCTTGGTGGGCAGGGCTGCATGTGATAACAATGGAAAATGGTATGCACAATATTCTCCCTAAATTTCCTGTTCGTTAAAGACAGCATTTTCTTTTGCCCATGGACCCCATGTCAACTGTTTGAGGTTACAGACTATGTTCCAGACAGGGTAAGGCTTCTGATTCTATTTTGTGCTTCCAGCCATCCTTCTTATGAGGGTGCAGCGTGTACCCAGGATCTATCAGTCTAGATATGGTTTGCCTGATGCCATAAAAATAAGCCTGGACAACGGTGCTCAGTTTAAATTGTTAGTTCCCCTATGGCTTGCACGTAAAAGATTGATGTTTCAGTGATGCCGATGGTTACATTTTATATTTGCCTTTGCTTCATTCCTGGCAGGATAAAGCTCTTTGTGATATCTTGGTGCTCTCAATAGTGATGGCACAATTATATTTACTTTATAGGGTTGTCTTGGATGACCTCTTGCTGTTAGAAACAACTCTATAAAAAATAAAGGAATGCAATGCCAAGGAAAAGATTTCCTGCAGAGTAAATCTGATGTTATGGAGCAAATATCTATTAAAGAAATTGCCTGTCTTTCACACACTTCTGTCAAATGGAAAATGTATCTGGGTTCTGTGATTTTTTTTCTCCCTAATCCCTAGCATTTCCTTTCACGCACAATTCCAAACTATTTATTCTGCCTTACAAAACTATCTACAATTCTGATGAACTGTAAGCATATTTCTACCAATAGTACTGTATCCTCTTGCTACATTTTGCTCTCTATCTGGAGTTAATTGACAAAACATTGACTGCCTTTTCTGGATTATTTCCTAACTGGTTCTGGTCCTGTTTAGAAAATATTCTTCTAATCTACAGCCCTCTTTATAGTTTATAAATCTGTTCTTAGCCTCTTCTATCATCTCAGTAGCCAACTGATAGCCACAAGAGCTAGTAAATCATAGCCCCCTCCCCCCCACCCCACCTCAATCTTGACAAATGCTGGAAACATTTAATGAGCATAAAGTATTGGAAATACTGTGGTTACCAACACCAAAGGGCAGAATCTTCCCATCCCACCAAGCAACAG
This sequence comes from Sphyrna mokarran, assembly GCA_024679065.1. Lineage (NCBI taxonomy): Eukaryota > Metazoa > Chordata > Chondrichthyes > Carcharhiniformes > Carcharhinidae > Sphyrna > Sphyrna mokarran. The sequence continues at coordinate 70,410,722 of JAGIQG010000011.1, read as the reverse complement.
GAATCTGGTAGGCAGGTTTAATTTGTTGGGAGGCAAAAAATTCTATTTCCCAACAGCAGGAACAAGGTGGGTTAAAGGTGGGTCATGCTTCCCTACGCATTCTGTCAAAAAGGCCTTTTACATATGTTATTATCTCATGCATGCTCGTTAAAAGACCACCTCATTGGAATTAAGTAAGCCCAACAAATTAAGTTCCCCACCAGTGAGAATCTAAAATGTTTATTTTTATAACTGCACTCTCCACCAAACTTAAACTTCAGAGTGGAAGATTTAGCCCAGAATCTCTAAGGAGACAATATAAGCCAATGGCCTAAATCTTCCCATTCTGCCTGCTGCAGGAATCATCATTGCTGAGGCAGAGAATTCAGCAGACAAAACAAAGTGTCTGTTTACCACAAGAGGGAATTTACAATCCAAGTGCCCAAAATCCCCAATGTTTCAGTTCATGACCTAAACTAAGATGATAGTATTGATGGTATCCTGACAAAACAGATGGCAACTCTTTAACTGAATCTATCTGCACTAATTCCATCTCTTTCTGCTTCATTGTATCTTTTAATATTTCCTTCCTGAAATGGTAATCTTGAAATTTTAATTCGCTCTTCATTCTACTTCTACAAATTTATAACTTGCATTCTATTCACCATCAGTGATTTATGTCTGTTTTTAGTTCTTAGTTTTGCACTTGAGCCACAAATTTGTTCTCTTTATAAATTCTTATAAGCTTTTTGCATTTTTAGTCATTTCTATTCTTGATTCACATTTCGTACATTTGTGGTTTTACCCCGTTTGCGTTCTTCCTTTTACTTAAGTCACTATTATGGAATCTAGACAAACAGGAGGAGGCCATTTGGCCCCTTGTGGTCAGGTCAGCCCTTTGTCCCGTTAGCTCCAGTCCCTCGCAATTTTCAGTCCCGTACATTCCTTTTTTTGAAAATTACTGTTTTGAACTCTGGTTTAAAAAAAAACTTCCTCAATCTCCATAATTTATATGTCATTATCAAAAACAGCATTAGTACATTTGCAATTCTGTCTCTGATCTCCATCTGCTGATGCAGTAAAGGGTCAGCACACGTGACTCATCTCTCACTCTGGCACATTTCTGTATCAATAATCTAGTCAAGCTGGTGCTTAAACTATTGCTGCGGCTTTGCTTTGAATGGGTGCTATGAATTTGACCTTTAGCTTGAGGAGAAAAGACTAGGCTGTAATTGGTGCAAAGTGAAACCACTTCAGAATGGACAAATTGCACAAATAAGTATTAACATGTCATGTTTTAAAGATTAGCCAGCAGGTTAATGCATTGCAAAATCTTGCCTGTTAGTTTGATAACTTCACTAAACTGGCTATACTAATGAATGGATATGTAATTGCTGAATCATCAAAACGTTAATTGTTAGCAATGAGTAAATTGTTCTGTATTTGTTGAGAAGGGAAACATTTTGGAATAAACCGATGTGCCGTGAGTTGCTCTTCATTCTGTAATATCAGGAGAATGATCTCGTTGATTAGATTTTGCTACGGTTGCAGTGAACATACTGCCTGCTGCAGAGAAGTAAAAGCTGATTCTTTCACACAGTTGGGATTATCTAGTTGCATTGGTTTATCTTTGCCCTGTATCCCTTGGTTACCCGATTGGTTTCATCAGCTACTGTTGTGGATTGTCACTGCTTCCATCAACATCCAAAAGATAATTGTGTCATATTTAATTTCATTAAATGTGTTCAAATTTTAAATTAACCTATTTGGATAAAAATGTATCTCAGGAAATATGTGAGTTTGAGCACAAATGTTGAAGCAAAAAGGCATTTAATTTGGGCATTGTCTTAAACTCAAATTCAGACTTCAGTGTTGCAGTCTTAGCTTCAAATAGTCCCCTACTGCTTTTAATTATAATCCTGAGAAATGGATAACACAGGTTGCCATCTTCAAAATCCAATCAACATGACTAATCTTCTGATATCACAGATCAAAAAAGATCGACTGTTGACACATGAAAAATCCAAAATGTTTGCTATGTTTGTTGATTACATATGGACTCAATTATTCATTGGTAGCAATGAACATTTTAAATATCTAGGCTTCAATTTTATGTCTCAATTCAGCACTGGCGGGAAAAGATGTAAAATCCGCTCCTGACTGAAATTGGGTTGTTAATTAGGTCTAGCCAGCGTGTGAGATATCTCCCGATTGGCCAGTGTGCAGATGGGGCAGGATGATGGAAACGTGTTGGATGCAGGTTCCAATGTAGTTGTGAGGAGGCAGCTGTCTGCAGATTGCCAAGAATTGTAAGGGAGACTGAGGGTACTGCACGTCTCAAGTCTGGTCAGGGGAATGTCATCAGCGCCAAGAGGTCATAGAAGGTGGGAGGGCAAGTCGGATGGACTAAGTGCCCTTGGTTTCACAGATAAGTACCTGTTCTAGTGCAGCAAGTCAAGGCCAGACACAGTAACCTGATGGTCAAGGGACAAGAAGAGAAGACCACCCCCAACATAGTGAAGAAGGCCTGAACAGAGGTGGCTGCCCATATCAGTGGGCACAACATTATATGCCACACCTGCCTGCACTGCCACAAAAGATTCAATGATCTTTTGTGGTTGGCATGGTTATGTGCTGTGTTGGAATGGACCTGTGTGGAGAGGGTATAGTTGATTATTTGTTTCTCTGTGCACTCAGGGATCAGAGTGTTTATGCTGACTAACACTGAAGCCCACCCTCTCCAAGCTGGACTGTCAGCACAGTAGGCCTCAGTACATTGGAGGGGGAGATGTGCCAAAGTGAAATGGCACACTAAATACCCATGTGGGGAGCACAAACATCTGGAATGGACCTCAAGGAAGACAGAACTATAACAAGCTTTTCTTCTGTCCCCTGTCAGGAGATAACAAATCACAACAGAATGGAGAGCAGTTGAACTGATAGGGGTGTACCCAATTTGCTGATCCTGATGAGGAGTGCCATTGACCAGCTTGCTCCTGATGAGAGATATCTGGGATGAAATTAAGTATGTAGATACCTGATGTGTGTGAACAGGAGAATTCACAGGCCCCTCTTATCAGCAACTGAACTGTTCCAGCCAGAATGTTCGTTGAAGCCCTGATGCAGATGGCACAATGCAGCATTTCTCCACTGTCTCAGCTGGTCACCGAGCATGTACAGTGATGATGATGATTGTATTCATTGATGCTGTGCTTTCCTTCTGCAGGTGAACCAACCTTACCAAGCTACAGGCAAAGCCAATGGCTCTCCATTAGGCACTCAGGTGGACATTGCTCCTGTCCTGTATCACACTGTCTTTAGGTACCAGGCAACTCACACATCAGTGGGCATGAGGTTATTGCCTCCACAGCTATGGAAGAATAGTGATGGCATATTGCAGCCATGTGAGAAGGCAGCAGAGGCAGACAGATCCCAGAGTACTGGCAGAAAGAGCACTGATGGAGACCAGGACTATACTGAGTGCGAGGCAGATGAACAGTCTCTAAAGATGTCCATCTGTGGCATATGTTTTATGTCCAGCAAAATCTGCCGGAGATCTCAAATTGATTCATGAGGGTCTGAATGCTATTGCTTCCATCACTGAGAAGCCCTTGTGAAACTTGAATGTTTCATTGACCTTGAATACTGAGCACCTCCTCCATTGAAAGAGTGGCAGCTCTTGTGGCGAGACAGCTCCAGTGACATCCTTAAGATTTCCAGGTATCACGTTTGGACAGTACACTACCTGTGACCTCTGGAGATCACTCCCAGTGTAAGAGATGGCCGAGGCACTTCGCCTCTCTGCTGGTGTCCATCCATCAATGATGATCAGGGAGATGCAAGTTGTTAGTACTAGTGGACGAAACAATCACTACAAACTCAGGGTCAAGTTCAACAATGGTACAGTTTTATATTTTTTTATGTTGACGGAGGTACAGTCAGGACGTACAATCAGACTGTCCCAAAAGACTCTAAAGACCCGCCGCAACGTGCTATAGTTATACCCGAACTTCGGTGTAGTATACGATTCAAATGCTAATGCTTTATTTACAGTATTTGACTTTAACCATCCTGTCTCTATGTTTTGAAGTATTGGGATGATTGTTTTAAGTATGTGTTAATCGTTTTTGTCCGATTATTATCAGTGGTCTGGAATCTCTGGGGCTTGAACAACAATGTGCAATTATTCTCAGAAAGTTTGAGAGGCCAGGGATGCTTCCTTAGCTATGTTCATCTTAAGGTGCCTCTGTAGTTTGTTTGGCTGGTTTAAAAGTGCTGATTTAGTGGGGGTGGGGATATGTTTTTTTAAGTTATTTCCTGGAGATGCCATCCTGTCCAGCTTCCCCTGTGTGCTAGCCCTCATTTGCATTCCAAAAGCATGCTCTTGACTGCTAGCCTGCATCTGTTTTTTTGTGATTTTTAGTGGAGAGGCTCTGAGTGTGATTTTAGTCTGCTTCCATATTGTGTGCCCAATTTCATAAAATTTGTTGTCCGATAACAAAGTGCACAACATGCTTGTCATTTCCGTGTGATCTTCTCGGAGTGCTCCAATTGAGGGGAACAGTTTCTCTGCTCCTCTGCCAAAGAATGTGACATCTAGTTATTCCTTGACACCTGAGGATTGCCCAACTACGGGGTCAGATGCTCTTTCCCAGCTGAAGCCAACTTAGGCATAAGTGGCCAGAGGATGTCCATGAAGGTCTTCACAGACACCAAGACTGCAAAGTCAGCAGGTTGGGTGCACAAAGATACAGCACTCCCAGGCATAAGTTTAAGACACCTTGATCACAGCAAGGATTTGTCACAGGTGACATAATTTGAATTTATTACTTTGAATCTTTGGTTAGATTTAGCCTGTGTACGTTGTTCTGATGTTAAGTCATGTAAACATTTTCTTCGATTCAATGGCTGAGTTGGCTGCATTCTCTGTACATTTGCCAGATGTTGTAAGCTCAGGGCTTTGTGTGGTGTAGCATTTCTGGGTTGGGCTCTTAATGTTTCATTGTAACCTCCATGCCTTGGATGCCTAGTTGAAGGTTTATTGGGTCAAAGCATCTCTCATGTCCCTGTGCCCCAAACTCATTCTCAGAGCCATTACTAGAGTCACCCTCCCTAACCTGTTATATTGTCTTGCCCTCCTCAGCCACCACTGGGTGCCCCATTGCCAGAGCTATGGCCTTAGACATTTGCAAGTAGTTGGTGCACTACTGTATTTTCTAGCCACTGGGTAATGGCATCTTTGGTGTCCCCTCTCACATTGGCCTCCCTGCTCATCCTGCACCAACTGTGAGGCCTTTCCTCCTCTCTTGCAGGTCTGTCTGAGTTACTGCCTGCACTCAAGGGGCTTCCTCTGTCTCTATAACTCTTCAGAGGAGGTACTGCCTGCAGAGTGGACTATCCCCATTGGATCAGATGTAGATGCTGTGCCTTGCAAATGATGGAACATTGTCCACCAATCCTCAGGAAAACCTTCCAGGGAACTCTGAAATGCTGATAGTCAAGCATCAAATGCATGTCTAGTCCAGACAAGTAAAATTCCAGTGTTTACACATGCATTCATTAGGATAACCAGTTTAGTGAAGTCATCAGACTAACAGAAATGTTTTTTTTGCCGTGAAGTCTTTGGAGATATACTGATAATCGATTTTTAAAACGTTAAATATTAATATAACATCTTTACAATTTGTGTTGCTGCAATAATACTTTTTTTTAATTTATGTGGAAAGCACAGTTAATTATTCGGACTGAATATGTTTTACTAATGAATAAAGAAGTCTACAAATGTGAACAATTTGTTTAATTGTCTCTATTCTTTCAAGATTCAATACAAAATGGGATGCCTTAAATCACCAACCCCAGTGATCAAAAAGAAAAAGTGTGAATTTTACCATGCAACCCCTGACCCCAAAAGGTAAAAAATGACAATTTCCACCTGAAAGACAAATTCATGAACAGAAGGGATATGATCAGGTTAATACTATCAGCTCATTAAAACTGGAGTTGATTCAATCACAAATAATTGGATTCCAAGAGGAACAAGCAACCTAAACAAATATGAACTGATTGATAATATTCAAAGGATTCAACTATCCATACTCACCCACAGTCATTCTTCAAAAATCAGCCTACACAGCCTGTTCCTTCAAATGTCACTGCTAACATCACTCACAGGTCCACCATTATTATTTCATGTTCATGATTCCACTACATACATATTATTGAAAGAAATTCTCAGAATTAATGAATGCAAGAATGTTTTAAGCAGCATATTTCAGCTGGATGGTTACTTGACCTGAGAAGAATATTCATTGTACTTACACTGCATGGTACTGGTGGCTCCTGGTCACTTCAGTCTCAGCAGTTTCTTTTCTATTCTGTGGTATCTTTATTTCTGATTGATCAAATCAAACCTCATTGTGAATGAAAACTAATTGTGTATGTAATTAATGTCAATGGTAACCTTTGGAACTCCAGCTGTGAATGGAGTGATATTTTATGCCATTGTCCATTCCGACCTTTGTCCCAATGAAATATTACAAGAGATTTAGGGGTGGTGTTTCCACTTTGGACAAATCAATTACAATAGTTTTCTCAAGTGAAGTTATAGTTCAAGTGTCTGCTTGAATAATGACAAATATAATTTTTTCATTGATCAGCACAATTATGCAGCTTGGTATGGCTCCTGCTCTGACCAAGACCACAAGAAACTACAGAGAGTTGTGAACATGGCTCAATGCATCACCCAAACCAACCTTCCATCCATTGACTTCATCTAAGCTTCCTGTTGCCTTGGAAATGCAGCCAGCATTATCAGGAACCCCATGCTCACTAGGCATGCAATCTTCCACCTGCTTTTTGTCGGGAAAAAGATACAAAAGTCTGATGTCATATACCAACCAACCTAAGAACAGCTTCTTCCTGTTGCCATCAGACTTTTAAATGGACTAATCTTATATTAAATTGATCTCTTTTTACAACACAGATATCACTGTAACACTACATTCTTCACTCCCAACCTTCCTTCTCTATAATGGTATGCTTTCTCTATAGCGCACAAGAAATAATACTTTTCACTGTATACTGATACATGTGACAATAATAAATCAAATCAAATCATAACTTTTTTTTAACTAATAGCTTCATGCAGTTTTATTAATAATGCTAAAAATGGTTTATCACAAAAAATAAGCATTTTTCAAAGGAGTCTGTGGGGATGATTCTCTCATCCTGCTCTGCTAATATTTTAGCCAGGCCAGGAGAATCATATGTTGGCCAATTTGTAGGATTCCTGTGAGCATTCACGCTGCTAATGCACCTCCCAAGCCCAGATTTCTGGCGGCATCTGTGTGGCACTGTAAATCAGCTGGGAGGCAGAGCTGATATGGAAATCCCCTTTTCAAAATTTAATTCAAATGCATTTTACGACCTGGGACTGACTTCACCGGGCCTGCTAGCATCTCCCACCTCTCAGTACAAATATCAACTGATGGCATTCAGACTAGCTCCCCACTTTCAAGGAACTAGGGGGACAATCCCAGTGCAATGAAAGGTAGGAAATCAGGCACCTCCCTGCAAGGGGTTGGACAGTGGGGAGTTTTGACTCCTGGGCATGGGCAACCTGGCAGTGCCAGCCTGTGCCCTTTGGCATTACCCATCGGGCGTAGAGGAATGTCAAGGGGCTAGGGCTTAGCAGTGGGACCAGCTGGGATGGGACAAAGGGAGTGATCAGTGAGGGTAGGGGGTCCGCCGCCACACGTTATTGGGATTAGAACAAAGAACAAAGAACAACACAGCACGGGAAACAGGCCCTTCGGCCCAACGAGCCTGCACCGCCGTCCTAACGTCTTAATGACATATAGAGACCAATATAGGGACAATTTGTTACCCAATCAGCCTAAGAGCACATTTTTGGGAGGTGGGAGGAAACCGGAGCACCCGGAGAAAACCCACGCAACCATGGGGAGAACGCGCAAACTCCCGCAGACACAGGCCCAAATCCATGTGTCTGCACAGCAACAGCGATAGTCTCTGAGCTGTCATGTTGCCCATCTGATGGTCCAGTTTAAGCATACACTAACGACATGAAGCACTAGGCCACTCCTGAAGTAACATCCAAGAGCAGCCCTCGCACGACCTGCCGAATGCATGCGCCTTGTTGGTCAACAAGGTGGACCGAATAGCCTGTGAAAACAAATAAAGTATTTAAACAGTCCTCATATATCCCTCTATCTGCAGACCGCTCATGTGGCTGTCCAAGAGACCCTTAAACAACCCTAGCGTGCCTGCTCCCACCACCCCACTTGGTAGCGCATTCCACACCCCCACTACCCTTTGTGTGAAAAAATGCCCTCTAATATTTGTCTTATACATAGCCCCCCTCACCCTAAGGCCGTGACCCCTCGTTCTATCCGAATCTAATGGTGGAAAAAGCTTACCACCATTTACTCTATCTATACCCTCATAATCTTATATACCTCTAATAGATCCCCTCTCAGCCGACGTCTTTCAAGGGAAAACAACCCCAGTGCGTTCAATCTTTCCTCATAAGACAGCCCTTCCATACCAGGCAGCATCCTGGTAAATCTCCTTTGCACTCTCTCCAGGGCCTCCACATCCTTCTGGTAGTACGGCGACCAGAACTGGACGCAGTACTCCAAGTGAGGCCTAACCAACGTTCTATACACTTGTAACATCAGACTCCTACTCTTGTATTCTATACCCCTTCCTATGAAGGCTAACATACCATACGCTTTCTTTATCACTTTCTCCACCTGTACTGACACCTTCAGAGACTTGTGAACCTGCACGCCCAGGTCTCTCTGCGTCTCTATACTCCGGATAGTTTTACCTTTTATCCTATAACTCCCCTCTACATTATTCCGGCCAAAATGCATCACCTCGCATTTATCCGGATTAAATTCCATTTGCCATCTATCTGCCCAATCTACCAGCCTATCTATGTCCTGTTGTATTGCCTGGCACTGCTCCTCAGTCCCCGCCAATCCAAGCATCTTAGTGTCATCAGCAAATTTGCTGATCACACCACCTACCCCCTCTTCCAAGTCATTTATATAAATCACAAATAGAAGAGGTCCTAGTACTGAGCCCTGTGGCACACCACTAGTGACTGACCTCCAGTTGGAAAAAGAGCCTTCCACTACTACCCACTGTCTCCTCCTCCCAAGCCAGTTCTCAACCCATCTACATACCTGGCCCTGTATCCCATGCGCCTTCACCTTTTTCATCAGCCTACCATGGGGAACCTTGTCAAACGCCTTACTGAAATCCAAGTAGACGACATCAACGGCTTGGTTGGGGCTGGAGGGAGGCCAGCGATCTGGGCAGCCTGGGGTAGTGCAATCAGCCTCGGGCATTTACGGGGGGGAATGTGTCGAGGGGTTGTGCTGGGGAGAGTGCTAGGGGATAGGGAAGGCTATGGGTGGGCTGTCTGGGGAGGGGCAGATATCAGCTGCTGGGGTATGGGGCTAGAAATCAGGGCACTCCGGGACTGGGGTGGGGGTGGGCAAGAGTGGGACAGGATGGGGGATCAGCAATCGAGCTGGCCAGCAATTGGAAGGATGAAATATAGGAGTCAATGTGCGTGTGCAAAGGCCCGGAATTGTCAGCCTCTGGTTTGAATAGGCCCCGTCTCCAAGCTTTTAATTACATTCACGACTGTGACCTCGATATTGCACAGAGTGTGGGAGATTCAAGTGTGAAGTTGCATTGAAGAAACTGGTGTGAATTGCATTAGTTTTCCCATGAGTTCAACACTTTGTTGGAAGAATTGCGGCCTATATTTCCAATTGTGATTAATCTTATTTTAAATAGCTGGAAACTTATAGTTTAAATTACACTGAAATTTGACTTGTGCTGGACATAATTTAGTTCTTAAAATTCATCAATCTTTTGTACTAGCTGGATTGATTTTGCAGAATACAAGCTATTGGAAACTCAACTGCATCACATGGTTTTCAAGAATTTACCCAGTATCAGTTGACAGATTATCTTTAAAGAGGTTTATCTGACTGATGCATTAATATTATCAAGTGTTAAGTATTAACTTAATTAAATGTTTACTTCTGCATGAAATTATTATGTCCCTTAAATAAAGTAATTAAACATCTTGATCCAAATCTTCCCATTGCTAGTTTGCTGGAGATAGGAACATAGGAATTCAGAGCAGAAGTAGGCAAAGTCAACCCTTCAAGCATGCTCTTTCATTCAATTAGATCATAGTTGAACTCTCCTTAGTCTCAAATCCACTCCTGCACCTGATCACATATTCCTCTTTCCCTATTTTTTTCAATATATGTCTGTCTCCCTTTTGAAGCTATTCAATGATTCAGACTCCACCGTGCTACGGGGCAACAAGTTCCACAAATTGTCTGCGAGAAGTAGTTCCTCCTCATCTCAGTTTTAAATCTACTGCCTCACAATCTATACTTGTGACTTCTTGTTTCTAGATTGTCCTAAAAGAGGAAACATTTCCTCTACATTTACTTTAGCGATCCATTTTAAAATTTGATTTCCCTTGATCAGATCCCTCTCATCCTTCTGAACTCCGGCGAGTACAAGCCCAAACTGGGATATCACTTGGCAGATGCACATCATGACTCATAAAAGTCCTAATGCATAGATTGCATGGAAGTTTAAAATTTCCAGTGGATTGATTCCACTGCCTGCTACCCTATTACATAGATGTTATTTCACAGGGCGTATAACTCTTAAATATAATTCTCTGAATAATTGGAAAAAAAATCTGATTACCATCTTTTAACATCTTATATTTTGCAAACACTTAAAAAACATGAGTGTTACAGTGGTGAGCATAATTACTTACGGCACAGAGACTCGGGTTCAATTCTGGCCTTGGGTAACTATCTGTGTGAAGTTTGCACATTCTGCCCATGTCTGTATGGGTTTCCTCCATCTGCTCCAGTTTCCTCCCACATTCCAAAGATGTGGAGGGATAGGTGGATTGACCATGCTAAATTGCCTCTTATTATCAGGGGTGAATATGTGACGTCTTTGGAGAAAAGCATAATTGAATGCTATGAATGTAATATAGACAATAAGGAATCTGGTAAGGAATTCAGATGATTCTACTTCACCCAAAGAGTGGTGAGAAATTGAGAGTCACCATCACGGGAGTGGTTTAGGTGAATAGTGTAACTGTATTTGTAGACAAGCTTATGAGGGAGAAGGGAAGAGAGCATTGCAGTGATAGATTTAGTTGAGGAAAGATAGGAAGGGTTTTTAGTGGTTTTGAGTCAGCATAAATGCTGACATAGTCATGTTAGGCTGAATGTCCTTGTCTGTGACATGTATCCTAAGATTCCAAATAAACCTACAATATCGCTATGACTATTCACACTTAGTTTATATTATAAAGTGTAATTACTTATGAATTGGCCACAGATGCATCTGCTTTAGCATTACTAATATTTCCATAACTATAACCATGTCCGACTTTGCTTAAAAGAGTGCCCCAACATAATAACACATGACCAGATATCTCACATTACAACAAATGACCTACATGTCTGCAGATCCTGAATCTGTCTCACTAGTCATTTGGAACGCATGGAAGACAATGGGAAGATGGTCAGCATCTTTAGCTGCTTCATCAATGACCTTCCCTGTATCATATTGCCAGAAGCAGGGGAATTTGCTGATAACTGCACAATGTTCAGCAGCTCCTGACATACTGAAGCAGTCCATGTCCTTATGCTGTAGGACTAGACAATGTTCCAGTTTGGGCTGATAAAAGGCAAACAACATTCATGCTACACAAGTACCAGAAAAGACTATCTTCATCAAGACAAATCTACCTATCTCCCCTTGATATTCAAAAGCATTACAATTGCTCAATCTATTAACATCTTGGGGTTAACATTGGCCAGAAACTGAACTAAACTAGTCCTTTAAGCACAGTGGTTACAAGAGCAGATGACGGGCTGGAAATTCTGTGGTAAGTAACTCACTTCTTGATTCCGCAAAAACTTTTCATCATCTACAAAGCATAAGACAAAAGTGTGATAGAATACTTTTCACTTGCCTGGATGAGTGCAGTTCCAATAACACTCAAGAGGCTGGATATGCCTTCAAGAAATATCTGCATAGTATCATTAGAAGGGAAATGTATCACGTGGACCCAGAATATTTCCTATCTCAACAGATCCAGCCCAAGAAAAGCTGACCAGGAGGGTTGGATTTTTGATCCAGGGTGACAGGGTTCACCAGGAGTCAGGCTACATGACCCCAAAATGAGTTCAGTTTGCTGGCTACAGAGCAGCTGGTCAAGAGTACTGCTTTAGGGCAGAGGCATTGAATTGAAATTTTCAAACAAAATAAAATATAAAACACTCCATCCAACCCACAGCATTCAAATCCCTTCTCTCCCCACAAACACTCATATCCCTTCTCTCTCCACAAATACTCATATCCCTTCTCTTCCCAAACACTCACATGCCTTCTCTCCCCACAAACACTCCTGCACTCCACTCATGCAAACCCATGCCATCTTATGCAACCTGCCCATTCCCATGGTCCCTCGTATGCTCCATGGCAATGTATGCCTCTCTGCCCATCCCTATAGATCCTCAGATGCTCGATGATGGCCTATGCATTCTTCTCACAGCTGTGGCCTCTCACACCCTTCACGCTCCCACTACAATTCTTTCACCTACCATGCTGTATGCGCAAGTGGGCGAAATGTACACTATGGACCCAGGATATAGTTCAATAATGGCACAGTTTTATTTCCTTTTACATCGACGAAGGTGCAGTCAGGACATACAATCGGACTGTCCCAAAAGCATTCTAAAGATCTGCTGCAATGGGCTACAGTTATACCTGAACTTCGATGTATTGTACGATTCAAATGCTAATGCTTTATTTACAGTATTCAACTTTAGCCGTTTTGTCTCGATGTTTTCAAGTATTGGGATAATTGATCATTCTGTCTGATTGGTTATTAATGGTCTAGAATCTCCGAGGTATGAACAATGGGTGTGTGATTATTCTCAGGAAGTTTGAGGGGCCAGGGGTGCTTCCTTAGCTATGCTAATCTTTGGGTGTCTCCATAAGTTGTTTGACTGGGTTAGAAGTGCTGATTTGGCGGGGTGGGGATGAGTTTTTTTAATCTAGTTCATGTAGGTGCCATCCTGTCCAGCTTCCCTTGTGTGCTAATCCTCATTTGCATTCTAAAAGCATGCTCTTGCCTGCTAGTCCGTGTCTGTTTGTGATTTTTAGTGGAGAGGCTCTGAGTGTAATTTTAATCTGCTTCCATATTGTGTGCCCAATTTCATAAAATTTGTTGTCCGATAACAATGCTAATTGTATCCGTTATGAGAAGACCTCAGAACCTATGTTCAAATTAAAGAAAATAAAGTTCCAAGTCTCTATTACAGATTTTATTTTTTTAAATACTCTTAGTCATAAAAAAAATTTACCACGTTTACATTCTTACAACTGTATTATTCCTTGTTACAACAGACATTTCATTACCCTTCATAAAAACAAGCACTAGAATTTATGGCATGACTCCAAGGATTCTGTAATCACTTGCAGCTGTCAATCAGACCATGATATTGCAGGCATGCAGCTGCGATAGTCATTGTGAAATCTGCTCCATAGTAGCACAAATCCAATGGTAAATCTAAGACTTATGCCAACAGACAGACTGAAATAGCAAGTAATCATCTTAACACTCCAGCCAATTTTTTGAAAGAGTTAAAATATAGGAGTTTCAAATGTCTTGACAGTTTCCTTTGACTGTACATCTTGACACTTTTGATAGTTGCTTGGACCGTTCCCTCTTGACAGTTCGTCTTGAGGCTTTGAGAATTGTTTTTGACAGTTCTAATGATCTTTTTGGTTCCAATGAATTTACACACTGTATACGCACATTCACGTCTACCTTCAGTACTCAAAAGTGAAAGGAAATCTGACCTCTTTCAAAAGCATCCGAGGATCTTATCCAAAAGGGATCTTCAAAAGGGTACTCTGGCTATCCCAATCAATCTACAAAGTACATCTCTTCACCTCAGGTCTATTCAGTGCACATCAAATTTCAGGCGCTTCACAGACTAAAATCACATATGAATGGATGGAGCTGCAGATTTCTATGCACAACTGTCTCCACAGTTCAAATTTGGGGTAGGACTTCCAGATTTTGGCCTTGTCCACCATTTCTTCATTGTTGTGAAAATCCAGGCCTGTGGATTCATTGGGGTGAATTCACTGGTTAGGTTAAAAATGACCGAACTGCAGCATTTCAGTAACTTAAAACAGCAGCTTCTAAGATGGACAAGCAAATAATCTAACAGCGTTTTGCAAGTTACAAATTAATTATAACGCAGCCAGACTGTCTAGAAGTGCCCATCAGATCAAAATCAGGTTTGAGGAATATGAATTGCCTCACTCCTGAACCATTCACAAAACATCCAAACAAACACCTGGATCTTCAGCTGGATGTGGAACAAGTATTAGGCACAATCACTTTGAAATAATTAAAACTGGCAGAGTAAGGAAATTCTTGTCATGTCTAAACTATGGAACGACTTGGCATGACCATGTTTGGTAACTGGTCAGTGGGTGACAGAGAATCACTTGATGAACCAACTAATCCTCTTTTATATCTCTTTTTTCCAGCTAGTAAAACCCTGAGTAGATACCTCTGTTTATGGTCCCACTATCTACCATGCAAGTTCAAGCTTGTTTCATATGTATGACCATCCATATGCCACAGGCAGTATTTTAAGAATCAACCTAGAAACTGCTAGCAGCAGCAGAAGAAAAAAGAAATATATATGTACGTCATCCACCTAAATCTTTAAATTATCTCAATGCATAATCCAAAAAATTTGAAATCATCTGAGTCATCAATCTACATGGACCAAACACTACTGACATTTATTGGACTTTTAAACTATTTAACCTGTTCTCCCATTTTAGAGTATGCGTGTATGCATGTGTGTGTCCACCCGCGCCCTTGAATGCATGCATGTTCAGAAATGGAGAGTTTTAATTATTTGTATTTAGATTGGGTATTGATTACAATAAACATTGCTGCCTTTTTAAAAACTTACATGAAAGTCCATCTGCATGCTTTTTATACTCTCAGCCCTTAAAACGGTTATTTACTAAAGTGGCTATTACAACCTTTTAAAAAAGCATCATTGCAGTCAGAAGAGGAGTGGGAAAAGAGAGTTAGTCAACCCTCCTAACTTGATCCTAACACAGGCAAGGATATGATAATAGTACAGAACCATTTCCTCAAACCATCCGCTGAATGAGACTTATTTTAAATTACAAGGTGTCCCTGACAAAGGTCAACTGGGATTTTTGGATTTTGTAAAAGTCATGTTGATCTTTACAATTTGATGGATGTTCTTCAGCAGAAGACATGCCGGATGAAGATTCTTTTGATCTGTCTGGAGCATGAATGGTGTTTCCTCATTATCAACTTGGGCATCATCTTCAAAAGCAGCCAAACAGAGCGGAGCATGTGTAGGAGTCTGGGGGCGAGGTGGTAAGACTTGCAGATGTCAAGATAGGCAGCACTGTGAAGCTTCCATTGCTGTTAAATTTGCTGTAAGAATCATATAACTGCCAAAAAAGAATAGGAGAAAAAAGTAGTGAAATGGGATATACATTGCCAGCACTTGCTTGCAGCAATTACTGTGAAAATTGGAAGTCACTTCTGCTTTGATAAAGACAATTAAGCTCTGTTTGATGCCTGTGTTAGACTGGCATATATTAGGTTGGTCATGTCAAAGAGCATAGTGTTGATTCAGATTGATCTCAACCTGTCATTACTCTATCATTTAAGTTTCAAAGTTGGGAAGTGGATAATTTAATTGCATTATTCCACACAAATCTTTGGTGACTTTAACTGCAGTTTCACTTGCTGAAGTTTCTGTTATTATGCCTTTCTCTCTCAGTTCAATGGGGGAGGAGCTGGTTATCTCAGTTGGATAGGTGGATAGTGTATTGTTCAAAATAATACCAACAGCATGTGTTCAATTCTCATTCTGGCTGAGGTAATCATGGTGCCCGCCTCCTCACCCTGCTTCCTTACAGTAGAAAGCAATGGCAAGCCACCACTGATTAAAAACTGCCAAAAAAGAAGCTCAGGATGAAGCATCAGTAGATAATGATCCAAAACACACATAAATTCACAAATAAATGAATTGATTCCACTGACTTTTTCTTCACTTTCATGTTTCCATTGTGTATTTACGTATTGCCTGTTTCTCATTTTTAAATTTGCACAGTCTTTTGTTTCTCAAATTGGGAAATTTGCTGAAATATGTAGAACAAATTACTCATCTCGATGAGTCTTCTGAAATGCTGAATCCAAAGCATTTTCTTTCTCACTTTGTTCTTCAGTTGCAAGAATTTTGCTTGGTATTCAATACCAAGATTCATTACCAAGATTCATTACCAGATTACCTTGTAATCTGCAATCAATTCCAGCTCTCTATCTCCTTCTGTTGAAGACATTGGGTCAAGTCTTCTAATTATCAGAACTGCCACAACTGATGCTGATCAGACAGGAAGCTACCCACGTGCTTAGATCTATTTGAAAAGGCCTAACCATGCAGGAGTTCTCCCTCAGTGCAGGAATCTATGCAAAGACCATATAATATAAGAAATAGAAGCAGAAGTGGGCCACTCATCCCTTCAAATCTGTTCCATCATTTAATAAGATCATGGCTGATCTGTTTTTGGTTCAAGTTCCATATTTCCATCTGCCTCAAATAACCTTTGATTCCCTTGCCTCAAAATCATCCATTTTCTTCTGCCTTAAAAATCCCCACTGACCTCGCTTCCAGTGCCTTTTGAAGCAAAGATTTTCAAAGTTGTAGAGCACTCTGAGAGAGAAGAAAAATATTCTCCTCATCTCTATCCAATAAGAGCAATTTCCCGAGTTCTTGACTCACTCACATGAGGATACATCCTTTCCATGTCTACCTTGTCAGGACTATTCAGGGACTTATATACATCAGTCAAGTCACCCCTCACAGTTCTGAACTTCAGCCAAAACAAGACAACACTCTCATTCCTGGGATCAATCTAGTAAACCTCCTCCAATCTAGTAAACTTCTTCTAACAAATTTCCAACTTCCTTAAATAAGGAAGTCAAAACTAAACATAGATGGGAATTTTCCCATCCTGCCTGCCATGGGAATCATAATGGGCAGGGTGTAGACCATGCAAAGATCCACTGATTTTCGGCAGTATTTTCTGGTTTTGGAGCGAGCTGTGGCCAGTAAATCCCGCCATAGTATTTGAAATGCAGTCTCACCAAAACTCTGTGTAAATGAAGCATAACATTCTTACTTTTATGTTCAGTTCCTTTTGTAATGAAAGATATTACTCCATGAGACTTATTGATTACAAGCTATACTTGCATGTTAATGTTTTATGGCTCATATACAGAGTGCCTAGATCCTTCTGCATCTCAGAGTTCTGCAGCCATCCTCCATCTCTGCTTTTTATTCTTCCTGTCAATGTGAAAAACTTCACATTTGTCCATTTTTAATTCATCTGCCAGACCTCTGCTGCACCCTATTTATCACATCCTGCCAATCAGAAAAAAAAACTCATTTATTGAGACTCCTTGTTTTCTGCCAGCCAGCCAATCTTCCATCCAGGTTAATATGTTAACACCCAAGCTATGAGCTTTTAACTTTCACAATAACTTCATATGTAGCAACGTATTAAATCTAGATAATGTACATCTACAGCTTCCCTTTGTCCACAATTCATGTTGATCCTTCAAAAAACTCCAATAAATTGGGTAAATATGATTTCCATTCCATAAAAACAAACTGACTCTTCCTGATGCCTTAAGCTTTTTTATAAGTGCCAAGCTATAATCTTCTTAATGCTTGATTCTAACAATTTCCACATGACAGATATCAAACTAACTAGACTATAATTTCCTGTTTTGGTGAAGACAAATGTTACATGTGCTACTTTCCAGTTTGATGGAAACTTTCTCAAATTTTAAAAATTTTGAAAAACTAACACAGGCATATCCACTGTCTCATTGGCCGCTTCTCTTAAGGCCCTAGGCTTGAGTACATCGGGATCAAAATATTGTCAACCTTCATCAGATTGTTCTGTACTATTTCCTAGAGATTGAATTTCACCAAATTCCTCTCTCCTTTCCATCTCCTGACTTAGGGCTATTACTAGAATTCTTTTTGTATCCTTGATAGTGAACACAGAAGCAAAATATCTGTTAATGTCATCCACCATTTCTTTACTATCTGAAAATCATGCAGAAGACATATTGGCATGTGGGTGAGGCAGCAGGCAGGTGGGGTAAGTGATAGGTGCATAAGATGGCAAGGTGACATCAGTATAGGGTTGCAGATGAGTGAGGTGAGCGAGGTGGATAGGTGGGTAAGCAGGTAGATGAGGAAAGGAGTAGTCAGATCAGGTCAGGGAATAATCAGGTTTGGTTGGGGTGTAGTCAAATGGTTGAGTTTATTCAGATTAGCTTAGGGGAGAGTTCATTGGGTTGGGAGCAGCAGTTTGGTTGGCTGAGATCAGAGGGCATTCAGGAGAGGCAATAAATGGTTGGAAGTAATCAGGTGGTGGGGGTTAAGAGGATGGTTGGGTCAGCCTGCATGGATTAGGATAGTCAGTTGTATTACTACCCAGGAATTAGGCTAGGATTTCTCTATCCAACATTTCCTGAATAACTACTCAAATAATTACCACAGAAATATCTTAAGTCACTACCTCTAACTCAAAATCAGAGATTCTTTTCAGAAGGTGCCAGGATCAGAGGAATTGCCCATCAGAATTTCAAACTTAGCGTGAAAGTCCGATAAAGTCATTGTCGGGACTTCTGCAATGTTCTAAATTGCATCTTGTATCCAGTCTCTGAAAGCCCGAGACTGGGAGATCTGGACCATTAATAATGGCAACTCTTCAGGACTTTGTTTTTAAAATTAAAGTGCTTGAGTCAATTGTTTATCTATGAAAAATAAGTTAATCTCCTTGCTGTCAATACTCTAATTTTTAAGCTATTTAATCTTAGATAATTTTTTAAGTCGAGCAACTCAGAACACGCTCAAAATCAAGCCCTCACTCCCTGCAATACATAGTTTAATTTGTCTAATATCTAAATCATTAAAAATTGAGCCCAAGGATTAATGTAAGAACCCAATTGCTGTATTTCAGTTTATGGATACATCAATCTCTCTTAGAATGCCATGGAATAAGCACTTGATGATGTTGTTTAGGCTTCAAGCTGATATATTAACTTGTTAAACAATAAATGGATAAGTGAAGTTAAGGGTCCATAAACTGTGGCTTTTCAGTAGTTATGGGCTTAACTGTCCCTCTTTGGGCTACTAAGTCTGCTGTGATAAACTGCTATGTAAAAATTGCCAGGTACAGAGTTCCCAGTGTTTTCGCCTCCATCTATTGTAAGCTGTCCATGAGGTCATCTATGACTGTAGAATTTTTCAGTGGAACTGGGCAGCCCAAGAAATACTTCCCAATTTCCAATCACAATCAAATAAATTATATATATGTAACTATTAAACTCAAAAATAATTCAGCCTTTGTTATCTTTGACCGTCGTGGATACCACTATCCGTCCACCATAGATGTCACAGGTTCTTTTAACAATGATGCCTGAACTCAGGAATTTGGATTTGTTCTGATTTGATTTATTATTGTCACACATATTAGTATACAGTGAAAAATATTGTTTCTTGCACGCTATACAGACAAGTGTACGGTTCATAGAGGATGAAAAGAGAGGGTGCAGAAAGTGGTGTTACAGTCATAGCTAGGCTGCAGAGAAAGATCAATTTAATATAAGGCAGGTTCATTCATAAATCTGAAGGTAGCAGGGAAGAAATTGTTCTTGAGGTGGTTGGTGTGTGACTTCAGACTTTTGTAACTTTTTCCCAATGGAAGAAGATGGAACAGAGTAGGTCCAGAGTGCATGGGCTCCTTAATTATGCTGGCTGCTTTTCCGAGGCAGCCATAAGAATAGACAAAGTCAATGGGTAAGAGTCTGATTTGCATGATGAACTGGGCTTTGTTCACAACCATTTGTAATTTCTTGTGGTCTTGGTCAGAGCAAGCTGTAATAGATCTAGAAAGGATGCTTTCATGATGCATCTGTAAATGTTGGTGAGAGTCAAAGTGGACATAACAGATTTCCTTAGCCTCCTGAGAAAGTAGAGGTGTTGGTGGGCTTTTTTTCACTATAGCATCAGCGTGGACGAACCAGGACAGGGTGTTGGTGGTCTTGAAAATGCCATGCTATAAAAAGTCAGACAGAATAATCAGAATGTAAAAAAGGTAAACATTTGATGAAATTTAACATCTAGCTCAAGTTGTGTATGAACTGAAAAATTAATAAGCACAAATTAGTTGTCCAAAGCACACTCAGAAAAGGGGGAGATTTTGTTGAAAAATAAAATATCATCATGACAAATGCAAAAGTTAAATGTATAGATCCCAAAGTTACATTATATGCATTAATAATTATCAACATTTCATGCATTTATCAGAAATTTCATTCTTTTATTTTTAGTACTCGAAGCTACAACGTGATGAAAAAGGTAAAATTTTAAATGAATGCATAATGTGCTATCTCTCCCACTGTAATATTCCTGGACCACTGATCTCATAACCAAATCTGAATGACTCTCCTCAGAACCTGCAATTTGTTTGAGAAGGAGAGACCAACAGGAGAAGAGAAAGCTAAAAAAAAACTTTATGTTATGTTTTATGTTCATTTGGTTGCTTGAGGAGCTTTCAGCATAATAAATAGTATATAAATATGAGGCGTTAAGAAGCAAATAAAGATCTATATTTGTGACTGAAAAGATTGCAGGTGACTACTAGTTCTTGCAGTTAGGCTATCACTGTAAAAACTGAGCCAATTGTCAATCTCTTGCGATATCCAAACATAATTATTTTGGCAAGCATACTCACCCTCATAGTTCAGAACCTCAAAAATGCAAGTTGATAGTGTGGGAAATTTCTGTCTGGCATTTTCTACAGTTTTACTGACTATCAGAATTGAGAAAGTCTTTGACTGATTTCTTGTTTTGTGCTATCAACTGGCCATCTAAGTAGAGAAGCCTGTCACTCCTGGGCACTAGCACGGACTCTTATTAAAAGCTAGAAGCTGTGATGTAGGAAAGGGATATGTCTTATATTCACAACATGTGCTTTGGGATTTTTTGTGGCTTTCCAAATTTGGCTTGCGTTATTTTTGTTCTTTGCAAACATTTGTCCCAAATGGCCATGTTGTGTTGTGAATCTATCCAGAAGTGTTACATATTGAGTGCATTTCATGTTTCCTGGGTCAGATTATTGTCAGAATTATTTATCACTTCCAGCACTGAGAACGAGCCTAATCTGGAGGCAAAATACTTCAATGCAGATGAAACTTTAAAGGAATAGGACTATTCCAAAGGATGTGGCTGTGTAGAATGGAAAAGTTTTAGAGATATTTCAGTTTGTTACAGACTTAGCTGGGACAGGAGGAGAAAACAGAGACAGGTAAAAAAATCGAAAAACAACCCAAGTTGCAAGAGATGGTGTTGGGCCACTTTGAAACCCAACGCTTCATGACAAAGCAGTATTAGATTACAGACCAATTCCAACATCAATACTGTATTAACATCAAAGTAAGGCACATTTCAATACAAAGATAAACTTTTTTCCCCCCTGATTTACCAAGTCTTTCTAAAGCTGCCCTATTGATGAATCCTTAAGGGAATTACAGTCAATTGTAATGACTTGTCATTTGGCGTGCTTCTTTTCTTCTTGATTGCAAAATAGGCCCTTTTTTTAAAACAATTTTGGAATGTTGCCAGTTGTCTAAGTTCCTCTTGTTCTTGGATCTTGCCTTGGAATGTAAAATCAAAATTCATGAAGCAAAGAACTGTGGTCTGTCAGAGAGCTTCAGAATCCTTCTTAAGTCATTGAAATCAAGATTTTTTTAAAAAAAAATCATGTTATTAGTTTAAATTTAGAAGCCTATCGGAGGTTGAACATTCTCTCTCCCATTCATAGAGCATCAGGGATGTGTGATTGAGCCCCTTCACAGAGTAACAGAATTAGTACAAAGCAGAAGGAGGTCACTTAGCTCATTATGTCTGCATCTTAATAGGAGAAAAGATAAAGATATTTCAAAAATATCTACTTTATATGAGGTTGATCATTCTCTATGCCCTGGCTATGACGAGAACATTGTATTCTGCACTTTCTCCTTTCTCTCTCTTGTATGTACATTATGGACAATATGCTTTGTCTGGTAGTGCACAAGGAACAATACTTTTCACTGTCTACCAATACATGTGACAATAATAAATTGAATCAAATCAAAAATAAAAAAAAAACATTATCATTTACAATTTGCTGCAACTTGTTCCAACTTAATAACTATCCAAGTGTTATATACCAGAGGACTTCAGCAGCATTGTGGCACAGTGTTTAGCATTGCTGCCTCACAGTACCAAAGACCTGGGTCCAATTCCTGGCTCAGGTCATTGTCTGTGTGGAGTTTGCACATTCTCCCCATATGTGCATGGGTTTTCTCTGGATGTTGCGATTTCCTCCCACATCCCAGAGATGTATAACTTAGGTGGATTGGCCATGCTAAATTGCCCCTTAGCATCAGGAAAAAAAACAGCTAGAGTAAATACATGGAGTTATGGGGATAGGGCTTGGGTGGGATTGTGGTCAGTGATGAGCCAAGTGGACTCCTTCTGTACTGTCGGATTTTATGATTTGATGAAAAACTGCTGAATACTTCAAAACTGTGTTTTTTTTCCCACAGTTAAGGAAAATCTTGGTCAGGAATGAACTGTTATCATCCCCTCAAACTCAGGCATTGAGGCCTACAGACCATTGAGAGAAGCTGAGAAAACAAACAACGTTCCTTCAAAGCTGTATTAGGTTTTACACTTCACCTTGCCTTATTAAGATGCTTGCTGTAATGTGGAAGTTAATTAGCATGCACACTTTAATGAAAGACTTTTCGTCTGAAACGAAATGAGATTAGATGGACCAGATAACCATAATGAACAGCTCTTAAAAATAGACATCTGATAACTACAAACCACAAAGCCCCTGAAAACTAGCTTGAAGAGCAGAGGTGGGGGGTATAGAAGGAGTTACGGAACAATCATGGGGAACAGCAAACAGACAGAGAAGGGAAGACATTGTAACGTTTTGGTTGATCAAAGATAGAAGACATGGAAACTTCAGAAGTGTATGGAAAATGTATAACATATGGTGATATTTACTCCATGGTTTAGAAAATGAACTTGACATACTCTTAACCAAGTGTATAAAGGGGAACCTTTGTATTGAGTGTTGTTAATGTAACAACCTATGAAAAGGAAAGAGGCAAGGCAAAGGTCAAGAGCCATCTGATTTGCTTGTCAGAGTGGCACAGCAGTTAGCACTGCAACCTCACAGCGCCAGGAACCCAGGCTCAAAACTGCCCTCGGGTGACTGTCTCTATGGAAGAAAATTTCAGCACAGCATCAGGTCTTTTGGCCCTCCAAGCCTGCACCGACCATACTGCCTAACTTTTTTTAGCTATGGTCCGGAGACCATATCTCTCTTTTTCCATCCTATTCATGTATTTGTCAAGACGCCCCTTAAAAGCCATTACCGTTTCTGCTTCCACTACCTCCACTGGCAATGAGTTCCAGACACCGACCACCCTTTTTGTAAAAAATCTTCCTCGTATATCTCCTTTAAACCTTGCCCCTCACACCTTAAACCTGTGCCCTCTAGTAATTGACTCTTCCACCCTTGAAAAAAGCTTCTGACTATCTATTCATCCATGTCTCTCATAATTTTGTAGACTTCTATTAGATTGGAGTTCGTACAGTCTCCCTGTATCTGCATAAGTTCCCTCTGGGTATTCCAGTTTCCTCCCATTCTCCAAAGATGTGCAGGACAGGTTGATTGGCCATTAGAAATTGTCCCTTAGAGTCAGGAGGATTAGTAGGATAAATATGTGGTGTTACAAGGACAGAGCAGGCTTGATGACCTGAATGGCATCCCTCTTGTACTACAGGCATTTTATATGATTGGTTGCCAAGTAAAATCACTGCTGAACTCAATACTTGCTGGTTTTCATATACATCAAGATTTTGCTTATTGGCCAGAACGCTACACTTTATCTGCCGTAGAATTGGAGTGGGTGAGGGTCCAACAACAGAAATCCCCGTTGACTTTGAGCGTAAATTTCTCGTCTCACCTGAGCAAGGCTGAAAAATTCCACCCAATATCTCTTGATTTTAAAATAAAGGGATAGATTTAGCAACTTTTTGTGTGCGTGATCTAAGATCATTGTGCTATTGTACTATTATTTGCAATAGTAACAGGAAGTTATTCCAGGATTTTCCAAGAAGTCTTAATAATGCACTTAGAACATCTTAGGATGAACAAAGTCAACAAGGCCACATTTGACAACTTTATTTGAGTGTTTTGAGGGAGTAACTGGTAGAGTAGAAAAGAAGGAACAAGTAAAAGGAATTTGATAAGGTGTCACATAAAAGGTTAGTAGGCAAGTTTAGAGCTTGTGGAGTTGTGATAATATACTAATGTAGATACAGTTTTAGACAAACAGACAGAAAGCAAAGATTAGGCATAAATTGGACATTCTCAAGTTCATACACTGTGAATAGTGCTGAAAAGGTCAATTCTGAGGTTGCAGCTATTTACAACCAATGTTAATGACTTAGATAAGGAAATACAGACTAAAGTATCCAGGTTTGCTGATTATATCAAGTTAGGTGAGAATGTAAGCTTTGGGGAGGAAACGGAGAGGTTGCAAAGAGACAGAGGTAGACAGAGGAACAATATGGCAATTGAATATATAGTGTGAGAATATTCATTTTGGTCATAAGTGTAGAAAACAGAACATTTTTAAAAAGTGCGAAAGCTGTAAGTATTGACATTCAGAGAGACACATATATGTTCCTACAAGAAACTGAAAGTTAGATTGCAGGTATAGCAAACAATTAAGAAGGCAAATGGCATGTTGGCCTTTGTTACAAAGTTAGGGAATAAAGAAGATTTGCAACAATTAAAAAGGGCATTTTCGAGACCATAACTGAGTACTGCGTGTACCTTTGCTCTCCATGTTTAAAGCTGATTGTCATGGATGTTCTAACTGGGCAAGTGTGTTAATCAATGAGGTTTACAGATCACAGTGAAATATATGATGGGGATGATATCTGGAGAGTGGGAGAAAAGCACTGGAAGACAGGGGTACAAGACAACTAAACCAATAACCAAGTTTTTGGACTATCGATCTGAGCCTCGGAAAGGGCATGAAAATTACAGTAAAATGAAGACTTGGAGGAAATGAGTAGATTCAATTACTTGTGGTCAGTCCTTGCAGGAGATAGAAGAATGGAAATGAAAATGGAATGGAAATGAAAAATAAGCAATGGATGAGTTTTGGTGGGAGTAATTTGAAGAAGTGCAGTAAAGTGTGTGATAGATAGCTAAACTGAAAGAAGAATTTATAAGTCAGTTGGAAGACTAGTCTCTTATATTCTACAGAAGCTTGGGCAATGACAAAAAACAGAGGAATTATGATTGAATACTAATGAGATGTGGATTCTGAGATGGATGTGTTGAGTGTTGAGAAAGGGCAAAATCAGGAACAAGTACATCATGGGGTCAGTGAAGATAATGGGACCATTGAAGAAAGTAGCCAGGGAGAGATTGAAATGTCATCTATTTGGGAGAGAGAGAGAGAAAATATGGTGATGTGACTGATGGAGGTGGGACTACCAGAATGAAGCCTAAGACCAAATAGAGACTTAAATGCAGTGAAATTGGAGGGGGAATGGGTAACTGACAGGAAGTGATGGAGAAGGGTGATTTGTCAACTGTGTGATGACCCTAAGTAAAATGGAATATGCTGAAAAAGAAGATATTGGCACTGGAGGAAGTATAGTAAAGGTTCACTACACATTTCTCTGGGACGAGGGGGTCGTTCTATGATGAGAGGCTTAGTAAATTGGATCAATCCACTCTGAAGTTTACAGGACTAAGAGATAATCTCATGCTTAAGTTTTGAAAGGCGTTCGACAAGTTTGACACAGAAGGTGTTTTCTCCGGCTGTGGGATCTATAAATAAATAGGAGCCCATCATTTAGGACTGAGATGAGGAGAAATTTCTTCACCAAAGGTTATGAATCTTTGGAATTCTATACTCCAGAGGGTTGTGGCTGTTCCATCGTTGACTATATTTAGGGTTGGGACACACAAACTTTTGGACTTTAAGGAATCAAGGCACATGTGGAACAAGCAGAAAAGTGGAGTTGACACCTCGGCTCAGCCATGAGCATACTGGATGAAAGAACAGGCTCAATGGGCCTTATGGACTACTCTTACTCCTGTGTCTTTAGTTTTTGTATTTTCATTCCAAAAATGTTACTTCTGACCAACCTCAGTAAAGAGTTTGACAAGGGAACTTCTAATGATGCATAGTATGTCAGATTAAGAACACCAGCACAAAGAAAAATATATCATGGCAGAAAATGGAATCCCAACACTCCTTGAGAAATAGGCATTCTTTACAATTTTTAATTATTTGGCCCAGAGATTGAAAATACAAGGAAATGATCAAATTAGGCAGACATGTTGTGCAAAGAAAGTACACAAAAATGTTTTATTTCCTTGCTTCTCCTTCCCTAAAGGCAATCTATCATTTTAGAGATTGCTCCCATGGCCAATACATCACCATACATCACCAGCAAACAAGTGGCATTAATCCAACCACAGTAGTAGATTAATTCCAGCTTTTCTTGCCCTCTGTAACTCAGTGCGACACCACATAATTACCTATTAGCCAGTAGGGGAAGAAAACATTCTTTTCAAATGAGCAAAATAGGTTTTCAATTGACATTTGGATAATTTTGAATGTTAAAGATTTATAATTTGTCACATTGTGTTGAATTCATTGAGTTTGTTTAATTTCAAGTGAAACTGTCATACTTTAATAGTGTTAGAATCACATATGTATACAAATATTTTTATTAACTGAATCATATGTAGGCCAGGAATGCATAAATCACAGCATAGGCTTTTCAAGTATATCAAAACTAGAACTTCTACCATGATATGTTGTGCGGGGTGCAATACACAATGACCATCCTCTGTACCTTCACCGGATGAGTATTACAGAACACATCTTGATCTGTGCAAGGGCCTCAATTGTTTGTTGACCATCTCAAATACCTGCTGGTGGACATGTTTGATTTTATTATTTTTCCACTTGTTTCTGGGCATCGCGTTGAAGGCTTCATTGCTCATTGCAGCAAGAAATAAACATTTTCAGCAAGTATCCGTCTTGTCACTTGTTCCTGGTTTCTAAGCATGCATGCAATGACAAAGTTAATGGAAGCGTCATGAGAGACCCTTACAAGATGCATGCTCACACGGGAGACATGAAACTGGGCATTTTAACTGATCAAACCAACGTGGATGAAATAATGGTCCTTTTTCGTTCCATACACTTGTAGGGGTCTGATGGTGATCTTTTATTTCAAAGTATATTGCACTGATTGCTCTCAACATTCTGGTGAACCCAGTACTTACTTAGCATCTCTTGTTCTGTCACTAATTTTCCAAATTTGATGGATTCTTCAACCATCAGGAAAAGGCCATCAGTTATCTACCCCTCATTGCTGCTTGATTAATCCTGTACAGTTTTACCTGAGGATCATGGTCTTTCTCCAGAAAATTTTTAATAAATGATTCTTTTTTCAGAGTAACAAAGCCAAAGCACAGAGTGGCCCTTAACCCATCTCCTCGCTTTTTCCAAAAACCAATTCAAATTCAAACTGAATCCAATTTATTGTCTCCACAAAAATGACATGCTGGATACAGGCTGACAAGAGTTATCAATGTTGGTTGAAGGATGAAATAAATCATTACAGAATTCAGTCACTCTGAAATAATAACTAAATCGGCATCCTTTTGAAATATGAACCTTCTCCAAAGATGCTGTTGTCTGTATACTTTCTGAGTTGGTATCTCTCTTTTAAATGGTGATTTTATGTAGACATAGATGAAATAGTAGGATTTACATGAGAGCCTTACCTTCCCTTTTTCCCATCAAGAAGTAGCAAGCATATTCTGACAATTCCCCCCACCCAGCCTCTCTCCCCAGGTCTGAGTTTATATATCTGGAATTAGCTCACAGTATTCCTGTGATCTGAATGGTTTGAGGCTGTCAACAACTTTCAAAAGGCAGCTTCTGGACATGTTTAATGTCTGTGTCATTGACATTTTGGGTATGGATGAGAAAGTAAAACTATTTTATCTGTGTGTGTGTGTGTGTGTGTGTGTGTGTGTGTGTGTGTGTGTGTGTGTGTGTGTGTGTGTGTGTGTGTGTGTGTGTGTGTGTGTGTGTGTGTGTGTGTGTGTGTGTTTGTGTGTGTGTGTGTGTGTGTGTGTGTGTGTGTGTATAACTGGTTTGAAATTAAACACAAACTGAATTTAAAAAAAAGCAGCAGGCGTCATACCTGATCTTGACGGTTGATCTTAATCTTGAACAAAACTTTTAAGTGGAACGTTCCAGTATTGTACTGTAGGAATGCTACATTTTCGGAAGTGCCAACTTTCAGACAAAATATTAATCTGATGCTCTGTCTCTCCTCTGAGCTGGAGGTAAAGCATGGGGCTATTTTGAGGGGAAAGAAATTTCACAACCAATGATCTCTTGGTGCTAGGCCACGATTCATTTCTCAACCAATATCGCAAAAACAAATTATTGGATCATAATCACTTTGTTTGCTATTATTCCTTATGTTACATTTGCTGCTGAGTTTCCAACAAGAGTGACAATTGTTGTGAATTTGCATATGTAAAAGTAAAGGTGTGACATATTTAAATAGTAAAAAGAAACGCAAAAACAAAAATTGGAAATCATACATTATTGTGTCTTTAAGGGGCAGGTGAGTTTATGCATGGATTTTAAATTGCAGTGTTCAGGTTATCGAAGCCAATTTTTGCAACATTTGTATCTAAGCCTAGTAGTCAGTGTTCCAACATGACAAAACGAGCTTTTGAATTGGACCAATAAGTTTAAAGCAAGGTTGTAGAAACTGAGAACAATGGAATTCAAACATGAAGGTTGTTGGCATCCTCAAATCACTCAGATCACAGGAATACTGTGAGGTAATTCCAGGTATATAACCCCAGACAAAGGGGGAGGGGGTGTAACTGTCAGAATATACTTGCTACCTCCTGGGTGAGAAAAAGGGAAGGTGAGGTTCTCATGTAAATCCTACAGTTTCATTTATGCCTTAATAAAATCACCATCTAATTGAGAGATACCAACTCAGAAAGTGTTCAGATGAGAGCATCATTGGAGAAGGTTATACTACCAAAGGACGTCTGTTTGTATATTATTTGAGAGTGACTGAATTCTGTAATGATTATTTTCATTATTCCTGAATGACTCTTGTAATATTAGAAGAACATTCTATTAGGTTTTATTTAATTTTTTTAATTGTTTAATGCGGTTATTATTAATTTTTTAAAAATCTGTTAGTTGTTCATAAGAAGGAGTGTCAGATCCTGCTTTAATTTATCAAAACCAGTAACTTCCTACTACCTCACACACACTCATATAAGATTACAAGATGAGGTATATCCCTTTGGGTGGTTCCAAAAGCAATCAGAGGGAAAATCACCTCCACAGTCCAAAATGTAGGTCATTAGCTATATAACAATTTAGGACTTTGTAATATTATAAAAGGCAGTACATCAACACAATTTACATTTTATTTACGCAGTTAAGGCTGTGCTGTATGTGGATGGAGATTTTAAATTATTGTTGAGCAAGTCACAGAATTGGCCACCTATCATTTGAAAAAGACCTATAGAGTCAACTATTCGGACATACCTTCAAATGTCAGGTGAGGACCATACATTCTCCATGGTGATTTATTGTGTGTACGAGGTAGGCACGATCTTAGCGATTCACTACAGCGGTTGTGTTTGGCAAGTGGGTAGATTTCAGGACAGACCAGAGATCACGTTTGTGCCAGATGTTTTTGTTTTCAAACAATGAGTGTAGCGGGTCTGGAATACATTGCCTGGAGTTTGCTGGGGGCAGGTTCAATTGAGGCATTCAAATGGCATTAGATGATTACTTTTATAGAAACAATATGCAAGGATGCAGGGAAAAAGCAGGCGAGTGGCATTAAGTCATGATGTTCGATTGGCAAGCAGATACATATGCAATGACCTGAATGGCCTCTTTCTGCACCATACAATTGTGTGATTCCGTGTTTTTGTGAATTGAGGGGGTCTAAATGTTTGTGAGGAAGCCTGCATGTTTTGGATGGAAAATGAAGTTGGCATCCTTCTGAATGTGAAATCTTTCCTGTTCAATTTTTTTTTTACTCACAGCTCTCAGGCATCAAATAGGCTCAAATACAGAAAGTGAAAATGACGCCAAAATCTATGCTCATTACCAAAAGAATTAAAGGGAGGATTAGAAAACATTTATTTCCAATGAGGGTGATTAGAATGATGAGTTCTCTACTTCAAACCATTATTGAAGCAGACTCAATCAACAAGTTAAAAGGAGATTTAGAAAAATGTTTTAAAAAGAGCAGTGCTAAAGGAGACAGGGAAAAAGAGAGTGGTACTCAGCTAAATGCTAATGTGGGGAAAAGTAATATAACAGATTGAATAGCTTGCTGTAACATTGTATGACTTGTCTGCTCTAAAATTTAGATTTGAGTGTAAATTTAATGTCTTGAAAGGCAGTTAAACATTAAAAGATTATAAGACAAGGACCCTCGCTGAATTTCCTGGCACATTTTGGCCAACTTTGACATTAGTGTTCCTTCATAAATAAGTTCACCCTGTTGGAGAATGTTCCTGTTGCACTGTTGTCATGGAAATTATAGTGTAAATAAGATAGAGGAAAATCCAGGAAAATAAATTCAAATACCAGTATTATGGGAAACATTCACTGTTCGTGGTAACATATTCACTACCTACTCACTCATGAAACTTTAATTTATACATACTTTCCTTTCGACATCCCATTCAGAACTGATTTGAGATCTATAGGGCTTCAGGTCAGACAAGATAATGTAAAACATCAATTTACCTTAGAAAAAAGTATATAATGAGCTTTTTAACCTATGTATAAGATTTTAATCCCTATAATAATCACAAGTTTAGCTACCTAGCAATTTTAACCTCATGCTATCCCTTTCAGATAGAAAATTGCACCAGTGAGCAATAAAGATAAGCTATACATCAACGAACTAAATCATGCAATATTTTCAGATGATCAAGAGAGAAAATATAAAAATATGTTAGCCAAAAGGTTAATGACAATAATGATTAGAGAAGGTTCATACTACCGAAGGGTACTTGCTTGTATATTAACATTTCGAAAGTCTGTCACATTATTGCATCAAATGTTCCAGGTACGTTGAATCAAGATAAAATAGTTCACCTTCTACAGTGAGGTTGTAAATCATATAAATTACATTTATAAAATAATTTACCATCAAGATTCATCATATTGACTTCACCAATAAGGCTAAACAAAGTAAGTACTACTATTGGCAATGATATGAACGCCTGTGGATATAAACATGTGCAGTGTTATTGCAAAGCTCACGTATGCAATATTAAAAAAAAGCAACATAAATCTTTGAAAGATGCAATATGGTCATGAAGGGTTGTTTTTCAAACTGGAAGCCTATGACCAGTGATGTTTTTCAGGGATCAGTGCTGGGTCCACTACTATTTGTCATTTATATTAATGATTTGGCTGAGAATTTAGTAGGCATGGTTAGTAGATCTGCAGATGACATAAGATTAGCAGCATAGTGGACAGTGAAGAAGGCTATCTAGGATTGCAACAAGATCGTGATCAATTGGACCAGAGGGCTGATGAATAGCAAATGGTGTTTAATTTAGATAAATGAGAAGTGATGCATTTTGGTAGAACCAGGGCAGGACATATTCAGTTAATAATAGAGCATTGGGGAGGGTTATAGAGCAAAGAGATCTAGGTTACAGGTTTATAGCTCCTTGAAGGTGGAATCACAGGTGCACATAGTGGTGAAGAAGGCATTCAGCATCCTTGGTTTCATTGGTCAGAACACTGAATATGGAATTGGGACATCTTGTTGAAGTAGTACAAAACATTGGTAAGGCCACACTTGGAACATTATGTACAGGCTGGTCAACCCATTATAGAAAGAATATTATTAATCCAAAAAGAGTGCAGAAAGATTTAGTAGGATGCTACCAGGACTTGATGGTTTGAGTTATAAGGAGAGGCTGGATAGATTGGGACTTATTTCTCTGGAGCATGGAAGGCTGAGGGGTGATCTTATGGAAGTCTATAAGGTAATGAGGGCCATAGAACAGTTGGATAGTTAATATCTTTTGTTAAAAATAGGGGAATCTAAAACTAGAGAGCATATGTTTAGGGTGAAATGGGAGAGATACAAAGGTGTCCAGAGGAGCAATTTTTTTTTTTCACTTAGAAGGTGGTGAATGTCTGGAACAAGTTGCCAGAGATAATAGTAGAGATGGGTACAATTTTGTCTTTTAAAAAGCGTTGACAGTTACATGGGTCAGATGGGTATAGAGGGATATGGATCAAATGCAAGCAATTGGGACTAGCTTTGGGGTTAGAAAAGAAGGTGGCATGGACAAGTTGGGCCAAAGGGCTTGTTTCCATGCTGTAAAATCTATTACTCTATGAGGCTACAAGAGCAGGTGTGAGGCTGAGAATTCTGAGATGAGTAACTCATTTTTTGAAACCCTTGAAGCCTGTGCCTCATATATGAGGCACAGGCCAAGAGTCTGATATAATACGTTCCACTTCTCTGTTGAGTGTGATTCCAACAACACTCAAGAAAGTCAACACCCACCCAACACAAAGCAGTTTTCTTGATTAGCATCCCCCACAACAACTTAATCATTCGCTTTCTCCATCATTGATACTTAGCGATGGAAATAAGCAGTATTTAGAAGACATACTGTAGGAACTTAAAAAAGGCTCCTTCAAAAGCACCTCCTAAACTTGTGAACTCTGTCACCAAGAAGGACAACATTAGCAGTCATTTGGGAAGATTGCTAACTACTATATTATTGTTCCTTCATCGTCCTCAGATCAAAATCCTGGAACTCAGCCCAAACAGCCCTGTAGGTGTACCTGCACCAGATGGACTGCAGTTGTTCAAGAAGGCAACTCATCACTATCTTCTCAAAGTCTGTTAGGGATAGACAACAAATGTTAGTCTTGTCAGTGATTCCACATCCAATGAAAGAGTAAAAAAACCCTCATTTGTTAGAGTGTCCAATGGGGAAACAGATGCAATAATTATACAGTTGCTCTGAATGGGGTGTCTTGAAATGGGGTGGTAACATTGTATTCCATCTTCAAGATACCACTGCAGAAACTCACCAGCATTTCTTTGATAATATTTTCCAAACCCAGAACTGCTACCATTGAGAAGGGCAAAGGAAACAGATACTTGGGAACACGTTCATCTGGAAATTCTCCTCAAAGCCACTCAACATCCAAATTTGAAAATATATTGCTGTTTCAGCACTGTCGTTGGGTCAAAATCCTGGAACTCTCTCTCTAACAGCACTGTGGATGTGCCTACACCACATGGACAGCATGGGTTCAAGAAGGCAGCTTACCTCCAGCTTCTCAAGGGCAATTAAAGATGGACAATGCTTGTTTAGCCAGTGATAGCCAAATTTGTGACTAAATTAAAAAAAAATCACTTTAGTGTGTTCTGCTATTTGAAATGTAATTATTATTTGATGTGTTTGGGGGAGATACGAGTCAAGTGGGAAGCATCAAGTGAATGTTTCAGAATTCACCAGAAGGAAACCATTGCATGTGTGCCAATCCCAAGAAAGGATCTTTCATATCAAGCTAGTCATAATTCTTCACTGGTTTCTGCGTCAGTAAAATATTGCTGGGAAAAAGGGGTAATGCAAAACTGAATCGTCTTCTTGTGCCTGTATTGAGATCTCCCTAAACTTTTCCATCTGGTGTAATACAATTAATTCTTGTTTATTAAATGTGTTATTCTTTGTGTTCAAACATTATTAGCAAACTCCTTTGATTTTGTTCAGTAACATTTCCCCACGGTTTCTGAAAAAAAGATTGGAAATATTAAACCAGGGGTTCGATCTTTTGGCTATTCATGCTGGCAAGATCTTCTGGTCAATGGCACACCCCTGCTATTTATTTCTTGATAGCGTAGGATGAATCTATGGGAAGCCCATTGACAGTAGCAGGAGCAGAAGATCCTGCCATTAGCTAATGGCATGCTACTTCCCACTGCCAAGGAAAATGCCACAGGAAGGCTAGAGAATCCTCACACAGGTTTCACTCTTGGAGCTGACTTGTCCAGTGTTACCATTAGCTAGGATCATAATGAACAATCATCCATATTATGTGTTGGCAGGATTATGATGCATCAGGACAAAATTTATCCTCATCACAGACATTTCAGTCAGGATCACTGGATCATGATCAAGGCAAATTTCCTGATCTGCTTCTTGAACCCCTATCCTTAAGGAAGTAACAGCAATTGCAATGACCTTCTTGCCCCCCCCCAACACCCCCAACACCCCCCACCCCCACCCCCCACCCCCCACCACCCCTCACCCCCTCCCTTCACCCCCTCGTCCCTTAATAAAAATCAACTCAATACATTCAGAATCCAGACATAATGCTTCCTTGGTCTGTTTGGCTAACTCATGTATTTCACAAACTTGTCCAGTCATTGGCAGGTGTTTGAATGATGTCTGAAAAATGGGAAGTATCTTATGTTTGCTCACATCAATATTTGTTACAATAGTTGATAAACAAATTTCTTATTTGGAGTCATTCAATGACTGGAATTCAATTTATTTCCTTTGAATCTTTGAAAGACATGCCTCAATTGGGTAACTGAACTGTCTTTTTTTGGTGTCTGGAGATCTGTAAGACTTCTATTGTTTGAAAGGAATTTGTGATTTTCTTTTTAAAAACTAGATTTAAAACTGGAAACAATCAACAACGTTGAATCTCCCTTCAGGCAACAGAAATGTGTTTGAGAAGGAGGGCAAAATGTCCTTTGCACCTATTGAAAACATTAGGAACATACTGTGTAATGGAAGGTAGAAATTAGCACAATAGTCATTCCAGGAATCAAATGTTGTTTAAAAGAGGAAACAATTGATCAAGCCTAAGAGGGGGTTCAATGCCTCATCCTGTCAGTTTGGATTCTGTTTGTCTCTCTTGTGGGGACCATCGTTTGGATTAAATTGGAATTTGAATTTGATTCTGGGGGCAAGCAAATAATGAATTTGAGTTTGCCCGGCCCATTCTAAACATTGGTTTGCAACTTTAAACATGGAATAAACTATTTCAAAAAGACTCATTTGTAATTAGCACCACAAATAAAGCCAAAATATCTAACAAAACCCAAATTATTTTGTAAAGAATTATTCTTAAAAGCATTTTAAGAGCAAATGAAAGATGTTTCTCATTTATCAGACATCATTCAGACACCTGCCAATGAAATTGCTTTTCTTGATTTTCCTTTAAAGTAAGATTATTTATTTTAAATTGCAGCAGAGAAATCCAGTCCCATTTCTCATAAGGCTGTTCAAATCAGCCACAGCCTCTTAAGTGCACAAATTGTGATATGACACTTAAGCAAGAAAATAATTACAGGTAGTGTCTAGGTACGATAGCATTTCCTTCACTATCTGCTGAATAATTCATTCCTTCTTCCTAACAGAACCATTCACTGTCCCTGTCAAAGAATAACTTCATTGGTCCTCATCATCTTTTAGAACATAAAAGGAAAGATATTTATCAGTGCATAGCAGCTGCTCCCTTTAGTTGAAGGGTCAGTCAAGTGGTGACAGAAATTCAAGGTGAGAGGCAGGTGGTTTAGGGAGGATGTGAGGAAAAATCTTTGTATCCAGAGGGTGGTGACAGTCTGAAATGCTCCGGCTGGTAAGGTGGTAGAGGCAAGTTGCCTCACATCCTTTAAAAAATATCTGAATGAGCACTTGGCACTTGGTCATAATATTAATGCTATGGACGAGGTGCTGTTAAATGGGATTAGAAGTGAGGCCAGATGTTTCTTGTGTGACAATGCAGACTAGATAGTTGAAGGGCTTCTTTTGTACTGTATAATTCTATTACTCTATGGAAAGGCATCAGTTTTGAAATATTACACATAACATCAAGGAAATGGTAACTTAAAGATTAAATCAAAGCGTTTTCATGGCAAATTTCAATTTTAGTTCTGAGTTGACTATTTGGTTAATAATTCAAAATATGAGAAAACTCAGAATTAAATATTGTTTGTTCATATTATGTCTGAAACAATGAGAATGAATTGAAATTAATATACACGTGGCACATGATGTGTAATCCTTAAATCAAATAGATTAAGAATGCTTTTAAACCAAAACCACAGGACAATATGTAAGTAGTCTTGTATGAATTAAGAATGTCCTTGCAGATGTAACAATCATTGCTACGTAAGTGCAAGTAGAGGAAGTTAAATATTTCAACACATATTATATGGGGATTTGTTATAAATTGCATAATGAATTACATATGCATGACACATGGAGTGCTAGCTTCAAAGAGCAGAAGCCTAGAGTTTTGCTAAGTATGGGAGATTAAAAGAAGTGGGGGATGGGTAGGGGGGAAGGGTTGGGAAGGTATTGCTGTGTCTTGTTTCCCTTACTATGTTCACAGGTCAGTGGGGACAGGATCAGACTAAGTCTGGAGAGTTGGCAGATAAGTTACAGCAGTCATGCAACATTGAGTGAACATGTCCTTGTACTATCACAGGTAATTGTTTGGTAGGTGAGTATGTCTCTCTTCTACCTTCTTGCATTTGGGTTAATTTGATTTTGATTTGATTTATTATTGTCACGTATTAGCATACAGTGAAAAGTATTGCTTCTTGTGTGTTAAACAGACAAAGCAGACCATTCATAGAGAAAGAAACAAGACAGTGCAGAACATAGTATTACAGTTATAGGTAAGGTGTAGAGAAAGATCAACTGAATGCACAGTAAGCCCATTCAAAAGTCTGATGACAGCAGGGAAGAAGTGTCGGTTGGTACGTGACCTCCGACTTCTGCATCTTTTTCCCAACAGAAGAAGGTGAAAGCAAGAATGTCCGGGGTGTGTGGGATCCTTAATTATGCTGGCTGCTTTGCCAGTTGATGGGATGCTAGTCAAGATTGAAGGCTAGGTAAGAAACTAGGTGAGAACTAAAGATCAGTGGTTAAAAACAAAAACAAATTGAAAATCTAATTAAATAAAAGAGGGATGCAGGGCTAAGTGATGTGTTTCATCTGCAGCATGTGGGAACTGATGGACCTCATCGTGGTTAATAACAACTGCATCTATGAAAAGCGTTGAGTTGCCTGAAGAACTTTGGCTCAAAGTCAATGAGTTGAAGGGCAAGTGACAGACATTGAAATGCATCAGGGAGGGGGAGAGTTACCTACACGCTGTGTTTCGGAGGACAGTCACATCCCTTAAATTAACTACTTTGA
The DNA here is from genome assembly GCA_024679065.1 of Sphyrna mokarran. NCBI lineage: Eukaryota > Metazoa > Chordata > Chondrichthyes > Carcharhiniformes > Carcharhinidae > Sphyrna > Sphyrna mokarran. The sequence goes on along the minus strand of JAGIQG010000011.1, from coordinate 70,373,114 downwards.
ATTTGGTCATTGGTCAGGGACAGCTGAGTGAGGCAATGAATGAAGCAGGTTAAAAGAATCCAAGAGGTAGCATTGAGGAGGCTTAGCCCCTACACTTGTCCAATAGGTGATTCTTGTTCCCTCTGTGAACAAGGGTAAGGACCAAAGGGAGAGTGAGTAAAATGACCATAGTACCATAGTACAGATAGCCATTCAAATGGGGAGAGAAAAGAAAAATGTAGCTGTGGTTGAGGATAGTAAAACTAGGGGAAATGAACATTGTTCTCTGTAACCAGAATTGAGTGTCCAGAAAGTTGTGTTGCCTGCTCGGTGCCAGGGTTTGGGCCACCTGCTCTGAGCTAGAGAGATACTTGCCATGGGAAGTGGAGGATCCAGTAGATGTGGTCCATATAGGAAACAACAACATTGAATAAGGAAAAAAATTCTGCATTGGCAGTTTGAGGAGCTAGTGCAATATCCTAACTCTATTAGGGTTCAAGAGTTTTAACAAATATGCTGTTTGCACATGTAAATTCAAAATAATACACACTGGTTTATTCTAGGAGCTTTCAGCTGTAGAGCAAAACTAGTTGGTGTGGCATTTGCTCAATAGGTAAAGGTAAGTATAATAATGCATTGCACTCTGGTTGATGATACCTAACATTGTATGAGCATGCAAATAAGATTCGTGACTATCTTTATAATTGGCTAGCATCTAATGACTGTATGTCTTTACGTGGCCAAAAATAGTAGTTGATGACCAGACAATGAAATGAAGTGATGACCATATAAATAATGATGAAACATTTGTATGCCAAAAATTATATTGAATACTTACTTTCTAGTTTAGCAGAGTTAGTGGCAGCACAAGTTAGAGTATGCAAAACAATATGTGAAACAATTGACCCTATTCCATAAGGTGAAGAGTTGCAAGCAAACAAGAATGGTCCCTCTGGATTAAAATCAACCCATTCTTCATACTTCTGCAAAGTATCTTTGACATCTTTTTGCATGCTTTCTCTCAGTCTATTATCCAATCTCGTGACTGTTCCACATGCAGTAAATTATGCAGTGACTTCAATAATGTAGCTAAGCTTGGAGCAAATTTGTTATAATAATTTATTAATCCTAGAAAAGATATAAATTGCATCACATTTGTCAGATGAGGTTGTTCTGAGATAGCATTTATCTTTTTAATACTTTATGTAAGTCGTTACTGTTAATAATGTGACCCAAATACTGGACTGAAATCTGGACAAAACCATACTTTTCTTTCTTGATATGCAGACCATATGCTTGAAGATATTCCAATGTTGCTTCTAAATTATTCAATGCTTTCATTCATTGGACCCTGTAATTGTAATATTATCTAATTAATATTGTACACCAATGAGACTACTTAAAATCTAATCTATCAGTCTTTGGAAGTGGGCTGGTGTGGATGTTATTCCAAAAGGCATTTTTTTTGTCCTTTATGAGTAACAATAGCAAGCAGTAATTAGATTCAGCCATCACATTCATCTCTAAATATGCGTGCAAAAGATAAATTTTGGTGAATTTCTGTCTATATGATAGCAAAAAAAATCAGTCAGAGGAAATAGACATTGATCTGCGCACATTAAATTTATGGTTGTTTTAAAATCACCATTAATATTAACTGAAGCATTTGATTTTGTAACATGTAGAATGGTGGTAGTCATTGTAAATGACTCTGACGTATCAGTGTTCTTCAACTTTGAAACAAACTACATATGACATTACTCTTGCTTTGAGACTTTCTAGTTGACTATTAGACTTTATCTTGAGTTTTACTTGAACTCCCTTCATTGAGCCAAGTGGAGCTTTAGAACACTGTTACATTTATTCAAAAAGTGCTGTAGGTCTCTTCTGGCATCAACCAATCTGTTGACAGCACTCCAGTTAAGCTTTATCTTCTCAAAACATAATCTTCTAAATAGATGCGGAAAATTAGCATGGACCATATGAGAAGTAACTTCCCGGGTTGTCCACTCAATTCTACATTGACTATGATGTAATTTTTTAATAGCACAATCTCTTCCTTGTATGTCCTTAAAATCATATCAGCTGGTTTAAAAAAACATATTTCAGTTTTTGTTATTCAGTCTCAGCAATTAAGAATGCAAAAGCCTCAGTATCAACCTCATTCCTAACATATTTTTCACTTAACTGTAGAATCAGCCAGAATGTGTGTAATTCATTCTGTATGACTCAGCCAACATTATCTACTTGATATGCTGCAGGAAAGAATGTCTCGAGGCATGGTACATTGGCGAGACCATGCAGACCTTACGACAATGGATGAATGGATATTGCTCAACAATCATCAGGCAGGAGTGTTCCCTTCCTGTTGGGGAATGTTTCAGAAATCAAGGGCATTCAATCCCTAATCTACAGGTAAGCATTCTCCAAGGCGATTTTCAGGAGATGCAAAACGCAGAATCACCGAGCAGAAACTGATAGCTGAGTTCTGCATACATGCTCGACCTGGACCATTTGATGGGCAACACAACAGCTCAGTGACTATCGCTGTGCTGTGCAGATACATGGATCTGGGCCTATGTCTGTGGGAGTTTGCGCATTCTCCCCGTGCTTGTGTGGATTTTCTCTGGGTGCTCCGGTTTCCTCCCACATCCCAAAGATGTGTTCTTAGGCTAATTGGCAAAACAAATTCTCCTTAAATTGTCTCAAATTTCATTTTTAATCCATAGATCTAAAAACATAGACAGGGATCATGGGTAGAGGTGGAAACATCAGGGTGGTGGCACGGGCTCGTTGGGCCAAAGGGCCTATTTCCCGTGCTGTTTTGTTCTTTGTTCTAAATGCATGCAAATTGATCAGGCATGATCCCGATTGCAGAATTTTCGGGCCTTGGCAAGGGTGGAACCAGTGCAGAGGCGGGCACGGATTGTGCTACTAGCCTCACACCTGACTTTATCAAGTTTTTGCGTCTGAAAATGGGTGCAACTTGATGGTAAAATCAGGCTCATTACCTCTTGTTTTTAAATTTTATTTGGTTGAACATTATTATAAAGTAACTGTACAGGTTGGCTACACAACTATATAAATTTCAGACTCCCTTCCTTCCTGAATTCGTCAAGGTGAGCCATACAGAATTGAGTCCCTACTTGAAGCTGGGCCTTTGGTTTAAAAGAGCTTCTAATCACTAACTAGTGAGTCCTGTTAGAAAGTGTATGTGTGCCCTTTCTCCAAGACAAGAATGGAGTTTGATTGTAATGTTGGCCCTATTGTCAAACAGACAAACAATATCTGGCACATATGTATTAAGAAAGGTCACTTGAGTAAGATACCAAAGAGCTGTAGTCAACATCTGAGTCATGCAACAGTAAATGAACCACGAGAAAATCAGATAAACATTGAAATGAGAAAAGTAACTATATAAATTAAATCTTTCTGATGCAAAACATGTTGGCTCAGTATCCATTATTGTCAGAGTTAATATTGATGAAAATGAATGGCATTAAATGCAATTCTGTTTAGCACCCTGCCTGATGGATACATAAATATTCATATGCATTTACAGTATAGTGACTGCCACTTTAGAGATGAAACACTCTGCGAACATAACTGCAAGTCCACTCAGTTATAGTGAAAGCTGGACTCAGCCTTAAGTGAAGGGCAGTGGGAAAAGGAAGACAGGATTACATAATGCTATTAAAATAGAAATTGGGGTCACAATTCTCCCATCGCAATCCACAATTTTTCTGGCAGGTCGTGGTGGGAGATGCATGTCACCGGCCTCGTACCGGGATTTGCACATGTGCCGGGAACACATGCATATCTCCCAGAGCTGGCAAGTAGTTGCCTGTCAAACCATGTTGGAAACCATCAGGAAGGCAGGTAAATAATTTGAAATATGTATTTTAAATATGTTTAGCAGGTCATTATCAGGAACATTCAGGTCCTGATTGAATCTCCTACCCCATCAGGAGTATTTCATTCTGGTGAAATTTACATTAGTTCCCCAAGTGTGGGGAAGTAGCTGGAGATCCTGCCAGAATGAAGGGGGGCACTTGGGGCCCCAATGGGGGTTTGGGCAGCAGGGTGGGGGTGCCCCTAGGGCACAAGTACTCAGCCTGTGCCCTCTGGCACTCCCCAAGAGCAAAGTGCCCATGCCCAAAGGGTACCTTGGCATTGCCTATCAGACATCAGGCAATGCCAAGGGCGTGGCCTATTGTAGGGAGGGCATAGGGGTGCCCGATGGTGAGAGTCCTGCTGTCACTCTGCAGAGTGGATCAGTCTGGGATGGAGGGAGGGCAGGGATTGGGGTTGGCTGGGAGGGATGATCTGTTGGAAGTGGTGGCTGCTTTTGGAGACATCTGACCCTGGGGGTGAAGGTGCGGGGTTGGGGGGGGGATGTCAGCAGGGGAGGGGGAGATTGCCACTGCCAGCAGGCTGGGCTGTGCATCGCGGCACTCTGGGAAGTGGTTGGGGGGGGGGTCAGATCTGGCCTGGGAATTGTCATGGGGAATGCCATCAAGCTTTGGGGAGGCTGGAGGGGCAGCACTGTGATGATCCCACACTGGCCAGTCATTGAGCTGGCCAACAAATGGGGAGACTGACAGATCAGCTCCATTGTGCTAGTGCAGAATTCCAGAACAGTCAAACTCTAGTGTGAATAACACTGCAATCCCGCCCCCTTCCCCACTCCCCTCCCCCAACCCCACTCCTGGGATTTAAATGAAATTCCTGTCCTCTGCAGTGCATAGAGTGGAAAGATTCAGGTGAGAAGCTGAGCTGAGAAAACAGTTGGGATTTAGAACAGTTTTCCCACCAATTCAGCATTTTTGGGAGAATTGTGGCCTGGGTTTCAAGGACTCATGCAATGCTCAGTGCAGATCAGGCCATTAACCTGTTGTGATTATGTGGCTCTTCAAAATAAGTTCCTACTTCCTGTGCATGTTCTGAATATATTGCAATTTTTTCCTAAGTATTGATTGAATTGCCTTTAAAAGTTATGATTGAATCTACTTCTAATACATCTTGAGGCAGTGCGTTTCAGATGATCACAGCTTACTTCCTAATTTTCCTCTCTGACTCTTTTACCAGTTACCTCAACAGGAAAAAAATGTGCAGGGTTCAGGGAAAAGGCTGGGGAGTGGCACAAGGTAAACTTGCTTGTAGCTAGAACCAATACTGACAGGATGGGCCAAATGGATTTCTGTGCTGGAAGCATTCTGTGATTGTGATATCACATGGACTGAATCAAGTTGATGGAGAATTGGCATCTGTGTCAATCTGAGAAGGAGGTCAAGATTAATTAACCACTCAACACTTCTGAATACTGCCACTATCTTCTTCACTGTTCATTACATTTAAGTTTGAATCATCTGCAAACTTTTAAATTATGCCCTGCAAATTCAAGTCAAGGTTGTTAACATATAGTATAAAAGAGCAGTGTGATCAACAGTAAGGGCCAGTGCATTCTCTTTGCAATCTGAAAAAGAATCATTCACTGCTATTCCCTTTATCTGACCCCTTCTGAAGTAACATTTGCATGTCTTACTTGTTCCTTCAATCCTGTTGGCTTGGATTGTGGTGACAAATCTATGATGTGATACTTTATTTTACTTTTTGAAAGTCTTCAATTGAAATTGTTGCTTTCCACCAGTCTTTTAAGATTCAATGGTTGTGGTCAGAACATGCACAATTTTGCTTCCTTACTTCCCTCAGTAACATAAGGGTGCATCTCATCTGAACTAGGTAACTTTTCTATTTTGATTTCTACCAGACTTCCAAATCCCTTGTCCTTATCTATTATCGGCTACCATTTTCTCTACTATCTCCTCATTTTCTGGAAGTTTGTAGCATACTCTTTCTTAGCAAAGAGAAATACAAAGTATTCAATTAATATCTCAGTCATGTCCCTGCCCCACAAGACTTTTTATCTGGGGGCAAATTATACCCAAATTCCCTTTTATGATTTACATATCTGCAAAAGTTATCTGGATTCTTAACAGATAATTTATTCCCAAACCTTCTTCTCCTTCTTGGTCAGAATTTAACATTTAGAAGTCGGGTTGCTTTCAACCTGATAATGTAAAATAGCTTTCTGTGGCTCCTGCTTAATTGGATGGATGGCTGTTGATTGTCAGAACTATCCCTTGAAAAGGTGGTTCATGACCTCACTTCATCACACAAGAACAGAGGTGAAGGAGAGAGACAACAGGAGTTAGGCCTCCACAAGGTTGTGGTGGAAAGGACCATCAAGTTGCTTAAGATGCTCTTCAGATGCTTGAATTCATCAAGAGGAGCATTGTATATCTTCCAGAGCATGTCTCTATTTTAGTCATTGCAAACTATGTTCTGCACAATCTGGATCAAAGAGAAACCCAGTCAAGGCTGAGGAAAGTGAGGAAACTCCACAGATCATGAAGGATGAGTCAGTGATGGATCTGAGGAACAGCCTGGGGAAGCACAGGATGAGGATGTGGAACCTTCAGGGAGGCAAGGTCACCAGGGATACTTTGATACTGCAACCTTTAGCCAGGCATCCAAAGCATCAATGCTTCCCCATGCCAATGGCAATCCCCATCACAAACAAGTTATATGCTAAGTTTGGAGGCAATATGTTTCTTTTGAAGACTAGTTTGTTTATGCTGCGGTGTTCTTTATTCTGTTAAAAGCTCTTGAGTCGACCGCACATGAAAATTGCATTCATTGTTTGTGTTTATTTTAGAGGAAAAGAACTTTATATTACAGGATTGCATCTCAGCAATGTACTATTAAAAATTGTCCTTTTAAATAATTTCCATACCAAAAATTTACTGGTTTCATTATACCTGTCTAGATAGTGAATAATAAAGCTAAAAACAATTTTGAAAACATTTAATTAAAAGGTTACCCATCAAAGCTAGGGCAATTTCTATGACCACTGGACCACAACTGCAAAAAGCATTGCTGGAACAATTTTGGGACAATAGTAAGATTGGATTTCATCGTACAATATTAAATGTTTTTGAATCATATGGATTTGATTCATACCATATGGAGCATCACGATTTATTTAGAAAATTAAATTGGAAAATATTTCAGTCCGGTCTGCATTTGATATTGGCATGCAAGTGATTGTGTTCTTTGCATTTTATTGGAAAATAAAGAATTAAAGACATATTGTATATTTCCACATGCGAACACCAACTGTTCTTTCTCTTGTACTTTTCCAAAAGTGTTGCATTCCATGCAAAGTGATCTGGCATGAAACCTCTAACTTTAAAAGACTGTTAATATCATGTTTCTTTTAAAACATAAAAAATAACTGATATCTAGCTATCCAATCAAGTTAATTTTACAACACAAGTAGCATTAAAAGTGTATTACAAATTAACTAATCATGAGAATTTTCATGAGTTGGAAGAGAATGGAAATTAAAAATATCTCACAGATTATAAGTTTTGATTATCTCATGATGCAAGTCATCATGCATAATGCCTTCAAAACATTTTTATATGGCTTGGCAAGAAGGTGTATTGAACATTAGATACTCCAAACATTAGGGTGATTGTTCAGTTATTGATACTTTTTTCAATAGTCTGCTGACCTATGGAGCTCACTGTGCTGTGCAGATCTAATGATTTTCAGGTTCATGATTTCACACCATACCCAAAATGTCCCAACGTCTTCCGGAAATTTTACTGCAGACAGGGCAAAGTCTAAAAATTCCTGAGAGTGAGATGTCTAATATCAAATCAGCTTTCAATTCTGGAAACACACATTATTAAATTTACTCAAAGAAATATGAATGAAAATGTGCAGGTGCTTGTACACATGTGAATCTAAAGTGCACGAAACTATGCTGTTCAAGGGCAGAACAAATCCATGCAAATATTTTCATTCAGTCACTCAGACATCAATCAATCCACACTGGACTGGAAAATGGCAAGGCTTCCACCTCTTCCCCTGTTACCCCCGCCCCCACCTTCCTTCCTTCCACCTCAATGTTTTTTTTATTAAACCCTTTCTTTGATTTATAAGTTGGAATAAGTTTTGTTGTATTTTCATTGGCTGCATTTTAAAGAGTTCTTTCTGAAGAAACATGGTGCGGCTGGGTTTCTGGTCAGCATGGTGCAAGTGGACCTTTCATTTGGGATGGGGGGAGGGACAAGGTAACCTGATAGGAGCCTTTAATTGGCCAATTCATGTCTAGTTAAAGGCCTCTTTCTGCCACTTTTTTACTTGTGGCTCTGTAAAATTCATCCCAATGAATGGTCAGTGTAGTGTGGCCTCTGTTGTTGATGTCTTACTTTAGTCTGTCTATGAACTTGTGGTAAGAACTCAGTAAGAATTTAGCAACACCAATTATTAATCCAACCGATTTATTTGATAGTAAAATGGCGAGCTTTCAACACTCCCGTGTCTTCATCAGGCAAGTGCAGTGTTCTGGTCTGCAATAGCACACATCAGCACAGACAGTCAGAGATTGCTGATTAGAATGCGAATCCTTACATCTAACCTGCTATTCAAGTGTTAAAGTGGCTAACAATGTGTGTGAAGGGATCCTGAGCATTGTTAGAGAATTGTGTATTTTCTCCAGACAGCACAGTAAGTGAGGTTTTTTGCTAACCCAGGCAAGTTACGGGGGTTACAGATAGTGTGTCATGAAGCCAAGATCCCTGTTAAGACCGTCCTCATGTGTGCGGAGCTTGGCTATCAGTCTCTGTTCAGCGACTCTGCGCTGTCGTGCATCACGAAAGCCCCCTTGAAGAACATTTACCCGCAGGTCGGAGGCCGAATGCCCATGACTGCTGAAGTGTTCGCCCACAGGAAGGGAACTGTTTTGCCTGGTGATTGTTGAGCGATGCTCATTCATCCGCTGTCGTAGTGTTTGCATGGTCTCCCCAATATACCATGCTTCGGGACATCCTTTCTTGCAACAGCAACCTCTGCAAGACATGCCGGATCATAGACATGGACGACATCATCAAACGTGAGGATACCATTCACCAGATGCACGGTACATACTCTTGCAACTCGGCCAACGTTGTCTACCTAATACGTTGCAAGAAAGGATGTCCCGAAGCATGGTATATTGGGGAGACCATGCAGACACTACGACAGCGGATGAATGAGCATCGCTCAACAATCACCAGGCAAAACAGTTCCCTTCCTGTGGGCGAACACTTCAGCAGTCATGGGCATTCGGCCTCCGACCTGCGGGTAAATGTTCTTCAAGGGGGCTTTCGTGACACACAGCGCAGAGTCGCTGAGCAGAGACTGATAGCCAAGCTCCGCACACATGAGGACGGTCTTAACAGGGATCTTGGCTTCATGACACACTATCTGTAACCCCCGTAACTTGCCTGGGTTAGCAAAAAACCTCACTTACTGTGCTGTCTGGAGAAAATACACAACTCTCTAACAATGCTCAGGATCCCCTTCACACACATTGTTAGCCACTTTAACACTTGAATAGCAGGTTAGATGTAAGGATTCGCATTCTAATCAGCAATCTCTGACTGTCTGTGCTGATGTGTGCTATTGCAGACCAGAACACTGCACTTGCCTGATGAAGACACGGGGTGTTGAAAGCTCGCTTTTTTACTATCAAATAAATCGGTTGGATTAATAATTGGTGTTGCTAAATTCTTACTGAGTTCTTACCACTCCAATCCAACGCCGGCATCTTTACATTATGAACTTGTGGATCAGAATGATGTCTGAATCAATCATTGTTGCCTTTCTGATTAGCACTTCTGTAGCAATGATTGGTCACCCCACAGCAGTGTAAGTGGCTTTTCTGGTTGTTTTGGTACTGCTGAGAGAAGTCCATTATATTTCTGCATTTGTCAATGACTAATTTTCAATAAATGCTTGCTTCATTTAAAATTTAAACGTTGGCACCTAGAAGATCACCTATTAAGTTCATATGGGCAATAATAAGTAGAAGGAAGTCAAAAAAATCACTAATCAATGTAGAAATGTATCTTGCAGCAAAACAGTGAACAAATCCAGTTCAATCATCCTTGACTTTGTTGCATTGCAGCCTTCATCGATTCATTCAAAATCTTGATGAATTTGTACACATCAGAAAAGGAATTGTAAAGAGGTACAGGAGCAACTCGCAGAACGTATGGTTCCCGCTCGTCACACTGTTGGAAAGTGAAAAGATGATTATTTATTTCATACAATAAAGTTGATGAATTAGAAGCAACAAAGGGTTTATGAAATGCTTGATATTATCTTTCACTGCCTTAAAGGGGTGACTGCAAGTTCTTTTGTCCAATGTAAACAAATAGAAACAAAAGGAGCCGGTTTTAAAGTAGGAATTTTGGGACACAGATGGGCGAGGGGATTCTGGTGACAGCTGTATTAATGAGCATTTGAGATGTTAATGAATACAAGGAGGGTTCATGCTACTAGGAAGTGGAATAACTGACTCATCATTAACCCAAAACAGGATCATAGAATCCTACAGTACAGAAGAAGGCCATTCTGCCTATCGAGTCTGCACAACCCCATTTGGCTCTATCCCCATTAGAATCGATCCCAATGACTTAAATATTAAGTTCAGAGGGCCAATTTTAACTTGGAATATATGTTGTTAATGTTAAGTAGCTGCAGTGAGATTACTCCCCATGCAGTAGTGGGAGCAGGTAAAACTACAGTAACTACAACAACTTTCCATCTGGAAAAGTTTCTGGAAGGAAATGATTAGCTATTCCTTGTTCCTCTGCCAGCTTTAAACAGCAAAGAACGGGGCGGGTGGGGTGGATGTAGGTAGATAGGAATGTTCAAGAGGGAAGACGGTTGTGGTTGAGGAAGTCCAGGGTGGGGAAGGCATAGTAAGGATTGAGAAATGCTCCCGTTCTTCTGAGTCCCTCCAGGAAACGTTTTAGACTGAACTGACGGACCCCTTCTCTCTTCAGATTATCCTACCTCTGCTACATGTGGAAGCTGCAGCAGCAGCATCCCTACTCTGGTCTCAGTTAAAAATGCATGAAGCCCTTTGGCATAACAGGAAGCACCATTTTCAGAAATATACAAGGCTTCAAACTTGCTTTGGATGAACACTCGATCCCCCTGCAAAACTGTTCACGTTATTGCAGGAAATAGATAGTATCTCAATGAATAAACAACCTTTTGCTGTTTATTTTCAACTTCAAGGTTGAAATTGACTACCTAAGTTCAATTAAAGTATTATCTGGTGTCACCTTACGAAGAAAATAATGAACAATAAATTAACAATGAATGGTTTACCAATTATATCTTATTCCAGGGATAAGACAGCTCTGGGGCCACATGTGGATCATTAAGGACTCAAGGGGCAATGAAGCTCATTTTAATAATAATTAAATCAATTGTTTCATTTTTTAAAAAGCATTATTAACTTTGTTGTTACATATTTGTTCCTTCTGGCTCAGGGAATGGCTCTGTTGTAGTAATGCATGTAAGGAAGTAATGTAAGGAGATGTAGAACAGGGTATAGAGAAGCAGCAGGTATAAGAGTGAACACACAATAAAGTTATCTTTGTTTATTGAATCTTTCTGAGTGCCACAATCCAAATACACAACAAAACTGGTGACAAGGATGGGATGAGTTATGATGACACAGCCTCTGGCCGGTATACCTGTAAACATCCTGTTTTAATCAAAGTCTGCAGCAAAGAATATTCAACCAAAACTCTCTCTATGGGTGAGTGAACCTACTTGAGATTTTGGTACATTGCCAGATCCAGAGAGAAGGATGCAGAATGAACTAAGGTTTGCCAATGCAGTCAGAAGTTTGGAAAAGTAAATAAACATTAATGCAAGAAAACTACCTCAGAAGCAAGAGCTATAACTTTGAGTTTGGGGAATAAATGGAACTTAAGGAAAAATAAACAGTTACTGCAAAGTTTTTGGAAGTGAGAGAAAAGAGAGGACAGAGGGCAGTGTTTTAAATGGAAGTGTGGAAAAATGATAAGGCTGAGTTTGCCTGGGTTCCCTATCAGAGCAAAGCAAGTGGGGTTCCACTGCAATGTTCCCTGCACTGAGGGGCTGCAGACAGCAAAATTCTGAAGTTTTGAAGGAGAAAGAATCTGTTTAAAAAAAGTTAAAATGTTTCAATAAAAGAGTTCCTTGGATTTTAAGAATACTAGTTTTTGCAATGCAATTGACAAGAAAAGGCACATGAAAAGAAGAATGGAAATGACTCCTAAAATGGCCTGAGGGAAGAAAAGGCTGCAGAGATTGCTGGTGGAGCTTTCCATCAGTAGAGAAGTGAAGTTTTATAAGTTTGAAAAAGGTTCAAAGGAGGAGCAGTCAGGTGTGTGCCAAGACTTCAGAAACATGGGAAAAACACAGACAAAAGCTGCGGGAATCAGTGAAGAAATATGACAGCCTTTAAGCGGGAAAGCACTTGCAGAGGGAAATCATTTAATGTGGCAATGCACTGAAAGCAGTAACTACAAGAAGAAACAAATGGTGTGACGATAAAATGCCAGAGGTTCACCATGTAGCGTTTTGAGTATGATAACTCCAGGCCACCTGAATTTTGGAGCAGCATAGTGTTTGGCACTGCTGTCTCACAGCGCCAGGAATCCGGGTTTGATTCCCGGATTTTGTCTCATTGTATCTGCATGGATTTCCTCTGGGTGCTCCGGTTTCCTCCCACTATTTGAAAAATGTTCTGGTTAGGTGCGTTGGTCATACTAAGTTCTCACTCAATGTATTTGAACAGGAGTTAAAGTGTAGCATCTAGGAGATTTTCACAGTAATTTAGTTGCAGTGTTAATGTAAGCCTACTTGTGACTGACTAACAAACAAACTTTAAATTTCATAGCAATGACTAATCTATTCACTGTTGTCCATGTTGAACTTGTTTTGTGGAGTTTCTAATTAAGGAGGGAAGTAAATTTATGTATTTGTCCTTTTTGATTCACTAAAGAGTCCTGTTTTTAAAATGTATCCAAGGAAGTGATGTGATGTAGAGTGGGACATTCTAGTTAGTTTACTAAATGTTCCTGAATCTCATTCTTCAGATAGCAATCGTCATTGCCTGAAAGTGTCATTCATTAAACTACTTTTTTGTAAAAATGTGATGAAATGTTTCTTTGATTTGTTTTTCATTATTATTGCTATTTCACCAATACTACTGTGGCTTGTGTCTTTGACTGGATTTCTATCAAATGGCTCTTCTTCTTATGAAAGTTGCCAACCCTTGTATTAGTCCATGAATTAGTGCAAGTGGAATTGGTCTCCATCTTTCTTGATAAACAGCCTTAAATAAATAGAGATTTATTGCCTGCTGCGAGCTAATAGATTGGCAAGAGTTGCTTTAGCCATAATTTGACAATAGGTGAGAATGACAAATACATTTGTTTATCTATATGAAGAACATGAATATTATGCACATTGAGAAGAAACATGAATGAACTAGTAAGAAGTCCATACCATAGGGCGAACTTTCCCATTCCACCTGCCATGAGAATCGGAGAAGGTGACGGGTCAACCATGGAAAGGTCCATTAACCTCAGGTGGAATTTTCTGGTTTTGGGGTAAGCACAGCCAGGAAATCCCATCTGCTGATTTGCTCAAACTTACACAATTTTTAGCAAAAGATTGTGGACTGGATTTGCTGACCTCACCCCGCAGCTGGGATTCTCTGGTCCCTCTGCAGTGAACGGAGATTTGGCTGGGCATCATTTTGCTGGCAGCAGTGGCAGACCTGAATGGCTGGAGAATTCCAGCCCAGATCTGCACAGTGTGATGATATGCTCTGGGTTAACATAGGACTGGAGACTGGCACAGCTCACAGTGTAATGTATGTAGTCACATTGTAAGGTAACAGTTTAGAAGACCTCTGTAGGCCAGTAATCTGCATAGTGAAATACCAATACCATGCTTGACCATATTTGGAACTGTAGATTGTTAAAGCCTACCAGTAAAGAAACTTTTATTGAAGCACATAAGCTTCGAGATCTTATTAATGTGTCACTACCGTTGCAACATAACAAATTCCTATTAAGTACATTATATGACACACAAGACATTGCACTAAATGTGCGTCAAAAAATATTGGATTAGCCAAATCTTGGAGTTAATGCCCAAAAGTTGAATCCTAAATGTTGCAAGCAGCAATAATCATTACACCAGAGATTGAAGATCATGGAAATATTTGTAGTGTTGCACACATCTTGAGAATGTGATAAAAAGGGGAAAAAAAGGATTCAAATGTGAATACATTTGAGAAAAACAAAATTCTAACTCCTGGAGAATAGCAGCAGACAGATAATTTGCTTGATTGTAGCTGTTATCTTAAATGAATTTGAAGACAATTAGGTTTTCACAAAGTCAATTTCCTGCCTACTGTAACATGAGACTTTAAATGTGTTACAGACAGCACTTGATTAAGTAAGATCTACCAACACGACAAGATATACAAAATGTCACCTTGCAGGAGGTTGTAATCATGGATAAAGCATCATGTTTTCCCACTTAATAACATAGCATTTCAAGGTGATTCTTTTTCAAGCTGCTAAAAGGGTTCTATGACAGGAGAAAGGAAATTGTGTTCAGTCAGGCAAAGACTCTTAAGAATCAAGCTGTTAAATGGTAATACTGTAGTTGTGTCTCACTATGCCTTCCATTCACATCAAGAGGTTATGAGACCTGAAGCTTCCGAACTAGTTTCCCAACAAGATAGGAAATCATTACAGAAGCTGCGTATGATGATATAATATACATGTCTATGAGCTGTATATGATACAAATGCAATCAGACATAACAAGGAAAATTAGCTCCTATTCAGGATATTGAAAGGCTTTTTATCTCGGATCCTGCAGCAGAGCTATTTGTTCCATAAGAAAGCTGGAAAATCAGTACGAAAATAAAATACTATGGATGAGAACAACAAAGGGTGAAAAAACTAGTCAGGTCAGGTGTCACCAGTCCTAATCTGATTATCAGTTCAGGTAAAAATTATCAACCTGAAATAAAAATAAAACTTTTCTTTAGTCAGAGAGTGGTGAATCTGTGGAACTCTTTGTTGCAGAAGACTATGGAGGCCAGGTTATTGAGTGTCTTTAAGACAGAGATAACTAGGTTCTTGATTAATAAGGGGATCAGGAGTTATGGGACAAGACAGAAGAATAGGATGAGAAAAATATCAGCCATTATTGAATGGCGGAGCAGATCCAATGGGCTGAGTGGCTGAATTCTGTTCCTATGTTTTATGGTCTAAATACTAGGCTATTTCTTTCTACAAATGCTGCTTGAAAATCAGAAGAAGTAAACCTCCTGAGTTTTTCCAGCTATTTCTAGCTTACTTGACAAAATCAATATGCAGATATCCCATGTGTTAAGTTAGTCAGTGCTGGATTTTCTATTGATATCTTCAAGTAGGAAAGTATCTTGTGCTACAGTGCCATAGCTGTGTTGATGCATTAGCTACAACATTTTGCATTCCTACAAAGCTCAGAAGGCCAACCAAACCTTCAGCCCTCGTAATAAGCTTACAGTCTTACAGAATTTAAAGATCAGTTAAGGTATTGGCCCATTTATAAGGCTTGACTGCCAAAGTTCTTGTTGAATTTTGAAAATGTAGATTTGCCCTTGGAAGAACAGCAGAGAAGATTGATGTCCAAAAAGGTTCAGAGCCTGTTTGCCCAGCACGATGTGTGTTTAACTTCACATTCTTGCATGCCCATGTAAACATAAAGCAGTCTTCAGTGACAAAATGAAGTAATTTCCTCGAGTTTTGAATTGATTCCTCAAAGTGCAGTGTACAAGCAGTTTACCAGCTGTCTGCAGTTCAATTCCCTGGATCAAACTTATTTCATTACATGTTGCAAGCCACTTCCAACACAGGCGGGTGAGAAGAATAACTCAAATAAGTTAAACAAGGCCATATGATCTGGATGCAAAACTCAGCAAGTGCTGATTTCTGGGATTTTTTTTTTAAAACTACACTACTCAAATCCGGGTTGCAATAATCATTGCTGCACTGTCACTTGAGGGAACATTCCAGATGTCTTGCAGTGTTTTGCTGGGACTTGTTGCATCACTGGCCACCTCTGGTGTGTGCTAGAAGCCTGTGAATGTGCCGATGCTGTCATCACACAGAGCAAACTGCTAATAAGGTACCTAGATACCAAATTTGGACAATGCACGTCTAAACAACAAACTTGTCCTTCACTCAACAATGCTGCACAATGGACCCTGCATCAATGTTTCTTAAAGGGCCAGACACCCATCTTTCTGATCAGGTAATGTTTAAGCACTTCTACTATTGCAAACTGACTGCAAATACTCCAGAGATATTCTTGAAGATGTTGCAGTGGATTTGCAGAAGAATGTTGCTGATTCCTCACATAGATTGTAGAGAAGCTAATGGCATGTCCCCACAAAGATTGTGAGAACTTTGGAGACAGCAGCCACAGTTCTCAGCGGCTGGAAAAAGGTAGGAAAATGGAGTAGAGAGTGCGCTGAGGTGGACTCTGCAACATCTCCTTCCTGTTCCTTGACAGTGACAGGCAGTTGGGGCTCCCAATGCATCCTGCATCTTGGTGTAAATGCCCATCAGTATTCTCTCCTACATGCTGCCTCATCACATTCCTTATGTGAGTCCTTTCCAGAACTTAACTGTGACTTTGCTTAAGTGGAAAATGGACTGTTCTTTTCCTTTGTCTCACAGTCCATTTGTGTTCTGATGACCCACAATATACTGTTTCTCACTCCATTGTGGCCTCCAAGGTATACGCACTGCCAGTTTCTGAACTGATGGCTGTGAGTTCTGAAAAAATGATGGCTGGTGTCTTCATTACTCTCATGTTATTGTTCCTGCTTCTTCTTATGTGCACTGTGGCTGGGCAGATGGTAGTTTTCCAGTGTCTGGAAATGGCAAATCAGTGGCAAACATTCCTAAGAGAGAAGGGCGGGGTGAGATAGGAAACAAGAAGTCCATGACCAGAATTTCAGCTGCTTCCTTATCATTCCAGATAGCAGGATGTTGGTGTGTCAGGAGTTGTGAAGGGACATAAAGCAAGAGCATACCATTATCAGAGTTCTTAGAAGCACTGGATAACATAAACTCTGTTACTGTTAACTCATGATGATCTCCTTTATGTGACTCAAGAGATATAGATCCTTTACCCATATCAAGTCTTCTCTATTCCTTTCTACTCTGTGCCACCTCATCCTGCAAGGGTTGGGCAGTTGGTGGTGGGGGTGAGGAGAGTGGTGGAATGTTAGAAGTTCTGTAGCACTGTGGTTCAATGGTGTGACTTCCATACTGATCATATTGGAACTATGTAGAAGTAGCCAGGGATGCATGTAAGACTGATAGGATTGATACATATATGAGGGTGAGTTGGAGTATCTAGATGTTATGCTTGAGTTCTGAAATCAGAGCACGCTGGTGAGCGAATGATGAGATGGGGTGAGAGGAGATATATGAAGATACATACGCTGACCTAATCTATTCACGGAAGATCATTACACTTCTTGTGGTATTGCTGTCAAATCTTTGGCAAAACATTGGGAATTAACATTTCAACAGTTTCTCACTGCATCCTGCTCGTCACCCTGGAGCATTCTCACTCTTGGTGCTCAATCTTCCATAATCTAAATTCCACCAATGTTATTAAGCACAGTTTCATTTTAAGAGGGACAATTGTCTTTAAGAAGAGCAGACCAGGTGCGTACGTGGTTTCTGCACATTGTTGTTTTGCAATCCTGCTGAGGGAGCCAGCAACACAAAGAAGAGGGGAGCAGCATGGAACCCACTCCACCACATGCTGCTTGATGTGGAGTATACTAAATTTACCTGTTGCTCTCTGATTTAGAATCAGCAAAGGCAGTTCTCATAATGCACATCCTGCACTCAAAAATCCTTGCACTTACAACAAAGTAATGGAAGGGGTCTTTGATAGTGCTGTCGAGCAACATTTATTCGGCAATAACTTGCTCATTGACACTCACTTTGGGTTTTGCCAGGCTCACTCAGATCCTCAGAACATTACAACTTTGGTTCAAATATAGACATAGGAGCTGAACTCAAGAGGCGAGGTGATAGCAGAGCAGCTTTTGAACTGGAGTCAAAGGGAATAACAGGGAAAGATTTCCACTATCTGAAGGCTAGTGATGGAGAGTATAATGGGTATAATATGTAGGGATAGGGGGTGTAGGGCCTGGGTGCGATAGTGTTCGGTGCAGACTTAATGGGCCAAAGGGTCTCTTTTTGCACTGTAGTGTTCTATGATTTTATTCTATGATTCTATGATAAGGCACGAGTCAGAAGTGTAATGGGACACCTTTCACTTACCTGGATAAGCACAGCCCCAACAATATTCAAGGAAATCTACACCATTCAGGACAAAGTACTGATGGTTGGCACCTGATTCACCATCTTCAAAATTCACTCCTCTCATGACTGTTGGACAATGGTAGCAGTGCCTACCATTTACAAGATGCACGGAGGCAACTCACCACGTTCCTTTGATAGCACCTTCCAAATCCGCAACCACTGCCAACTGGGTGGACAAACTCAGAAGATGCTTGGGAACATCACCATCTGCAAGTTCCCCTTCAGGTCACTAAGCAACCTGACTTTGAAATATATTGCCATCCCTTTACTGTCACCAGGTCAAAATCCTGGAACTCACTCCAGAACAGGACGGTGGATGTATCTGTATCAGATAGGCTGCAGCGGCTCACAACACTCTCTCAAGAATAATTGGGGATGAGAAATAAAGGTGCCTTAGCCAGTGACATCCACATCTCTTTTTGGAGGAAATAACCCTGAGCACATGAACCTCAATCCCCAGATGTCTGAATGGCATAAGTATTTGATCCAGCTTGCACAAGAATGCTTGTCTTACATTCTAGTGTTATGAGGGTGTGCAAATAGATTAAGGGCAATGCAAGACAACTCCCATGTAAATCAGGACTTTAAAATTACCTTTCTACTTGAGAATGTATCTATGACAATCATAAAAGCGTGAACTGCAGTAAACATCAAATGCCAAAACGCTACTTACTACAATTCCTCTTTTCATCAGTTCCGTGAAAATCAAGCTGGAAGGGCTTGAAAAAACCAATGAGAGCTGGCAGCCTCGTTCTTCAATATTAGAAGGAGTAATGATAGTGACATATGTCTTCTGAGGATTATGTGGATCCTTTGAATAGTAATGCTTGATCAGGCACTCCAAGTAACCAGTAAGTAAAACAGATTTTCTCCGCAGTGCTTTCTTGTCAGTTTGATTGAAGATCTGAAATAAATGGAATTAATCACAGATATATTTGCCAAAGTCACACAGTAAATACATCACATTTTGCAGTAATACAACCATGACAACATTTTTGCATTAAACATTAGTTTTGTCCGATAAAATATTACAGCAAATAATTTTCCTTGTTTTCTTGCAATGCAACAATTGTAAGGAAACAAGCTAGAATGTTCAGCCTGCAAAAAAAAAGCACTCATTTAACCTTGACATATCTTCTTGACTATTTCACCATTACGTCCAGACATTTCACAAATTATCTTCGATTGCTGTGCTTAAAGAAATAGTCCAGAGTTAAAGAGGATGATTTGTACATCAATAACGTATTTGGAAATGCCAAATCTCTCCCAATTACCAAATAAAAATGGAGAAAGCCACTCAGGCCCTCATTTCCACTATTCAGTCATGGCTGATTGGTACCTCTACTTAATTTTCCTGCTTATACATAGTGTGTGAAAAACTTGGGCATTTAAAAATGGAAAATTAACTCTGCAATGAATTATTTGCACCCTTGAATGCTCCTGCTGCGTGCTTCCATCATCAATGGAATCGCTTTATCCAATATGGTGAGCGGTGCGCTGCCTAGTGAAAATATGGACATGCTTTCTGCCTGCAATTTGGAGGCTTTGGAGGCCATTTCTTACCCTCAAAATGATAGCAGTATTAATATCCCTAATCTAGAAGGGGAAATAGTGAAATGCCCTTTCAACCAGCTTCCATAACCTTCTACTTCATGACCCGTTGATAAAGAAAGGATTCGATTTGAAATTCAGATGAATGCAAATATTTCAAGTGATGTATAATTTTTACATTAGCTATGCAGATTGAATTTTTAGTTTACTTAAAAGGACTGTAATACTACAAAATGGTAATTGTTACCTATCCTGCTATTTTGATAGATTACCTGTCAAAAATCAGCCACGTTCTATATGCATACATTAAATTACATTGCTAACAGAAACCTGCTGTTTTTTTTAAGTTAAAGATAACTGATATGAGATTTCTATTTGTCCTGGACTGCATTCCACTTCAAAGGAAAATCTGGAACAAATTTCAAAGGAACACATTATAACCGTAGGTTTTTAATGAATTTAATTATTGATTTTTACACTTTGTGCGTTGAAGTATCATTTGCTGGTGTTGAATTATCATTTGCTGGTGTGAGTGTGGAATTTGTGCCTTAACTCCCTACGCTGACAACTTAACAGGATTCAAATAGAGCTTGCCTAAGGTAATGCATCTGAGGAGGGCTGACAAGGCACAAGGTTACAATATGAACGGTAGGATCCTGGAGAGTCCTGAAGATGAGAGGGTGCATATCCACAGATCTCTGAAGATGGCAGTACAGGTAAATAAAGTGGTTAAGAGGGCATGTGGGATCCTTGCCCTTATTGCCTGAGACATAGAATGAAAGAACAGGGAGGGCATGCTGGAACTACATTAAATGCTAGTCAAGTGACAACTGGAGTACTGCATACAATTCTGAGCATCATGTTGTAGGAAGGACATGTTGCGTTGGAGTGGGTGCAGAGAACAATTACCAGGATGCTGCCTGGACTGGTGGGTCTGAAATAAGAGTAGAGACTGGGGCTGTTTTCCTTGGAGCAATGAAGATTGAGAGGGAACCTGGTAGAAGGGTTCAAGATTATGAGAGACATAGATGGAATGGATTGGAAGACACTTTTTCCATCAGTGGAGGAGTCAATAATGAGGAGCACGTACTTAAGATAAGAAGTAGACACTAAGAGGGGAGTTAACATAGGACATAGAACATAGAACACTACAGCACAAACAGGCCCTTCGGCCCACAAATTGTGCCGAACACATCAAAAACCTACCCAGCCATAGACCTATCTATAACCCCCAATCCCATTGGATCCCATATACTCATCCAGAAGTCTTTTAAAAGACCCCAGCGAGTTCGCCTCGACCACCACCGACGGCAGCCGATTCCATTCACTCACCACCCTCTGAGTGAAAAACTTTCCCCTAGTATCCCCTCTGTACTTGCTTCCCTGCACCTTAAATCTGTGCCCTCTCGTCGCGACCATTTCAGCCCTGGGAAATAGTCTCTGAGAGTCCACCCTATCTATTCCTCTCAACATCTTGTAAACCTCTATCAGGTCGCCTCTCAACCTTCGTCTCTCCAGGGAGAACAGTCCCAGCTCCCTCAACCTGTCTTCATAAGGCATGCCTCCCAATCCAGGCAACATCCTTGTAAATCTCCTCTGCACCCTTTCAATAGCTTCCACGTCCTTCCTATAGTGAGGCGACCAGAACTGCGCACAGTACTCCAAGTGTGGTCTGACATGGGTCCTATAAAGCTGCAGCATTACCTCCTGACTCCTGAACTCAATCCCTCGATGAATGAAGGCCAGTACACCGTAAGCTTTCTTAACCACATCCTCCACCTGGGAGGCCGATTTGAGAGTCTTATGGACCCGGACCCCAAGATCCCTCTGCTCTTCCACACAGCTAAGACTCCTACCTTTGATAGTGTACTCATTCGTCCCGTTGGATCTGCCAAAATGGACCACAACACATTTATCCGCGTTGAAGTCCATCTGCCACTTCTCCGCCCAGTCTTGCATCCTGTCGATGTCATGCTGCAACTTCTGACATCCCTCCAGACCATCCACAACACCACCGACCTTCGTGTCATCGGCGAACTTACTCACCCATCCCTCCACTTCCTCATCCAGGTCATTTATGAAAATGACAAACAGCAAGGGTCCTAGAACAGATCCCTGGGGCACTCCACTGGTGACCGACCTCCATGCAGAAAAAGAGCCATCCACAACCACCCTCTGCCTTCTGCAGGCAAGCCAGTTCTGGATCCACAAGGCCAAAGCCCCTTGGATCCCATGCCCTCTCACCTTCTCAAGAAGTCTTGCATGTGGGACCTTGTCAAATGCCTTGCTGAAGTCCATGTACACCATGTCCACTGCTCTTCCTTCGTCAATGTGTTCAGTCACATTTTCGAAGAACTCAATTAAGCTCGTAAGGCACGACCTGCCTTTTACAAAACCATGATGACTATTTCTAATCAACCTAAACTTCTCCAAATGCTCATAAATCTTGTCCCTCAGAAGCCTCTCCATCAGCTTACCAACCACTGAGGTCAGACTCACCGGTCGGTAATTTCCAGGACTATCCCTGTTCCCTTTCTTGAAAATAGGGACCACATCCGCAATCCTCCAATCCTCTGGAACCTCTCCCGTCTCCATCGACAACGCAAAGATCATCGCCAGGGGCTCTGCAATGACATCCCTCACCTCCCACAATAACCTGGGGTACATCCCATCTGGTCCTGGAGACTTGTCTATCTTGATAGCATTTAAAGTTCTAACACATCTGCTTCCTTAATATCTACATACTCAATCTTTTCAGTCTGCCGCAAACTTGTAGTGCATCCTCCCAGATCACTTTCCACCGTGAATACTGAGGCAAAGTACTCATTAAGCACCTCTGCCATTTCTTCCGGTTCCATACAGACTTTTCCCCCTTCACCTTTTATAGGTCCTATCCCTTCTCTTCTCATCCTTTTACTTTTCACATATTTGTAGAAGGCCTTGGGATTCTCCTTAATCCTACCAGCCAAGGCCTTCTCATGACCCCTTCTGGCTCTCCTAATTTCCTTTTTAAGCTCTCTTCTATAAGCCTTATACTTCTCTAGATCCCCAACATCTCCTAGCTCTTTGAACCTTTTATACACCTTTCTTTTCTTCCTGACTATGTTCACCACAGCCTTCGTCCTACCAAAACCTCCTTGTCTCACCGGAACGTTGTCGTTCAAAGCTCCAGACAAGCATTCCTTGAATATCTGCCACCTTCCTTCTGTGCTTTTCCCCAAGAACATCTCCTTCCAGTTTATTCACCCTCAACATCTGCCTGATGTCTTCATATTTCCCCTTATTCCAGACAAACACCTTCCTAGCCTGCCTGATCCTATCCTTTTCCAACGCAAGGGTGAAGGAGATAGAATTATGATCTCCATCCCCAAGATGCTCTCCTACCGAGAGATCCATCACCTGTCCTGGTTCATTAGCTAGTACCAGATCCAGTACAGCCTCTCCTCTTGTAGGCTTGTCCACGTGCTGTGTCAGGAACCCCTCCTGAACACACCTAACAAACTCCTCCCCATCCAAACCCCTTACCCTTGGGATATTCCAGTCGATGTTTGGGAAATTGAAGTCTCCCATCACAACAACTCTGTTATTTCTACATCTCTCCAGTATCTGTTTCCCTATCTGCACCTCAACTTCCCTGTCACTATTGGGCGGCCTATAGAATACACCCAGCAACGTCACCGACCCTTTGCTATTCCTAACTTCCACCCACAGAGACTCCGTAGACATTCCCTCCTCAGTATCCACCTTCTCTGCAGCCATGACACTGTCCCTGATCAACAGTGCCACTCCACCACCTCTTTTGCCTCCCTCCCTGTCCTTCCTGAGGATCTGAATCCCGGGACCTGTAGTACCCAGTCCTGTCCCTGAGACATCCAAGTCTCTGTAATGGCCACCACATCACAATCCCAAGCAGCAATCCACGCCCTAAGTTCATCCACCTTATTTACTACACTCCTGGCATTAAAATAGACACAGCTCAGTCCCTCAGACTGGACATTTCCCTTCTCACCCACTCGTCTAACCTGCCTCTCATCCTGCCTAGAGTCCTTCCCTACCTGGGAGCTAACTTCCTTGCTCCCAGTCTCCACATCACTATTCCCTCCCCCTAACCTTTCTCGTTATCGTTATAGTGGAATCTTTGCAATTTGAGTTATGCTACATAGTCTCAGGATTATTACTGCGTACTATAGAGATTTCCTAATTTTCTAGTAATGAGTGAAGAAGTGAAATAGAAACATCAGATTTTATGCATCAGAATTGTTAAACTGAAATAAGGTACTTTTTAACCTTATTGTTAACATTTTTCACATAAGGCAAGCAATCATTAACACAGGAATTCCTTACAATATAGGAGGCCATTTGGCCCATTGAGCTTGTATCAACCACAATCCCACCTAGACCCTATTCGCTTAACTCTCATTTATCCTACAAATCCTCCTGACATTTGAGTCAATTTAGCATGGCCAATCTAATCTGCACATCTTTGGACTGTGGGAGGAAACTGGGGCACCTGGAGGAAACCAACGCAGACATGGGATGAAAGTGCAAACTCCACACAAATAGGGAGCAGAGGCTGAAACTGAACTCGGGTCCATGGCGCTGTGAGGTAGCAGTGCTAACCACTGTGCTATCGTGTCATCCTATCCTGCCTAACCGTGTTAGAATTTTATAGGATTCTATGAGATTCCCTCTCATTCTTCTGAACTCCAGTGAATACAATCCAAACTGACTTATCATCAGAGAAACAACAAGTGGAATATAATCACGATCTTGACAGCCTGTCTTTTCACTGTTGATAAAATAACTACATATAGAAAATAGAAGGCGGCCATTCAGCCCTTTAAGCCTGTTCTGCCATTCATTATGATCATGGTTGATTATCCAACTCAGCAGCCTGATCCTGCCTTCTACCCCATATTCTTTGATCCTCTTCACCTTAAGTGATATGTCTAACGCTTCTTGAAAACATCCAATGTTTTGGCTGCAACTAACTTCTGTGATAGTATACTCCACAGTCTAGCTACTCCCCTGGGTGAAGAAATGGTTCCTCATCTCATTTTCATCTCCTCAGATTGTGACCCGTGATTTAGACACCCCCACCGGAGGGAACATCCTTCTCTCATCTAACCTGTCTAATCCTGTCAGGATTGTATAGGTTTCTGCGAGATTCCCTCTAATTCTTCTGAACGCCAGTGAATATAATGCTAAATAACTCAATGTCTCCTCACATGTCAGTTCCTGCCATCCCAGGAATCAGTCTGGTAAATCTTCTCTGCATTCCCTCTGCTACAAGGACATCTTTCCTCAGATGAGGAGAACAAAACTGCACACAATGTTCCAGTTGTGGCCTCATCAAGGCACTGCATAATTGCATCAAAATATCCCTCTCCTTGTATTCAAATCCTCTCACTATGAAGGCCAAAATACAATTTTCTTTTTTTATTGCCTAATGCACCTGCATGATTACCTTCAGTGACTGGTGTACGAGGACACCCAGGTCTTATTGCGCATTCCCGTCTTCTAAGTCATGGCCAGATAGTAATCTGCCTTCCCATTTTTGCTATCAAATTATTCTGTATCTGCCATTTATTTGCCCACTCACTCAATTTGTCCAAATCACACTGAAGGATGTCTGTACCCTCCTCATAGCTCCCACTCAGCTTTGCATCATCTGCAAACCTGGAGATATTACATTTAGTTCCCTCATCTAAATTATTACTATAAAATGAACAGCTGGAGTCTTAGCACTGATCCTTGCGGTACCCTACTCGTTACTGTCTGCCATTTGGAAAAAGACTCATTTATTCCTACTTTGTTTCCTGTCTGTCAACCAGCTTTCTATTCAATACACTACCTCCAATCCCATATGCTTTAATTTTACATGCTAATCTCTTATGTGGGACTTTATCGAAAGCCTTCTGAAAGTCCAAATGAACCACATCTACTGGCTTCCTTGCATCAAGTCTACTGGTTACAACATCAAAAAATTCTTTGTCAAGAATTTGTCAAGATTTGTCAAGCATGATTTCCCTTCCACAATCCATGCTAACTCTGTCCAAATCTGCCATTGTTTTTTTAAGTGCTTTGCTATAAAATTTTGACAACGTTTTTCCTTACTACTGATGTCAGGCTTACTGGTCTATAATTTCCTGTTTTCTCTCTACCTCCCTTTTTAAATAGTGGGATTACATTAGCCATTCTCCAAACTGCAGCAACTGCTCCAGTCTACAAAATTTTGAAAGATGACATCAATGCATCTGCTATAGCTTAAGCCACTTCCCTAATTACACTGGGATGTAGATTATCATGCCCTGGGGATTTATCAGCCTTCAATGCCAGTTTCTCAACATCATTTCTCTACCAATACAATCTCCTTCAGCTCTTCTCTCTCACTAAACCCTGCGTTCCCCCAATTTTTTGGCTCTTATTTGTGTCCTTTACTGTGAAGGCAGAACCAAAATATGTATTCAGTTCGTCAGCTATTTCTTCATTTTCCATTATAAATTTCCCTGTTTCTGACTGGTTTGGACCTACATTTACCTTCAATTCTTTTCTCCTCAGACAGCTATAGAAACTTTTACAATCAGTTCTTACGTTTGCCACAAGCTTACTCACTTTTCCTTTTTTTAAGAATAGTTCTTTGGTCTTCCTCTGCTGAATTCTAAACTGCTTCCAATCCTCAGGTCTGTTGTTTCTCTTGGCCAATTTGTATGCCTCTCCCTTGGATCTAATACTATGTCTAATTTCTTATGTAAGCCATAGTTTGGCCATCATTCAGCCCGACTTTTGCCCTCTATCCTGGTACAAATCCTAAATAAGAGCTCTCATTGCCAGATTACCCAGCCTGAAACTGGTGGGTTACCTACAGAGAGCATGTTTTACACTGACCAGCAGTTATGTAATGTCGATTGACCCCTCCTCCCCCAAAACATAACTGACTTCCTTATCAACTCCCCTGGCTGGTCACCATGCACATCTTTTCACAGCAAGTGCACAAAGAAAATCACCCCACATCCCCATGTGTGTGGTAGAGGCAGTGCATCGTAAAAGCAACTAGAAACAATAAATTACTCACTCCCTTTTTCGACAGATCCCAGTTGTGGATCATTCTGGAAGGGATAACTATTAATGTATCCTGATGACACATCTCACAGTAGTAGAGGCCAGAATAAGCACAAAGCTTGGGTTTTCCAAAAGAAATTCCAATTTGTTGACGACATCCTGTGCATCAAAACTCTAAGGAGAAACATTTTCAACCAGGAGTGATGGAAGTTTGGAACGTATTGCCTGAAAGGGTGGTTGAGTCAGAAATTCTCTTAACATTCAAGAAGTATTTAGATATTCACTCGCGCTGCCATTACCTCCATAGTTATGGGCTGAGTGCTGGAAAATGGGATTAATATAGTCAAATCTTTGTGAACTGGTAGGGACACAATGGGCTGAGTGGTCTCCATCTGTGCAGCAAACATCTATGAATCTATAGATCACATAGTACTTCACCCAAATTAACTAATGGATATTACAAGACACAGTAGCAATTCTTATATCATTCCCGCTTTATGAATATTATCTTGGACAATAGCTTTTACTAAAGACTCGATTGCAGACTTATAAAAGGGCAAGATTTTCCGGCCGTGCTTGCCCCAAAACCTTT
The DNA here is from genome assembly GCA_024679065.1 of Sphyrna mokarran. Taxonomy (NCBI): domain Eukaryota; kingdom Metazoa; phylum Chordata; class Chondrichthyes; order Carcharhiniformes; family Carcharhinidae; genus Sphyrna; species Sphyrna mokarran. Next base: position 70,345,608 of record JAGIQG010000011.1, on the reverse strand, counting down.
GCATGGTCCACCATGGAAATCATGGACAAGAAAATTCCAGTCATATTCTTTGTGATTTGACTATCTTGATTGTTATCCAAAGGACAAGAACAAGGGAATCATCACTCAGGTTCTTCTATTGTGCAATCAAAGTCTTTCTTGGTAAAATGAATGGTGATTTCAGAAATACAGGACAGAGATGAGAATTGGTGAAGTTTGCAATGACATGGTTAGCATCATCAGATTACCAGACATCTGGAGACAGAGGAAAATTGAAACCTGAAGAAATAAATGGGTATAGGTACAGATGGGGCATTAACACTGGGACTCCTAATATGAATCAATGCAACCAAACCGATAATGTTCCAGTTGGTGGCAGGAGCATCAATGCTGTAGATGCAGTGACAGATTATCTTTCTTCTTTATCATGGGGATGAACATATTGAATTTATAATGCATTGCAAATAAACATAAGAGAACAATCATGTTATAAATTTTCATGTTGGTTTGATTTGCAGTCTTCTGAAGTGATTTGGAAAGGCTTTGTGGAGGTATTTCATGAATAGTTCAGTTAATTAGAGTGAATAACTTTAATTGGCAGAAGCAGGAAGTAAGATGTGAAGAGGAAAAGTACATTTAGAGGACCAAATGGTTCATTTTTCTGCCATCTTTCAGGTCTCCAAAGACTTCCCATACTCTAGCATGGGTCCTTCCCCTCCTTCACAGATCTGTCAAACAACCCTCCCAGAGTTTGGCTAGGGTCAATCCTGGACCTGACTTCCTGGACTTAGGTCAGAGAGGGTCATTGTTGCTGCTGGCACCACCCTGGAATTTGGAGCGAATACACAAGCCCCAATTCAGGCCTCTACTGCTGCTGCCAGCCCGGATCCTGTCCAGTAAAGATTCAGACATTCTCACCTATGAAGAGTCAAACTTCCACCACCACCAACTCCTCTCCCTCCACCAACTGCTGACTCTGGCGGTGCCAGCCATCTCCCTTGTGCCTGTGTTTGTGCATGTGCACTGTGCTGGTTCTAGGTTGCTCATGTGCATAAACAGCATGCACAAATACTAACCATCATGGAATAGTGACAAAGAAGGAAATCTGGGACAAATTATGTTTTGGGAAATCCACCTCCAGCACTTGGGAAAGGAATACTAATTCCAGCACAATATTGGAAATTCTGGTACGCGTGGTCACCCTGTTGTTAAGGAGACTTTTAATCCCAGAGTCAAGGATATGAGCCCCACATTTCTTTAAATTTAACAGTGTCTTTTTATAATGTATTAATTCATTTTTATTTCAAAGTGCCTTTTTGATGGAATCTGTGAAATGTCTTGTTGGAAAAGCAGAATTCTGATATATTTCGGATAAACATTGTAATAATAATCATTGACAAATGAAAATAACATTTTAGTAACAGTGAATCCTGATAGGATTCTGTTTGAATTCAAGCCCTAATTCAAAGTGCTGGGTTGCATCTCAAAGCTTGATCCTTATCGCATTTGCTATGCACAAATTGTGTGACTCCATTACTACCTGTGGTGACTGCACTTCAGGAGTATTATTGTGGTGTCCTCTGGTTGTGAAAAGCCCTTTAAAATTGCCAGACTTGTTCTCACATCATCCTGAATGAACTAACAGTGAAAGGAAATGATTGATGGTAAAATGTGTCTTGTTCACCCTTGGTATTTTCAAGGTGGGCTAGAGGTTAAGTCATTTGTAACCAGTGTCATTTTTTTTAGGGAAGGTGATGGTCTAGTGGTATTATTACTGGACTGTTAATCTAGAAACTCAGCTAATGTTCTGAGGACTCGCATTCAAATCCCACCACGGTGGAATTAGATTCCAATAAAAAATATCCAGAATTAAGAGTCTACTGATGACCATGAAACCATTGTCACTTGTTGGAAAAAATCCATCTGGTTCATTAATGTCCTTTAGGAAAACAAATCTGCCGTTCTTACCTGGTCTGGCCTACATGTGACTCCAGAGCCACAGCAATGTGGTTGACTCTCAACTACCCTCAGGCAACTAGGGATGGTCAATAAATGCTGGCCAGCCAGCAATGCCCATGACCCGCGAATAAAATTTAAAAAGTATTTCTATTTGGACTTATCTAACAACACAACTTGAGCTGAATTAAGCAACACAGGTAAAAACATGAAGTTAGATTCTACTCTATTATTTGTACACATATAAAAAGTTACTTAAAATTAAAATTTCCCAATGTAATCAAGGAACTTACTTCCAAGCCAGCTTGTAGTGAACGAACCAACAAGATGGGTGGATTTGATATTCGAAATCCATTCACACCAGGGCTTATGTCAATTTCTAATTAGTAGAGAGGAAAAAGAACATGCAGATTTTTTGGGAGTTTTCTGTGTTAGTTTTTAAATTAAAGTTTATTTATTATTTATTAGAGACAAATAGACTTATACTAACACCACAATGAAGTTATTCTGAAAATCCCCCAGTCTCCACATTCCGGCATACTGAGGTAAATGGGTGTTTTTCCAATTGACTGAAGATAGATTCTTGTATGCCTCAAGAATTTGTGTTCGGAAGTCTTTGCTTCCTATTCATTGAAATTATTCAGATACAGACACAAGAAGAATGATATGAAAGTTTAATAATGATATCAAATTAGGAACGTGGCAAAGTCTGATGGAGAATGTCTACAGGGTCAAGACATTAGAATGAGATGTATGGATCAGTTGCAGTTGTAATTCAACATGGAGACAAATGAAGTAAAATTTCTCAATAAAATAAGTGGGAGGAAGTATGCCACAGCTGGTGAAACTTTTAGTGGATTGAAAAAAACAGAGCCAACAGGTCCAAAGGTGGGAGTGCAGAAAAGAAAACACATACAAAGACATATAGATTTTTAGTTTTATTGGTATTGAATAAAAAAAAGTAATGTTGAAATAATTTTACATGTGGATTTAGATCCATCTGGTGTGTTGTCTTCAATTCTGAACACTCCATTATAAGAAATAGCCATGGGGAAAACAAAAATCTGGCAGCAATATCAGTAAGAAAGGTTAATGCTATGAAGAAAGGTTTGAAAATCTGCTGTTTTTTTTTCCATTGAAACAGAGAAAGCTCAGGTGGGATGCAAGTGGTGTTCAAAATTATGAATGATTTTGAGAAGACAAACAGAGAGAGTTTTCATATCTTTTTCCATGGAGCCAGGGTGTGGAGTATTGCTTTGGGGATAGACAGAAAGATAACTCAAATAAGGAGGGTCATACTCGGAGCAGATACTACCTAATTTTTCTTTGTTACCTTTAGTCAATTATGACTATATCAGCACCTTCTCCTGTCTTTCTCCCCTATGTACTGTATGAATGGTATGTTTTGTCTGCATAGCACGCAAGAAACAATGTTCCAATACATGTGACAATAATAAATCAAATCAAATCAAATCAAATCAAAAGAGTGCCTGGCCAGCATGCAATGGGGTATGGAGATAGAAAAGTATGACATTGCCTGTTACTTGAACTTGAAGTTGTCACTAGCAGTACGGGATCAAACAAAAGCATCACTACTGTCCAGAGAGATCCTTCAGGTTATAACCTATATGTGCTCGTTATACATTCTGCTTCTTTTATGTGTCACTATCTGACTTGGATTGGTTGGGAAGAGAAGTGGATATACATATACAAAGACCAAATCAGTTCAATAAAGAACAATGGATTCGCTACGATAACCAATGATGAAAAAGAGGAAGATAAGAGAAAGAAAGCCCTGTTTGTGGAGTATATATTACTGTGTGAAGGCATTACTTTGAAGGCATGAAATTTGAGGATAGGCCCTTGTGGCACTTTTGAAGGATTAGCTAAAATGCAAAACTGAATAATCTGATACCTGGTGTCTTCATTCAGAGACCACCAGGACCAACATTCTGAAAGTTTTATGATATCTGGCAATTAATTCTACAGGTTGAATTTAAACTTCAACAATAACTTATTGCTTTCAATATAATAAAACATTCATAAACATAATATTAACGAGTAAAACATATTTCCAAAATGTGATACATATATATGCAAATTCAGTTATCATTCTTTGACATTTAAGACATTCTTTGTTGTTTGTCCATGCAAAATTTTTCTGACTCTCCCTTGCTTTAAGCAAATCAATCAGAAATACTGCTGGTTTTAGGGATACATGTCAGGAATGAGTACATGGATTAAGCCCAGGACAACAAGCTAGAATCAAAGAAAGAATCAAACCATCTATCCTTGCCCATTTTTTTTTCTTTTATGGTTATTGAAGTAATTAACACAGAGCTTCTGGATCTGAATATCAATGTTGGCTGACATTTGGGCTGGGCTAATCTGAAATGTAAAAACAGAAAATGCTGGAATGCTCAGCAGGTCTTCTGTTTGGCATCATCTATAAAGAGAGATACAGAGTTCTGATTCAGGTTGATAGTTTTTCACCGATTGTTGACCTGAAACAGGTAAAGGTAACTCTCTCTCTCTCTCTCCACAGATGTTTCGGACCTGCAGAGCATTTTTCATTCTTATTTGAGTTTCCAGCAGCCACAGGATTGTGTTTCAGCAGAAAACTGAAACTTCAGTTTGTGAGCCTGAGTTGAAGTGCACAAACATCAAAGTTTGACAGTGAAAACAATGCATTAAAAATGCATTTTCTTTCATTTTCTAACTTCACCAAATTCTATCTCCTGTTAGGTGACAGGAAATAGTATCGGGAAGGCCAGTAATAAGAACTCCAAGGTTGAAGAAATAAATCTTATAATGTGGCATTGTGTTGGCAGAATTACAAGAGCAGCAGAAACTGAAAATGTAACAAGCACACAGGATTCTTTACACTTGAATCTCATCAAAAGTTGATGTGCAAGTTTTGCTAATATGAGATCCTCAAACGCAAAGGCTGTGCACCACTATGCTGTAGTGCCCCTTAGCTGAGGAAAGCTGTCAGAATAAGAGTTAGCTTTTCTTGAATTCGGAGAGCTCTTAAGAAAGTATTGACAGTGAACATGAAGAGGGCTGTATCTCACTCTTGCAGTTAAAGACAAAAAAAATCTTGAGAACAGGAGATCCTTGAGTTTGTTTTCTCTGTTCAATTAGACCATGGTAATTAGTATTTCAACTTCATTTAACCATCTTTACCCTTTCCAGTTTGCATTCATTTGTGGGATGTGGTCATGACAGGCAAGGCCAGCATTTAAAGCCCATTCCTATCTGCCCTTGTCAAGGTGATTTCTTCCCTCCACTTGAAAAAACAGGGGCCCAGTTGTGAATATAACTCCTGGGACTCAACCTGACTCACTTCCAAGATTTCTCACAAATGCTGCTTCAGCCACTGAAAACAACCATGGGTTTCCTTCGGGTGCTCCAGTTTCCTCCCACAGTCCAAAAATACACAGTTATGTTGATTGGCCAGGTTAAATTGACCCTATTGTCAGAGGGGTTAGTAGGATAATTATGTGGGGTTACGGGAATAGGGCCTGGCTTGGATTGTGGTCAATTCAGATTCAATGGGCTGAATGACCTCTTTCTCCACCGCAGGAATTCTATGTAAGTCTTTGGTAAGTCATGGTTGGCCTTTATCCTTTCTGGCAAATTTGAAAATATGAAGCTCAATCCTGTTCTCAAATATTAATTCTTGGGACTCCTGTTGCTGCATGTGGAGGGGTCCTATAACCCAGAAGGAAGTGTGAGATTCTAGTCTCCAACATCCTGGGCTTCTTCTTTAGTCGAGATTAAAGGTTAGGATGGTTCACTGAGCTAATCCATTGGATGCTGGAGGTAAGGCACTTGATACCATAGAGGATGGGAAAGTTCTGAAACTCAGCGTGTTAAGGCTATTCCATTATCAGAGATTATGACTTCAGGTATTCCATGGATTAATTTGCCAACTGTCACATGCAAGTTCAGAGACTTCAGTTCAAAATCTTTATTCTGCTTTGAATGTGCATCAACAAGGAGCAAAAATATTGTGCCCATTAATGTACCAATATAATCAATATGGTCTCATACCCATGGCCAACAAGGGTGTTGCGGGGCTATAGCAGGCAATGCTTGTTGTGATTGGCACTGTTCACAGAGCTTGATGATGCTCTCAAAGATAGCATAATCAAGCACAGAACCACCAGACATAGCTGCTAGCGAGCATCTTCATCTTTAGACATACCCGGATCGGCACTGAACAATTTGGCTTGGAGAATCTCCTTTCCTAGTACAAGGATGATTACTGTTGTTCCACAAACTATGATGCCAACTTGGCAACTCAACTCATATTTTTTAAATTGATTTCTTTAAATCAGTTGTGGCCCAGAAGACTTTGTTCACTATTATTACTAGGAGACCGTTGCCCATAGCTTATAGATACGCATTGCTTTTATGATTTCTTTTGAGTAAATCTTCAACTTTGCTGCAGTACTCTTTAAATTCAATAGCTGGATTCCTTCTCTCAAGTACTGAAATGTATGTTGAGCTATCATAGCAACAGGTGTCCACTTTCAACTTAAGAGGTTTTCTATTCACCAGGAGTGTTATAATAATGGGGCTATCTTGCCTGAGTTCACATTAAACAGGAAATGAACATCTAAATTTTTGATGGTAGCTTCTTCCATATTTTATACTTGTAATGCTCTATTTAATCGGCTATTGGATAGACTTGATTTGCTTTGTAAATCAGTTCCCAAATGTAGAGAATAAGAAGGTATTTCATGAACATTAACATTTCCATGAGGAATTTTATGACCTCCTGCTGTGGGATTTTCTATAAAAGCTCTGAAGAAACTTGGCTCAGCAAAACCATTTTTACCTTTTGAGTTAAATCTTGATGGGTTCATGTCTCACTTGAACACATATTATGGCGCAACACTTCAAGAAGCGCTGGAAGAGAATGTTCTAAATTAAATGGAGAGAGTTTGCAGGGATCTGGGTGCCTTAGTGTATGAACTGCAAACAGGTTAGCTTGCAACTGGGCAGCACTGCTGCCTCACAGTGCCAGGAACCCAGGTCCTACTCCAGCCTTGGATGACTGTCTGTGTGGAATTTGCATGTTCTATCCGTGACTGTGTGGGTTTCTTCAGGTGTTCTGGTTTCAAAGAACAAAGAACAAAACAGCATGGGAAACAGGCCCTTCGGCCCAATGAGCCCACACCGCCACCTCAATGTTCCCACTTCTACACGCGATCCCTGTCCATGTTTGTAGATCTATGGATTAAAAACCAAATTTGAGACAATTTAGGGAGAATTTGTTTTGCCAATTAGCCTAAGAGCACATCTTTGGGATGTGGGAGGAAACCGGACTCCCGGAGAAAACACACGCAAGCACGGGGAGAATGCGCAAACTGCCACAGACACAGGCCCAAATCCATGTATCTGCACAGCACAGCTATAGTCACCAAGCTGTCATGTTGCCCATCAGATGGTCCAGGTCAAGCATACACTAACGATGTGAAGTGTAGGATACTCTCGAAAAAGGTCCAAGAGCAGTCCTCTCAGGACCCATCGCGCGTATGCCCCTCGTTAGACAACAAGGTGGACCAAAGCACCTGTAGGATAAAAACAAGTACATCAATATCATCATCTATTTACACACTTCCCAGGGACTCCCAAGGCTCATGATCCCTATTTTAAATCAGTTTTCTATACCCCTCCATTCCCATTCTGTTCATGTGCCCATCTAAGTATTTCTTAAATAACTCCAGAGTACCTGCCTCCACCACTTTACTTGGCAGCGCATTCCATACCCCCACCACCCTCTGTGTGAAAAAACTCCCTCTAGCATCCAAATTATACCTTTCCCCCCTCACCCTAAGCCTGTGACCCCTCGTGCTATTCGAGTCCATCTTAGGAAAAAGCTTAGCCCTGTTTACTCTATCTATACCCTTCAAAATCTTGTACACCTCTATCAGATCTCCTCTAAGTCTACGTCTTTCTAAGGAAAACAGTCCCAATTTGCCTAACCTTTCCTCGTAACTCAGACCTTCCATACCAGGCAGCATCCTGGTAAACCTCCTCTGCACTCTTTCCAGAGTCTCCACGTTCTTCCAGTAGTAAGGCGACCAGAACTGGACACAGTACTCCAAATGAGGTCTAACCAGCGTTTTATACAACTGCAACATTAAAGGCCAGCTCTTGTACTCTATACCCCTTCCTATAAAGGCTAGCATACCATATGCTTTCCTTACAACCTTCTCCACTTGCTCTGCCACCTTCAGAGACTTGTTCACCTGCACCCCCAGGTCCCTCTGTGTTTCTATACTCTTAATAGGTCTACCCTTTATCATATACCTTCCCCCTACATTTTTTTCTCCCGAAATGCATCACCTCACATTTATCAGGATTGAATTCCATCTGCCATCTGTCTGCCCAAGCTACCAGCCTATGTCCTGCTGCATCGCCTAACAATGCTCCTCACTATCCGCAAGTCCAGCCATCTTTGTATCGTCTGCAAACTTGCTGATCACTCCACTTACTCCCTCTTCCAAGTCATTTATATATATTACAAATAGAAGAGGTCCCAGTACCAAGCCCTGCGGCACACCACTAGTGACTGCCCTCCAGCTAGAGAAACACCCTTCCACTATTACTCTCTGTCTCCTATTACCAGATGTGTCCAAAGATGTGTAGGTTAGAGGGTTTAATGAGGTAAATGTTCAAACTTATAGGGATAGGGTAGGAAGGTGAGCCTGGGTTAGGTGCTCTGTTGGAGAGTTGATGCAGACTCAATAATATTAGGCAGAATGGCATCATTCTGTAGTGTAGGGATTCTATGATTCAAGTACAGCAAATGATTTGGAAGACAATGGGAATGTTATTATTGCAAGCGGAGCAAATATAAAAGTCAGGATAATCTTCTTAAAATTACACAGGGCATTGAAAAGACCACATCTATAGTACTCTGGATAATTTTGACCTCTTTATTGAAGGTGGGATATACTTGCATTGGCAGTTCACTCAGCTAATTTCTGAGGTTGCCTTATTAGGAAAGCTTGAACAATTTTGCCTATACTTATTGGCGGTTAGAAGAAAGCGAGGTGATTTTATTGAAACAAATTACATTCTGAGGGATTTGGCACAGTGAATGCTAAGACGATGTTTCCTCTTGAGAGAGAATCTAGACCTTGTGATGCATTGTTTAAAATAATGAGTCTTCCACTTAAAATAGAGATAAGGAGGAATGTTTCAGTCTGAAAAATAGTCTTTGCCTGAGAGCTGAGGATGCTGGATTATTGAATATATTGAAGGTCTAGATAGATGGGCCTGGATTGACAGGCCTAGATAGACAAGCATATTTAGAAAGACCTTGATAGACAGGCCTGGATAGACAAGGCCTGATGCAAGAGCCTGAAAAGATAGGCCTGAATAGATAGGCCTGAATATATAGGTCTGGATCAGCTGATTTTATCTACAAAGAAGTCAGAGTTTATTGGGAAGGGGCTGAGAGAAAAGTGAAATTTTAGCCACAATTATATCAGCCAGGATCTTAGCGGATGGCCTATTCCTGATCCTACTGTCACAAAGATGTATTCATTTGATATCTCATCAACTTGCTTTACATATAAAATATTATTATTAAAGTTTGAAGTTAGATAAGTCCCCTGGGCCGCACAGGATTTACCCTAGGATTCTCTGGGAGGCAAGAGAGGAGATTGCAGAGCCTCTGGCTCTGATCTTCAGGTCGTCGTTGGTTACGGGTATAGTGCAGGAAGACTGGAGGATAGGGAATGTGGTCCCATTGTTCAAGAAGGGGAAGAGAGACTTTCCAGGGAATTATAGGCCGGTGAGTCTTACTTCTGTTGTGGGCAAAGTATTGGAGAGAATTATTAGGGATAGGATTTATAGTTATTTTAGAGAGAAATGAATTGATTGGGGATAGTCAGCATGGTTTTGTGAAGGGCAGGTCGTGCCTTACTAACCTCATTGAGTTTTTTGAAAAAGTGACCAAAGAGGTGGATGGGGGTAAGGCAGTTGATGTGGTATATATGGACTTTAGTAAGGCGTTCGATAAGGTGACACATGGGAGGCTTCTGCAGAAAATGCAGATGTATGGGATTGAGGGTGATTTAGCTAATTGGATTAGGAATTGGCTAGCAGATAGAAGACAGAGGGTGGTGGTTGATGGGAGATATTCATCGTGAGTTCGGTTACAAGTGGTGTACCTCAGGGGTCTGTTTTGGGGCCCCTGCTGTTTGTAATTTTTATAAATGATCTGGATGAGGGTATTGAAGGATGGATTAGTAAATTTGCGGATGACACCAAAGTTGGAGGAGTGGTAGATAGTGAAGAGAGGTGTTCTAGTTTGCAGAGAGACTTGGACAAGTTGCAGAGCTGGGCCGAGAGGTGGCAAATGGAGTTTAATGTGGAAAAGTGTGAGGTAAATCACTTTGGCAGGAATAACAAATGTGTAGAGTATAGGGCTAATGGTAGGACTCTCAACAGTGTTGATGAACAGAGGGATCTTGGTGTATATGTGCATAGATCCCTGAAAGTTGGCAATCAAGTCGATAAGGTTGTTAAGAAGGCATATGGAGTCTTAGCTTTTATTGGTAGGGGATTGAATTTCGGAGCCGCAACGTCATGTTGCAGCTGTACAAAACTCTAGTGCGGCCGCACTTGGAGTATTGTGTACAGTTCCGGTCCCCGCATTATAAGAAAGATGTGGAGGCATTGGAGAGGGTACAGAGGAGGTTTACCAGGATGTTGCCTGGTATGGAGGGCAGGTCTTATGAAGAAAGGCTGAGAGATTTGAGGTTGTTTTCGTTAGAAAGAAGGCGGCTAAGAGGAGACCTTATTGAAACATATAAGATGATTAGAGGTTTAGATAGGGTGGACAGTGATAGCCTTTTTCCTAGGATGGAGAAAGCTAGCACGAGGGTACATAGCTTTAAATTAAGGGGTGGTGGTTTTAGGACAGATGTCAGAGGTAGGTTCTTTACCCAGAGGGTGGTAAGGGTATGGAATGCCATGCCTGCGTCAGTTGTAGATGTGCCAAGTTTGGTGGCGTTTAAGAGGTTAGTAGATAAGTTTATGGATGAAAGGGGAATGGTTTAGGTTAGAGGGTCACTGCTTGTTCCTAATTGGTCGGCGCAACATCGAAGGCCGAAGGGCCTGTTCTGCGCTGTAATGTTCTATGTTCTATTATTATTAAACTTTCATTTCAAGGAGTGTCCTTAAAAAACACTTCCAGGGAAAATAGCTATCCTGGAACTGTTGATCTTTCTTCTTTTCAGACCAAACGGGTTCAATCTGAGCAGAATGGACTATCCAAAGTTAATTGCCTGGGCATTCAAAATTCATAACCTGGGATATAACCCATAAAGGCTAAAGAGAAGTGCTAGCCATCAGCCAACCCACAAGTGTTTCCAGTCTTCACCTTTGAAGATATCTCCTTGGAATTTTCTCCAAAAGTCCATCCAGATCAGATGGCCTCAACAATGATCTACCTCACAGAGTTTCAATTGTGCTTTCAGAGATTCTGTTCCCTGCCTCTTGAATACACTCAAATCTCAATTTACAAACATGATTTCTGCCCTTTGGTTGTGCCAAGCAAGAACAATGCTGCTCCAAAAAGATGCCCCAACACTGTATAGCACAGCTTCACCGAACTTCAGCTGCCTTCCAGGATTTTCAGGCTTTCTCTTCAGGCTTCTTCAATGTCCTGACTTGAGCAGCATCAACAACGGTCTACCACACCATCTTGTTTCCCAAAATTCCATTCGCCTTGATTCCTGTGTATTTATTCAAGCACTAAGTTATCAGCTTGACTTTCAGCCAAGCTGATCAGAATGCTAATGTTTCAAAGGGTATCTTTGCCCCAGTTACCAGGGCGTCTCCTGAGCATTGTTGATTTAAAGTCTGTTCCCCGCAAGCTTTTTTTTTACTTGGGACCTGTTTCCCTGATCCTTCCGTTTTTTTTAACTTAACTGGGACTTATTTTCTCTCCTTTCTTTGTCCTGTACCAGGGACTTCCTTTTTGGTATTCCTACTTGTTTCCTTTATTTGGGACCTGTCGCTGTCCCCGCCCTTTGTTCCCTGTCTGATATACTTGCTGGTTATGGTGTTCCAGTAAGAAGTCTGCAACGATTTAAAAACGGTGTTGCAGACTTCTTACTGTGCTTACCCTAGTCCAACGCCAGCATCTCTACATTATAGTGTTCCACACATAGGCACTTGGCCATTGTTTCTCACACCCTGCTTTCCTCTTTACTCACAGGTGTGGTGAGGACCTGTCCTGGGCGTGAAGAATGTAAAAGCTGAACCACACACGCAATCCTGCTCTCAGCCTATGCATACACCGGAAGTCCAGAAACTTGGGACTTGGAGCTCCTGACCTCTGAACTCAACACTAAGGTAAGTTTTGGTTTCATAACACTGCGTTCACTGGTACCAAAGGGAAAAAGCATTATCCCTCCCAATTTCCCTGCCAAGTCACAAATTATCCTGTCTGGGTCATATGTAACCATTCCATCCTCATCGCTAGGTTGGTATTCTGGATTTCCCTAATCACTATCATTGTAGACACTCCATCATTAGAAGGACTGCAGCAATTCAGAGCAACTAATAATGGGCGATAAATGTAGCCTTGCTAGTATTAATCATCTCCCAAGTTCAACATTAAACAAAGTATATGTAAAAGTCCATCATTATCTTGCATTAATCAAACCGGAGGAAATGCAATTTGAAAGGTGAAGCATTTTTGATTCTTACAAGCAATCATATGCTCATCATGATTATGGATGCTGAACATATGCAAATTAAGTAACTCTGTTTCAGTCCAGAGTGTGTGGCAATAAAGATGTTTCTTTCTGACATTACTCTCATACTTCTGGTATCAACCTAACTGCATTGTTCTCACACATTATAAATCATAAATCAAGCTAAGCATATTGGTACTTACTATTATCCATTACAAATCTGGTTTTTATGTCTTGGCTCCACCAACCGAGTAATCTGGAAGTTAAATTGTTTAGCGATATTATACAGAGTTCTTGTCAACATTTAACCAACATCACTGAAACAAAGTGAATTATCTGGTTAATATTTCATTGCAGTTTGTGGTATGTGTCCATATGGAAATTGACTATTGATTTCCATTCAATGCAATGGTTATCGTAGCCATGGTTCTCCCAGCTGCTCGATCAGTGCAGCAGGCCAGGAAACACCAGTGGGAGCAAGTGGGAGGCTGGAGCCCTCTCCCTACCCAGCCCTTAATACCAGAATGCTGCAGAGTTGCAACCTTCTGCAGACTCCAAGCACTCCCTCTCCTCTCCACTTCTATAGTCATCCCACACTCCTAAAAATAAACTCTATCAGCCTCAAAATCATTAACACTGGTCTTTTAAATTTGCTTGCAAGGCTAGAGATCCTCCGATCGCTGAAGGAAGAGTCCAAGCTGGCAGTAAGCCAGTGGAGCCCGAGTCACCCGAGACCATGACCTCAGGGACATCATTCACTCAGCAGCTTTTGACCCATCCAGGCCGTAGCTTGGTCTGGGTATCCACTGACTGGCGAAGCCAAAACACAGCCCGGCAGCAACCCGAAACACCCGGCCATGCAGACCCATCTACCGATGCAGGAACTGCAGGCAAGACAACAAATACTCCATTTGCACACCGACCAGAGTGAAGAACCTCATTGGACACAACCCTACTCTTAACACCACAAACCGCTCTCACCGTCTCCCAGGCTCTAAAAGAAGCAGACATTCCAGGAAGCCTGGAAAACATGCAGACCTGCAGGTGCGAGTGAAACAACGCAGTCCCAAAAGTCCTCTCCTCAGCTTATTCCTTGCAAATGTCCAGTCTCTGGAAAACAAGCTATATGAACTTAGAGCCAGACTCACTTTTCAAAGAGAACTGAGGGACTGCTGTGCATGGTTCACTCCTGCTTCACCGGAGAGTGCCCTACAATCAGTGGGCTTCTCAACCCATGGAATGGACCATACAGCATCCTCAGGCAAGAATAGGGGAGGTGGGATCTACTTCCTAATCAACATCTCGTAGTACCTAGGGGTAGCAACACTGGCAACTTTCTGCTTCCCAGATATAGAATGCCTGATGCGAAAATGCCGCCCCTACTACCTTCCACGGGAGTTCATCACCATTACTCTGATGGCAGTTTTCACCCTACACCATGCAGACGTGAAAATCATGCTGGACAAAATATACACCACTATGAATAACTTGAGACAAAACATCCCGAGGTCTTGTTTATCGTGGCAAGCCAAGCTCAAGAGCATACTACCAAGTTATCACCAATAAGTCTCCTGCTCCACTAGAGCCCAAACATCCTAGACCACTGCTACACAAATATCAAACATGTCTACTGCTCTCTCGCCTGCGCATACTTTGGCAAATCAGACTACAAAGCTATGCTCCTGCTCCTGGCTTACAAGCAAAAAACTGAAGCAGAAGAATCCATCAAAGAAAGTTGTGCGATGTTGGTTTGAGAAATTGAATGATCTCCTACGGGCTGCATGGAATCAGTGGGTCGGTCCGTCTTTAAAAACTCTGCAACCCGTCTGAAAAAGTATGCCACAACAATAACTAACTTCATTAGTAGCTGTGTAAAAGACTGTGTGCCAAAGAAGCAAGTCTGTGTGTTCCCCAACTGGAAACCATGGATGAACAGGGATATCCACTGCTTGTTGAAGTCCGGGTCTGAAGCATTCAAGTCAAGCAACATTGATCCTTACAAGAAAGCCAGATATGAACTAAGGAGATACATAAAAGATGCCAAAAAACAATACCAAACCAAGCTAGAATCTCAAACTTGCCACACTGATACCTGCTGACCATGGCAAGATCTGCAAGACATAATAGGTTATAAGATCAAAGCAAATAAAATTTACGGTTCCAATGCATCCCTCCCTGATGAGCTCAATGCATTCTGTGCCTCATTTGAGCAAGAGATCAGAAAGATGCCCTCTGTCCTGGAAGCCCTGGTCAAACCTGCATCTGGAATTGCATTGCAGATGTCAGAGCAGCTTTCTTGAATGTCAAATCATGGAAAGCAACTGGCCCAGATGGAATACCCAAATGTGTGCTCAGATCCTGCACATGTATTCAAACATATCTCCAACCTCTCTTTACAATAATCTGAGGTCTCGATATGCTTCAATAAAATAATCAATATCCCGATACCGAAGAAAAACCAAGCTATGTCTTAATGACTATTGGCCGTGGCTCTGACATCCATCATTATGAAGTGCTTCGAAAGGAGATACACCAGGTAGAAGGAGGTTCCAAGTGGGCTTGGAGGTCTGGAGTGTGTCTGTTTCAATGCGAGGAGCATAACGGGAAAAACGGATGAACTTAGGGCCTTAATGTTTGCGAGGAACTTGAATGTGGTTGCGGTGACGGAGACGTGGTTAAAGGAAGGGGAGCAGTGGCAACTGAACATTCCTGGGTATAACTGTTTCAGGCGTGACAGAGGAGAGTCCAGGAGAGGTGGGGGAGTGGAGTTGTTAGTTAAGGAGAGCATCACGGTGGTGCAGAGGGAGGACAATACAGAGGAGTTAGGGGTGGAGTCGCTGTGGGTGGAGTTGAGGAATAGAAAGAGGGCGATTACTATGCTAGGGGTGTATTATAGGCCACCCAACAGCCCGCGGGTAGTTGAAGAAGGCATATGTAAAGACATTTTGGATAGGTGCAGAAAGACCAGAGTCGTTATAGTGGGAGATTTTGATCTCCATAGGATGGATTGGAAAGTACAGAGAGCTGGGGGTTTGGACGGGCAGGAATTTGTAAAATGTGTACTGGAAGGATCGTTGGAGCAGTATGTGGCTAGTCCGACTAGAGAATGGGCTATACTGGATTTAGTTCTGAGTAATGAGCCAGGGCAGGTGGTTGATGTTGTAGTAGGGGAACATGTGGCTAACAATGGCCACAATTCTGTCTATTTTAGGGTACAGATGGAAAAGGATGCTTGTTGCCCTAGGGGCAGGGTGCTGAATTGGGGGAAGGCGAACTACGGTCGGATTAGGCAGGAACTTACGGAAACTGATTGGGAACAGTTGGTAAGTCCACGCTAGGCATGTGGGACTCTTTCAAGGGAATACTGAAAATGTTGCAAGATAGATATGTGCCGGCCAAGAGGAAAGATGGGAAAGGTAGGATTAGAGAGCCGTGGATTACTAGGGATATTGAGGACTTGGTTAGGAAGAAAAGAGAGGCGTATGATAGGTCAAAGCAGCTGGGAACAGAATATAGAGAGAGTAGGAGGGAGCTCAAACGGGGAGTTAGAAGGACAAAAAGGGGGCAAGAAATGATTTTGGCGGATAGGATTCAGGAAAATCCAAAGGCTTTTTACTCCTTTGTTAGGAATAAAAGGGTGGTTAGAGGAAAAATCGGACCTCTTAGGGACAAAGGAGGGAAAATGTGCTTCGAACCCGAGGGAATGGCGGAAATCCTGAATGAATACTTTGAGAGAGTGCAGAAAGAAGTTTACCAGTAGTTTAAAAAGGGTAGTAGGGATAACCTTGGAAATTATAGGCCGGTGAGTTTGATGTCAGTGGTAGGGAAGCTGTTGGAGGGGATTCTTAGAGATAGGATGTATAGGCACTTAGAGCGTTGTGATCTGATTAGCAACATGGATTTGTTAAGGGGAGGTCGTGCCTTACAAATCTGGTAGAATTTTTTGAGGAGGTGACGAAAACGGTGGATGAAGGGCAACCCATTGATGTCGTCTGTATGGATTTTAGTAAGGCATTTGACAAAGTCCCTCATAGGAGGTTAAGGTCAAAGCTCATGGGATACAAGGACAGGTAGCTAGATGGATAAGTAACTGGCTTGGTAATAGGAGACAGAGAGTAATAGTGGAAGGGTGTTTTTCTAGCTGGAGGTCAGTCACTAGTGGTGTGCCACAGGGCTCGGTACTGGGACATCTTCTATTTGTAATATATATAAATGACTTGGAAGAGGGAGTAAGTGGAGTGATCAGCAAGTTTGCAGACGATACAAAGATGGCTGGACTTGCGGATAGTGAGGAGCATTGTCACGCGATGCAACAGGACATAGATAGGCTGGTAGCTTGGGCAGACAGATGGCAGATGGAATTCAATCCTGATAAATGTGAGGTGATGCATTTTGGGAGAAAGAATGTAGGGGGGAGGTATATGATAAAGGGTAGACCTATTAAGAGTATAGAAACGCAGAGGGACCTAGGGGTGCAGGTGAACAAGTCTCTGAAGGTGGCAGAGCAAGTGGAGAAGGTTGTGAAGAAAGCATATAGTATGTTAGCCTTTATAGGAAGGGGTATAGAGTACAAGAGCTGGCCTTTAATGTTGTAGTTGTATAAAACGTTGGTTAGACCTCATTTGGAATACTGTGTCCAGTTCTGATCACCTTACTACCGGAAGGACATGGAGACTCTGGAGAGAGTGCAGAGGAGGTTTACCAGGATGCTGCCTGGTATGGAAGGTCTGAGTTACGAGGAGAGGTTAGGCAAATTGGGACTGTTTTCCTTAGAAAGACGTAGACTTAGAGGAGATCTAATAGAGGTGTACAAGATTATGAGGGTATAGATAGAGTAAACAGGGTTAAGCTTTTTCCTAGGATGGACTCAAATAGCACGAGGGGTCAGGGCTTAGGGTGAGGCGGGTAAGGTATAATTTGGATGCTAGAGGGAGTTTTTTCACACAGAGGGTGGTGGGGGTATGGAATGCGCTGCCAAGTAAAGTGGTTGAGGCAGGCACTCTGGAGTTATTTAAGAAATACTTAGATGGGCACATGAACAGAATGGGAATGAAGGGGTATAGAAAACTGATTTAAAATAGGGATCATGAGCTTTGGAGTCCCTGGGAAGTGTGTAAATAGATCATGATATTGTTGTACTTGTTTTTATCCTACAGGTACTTTGGTCCACCTTGTTGTCTAACGGGGGGCATACATGCGATGGGTTGTGAGAGGGCTGCTCTTGGATTTTTTTCGAGAGTATCCTACTGCTTCACGTCGTTAGTGTACGCTCGACCTGGACCATTTGATGGGCAACACGATAGCTCAGTGACTATTGCTGTGCTGTGCAGATACATGGATTTGGGCCTGTGTCTGTGGGAGTTTGCGCATTCTTGCCGTGATTTCGTGGGTTTTCTCCGGGTGCTCCGGTTTCCTCCCACATCCCAAAGATGTGCTCTTAGGCTAATTGGCAAAACAAATTCCCCCTAAATTTTCTCAAATTTGGTTTTTAATCCATAGATCTATAAACATGGACAGGGATCGCAGGTAGAAGTGGGAACATCACGGTGGTGGCACGGGCTCGTTGGGTCAAAGGGCCTGTTTCCCATGCTGTTTTGTTCTTTGTTCTTTGTTAGTCATGGCACGAATCAATTCCAGCCTCCCAGACTACCTGGATCCACTACAGTTTGCCTACTGCTGCAACAGGTCCACAGCAGACCCTATTTTCCTGGCCCTACTCTCAGCACTGGAACACCTAGATAATACAGACACCTATGTCACACTCTTACTTATTGATGATAACTTAACCTTCAAAACTATTATTCCCATGAAACTCATCTCCAAACTCCGTGGCTTGGGGCTCAGCTCCTCGCTCTGCAACTAGATCCTGAACTCCCTAACTCACTGACCACAATCAGTAAGGATAGGCAACAACACCTTCTCCTTGATCACCCTCAACACCGATGCCCCACAAGGCTATGTTCTCAATGCCCTACGATACTCCTTATACACCTACGATTGCATGGCCAAATTCCCCTCCAATTTGATTTACAAGTTTGCTGTCGGCACCACTGTGGGTCAGATCTGAAGCAATGATGAAACAGAGTACAGGAATGAGATAGAGAATCTGGTGAACTGATGTGACAACAATAACCTCTCCTTTAATGTCAACAAAACAAAGGAGATTGTTATTGACAATCAGGAAGCATAAAGGAGAACATGCCCCTGTCTACACTTGAATTCCTCTGCTCCCCCACAAAATTGTGAGCCTGGTACCTACCAAACGATATGGCATTGGAATATTGGGTGCAGGAGTAACAAAATGATGGGCACTGCTGCCTCACAGCACCAGAGCCATGGGGTCAATTCCCAGTTTGGGTCACTTTTAATGTGGAGTCTGCACGTTTTCCCTGTGTCTCGCCATGCTAAATTCTCCCCTAGTGTACCCAAGCAGGCATCTGAGTGTGGAAGCTTGGGGATTTTCACAGTGACTTGATTGTGGTGTTAAGTTAGGCTACATGTGACATTAATAAATGAACTTAAACTGAGCTACTTGAAAGACATTGAGCCACTTAGCCTTAAACACTACTAAACAAGATAGGAATTGTCCATTCAAATTATTTTTTTCCATAATGTGTTAAGTCCTAATTACGATTAATCTCTGGAGCACTGAAAATTTGTTTTCATTTATTCAGATCATACTTACCATTGGCTATTAATTTTTTTTTAACCTTTCATTTCATATCTCCAGCTTGATTCCACCTTTCCCTCCCTGCCTTTATCCTGCTTTACATCTATGATTTTACATCAAGTTAATGAAATTTCCTGGTCCAGGCCTAATTATCCTATTAATTAATCCCCAACTGGATTGAATGGCTGGAGCGAAATACTGTTGCTTGCCCTGCTCACAAGTGTTCTGCAATCTCTGGTGCAGACTCTACATTAGAATCACTTTGTCAGTCTTGTAAATTGACATGGAAACTCTGTAGGGTGCAATGAACAGTGAGCACTATTCATTTTCCACTCACTCCAAAATCAAGGTGATTATGCTGTTGACAGGCACACAAACAATGAGCGGTATTATTTTAATTAGCGACTGCTGTAGTTCACAGCTATTTTATACAATCTTCAAACAGCTAATTGCAGCTTACTGAAACGTAAGTTAAGCAACAATCGATTTTTTTTTAAGCTGGCGCAGATGTTCATTAATATTAACAGAGCTGCATCAATTCTTCCTGCAAAGAGCAAAGTGACTTTATGTTAACAAAAGGTCAAAATGCTACTAGTCCTGGAGATGTTCAAGTGACAAACATTTCTGGCCTTACTAAACTGCAGAGGGCATGGACAAATGAGGGGCAAGAACTACCCTCAGTTTAGCAACACTGTACAATATGACAAACTACCTCAAAAGATTCCGACCTTCACTTTTTAAACTGACCTTAATAGCAAATATTTAAAAGTTAAATGCTTGCAAACAAATACTCAAAGATATATCAACATCGCAGATTCAAAAGTTAAATTTCTACCTGGCAACATGGCTGAGAAATAAACACGCAAAATATCCAAAACATGAATGTATCTTATATTTAATTACTTTTTATTGTATATATTTCTGAAATTATCTATGGAGGTGGGCCTCTGATATCCAAATTTCATTTGCTATAATGCAACTGTTGCAATTTAAACATTTTACCCACACATTTAATTTAATCTTATGTACGGCAGCAATATTTCATAATGGGGCATCTCCACTTTGTCTAATGTCACAAACAGAAAATGCCAGTAGCTAGATTTTGTTGGGATTTCTACACAAATGTACTTGATACTCACGTTGGTTTTATTGAAAATCGGTGTCTTTCATGTATATATGCCCCTGCTAAGGCTCCAGCGCCAGAATTCATATACTGTAATATATTAAAATAAAATATCACTTGGGCAATTTGATATTCATTTTACACAAATGGATGAGAAGATTTAAGTTTGTTCGGCAATCAATGGAGAAACACAAAATAATTTGTTTTACCTTGTAATTACACCAGCAGGCGAAGTCTACGTTCCAGTCATGCAGATATAGTTCTACGTTCCCAACAGCATGAGCAAGGTCAAAGCCAACAAAACATCCCTGTGCAACACAAGTTGATGCCATTATGTTGAAAGTGCACAAACAAAATGTGAATTCAAACAACTTCAAGGTTCAGACTGTTAAAAATGATTATATTTGATAACTTGGCATCCCAAATTCTGTATTGATTATACAAAATGTTGCTGCCAGAAAAATTGATTTTATTCAATATTGTGGATAAACAAAATATTTAAACCAACAGGGCAACACAGTAGCACATTGGTTAGCACTACTGTCTCACAGCGCCAGGGTCCTGGATTCAATTCCGGTCTCAGGTCATTGCTTGTGTGATGTTTGCACGTTCTCCCTATGTGTACGTGAGTTTCCTCCAGGTGTTTCCACAGTCCAAATGTGTGCAGGTTAGGTAGATTGGCCATGCCAAATTGATTTTAATATCAGGGAGATTAGCAGGGTAAATACGTGGGGTTGTGGGGATAGGGCATGATTGGGATTGTTGTTGATGCAGGATCAATGAGCCAAGTGGCCTTGTTATACACTGTAGGAATTTTACAATGTCAAATGGAGAAAGTACTGAAGAAAGAATGCAGAAGTATTTTTTATTCAATTTGCCCACAGCCTTGCCAAATAGATTGGTAAGATGTCTTCTCCCAAAAGTGTTTTAAGAACATAAGAACATAAGAACTCAGAGCAGGAGTAGGCCATCTGGCCCCTTGAGCCTATTCCGCCATTCAATAAAATCATGGCTGATCTTTTCTTGGACTCAGCTCCACTTACCCACCTGCTCACCATAACCCCCAATTCCTTTACTGTTCAAAAATGTATCTATCCTTGCTTTAAAAACATTCAATGAAGTAACCTCAACTGCTTCACTGGGCAGTGTATTCCACGGATCCACAACACTTTGTGTGAAGAAGTTCCTCCTCAATTCAGTACTAAGTCTGCTTCCCCTTATTTTGAGACCATGCCTCCTAATTCTAGTTTCACCTGTTCAGTCGAAATAATGTCCCTGCTTTTATCTTATCTATTGCCTTCATGATCTTATATGTTTCTGTGAAATCTCTCCTTATTCTTCTGAATTCCAATGAGTATAGCCCCAGTCTACTCAGTCTCTCCTCATAAGCCAACTTTCTCAACTCTAGAATCAACCTAATGAATTTCCTCTGCACCCCCTCCAGCGCCAGTACAAATTTCCCAAATTTTGGTACAGGACCAAAACCGTACACAGTACTCCAGGAGTGGCTTCACCAGCACCTTACACAGCTGCAACATAATCTTGCTATTTTTAAGCTCCATTCGTCTAAAAATGAAGGACAAAATTCCATTTGCTTTCTTAACTACCTGCTGTACCTGCAACCAACTCCTTGAGATTCCTGCACAGGGCCACCCAGGTTTCTCTTCATAGGAGCATATTGCAATTTTTTACCATTTAAATAATAGTCCATTTTGTTGTTATTCTTACCAAAATAGATGATTTCACATTTACCAACATTGTACTCCATCTGCTAAACCCTCCCTTTGCAAAATTTCAGCATCTTCTGTGCACTTTGCTCTGCTACTCATCCTAGTGTCATCTGTGAATTTTGACACACTACAATTTTGACCCAACTCCAAATCATCTATGTAAATTGTAAACAATCACAGTCTCAACACTGATTCCTGAGGCATACCACTAGTCACTGATTGCCAACCAGAAAAATACCCATTTTACCCTGAGTCATTGCTTTCTCTTAGTTAACAAATTCTCTATCCATGCTAATATATTGTCTGTAAAATTTTACACCTTTATCTTATGTAGCAGCCTTTGGTGCAGCAAATTGGCAAATGCCTTCTGGAAATCCAGATACACCACATCTGCAAATTCCCCATGGCCCACTGCACATGTAATGTTCTCAAGAATTCCACCAAATTAGTCAAACATGACCTGCCCTTCATGAACCCATGCTGCGTCTGACCAATGGGACAATTTATATCCAGATGTCTTGCTATTTCTTCCTTGATGATAGATTCAAGCATTTTCCCGACTACAGAAGTTAAGCTACCTGCCTTTTGTCTACAACTATTTTTAAACAGTAGCATCACATTTGCAGTTTTCCAATCTCCGGGAACACCCTCGAATCCAGCGAATTTTGGTAAATTACCTAGAGTGCATTTGTTATTTCTCCCACCATCTCTTTTGGTACCCTGGAGATTTGTCTACCTTTAGCCCCATTAACTTGCCCAACACTACTTCTTTTATGATAATGATAGTTTCTAGGTCCTCACCTGCCATAGTCTTCCTATAATCAATTTTTGGCATGTTATTTGTGCCTTCCACTGTGAAGACCAACACAAAATACCTGTTTCCAATTATTGCATCTCCCTTCTCATCCTCTAAACGAACCAATGTTTATTTTAACTACTTTTTTTCATTTTATATATTTATAGAAACTTTGAATACTGTCCTTGAGATGGTTATTAGGATGAGCCAGATTAGCATGTTTCCTTCAATGACAATGTTTTGGAGTGCAAACAAAGTGGTTGGATCTTAATTACACAATTTAAAATTCAGTCATTCAGCTCCAGGGGTTTAGGATACCTCAGAGAATGGAATTGAATAACTAGGTTGTCACCAGTCATAATCTCATTGAGTGGCAGAATAGACTCGATGGGCCAAGTGGCCTACTTCTGTTCCCACATCCCATGCTCTTAATTAAGTTATTGATACTTTATCAAAGGAAAAGGATGATCTGTGCAAATGTATTTATTTTACATTTCAGCAGTTTAATTGGAGAAAATCCCTTTTTTGCAGAAATCTGATTTCTTTGATGAGGCTCTGCATTCTAACCACAAAGGGGTTATTAAAGCAAAAATTGCTGGGTCATCTCAGCAAGTCTAACAGTGTCTGTGGGGAGAGAGAGCAGCTGAATTGATGTTTCGAGTCCGTACAGCTCTTCTTCAGAACTAAAGCGGGGTAGAAATGTGATTGATTATTTAGTCGGAGATGGTGGCGCAAAAGTTGGAGCAGATTAGACAATCAGAGATAGATGGGAGCTAAGATGTTATGGACACAAGACAAAGAGACTGGTAATGGTGTCACTAAAGACAAAAGAAGGTGCTGATATTGGTATAAAGATAACATAGTAGAAGATACTGTTGGAAAACTCAATTCAGTGCCCAGTTCAAGCAAAACTAAGGAACAAATGACAGATGGCCCTGTGGGAATTTGCACTGGTGCAAACAAACAGAAAAAAGAGATCATACAAACAAACAAATTAGGAACAGCAGTCGGCCACTTGGCCTTCTGACCCTCTCAACCATTCAATAAGATCATGGCTGATTGCAACTTCAACCCCAAATTCCTGCCTACTCTGACGGCCTTGCACTTGCTTTTTAATCAAGAATCTGTGCAGCTCAGCTTTGAAAATACTCAGAGATTCTGTTTCCACTGCTTTTTGAGCAAGAGAGTTCCTAAGACTCACAACTCTCAGAGACAGAAAAAAAACTCCTCATCCCTCTCCTATATAGTGTTAGGGTATGAGATGCAAAACCCCAAGATCTGTTAAGAAGTTAAACTAGACCCCAACTATTTGCCATTTTGGTGTTAATGTGAAGATAAGGTGTTTCACTCCAGGTGAGGTTCTACTGACCACTAGAAAACTTTTATCAAACAAATTTTATTTAGCAATACTGTAACAAATGAAACAGCTTAACATTCACCAATTGAACAATTTTAAAAAATGACAAAATACAGCTCTTAACTGCTAACCTATCCCTATGAGTTCCAATTCAAGCAATATTTCTCTTACAGACTTAAAACCCCTCTTCAAAATCAGTTAGCAAATGATTGACTTATGTGCATGTTATTGACAGTTTTAGAACTTTTTAAACACCTCTGGAGAGGGAAGTAAGAGAGAGATACAGAGAGACATCTGTCTTCTGATAGCCTCAAATACAGCCGTCAGAGAGAAACAGAGAAAGAACAACACTGCAGAAAACTGACCATTTTAAAATAAAAGAGAAACTGTTTATCTTCTCTGCTGACTTAGTTATTTCCATTAGCACATGCCTCCATTTTTTAAAATTTCTTGAGTTTATCTATTGGTCACAAGTAGGTTTACATTAACACTGCAGTGGAGTTACTGTGAAAATTCCCTAGTTGTCACACTCCGACACCTGTTCAGGTACATTGAGGGAGAATTTAGAATGGTTAATGCACCCAACCAACGCATCTTTCGGACTGGGGGAGGAACCAGAGCACCTGGAGGAAACACATGGAGAATTTGTGTATTTTGCACAGACAGTGTTCTAAGCTGGGAATAAACATTTTTCCCTGGCACTGTGAGGCAACGGTGCTAACACTGTACCACCACACTCTTGTCAATCATCTTAATCAACACCCTAGTCTGAAACCCAAAAGGAAACATAACTAACTACAAATGCATTTACTCTGCTTAGACAACACACCACAGGTTAAAATCAGTCATAATTCTGCATTCTCAACATTTGAATTGTCTCCTGCTCAGACAAATTGGCAGTGTATAAAACAAAGCTGAATTTTAAACATATCCCTGACTGGAAACACAATAAAAATACATTTCTTAAACATACAGTATCTTCGCAATAGCGACACCTTATTTCTACAAAGTGATCCAGTAGTTCTGGACTCTGACAATGGGAAACATTTTTCCAGAGCCAACCTTTCAATACCCCTTAGAATATTAAAGTCAGCTCTTATTCTTCCAAATTCCAGTTAATACAAACCTAACCTCTCCATCCTTTCCTCATAAGACAACCCACCAACTCCTGGGGTTAGTCTCGTAAACATTCTCTGAACTGCTTCAAATGCACTGGCATATTTTCCAAAATAAAAAGAGCAGTGTAGTACACAATGTGCCAGATGTAATTTCACTAATGCTCTGTGTAATTGAAGAATAGTATCGTACTTTTGCATTAATTTCCCTTCACAGTGAATTATAACAGTCTATTAGCTTCCCTAGCCAGTTTTTGTGACTATATACCAACCTATTACGATACAAGATTGAGGAGACAGTTCACAGTCTAAAGTTGTTGAACACAATGTTGAATCCAGAAGACTGTGATGTATCTCATTGGAAGATCTGTTGTTCCTTCAGTTGTGCTGGGCTTTACTGAAGCATTGCTAAGGCCAAGGACAGACATGTGAGCATGAAGCATAAAAATGTAGAAATTAGGAGCAGGGTCACTTTGATGATGGCTGATTATCAGATTCAATATCCTGATCCTTCTTTCTCCCCATGAGAATAAGGTAGTGAGCTGAAATGGCAAGCAACCAAAAGGTTTGGAACATGCTTGTGGACTGAGTGAAGTATTTCACAAAGCCACCACCCAGCCTGTGTTTAATTCCTGCAAGTGTAGAAGAGATCACATTGGGAACAGTGAATACAGTAGAACAAATTCAAGGAAGTGGATGTGAAATGCTACATCACCTGAGAGACTGCTTCAGACCTCGAGTGGTGATGAGTGAGGAAGTAAAAGGCAAGTATTGCACCTTCTTTGATTGCAAGGGAAGGTGTTGTTGGAAGGAGATGGGAAGGTTGGAGTGAAGAGCGACAGACCAGGGCGCCATAGAGAGAGCGGTCCCTGTGGAATGTTGATGAGTGGGATGGGAGAGAGATATCATTAGCATTGGCATCATGCTGAAGCTGGTGGAAATGACAGAGAATGATCCTTTCGATGCGAATGTTCGTCGTGTGAGAAATGAGAACAAAGGGGACTCTATCACTGTTCTATGAGGGAGGGGAAGGGGAGAGGGCAAAGGTACAGGAGCTGGGTCAGGCAGGGTTCAGTTCCATCATCCACATTCAATGCGAGGATGGTGTGGGGGGTTGATGGGGTGGAGGAGAAGAGGAGGATGGGGGGATACTTTGGTTAAGAAAAAAGGAAGACCATGTCAGAAGTCCTGTTTCTGAAGAAGGCATCATTAGAATAGATGCAACAGATGAGGAGAAACTTGAAGCATGGTATGAAGAGCTGTCATCGAAGTAGCTTTTGGAGTTGTTGTGTTTGTAATATTGGCAGTCACTCAGAAATGGAGATAGGCAGTAAAGATGGGAAGGGAATTGTCAGAGATGGATCATACGAAAATGGTCCATCTCTGACAATATCATAGAGGGGTGGAAATTGGGAGCAAAATCAATACATTTTTCTAGGTCCAGATGAGGCCATGAAGCTTCATTGACACAATTAGCAACATGTTGGAAAAAGATTTGTGGAAGAGAATCTGAAATGCGAATGTTGCACAGATATAACTGCCATTTTCATTGCAGGAAGTGAGACAAAAAAAAGTTCAAATTGTTATAAGTGAATGTTACTAATTAGTAGCTAAGTTGGTATCTGAATTGCCAATGCAAAGTACACAGTAATGTTATTGATTAGTAGTGAAAAGAATATGAAATACTCTGAACTACTGGTTTCCTTTAAGAATTGTTCATTTCAGAATACTTCTCAGAAATGAAAGCCACACTGATCTTCACTGAGAAATTGAGGAACTGACAGACTGCAACTAATGTGACCAAAGGGATGAAAGGTTATTCACCTACCCTGACATATAACTGACTAGAGGTGCAGTGCAGTTACTGTCTGTGAAATTAGTTCTTGTGACAACTGAGAGATCCTCATTACTTATGTAATAGTAGAAAAGGTGGATGTAGCTTGTGTTTAAACTACCTTCCAATGGGCATGCCGGGTTTAATGGAGAGTAACATGTCATTTAGTCGGTGAGATTTGACTTGTTGTGAGTCAGCTCAAAGTTCAAAGCTGTTCTAAGTTCACCATTTGACTCTCTTGTCTTCCTCCTTCTGACTGAAAGGATAAATTAGTTCTTTTCGGTTCCCGTAGAGAAGTATTGCCCATACACTGCAGACATATACTCTTCTCAAATTGGTCTCTTGAGAAGTTGCACTCTGCATGCAAAAGGTATTGTTACCTTAAAATAATATTGACAAGAATTGTTGTCCTCACTCCTTATAAAGACAGAGATCACAATTGACAAATAGACTGCAGCGACTAACTAGATGATATTTCCCCATCTACAAATGAATTGAACATGCAGCAGTGTCTGGGAGCATTGATGGGCAGCAGAATCATAGTCGTGCATTCAAAATGCTTCTATCTGATGAACAAAGTCCATCAAGAACCATCATCTATCTTTCTGCAGCTGTCTGCACTGTAGGTGCATACTAACGCAGAACAACTCAAGGGAGTGGTCCCTGAGATGGAGTTATCACATAAGGTGACAGCCCTGAATAGGATATTCATCTGTGTATATGATAGAAAAATGAACAATGTGCCAAATTGCAGCCTTACAAATTGAAACTTGACAAAAATATCCAGGCAGCAGTTGTGGATCAAACGGAACAGTATTTCACCAGATCCTGGCCCCTTGCTTGAAGTATAATGACAATATAAATCCAATTGATTATCTAATTGGAACTACTTTGGTTACTAGAGCAGCTAAAAAAAATAATATTCAAACCCTTTCCTGAGTACACCTTCATGGTTTGAAGCATTGTGATGTCAAAGTGAAGTGATGCTCAGAATGGTGATACAAACAAGCAAGGGACAGGAATTTCCACACAACCCGTCTCATGTTTTATGATGGCAGAAGTGACCTGTCTTTGACTGGTCACGGGATCTTCTGGCTCCACTGTTGTCAACAGGGTTTCCTGTTCAATGCCACTGTAACACTGTAAAACCTGCAACAGGGGCAATGAAGGAACAATGCGATAGCTCAAAGTCAGGATGGACGTGGACTGTAGGCATTGATGTTCCTGTGCGTCCGCTGCCCTTGTGATTCCAGGTGGTAAAAGTCACAGATATGAAAGGTCAAAGGAGCCTTACTGAGTTGCTGGAGTGCATCTTGTCGATGGCACATATTGTTGCAACATGCATTGGTGCTGGAGGGAGTGAATGTTTAAGGTGATGAATGAGATGCCAATCAAGTGATATTCTTTGTCCTGGATGGTGTCAATCATCTCAAGTGTTGTTGCTCTTGCAGTCATTTAAACAAGTGGAAAGTATTTCATCACACTTGCGCCTTGCAGATGATGAATAGACTTTGGGGTCAAGGGATACCCACCACAGTATATAGGTCAGTTTCAGGTCAATGGGAAACCCTTGATGTCAATAGTGAGGGATTCAACTGATGATAATGTCACTGAAAGTCAAGGGTTGATTGTTAGGTTCTCTCCTGTTGGAGATGGTCATTATCTGGCACTTGTCTACCTGCCACTTATCAGCCCAAGTCTGAATGTTGTTCAGGCCTTGCTGGATATGAATGTGGACTGCTTCAATTTATATAAAGCTTTGGTTCCTGTCTGCAGCACTGATGAGGTCTTGGGATTGCTGGATATCACTTGCTGACCACCAATGTCAAAACTTCAGGAAAACGACCAAAGCAGCAACTTAATTCTGTACAGCTAACTTTAAATCACAGGTTGTAGAATTATCACCGGGGTCCTCCCAATACAACTCCCTCCCACTACAATGTAACATTGATGAAAACCCTAGAGAATGGGCCATGTGGCTATTTGCACTGATTTTAGGGGGAGGGAGAAGAAGAATTTGTAGAAATGTTCTTCTCAAAGGTCTGCAAGTAACAACACTATGAAATTGGTGCTCTAATTTTTACTAATGGCAAATCCATGAAGAGATAACAATCTTTTCTTCCAGTTGTAATTGGGATGTTTAAAAATTCATTTTTAATGAGATATGGGCATGGCTGGCTAGGCCACTATTAATTGCACATCTCTAGTTGCTTTCAGAAAGTGGTGGTGAGCTGCTTTCTTCAACTGCTACAGTTCCGGAGGTGTAGGTACATTCACAAAGATGTTATGGACAGAATTCTAGGATTCTAACCCAATGACAGTGAAGGAATGACAATAGATTTCCGCATCATATGGTGACTAACTTAGAGGGGAAGCTCCAGATAGTGATGTTCCCATGCATCTGCTGCTCTTGTCCTTCTAGATGGTAGCGGCAGTGGGATGCAATTGCAGATGGTAACTGCAAATGAATCCTAAGCAAGCCTTGGGTGGGGTGCTAGCACGATGGTGCAGTGATTAGCACTGCTGCCTCACAACGCTATGGATCTAGGTTCAATTTTGGCCTGGGGTCAATGTCTGTGTGGAGTTTGCACATTCTGTCTGAGTCTGCGTGGGTTTCCCCCAAGTGCTCCAATTTCCTCCCGCAGTCCAAAGCTGTGTGGGTTAGGTTGACTGGCTGTGCTAAATTGATCCTCGGGGGATTAGCAAGGCAAATGTGTGGGGATAGGAGAATAAGGCCTGGATGGGAGTGCAGACATGATGGGCCAAATGACCTCCTTCTGTGTTCTATGATTCTCTGATTCTGTAAAAATATAGTCAATCTATTTTGAAAGCCTGCAACTTGACAATTTACAGAGCCCAAGATTATTTGGCACAGAAGTTTCAATGGAGGGAAATTGAAATGTTGTATTTGCATAGGCTTAAATGGGGAATTATTAACATCTAGGGCATTAAATTATGATGACAGCTGAACTGAGACACCAAAGAAAGATTTGCATTTATTGAATATCTTATCAGGTTTATCAAAAATTGTCACAAGGCCTTCACATTGGATTGAATTAATCTGAAATTCAGAGGGTGTTGTATCAGTAAATGTAAGACTATTTTGTATAAAGTCCCATATACTGGATTGAAAGTTTTTTTTAAGCACTGGCTGATGGGCACAGAAACATCCACTGTTCATTGGATAGTGCCATAGGATTTTTAATGTACTTCCCAGACTATTACCCAGCCTTAGCTTTCCTGAGAACTTCTGAAAGGACTGGGGGGAGGGGGGTGGGTGGCTTGCTAGCGAGAAAATTCCCCACCATAACTTTGGGTGTCACCAGTTGCATTGTCTTAGAGCTTAAAAATGATGGGCCAATGAGTAAAATCAACAATGACATCAGGCCTTCTTTTATAAGCAAAAGCATTTTTTTTAATGAAGTAGAATTAAATTGCGTTGGATTATCTGAAAAAAACAATTATCTTTGGGGTAGACTGTCAGATCTTTGGCATACCCTACCAGTTCTTCAGTTGTTTATAAGTACGTCAGATAGCCCCATCATGCAGGACTAATAACAGCTTAATTATGATGAGTTTTATGGGTGAACTTACTAAATTATCTCTGGGATCAGGAGAGAAAACAATTACTTGTTATGGAACAGATGTAAAATGTCCCAAGGATTGTTACTCAAGTAACATTGTGCAACAAGCCATGGGGTATTATTGACCACAACTTAGTCAAAGAGGTAAGCTTTAACAGTGCACAGTGAGGTGGAGTGATGGAGAGGTTTAGAGAGAGTATTCCAGAGCTTAGGGCATAGTCAGCTGAGGATACCATCACAAATGATGAGGCAACTAAAATCCAGCATGCTCAAGAGGTTAGAAATAGGTGAGTACAGATATCTTAGTGAGATACAGGTGGAAATAACCATAGAAATAAGGAAGTGCGACACCATAAACAGATTTGGAAGCAATGCTGCAAATTTTAAAATCGATGTCCACCATAACTGGGATTCATTTCAGGCCAGCGAGTAGAAAGAGCGATCAATGGGCAGAAATCTGATGCTTGTAAGGACATGGGCAGCAGAGACAGATGGAAACAAGAAAAGTGTGACACATTAGAAGCCTTTGTGTTCACATAAGAAAGAAGTGGTCAACTGAGGAATTCAAAAAGAGTATTGTTGCCAGGAATGACATTTTTAAGCTTTCTTCAGGATTTAATTGGACTTAAAATTGGGCCTTAAAAAATATTAGACCTTAAAATTGAGACCCACAATGTCCAAATTATAATGGTAAAATGTATGCAGCACATTTCAATTACTGCCAAACAGATATCCAGTACCAACCAACCAACAGATAGAAATAGAAAGGGACAAACTCCTCTGGTATTTGGGTCATATGTTAAGAACTGGTCTGACA
The DNA here is from genome assembly GCA_024679065.1 of Sphyrna mokarran. NCBI lineage: Eukaryota > Metazoa > Chordata > Chondrichthyes > Carcharhiniformes > Carcharhinidae > Sphyrna > Sphyrna mokarran. Next base: position 70,313,917 of record JAGIQG010000011.1, on the reverse strand, counting down.
CCACACTCTCACTGGAGAAACTGCTAGAAAATCTCCATGACTCATCTAGACTCAAAACATCAGATCTTTTCTCTCTTACAGATGATGCCAGACTTGCTGATTTTCTCTTTTGGTTTCAGATTCCAGCATCTGCAGTGTTTGCTTTTACACACTCTCATTGGATGTAAGGTTGAAAAAATCCAATCCTTACACTGAATAAACATTGTGTAGAAGATTGAACAAATAAAAAAAGAAGTCTCATAAAACACTGTTAAAATGCAGGCAAAATAGAGAACAGAAATGAGAGCAGGAAACACTTTCCAGGAGCCAGGCAAAGTTTCTTTGTTACACTATCATTTCCTTTCTAGTCAGTAAAACATGCCTGGAGCCAATGAAGTATCCAATAAAAATGCTAAAAATCTCATCCATTCTTTTTAACTTAAAGGTAATAAAATTCACTTTGATTTGTTCTAAAAACACATTTCTAATTAATATATTTCTTCAGTCTCATTTTTTTCTTTTGTTCCACTCTCTGAGCAACAGATTTTAATTTAGTTTTAGAATCGACCTTTTTGAATTGCTATTGACCATAGAACATAGAACATAGAACATTACAGCACAGTACAGGCCCTTCGGCCCTCGATGTTGCGTCGGCCAGTAGACCCTCTAACCTAAACTATTCCAATATCATCCATGTTCATATGTTCAACAACCAATGGAATAAAAAAATGACTTCAAATAAAGAAAAATCTTTGTTGTGAAAATTGCTGAGTGACAGCGTACCATACAATAAGCTTTACACTTTACTCCTGTTAAGTTCCTTTTGCAAAAAAATTATCCATTGTCCTTCAGCAAGAAATGTGATTCATTGGCTATGCTAAATTGCTGTTTAGTGTCCCAATATGTGTAAGGGGATTAGTAGGGTAAATACATGGGGATAAGACCTGGGTAATATGCTTTATCAAAGAATCGGTGCAGACTTGAGGAGCCAAATGTCTTTCTTCTGCACTCAAGGATTCTATGATTCCAAGAACACTTTCAATTTAAATGAAGCCAACATTTGAAGTTGAAGAGATAGCACAGCAAAGAAGAAGGCCATTTATTACTGACAATTTTCAGAAATTGCCAAGTTTGGCCTCCTGGTGGTCTGTAGGACTCTAGAATTGGTCTTTCAAAAAAAAACTTAAAACAAAACCCAGACACAATGAATATGCAGTCAAGGGATGGTAGAGACAATCAGACCACACAATGATATATATGCAGCTATGCAAGAACTATCCAAGACTTAAATTATCTGTCTTGACCATTGCACTCTGGTGGTCAATCTGTAGAACTGAAATAATACTTACAGCTAACAAAATGTGGGTTCCAGGATTCTGAGTATGCATTCACATCCCTTTGAACTGTTTCATTAGAGCAAATTTTTTTCACTAATCTGACGATGTTGATAAACCAGAATCTTTGCCATTGAAACAAATATATGAATGGACCATTCTTAAACCTAGGACAGAGATTGTTGCAAGATTTCAGAAGGTATAGTCAAGAGTGGGAAGGACATGTGCCAATGATTGTCATGGGTATGATTTTGCACAGGAAGGTTTGCAAGTTAGAGATGGGGCTTGCAAGGTTAACCACAGGAGAGGCTGATCATCTGCACATGGAAATGTATTCCTCTGAATGTCAATAGGTTAAAAACAATTTGGAAGTTATCAAAACATAGATATTGCTTTAATTTGAAGGAAACAGGGTATTGATTTTGTAAGTTATCGGAGGGGACTGGTGATTGCAAGTTACTGGTGGTACGATAAACTGTTAAAATAATGTTGAGTTGTACTTAGTGGTGACCTGTGACCGTTTTCTCCACCTGGTCAGGTTCCTGTTGGACTTTGAAGTTAAGAGGGGAGGGGAGGATTCAGCTGTACACTTCAGTCAATGAAGCACATAAATAAACAGCACAAGAAAGCATATTTGCACGATTTTAAATCAAATTAATAATTATCAAGTGAAGGGAAAATCTTATTTCAAAGCGTTTGGTTTGTATTGGTATTAAACATATTCCAAAGAAGCTAAAAGTCATAACTATTAATACAACTTACAAGTATTGCAAATTAGTTTGTCAAGAATTAAATCTTCTGTTTGTGAAATGCTTTTAAATCCTCATGGCCTCTAGGTGGCAGGGATATTGAATTTAACTTCTCAAAGTTGGTAATTTGTTAATATATTTTAATTCTCTGCAGAAAATGAAACTTCCCTTTGTATATCTATCACTCCCTCAAAAGGCAGTCACGTGAAAACTTCTTAAGTGACACTGATGGATTTTGTGTTGGGCAAGGCCATTTAAGGACATGGGAAGAGACAGGTAAAACAAGTTAAGAGATAGATCACTTATGATCTTATTGACTGGCTGAATAAGCTCATGATGCTGAATGGCCTACCCCTATTCCCATGTTCCTTATGTACATGACAGTCCAAGGCGCTTTGGAAAAAAATGTGCACGCTGCTGCGTCGGCAAGTGTAGCAATCAATTTGAACCACAAAGACTTCATAAGCATTAAGTATATGAATGCCAGATGTTTTGTTATGCAATTTAAAACACATCGCTTTTTCTCTCAGTTGATAGTCGAAGGGATATACAGTAATGCCTCACTGAATGTGCTCGAGCCTTCCTGAAAAGTGCTGTTCTCTGACTTAACTCTTGCGTGCCCTGCTCTTCCATGTCTCTCTTGCTCGTCACATCTCCCACTCTCCAATCCTCTGGCTTGACTGTGGTCCCTGATCTTCCTAGTGACTGCTGACCCTCCTGCTTGTTAGCAGGAAGTTTGGTGAATGGATGAATTGAATATGGGAGGGTGAGCAAGTGGGAAGGCTAGTGACAAGGAGGTTTTGGGAATCGGAAAGGTTGTTCCAAATTGGCCTTGATTGGGACTACGTAACTTCTGTCATGAAATAACATTAATGGGACTGGGAATTTACAACACTAAATGCGAATACAAGCCACTTTAAAAATATAACGTTAAATAAAAGTGATTTAAAATGGGACAATTTAAAGTACAGTGCGGCCCTGTTATAACGCGATGGTTAAGGTTTTCGTGGAGAAAGCAGGGTTGCACTAAATTAGGGAATCAGCTTTCTGCTGAGTGTCTTGGTTTTTAATCCAGGTCCCACCATCTTTGGTGTGCTGCTTATCAGTAACTTGTTAGTAGCATCCTGGTAAGTTTTGCAGTTGATCTTGTTTTGGTAGCTAAAATAGTGCATGAGATATTCAGCCACTCCTGAATTCAGAAACTATTTCTTGCGGATGATGAGAAAATGTTTTGTTAAATTTCTTTGCACCTTTTGCATCCTCAGCCATTGTGTACTATCAGCTGACAAGAAGGGAACAGGAAATCTCTTGGATCTTCTGCCAGTATTATCATATTTTTGATCAAGGCAAATAAAATGAAGGAGTGATGGTTCATAGGCAGGCACTACCAAGCTTGAAAACCAACTGAATAAATCAGAAATTTGTGTATCAATGACAGATGTTTTGGAAAACTAGTGTTTTGCAGGAGGAAGGAAAATTGAATGAGCAGGGATGGTGTAGGCTTGAGATCCCAGCAAAGGATGAGTTAAAATAGATTGTGTTATTCTTAATTTCAACAGCTGTAATTTCAATATAATTAGAATTTAAGGGGAAGGAGAAGATGCAGATCTTTTTGAGTAAAAAAATGAGGGTATAATGACTCATCACAATATGTCCGAATTCACACTAAATTGGGGTGTGTAAAATTGGGGTTACACTGTACTTAAAAAGGTGATGATGATTGTATCTTCAACCACGTGCACCCCATTACAAGAAGGGTGTTGCAACAATGAAAGTAGCAATACAGATGCACCTAGGATGCAAAGACCCTAAAATGATGAGGATCTTTAAACAAATCAAAGATATATTCACTGCAGCAGAGAATATCAATGAACATAAAATCACTATACTTTAACTTCATTGAGTCAACACAAATTTGTATTTATAAAACACCTTTAAATAGAAAACGTCCTAACATCTGGGAGAGGGGGCAAAAAATTAAGGAATAGATTTGTTCTACTCAAAATGAATTGAGGAAGGAAAAAGGAAATATAGAGTGGGATTTTCTGGTCCCGTTCACTGAGAGAATAGAAATTCCTGCCCAAAGTCAATGGAACTTTTGGTGATCCGTCAAATTTTCTGTCCTATCAGTGAAAAATCCCACAGCAGGCAGGACCAGAAAATCTACATCATGGGGGAAAATTCTGCAGCTGTTTATGTTGGCAGAGTTCTCCAGTCCCACTGGAAGTGCAACCCAACCTGTAGGTTTCGCAGATGGCAACAATGGGAAATCTCATTGATAGTGGCAAGACTAGAGAATCCCGCCACCAGCGAACGGCGCGCTGCCTCCCTCCACTGAGAAACACGGGGCAGGGAGGCCAGAGAATTCCACCCACCCCTCCCAGAGTGAGGGTTATGTCAGACGGCTGAAAGCTTGGTCAGAAAAGTAGGTTCTGAGAAGTTTGGAAAAATAAAGACATAGAGGCAAGTTTCAGTAGGAATTCCAGAGATTAAGTCTGAGGCAATGTAACATTTTATAATACACTCTTGAATTTTTTTTCCATCCAGAAACTAATTTGAACTTTGTGGAAGGTTCAGATTACCAATTCAGTGCCAGACCTGTCTGGCCATATAAAATACCATAAGATCCAACTTTTCTTGACCAAAATAGTTCACTATTCCAGGGCAATCCTGGAATGCAAAATTAACCTCTCCACAATCTCCAACAATTACAAATATCTCATACACTTATCTATCACTTAGATTGAGGCTAATTGTTCAGTTGCTTCTGCTCCTTCCCTCCCTTCTCCAAATTCATCAAGCCAAATGTACCTGAAGATTCCCTTTGCCCTATCTCTGTGCTCACTTTTTTTCTTTAGTTGCTATCCTCCTATGCTCTTTCTCAGGTTCTCATCCATGGGACCCAATTCTTGCTTCCATGACCCAATGCCTGTCAAAATGCTTGACCCTCTTGCTGATTGATTTTGTTACTGGCTCTCTTTCCACAGGCCTGGCCCTTCTTCCCATCATGTCTGCAGTGAATGGCGATTTGCTGAGTGCCAAATTCCCCGTTCTCGTTGACATTGGCACCATGAGATGAACAACCGGAGCTTTAGCGGGCTCCCTGCTGGGTGGCATAGTCTCCGTGAATTTCTTTCTGGCATCATCAACTCTGCATGAGAAATCAGTGCAAAGCTGCATAATTTATGCTGGTGCTCATTTTAATATTATTTAGATTTCATTAGCAGGCCCAGGACTGAAGCTTCCAGGCCCATTGCATTCTCCCCCATCCTGCCAGGAGTGTTTCAATTCATACAATCTCTAAAGTACAGAAGGAAGCTATTCGGCCTACTGAGTCTGCACTGACCACAATCCCACAGAGGCCCTATTCCTATAACTCCACATATTTATCCTGCTAATCTCCCTGACACTAGGAACAATTTAGCATGGCCAATCAAGCTAACCTGCACATCTTTGGACTGAGGGAGAAAATTGCAGCACCCAGAGGAAGACAGATGCAGACAATGGAGAGAATGTGCAAAATCCACACAGACTATAACCTGAGGCTGGAATTGAACCTGAATCCTTGGCGCTGTGAGGTAGCCGTGCTAACCAAAATGCCATCCTGCCACCTGATTCACTCCAGTGGGGTTTACAATAGCTTCCCACTTGCAGGGAACCAGCAGACCAACCCCACTGGAGTAAAGCAGGTGCCATCAAGGCCACACAGCAGGTCAGAGGTAAGGGGGGTGCCTGGGCATTGTCAGCTTGGCAGTGTTAGCCTGGCCCCGGCACTGCTCAAGGAGCACATTGGCAATGGCAATGCAGTGAGACCGCACAGGGGATATGGCCTAATGGGGTGCAGGGCCTCTGGCAGAGATCAGTGTGGGTGGAATGTCTCATTACCACTCTACAATTGGCAGTGCGAAAGGGAGGAAGGGAAGCAATCGGGGCAGGCCATAATGGTGTGAAGGGGGAATGGGGGTGTGAGTCGGAGCTATGGGAGTGGGGGTGGGCAGTAGGACTGGGGGGGTGAACTGTATTGTGGGGGGGTGGCGGGGGAGATTGGGCTCCCATGGGGGTGGATTGGGAGATTGGAACTGACAGTAAGGGTAGAAGTGGCGCTGAGGTTGGCCCAGATATGACCAGGGAGTCAGAGATTGAGCTGTTGGGAATTTGGAGGTCAGCGATGAGGAGGTCACGGGGCTAGCCAGGAATCGAACTGGCCAGCAGTTGGGAGGCTGGCAGTGTAGGGATATCTCAGCACTGACAGATCATCACCTGGGCAGTGGCCTGCTCATCATTATACCGCAGGCCTCTCCAACGGGAATAGGCCCCACCCTATGATTTCAGCATGATTCAGGCTACTGCATCCTGCAATGCCCAGTGTGGGAGATACAATTTGAAACTTCTGCTGAAAAAGCCAGGATGATATACTCTAGTTTTTATGTGAATTTGTTGCTTCAGATCCAATTTCACCATTTTGATTATAAGTGCCAGGCGGACTTGAAACTGGGAGTCCTTCACATCTGACTTTGAGACTCATTCTGCGGTGCCCCCATACGCAGACTGCCTGCAAAAATATCAATGATTCCAAATTGTGCTGCACAATCCTGTGGGCAGGGCTTAATGCCCCAGCTCCAAAAGGCACCTCCAACTGCACATGAAACTGATTAAACAACAATTGATGTGGAAAATTTTAAGCCTGCCGGGAAACACTAGGAACATTGACTTGCACTATATTGATCCTGTGTGAAGCTTGGGATGTCTTACTTCTTGCTGAGACTCCACAATTCTTTCAATTAAAATATTTCAGCATTATAAAGTGCCATTTACGGGGTGTGTGATATTAACTAACTTAGACCGAGCTCTCTCAACCTATCCTCATAAGGCATGCCACCCAATCTAGGCAACATCCTTGTAAATCTCTTCTGCATCCTTTCTATTGCTTCCACATCCTTTCTGTAATAAGGCCACCAGAACTGAGCACAGTACTTCAACCAGGGTCTTATACAGCTGCAGCATTATCTTCCGACTCCTAAACCTGAAACAAAAGCCTCTGATACCCCATTTCTAATTAATCATAGAGTCATAGAGATTTACAGCATAGAAACAGGCCCTTCGGTCCAACACTGAGGCAATTAATTTTTTATTTCAACCATAATATTTCAATTATGCTTATAGTAGTCCCTACAGTGGAAAATAGTTATCCACTAATCATGGATAAATATTAAAAAGTGCATTATTTTTCCAGGCATCATTTGCTTGTGGAGAATACCCGTGATGCAATTTGTATCATTGCAAAATGTGTTTTTCCGGGGGGTTTTGGAGGGTAAGTAGAAAATGCATCTAAGGTGCTGAAGCTGATGACATGATGCTAGATAACCTTCTTCACTGTCCATTATGCCACCAATCTTGGTGCCATCTGCAAACCTACTAACCATGCCTCATAAATTCTCATCCACATCAATAACATAGATGACAAATTACACATCTTTGGACAGTATGGAGCAATTTAACATGGTCAATCCACCTAACCTACACATCTTTGGACTGGAGGAGGAAACCAGAGCACCTGAAGGAAACCCATACAGATCTGAGGAGAATATACATACTCCACACAGAGAGTCACCCAAGGCTAGAATTGAATCCAAGTCTCTGGCGCTATGCGGCAGCAGTGTTAACCACTGTGTCACCGTGCCATCCTTAGATAAAATAGAAATAGAAGAGCAAAAAGTGCATCGAATACAGCACCGAATGTTTGTGGCCATCAACAACGAAACAAAGAATCCTACTTCCAGAGGTATCTGTGTAGCTGATGTTTCAATAGTTTAGCAAGCAAGACCAACATGTTTTATGTCTTTAACAATCAACCTTATTACAGAAGCTAGGGTTACCCAAATGATTTTCTTCAGGTAAACAATTTCTAATGTTGCATTAATACTGCAGTCAAAAGAACAATCCCATTATGACAAGCAATGTACTGTGACTTGTCAGAGGCTGTGATTGATTTCAGGGCAGTAAAATAAAATTAAGGACGTTTACAGATTCTGAATAGAACTGCTTTCACTCAAAGCTATTCTAACAAAATGAATCAGACTTCCAATTAAACTCTATGTAGCCAATTAATTCCAGAGTTTATGTTCCTCAGCGGTCAAAATGGAGCTGTGATGAAAGGCTCCTCACACTCTAAATGACGCACCATTTAGCAGTGAGAATTTCCCATTAACTTTACCTAATATTGCAATGACCACCAGTAAATTAATGCAGTGGTTCTCAGGCTGAGCTTCTGTGGATACTTTCCAGATTGCACAAAATAACATGAAAGTGATCCATTGCTGTGATGGTGCAAGCCAAGCCTGCACCGTTGACCATCATTTTGATTTTGACGCCGAACTAGCAGCATAACAAACTGCTCGCACGCGGGGAGGTTTGACCTCAGAGCTGGGAGCCTTTTAATCCCTTTTTAATGAGCGACAACTAAGCAATTGTCAGATAGGCACTGGGGCCAAGGCAGTTCTAGAAACCAGACACGTAAGTGAAAAATCGCAGGCCTTGAACTGACTGAGATTTCCAAGGGAGGAAATGAGAAACTGCAGAAACAGAGAACGGATTTAAAGCTGGGGAGGAAAGGATGGTTCCACCATTCAGCCTCATTGAGGAACCTGGAAGGCTGCATTATCTGTTCAATGGGAATGATAGCTGGGCCTGTGACTAACTACACCCTGACTAAAGCTACAGGCTGGAATTTTACCATTCTGCCTGCCATGGGAATTGGAGTGGGTGAGTGGCGGACCACGGAAAGGTCCATTGACTTCAGGTGGGATTTTGCAGCTTTGGAATGAGTGGGATCGTCAAATCCCGCCCAATGTCTCAGTTACTGGCAGTGTCCTGATGTTATATATACTGCCTTCCAGGCAGCTTGTCAATGAAATTCTCCAGTGCAAACAGTCTGGTAAACAACAGAAATACTCAGGAGTTGTGCAGTGATGGGTGTTCCCAACAGGAACCACTGAGTCTCACCACAGACCCTGAACCATCCACCATCTAGCACCCCCCGCCCAATACCCTCCACCTCCCCCCACCCCGACTTCCAGGAACAACATGGAGGAGTTGTGTAGTGAAACAGTCAACAGGAAATGATGTTCAACTGGTAAAAGTTATCTTTTAGTTTAAGGCAATATAAATGTTTTCACATGATCAATCACATCACTACTCATTATTGATATTCAAGTCTCTAACACGGCACTGATCAATGTGTGGCATTCAGATATGTAAAACTGTCAGGAATTTATAGTTCTGAAATTTAGATGGCTGGGGAGCTGAGGGGAGGAATTGAAGTTTGTAATTACTGTTTGTAACAGGATCCTTCAATCAAAAAATAGACCACTGACCCATTGGGTGTATCTTCCCTGCAGAAGAACAAACAAAGAATGAAGAAAAGTAGCACAGGAACAGGCCCTTTGGCCATTCAAGCTCATGCCAATCATGATGCCCTGACTAATCAAAGAAAAAACCTTCTGTCCTTACTCATATGCCTCCTCATCCATGTATCCATCCAAATGCTTCTTATATGTTGCTATTGTGCTTGCTTCCACCACTTCCTTGGCAACGCATTCCAAGTACCTTCCACTCTGCGATAGAAATTTCCTCCACACATCTCCCAAAGAAAGTGCACTGTTCATTTTATTTTCCAGCTCTAACACTACCATAGTAAAATCAGATTTGTGTGCTGTTGCTCTTGTATTTCAAGGTTATGCAGGAGAATTATGGAATGACTCAAAATCTCCCTCAATGTAAGCCTGCCTTCCATTTGTTTTTTTTGTTCAATCAATTTTTTTTAAGCAAAATCGCCCATGGGATTCAGAACTTCCAAAGCATTTTGCAGAATATTTTTTCATATATTAATATTATAATCACATATTCAACCAACAAAGTCCTGTTCTTCCTCTGAATTTTAAAAATGATATATAGTCAACCAAGTCAACCAACGATCTTAAGCAAAGAAAAAATGCTCCACAAATTGAGATTTAAGTATTCATATCTAAACCTCCACCTTTTAACAAAATGTTATTTAAATAATATCCTGCTTTCTATTCATTTTACAGAAACACTTTGGTTGCATCGTTCTAACTGTAATGAAAACTCATTAATTTCAATTCACTTTCCCTCAGAATACATTTTACACATGATCATAATGATATCTTGCACTGCAGCACTTTCAAATTGTCTTTTAATCGTCTGTGCTCTCTTCAAATGTATATTTTCCCATTTGATCTATTTGTCTTATAAGCCTATATAGTATAAAACAACTTGTGCATTGGAGGTTTTGATACCCTCTCTACAATAAGCTCTGTTATAAAGAGTGTTCCTTGGTGTTGGGCACTGTAGAATGAAGTGTATTTTATATAAATTATATCTTATGGTTTTGTGCCTGGAAGCATATTCATTTCAGATCCTCCAAGTCTGACCTTTCACTAAATAACAGCAAATCACATATATTCAATGGGAACAGTTTAACACATTTTTCTGATTCATAGCCACTATTTTAATGGCCAGAGATGCTGCAATGATTTACTGTTACCATGGAAATCATCACTTTCTACACTAAAGATATCACAGTCATGTATTCACTACCTTTGCAAGGGACTCCTTTGAAAAAAATGTACATGACTGAAATCCATCACTCTTCAACATGTGCATAAAAATAGTATTGCTACAAGAGTAAAATGCACGCTACTATCCATTGTTACCCTAGATATAATTGCGCAACTCTTCTAAATTGATCATCCAGAAAGCTGTGATATTTCTCTCCTTCTGGCCAAAATGATATCCAATTCTTTCACAAATTCACTTCAGTTCTTATTTGATCTTACAGTTCACAAGCGTTTCCCTCTCTTGCAACTTTATCGCAGCTCGCTCTCGTATTTGCTCCTTTCACAATATCTACTCGCACCTTCCTCTTCGATCTCGTTATTCTTTGAACAGCCACTTTCTTTCATGGTACTTTCCTCAGTTTGCATTCCACAGACCTGCTTTCAATTCAGTCTCCCATCTTGATTGCTCCATGCTCCATTCCCCCTCTTAAGAGCTGTACAACAAGCACAAGCATGGTAGCACAATGGTTAGCACTGTTGCTTCACAGCTCCAGGGTCCTGGATTTGATTCTCACTCAGGCCACTGTCTGTGTGGATTTTGCACATTCTCCTCATGTCTGCATGGATTTCCTCCCACAGTCCAAAAATGTGTGGGTTAGGTTGATTGGCCATGCTAAGAAATTGCCCCTTAGTGTCCAGGGTAGCAGAGGTTAGAGGGATTACTTGGTATAATATGTAGGGATATGGGGGGTAGGGTTTGGGTGGGATTGTGTTCAGTGCAGACTCGATGGGCTGAAGGGCCTCTTTCTGCACTTTTGGGTTCTATGATTTTCACATGTCCAATACTTTGAGAATCTCTGTTTCAGGGGCCATCCACTAAAAAGTACTGAATAACAGGACAATTCTCACACCCTCACCCTCTCTCCTTCACCCCTCCCACCCACACCAGGTTTCAGTACCTATTGGCACAATTCCCCATCTTGGCTTGTGTGCCCATAATTGTTGTTTATCTTTTTCTTTTGGTTCTAGGTTCCAGGGAGCCTGGGAATCACATGAAACAAGTGCTCAACTCCATACCTCATGTTAACTTTCTTGTAACAGGCTTATTAATATTTTGAAAGTGCCAAGTCAAAGATTCTGCGGTTAAGTGCAGAGGTTAGCGAGTTGGAGGCTGCTTCGCAACACATTATTGTTTTCTCCAGATTTCACCTCCCACCTGCACCGAAACACATATGCTCTCTCACATTAAAGGGCACTTTATTCTGGGTCTACCGAGGGCAGGATAAAAACAAATTGCTGCGGATATTGGAATCTGAAACCAATAGAGAACATGCTGGGAAATCTCAGCAGGCCTGGCAGTATCTGCACACACAGAAAAGAGCTGACAGATCAAGTCCAGATGACCCTGGAAGTGTCAGCTCTTTTCTCTCCTTCCAGATGTTGCCAGCCCTGCTGAGATTTTCTAGCATTTTCTCATTTTTGCTTTCACCTTGGGCGGTAAGTTTTAAAAATATATAACTGAGACATTTGAAGAATTGTCATATCTGCAATCAGGAATTTAAAGAAAGTACTGTACTCTCTTCAATAACATTTTCTGTGGAGTTAGTGTTCAAGGAAGTCATCTGTATTAACGTATTGAGTAAGAAGTTTCACAACGCTAGGTTAAAGTCTAATAGGATTATTTGGCAGCAAAAGCCACTAGCTTTTAGGCCTCTGAACTCTCCACTCACCTGACAAAGGGTCAGAAGTCTGAAAGTTAGTGGCTTTTGCTACAAAATAAACCTATTGGACTTTAATCTGGTGTTGTGAGACTTCTTACTGTGCTTACTCCAGTCCAACACCAGCATCTCCATATCATGATTAGCATTTCGAGGCCAAGGGACTATGCTGAGGGATCAAATACATGTGTGTTCTTCTTATTTCTAGAAAAAAGGGATAGCTATTTTTGTTGTTGCTCTGAAACCCTAATTTACTTGCCTGAGTGTCTCAAGCATTTACTGCTCTCTGTGGTACATCTTGCATCCTGACCTGTTAAGCGTCTTACTGTTCAGAATTTTCTCCTTCTGTTCTTTTGAAATTGGTGTTTATGGTTATGGGTCTCCTGAAGTTTAAAGAAAATCAAGTATACCAAAACTGAAAAAAAGAACTTTTGTTTAAAAATCACAATAATAAAGGCAGCAAAATTCAATTTTAAACAAAAGAAAACTACTGAAGATGCATGGGACAGGGGAGAGGGAGATGGAAATCAGCTTGTGCTATTATGCAGATTTTTGTTGGAGATGGGAGTGGGAAAGCACACATATCACTGCCCAGCATGATGTAAGCAATGTTAGCATTAATGTGTTTGGCATGTGGTTTCCTCAAACAAAATTAATCTTGGGCAAGCTGCTACAATAAAGAAAGAAGATTGTACCGACATGTGGATTATAATGTTCGCACAACTTGATGCAGCGATTGAATTGGTTTTCACTCTTAAAATAAATGGCAGCTGTGAAATAGGTCAGTCACTTGTGACCCCTGCTAGATACAAGTTCTGCGCAGGAATGTCTAGCACGCACATATGTACAGGAATGTGGATCTTGTGCAAAATTCATGTGAACCAATTAAAATAAAGCTTTTCAAGCCGTAGTGTCAAATCTTGCCTCCAGAAATGCAATAATGAGTTGGTCTAACATGGAATGCCGATTTACACACTGATTTATTAGAAAATCACGCTCTTTTATTTCTGAGGAAAAACTTCCCAATATAGTTTCTATGTCTGAATGCAATTTTTTAAGTCTTTTGTGGGATGTGAGCATTGAAGGGAAACCCAGCAATTTTTTTTGTTACCCACCCTTAATTGTTTTTGAGAAGGTGTTGAATGGAGCAAGTTTTATGCAGCTTTATTTTTAGCACCTTGCTGATGAAGCTAACTGTTAATGTCTGCGGAAATAACATTAAATAAGGGACAAACATCAGGAGCGAAAAAGGGAGACGTGTTAATCTATTTCAGCTGGTAGAAAAATAATGTGACACTCAATTAAGTTCACTGACCAGGTGTAAAGTCTGACCTGCTTCCTGCCAGGTGGGTTAGGTTACAATTAAAGTAATCTTCCAATTTATTTTCAGTGCAATTTAAAGAAAATGTGAAATATTTTAAGGAGGGTAAATAAGTGATCTTCAATGCCACTTTCCAAGCATGCTATTTCGTTTAAAGTTTAAAGTTTATTTATTAGCATCACATGTAGGCTTACATTGAGACTGCAAAGCAGTTACTGTGAAAATCCCCTAGGTCGCCACACTCCAGCACTTATTTGGGTACATCGAAGAACGATTTAGCATGGCCAATGCACCTAACCAGCATGTCTTTCAGACTGTGGGCAGAAACCAGAGCATCTGAAGGAAAATCGCGTAGACGCAGGGAGAATGTGCAGACTCTGCACGAACAGTGACCCGAGCTGGGAATCAAACCTGGGTCTCTGGCGCTGTGAGGCAACAATGCTAACCAGTGTTCCATTATGCCATTCTTGCCACATTTTGTGTGCTTAGTTGAAAATGTCTAAAAATAATTAAACAATTTAGCAGTGTTTCTCACAATTTTAAATGATGACACTTCTTCAAAGATATATTAAAGCTAAGCATCACTTGCACAAATGGTACGGTAAGCTCATTTTTCCAACGTACTGTTTAAAAATATATATTGTTTATTTTGAAACCCAAGGAGATTTTAAGAATCTGCTGGATGCTTCACTGAGGCAACAGTTAAATTCAGAGAACATTGGCATCATTTGAATAGCAACATTTATTGCCCATCCCTGGTTATTACTCAGCAGAGAGTTCCAGGATTTTGATCCAGTGATGATGAAAATGGTCTGGTGAAATAATTCCAAGACAGGAATTGATTTGGAAGGGGACTCAAAAGTAATATTGTTGCTATGTGCCTGTTGCCCCTTGGTAGGGGTCTCAAGTTTGAAAGTACTAGCAAAGAAGTCTCGGCGAGTTGGTGCAGTGTATCTTATAAATGGTACATACTGCAGCTAAATTGCATGTGAGAGGTAGGTTTAAGATGGTAGATGGGGTTCTAATCAAGCAGGCTGCTATATTGTAGGTAATGTCAAGGCTCATTATGGTTACTGAGCTGAATTCATCCAGTGATCTCCAAATGGAGATCATCCCATCACTCATCTGACTTTTGCTTTGCAGATACTGGGGGCGGGGGGATGGATTCAGGAGGTATGTTATTCACCACATATTTCTCAGCAATATCCTTGCACTCACAGCAATTATGTGGCTAGTCTAGTTAGGTTTCTGGCCAATGATGACTGCAGATAAAGTTTATTTATTAGTCACAAGTAGGCTTATATTCACACATGAAATTGCAATGAACATCTCCCGGTTGCCACACTGCAGTACCTGTTTGGGTACACTGAGGGAGAATTTAGCATGGCAATTCGTCTAACCTGAACATCTTTGGAATGTGGGAGGAAACCAGAACATCCGGAGGAAACCCACGCAGACACAGGAAGAATGTGCAAACTCCACACACACAATGACCCAAGCTGGGAATGGAACTTGGGTTGCTGGTGCTGGGAGGCAGCAGCGCTAATCACTATGTCACTGTGCTGCCAATGTGCCACACAACAATTAAATTCGATCAAAGGATAGACATCAGATCCTGGTCCGTCCACACTGACTCTATAGTTAATAAAGCCCACTAATGTCTCAATTTTTTTCAGGATGTTAAGGAAATTTGGCATGCCCTTACGATTTTCACTAACATTTATAGATGCACCATGGTAGGCATTTTTTTTGGGTGTAATCACAGCTGGTTATGGACTCTGCTCTGTTCAAGACCACAAGAAATTACAAAGAATTGTGAACGAAACCCAGTCCATCAGACGTATCAGTCTCCCATCCATTGTCTCTGTCTGCACTTTCCTTTGTCTTGGAAAAGCAGTCAGCAAAAAAAAAGGACCCCACGCACATCAGGCATACTTTCTTCCACCTTCTTTTATTGGGAAAAAGATACATAAGTTTGAAGTCGCTTACTAACTGATTGAAGAAAAGCTTCTTCCTGTTGCCATCAGATTTTTCAATGGGCCTACCTTATATTAAATTGATCTTTCTCTATAGCCTGGTTCCTGCAATCTGTCCATACTGGGAGGGGTTACGAGGAGGGTGAAATTGGTCCCCTCAGTGGATAGAGGGAACAGGGTGTAGTGGTGGGTTAGTGCAATAGTTACCCAGAAGCTAGAAGTGGTTTTAATTCTTCAAACTGTTTCTGGGTAATTACAAATATAAGGAAGTCAAGACCATTGGATGTTTGCAATTTATATTGCATTTTTGGATAATTTTCATTGCAGTTCAATTGCCCACCGGAAGTTTCAAACTCCTAGTCGATTATAGTGCAATCCTGACGTGGAAACGTTTGAGGGTGATTCCCTAGTGTATCTTTGGAGTACTTCTCAGATACACTGGCTCAGAGCTCTGAGGTTATGGGTCCATATCTGATGTCTGCAACATTTTTCCTCATTTTTCTTTCACTCTATCCTACAAAGTTACTTGCCGACGTTCCAGTTTCCAGACAAAACATGACATTATCTTATCTTTCTTCAGAAGCTGACAAACATTGGGATGATTATTCAACTCACCTTGGAGTGTCCTGCCTTTGTGATTGAAGCTATATCAAATAGCTGCCCAGTGTAGTATTGTACACCACTGAACATAATCACAGCAATACTGTCACCTTCCCTTTCTATTGTAGATAAAATATCTTCCGCCCTCAGAGTCTCTTCTCCCTAAGAAACAAATAGGTGACAATGATTTTCACACAAAAGTTATAAAAAGACAGAATTATAGTTTTTACATTAAGAGCACATCTGTTTCTGAAATATTTTTCTGTTCAACACAGAAAATAGTTCTAACATTTCCAGCACTTGAGAGAATCTAACACCCTTCATTATTCTCAAATTAGTCATCTGCTTCTAAATTATGCTATCTACTTTAAATACATGACTAGTATTTATGTTATGTTGACAGAAATGTTCACATCAGTCAAAATAAAACATGCAATTTTGCGCTTCATTCTTCTATAAAGAAAGGATTTCATTCAAAGATGATTTATTTTCTGAGTCTCAACTGGAAAAAAAGGAACAATAGGAGTGATCTCAGATAGTCAAGAAAAATATATCAACAGTGACACAGTGGATATGTTAATGCTTGATATCAAAAAAGACAGAACAATTAGGTGATTTTCCCTTTCTATATTGTAAAACTGAATTTGAAAATGGCAACACTGATATTTTCCATTATCCTGAAGACCCTTTCCAAAGTTGTTCAAAGTTTAATTTAGATGCAAAACTGTATGTTGTATGAATTAACAGGGGATCTGATCAAAGTATGCAAAATTCTAAAAGGGATTGATAAAGTAAATGTGGACCAAATATTTCTTTTTAAGGAGCAATCTATAGGTTTAGTTTGAGAGGCAATAGATTTAAAAGTGAGATAAGGAGGAACTACTGTTGAATATGTGGAACTTGCTACCCTGTAGTGCGGTGGAGTCTGTATCATTAAATGATTTCAAGAAGGAGATAGATAGATTTCTAATAAAAAATAATTTGTCAAAAGGATATGGAGAACAGGTAAGGAGGTGGATTTGAGACCAGGAAGAGATCAACCATGATCTGATTGAACAATGGAGCAGGCTCAAAGGACTGAATTTGCCTACTATTGCTCCTAATTCCTATGTTCCTACATTAATTTTGTCATTGGCGTTCAATGTTACACAGTAATCAAGTGTTTAGATAGTTTTATGGCTATTATTCATGCTTTACTTCAGTATTTCAGTACATGAGTTAAGAGTTAAACAGAACTGATCAGACCAGAGGAGTAGCAGCCATTCTCCGAACTTTATTTGGAGCCCAGCTGTTTCAAGGGTAATAACGATTATGAACGTGAATATTACTGAAAGAAGAAACATGTTGTTGAACCTTTTAGTCCTGCACATCAAGACAAACATAAGAAAGTCAAGATTTCAAAACATAAGAGTACTTTGTATTACAGAGAAAAGGAATGCATTTTTGTTTTTGTCCTGATGAGTTTACCCACAGTAGTTTTGAACCAACAATAAACAGGTCACTGCAAAGAAATTTTGTGCATAAATGGAAGGCAAAAAAACATCTGTTGATAGCACCAGGTTGGAGATATAGGCTGGAAATTTCAGGCCACTTACACCCTTTTATCACTACAAGCAAGTACGGAGAATTCAGCACTCAGCCAAATCTCCATTCACTGCAGCGGGACCAGAGAATCCCACTGTTGTCAACAGACAGAATATTTCGACCAGACCCTCAGATTCAACATAATTTTTATTGTAATATAACATCATGCTGTTTATTTTCACATTGCATATGAGATATTAATCCAATTATTTTTCTTATATTAGATAAAGCTACTGTAATAGTTTTAGTAGATAAATGGAAAATTTCAGCATCAACTCATGAAACAAAACCTCAAGATATTTAATGGAGAGAATTTGGGAAGATGGTTGAGGCAGTGCAGGAAAGATGAAAGGCATTGGATTTTCACAAAGTTAGGCTGACTCTGACGGCCTTCAAACATGGCTGGTAGGACTGAAGGCAGATGCCCAACCTCCATGTCTGGAAGATCATATTTTTGCCAGTAGGAAAATAGGGACTGGATGTGAATCATACAGGTGAGAAATCCAAATTTACAATTCAAGGCCATTTAAAATTAGTGCCAAGTTCAAACAGATTCAAATTTTACTGTTCCACGGATCCAGGTCTGCGGTGTCGGAATCACACTTCATAGGTGAAACATATATGCTCTCGAAAGATAGATTATGGTTTGTTTAAATGTTACTATCCAAATCTATTTAAAGGCCAAGCCCTTTAAAAATGAATATAGAAACTAGGCTGCAGCTGTCAGTTAGAGTTTTAACAACATGCTGCCTGAGTACATTGATTGACTGGCAACCGTGTAGTTTAGAATTCTATTCTTGTGGATTCATAAACTTCATAGTTGACATTTCCCAAAGGTTGTTAGTACAGCTAAACCATTATGAATGTTTGCTGGATTTCAAATACTCCAAAGCACTTTTCCCAGCAAGGGGCTGAGATTTTGATTAACAGTTTTAATTGGCTATTAAAGGATTTACTATCTTTGATATAGTTAATGGATATAACTTTGTTTTTAATAATAGATTATCCAATTAGGGGGATATAAGATTTTTGAACTTTTTTTTATTTGAAGTGGTATATGGATCAGAAATCTATTAGAGAGTTCAAAGTTTACTTTTTTTCATCTCTCCACATTACTCCTGTAATCTGTCCATATTGGTTGCCAGATACTGGCTAATTGGCCATGGAAGTGGTATTATGGGAAAGAGATGGCATGGGGACTGAGCCAGCAAGGAGGTAGCATGTGGATGGGTGGAGCAGATGAGAGCTGGAGGGCCTACCAGCCTTTTATAATACTGGGCTAATGCTTCAGAGAACCAAAGCAGGCCTTCTATTCAAAGAACAAAGAATAATACAGCACAAGAAACAGGCCCTTCAGCCCTCCAGGCTTGTGCCGCTCATGCTTCCAACTAGACTATTTGTTTGTAGCTCTCCATTCCCAGTCTGTTCATGTGGTTACCAGATAAGTCTTAAATGATCCCAGCATGTCCGCTTCTAGCACCTTGCTTAGCAATGCGTTCCACCACCCTCTGTGTAAAATACATCTCTCTGACATCTGTGTTAAATCTTGTCCCCCTCACCTTGAACCTGTGACCCCATTGTGTTTGTCACTCTGACCTGGGAAAAAGTTTCTCACCGTTCACCCTATCTATACCTTTCATAATTTTATACACCTCTATTAGGTTGCCCCTCACCCTCCGTCTTTCCAGGGAGAACAACCCCAGTTTACCTAATCTCTCTTCATAGGTAAGACCCTCCAAACCAGGCAACATCCTGGTAACCCTTTTCTGTATTCTCTCCAAAGCATCCTCATCCTTCTGGTAGTGTGGCAACCAGAACTGGACACAGTATTCCAATGCAGCCTAACCAAGGTTCTATATAGCTTCAACATCATATGCCAAATTTTATAATCTATAGCCCGTCCTATAAAGGCAAGCATGCCATCTGCTTTCTTCACCATCTTCTCCACTGCATTGCCACCTTTAAGGATCTGTGGACCTGCACGCCCAGGTCCCTCTTTGTGTCTAAACTCCTGATGGTTCTGCCATTTATTGTATAGCTCCTCCCTACATTTGTTCTACCACAGTGCATCAATTCGCATTTATCTGGATTAAGTTCCATCTGCCATTTCTCTGCCCAATTTTTCAGCCTATTTATATCCTGCTGTATTCTTTGACAATATTCATCACTGTCCGCAACTCCAGCAATCTTTGTGTTGTCCGCAAACATACTGATCACATCGGTTACACCTTCTTTCAAATCATTTATATATATCGCAAACAGCAGAGGTCCCAGTACACATCCCTGCAGAACACTAGTAGTAAGAGGTCTGACAACATCAATTTTAAATCCAACCAATTTATTTGATAATAAACTTGCTAGCTTTCGGCCTTTGTGCCTTTGTCAAGCGAATGAGGCCTCTTGGGCAAGAACAGGTTCTGCCTGACAAAGGCACAAAGGCCAAAAGCTAGCAAGTTTACCATCAAATAAATCGGTTGGATTTAAAATTGGTGTTGTCAGACCTCTCACTGAGTTTACCCCAGTCCAACGCCGGCATCCCTACATCATGAACACTACTAGTCACAGACCTTCAGCCGGGAAAAGACCTTTCCATTGCTACCCTCTGTCTTCAGTCTGCCTCTGGGTCTGGCAGGCAAGATATGTTCCCAACCCAAGCAAAACCTGCTGATACTGGGACCCTTCACATTGAGATAGATCTGCTGAATGGGAAAAATTCCCAACTTGAGCTACACCTCTAAATGGTGAAAACCTGGCCCAAGGTATCTACACCTTCAATTAGAGTTGGATTTTGAATTATTTAATTCATTCACAGGATGTGAGTGTTACTGACAAGGCCAACAATTATTGACCTTGAGAAGATAGTAATAAGCTGCCTTCTTCAGTAAAAGGCACTTTGTAGGGTAGGGTAAGAGTAAACCATATTGATGTCACCTATCCACTAGATTTGGGGCGAAGTCAGCAGATTTCTTTCCCCAAAGGACATTATTGAACAGATGGATTTTTTACAACAATCTAGTCATTTCATGGTCTTCATTACGGATGCTATCTTTTTATTCCATTTAATTAATTGAATTTAAATTCCCCAGCTGCCATTGTGCCATCTGAATTCATATCTCTGGATCATTAGGCTAGGACTCTGGATTTCGAGTCAGATGATACACAGAAAGGCAGCGAGGGTTTGGTGAGTGGAAGCTGGAGGAGCTTGCGGAGATGGTTATGGGTGCAGAAAGAAGTGGAACGATTTCTCCTCTTCCTCACCTCTTAGCTAATTATAACAAGATTTATTTTAGTTGATAAGAGTTTAACTTCTTGAGTGACGTGACTGTAAAGAACTGGAAGAAAATAAGCTTTTTTTCCTGTTTAAAACTGAGAAAGGATAAGCCTTTTTTTGCAGTACTGAAATGAAAAGGCAACAAAAACCCAAGACCAGGATTCTCCCAAAAATGTTTTTAAATTCCCAATGTGCAAGAAAATACTGCTGTATTTTTTAGTGTGATTTCATGAATGAATCTCTGACATTCTGTGCATCAGAGTGCCCTAGCGTGATTCACTTTGGAAATTTGGGGGCGGAGCCTGTTCCAAGAGGCTGGCAGCAGAACACTGAATGGACTACTGTGCGTCTGCTAATATGTTGGAGTGGAGATCCATGCATGCACAGCATCCCTCCGCACCCCCACTGCCCCATCCCCACAATCCATCCCTGACCTCCTTCCTCAGCAGCTCTTCCCATCTCCTCCGATGGCCAGCCCCAATCACCCTAATTCCCTCCCTCTCCCACCGATCCCGATTGCAAAGAGGCAGCAAGTCCTTTTCACCACCCCCCACCACTCCACTGGCACTGCTCAGTAGGCAATATCAAGATGCCCCTTACCAGTTTGCCCGTTTTTCAGTGCCAGGAGCCAGGCTGGCACCGCCAGATAGGTTCTGCCTGAGGAGCACCACCCCCACCCCCTTTGCCCTGACCTTTTAAAGTTGGGGTTTCAGTATCCTCTCCTCTCTCAGACTGCGGGGAGCAGTAGTAAATGTTGTCGAAGGGAACCACTCTCAGTGCAGGTTGGAGACACTGGAGAATTCAGTTTTAGGTCCGCTAATTATATGGAAATGGAGATAATGACTACATCAAAAAACTGAGTCTTGGGGATGAATGGAGGCTGTGATGCCCAACAGGAAACCTGCAAAATGGCCCCGGCTGATATCTCCAATTTTGTTGCACTACGCAAGCACTGCACCGGATTGGAAAATCACCCCCAGCAAATGTGCACACATGCATACACATACACAAGCACACACATGTATGCAACAAGCACTTAGTTATCCTAAAGACTAAAATGAAAGTCACTTCTAATCAGTCTGCAAGATGATAGTTGAAAGGTTGTAGGCCTGAAGAATTCCTTCCTCATACATGAAAGAAAAATGAAGGTTGGAGTTTTTTGATGATTGATTTATACTTGCTCACCCAAAACAATGGCAAGCTTTGGCTTTTCAATCCAAGTTGGTCAAGTTCTTGCAGGTAAAAAGAATAAGTAAGACTTCTCTGTGTAAGATGACTTGCAAGTCAGACTTCTTCTTTGTGCCATATGAGAGAAAGCTTCCTCCTAGGCTTTGTATCCCAGACTGACTCTTTGGCTGCCATTGTAGATTAATAAGATATTGGCTCTCTCCAGTGAGTTAACAGTGATGTTACAAAAGTATTGATATATTCCATTGACCACACAATGGGTTGAAATGTAATTGATGCACAATTGAGAATAAATAATAAACCAGCTGGAATTCTTCAGCCATTCAAGCCATCAGGATTCTCTGGTTCTGCTGACAACTGGAATGAAGGGGGCAATTGGGGCCCCCGAGGGTGTTGGGCGGCAGGGGTGATTCCCCCTGTACATGGGCATACTGGTAGTGCCAGCTTGTGCTCATAGCGCAGCCTAGGGGCAAAGTGCTCATTCTCAGGGGATACCTTGCTATGCCCATTGGGCATCGGCAGTGCCAAAAGAATGGGACCTATTGTGCATGGGGCTTAGGGACAATCGGTCAGGAGGGTCCCGCTGCCATTCTGCATGGCAATCGATCTGGGATGGAGGGACGGCAGTGATAGGGGCAGTCTGGCGGAGGAGTGGGTGGTCTACCAGGGGGTGGGGGGGAGAGGCTGCCTACTGGGAGGTAGAGGGGCCTGGCCATGGGAGTGTTGGGGGATCACTACTGCTGACGGGGTGGACTGGACAGCAGGGAAGGGGTGGGGTCAGGGCTGGCCCAGGAATTGTTGAAAGGGCTGCAATTGGGCCCTGGGATGGCTGGAGGGGCAACACTGCGGAGGCCCCAGGCTGGCCAGCGATCTGACAGATTGGAGTCACTGTGTGTGCGCAGAGTACCAAGATTGTCAAATGTCGGCATGATTAGGCCACACCACCTTGGGTTTTTAATGAGATTCACGTTGGGACATCCGCATTGCGTGGAGTGGGGAGATTCACGTACTGACAAAACAATCGGGATCTAGAACAGTTTTTCCACCAGTTCAGCACTTTTGGGAGAATTGCAGCCATTAGTTGTAATTGAATATCATACACTACAGAACAAAGGACAAATGTGATCGATATATGCAAATCACTTGTAAAATAAGCAGAAGTATATCAGCCCATGCCATGTACTACTCAGGAAGTCTGAACGGCACCTTTTGGAAGATAGACTTCCTCGCTATACCATGAATAAAAGGCCGATTTTAAACTTCGAATGCCCTGTTTGGTCTATCGACAGTGCAAAGTACACATTCGCTAGATGGTAGTGGAATTCTGCATTACATCCAATTGTTCTGTTGGCTAGCTGATAGAAGACAGAGGGTGGTGGTTGATGGGAAATATTCAACCTGGAGTGCAGTTACAAGTGGTGTACCTCAAGGATCTGTTTTAGGCCCACTGCTGTTTTTCATTTTTATAAATGACCTAGATGAGGGTGTAGCGGGTTGGATTAGTAAATTTGCTGATGATACCAAAGTGGGGGGAGTTGTAGACAGCGAGGATGGATGTTACAGTTTGCAGAGGGACATAGATAGGTTGCAGAGCTGGGCCGTGAGGTGGCAAATGGAATTCAATATGGATAAGTGTGAGGTGATTCACTTTGGTAGGAATAACAGGCATATGAAATATAGGGCTAATGGAAGGACCCTTAATAGTGTTGTCGAGCAGAGGGATCTTGGGGTACAAGTACATAGCTCTTTGAAAGTTGGCACCCAGGTTGATAAAGTTGTTAAGAAGGCGTACGGTGTGTTAGCTTTTATTGGTAGAAGGATTGAATTTAGGAGCCGTGAGGTTATGTTACAACTGTACAAAACTCTGGTGCGGCCGCACTTGGAGTATTGCGTACAGTTCTGGTCGCCGCATTATAAGAAAGATGTGGAAGCATTGGAAAGGGTGCAGAGGAGGTTTACCAGGATGTTGCCTGGTATGGTGGGAAGGCCTTATGAGGAAAGGCTGAGGGACCTGAGGTTATTTTCATTAGAGAGAAGAAGGTTACGCGGTGACCTAATTGAGGCGTATAAGATGATCAAGGGATTGGATAGGGTGGATAGTGAGAGCCTTTTTCCTCGGATGGTGATGACCAACACGAGGGGACATAACTTTAAATTAAGAGGTGGTAGTTATAGGACGGATGTCAGAGGCAGGTTCTTCACACAGAGGGTGGTGAGGGCGTGGAATGCCCTGCCTGCAGCAGTTGTGGACCCGCCTACTTTGGGGGCATTCAAATGTTCGGTGGATAGGCATATGGATGATATTGGAATAGTTTAGGTTAGAGGGTCCACTGGCCGGCGCAACATCGAGGGCCAAAGGGCCTGTACTGCGCTGTAATGTTCTATGTTCTATGTTCAAACATTGTTTTGCCAGCCAATTTTTGTTTTCAATTTATCTGGACATAATCCATTTCTGCCTCTCTGAAGTTGGTTTTCCCCAGTTAACTATTCCTACTCTGGATTTTTTGTTTGTCCTTTCCCATACCTCACATGACATTTTTGCACAATGACTGCTATTTCCATAATATTCCCTAACTGGTATTTAAGACACTTAGCCCACCTCATTCCCAAGAATCAGTTCTAGCAGTGCCTCCTTTCTCATGAAGTGCACTTGTTGCCCTCAGTTTTTGGATATTTCAAATCAGGGTTTCATTACCTTTGGATGCTGAAGTTCCCCACCAAATGCCATCAGGACAGAATTTCTGCCTGTTTTCATTGTGTAATGCTTGAGTGGTCCATCAGAGGTCTATGTAAAGCTGGAATACACTTCATAAAGGCTGCATTCCAATCTGGAGGATTGCAGCATGAAGGCTTATTAATAGACAAATGTATCAGAAGCAAGCTCCCATTTTCAAAATCTTTTCATGAGGTTACAAGTTGGAGGAAGATTCATGATCCGTGAATCCAACAGGACTGGAGAGAGGTCGGTGTGATCTAGGATCCCATGAAGCAAAAGCTTCACTGACTTTAAAAAAAAAGAAGGGTCAGTATTGTTCTTCATTTCCCTCCACATATCCCCTGACGGAAGTTATTCTGATCTACCTCCGTCAGCACTCTGAATGATTTTCCCTCTTGCGCCAAATGCTTCATCATCCATTGCATTAAATCTTTCATAAAAGTCATCCCAAAAATGTATTCAACTCTTCCTCACTCCCTTCACAATGAGTCACTTGCAATCTTTTCACTGTCTTTAGGTAGCAAACATTGCAGCTAATTTTCAAGGCAACATGGTACCACAAATAGCAATAAGACAAATAATTAGTTAGTTTCTTTTGGTAGTGGTTTGAGGAAAAACTATTTGCTACGACAGAAGGAAAAATCTACTTTATATCTCCAAATTTACCAGGGATCTTTTACATATACTTAAACTGGAAAATCAAGTATCGGCTTAACACTTCATTCTAAAATGGCAACAGTAACACAGAAACATAGAAGATAGGAACAGGAAGAGACCACTTAACCTTTCTAGCCTGCTCTTCCATCATCACGATCATGACTGATCATCCAACTCAGTCGCCTAATCCTGCTTTCTCCCGATAACCTTTGATCCCATTCTCCCCAAGCCACCTCTTGAATACATTCAATGTTTTGGCATCAACAACTCCTCTGGTGATGAATTCCACAGAGAATATCATCTTAGGAAAATTAGCTTATTCTTTTCACTAGAATAGCTCATCTTAACTGTAAGGAAGTGTGGTACTGGGTGAGCTTTCTTGGCAGTTTGTCACATTGTGGTTAGCATTATTTCAATCTTGTGGAAAATGAATCATGTCATTTATCTATTTGCAGGGACAAATTGGCTATCAAATTAATTCTTAACAAACAGGAGAAGCAAGCAGGAAACAGGAATTTTATCTACCTTTATATTTATTTACAATCTTCATTTGTGCAGACAGATGTACACTTCAATTTTTCCATTTAGCTCTTATTCTTTTACATAGAGACTATTTGTTGCATTTTGTTGCACTCAATAATGTTGTGGCATATCAAATATGATTTTACACAACTTCAACTTAATTGTACTGTGAAGCATCATGATTGCAATGTCCCAAATTAGTAATTACACTGAATCTTACGCAGAGCAGTTTGCCTGTGCTTAAGGGAATTATGTAAGGCACTTCTGGAATGTCCTGGAAATGTAACTAATGGCAATTGTGGGCATATTGTTGGAAGCATAGAAGCTGTGGCACTCAATGTTTAACAGGGGAGGTCGCTGTGTGAGCACTACTATTGTTGGCGGATATTTCTGTTCTCTTTACACTGCTTAAATAATACATCTTGAATACCATTTAATGGCCTCAGGACCTCAGTTTTACGACCCTTAGCCAAGCAATGAGATTTATTCAGTCAGCAATGTAACAATATCAATACGGTCACATCTTATTCCACTTTCTCTAAAACCGCAAAAAGCCTGACGGCTTGTCTCAGTTAACACTTAAAAGTCTTGAGCTGTCGTCAGACTGAAATACTTCATATCACATCCAAATTCACCCAAATAGCTCTTTATGGTAGTATTTGAAATAAAGGAAAGAAATTTACTGAATCATGTTATAAATGTATATGAAGGCATTGTAACTGTACATTCCTTGTGAGTGTTATTAGAATGGTCAAACCAAATGATGTACCCCAAAAAGGAATATATTCTTATCAAGACAAAATCAACACAAACCTCCACGGGAGACAGCAGAAGCATGCTTTTCTCAGGATCTAGTCCTTGAAGCCGGATTTGGGACTCCACGGCATACTTAAAAAGAATGAAGGTTTTAATTAATGATTTGCAGACTTTAACTTTTACTACATAAAAATCAATATAGTCAGTTTTCAGCTACTTCAATGGTCTCAGATTGAACTGTTATATCAATCATGCTGCATATTCCTCCCAAAAAACAGCATTGGTAATGAGATGCATACTGGGTGATCTTGTAATAAAGCATGCTAAGCTGTTGGCAGAGCGCCAAGTAGTAAATATTTCACCAACAGAACTTAGTGTCAATGAATAAATCATTGTGTAACCTATACAAGGACTTGATTAATTCTAGTGCTGTAAAAGTAGTTCTTACATGATCAGAAGGAAATGCTTTTGCTTCCATGAGAATCTTGTATCTACTTGCTGTCGGTCTGTAGAAGGACAGCTGTAAAACACAAAGGTTAGCACGTACAAAAGTGAAGTCTGTATGACATTTAAAAATATACATTCTTTCATGTGGTGTGGGCAGCAGTGGTCAGCATTCATAACCCATTCCTAATTGCCCTTGAACTGAATGGCTTGTTAGGCTATATCAGAGGGCAGTTAAGAATCAACCATATTATTGCGGATCCGGAGTCACTTGGAGGCTAGGTCAGATAAGATCATTAGTAAACCAGATGTTTATTTTTAATGGCAACTGGCAACATTTTCATAGTCACTATGATAGAGATTGGTTTATAATTCCAGATTTTATTAATTGAATCTAAATTCCTCCAGCTGCCATGGTAAATTTGAACCTTGTCCCCAGAGCATTATCTTGGGCCTTTGATTACTAGTTGAGTGACATTACCATCATCTTCCACGCTGAGATGAAATAACATCAAGTTCTAAGTGTGTATTGATGACTTCACAATACAAACAAAATACTCATTGATAAAAACCAATTTACTACATTTGCATTCTTTTAACTATTTAATACCCATAAAGGCAAACATTGCCTTTAAGTACTTAACCCCACATGAAAAACAAATATTTGTCTTTATAATCTCATATAAAAGACTTTCTAATTAATTAAAGCTATTGATCAAATTATGAACTGCACTATCATAATGATATGTTGTGAATTTAGTAATGCAGTACAAATCCTATAGCCTTCAGGCTGATGTCAACAGAGTAATACAACATTTTTTTTAAACAGTAGTTTTATTTTCACAGACAAGAGATTTCAGTGCTTTGCCAGCTTAACAGTTTTGATACGTTTATTCATGTTTTACACACACTGCAACACAATGGTTAGCACTGCTGCCTCACAGTGCCAGGGACCCAGGTTCAATTCTGGTCTTGGGTGACTGTCAGTATGGTGTTTGCACATTCACCTCATGTTTGTGTGGGTTTCCTCCGAGTGTTCTGATTTCTTCCCATAGGCCAAAGATGTTCAGGGCAGGTGAATTGGCCATGCAAAATTGCCCCACAGTGTTCTAGGGCCAGTAAGGTAAATGCATGGGATTATAGGGATAATACCTGGGTGGGATTGTTGTTAGTGTAGGCTCAATGGTGTGACAATTGTGTACCTTTATGATTTTATAAAAT
Organism: Sphyrna mokarran; assembly: GCA_024679065.1. NCBI lineage: Eukaryota > Metazoa > Chordata > Chondrichthyes > Carcharhiniformes > Carcharhinidae > Sphyrna > Sphyrna mokarran. The sequence continues at coordinate 70,285,305 of JAGIQG010000011.1, read as the reverse complement.
CATGTTCTCTACAGTTGTAAGCACACCCTTTCAGTTTGTTCTTCTCATTATTGCCAAACCATCTGCTGGAAGTCCTTTCATTGCTACTTCAATGGCTTAAATGGGGATTTGTTTATTTTTACTTGGGATCTTTTATGACCTTGCATTGTGAGGGGGAAGACTGATTAACAAGTCAAAGTCAGGTAGTTGCTTCTCAGGAAAAAATCTAAGGATTCATTTCCAGTTTTAGTTTAGAAAGGAGAGGACATCAGTCTGGAAGCAGTCTCTCTCTGTATTGGAAATTCTGCTAGCTTGCTAAAATCAAGGCTTCTTGCTTTCCTAGAGTGAAAAATCTGCTGTTGATGAAAATCTGCAGTTGGCTTGCATCAAATCTCTCTCTCCCTCTCTTTCTCTGGTGTTCTGGGAAGCTGTTCTGACTTCAAACTGTTCTGATATATCCAGGGGGCTGCTAAAAATTTCATCACTGAGAAATCAGTGTTTCACTTTTACAACCAAAGGCTGAAGTTGTTCTGACTCCAAGCTTGTCTATGTGTGCCTCAAGAGCATTCAATCAAAGGACTAAATTTTTGAATCATGTGAGCATTAGTCTTTGCTGCATTCAACCTGTGGCAAAGGTTTTGTTTCTTGAATTTATTTCAACGGAACAATGTTTAGTTGTTAAGATTGATACTATATTATTGTTTTCTTCTTGTTTATAATTGGTAAACGATATTGCTAATTTTCTTTCCATACATGTTAACTGTATTCTTAAATAAACTTTGTTTGTTAAAAGCTCCCTAATGGGTCATTTGAATCTTATCTGAAGTGAAATGCCTTCTGCTCACCCTAGCTAAGTTCAAAGACCAAAATGTATGATCCAGGCAATCATAAAACACTTTGGAGTTTCTGATCTGATTATAACATGGGCTGAATGACTGAATAGATTCTATGATTCTATATCTACACATTTAGCAATCCCAAACAGCACATGACCTCACCCAAGGAGCTTTTGACATCTCTTAAAGGGAAATTTATCTTTCTCAAAGGCAGTACTCAGACCTACCTCCAATTAACTCTAGCAACTTTAGACAGTTTCCTCAAGATTCTAAAGGCAAAGAGTCATGTTTTAGACATCCCACTAGCAAAAATTAAATCCACTTGAAGATAGTTGCACTTTTCAATTTGCAGCTGCTTCTATGATCCACAGATGGGAACATTAAAACCATTCCATTCCCACCCAATCACCAATAGATATAATGGGTACCATGTTGAAGGCAGAAGTTTCCAGAATCTGGCTTGAGTGACACTTTTGCTAAGCCAAAGCTATTCTCTGTACCCATGAAAACCCAGGCCATAGGAATTCCCTTGATTCAGATTAAAGTAAGTGCAATGATTTTAATCAGACAATTGAGGTGGCCTCATTGAATATGAACACCCTGATTTAGGACCAAATTGATGTTCTGTACTTAAAAAGGACTGTCAGTTCCTCTGGCACTCTGGATGTAGACTGCACATTGAGAGTACTCTGTATAATGTTGTTGGATCTTGTAAATAAAAGAATTCTGGTGAAGGGATTTCAACCTCCGAGGACTTATTACAGTAAGGATAAGGGGAGATCTATGCGACAGCGATCACTGGACCATTATATTTTGAAGTCAGCAGCATTCGTGGTCACTTCACCACTGATAGCAAATTCTGAACCCATGAGATTTCCAAATTTCATTTTCACCAGAATCTCAAAACAGATGCTGGGATTTAATGGATTTTCACAAAAAAAATCAAATTTAAAGACAGGTTTTTGATTGTCAAGTATAGGCCGAATAAATGAAAAGATTTGGCTATTTCAAAGTTGTCAGTTGAAAATGAGTCTGGACCATTGTGAGCGCATGATTGGAACAAGGGCTAGCGTCTGCAACTCAACGGTGACCCACCCCCTCCCCCCCACCCCGTCCCAAAGGTGTCCCCATTTTGGGTCTCAGGTCTAATTTCAACGGAGTCATGAGGCTATGGACAACACTAGGCAGCCTGTTATCAAAGTGCAATAATAGGGCTACAGCTGCTTTTGCAGCCTTCCTCAGATATATGAGGCAATCATGAAAGTGGTGAATGAGAAATTCATAGAATCCTTATAGTACGAAAGGGGGCCATTCGACCCATTGAGTCTGTACCGACCACAATCCCACACAGACCTTATTCCATACCTGGTAATCCCCCTGACACTGGATTCAATTTAGCATGGCCAATCAACCTAAGTGGTACATCTTTGGACTGTGGAAGGGAACTGGTTCATCTGGAGAAAACCCACACAATTTTCTGTGCAGAGGAGAATGTGCAGATCTCACATAGACAATAATCCAAGGCTGGGATTGAACCTGGTCTCTGGCACTGTGAGGTGGCAGTGCTAACCATTGTGCCACTCTGCTGCCCTATCACTGGGAAGGGGGATGTAAGAGAGGATGGATGTAATTAGAAAGGAGGGGTCTATTTGGTCAGGTGGAATAAGATAGGGATATTTGAGGAGGGAGGTAGCAGCATCTGGGAAGGGGAGAACAGTAAACTGGAAGGATATGGGAATGAGCAGTAATTGGAGGTGGGCATGTATTATCACCAAGAGAAGGGTTTTGGAGGATGATTCCTGATTCCATTATCAAAATAAATATATTTTCAAATGCTGCCTAGTTGGTTGTACTCTAATAGTTAGTACCTGCTCTGAGCAATCAGTGTCTTAAAATAGGTTTTATCTGCAAATGCAAAGGGTCTAATGTAGAAATTGTTGGAAAATCTCTCTGCAGGTCTGATAACATCTGTGGGTTACAGTGTTACAGAAACAGTGTTAACATGTTGAATCCAACGTGACATTCTTCTTTGGAACTGTACTGACATCTCTTTCAGGCTTGAACACTGCCTTTACCAATCGAATAAATGCTCTATTTCCAGCTTGTAATGAGTGTGCACTATCTGCCTGCCACATTGAAGACCACTTCATGCCCAAAGTACAGGTTCTGCACAGCCATATTTCCAGTCTTGTTGATGAAATCTTCTCTTCAGGATGTTTCTAGGTAGATGACAACAAGCTTCATAATGTTCTGTCAGGAAAGTCTCATTACAAGATATGCAGTGGGATTAAAATTCTAAATGTTGAACTTGGATCAAGACTGTTATAAATTTCCAGAATGAATCTCCCGCACTCTGTGCATTGCAGGGCCTGAATTTTGTGAAAAATCAGGGGCGAGGGGTTTAATCCCACCTGAGAGCTGGTAGCATAGTGCTGAGTGGATTACTGTGCATGTGCTGATCTGCCAGTGCTGGGATCGGTGCATGCGCAGCGGCCTGTATAACTGGTGACCAGGCCTATGACTCTGCATTGCTGCCCCTCTGATTCTACTATGGCCTGATAGCTAGCCCCTCACATATGTCTGGGCTAACCTCGAACACCTGCCCCCAACCCCAACGAGCCTCAATCTTCAATTTCCTCTCCCCCCAAAACCCTGGCATTACTCGTACCTCCCCCACCCCCCTATCGCCACAATGACCAGATGGCCCAGCCTGATTGCTGGCCTCCTTCCCTCTGACACAACCAACTGAAGTGGCAGTGGGATATACCTCCTTGACACTGCCCAATTCCAGTGGGCAGTGCCAAGATATCCTTGTGCATTGCCACTTTGCTCCTTGGGCAGTGCCAGGGAGCCAGGCTAGCACTTTCAAGTTAGCAATGCCCAGGGGTTACCCCCCCCCCCCCCCCCCCCACCACCACCACACACCCTTATTCCCACCCGGGTTGGGGGCCTCCATGGTCTCCCCCCTTTATTCTAGCGGGTCTGGCCACTAGCACACAGTTAGTAGGGAGCTATTGTAAACCACACTGGAGTGAAACACTCTTGGCTGAGTGGGAGAGGCTAGTGGGCCCACAGAATTCAGTTCTGGGATTGCTAATGATATGGTAATCCTAATTTAAATAACTCATACAGTTCCGCACCGATATCTGGTGCAGAACCAACAGCGTCTGAAACCCAAAGGGGGAAGACTCACGGGGGACTTGGAGCTCAGTCCATTAAATAGCCTCCGCTTGAGTCTCTCAGTGCAGTGAGCTGGGTGAATTGCCCCTAACGTTGTCTTTAACTCATTTTTAAAGTTGCTCTGAGAAGTTGGGGAGTTTTAAAAAATTTGCCATCAAAATCAATGCCAAAATCAAAATCCCTACTCTATCTCAAATAGAGTTTGGGAAAACGAACAGAGTTGCAACTGAATCAAAGACTTCTGTTGCAGTTCAACTTTCTAAACACTCACTGGAGTGAGCCAATTTTCCAGATAAGTTACCAACAGAGAACTTCTTCTGCTGATGCACAAACGGGCAGGCTGCCCATGATTCTTCTGTTCATTAATTTTAATGAATGAAAAATTGTGAATAATGTGCTCTACAGGTACCCACCATGCACAAACTGCAGGCAAGGCAGCTGTCTACAGCATTCATCTATAATATTAACTCTGTATGAAACGAAGGATCAGGCTATTAGAAAAATAAACTCACCTGATATATTTGTAATGTGGTCTTGTGCAATGAACAGAGAAAAAAATGGTATGTGAATGGACATGGGAATAAAGGAACAGAGAAAATCATTTTATGGAGGAACTGACTTCACTCAGCACAAGTACAAAGAGCTTTAAAAGTAGTTGAAAAGGTCATAAAAATGCCACATTTAATTTATGCTTGGGGGCACCAAGTACAAACACAAGATCTCTTCTGAAATCAGTACAAGACACTTGTTATGCACAGTCACAATACTACATCTGGTGTAGGACATCACACCATAGGGCAGACATTAGAGACACAGAAAGGAAATAATATGGATTTATCAAGGTGACACCAGAACAAAACCCATTTTAGGGTGAGTGGAAGATTACACCAATTGATCAGTGAATCAATAACAATGGAACATTAATTTGAGGTCAGCGCTGAAAACAAATGCTGAGATTTTCTGGCCTCCCCATGATGTGTTTCTCGTTGGCGGGAAGCCAAAGTGGTGTTGGGCGACGGCGGGATCTTCTGGTCCTGCTGCTAATGATGGGATTTCCACGTGCCAGGAAATACATGGTGGGAATGTACTGCCAGTGGGACCAGAAAGTTACACCCATCAAATCAAAGTCTTTTTTAAAAAAATGTTAGATATTGAAAGCCATGCTGCCAGTTAAAGCAACATCAATCACAACATTTATGAAGAGAATAACTTGAAAATGACACTGAAGGACATGATGAAGGAAAAAGAATGTGGGCAGTTTCAGTAAGAGAAGTGAACAGCTGCACAAGAGCACTGATGAATCACAACAAAATGTTGCATTAAAATGTCTCCATTAGGAAATTTCTGATTAGGAAAATAAATAAACACCTTCCCGTTTTCATTAAGGAAGTGAATTCCCCACCTCCTTGTCAGTTCAGAGCAGGAATGGACAGGGCTGATGACTGCTGTGTCATTATAATGATATAATACCTTGGGCTTATTTACTGAAGAAAACACAAGGAACCAATCATGCATAATGGAATAGATAAACATGTTGTGGGTTCATTTATTAGGATTAGACACATGAGAACAATTATAGCCAGGCATAAAGTTTGAACGCATCAGATCTGTGTGGGTGTGTGTGTGCCCCACTCAAAGCAAAAGTAAAATTAAGACTGGGTCACGTAATTTATTTCCCTTCTAGTGGTGCCATGCTAACATCCCTTAAAGGCATATCACAACCTTAATTGCCCACCTGGTTCTGCAAGAGCCATTTACTGCAAGGCACCACCAAAATCATTTTAGCTGTTAATAACTACAGAAGGCAACAACAGACCACTTCAGTACATTGCTAAACACAATTATGGAGCACTTCGAAGTGAGCCATGGGTGCCAGTGCCCTCTTAGAGCATGATCCCTCAAGGGAAGATAAGCTGTTAACAACTCTGCAAGTATCTATTATACATCTGGTAGTGTAGTACAGGTGGTAGCAAATCAGTAGCATTTTACATCTCTCCTGATTTTCATTTCTATTGATGTTAGGGGAGACATAAAATAGGTGGGCAACCTCTGCTTCACATTATCATATAAGGTCAAAATCTATCCCACTGTTTAAACCCTACAAAGATTGGCCTTTTGGATGACATACAAAATGGTAATCAGCACATGTCCTAAAAATAAAGAAAAATAGAGAAGGAAGAAAAGTGGAAGGTAAACATAAGATTAGAAGAATATTCTGGACAATCTGATCAGAAATATTAATATGCTTCAAACTGCTCTTTTTCCCTAATTGTTAATCTAATTCTGTTTTTCTACACTATTATTCTTCATTCTTAAAGCTGCTCTTCTCCACAGGTTCTCTACCCTCTATGTAATGAATTTAAATTTTAAAAATTTTCCTCTTTGAAATCAGGATTTGGTTTTACAGTTCATGGTAAACTCTTGGTACAGTTTATCTATTCCCATAGGAACCTTCAGTTTTTGCTGCTTTTCCAGAGTAAACAACTCCGGATTATTCAGTATCACATCACAGTTCAAATGCCTTAAGCGAGCTGTTTGTTTATTGCACCTTTGTCCATTGCTGCCTTCTCTATTGCCACACAAGTACCAGAATTGTCCTCAGGAGAAAGAGAGAGAAGAATAAAACAACTAAAGAGATAGTTACTAAATTTGCTGATTACATAACGATGAGTAGGAAAGTAAATTGTGAAGAGGACATAAGGAGGCCTCAAAGAGGCAGACATCAGTTAAATAAGAGACCAAAACTGGCAAACAGAATATGATGTGGGCAAATGAGAAACTGTCCCTTTTTGGCGAGACAAATAAAAAAGAAGCTAATTATCAAAATGGTGAGGGATTGCAAAGTTTTTGAGGTGTCTAGTGCATGAATGCCTGAAGGCTAGTATTCAGGAACAGCAAGTAATTAGGAAAGCTAATAGAACATTATCATTTATTGTGAGAACAATTGATTACAAAATTAGGGAGGCTATGCTTCAATTATGCAGGACATTGATGAGACCATATCTGGCATATTGTGTACAGCATTGGTTTCCTTATTTAAGGAAAGATGTAGATGCATTAGAAGCAGATCAAAGAAGCTTGACTACACTGACATCAAGAATGGGGAGGTGGGGATTGTTTTGTGTGGAAAGGTTGGACAGGTTAGGTTCCACGAGAGGTTAGAAGAGTACAGATGGCTTGATTGAAAACTTTAATGTCTTAAGGGGTATTGATAGAGCAAAGGAGAGAAAGATGATTCATCTTGTCATAGAATCTAGAACTAGTGGGTGATTGTTTAAAAATAAGGTGTCACTCATTTGAGACAGTAATGAGGATAAATATCATCTCTCAGAAGGTCATGAGTCTCTGGGACATTCTTTTTCAAAAAAAAACACTGAAGCAGAATCTTTGAATATTTTAAGACTGAGCTAGATAGATTTTTGATTAACATGGAAGTGAAAGGTTACCAGGGGTAGGCAGGAATGTGTGGTTGAAGTTACAATCAGATCAGCCATGATCTTATTAAATGGTTGAGCAGTTGAGGGGCCAAGTGCCTTCTCATGTGTATAATTTGTATGTTCGCATTGAAGACAAAGGAAAAGAATAACATGGAGAAAACTGATAAAAGGAAAGAAGACATTTGGATGACATACAAAATGGTAATCAGCACGTGTCCTAAAAATAAAGGAAAAGAGAGAAGGAAGAAAAGTGGAAGGTAAACACAAGATTAGAAGAATATTATGGACAATCTGATCAGAAATATTAATATGCTTCAAACTGCTCTTTTTCCCTAATTGTATATCTAATTCTGTTTTTCTACACTATCATTCTTCATTCTTAAAGCTTTTAAAAACCTGCATTCGACAGGCAACAGTTTAAGTTATTTTTAAAATTTATTTGTTAGTCACAAGTAGGCATACGTTAACGCTGCAATGAAGTTACTGTGAAAGTCCCTAGTCATCACACTCTGGCGCCTGTTTGGGTACACTGAGGGAGGATTTATCATGGTCGATGCACCTAACCAGCACATCTTTCACACTGTGCGAGGAAACCAGTGCACTCAGAGGAAACCTCTCCAGACACAGGGAGAACCCAAGCTGGGAATCAAACCTGGGCTCCTGGTGCTGTGAGGCAGCAGTGCTAACTACTGTGCCCCATGCCACCCATGGGGAGCGGGGTGGGGGGGGGGGGGGGGGGGGGGGGGGGGGGGGGTTGGCGGGTGGGGCCAGGGGGACCCAGTGTTTCTAGTTCAAAATCCTGTTGAGCTAGAAGCACCACCACTAATTGAAATCACTCCCTAGGCAATTCTTTCAGGATTTTAAATCTACACAAGGTGCTCTAAGATGCAGTAATCTTTCTGTGCATTTATATTTTCAATGAACAGTTTTTTAATCTCACCAAAATTGAATGATATAAATGTAGCTTGAGACAAAAAAAAATTCTGTAAGTTTTCCCAGTTGGATAGGTGACCTCCACATGATGCACAGTGTTACAAAGAGAAAAAATGATTGTAATGCAAGTCGTTACCATGTACTAGTTCTTCAATGTATTGGAGTCTAATTGCATGATTTTTCAAGATGAAGTGTAGTAAAAATGACTTCTTACCAGCAGGAGATGCAAGTTCACAGATAGTCCATTCATCAAAGCAGTTTCTTCCTTTTTAGCACCTGTGAAATAGGAAAGTATAAATACAGTGCATACTATGTAAGAGCTAGTTTTGCTTCCATATCATGTTATACTGTGCCCTTTGTATAACCAGCATGTTTTGCTTCACCACATTTAATATCGCTATTACATTAAAGACACCAAACATCAATTACTGAACTTAACATAGCTGGCATGGCTGGCAACCATCATTTGTTTGGAAAATCATCTGCCTGACATAAACTAGTTTATGTTATCTATGTGGAAGGATTTACATGTAAGAAATAAGGGCATAAATTGCAGGCTTCAATTTTTTATATGAATGTGGGTCACTGATCAGAATACAATGCTATGAACCTGATTCTGCAACTTAAGCTCTGTACCTCAAGAGGCTCTGCACCAGGAAGGCTGTCCTGCAATTGTGTCACAAAGAACTATAAGTGAGTGATTATTCAGCTTCTGCCTAACCTCTCCAGACATGGGAGCTATTAAGTCTTCAAGTTAATTTGGTTATTAACAGATTCTTAAAATTGCATACCGATATTCCACTTCTAATTGTACCTTATACGGCAATTAATCTTGAATTAATCAATTTATATTATTGTTAGTGGTTTCCCTTGAGAATGGCCATTTCTTGTGTGTGTGTGTGTGTTCATCTATTGTGTAATCTAACATGGCTGTGAAGACAAAGTGCAGAGCTGCATGGCTTTCCCTACTGCAATCTGATTTTTTTTGGTGGGGATGGGGTAGCACTGGTGTGGAAAGTGTCTGTTCTTCTTTGCTTGCCTTTTGTTTTAACTGCCTATATTATTTAGGGTTTGAAGCAAGTCTACAACATTATGACAGGCACGGACAGAGTGGATAGGTCAGAAATTTTTTTCTCAGGGTGGAAGAGTCAATTACCAGGGGAGCACTGGCTTAAGATGTGAATGGCAAGGTTTAAAGGAGGTGTACAAGGCAGAGTGGTGAGTGCCTGGAACTTGTTGCTAGGGGAGGTGGTGGAAGCAAATACAAAAGTGACTTTTAAGGGGCATCTTGATAAATGCATGAGCAGAATGGGAATAGAGGGATATGGTCCCCCAAACAGTAGGATGTTTTAGTTAAGTCAGATAGTATGGTCGGTGCAGGCTTGGAGGGCTAAAGAGGCTGTTCTTACACTAATTTTCTTTATTCTTTGTTCAACTTCCACCACTAATTGAAATTGCTCTCTAGGGTATTTATTCTTATGCATTTTTCTCCAGGTGGACAAGCCATATTTTCCTGAAGTTCACTGAACCTTCTCATCAGTCTAAACTTTGCAAGGAATGTCCAAGTTTAAGTTGTGAATATCTAACCACCTGAGGGATTTTATCATCAATCATATGTATGATATGTTCACACCAATGGGGCTAGGCTCTGATATTGAGTGATTCAATTCCAGATGTTTTTGCACTTTGAAGTATCTCAGTAGTGGGCATGTCATTCATCCATTTCACGTCCACGATGCTCTCGAGTAGAATTGTCACGAGGATCTTGCCGACGATTGAAAGAAGCAACTGAATGATCGTGGCATCCTTGAACACCTGACAATTCATTTGTTGAATGCCTCTCATGTGGAGCCTAAACTACTTAATATGCTTGAAGTGTGTGGTCGATACCTCATAAGACCGTAGAAGCATTGGCATTATGACAATTTTGCATACAGCAAGCTTTGTCTTAAATTTAACATCTCATTCCTTCTGCAGTTTTTTGCTTAAATAGGCAAATGCCAAACTTCAGCAATTCTATTTGCAATCTCACAGTCAAGGGGAAATTGTGCTTTCATGACAAGCGAGGAGAGTTTCATTTTTGTTTCATTGATAGTTATAAAAGGTGGGGTCTGGTCAAAATTTGGTTTTGTTTGGTGGAGTATTTCTGTCTTCCTTTAGCTGATGCTTAGCCCAGAGTCATCAGTAGCATTTGAAAATAGTCCATGTTTCTTTGAAGGCCGTACTCACAGTGAAATGAGGACACAGTCATTAACAAACAACAATTCCTGTATCATCATCACCTGTTATTAGTTGATGGTCTCAGTTATCTCAGTTGAAGAGATTATATCCATTCTTAACTGGATATATATCACATTAATGTTTTCGTCAAATGCTCCAGAAAGATGGCAGCAAAGTGTATAGAGAAACATACAGGGGCCATTAACAACTCCAACTTCACATTTGGCTCATCCGATAGGCCAGTATATTGACCACAGTCAATGACTGGCCATCATTCCATGATTGCTATATCCAATGTATGGCTCTCTTCATATATCCAAGTCTTCTTCAGGGCCTCTCTACTTATTCTGTCCAAGGCCTTTGTCAGGCTAACAAAGGCTCAATTGTGTTTTTAGTGGCATCTCTCATATTTTTTCAAGGGTGAGAATCTTGTCACAGTTCTACGATTTAGCTCACCAATCTGTCAAGTAGAATTGTCGCCATGCTGATTATCAAAAGCAGCAACATTCTTTTGGCTTTGTCACACATGCATTGTCATTTTTCTCAGTAAAAGTAAACAATCATGGCATTCTTAATCACTGATGCATCGTTTTTTGATCCTACATTCTGTGAAATAATTATGCAAGTTTGATTATCAGCTGGGATCCACCAGATTCACCTTTGAATTCCATCTGAACTGGGAGCTTTCCTGTTGGGTATGGAAATGATGAATTTTTCAGCCTCAACAACAAAAGGTTTTGCCCACATTTTCATATTTGTCTATCTATAGCCTGCCCACTTACACTGAAAGTGTGGTAAAGAACATCTCAAGAACTTTCAATCTACTGCTATTTGATGAATATTCCTCCTGTCAGGAAGGCTTGCTAATCCGTGCTGAGGATAGGTTAGTAGCCATGTGAGGGAGAACGAAACACAGTCTTCATAGCTTCATAGATATTCCTCATATTGTGCTGATCAGCATAGGCTTAAAGCTGTCTGATTTGGATGCCCCATTATGCATTTTGCATCTTATGCAGCTTTTTCTTTGCAGGTTCCATGGGGTATCCTGGGGTAATTTCTGAGCAGCATCTAAATGCCATCTTGGTGCATTGCATCCTATGATCTATAGAGCATTCTGCTCTTCTCATAACCACCGTGATGATAACATCATTCTCTGCCAAATGACGATAAAGTCAATCTGATGCCAGTGTTTAGCTCTTAGAAGCATCCCCCAAGTGTTTTTGCACTTTGCCTTCTGTTAAAGATCATTGACATATTACAGAGAGTGCAACAATTCAGGAGAAGTGGGCCATTGTTATTGCAGTTCCATAGAATCATAGAATCATTGATTCCTACAGTGCAGAAGGAGGCCCTATGGTCCATCAAATTTGCATGAACCACAACCTCAAACAGACCCTCTTCCCAAAACCCCATTTATTTACCCTAGCTAGTCACCCGAACACTAAGGGGCAATTTAGCATGGCCAATCCACCTAACCCGCATATCTTTGGACAGTGGGAGAGAACTGGAGCACCTGGAGAAAACCCACACTGGCACAGGGAGAATGTGCAAACTCTATACAGACAGTGACCCAATCCAGGAATCAAATCTGGATCCCTGATGCTGTGGAGCAATCTAACCACTGTATCACCCTTATCAGTTTGATTTTGAGACCACCAACTCAAGCCTGATGGTCATCATCTGTCCATAAGCTGAAGTTTTCCATTATCATGAGCATTCCCTCCTATGGAGTATTTCCAAAAAGCTGTGTCCAGATCCTCTGAATTTGCCTTTGATGTCCTCAGTACTGTTGAAGCACATGCACTGATGGTTTTCACACACTTGCCATACACAAGAGGTAGGTGTGGTGTAATGAAATGAACATTTTTGCCTAGAGGACAGCATACAAACTTCCTGAGATATCTAACCTGAAACAAAATAGACACCTGCCCATCCCTCTCACGCTGTGGCTTGCCTATCCAGAGACAGTGTAATCTGTTAATAGTTCTGATAGCTGGCACTTCTCTGCTAAGCAGATTTTGATTAAAACAGCAATGCTGTACCATGACAGCTTCTTGCCAGTCACAGCAGTTCTGCACTGGGATAAGGAACTGTTGTCTTTATAAGTAGCATTCTTATGTTCCATGAAACTATGTAGAGACCCCATTTATTCTTCTTTTTGTTTCACCTCCAGTGTGGGTGTGGATGAATTCTAACTGAGTTAATTTCAGGATTTAACAAAATGTGTATCTGTATGGTGTGCAAACAAGAAGCATTTGAGCCCGAGTTGATTACAGTGGAGATGGATTGTGCTTGACCAGACCTACTCTCAGTTCTGCACATCTGTTCCCTGTGACTTGAGAGGTCAAGTTGACTGGAGATGGAGTCAACAGCAGTGACAAACAGCAACACCTTCTGTATCCATGCCGACAGCTGTTTACATGGTTGCGCTGCAATGCTTCCATTGTCCGTGAGGCCACATCATTTCTTATGCTCCAGCTGTTAAAGCAGTTCTTTTCTGCATTTGAGAAACGGTGGTTACAGATAGGCATCTGATCTCACACGTGGACAGAAGCTTGCATGCTACCCACAGTTGGTTTGGCCGGTGGGCAATTAGTTGGGTGTGACTACTGCTGTGAAGAAGCAGCTACTTGGAATCATGAGCAAGAACTGGGCTAACATGGAGGACCAGGTGCAGTTATCCAACTGTCTAGGAGGCAGGCTCCTGTGGAGAAACTACCTTCAATGCACACGCTGTATCTCCATATATTTAAAGTTGTGGTTGAATGTACACAGCTGTGCCAGTATCAGATAAAAAAATTAAACAAAGAAATCACTGGGTCTGTCATTGATGTGACACTGAACTATCGTAAATCACTTCCATCTTCACAAAATAATAATTTGTTCATAGTTTTAATACTGCGCCTTATTTCAGAATCTTGATGCAAGCTGTACTTCACAATAATGCTTCTTATAATGGCAGCTGGAATAGACTGTCTGAATTCTGTTATCTGACAGCATGAGAGAAAAACAGATTACAGATCCTTTGAAAACACATCGCTTCCAAATTTTATCCTTTTACTCAATTTTTTTTTCCCAATGTGAATTAATTTGACTGAACAATTTTCACTGGGTAGCATGATGGTTAGCAAAGCTTTTCGGGATAAATCACAACTTCTGACAGCTAACAAAAGGTTTCAGAAAATGCATTTGAAACAGCAATTACATCCATTTCATATCTATCTGGCACACATCTCTTCATTCCATTAAAAGAATGCTGCAAAATGACATGTGAACATCCTACCGTTTAAAATGTTACGGTCATTGCAATGTCAATTGATGCATTTAATTCAGTATATCTCGGATGAGATTCACAGGAGAGGTTGCAGAATGCTTTGCGAGGGGAAAGGGAAGGAGAAGAGGTTATAGGGTCTGTGTGCAAATCAATAATATAGGAAAAGGGTTGAAGCCCTTCAGTCAAGAGTTTTAGTGGGTTAGGGAGGCATTTAAAAAGCAGGATCTCAGAAGGTAATAATCGTTCTATTACTGTCAATGCCACATCTTGCAAGCAAAGAAATAGTAAAATATAACAGTATCTGTGGCCAGACAAATGGTCGAGGAAGGAGGGATTCAGAATCTTGAGCTTGGTGGTGAATTCTGAGGCAAGAGGAATCTGTTCAAGATGGATCCTTTCAAGAGCTCGGGCCAAAGTCCTCACAGAATGGTTAACTTGATGGAGGCAGAATTAAAGTAATTTGGCATAGCCCCAGGATAAGAATGTTAGAACAGACAAGTAAAAGTACAGAAGTCTCAGAGAGGCATGGACTAGAAATGTAAAAATAAATTTCAGAGCAAGGAGAGATCAGACATGTATCAAACATAAGGCAATTTAAGGTGAGCTTGTAATGTATCTTCATAAATACACAGATGTGTGTAAATATGAATGGTGAGTCACAGGTACAAGCCATCACTTGGGACTGTGATATAGTGGCAATGACAGAGAACTGGCTAAAAGAAAGGGAGGATTGGGATTCTGACTACAAAATATCCAGGAATGATGATGAAAGGAAGGGAGAAAGGGGACAGAAGTGCTCCAGTGATGATAAAGAAATTGTTGTACTCAAGAGCACTAGCACAAATCAAAAACTGATAGACAAAACATAAATTGGATAGGTAGCTAGCTTTCAAGGAGAAGATAGTTTGGATATAGAGAAGGCTTATTCCCACAAGGGGGAAAGGAAAAATATCCAAAGATTGAAATAAATAAGGAAATCACAATGTCAATTGTAACACTTACAATGCAGTAGAAAGCCAAGCTAATCACAGAAGAGATCTAAAAATAAAATGTGAGGGGGGAAAGGAGAATACAGATTGGCAGTTAACATCAAAAGGGACACAAAATTTTCCCACATATGAATAATAAAAGGATATTGAAAGTCATGGTTGGAATCAATTAGGGACAATTAAAAATCATATGTGGCTGAAGGCAGATGAGAAGAGAGTGCTGTCAATGTAACATTAATGGAGGTGGTGGTAAGGACCTTGAATAGGATAAAAACAGATAAAGAATAGATACCCTGCATGAGCACTGGTTACAATCCTCCTATGCTTCTTAGATATAAGAGCATAAGAACTTTAGGAACTTCCAAACAGTTATTGGATAGGCAGATGGAGCACTCCAGAATTATAGGGAGGGGATAGCTTGATCTTGGGATTGGACATTGCTCGACACCACATTGAAGGCCGAAGTGCCTGTACTGTGCTGTAATGTTCAATGTTCTAAAAACTAGGAGCAAGGAATAGGCCATCTGATCCCTCGAGCTTGCTCTGCTATTCAATAAGATCATGGCTGATCTTTTTGTGGACTCAGCTCCACTCACCCACCTGCTCACCATAACCCTTAATTCATTTACTGTTCAAACATTTATCTATCCTTGCCTTAAAAATATTCAATGAGGTAGCCTCAACTGCTTCACTGGGCAGATAATTCCACAGTTTCACAACTCTTTGTGTAAAGAAGGTCCTCCTCAACTCAGTCCTAAATCGGCTTCCTCTTACTTTGAGGCTATGCCCTCCAGTTCTGGATTCACCTGCCAGTGGAAACAACTTCCCTGCATCTATCTTTTCTATTGCCTACCAAAACTGTACACAGTACTCCAGGTGTGGCCTCACCAGCACTTATACAGCTGCAACATAACCTCGTTGTTTTTAAATTCCATCCCTCTAGCAATGTAGGACAAAATTTCATTTGCCTTCTTAACTACCTGCTGCACCGCAAAGCAACTCCTTGAGATTCCTGCACAAGACGCGCAGGTCTCTCTGCAAAGCACCACACTGCAATTTTTTAACATTTAAGTAATAGTCCACTTTGCTGTTATCCTTACCAAAATGGATGATCTCACATTTACCAACATTGTTCTTCATCTGCCAGATTCTCCTCCACTCAGTCAGGTTACCTGTATCCTTTGAAGACTTTCAGCGTCCTTTGCACATTTTGCTCTCCCCCCCATCTTAGTGTCATTTGTGAATTTTGACACACTACACTTGGTCCTCAACTGCAAATCATCTGTCTAAATCATAAACTTTGCGATCCCAACACTGATTCCTGAGGCACACCACTAGACACATCACTGGATCGCCAAGCAGAAAAACACCCATTTATCTTGATTTTTTGCTTTCTGTTAGTTAACCACTTCTCTATCCATGCTAATGCATTACCCTTAACACTGCACCTTCATCTTATGTAGCAGTCTTTGGTACAGCACCTTGTCAAATGCCTTCTAGAAATCCAGATACACCACATGCACAGTTTCCACATTGTCCACTGCACATGTAATGTTCTCAAAGAATTCCACAAAATTAATCAAACATGACCTGCCCTTCATGAATTCATACTGTGTCTTACCAATGAGACAATTTATATCCAAATGTCTTGCCATTTCTTCTTGATGATAGATTCAAGCATTTTCCCTACTACAGAATTATAGGCTAACTGGCCTATAGTTACCTGCCTTTCGTCTATTTTTTTAAATAGTGGCATCACATTTGATGTTTTTCAATCTGCGGGACCACCGCAGCGTCCAGCAAATTTTGGTAAATTACCACTTGTGCATTTGCTATTTTTCCTGCCATCTCTTTTAATACCCTGGGATGCATTCCATCAGAGCCAGGAGGCTTGTTTATCTTTAGCCCCACTGACTTGCCCAACACTACCTCTTTTATGACGATAGTTTCTAGGTTCCCACCTGCCATAGCCTTTCTGTCATCAATTTCTGTATGTTATTTGTGTCTTCCACTGTGGAGACCGACACAAAATACCTGTTCCTCAACCATTTTCTCATTTCCAGTTATTACATCCCCTTCTCATCCTCTGAAGGACCAATGTTTACTTTTGCCATTCTTTTTCACTGTATATATTTGTAGAAACTTTTGCTTTCTGTTTTTATATCCTGACCTAGTTTATGCACATAATCCATCCTATCTTTCTTTATAGCTCTTATTGTGGCTTTTTGCTTTCTTTTAAAGATTTCCCAATCCTCTTGTTTCCACTAATTTTTGCCGCTTTGTACATATTTTGTTTCAATTTGTTACCCACCTTTATTTACTTGGATATACATGCTGATTATCTCTTTTTCTATAGTACTTCCTTATCACTGGTATATACTTTTGCTGAGCATTGTGAAAGATTGCTTTGAACATCCTCCATTCTTCCTCAATTGTCCCTCCATAAAGTTTTTGCTTCCAATCTACTTTAGCCATCTCCTTCCCCATCCCTTTATAGTCTCCTTTGTTTACATACAAGTGTTTATTGGACTTTACTTTCTCACGCTTCACTTATATTTTAAATTCGACCATACTGTGATCGCTTCTTCCAAGAGGATCCCTAACTGCAAGATCATTAATTATTCCTGTCTCATTACACAGGACTAGATCTAGGATAGCTTGTTCCCTTGTCAGTTTCATTACATTCTGTTTGAGGAAGTTATCGTGGATATATTCTATGAACTCCTCTTCAAGGGGCCTTGACTGACCTGATTTGACCAATCGATATGTAGATTAAAATCCCCTATGTTAATTGCTATACTATTTTTACATGTATCAGTTATTTCTTTGTTTATTTCTCACCCCACCATGATGTCATTATTTGGTGGCCTACTACATCTATCAAAGAACAAAGAACAAAGAACAAAACAGCACAGGAAACAGGCCCTTCGGCCCAACGAGCCCGCGCCGCCACCCCGATGTTCCCACCTGTACCCACGATCCCTGTCCATGTTAATAGATCTATGGATTGAAAACCAAATTTGAGACAATTTAGGGAGAATTTGTTTTGCCAATTAGCCTAAGAGCGCATCTTTGCGATGTGGGAGGAAAC
This sequence comes from Sphyrna mokarran, assembly GCA_024679065.1. Classification (NCBI taxonomy): domain Eukaryota; kingdom Metazoa; phylum Chordata; class Chondrichthyes; order Carcharhiniformes; family Carcharhinidae; genus Sphyrna; species Sphyrna mokarran. The sequence continues at coordinate 70,267,366 of JAGIQG010000011.1, read as the reverse complement.
CAGAGCACCCGGAGAAAACCCACGCAAACACGGGGAGAATGTGCAAACTCCCACAGACACAAGCCCAAATCCATGTATCTGCACAGCACAGTGACTTTTTCTCCTTACTATTTCTAATTTCCACCCAAATGGATTCAACCTTTTTTTCCATAAAACCTATATCATCTCTCACTACTGCTCTGATATCATTCTTGAAGATCAGAGCTACACCACCTCCCTTACCTTCCTGTCGGTCCCTCCGAACAGGTTGATATCCCTGGATATTCAACTCGCGGTCGCGACCCTGAAACCATGTCTCTGTAATGGCCACCAAATCATACTCATTTGCAATGATTTGTGCTATCAACTCATTTACCTTGTTTCAGATGTTAAAAGCATTCAGATAAAATTTTGTACCTTTTTTTTGAATTCCGTTAATAACATCTCCTGAGTTCTCCTTCCTTTTAGCTTTTTTCCTGATTTTTGATGTAATTGGAACCTTCTCCCCACATTTTGTCCTTGCTCCCTCCTTCTTGGAGTCTTTACATAGGTTCCTATCTTCCAGGTATATTAATTAAAACCCTCCCCAACCACTCTAGCCAACAGTCCCCCTAGGACAATAATTCCAGTCCTGCCCAGGTATAACCCGTCCAACTTGAACAGGTCTCACTTCTCCCAGAACAGATGTATTTTACATTCTTTCATAGTGCGGTATTCCATGTGAACCTTATTAAATGGCTTATCATCCAGAAACTGAGTAAAACTATACAGCTGATGAAATATCTTTTTTTCTATCTAAATTATTTCCTAAATCTTAGTATTTCTTATATTAACAGAATAGGACTGAAGGGCAGACCGGGGTCTTTGCCCATGCCTTCAGTGGTTCATTGTCAGACCAGTGTTCCTGCTTATTTCCTCTGGTAGCGGACACCTAATAAAAAGATGAAATTGACTGTTTGGACGTGAATACTGTATAGTTCAACTTTTAATATGTTAGAAGTTCAACTAGCTGGACCTCGGTCTTGCCAAGAAATTGCTATGTTGTGACTAAGCAATAATTTGCAAAGGCATGAAGGATGTGAAACATAAGAAATAATGCAAGAATAGACCATTTGGGCCCAGAGCCAACTTTTTCATGCAATTTCTTTTTCCTTCTCATTCCCTTTAATCCATGATCACCTGACAGGCCAAATATATCTGTCTATCTCAACCTCCGACATACTCAATAATGGGGCAACCTCAACACTCTGGCACAGAGAATCGCAAAATTTTACAACCCTCTGAGGTAAGAAATTTTTCCTTGTCCCAATCTTAAATGATTGGCACTTTCTCCTGAGAATATGGTTCTTCCAGATTCCACAGCCAAGGGAAGCAACCTATCTTGACGAAATTACCTCAGAATCAAAGCATCATTCTCCGATGGCCTTGGGCATGACCTAACAAGCCTCAGGTGGGCGAATGGGTAAAATTCCAGCATCTGTCTTTCTCCCATCAGGTCCCTTCAGAATATTGTGTATTAATTTGGAATTATTTTGTGGGAAAGATGATGAATTCTGCTCCACATTTCCACAAGTATAAATCTACCCTTCAGTAGCAACCTCTAATAGTCCATTTGGGATTTTTGCTTAGGCAGCAAGTAGACAAGGTTACCCTAAATTGTGCAGGCTCTGGTCAGCACAGCGAGGTTTTGAGAAGCAATTTCAAGCAGTCATTGAGCATACTGTTTGCATATGCCGGTGCGGTTTTTACCTACACATCTATATGGGAGCCTTTATCAAATTAATGGAGCCTTTATTAAATTAATGAGAAGTACACGTTCAGCATATTGAACACCTTGGTGCATGTTTTAAGCCCGCAAAATGAATTTCCTGGCTATAATATATTAAGAAGAGTCACAATCGGGTGAATTACATATAGATTAGATTTATACTGGTATGTTATTATTCCATGGTATGATGATTGCAGCATTTGCTGTATCAGGTGTAATAAATGTTGTCATTTGGTTTATTGCAAATTTTCGGATAATATGAATTTCTACCAGAGACACTAGCAAGCACTGCATCTGAATTTGTTGCTGCAAGGTAGCATATAGCTGCTCTCATTTCTTCCACATGCTTATGTTTTTAAACAATGTGACATAAATGTTAATGAAATGGTTTGCAGACTCAGCCCAAGTAAGTTCTCAGTGGGCACTCTGAAAACAGGAAGATTGCAAATAGCCGCACAAACTATGGGCAGGATTTTCCAGCCATTCCTACATTAGGATCTTCCAACGACAGTGACCTCCCTGCCAGGGGTTCCTGGAAAACCCTATTGATAGCAGCGGGACTGGAAGAGCCCCCAGCCAACCAAGGGTGGGTTACTCCCGCTACCGCAAAACACACCATGGGGAGTGTGCAGAAAATCCCGCCCTATGTCTGTATGGAAATAGAACAAAGAAATGCTTTGGCCTTGGAGATCATGAGTGGCAAATTGTTTTTTATGGTCATCATAATGTCAGAGTAGTGTCATCAATAAGTTTTATTTTTTCTAATCACACAAGATGCACACACTGTAAAATTAAACAAAGATTACGGTGCTACAACAATAACAACAACACTGCATTAAGGCAATACCTCTAACATAGTAAAACATCCGCAGCTACATAAAAAGAGCATAGTTCCTCAAGCACCATTTGGTATCAAACCACATAAAGAGAGATGAGAACAGATGGCAATAAGCTTGGACTAAAAGTTAGACTGTAAGTCGAACTTTAAAAAGAGATGAAGATAGAGAGGTGCAGAGGTTTGGGGAGGGAATCCCAAAGCTTAGGGCATACATATCTGAAGATAGAGCCACCAACGATGGAACAATTGGCGACTTGGAGATTTTCACAGTAACTTCATTGCAGGAATTAATAAGTAAACTTTAACTTTAATCTTACCCTGCTAAGCCCCTGACACGAAGGGACACTTTAGCATGGCCAATCAACTTAATGTGCACATCTTTGGACTGGGAGGAAACCACAGCATCTGGAGGAAACCCATGTAGACATGGGGAGAACATGCAAAACTCCACACAGACAATGACCCAAGGTCATAATTGAGAGGTGATTCCTGAGGCTGTGAGCCAACAGTGCTAATTGCTGTGCCATTGAGCCATAGCATCATTTCCAAAATCAGCTGCATGGCATACTGAAAATCAAAAACTAAAATTATAGGGCATTTTGATACATTAACTAGCTTAATAGAAGATGTTTTAAAAAAAGGCTAAATCAGAGAAAAATCCATCAAAGAAGATGGTGTTCAGCATTGTACAAGCTACACAATGACAAGATAGTATGTAATGAAAATAAAGAGATGAAGTGAAATTATCAAGACCGAGCAGCAATATTCAGAAGGGATAATCTGGAAACAACTCACAAAGCATAACATCAGATACAGTAATTGGCTTTGGAAATCACAGAAACAAAATTTTTTCAGAGCCATTAGACTAACAATTGCTCACTGACCTCCCACCACCAACTATGCATTGAAAACTTGGATAATCATTTCCATTTGCAAAGTACAAAATCACAGGGTGGATTTGATGAGCAAAACCAGATGGCTCACTTCAGCTTATCCATTTAGAAACATCCAATGTCTCTAAAATAACTCTACACCTCCAGCTCCGGTGGTCATTTGCTTTCCCTTTCTAGACTATTTATCTTTTATAATTCTACATGATTTGAGTTGATTTATTATTGTCACATGTATTAGCATACAATAAACAGTATTGTTTCTCGTGCGCTATACAGACAAAGCATATCATACACAGAAAAGGGAAGAAGACAGTGCGGAATGTGGTGTTATAGTCATAGCTAGAGTGTAGAGGAAGATCAGCTTAATGCGAGATAGGTCCATCCAAAAGTCTGATGGCAGCAGGGGAGAAGCTGTTCTCAAATCAGTTGGTATGCAACCTCAGACATTTGCATCTTATTCTTGACAGAAGTAGGTGCAAAAGAGAATGTCCAGGATGCGTGGGGTCCTTAATGATATTGGCTACTTAAGGATCCCATGCACCTTGGACATACTCTCTTCCACCTTCTTCATCAGAAAAAAAATCCATACCGACAGGTACATAAATTCATCATAGCTGTTTCCAGACTTGTTATCATTACTTCCTTTCAAAGAATGGAAGGACTAAATTATCTCAGGAATCCAACAAATCTGATTTCAGGTGGAGAAACCTGCCAGTTGAAATGGTGGCATTGTGCAGCATTGAGGGATCAAAATGAGCCAGCATGGATTCCATACCCTATCGCTGGTGACCAGACTCTGATTCAGCCATCCTGTCATCAACTCAACACGTCAATGCTCCAGGCACCATATTTAAAAGGCAGCCCCTGCACACCACTTCACACACTTCACACTCCACTGGTAAGACACGGCTGCAGATCGAGAAGCATTCTGGAACAAATTTCACTAATGCCTGCCTCGAGCACCTGCTGGATGCAGTGGAGGCTCATTGCAATGTACTCTACCCAAGCTCTGGGCAAAGGTGACCAATCCAGCACAGGAATCAGTGACAGTGGTGGTCAATGCCAAAGGAAGAGAACAGCCATCCAATGCTGTAGGAAGATAAATGAACTTCTTCGCTCAGCCAGGGTAAATCACTCTTGTCATCATTCTCAAATCACACTCATCAGATATCCACAGGGATTTCACACAGTGCCAGCTCAAAGATTACCATCACTAGTCTCCCACGCACATCTTCATTTCTCTTACGAGTGTTGTCCTCATCACCTCCCTCGTCCCATTCTCTCTCCATAGATGCCAAGCACCTTTATTATCTTCTCTGGCAGACACTCTCTCCATCTGTCTTCAAGCAGAATAAGCTAGCTCACAACAAGAAAGAGAGATCCCAAATGGGTGGAGGGATGCCAGAACTGAAGGAACCTCATGGACCTGTAGAGAATCATTAATCTGGCTGGTGAAACAGTGGCCCATTCCTACTGATGGTGGTGCTGGACCAAGTGAGAATCCAGCACTGCAGTATCCAACAGGCGGTCATGTTAAGAGTGATGCCTCCTGCTTCTCAGGCTGCTGTCATGCACTTGCCTTTCTTTTGCAGGCATATCCGGGAAGTAGCTGAGGGGAGTCCACAAGCCAAGTGCTCAATTGCAGCTCCAACAATGACACAGAACAGGGATTCAAAGACGCTGAAATAGAAGAACCATCACAGCGCACAGACACACACTCCGGGGGTAACAACGGCTCAAGGAGATTCAGAGTGACAGTCTGGTGAGTACATCACACTGTCTGATCTACAGCAGTCTAGGGTGCTGGCACCCAAAGAATTGCTGGAGGTCAGGAAACCTGAGCCTGAGTCAGACGAGAGTCTCTGGGACTCAGTGAAGCGTCAGATGCTGAAGCTCCAAAGGCAAGGTCATGAAACTTAGAAGGGGTCACTGCTGCACCCCTTAGATTATGAGGCTTGATGGAAAAGTCCATTCATCCCAATAAAATTTTCTTCTGTACATAAACTTCCATTAATGCCACCCTCTCATGGCTCCTTGTTATGATGACAGTGTTCCTGACAGTCTGAAGTGAAAACTTGATTCCTAGGATTACTAGTGCAGAGATGTTACCTCTATGCCACTGCCTCCCCCAAGGAAAGAAGTACTTTTAACAAGGTCCATTGTGTTAAATGAGGTTTGTCTGGCTTTCTAAGAGCATGCTAAATTTATAATAACTGCTAATCACCCTCGTGGCATTGAAAAGCTTATTGTGTACTCATGAATTGTCAAATTTTTACAGTATGGTATAGAGTCCAATGTATTTTTTAATTTTATAGTTTGTTTATGGCATGTTATTTTCACCTTTATCCAATCATTATAACTTATTTCACTGTAAATTTGAACTGAAAAATGAATGACAATCAATACTTTAAACTTTCTGATTTACTGTTTATTAAAATATACAAATCTGATTGGCTTTTTGCCTCTCTTTCTGTTATTGCTATTGCTGGACATCTGAATGCCCCAATGACTAGGTGACAGATCTAAATTGCCATTGGGAGAAGGGATAATCCACATCACAGAGATTGCTAGATCTCTAAGGGCTTTGCTGCTGACTGTAAAATCCAGCCTAGTGTTTCTGCTGTGACTCAAATTAATAATTATCACGCATTATTCAGATCAGAGAACTCCGCACAAGTCTCGGTAAAACAGCCTCCGACAAACATCATAATCGGAATTTGGGACAAGTGAGGTGAGAATGACATGCTCCATTAACCTCGGGCAAATGAGTTTGCAAAATATCGGCCCATAATTTTGTTGATTGGTGCACCTCAGTGCCACAACATGTTCCACAGTGAGTTTACAGACACTGACAGATCTCTTTCTGATATATGCTAAAATAGTTCAACACTGTTCATAGATTCCATATGTCACTGATTTTTCGCCAATGTGAAGGAGCTTCCAATTATCCATATTGAATTTCATCTGTCATTTTGCAGCTCCATTATAGATTTTATCTAGTTCTCGTTGTAAGTCCTTGAATACCTATCAGATTCAACTGCTGCTACCTCAGGCATCAATCTCCCCCTTGGTTTAGTTTTATTGCCATTGAGTTTCGAATGCACACCCTTCACTATAAATTAGAAAGTATGAGGGCTCCATTGATCCTGATATAACACTCAGTTCCTCCCGCCTCAACACACTCCATTCATATAAGAAGTACCTGCTGCTAACTTCTTTTTAGATTTTTTTTTATCCACATCCCGATTTCATCAAAGTCAGGTGTCTGTGCCAGACTATCATTAGTCTTTGAATGTAAAATGTTGCATATGAGAAAATGAAAAGGCATTATAATTTAAGATATTATAACAGGACTACTGAATGTAAAAGGAACCAAGACAACATTTCTCCAGTAGGTTTGCTATCAAGTTGAAAAGATGGAACCCCCATTGAACAACGGTGAAACCATTGCACTGGAAAGCACCTAAAGTATAAAAATTGATTGTGCAAGTGTAGTTTTATTGCCATCCCCTGGTGCAAGATTCAGCATCTATTTTACTATATTCATTAGCACATCCCCGGCCTTCATTTTTTGTCTGCCCTGACAGGTTCATTCCTTTCTAATTTTCTTCAAATTTGATTATGTAAAAAAAAATAAAGTTTTTGTTAAGAGGAAAAGCTAAAATGTATGGAAGTGATAAAATCTCCTACGAATCTGTCTACTAGAAGAAATGTGAGGAATGGTTTCATGCAGAACAAAAACTTAAGAGGCATCTTCATCCCGCAGTTGTGCGCAATCCTTGAAATGAAGCCTGAGAAATTGGGATTACTTCCATTGATCTTGTAGGTGCTATGAATGCCCTTAAGGCTCCAAAATTGCATCCGTGATATTCCAACACTTCTGGGATCTAGCATGCCCAGACGCCAATGTGATGAAGGTGTTAGGATGTGCTTGCAGGGTATCTATGTCAGAAGTATGCAAAGAAGACAAATTATGACTCACAGCAGGACAAGGACAGCATAGACTGAGCCTGTAAATATAAGTTGGGAAACGAACTGTTGTGTAAGTTTGGAATGAATTTCATTTTCTTTTGCCAGAGAAAAGCAGGTGGAGCAAACACAAGCACACAGCTTCGCTAGAATTGCAGATCAATCTACAACACCGATTTGATGCCAACACTACCATGTGGAAGATCAACATTTCAGTAACTTCTCATTTAAGTTTCTGGACACCATTTTGGAGTCTCAAGGGCATTCATAGCACTTACAAGATCAATAGAAACAGGACTAATTTCTGATGACTCAAGCTAAAAGGAGTCCAAATCTCAGCAACTGGTTTTACTAGCACATGGATTGAATATTGGTTAATAGACAGGAAACAGAGAGCTGGAAAAAAAATGAGTCTTTTTCAGAGCGGGAGATGGAGACCAGTGAGGTACCACTGTGATCGGTGCATGGGTCCTGGTTATTCACAATATATCACAATGATTTATGGATGACACAACTTTTGGTGGAGTTTTCTGAGACTAAACAGCAAGTAAAGAGACTTCAAGGTGAGTTAGATAAGTTTATTGAGTGGCAAATTCATGGCAGATTAAGTATAAAGTGAATGAATATGAAAGTTATGTGATTATGAATGAATATGAAGCTAGCACAAGGGGACACAGCTTTAAATTAAGGGGTGATAGTTATAGGATGGATATCAGAGGTAGGTTCTTTACCCAGAGGGTGGTTAGGGAGTGGAATGTCCTGCCTGCGGCAGTTGTAGATGCGCCAAGTTTGGTGGCGTTTAAGAGGTTAGTTGATAAGTTTATGGAAGAGAAGGGAATGGTTTAGTTTGGAGGGTCATTGCTTTTTATAATGGTCGGCGCAACATCGAAGGCCAAAGGGCCTGTTCTGCGCTGTAATGTTCTATGTCCTATGTTCTATGTTCTATGAAATTATCCACTTTGGTAAGAAAACCAGAATGGCAGAATATTATTCAATAGATGTACAAAGGGGCCTCGGTATCCTTGTACACCAGTTGTTGAAAGCAAACAACTAGATACAACAAGCAATTAAGAAAGTAAATGGTATGTTGATCTTCATTGCAAGATAATTTGAACAAAGGTGGAAGAATATCTGTATAGGGCCTAGGTGAAACTGCACCTGGAATATTATATACAGGTTTGGTCTCCTTCTCTAAGAAACCATGTACTTGCCATAGAAGGGATCCAACAAAGGTTCACCTGATTCCTGTGGTGGGAGGATTGTCATTTAAGAAGAGATTGGATCAACTAATCCTATATTCATTGGAGTTTTGAAGAATGAGAGGCAATTGTGTTTCATCCCATTGATTAGGTTGGGTTAGGTTGATTGACCTTACTAAATTGCCATCAAGGGTGGAATTCTATGGCCTCGCTCGCCCCAAGGCCAGAAATTCCTGTCCAAAGTCAATGGTCCTTCCCATTATCCACCCCTCGCCTACTCTGATTCTCATGGAGGGCCAAGCAGTAGAATTCCAGCATTAGTGTCAGGGCAGAATAAATATGTGGGGTTTTGGGATAAGGACTGGTTGGGATTGTGGTTGGTGCAGACTCAATGGGCTGAATGGTCTCCTTCTGCACTATAAGGATTTCTATGATTGAAACGTGCACAATTCTGACAGAGCTGGATAGACTGCATGTAGCAATGTTGTTTCCTTTGGTTGGAGGGTTTCGAACAAGGGGTCACAGTCTCAGGATATGGGGTAGGCAATTTATGGCTGAGATGAGGAGAAACATTTCACTCAAGAGGGTGGTGTACCTCTGGAATACTCTACCACAGATGGCTGAGGAGGCACATTGCTGAATATGTTTAAGAAAGAATTGATAGGTTTCTGGATTCTGAAGGTGTCAAGAGATATGGTGTTGGGATAGAATCATAAAAGTACAGAAGGAGGCCGTTCAGCCCAATCCCTCCAAGGCCCTATTCCTGTAATCTCACACACTTACCCTGCTGATACCCCTGACACTACGGTCAATTTAGCGTGGCTAATCTTTGGACTGCAGGAGGGGATCAGAGCACTCAGAGGAAACCCATGCAGACATTGGGAAAACACAAACAGTGATCTGAGGCTGGAATTGAACCTGGATCCCTAGCGTGTGAGGCAGCTGTGCTAAGCACTGTGCCACTGCGCTACCCATAAGGAGGATCAGCCATGACCATACTGAATGGTAGAGCAGTCTACTCTTGCTCCTTTTTTATGTTTTCACATGGTGCTAAGATATTGTTACATGCTGATGTATCCAGTCAATAACAACCCATTAGAGCTGGTTAGATGCTAAAGTTATTGAAATAAACAGGAAGCACAAAACAAGCATTCATTTTTTGAACAGAGTTAATCTGTGTGCCATTCTTCTGGGGGTTTCATGAATTCCTGTAGCAGAACACTGATGTCACGTTGTTCCCCAGTGAGCTGGTGCACATTTTCCCAGTCTTCAAGGTGCCAGATGGCATGGACAGATGAACCCTGGAAATGTTCCCACATAACAGCAACATGGAAATTGTGCAGGAAGTTACAACTCCAATTGAGCAATAACCATGCAACTGGAACACTCCAAGACTCCAGTTTAAATTTGGAGGCTTCAGAGGGTTCCGATTCGTTTAGCAGAATAGTTACTCCAAAAACGTTAGAAGGATTAAAATCAGTTCAAACTTCAGGGTAACTAAACTACTGACCACTTGGTTCCCCACAGGACCCCGATTAATCCCCAACATACCTGACCACCTGATGACACCCCCTCTCTCACTCAGACCTCACCAACCACCTGTTTATCCTTACTTCCTGACTACTCCATCCCAACTTTTTCTCTGCTACCCCCACAACTCCCAACGATGCCCAGTTGACTCCCCCGCTCCTCATCTTGCACACCTACCTATCTCCTTTCAATAGTTTGCCACAGTTGTTGAGATATTTAAACTTACTTGAATAAGGTAGTCAGTGATGTCAAAAGAGGACATAGCTTGGCTTCTCCCTACGCTACTCCAATCCAAGGTAAGGACTTCAGGACCAGTATGCTCTATATTTTTCAGTCAATCCAGATCAGAGGTTTGGAGAGCTCCAGTATAGGGAAAGAAAATATAAGAGTGATAATCCATGGAAGAATTGCTCCAAGCTATCCTTACACCAGCCTGGTTGAGGTTTGCAGGGAAGATCGGTTGTAGGTGCCCCAGTGGGAAATGGAAAGTATTTGAGATCGTTCAAGGATCCTGATTCGAAAAGTATTCTCCCTGATTTAACTACAGATAAGGCTCTAGTCTGTTCTGGTCAGAATTGTTGGCGATAATCGGGTTTGAACAACAAACTAATAATTTGAACAACTATAACTGTGTACAGAGTGCTAGGATGTGCTACCGACCTCGACAGCTCCAGCATCGATTCACATGACTTTCTGAAACTATGTCCCTTTAAGGGATTTGCAACTACACCAACTTAATGAAAATCTATCTAATTAAACTAGAAAATCAATGTCAGCATCGTGTAACACTACATAGATTTGAACATTATATTAGTTAAGAGCTAAATCTTACCCAAAAATAACTTACTCAGTGCACGTGTTCATTGGCATATTTAGCAACCACCTTTGTAACATTTCAACAACTGGAAAATATGTTTACATTTATTTTAACTGTTTACACTGAATCATTCAAAAATATGTTTTAACATCTTAAATTGACAATTAATGCAAATACTGTGGTAAGAGAATTCAGAAGAGAAGAATAAGAATTCATTTTTAATACACAGAGTGCACATTTGCATTTCACCTTTTGGGATTTTCTTAGATCACGCAATAAGCTGCATCTTCCATGATGAAGAAAAGTTGAAATGTGAATTGTGTGGTCAATAGTACGTTAGCTTCACGTTTCTGCTGTGCAACCGGTGTTGAAATATACATACGTTTAGAATAAACAGCACCATTGCAATAGACCAGAATTGAAAAAAACTCGAGAAACGGATGTGACAGCCTGAAAAACGAACTCGTCACTTCAAAATGTAAAGTGCGATGTCAAAGAAGTAATATGCCGTTTTTTTCTGTTTAACTTCAGCATTTAGTATGTCATCTCAGATTTCATCAGAATTATCTTTTTTTGCAATTGGTTTCTTCTGATTAGAATCTAATAGTTTTTGGTTACTGAAACCAATGAGAATATTCTGTACAGCATGATTTCTTATTCAATTCTTTCCATTCTTCTCTGTGGAAAAGCCTCTTCTGAGTTGTTGCTGGTGAGTCTCACTTTTATCCTCCCCTGTTTGGCACTTAAATTGGAGTTAGGAATTAACTTCCATCATTTCTGCAATAATCTGACCAACAGGAATTGTAAATTGCCGGTGGCAAAAGAACAGTGGGTCAAAGCCAACAAGTTTTTCCTTAATAAGCAGGTTAGTCCCAGCTCAATCTGTTGTTTTAACCTGAACTCTGTGTGTGGCAGAAGCATTAAATTTCCTGTCAGATCAAAGAAGTTCAATTAGTTCCATTGTGGGTCAAATGAAGTAAGTGGGATGCTAGGCTATTTCAAAAAGAACATAGGCTACTCCAATCCTGGCCATCACCAGCAACTCTTCCCCACTGCCACCCCTTAATGCCAAGCTCATTGTCTCTTGCCTTCTCTTCAGATACTGCTCACCCATTTATAGGTCACTTCATGATGGCATTGGATACTCCACAAGCGTACAAAAGCAAAATGCTACAAATGGATCTAGAGAAAAGATCATCAACGTGAAATGTTGGCAGGAATTTTCCTGTCCTGTCTGCTATGGGAATCGTAGTGGGCAGAGGTCCATTGATCTCGGGTAGGGTTCTTCTGTTTTGCGGTGAGTGCGGCTGGTGATTCCCACCCATTAACTTTGTTTTTCTCTTTCCACATACGCTATCTGACCTGCTGAGTATTTCCATCATTTTCTGTTTTTTATTTCAAGCATCAAGTGTCATCGGCATTCTACCCCTCTGATCGTCAACTGTCTCTCGGTCACTCATTTTAAGAGTAGAGATGGGAGTCCATTAGTACACTTAGCAAGCATTTTTGTAACATTGTACTGACTCTGGAAAATAAAGCTTACATTTTATTTTTCCTATTTTTATATTGAATCAATAAAACTTAAGTTTTAACATCTTAAAGTGATGATTATGCAAATACTATATGAAGAGAATTCTGAGAGCTTAATTTCAGACATTTCCCCATCCTCTGTATTTCTACTGGGACAATAGAAGCAATCATAGCATTTCATTGGGTTGGAGATTACAACATCACATCAAGCAATTGAACAGAATACTTAATAGAGGAAGTAACAATTTGATTTAGAAGGAATTTAGTCCTTAAAAAAATTCGCAAGAACAACTACAGAGAAAATGGTGCAGCCGCTAGTGGGTTTAATTTGTAAAATATTTGTTTACAATTTTCTAAGTTAATTTATAAGTTGAACCCTACAATTCAGCACGACTACTCTGAAGTGGCTCTATTTATCTGCAGCATTCCTCGGAAATAAATGACAAGTACCATCTTCACATTTTGAGTGCAATGGCTTAGAATCAAATCAAAATGGATTTCACACATTTGTCAGATAACCTTTAGTGGTCAAATCAAACAGCAATTCAATGAAAAATAATTAATGTCAGCATTATGTCATAAGGAAGAATTGTATCTTACCAACTAAATTAGCCATTAGCTCAACTATGCATTCATCTGCCAAAGCCCAAGGAAAGTCACCAACAAAATGTCCATGGCCACCTCTGCAAGATAAATGAAATGCAGTTAGAAAGAAAGGACAGAAATTAATGGCTCCATCACAGTAGTGGTCATGGTGGTTGGAGTTGGGGAGGGGGGTGGTTGTGGAGAGGGGGGCAGTTAGTCTATGCTTGGTTCCTGGACCCAACAGTGTTATTTCTGGGGGCATCCATCTTCTCAGTCCAATCATGGTAACACTGCAATAATTGTCTCCTTGTGGCTTCAAAAAATAACAGAGCTTTTCTGTTCCTCCAGAGAACTTAGTGTGCATTTTTGGGAGGTATGATTGTGGATGTTGTATTTGGTTTGTGACTGCACCTTCGATCTGATGGTCTCTTATCTAAATCTTTTGCATAGGTGCCTATGGGATTTCCTCAGTACTTCATTGCAGCCGGTTTGTGACATTAATAAATGAAGTTAACCTTTTGGTTACATGTAACATATGTCCTTAAGATGGATTTGTCTACTCTCCCTGACCTGTTTGTTTTTGGTAAGGCTTAAGATTCCACCTCAGTGTCAAATGATGTTCTGTAGCCTGGTCAACTATCGATCTACAAAGGATGTGGGCAGTTGTCTGATACTTCCTCATCACTACTCCATTGTGATTTCATAGAGCATGAGTCTTTCCAGGAATGCTGCACCTTTGGTTGCATCTTCACGATTTTCTCGGATTTCAGGAGAGTTGCCAGAGATTTATGGCCCATCTCAATTGTGAATTATAAGGTCATTAAGTAACCTGAAATTTTACAAATCTCTATCACTTCTTGTGTTCCTTTTCAATCACCACAGAACATTTTTCAGTCTCCATAAACAGTCAACAGCAGGGTTTCCCAAGCTGGGTTCCACAGGACTCATCCAGGGATTCCACAGTAAACCCAACAGTTTTAAGTTTGAAATGTATCTATTCTTCCCACTCTTCCAATCAGAGACATGTTGCATACTGCACTGGCTTCTGGTAGGTGCACTGCTCAGCCTATTAACAGCCAAAGTACTGAAAAGCCAGCCTTGGATAAGTCACAGGTAAGGCTGAGAGCAAGATCAAAGGCAACTGGACAGCGGAGCCAGGTAGGTCGCATCTACAGGGAAGGAGAGGCCAGGGCTGTGGGGGCACAAGAGACAGGCTGATTCAGAAGAAGAGAGAGAGGGGTGTATGAGGGTGCATGTATGTGTGTATTTGAGAGAGAAATGTGAGTGTGCACACACATGAGAGAGAGAGAGATGAGAATGTGTGCACATGAGAGAGGTGAGTGAGTGTATGCATGAAAGAGAGTGTGATGAGTGTGTGTGTGGGGGGGAGAGAGGTGAGTGTGCATGTTTGTGTGTGCTTGTGCTTCTTTTGAGTGTGAATCTTTGTGTGTATTTGTGTGTGTGTGTGTGTACACATGTCTGAAATGAGAATCCAGATCTCCAGTTGTGTTCCTAATATTAAATGAATTTGTGAGCAAATGATCAGCTTCACTTTTCCTAGTAAAATGACAAAAATGGAAGACATGTAAATATTTATGAAATAAAAAAGTCACAATTATAATGAATGAATAAATGTAGGAAATAGAAAAATCTTCTTTAAATTTGTTTTTGTATGTTTGTATCTATGTGAATATAAGACTTTTTTTAACCATTTAATTCTTCAATGTAGTAAGAATGCTATGGTTCCATTGGGAGGGCAAAAGGGTTCTGTGGTTGGAAAAATTCATGAAACCTTGATTGAGGCATAGTAAACATTTTCTTTCCCTCTGATCTTGTAACAAAACGGCTTCAAGACCCATTGGTGATGCCTGAATTGCCACTTAGTGTCAATAGTTTGGATTCAGAGTATGCAAGCATGTCCAAAGTGACAGGCAGCTCTTTAATCCTGTCAAAGGCATTCTTCTGCTCGACTCCCCAATAACCACAGCTGTACTTTTCTCAGCGTATCTTGTAAAGGTTTGTTGATGGCAGGCAGATTTTGGATGAATTTCTCCACCTGATTGACCATGCCTAAAGATCGTTGCATATCAGCAACACTTCTGGGACTGTGGAAATGAATTAATCATTTTGTTTTTTTTTGGAAGTCTACTGTGATACTGTGTTGATGTAAAATATGGCCTTAAACTCTAATCATGGTTTTCTAAATTCGCACTTCAGAATAAGGCCTGTTTGTTCAAGCACTTGTAGAACCTCCCTGACTCTACAATCGTGTGCTCCTTTGGTAGCACCATGGATGAGCAAATCATCCATGTGGCAAATAATTCTTTCTCAGCTTTCGAGGATGTTGGACAGAGTGCATTGAATTACTTCTGGCACAGAAGATAAGCAAAAGGGAAGTCAACTGAAACAAAAGCAATTGAGAGGAGTGAAGAATGTAGTCACTAGCCTTGATTCTTGATGACAGAAATCTGCCAAAATCTGTTGCTGGCATCCAACTTCATAAAAACAAACCCTTTTGGATAACTTCAACAGGACACATCAGGGAGTATTTTCCTGTTCTGTCCATTACAAGAGTCATAGCAGTTGAGGGGGGGGTGGTGGGTGGGTGGGGATGGGGGGGGTGGGTGGGGATGGGATGGGGGGTGGGGATGGGGTGGGGGGGTGGGGCAGGGGAGGGGGAGGAAGGGGGACCATGCAATGACCCATTGACCTCGGGTGGGATTCCTCATATCAGCAAATGTGGAATCCCCTCTCCCCCACCCCCTCACCTTAGGGTAAATAAGCCGCTAGGTTTGGCATCTAGAATGGAGCAGTGTGCTACTCACTTTTCAGCATCCCCAGTCCCCAGAACGATTGGGGAAATGTCTTCTGAAGTACAGCTCGAATATCATCCTCTGTTACTTATTCAACCCTTTGTGGAAGACCAAGTCCTGCACACATTACCCTCCTTACAGAGAAAGATGCTGATTTAGTAGGATATCAAGGCGCAATGGAGTGTGCACATTCTCTATGTGTCTGGGTGTGTTTCCTTTGTGTGCTTGGGTTTTATCCCACAGTCCAAAGATGTGCAGGTTAGGTGGATTAGCCATGCTAAATGTGCAGGGTCATGGAGATAGGATCGGGGGGAGGGGGGTTGGTGCCCTGCAAACTGTTCAGCCGCCTCTAACACTAAAGCCTCCTTGGTTTGCAAAATGTCTGCTCGTCCATCATTAAGTGCGCCAACTACAGTGTGCTTGCAAATTAAATTGTGCTTTAAAGCTCCTTAACTGCAACTGCTGGCCAGATATAAGTTATTAATGAATGAATCAGTGGCATCATCCAGTCTTTGGCTCTTTTGGTTGAATTCCACCTGTTCAAAAACACAGATTCCTCTGAGGTCTGAACTAAATATCAAAGATCCTCAAAATCTCCTTATAGGATGCCAAAGTCACTACAACTTCTTGTCTTGCTAGGAAATCATCAGCTCTGGCCTTAAACATGTATAGAAGGATACAGACTTGGTGTTTCTGTGCCTTTTTTGTAAGCCGGGAGCTGTTTGGTTCCTTTCAAACCACCTCCACTAGGACCACCATCATTGTCTTTGCTGCAAAACTTTTGATATGTTGGAAAGGCTGTAGAAAGACTACTATCTGTCCGATGATTGCTGACATCAGATTTGGTCACTGTCTCAAGGTATGTTTTAGTTTTGTTCTTTTTCAGTGTGATGTTGAGCTGTTCCAAGCTCTTCCCATGTGAATTACCAGTCTATGTTTCTTAAACTGCAACCTCCAGTGCTGCCACCATGTTATGTTGTCTCATTTATCCAATTGGAGGTAGTCAGTATATAACTTCTGGTGAAATTATTTCTTTGCACTATTTACAAATACTTCATGATAATATATTGTTCTCTGGACCCAGGTTATTCTATATCTTGCTTTTTGGACATCTGATATTGACGTTTTGCTTACATGCTCATTTAACATTATTTTCTAACATAATCATTAACATTCTATTCTCCAGCCACAATAACTAACATGTATTTAAAACATCACTAATCTGAATTTGGAGCAGGGAGATGCAGGAACTCCTCCTGGTTCCACATGAAAATAATGGGCTGCTGCCAGCTACTACTAAACCTGTTCCACCAAGCTCATTCACTCCATACCTCACCACGCAACTTCCCGACCATCCCAATGTCCTGAAAACCTCCTTCCTCATCTATGACCTTTGATTTAATGATTTCCCGACAATAGAAAAGGACCTATTCTTAGGAAAGCAGAGTTAGTTTTAAGGGATTTATATATGTATAGTAAATATTAGAGATAAGGTATAGTCTTAGGAAGGTTTAATTTAAAGTTTCTGTGTTTGCAAGGAAGCTGTGATTAGCCTTTAGACTGAGCAACAAAAGGGCAATTTTACCATTTTGATTCTAAGTGTTGAATCTGGGAGTGTTTCAGATCCAACTTGTAGACCTGTTAACAGGCGCCCCCATATGCACTCTGCCTGAAAGAAAAGCTGTGATTCCAAATCGCACTGCAGAAACCTGTAGACTACCCTTATCACATCTGAAATGCTGCTGCTCCAATTGGAGCCTTCAACTGCACATGTGCACTTAGAAAAAATAGAAGAATGTTCCACTGCCAAATTCCTCCCAGGCTGAACAGCACTTTCCCCCTTGGCCTCCACAGATATTGTCTCACCCCCACAAGACAACTGTCCCCTTATCCTCTGCACCATCCCAAGCTACCCAGACTGATCACAGCCCCATGGCCCACATCCCCCCCTCCACCGATCGCATGCAGAGTGGCAGGAAGACCCCCCCCCGCCCCGCTCCAGACAGCAATTTAACCCAACTCCTGTCCCCCAACCAGACAGCCATCTGACTTGCTTTCTTCCTCCCCCCACAGGGAGCCATCTGACCACTTCCTCTCCACCTCTCCACCCCCACCCAACCACCAATCCGAGTTAGAGAGCCACCAAAAGCTCTGCACTTAACTCCTTAGAAGCTGGAATGCTCATGTCAGACTTTTGCAGACCATGTCTGTTTCATGTTGAATCTGGATGGGCGAATGTTGTGGTAAAGCGTTGAATGCCGGTAAGTTTGGGTGTCCAGCCCATTAAGTCAATTTAAATGCATGCAAATACATTTAAATAGCTGTCGCGCCTGTTTCGGGGGTGGTCGCGATCAAGGCCATTTTATGCACTTGATAAAAGAGTATGGGGCATGGAGGCAGTCGCAGATCATGCTACTTGTCTCAGGCATGACTTTACTAAGTTGTGCAACTTGATAGTAAAATCGGGCCTAATGTGTCTGTGTGGGGTTTTATTTCATTATCTGAGCTGAGACTCTTATGGTTTAGAGTTTTGGAATGCAAACTCTTGGAGTAAACTGTCGGAAGAGCAGACGGCTTCCTCTGTCTTAAACTCTGCAACAAAAACCTAGTTAGTTCAGAAGGGGAGAAAGAATGGGCTTCTCAGGTCTGCTGGAATCTGGAACTTTGTAACAAAGTAATCTAGTCAAGGCTAGTGCTCCTCAGAGAAAATTAGAACAGAACTAATACAAGATCCAAGGATCCAGAGAGTTGTAACAAGAGGATTTCAGGAAGCCTGAAACTCAGTGATCAAAGACTATTGGAAAACAGACTTCTGCCCAGCGAATCAGGAAAAATTAGGAGAGATCAATTGGTAAAAACTTTTAGAAGAAGAATTTCTAAAAGTAACTCCAGTAATTGTTTTGTTACTGTCTGAACAAAGTGTAAAGTAGTGACTGAGATTTAAAAGGTGGTTGAACTGTGTAATCTCCTTAAAAGTGTGGAAGGAAACAAAGGTTGGTTGAAATACTGACACGGATTCTTTGCTTAAAAGTGGAGTGGAAGCTCTGATCAATTGGGCCTTTGGAACATGTGAATTGGATTTTGGAATGTGGATCACAAAATTAAAGTTTGATGAGAGAAGATTTTAAAGCCCATTTCTTGGAATGGCGTTTAGACCCTCTCATATAGAAATCAACAGGGGGTTCTGAGGAGAACTTCATAAATACTGACTTAGTGTGCTGATGTGATGATTGTAGCTTTTGTAGCTTCAAATGTATTTTGTCTGTCTTCATCTTAGGCCTGTGTAAGTGTTAGGCTAAAGGAAGAGTAGAGAAATCTTGCTTAATGATGTTTTTTATGTTTAATAAATGTTTTTCTTTATTATTACAAACTAATTACAGGAATAAGATGGGTATAGAGAGATATGGACTAAATTCAGATAACTGAGGCTAGCTTAGTGGTTAAAAAAAGGATGGCATGGACAAATTGAGCTGAAGAACCTGTTTCCATGCTGGAAGCCTCTATGAATTTGCAGCCCTGCGGCTCTGTTTCCTCCACATTTGATAAAATAAAAAGTAAAAATAACCATTATGATTTTTTGAGCCAGGGTTCCATTCTGGGATCCTCTTGTCCAATCATAGCAGCAGACGGGATTGGAGCATTATCTTTTCCTAATCTTGGGAATATCATCCAAATCTGTAGCCCTCTGTGTTACCTGCACTTCTCTAATCTTTGCCTAATGAACAGCATCCCTTTTAATTTTCCCACCTTCAGTTGTCACAGCTCTGGAATTATCTTCCTAAAGCTCTCTGACTTTCTATCTCACTTCCTCTTTGAAGGTTTACCTTTGTTTTAACAAAGCTGTTGGATATCTGTCCTAACATCCCCCACTATGGTGGGTGTAATAAATCTTCAGAGGCAGAAGTCCCTTCACCAAAATCCCTCCATTTACAATTCCAACAGCAGGACACATAGCACTATCAGTCAACAGTCTACCTTTGGGAATGCCGGAGGAACTGACACTCCCGATTAAATGCAAGGAAAAGACTCATCAATCGACTCCTTCATCAGGGAATTCATATTCCAGTAGGCCAACCTCAATAGCCTGATTGAAGTTATTAGTGTGGTGTCATATTATCTTTGATAATGCTGTAAAGCTTCCACGTTAAAGGTGCTATGAAAATATGGTTGAATGCACCGGGTAGAAAGTATGCCAGAAAACAATGCAAATACAGTACTTGTAAAAGTTCACTTCACTTGCATTTTGGCCCATTTATCCAGTTCTTCATCGATATAAGCCTTTGTTTTCTTTGGTTGCAACCCAAGGGAGTTTCCGTTGAAGTAAACACAGTCATCCTCTGCCTTTATCAAATTTGGGTCAACTTTAAAATATGAAAAAGAAAAATAACATGGGATTTTCACCGTTCTGTTCACCATAACCCGCCCCCCCCCCATGCCCCTCTCAAAGAACTCTACAATAATTATTTGAAAGATAATTTAATACATCAGTCACAAAATATTCTTGTCATTATTGGTAGCTCCAAATTTGCAACAACCTTGTAAAGTAAGAGAGCTGGTGATAATAAGACATATACTTGGAAGATCCAAAGAGCTCATTGTCCTCCAGTGCCATTATACCACAGCAGCAATAGACATGGTTGGTCTGGTCACATCAGCTGGTGAGACCATCAAAGAAACTAAAGGATTGGAATTTAATGAGAAACTATTTTGGGAACAAAACATAAAAATGCTGGGAAATCTCAGCAGGTCTGACAGTGTCTGTGGATGCCTGAAAATGACTTCTTTGCCTGATTATGTTCTGTAGTTACCTCATTTTTTTTAAAAAAGGCAAGGCTCTTGCAAGTATGAGTTTAGAACTTTTTGATAATGTTCTGTCTTAGCCATGCCTCAGTTTGTGGTTCTCTTACCTTTGGGACACATGCTTCTGAGTTCAGGTCCCAATCTTGCGTTGGAGTGCAGTGCTAATGCTGGTGCAAATCCAGTGCAATGTTAGTGACTGCTGTACTGTCAGAGGCGGTATTGTCTGACAGATCTGTTAAACGAAGGCACCATCTCTCTATTCAGGTGGATTTTGTGGCATTACTTTAAAGAAAATTAGCCAGGGGTTGATGCAGAGTGTGTAATCTCTGGTGTCCTCGTCAATATTTAATCTGTAGTCCACATCACAAAAGCATAATTGTAGCAGGTTTATTGTGTCCCTCTAGTTAGGAAGCAGGGATTGTAAGCAAGCAGGAGGCAGTGGGGGTAGGGGGGAGAAGGGAAGAGTGCATGGAGCTATATAGATTCCATGAGGGATAGCTTAAAGAAGAAACAGATGCCCTGGCGTGATGCACTGCAGAATTCTATGTGGTAAAAGCAAGGCAAAGTTGCCTTGAAGCCACTATCAAGCGGCTGGAGAACCAGTGAAAGGAATTGGTTGATGCATCCATTTACTAGACATTAAACCAGATTGTCTGGACAGCAGAGTAACCCTCTGAGACTGAGAAGCCTGAGTTAAGGAAAGCATCCTTCATAACATGGATGGCAAAACAATGTGACTCATATGGCTATGGGGAATTGGAGATAGAAGTCCATTAACCTGCTGGACACAAGTTATTTCTGTTCCTCTTGCTGTGCAATCTGGCTGATTTAATTGAGTAAGAAGTCTTACAACAACAGATTAAAGTCCAACAGGTTTACTTCATAGCAAACACCACTAGCTTTCGGGGCTTTGCCCCTTTGTCAGGTGAATGGGGAGTTTTGATCACCAACAGGGCATATAAAAGCAAACACTCAGTTTACAGGATACTGATTAGAATGTGAGTCTTTACAGCTAATCAAGTTTTAAAGGTGCAGACAATGTGAGTGGAGTTAGCATTAAGCATAGGTTAATGTACCATTCCTCGAGTATCCTTTCCTGCAGCATACATGATACCTTGGGGAGACCATGAACATGCCATGACAGTGGATGAATGAACACTGCTTGACAATCACCAGGCCAGACTGTTGTCTTCCTGTTGGAAAACACTTCAGCAGTCACGGACTTTTGGCCTCTGATCTTTGGGTAAACATTCTCCAAGGCAGCCTTCACAACATACAACAGCGCAGAAACTGATAGCCAAATTCCCCATACATAAGGACAGCTTCAACTGGGATCTTGGGCTCATGTCACACTATTTGTAACCCCCATGATTTACCTGGGCTTGTAACATCTCACTTACTGTCCTGTCTTGAGACAATACACATCCTTTTAACCTATGCTTAATGCTAACTCCACTCATATTATCTGCACTTTTAAGACTTGATTAGCTGTGAAGACTCACATTCTAATCAGTATTCTGTAAACTGAGTGTGTGCCTTTATGTGCCCTGTTTGTAATCAGAACTCCCCATTCACCTGACAAAGAGGCAAAGCCCCAAAAGCTAATGGCATTTGCTACCAAATAAACCTGTTGGACTTTAACCTGATGTTGTGACACTTCTTCCTGTGTTTACCCCATTTAAACACCAGCATTTCCACATCATGATTTAATTGAGACCAGGAGGTGAAGTCTTGCTGATTTTCTGGTGTATCTTGAGTGTTGAGCTATCATTGTCCATTACAAATAGTGTCTATTAATCTAGTTTTTCCATTAATGTAACTAAAAAAAAATCACGCGGGTTGAAGAAAGAATCCTTGTTTTTGAACTTCTACGCTTGAATCTCATATTACATATTATTTCACCCTCATTATAATGTTGCTTGGTGTAGTTTTCTGTCTGCAAATTAGTCACTGCATTTTCTACATTACAACACTGAACATTCCAGAAATACTTACTTAGCAGCAAAGCACTTTGAGACATTATTTAATGTTTATTTATTAGTGTCATAAGTAGGCTTATTTTAACACTGAAATGAAGTAACTGTGAAAATTCCCTAGTCGCCACACTCTGGCACCTTCTGGATGCACTGAGGGAGAATTTAGCATGGCCATGCATCTAACCAGAATGTCTTTCAGACTGTGGGAGGATACTGGAGCACCTGCAGGAAACCCATGTAGACAAAGGGGTCAATGTGCAGACTCCACATAGACAATGATCCAAGCTGGGAATTGAACCCGGATCCCTAGCACTGTGATGCAGTAATGTTAACCACTGTGCTGAAAAGCACTATATCAGTATGCATTTGTATTTTCATTTTAAGATAAGGTGCTTCATATCTTTATTATCTCATACCTATATTCATGCTCAACATTGTGAAGAAATTATGATCTACATTTGAATTTGCTTTACATGAGAAACTTGCGAGCTAACAACATCAAAACTGCTTCTCTGGAATCAAAGGGGAGTGTTGGGGGTCTTTCCAGTCCTTGCCTTGCCTTTTCCACTCAACACTGTTGTCAATCCTCCTTCCGAATACTAACTTAGGCTAGGGACTGTTCTTGAATCTCCCATGTCCTAAACTGCCATAGATTACCAGGACTGGAAATTATTATTAGAATTATAAGGAGAGACTGGATAGGCTGGGAATCTTTTCTCTGGAGCGTAGGGGAATGAGAAGTGACATTATAGAGGTTTACAAAATCATTAGAGGCATAGTGAAGGTGAATAGTCAAGTTTTTCTTTCCCCAGGATGGGGGAGGCCAAAACTAGAGGGCACAATTTTAAAGTGAGGGGAAAGATTTCAAAAGGACCTGAGAGACAACTTTTTCACACAGAGGGTGATGCATATACGGAATGAGCTGCCTGAAGAAGTGATAGGGGTGGGTAAAATTACAACAGTTAAAATACATTTGGTCAGCTAAGCGAATGGGAAGGATTTAGAGGGATATAGGCCAAATGCAGAAAAAAAGAATTAATTCAGTATAGGAAACCTGGTCAGCACAGATGAATAAAGCAGAAGGGCCTGTTTCTATCCTATACATCCCTTCCACTCCATTTTAAGTCCCAATTACCAGCCCTGTTTGCTGGCTTCTAGTTCCACTCATTAATTAAATGAGACCCAAGAATTGCAATTTGCTCCAGGCCTCAGGTTGGAACTCAACCCAGGTTTGAACTCTGAACTAAGAACTGAATTCTTCTCTGCCTCACACACTGCCTGCTTTATTCATATCCCCCCAGTTAAATAGTGTAACCATCACTGAATCCCACTGTCAACATTGTTGGAGTTACCATTGACCAGAAACTCAACTGGACTCATCACATAAACACAGTGGCTGCAAGAGTGGGTCAGAGGCTAGGAATACTGCGGTGAGTAACTCACCCCCTGACTCCCCAAAGTCTATCCACTATCTACAAGGCACAAGTCAAGAGTATGCTGGAATACTCCCCAATTGCTTGGATGGGTGCAGCCCCAACAACACTCAAGAAGCTTGACACCATCCAGGACAAAGCAGTCCACTAGATTGGCACCATTTCTACAAACATTGAATCCCTCCATCACTCACACTCAGTAGCAGCAGTGTGTACTTTCTACAAGATGCACTGCAGTTATTCATCCAAATCCATGACCACTTCCATCTTGAAGGACAAGGGCAGCAGACAAATGGGAAAACCAGCACTTGCAAGTTTCCCTCCAAGTCACTCACCATCCTGACTTGAAAATATATTGCCACTCCTTCGCAGTTGCTGGGTCAAAATCTCTGGAATTCCCTCTCTGATGGCATTGTGGATCAGCCCACAGCACATGGACTGCAGCAATTCAAGAAGGTGGTTCACCACCACCTTCTCAAGAGCAATTAGGGATGGGCAGCATATGCTGGCCAGCCAATAATGCTGATGTCCCATGAATGAACAAAAAAATCAAAAATGAGTTTAACATAACAATGTGTTTTCTTGCCTCCTTCCTTGTATGAATTGTACAATAGAAAAATACAATTTCTCTATTGTAGTAAAAACATTGTTTTTTTTAAAGAAAATCAGGATGTTAAGCATTCTGACCATATGTGGCTACAAGAGAATTGAAAGCAAATATTAAAAATTGTCTGTTACAAGCTACAAGACCATACACGTGTGTATGGTGGCATAGTTAATATCACTCCACATTCATTCTTCCATTATTTTCTTCAATTCTAAATCATGATGTCAGCTGAATCAATACTGCTGTGAAATCAATATCATTAAAAGGTTTTTTTAGATTCAGTGATGTGACATTTACTTCAATATTTCTGTATATATCAATTATTCTGATATTGCTGAAAGTACTGTCTTAATCATTTTACATGTACCTCCCTTACATTTAAAAAGTGCAATAAATCCTACTGATTGGGTTATACTTTCATCTTTCTTCTCAGAGTAAGAACATTTATCCCTTATACTTAATCACTTAGAAATTGCAAATGTACGGCAAAAAGATAGATGTGAATTGTTTGACTGCAGTAAACCCTGAAAAGAAGTCACAAAGCTTGTTAACTATGACCTGCATACCCTTGTAAACATTGGGAGTATATATTTTATAACTGGCAGCCTGATATTGCAGTAAGAAGTTTAGATGAAGCAACTCATCCAGTTCCACTTGTTTTACACTGGTATCCAAAGCTAACACTTCTTCAACTATTCCATGAATGATGGAAAATCATAGAAACCCTACTGTGCAGAAAGAGGCCATTTGGCCCATTGAGTCTAAATGACAAAAGCCCCACCCAGATCATGTCCTATCTCCCCTGATATTAAGGGGGATGAGTGAGCCCAACAACTAATGACAAAGAAGCACATTATAAGTGAGCTGCACAGATAGTGAGCAAATTGTAACACAGCTGATGGTGGGTTTGGGTAGGGTTTGGTTTGAAATCCAGGAAAAATTAAGAGTTCACCAGGAAGTTAATTCTGACTGGTTGACTTTTGCAGTTCTCAACCTCCTGGGAGCAATCCTCTTAGAAGAAGTGAGTTGTCAATCTCAATTCTGGATTCAATCAGTTATAGCAATATCAACACGGGCTTTCCTACTTTACTTTGGTTCATGGGTTTCCCAAAATCCGCCAGTGAAACAATGTGAGAAGAAAGTTTCAGTTGAAGGGCAATAGAGGTCAATAAGCATTGAGTCGTCACAACTGCATTTTCACTACTCGTGCTGAGATTTGACTTTACAAATCTTAGAGGTTGCCTTCAACAAGCTTTGGAGGTGTCATATACAATATGAAGGTTCAGAGGTCTGGTCTGGAGGAATGACCTACTCTATCAGCATGGTTGCCCGGTTAGAATGTTACCTCTAAACAAGATTCACTAACCGCCAGCAGATTCAGGAGAAGCAGGACTTGCATTAGCACCAGCCTGATGCTAACAGACCACATGAGAGAAGGAATTAATAGAAAGAGGCAGCTCACAGAGGAGTAAGCTTGGCACACATGGTTCACAGACAGAGGATAAGCTTCCTTGACATGTTGGAACAACACAGGCTCAGGGTGCCATGTCAGATGATGGTAGACACTTGCAGCCAGCTGAAATCATATTTGCTACCGAGTGCATGCTTTAACAGTGGCTGTCAAAGTCATCAGCAATCTCAGTTCTTTTGCCTCTGGATCATTTCAGGACTCTGCCGGAGACTCGGCAGGATCTCAGAATCAACAACACAGAAATACACAAGAAAAGTGACTGACGGTTTAGTCCTTCAGGCCTGCAATAATATAAACTTCACAGTGCATTATAACAGTCAGAATGGGAAAGCATTTGGATTTGTGACTCTGGCAGGTTTGCTACTGATCTAGGGCATTGTCAACTGCATGCATTAAGAGACCCATGGATCACCCTGAGGCGATCTGCGACCATGCAGGCTCCACTCAATCGCTGTGTAGTTAGTAGTAATCATGAAAAGATCATTCTTCAAGTTGTGCAAGAGTCCTGATCAGATGTCTTATTGCTTTCATCCTGTGGCAGTCCATTCTCTCCTCACACTTCAAAGCAGATTTATCAGCTGAATGCTCAGAGATAAGGGCAGTTTCAGGGAGAAGGTCAGTATTTTACAACACTGCTTGTGAACAGAAAAAGCAGGAGATCCTCCCTTGCTCTCTCCCAAATTCCATATCAATCAGACCATCAGATATCATCCAAAAAAAAAACAAACTGAGATAGTCAAATGGGCAGATAAGCAGCAGATGTAATTTAACCCTAAAAAGTGTGAGATGATGTACGTTCGAAGAAGTAATTTGATGAGGGAGCATACTATGAAAGGTCTGATGTTGAGAAGTTCCAAAAAACATCTGATAGAGATGTATAAGATGTTGAGAGGTATTGATTCTCAGAGGCTTTTTCCCAGGACTGAAATGGCTGACATGAAAGAACTCAGGTTTAGGGTGCTGGAGATTAGGTACAGAGGTGATGTCAGGAGTAAATTTTTCACTCAGAGGGTGGTGGGTGCATTGAATTGGCTGCCGTCAGTGGTGGTGGAGGCAGATTCAATAGGGTCTTTTAAGAGACTTCTGGATGAGTATATAGGACTTAGTAGGATTGAGGGTTATAGCTAAGGCTAGTAGATAGAGATATGATCTGCACAACTTGTGGGCCAAAGAGCCTGTTTATGCTGTAGTTTTTCTATGTTCTATGTTCTAACAAAGGGACCTTAAGTTGTTTGTACATAGATCTCTGAAGGCGGAAAGGCAGATTAATAGGGTGGTGAAAAAGGCATATGGCCTTTATCAATGGGGTTATAGTTTATGAAAGTAGAGAGGTCATCATGGAGTTTGGTGAGGCCACAGCTGGAGTACTATGTGCAATTCTGGTTGCCACATTATAGGAAAGACATGAATGCACCAGAAGGAGTGCAAAGAAGATTTACCAAGATGCTGCCTGGGATGGAACATTTAAGTTATGAAGGTTGGTTAGGGTTAGGCTTGGGTTGTTTTCCCTGGAGCAGAGAAGTCTGAGGGGCGACCTGATTGAGGTGTTCAAGATTTTGAAGAGCATGGACAAGGTGGATAGGGAGCAACTGTTCCCCTTAATTGAAGGGTTAGTTACAAGATAACACAAGCTATAAGTGAGAGATGGGAGGTTTGGAGCAATTTGAGGAAATACTTTTTTACCCAGCGGGGTGCCTCACATCCTTTAAAAAGTAGCTCAGAGTACTTTATAGGTACTTGGCACACCATAACATTCAAGGCTATGAGTCAAGTGCTGGCAAGTGGGATAAGAGGGCAGGTCAGACATTTCATGCATCAGTGCAGACTCAATGGGCTGAAGAGCCTCTTCTGCACTGTAGTATTCTGTGATTCTGTGACTCCGTGCAATCCAGGACCGTACTGAAAGCATGGTTAATAACCACTAAGAAACCAATGGAATAAGGATTTGGACCAATCCAATGAATGTCAAGGGAACACCAGATATGACACCAAACAAGGCATCAGCACAATGAAGATGCTCCGGTGCCTGGATGGATCTGATAGTGTTCCTCAATACTGAGCAGTCTCCAAGATGCTCAAGGTATTCTAAACTCTGCTGAGTAGCAAGAGGGAACTGCCTGAATTTGTTCTCACATCTAATGAATTTTCCTATAACTCATCATGCTTCCTCTAAATAAGAGATGTTATCAAGGGTATCTGCATGGGTCCCAGCTCTGCACCTTCCAGTGTGGGGTTCTATTCATATGGGAGTGACCTCCCCTGAGAGGTTGTCCTCGGTAACCTGGATTACCCCCTACATAGCATTCAAGGGCTTTGTGGAAAGAAAATGTCAAGTTTGAAGTTATCATAATGCAAACAATCATTTTCTGCTGTTTTTACAGAGAATCTTAGAGTAAGAAAGTCTTAGAGACTTACCCATCCCATCCACCATGGGAATCAAGGCTGTAAAATCCTACCCAATGAATCTATGGGAGTGATTTTCTGGCTGTGCTCACCCCAAGCTGAAAAATCCTGCCTGAGATCAACAGACAATCTCATTGTCTGTCCCTGGACCATTTTGATTTCCATGGTAGGCAGGGCAGTAAAATTCTGGCCATAGAGTTTTATAGTACAGACAGAGGGACTTCAGCCCATCAGATTAGTTGGCCAATAGTTTTATTTGCTATGGTGTTTCAGAGTCATCTAAATGCTCCTTAAGTCAACTTGACTAAGTATTGTTTGCCATGTGGCTAGCTGACATTTAATGCAGTCACCAAGTATTTTGGAGGCCACCATTTCCCCTTCTCCAAAGGGCAAGCATGCTGAAATTTCATTGTTTTTCAACGTATGTTCCACTGTTTGCTGTGAGATGACTGAATGGTCAATGTGGTCAAACCAGCCATTCACTTTCCTGAAATCAGGATTCCTTTAACAGACTGCCTCATCCTCCAAACCCTTGAATTATTAGATAGACATTAGTAAAATGAATAACGACAAGGACACTCAGTCGAGCACATACCTCTGCTAGGCTGTGTGAACATTATTAAAATTATGCAGTTCTGCCTTGAGACTTTTCTCTCCTTGGTTCATGCTTTGTAACTACAATGTTGAAAAAGATATATATTTTTATTAAGAGATTCTATCTCACTGAGCAGGCTTCAGACCAAGCCACATCCAACAAATTGCTTTGAAAACTCTGCTTGCAATCTGACAGCTGTCACAAATTGCTCTCAATAACAGAGACAATCCGAACATTCTGGAACAATCTGCAATTTTCAAAAATAAAAGTCACATTGTCCTCTATTCCAATCTTCAAAAAAGTCAGGGGATCCAGATCCAAATCCACATCTGTCAAAAACTGAGTTCTTTCTCAGTTATCCCCAAGCTGTATACCAGGTTCTCCTGAAATCTATCACGCATCTAAACAGTATTTCACAAAAAGTAAAAGAATAATCTTCAGTGGTGGAGTTATTACAATTAACTGTGAGTAGGTTAATGACAGTAGCTGTACAGGTAATTTTACACATCACACCCACCGACATTAATTGGGTTCAAAAGTGAGACCAGAGACATGATATCAGACCACCTCATCATTCTCCACCAACACACTACAATCTTAAAATTCATCTCATATTTTCAAAGCTATTCCCCTGAAGATAGAAGCCAATTCTGGGGCACTGTTCCATGGGCTGAAAGCTGCAACAATTCATTAGTTTGAATATGAGGACTTCGTGATGCTCCCCTGGCACTTCATGAAGTGCAAAAGGTAGGAAATAAACGGGGGATTTAAATCTGTTTTCAAGATGAGAGGTTGCAACCAAAGCTCAGGTTGCTAAATGTAAAGTTATTTTCAACTATTATAAATCTAGTTTATTATTCATTGCTCAATTATTAGGAACACCAACAAACTAATAAACAGAACATCATATCAGAAGCCAATCTTAACCTTAGCCAAGTGATTGTTCTCATTAATCAGTTTGGATACTAATTCTATGGAATCTCAAGAGAGCAACAATTGAGCCATACCCTAGCCTCACCTGACATCCTTGTACACAACTCCCCAGCAGTAGTTGTCGGTTAGCAAACAGACTTTATCCATTCCCCAGTGTTCACTGCCTGCCTAGAAATGCTGAAGTCAACTTTATTATCGTTTCGGTATCCCCAGCGGAGATCAGTTGACAGCCCATAGCAGATATCCTGCTTGACATTTTAACGCATACCACATTACACAGCGAATTTACTGACAGAACCACTGGGGAATCCACACTAGGAGGCTTTCCTGATTTATGGCAGGCAATAGTATACTAGCTATTCTATTTTTATGGCTTTTGTATCATTTTCACCTTAGTTTGTACCATTCACTTTATTTTAATGACCCGTGTGCATTATGAAGAAAGGGACTACTCAGGTACAGTGGGTGAGAACAAAGACATGGGATAAGGAGGAGGATTTCAAATGGGAGCAAATGTCGATAGGGATTGGGCCAAGTATAAAATACACCCAATACAGAGGAATGGAGGCCTGGGCTTTTGGAGCTACATTTGTTCTTATTTCTAATGATATACTATATAAAAAGTTACATGTTTTATCATGTAACCTCCCCCTGGCCTCATTCACATGCCCTCCAACCAACTGTTCACCCAAATTGAGCAGAATAGGGCAGTTGGCCGATGATCAGTTAGCTAAAGCCCATTTGCCCAGAGCTTGCCTTCTGGTCTCCAAGGAATGTGGTGGGGAAAGAATTTCAGCCAGATGTTTGAGTGGGAATAAAGAACAAACAAGGAGCTGTACAGCATAGGAACAGGACCTCTGGCCCACCAAGCCTGTGCCAATCACATTCCCTATCTGGACTAACAGCCTGTATCCCTCTATTCCCCGCCTGTTCATGTGTCTATCCAGATAAATCTTAAATGCCACTAACGTGAATACCTCAACCATTTCATTTGGCGGTGCATTCCAGCCCCCACCAAACTCCACATAAAAAACTTCCCCCACACATCTCTGGAATATATGGGGGAGCTTGGCACGGTTTCTCCTGACACCACAAATGGAAAGTTAACATTGTTTTTTTCAGTTTTCAGAGAGCAAGGTAGCCATGGGAATCATCCTGTTCAGAACATATTGAAAGTTACCAGGATCCTATTGGCACAATGGGACTATCATTTTCATATACAGGTAACAATGTTTCTGTCTAATTTCATTTGATCCTCATATTTACATTAAAATCAGTGCAGAATAGAAAAGTTTTTTGCTTAGTTGTAAATTCTGGAAGTTAAACTGTACCAAGTGGTTTCCATAAAGTGTGATGCACCATTACATCTACCTGCAAAAGCTAGTCCCTCTATTAATCTGCTGCCTCATTGTAGCATTCACTACAAAGGATCATGAACAAAGCTCAGTCCACCATGCAAATCAGCCTCCCCTCCATTGACTCTGTATATATTTCCCATTGCCTCGGAAAAACAGTCAGCAATTTCAAGAGTCCCATCCATCCTGGATCTCTGTTCCACCTGCTTCCATTGAGAAAGAGATACAGAAGCCTAAAATCACATACCAACTGAATCAAAAACAGCTTCTTCTCTATTGCCATCAGACTTTTGAATGGACCTACTTTACATTAAGTTGATCTTTCTGTACACACTAGATATGACTGCAGTATACATTCTGCATCCTCTCCTATCCTTCTTTATGTATATATGCTTTGTCTATGTAGCGATAAACAATACTTTTGACTATATACTGATACATGTGACAATAATAAATTGAATCGAATCACATCCAGAACAAAAAGGAAGCCAGAACTGGAAATCCTTCCGCAGGTGAGGACACCAAAATTGCACACAATATTCCAGATGTGGCCTCACCAATGCCTTATACAATTGCAGTAAAACATCCCTATTCCTTCATGCACAACACCCAGTCCCGAATGGCTTGTTTTCTTGTGGTTCCTTGCAAGATTCATATTGAATGTTTTGAATGAATCCAACACAGTTGGATAAGTTATCCAGAAGTTTAATTATTCTCATTGTTTCTTGTAATCCTCATCTCTGAACCAGAACAAGTGGGCAAAAAATGTTTTTTTGGAATACCTCCATCCATACCACAACATAAAGCAGACTATTTTCTTCAGAATTATGAATGTTTGAAGATAAATCAAAAAGTATATTCTGTTGATGTGATTGTGCGCTTGTTAATTTAGGACTAGTTTGTATTCTCTGGTAACACACTTGGCTTTGAGCATAAAACAAGCAACTCAACAGTCTGAAAGAGGAGTGGATTAATCTGATAAAAAGGTTTAAAATGTCATTCCCAAGATGTATTGTGAGAAAATTAAGCAAAGTGCAATATTGATTAGTTTGCCCATATAATTATGAATATTAATGCTTGATAATCAATTGGCAAATGGAATATGTCAGACATTAGTGATACCTCATAAAAAAATCAGAAAAGAAATAAAAATAGCCAAAGAAAAGACAATTAGCATCCAATAATGTAAAAAAAGCTTAATAAGAGATGATAATATCTGAAGACAATATTCTGAAACAAAATACAAATCACTCTCAAATCTCCACCTTTCATCCTTTTTTTTATTCATTCATGGGTCATGGACATTCTGGCTGTCATGATATGAAGATGCCAGCATTGGATTCGGTTAAACACAGTAAAAAGTCTCATAATGCCAGGTTAAATTCCAACAAGTTTATTTGGTAGCTTAAGCCATTAGCTTTTGGAGCACTGCTCCAACATCAGATAACCTGATGAAGGAGTAGCGCTTTGAAAGCTGGTGGATTTTGCTACAAAATAAGCCTGTTGGACTTTAACCTAATGCTGTGAGACTTCTTATTGTATCACTGGCAGGACAGCATTGATTTCCTTCCAGAATCATTTGTGAACCAGATGAGTTTTTCCACCAATCAACAATGGTTTCATTACCATCAGTAGATTCTTAATTCCACTATCTGCCAAGGCAAAATAGAATCTGAACATTGGCTGAGTTTCTGGATTAATAGACTAGCAATAAGGGCACTAGGCTATCACTTCACCTATTCTCCCCTCTACCCTATTCTCCAATGTATTGATGTCAACATTTTCATTAGTGATCCAAACTCTGAAGTTTCCAACTGTACTTGAATTTTGGATAGCATGGCAGCACATTGGTTAGCACTGCTGCATCACAACACCAGGGATCTGAATTTGATTCCTGGCTTGGGTCACTGTCTGTCTGAGTTTGCACATTCTCCCTGTGTCTGCATGTGTTTGCTCCGGATGTTCCAGTTTCCTCCCGCAATCTGAAAGATGTGCTAGTTAGGTGCATTGACCGTGCTAAATTCTCCCTCAGGGTACCCAAATAGGCGTTGGAGTGTGAAGATTAGGGGATTTTCACAGTAACTTCACTGCAGCGTTAATGTTAGCCTATTTGTGAGGCCAATAAATTAAATTTAATTTTATTTTCAGCACAAAACAACACCCAATAGTCTGATAAAGGAGATTGTTAATCCAATAAAAAAGTTTCAAATGTCATTTCCAAGGTGTATTGTGAGAAAATAAAGATTACAACCAAGGTGCAAGTATTGACTAGCCTGTCCAAGTAATTGAGAATATTAATGCTTGACAGGCAAAGTTCCCAGCTTATACAATAAGCTTTACAGTTTCAGATATATATTCTCTGTTCAATGCACAACGTCATGCCTGTGCACTCATATTCCCCATTGCTTTTCCCAGTGTTGTTGCATTTATAGCATTACAGAGAGACTTGTGTACATTGTGTGATGCAAACCGCAGACATTTTTTTCCGAAGAAGCAATGCACCGAGCTAAATAAGTAGACAAATATATGGAAGCTCATGCTGGTTTGGAAACTGAGTGTGCAAATGTACCTACTGCTAGTCTGCTGTACCAGTATTTAATTTTAAAGGAAATACTGTTCAAGATACTATGGAGCTAAAGTAAAGTATATTCTTTGCAATGCCTTCACATTTTAAAACACTTCTCAATAAAATCTACACTTTTCAAGTGATTGCACTAGATTCTGTGCTTGACACCTGATCAAATGTGATGATTTTTGAGTGTTAATTTTCTCCAGAAATTATATGAGGATCATCTTAATGGGGTAATTAAAACTAAATTTATGAGTTAAAATCAATTCCATCATAGAATAGTTTGATTGAAAACTATCTACAAAGCTTTTCTTAATGCCAACATGCCTTTCAATGAACATACTAAAACTAATTAAAGCACCCTTCTGTAAGGAAAGTGCTGGAAAGGGAAAGTGGGTGGTATTAACCCAAGGAACCATAATGTTTTATAATGCAATAATGCTTTATTTGAAATCATTACCTAATGCTTAACACTTTAAAAGTTTTACGTTCTCGGATTTGAATTAAAGGATCAGTACTATGGTCTAATGCAAATTATTATCCACATTCACAAACTTACTAGAAGGGAGGTCTTTCATTTTGGGTACGTAGAATTCATCTCGAAAATGTCTCAGTTCATCTTTTCCATCCAAATAAGTTGCAAGCTTCTCATCAGTAATGCTACACCCTAAAATGGAGGCAGTATGTTCCAAAATCTGCCCTGGGGAATCGGCAATCTGATGATCCATGGCTGCTGAGTCTAAAAAAAGTGAAGAGTCAATTGGTTACTGACACAAAGTAAGTGGCAACTGAAAATAAAATATCCTTTGATACTGAAAGCAGTTGCCAGGAGACAAAATATGAACTTGTCCATAAGCGATTGCCTCATTGGTGTGAGAAAAGGTGGGGTAGGAGGTCTTGGTGGGGAACAGATAGACAGGGGATAAAGAAAGACACAGGAAAACAGCAAAGCACAATTATCCCTCTCCACTGTGTCCTCTTGCAAGACATCCCTTTTGTCTCCTGCTTAACAATGCTGAGAAACCCACAGCCAAAATCTGACACATCCTGTGGATCCTGTTCAAAATGAGAACGTGCAATCAATTTTGGAATTAAGGTTCCAAAGGTAAAACTATGTTGTGTATTTCAGTTTAACTGTAATCATGATAAGGAGATCAGTGGCTGAACCCTTGTCAACATTTTAGTTTCAATCTTGCATTCATGGAGAGCTAATATAAAGAGTTAAAGATAATATTTTAAAATAACTTCTTTTAAAAATAAGTTATTTTAAAATAACTTCCAGAATTTACGTGATTCTGTTACTTACGCAGTAATAACCTGTTCACTAATGCTCAGTTTCAGTTCCGCCAAGGCCTCTCAATTCAAGACATTGATTGGAATTGTCTGGCTGTTCATACCAGCAAATATTCTGGTTCCAGTGATGGCACACTCCCACCATGGATTTTCCGGCGATGTGTGGGGCGCTCAACGGGAAATCCCATTGAGAATGACAGGATCAGAAGATCCCACTTCCAGATTTATGCTCGCCTGCTGCCGAGAAATACACAGGGGACTGCTAGGTAAATCCTGTCCATTATTACAGCCTTAATCCAAACAAGGACAAAAGAGATGAGTTCACGACATTGGATGAGAGTAACTGTTCTCAACATCAGACAGCATTTGACCAAGCGTGGAATCAAGGAGACCTTACAGCATTGGAGCAAATAGAAATTGGGGGGACTTTCCATTGGTTCAGGTTCCATCCAACACCAGAGAAAATGATTTGATTTGATTTATTATTGTCACATGCATTAGAATGCAGTAAAAATTACTGTTTCTTGCATGCTATACAGACAAAACATGCCGTATATAGAGAAGGAAAGGAGATACTCAGAATATTTTGTTACTCCCATAGCTAGCGTTTACAGAAAGATCAACTTAATGTGAGGCTGGTGCAAACAAAAGTCTAATGTCTGCAGGAAAGAAGCTGCTCTTGTTTCTTTTGGGACTTAACCTCAGGCTTTTGTATCTTGTTCCCAACAGGAGAAGGCGGAAGAGAGAATGTCCAGGATGTGTGGGGTCCTGGATTATACTGGCTGCTTTTCTGAGGCAGCGGGAAGTGTAGACATGTCAATGGGCGGGAAGCTAGTTTGAGTGATGGATCTGGCTTCGTTCACAACCTTCATGCCTTCACGAGCTTTGTTCATAACTCTTATAAGTTATTGACGTCTTGGACAGAACAGGCGCCATACCAAGCTGCGTTACAACCAGAAAGAATGCTTTCTCTGGTACATCTGTAAAAGTTAGTGAAAGTTGTAACAGATTTGCCAAATTTCTTCAGTCTCCGAGAGGCATTCGTGGGCTTTAACTATAAAGTTGGCATGGAGGAACCAGGACAAGTTGTTCAGGATTTAGACACCTAAAAACTAAGTTTTCGACTATTTCTATTTTGTCCCCATTGTTGTAGACAGGAGCGTATCTTCCACTATGCTTCCTGAAATTTATGACTATCTTTTTGTTTTGTTGACATTGAAGGGAGATTATTTTCTTCGCACAAGTTCATCAGATTCTCTATTTCTTCCTGTACAATGATTCACCATTGTTTGACATCTGACCCACTATGGTGCTATCATCAGCAAACTTGAAAATCGAGTTGGGGAGAGGATCTTGGCCACATTTTCATACATGCAGATGGACTGTAGTCGGGGGCTGAAAACACAACTTGTGGGGCACTGATATTGGAGGAGGTGTTGTTGCCTATCCTTACTGATTGCAGTCTGCGGGTTAGGAAGTTCAGGATCCAATTGCTGAGAGGAGCCCGAGGCCCAGGCCATGGAGTTTGGAAGAGCGTTTGTCAGAATAACAGCGTTGAAGACTGAGCTGCACTTAATAAATAGGAGTCTGACATAGGTGCCTTTTTATCTAGGTGCTCCAAAGTTGAGTGTAAGGTCAGTGAGAGGGTGTCTGTTGTGGACTATTGATGCTGTAGGTGAACTGTAGTAGATCCAGGCAATCTGAGAGGCTGGAGGTTATTCGTGCTGTGACTAACCTTTTCAAGCACTTCATAATGATGGGTGTCTGAGCCAACAGACAATAGTCATTAAGGCACACTTTTTTTCATGATGAAAGTTGTCTTCTTGAAGCAATTAGGGACCTCAGATTAAAGGGATAATAGATAATAGAACATTACAGCGCAGAACAGGCCCTTCGGCCTTCGATGTTGTGCCAACCAATTAACAAAAAGCAATGACCCTCTAACCTAAACCATTCCCTTTTCATCCATAAACTTATCTATTAACCTCTTAAACGCCACCAAACTTGGCGCATCTACAACTGCAGCAGGCAAGGCATTCCATACCCTTACCACCCTCTGGGTAAAGAATCTACCTCTGACATCCGTCCTATAACTACCACCCCTTAATTTAAAGCTATGTCCCCTTGTGCTAGCTTTCTCCATCTTTCTCCATCTTATCACTGTCCACCCTATCTGAACCTCTAATCATCTTATATGTTTCAATAAGGTCTCCACTTAGCTGCCTTCTTTCTAATGAAAACAACCTCAAATCCCTCAGCCTTTCTTCATAAGACCTGTCCTCCATACCAGGCAACATCCTGGTAAACCTCCTCTGTACCCTCTCCAATGCCTCCACATCTTTCTTATAATGCGGAGATCAGAACTGTACACAATACTCCAAGTGCGGCCGCACTACAGTTTTGTACAGTTGCAACATGACGTTGTGGCTCCGAAATTCAATCCCCCTACCAACCTTATCGACTTGATTGCCAACTTTCAGGGATCTATGCACATATACACCAAGATCCCTCTGTTCTTCAACAATATTAAGAGTCCTACCATTAGCCCTATACTCCACACATTTGTTATTCCTGCCAAAGTGAATTACCTCACACTTTTCCTCATTAAATTCCATTTGCCACCTCTCGGCCCAGCTCTGCAACTTGTCCAAGTCTCTCTGCAAACTAGAACACCCCTCTTCACTATCTACAACTCCTCCGACTTTGGTGTCATCCGCAAATTTACTAATCCATCCTTCAATACCCTCATCCAGATCATTTATAAAAATTACAAACAGCAGGGGCCCCAAAACAGACCCCTGAGGTACACCACTTGTAAACGAACTCCACGATGAATATCTCCCATCAACCACCACCCTCTGTCTTCTATCAGCTAGCCAATTCCGAATCCAATTAGCTAAATCACCCTCAATCCCATACATCTGCATTTTCTGCAGAAGCCTTCCATGGGCCACCTTATCGAATGCCTTACTAAAGTCCATATACACCACATCAACTGCCTTACCCCCATCCACCTCTTTGGTCACTTTTTCAAAAAACTCAATAAGGTTAGTAAGGCACAACCTACCCTTCACAAACCCATGCTGACTATCCCCAATCAATTTGTTTCTCTCTAAATAATATAAATCCTATCCCTAATAATTCTTTCCAATACTTTGCCCACAACAGACGTAAGACTCACTGGTCTATAATTCCCAGGAAAGTCTCTATTCCTCTTTTTGAACAATGGGACCACATTCGCTATCCTCCAGTCTTCCGGCACTATACCTGTAACCAACGACGACCTGAAGATCAGAGCCAGAGGCTCTGCAATCGCCTCTCTCACCTCCCAGAGAATCCTAGGGTAAATCCTGTCTGGCCCAGGGGACTTATCTAACTTCAAACCCTCAAGAATATCTAGCACATCCTCCTTATCTACTTCAATACTTTCCAGTTTGCAACCCTGTATCCCAATGTTCTCCACAACTACATTTACATCTCCCTGCGTGAATACCGAAGAGAAATATTTATTCAGTGCCTCTCCAATCTCTTCAGGCTCCACGCACAAATTCCCACTGCTGTCTATGACTGGCCCTAATCTTGCCCTAACCAATCTTCTATTCTTAACATATCTAAAGAAAGCTTTAGGATTCTCTTTGATTCTATCAGCCAAAGTCTTCTCGTGTCCCCTTTTAGCTCTCCTCA
The DNA here is from genome assembly GCA_024679065.1 of Sphyrna mokarran. NCBI lineage: Eukaryota > Metazoa > Chordata > Chondrichthyes > Carcharhiniformes > Carcharhinidae > Sphyrna > Sphyrna mokarran. The sequence continues at coordinate 70,228,326 of JAGIQG010000011.1, read as the reverse complement.
ACTCACTCTTTAGTTCCCTCCTGGTTAATCTATAGCTATCCAGTGCACTAACTGAGCCTTCAAGCCTCATCCTGACATAAGCCTCCTTTTTCCTTTTAAACAGCGAATTAACTTTTTTAGTACACCATGGTTCCCTTACTCGACCATTTCCTCCTTGCCTGACAGGGACATACTTATCAAGGACTCGCAGTAGCTGCTCCTTGAATATGCTCCACATTTCAGATGTTCCCAGTCCCTGTAGTTTCCTCGTCCAACCTATGCACCCTAATTCCCTCCTAATGGCCTCATAATTACCATTCCCCCAGCTATAACTGTTGCCCCCAGGTTCGTGCCTATCCCTATCCATCACTAAGGTGAACGTAACCGAATTGTGGTCACTATCACCAAAATGTACACCAACTTCCAAGTCTAACACCTGGTCTGGCTCATTGCCCAGCACCAAATCCAATGTAGCCTCACCTCTAGTTGGCCTATCTACATACTGAGTCAAAAAACCTTCCTGCACACTTTGTACGAAAACTGACCCCTCTAACGAGCTAGAGCTATAGCTATTCCAATCAATATTAGTAAAGTTAAAGTCCCCCATAACAATTACCCTATTACTTTCACTCCTGACCAGAATTGACTTGGCAATACTTTCCTCAACCTCTCTAGAACTTTTAGGAGGTCTATAAAAGACTCCCAACAGGGTGACCTCTCCTCTCCTGTTTCTAATCTCAGCCCATACTACTCAACAGACAAGCCCTCATCAAACTTCCTTTCCGTCATTGTGATACAGTCTTTGACTAATAATGCCACTCCTCTCCTCCTTCTACCTCCTTCTCTACTCTGACTGAAGCATTTGAACCCTGGAACCTGCAACAACCATTCCTGTCCCTGCTCTATCCATGTCTTTGAAATGGCCACAACATCAAAGTTCCAGGTACTGATCCAAGCTGCAAGTTCCTCCACCTTATTGCGAATACTTCTTGCATTAAAGTATACGCATTTCAAACCATGCCCTACTCCACCTGTGCACTGCTGTGCTTTACAGTTCCCATCTATGACCCCCCTATTCTCGTCCCTCTTAACATCCAAACTACTCAGGATCCCACCCCCCCTCTGAATCAGTTTAAACCCCCCTGCATAGCCTTTGCAAATTTTCCCCCCAAGATATTGGTTCCCCTCTGGTTCAGGTGTAGACCATCTCTCTTGTAGAGGTCCCACCTACCCCAGAATGAGCCCCAATTGTTCAAGAACCTGAACCCCTCCCTCCTGCACCATCCCCGCAGCCACGAGTTCAAACATTGCCTCTCTCTGTTCTTCTCTAAACTATCCCGTGGCACAGGCAAAAGTCCAGAGATAACCACTCTGACTGTTTTGGCCCTAAGCTTCCACCCCAACTCCATAAATTTCTGTTTAATATCCCCTTCCCTTGTCATACCTACATCATGTGTCCCTATATGAACTATGACTTGGGGCTGACTTAAGAATCTTGAAAACCCGCTCTGAGACGTCCTGGGCCCCAGGTTTACATAGAACATAGAACATTACAGGACAGAACAGGCCCTTCGGCCTTCGATGTTGCGCCAACCAATATAAAAAGCAATGACCCTCCAAACTAAACCATTCCCTTCTCTTCCATATACTTATCAACTAACCTCTTAAACGCCACCAAACTTGGCACATCTACAACTGCCGCAGTTGTTTAGGTTACTGTTTAGGTTACAGGTTTAGGTTACTGATTTTGGTTTTTGGAGACCAATCATCTCAGCCTCATTGCAGAAGGAGTTTCTTGAACTCTTGGCCTAACCATCTTCAGTTGCTTTATTAATTATTTTCTCTCCATCATAAAGGCAGGAGTGGAGATATTCATTGAAAATTGCTCAATGCTCAGTAATATTCATAACTCTCCAATATTCCTTCTGCAGTGGGACTGAGATGATTGGTCTCCAAAAACCAAAACCAATAACCTAAACTTGACCTGGATGAGGTTCTTGGATGAACACTCAGATCCTGTGTGGACCACCTGGCATTAGTATTCACAGATATCTTCAACCTCTCTTTATATCAATCTGAGGTCCCTATCTGCTTCAAGAAGACATGTTAAAATGGTAATATAGTTGCTGCGCCTGCCATGAGCAAAGAATTGTGAATAGACTTCTTATTAGTGCAATAATATTTGTTTACACACAATTATTAATCACCTACTCAATCAACAATAGGTTATCTTACAGAATACTAAAGTTCATGTCCAATACTAAACCTTGGCTTAATTTTTGTGTGACTGACAGGTACCCAGGCATATATTGACCTTTATCCACATGTTGGTCTCCGCAACCCTCGTTCTTTGGTCTGGTTTGATATTTTGGCTCTAGTCTTCCTTCCTCCTTGGCTGGGGTGCCTCCACTCATGCTGGTCATTGCTGGTGGTGATCACCGTTGTTGTTATTCATTGGGGAAAAGAGAGAGAGAAAGATTCTTCCATTGGATAGCACCTTTACACCTCATTGGCTTTTATGCCCTTTTGATCATTGCCAATCAATCAATCAGGACTCGATCACCCTGATCAATTGCTTGCAATGAGGTGGTGCTATCCTGATCTCTGGGTGTGTACCCAGCTGGCATGCCTGTAAGTGCTGGAAGCACATTGATCACATACCTCCCTCCCATATAAAGGGTTAAGGCACCCCTATGTCTGGTAATCAATCCAGTTTGACCAGAAAGTGTCCTTTGCCCTGGAGATGGCTAATGTCCTGTGTATTCTAGCTCATGCAGCTGTAGCCTGTTTCTCTCTGACCAATTTCTTTGGAGGCTGTAGCCTGTCAGTTTCAGCGCCAGTCCAATTATTACAGTGTGCTCTTGCAAACCCCTATCTTAGGTGGCCCATTTGCCACAGTCCCTTCTGTGGATCCCCAACACAAAGCATGCTGGGATCACAGAATCAGAACCAATATCTCACAGGAATTCCCCAGTCACTCAACAGTCAGGTAAGGCCCAGGCATTGGCATGCAAATAATAACACATCCCTGCAGTATATTTACATTTCAAAAGTTATGACAGCAACATTCTACAGATATAGACAATCACATATTTTAAAACACCATCATTGCTACAAGCCAATTACAAACAATCATTCAAAAAAATATTACAATAAAGTATTCACGAATCTGGAGTACATTTCGATATTAGGATTTCCAACTGTGCTTTAGTGTAAATCACAAACTGGCTGCTTTCCTGTAAACATAGCTCTGTTGACTTAGAAAGGACAGTGACTTGAAGGTGAACTCTATATCCTGCCTCTGGGTGACCCTCTTTTTCCATCGGCTGAATTGGACTATGAGGATGATGAGGTACACCACGGTGAACAAAATCAGTACTACCGCCAGGAGTGATATTATGCTAACAAATGGGTGGATTTGGATGTTTGAGCTCCATTTCCAAAAATTATTCCACAATGAGGTGCCCTTGATTTCTTTAATTTTCCTTTCTATCTCTTGGGTCTGCTGCATTACTTGAGCAAAGGTTCTGTGGACTGTAGCCAATTTTATCCGAATCTGGTTGAACTCCTCCATTAGGGATCTTCAGCTTGTGTCATATTTCTCATGGTACTTCCCTGGGGTCTGTCAGAGCTTGTCAGTGGCATTTAAATATGCCTTCTCCCTCTTGTGAATGTCTATTAGTTGAATGAGACTCACCCTGGCTTGTATGTCTGGTTTGATGAGGAACATAGTGTTAGTAATGTTGCAGTGTGTTGAGCCAAGCTGATATTGTTTCAGAGAGGTGGTGAGACAATATTTCCCTGCTCCTTTGTAAGCCACCCGAGTTATGTCTGAGTCCAGGCTATGAGCTTCTACTGAGGCTAGTGTTTGTTTAAAGCTACATAGTGCGTGCTCATTTAAGTAAACTGAGTACGGGCATGCGATTTTTTTGTCTGTTTGTTGACATCCGTCCAGAGTAATGACTATGAGACTCCTTTCTTTCTCCACTGTGTATGGTAAAGTGCCATCTTTCCTATCCAGATATCCTCATGGATAGTTCCTATCTTTTCTACTTCAAAGACCCTCAGTCCAACACAGTCATCAGTGATTATGGGGAGTTCTAACATCATTCCCAGGGCTTTCCCTAAAGTATCTTTGCAGTTGTTGTTGAACTGGTCAACTGTCGCATCTGGCAGCCAGATAACTTTGGGTGTTTCTTAACCGTAAATAGGTGTTCCATCTGTTCGTCACTAATCCAAGGCAGAACCTGTGCACTGCGTATCTGCTCTAGGTTTTCCCTTAGTAGTTCTATCATCCACTGTCCGTGTGCACTACATAAAATCCAGTTCCGTTGTCGGTTATCTTCCTTCAATTTTTCCTAATAATTTGATTGACTGTTTTGGCTAACACAGCAACCGTGTGGCTGTTGGCTGAGTTCCCAGTCAATTCCCCTTCAGAATCTTGCTGATTGTCCTCATTAATGGAATTTAGTGTCTGTTTTAACCTGTAGGGTCAGAATCTCCAGTTTATTGTCCAGGTTGGCTAAACAAAGGCATTAAAAATTGCTATCCCTGTATGCTGTGGCCATGTTGTTAACTAAGACTTCTTGCATTTTTCCTGTCTTTCGTCCATTCTTGTCTTCCATCCTAACAGTCTGTAAGTCCACTGGAGGTATAATCTCCTAAGCTGGGGAGAGCTCCACTCCGGCAGTTGGGTCCTAACTATATCCACCAGCACAGGTACCAATTCGTGGTAGATGTTGTCATACAGGGTTTTCCCTGTGTACTTTAGTGTCAACTGTTCTGTGGTCCAGGGGTGACTTCAGGGCAAACAAAGTGAGATGGTTTTAGGGTTGGCTTCAGCCTATTTCTTGATGAATGTCCTGCTGCCCGAGCTCTAATCCTTTCTCTAGGCTGTTATCCGAACGTCCAACTTCAGGGCCCTCATTATTTGAAAATCCCCACTAATTCCTTGCTATGGTGACACCCAGATAACATTCAGCTGAACTACCATTTGTTTTTTTGTATATCAGCTGCTGGTTGTTACCCCCAAGCATTATACTCTTATCGGAATGCACGTGTAACATAATATCCTCACATTCTCCTATGTTAGGTAGGGCCAACCGTAAATAGCCAGGGTACAAAAAGTTTATCTTGCTTGGAGTGCCCTGCCTGCTTATCTTAATGATGAGTCTGCTGAAGTAGATCCTAAGTTGCATCTTTTGTCATTGTCCGTTATTGGCCTGAGGAGATCAATATAATTTCTGCTGTTACTGCATCTAATATTTGATGTATATATATGTATTTTGTTTAACGTCACTCTTGCTCCCCTCTCCACCCCCCACTATGTCTTTTAAATACTATCAACAGTGGTGTGGTCAGGAGAACCTGGGTATATCGCTTGCCACTTGCATCTGTTGTTTTTTTCCCAACCGTGAACCACTGCCGAGCAAATTTTTTGTTCCGATCGATAAACGTACGAGTTGTGATGTAGTCGGAAAAGAGCTTGTTTAAACTGGCTAGCAAAATCAAGGCCACCTGTTTTATTTCAGCAGTCACCATTAGCTCTTGGGATTCGAATAGCATTGGAGTTGGTCTATAATCACCTGAAGAGGTCGACATCGGTACGTCTAGCAAGACATGGGTTAGACAAGGTGTCCGTTCTATGAGTCCCTTGGAATTTGAAGGCAGAAGGAACTTAAAATTTAGCACAAGTGCCTCTATGAATTTAAAATGTAGCAAGTTGCTTTGGTGTTTTTAAAATTTAGCACAGTCGCCTCGATGATTTTAAAATTTAGCAGTTGCCGTGATGATTTAGAAATTTAGCACTATTGCTTCAGCAATTTTAAGATTTGATACCATAGCCCAGAAGTCCTATTTTAACTGAAGAAAGATGGTGAAAGAGCATGGTATCAGACTGCGAAGTAACCTGATTAATTCTACTAGCATTGCACAGCTGGCATGGGAATGAATTGGTTGCATTTAATTGTGGACATTTTAATATCGGTCGGTCACAATGAATCTCTAGGGTTGAGCGATTCTTAAGTGGGTGTTTCCATCAGAGATTCTTGTACCTTGCATTGGTCTGCATTGTAGGCCGAATTTCATCATTCAGAGTACCTTAGATTCAATATTTCCGTTAACAAATTGTCTAACAGAGACTCATCCTCTGAATCATTTGTCTCATGGGGCTCCATCATTACATCCTCACCTGACCTCTATACCCCTATCTGTTCATTGGATTGCATTCTGGGGTCAGTGTTTAGTTCTGGGTTCGGGGTTCCTTTATTCTCATTTCCCATTCTAATCAATCTATATGTCTGGTCCTTCCCCAGGATGGGGATGCGGCATTGGGTGTACCCATAAAAATAACCCAGTGTGTTTAGTCAGGACTTTACTGTTGGGTCTGGCGCTAATAAGGCTTATGTTTACAGAGGAATCCATGATGTGCAAGCGTCAATATCTAGCCAGTCCTAGGGTGCACAAGTCTCCTGTTATCAGTCAGTACCATTAGGGGCACTTCAGGTGTGGAAGAGACTTTTGGTTATCGTGTGATAGAGGTAAGGGTGTGGTTTGAACCTGGAAATGGATGAGGAGATATCCGGGGAAATACATGTCCTAGGTGAGGCCACCCCAGTAACCTGCGGCGTAGTCTGTTTTAACCCTTATAGCATGAGCAAAGAATTGTGAATAGGCTTCTTGTTGGTGCAATAATATATTACTGACATGCAATTGTTAAGCACCCACCCAATAAACAATAAGTTATCTTACAGAATAGTAAAGTTCAAGTTCAGTACCAGACTTTGGCTTAAATGTTGCATGACTGGCAAGTATACCAGCAGATATTAGCCTTTATCCACATATTGGTCTCCTTAGTCCTCTGCGTAGTCTGATCCTTTAGGTTGACCTGATATTTTGGCTCTGGTCTTCCTTCCTTCTTGGGTTGGATGGCTCTCCTCATGCTGGCCATTATTGGCGATGGTCACCATTGTTGTCGTTCGTTGGGGAAGAGAGAGAGAGAGATTCTTTTTTGATATCTTGTTGGTTTTCACACCCTTTTGACCATTGCCAATCAATTAATCAGGACTTGATCACTCTGATCAATCAGATCCAATCAGATACTGCCACCCCTACATCTGGGTTTGTACCCAACAGCCATGCCCGTAGGTGGTAGAGGCACGTCAGCCACATATCTTCCTTCCAAATAAAGAGTTAAGGTGCCTCTATGTCTGGTAAACTAGAAAGTGTCCTTTGTCCTGGGGATAGCCAATATCTTGCATATTCTAGTTTTTACAATTGTAGTCTATTTCTTTCTGACCAATTTGTTTTGAGACTGCAACATGTTGCAGCGCTTGTTCAATTATCCTAGTGTGCTTTTGCAAACTATTATCTTAGGTGGCCCGTTTGGTCACAATATGCAGCAAGGCCTGGACAGCATTCTTACTTGGTGGCAAATAACATTCACACAACACAAGTATCAATCAAAAACCAGCTCTAACAAGAGAGAATAAAATCATCTGCTTTGACGTTATCAACACTGGATCCCCTGCATCAACATTCCAGAGATTGCTATTGACCAGAAACTACACTGGACTGGCAATATAAATACTGTTGCTACAAGAATAGATTCAGTGCTCTGAATTCTGTGACAAGTAACCCACCTCTTAACATTCCACAACCTGTCCTCCATCTGTATGGCACAAGCCAGGATTATAATGGAATTTGCTTTACTTAGCTGGATGAGTGGGGCTCCATCAACACTCAAGAAGTTCAATGCAATGTGGAAAGTAACAGCTTGCTTGACTGACTATCTATCCACTGCCTTAAATATTCATGTCTTCCACCACCAGAACATAGTGACAGCAGTATGTACCAGAAAGGAGCTCAATACAATTCAGATAAAAGAAGTCTGTTAGACTGGCAACTCATCCATGACCTTAAACATTCACACCCTCCACCACCAGCACATATTGCTTGGACATACTGCTGGCACTAAGATGCATTGCAACTCAGCAAACCTCCTCCGACTGCACATTCCAAACCTGTGATCTCCACCATCTGGAAGGACAAGTGAATCAGGCTCCCCACCTGCAGGTCCCTCTCCAAGCCACAGACAACTCTTAACTTCACAGTTGCTGGTGCTGGAACTCCATTCTTAGTACTACTGTATCTATACCAGATTGACCATTAACGGTTCAAGGTTAAGGATCACCCAGCACCTTCTCAAGGGCAATTAAGGATTGACAGCGAGGCTAGCCTTGACAGTGCGTCTCACATCCTAAGAAAGGATTAAAAAAAAGAGTAGTTGATGCTGTGGAAGACATTTATTATCATGACAATTGAACAATAGCTTTGGATTTGCACAACAAGCTTATTTGCTTATATTGGAAATTAAACATTTCACAGTGACAGGTCAGAAAATATAAACTGAACTACACATAGGCTCTATCGTGTGTAAACACTTGGATTGTTTGATTGGTGCCATTTGAATGCTGAAGAAGATTTTCACTAGTGAGAAAGTAACTCATTATAAATATCATCTCAACAGGGATTCATTCTGTAAAGTTTCTATATACGTAACTGTAATTATTCTTCACTGCATTTCATCTGATTCGATTTTTTTTGTAAACAGGGCTCAGCAACAATACAAAACATTTTTTGAACAGTGAGAGAATGGGACACGTTTGCATTCTGAGGCATTTTGTGTCCTTGTACATGAATAACAGAAAGTTCACATGCAGGTGCAGCGAGCAATTAGGAAGATAAATGGTATGTTAGCTTTTGTTACAAAGGGATTGGAGTGTAAGAATAAAGAAGTCTTACTACTAGTATACAGGGCATTGATCAAACCACCGTGCATAGTTTTGGTCTCCTTACCAAAGGAAGGACATATCTGCCTTGAAGGGAGTGCAACAAAGGGTCACTAGACTCGTTCCAGGGATGAAGGAATTGTCCTGTGATGAGAGATTGAGTAGGCTAAGTCTATATTCCCTGGAGTGCAAAAGAATGAAAGGGTGATCTAATTGAAACATACATAATTCTTAAGAGACTCGACAAGGCAGATGTTGAGAAAGTGTTCCTCCTGGCTGGGGAATCTAGAACATGGGGGTCATAGTATCAGGATAAAGGGCCAATCATTTAGGACTGAGATAAGGAGAAGTGTCTTCACTCAAAAGGATTGTGAATCATTGTAATTCTATATCCTAGAGAAAATTGTAATTCTCCACCCCAGAGAGCAGTGAACATTCTGGGATTGAGCATATTCAAGACAAAGATTGATAGAATATAAAGGGAAATAAAAATAGTGCAGAAAATGGGGCTGAAATAAAAGATTAGCCCTGACCTTGTTAAATGGCAGAATAGATTTGAAGGGCCAAAAGGTTACTCCTGATCCTATCCCTTATATTCTTATGGTAACAAAAGCACCAAAGATAAGTTGTTCTTTTTATTATAAAAATAGATTTTTAGGTGATTTGATTGAGATATTTAAAATAATGAAATCTTTATATTCTGATGATATGGAGAGGGCTCAAGTATTAGTTATGTGAACATAGGAAAGACCTCTGGCTTTCTCACTGCTAATTTTAAGCAAATTAAGTGATTAATGAGAACTATCCATTCATTATCTGCTAAAGTAAGCTGAGTTTGTTTAAAAGTACTATTAAACTGATTATCAAGGTTACATGCCTGGAAAGTTGACTAAACTCAGAAAGTTGTACACAAATTGCCTGTAAGGTGACAGATAAGGAATTATTGAGAAACCGCTGGAAGAATTTAAACTGGCTATTTCCAGTTTAATCGGCCCTGGGACAAGTAGCCTGGGATGGGAATTGGATAAGTACACATGAATAAAAGAATGCTATATCGTCTCTCAAGTCTGTTCATCTGTTCAGTGAGATTTTTGCTGACCTATGAACTAATTCCATAATCCACACACAAACACACACACACACACATACACAGACACGGACACACATACACATGGACACAGAGACACACACACACACAGATAGGGATGTACACAAAAAAAGAAATAAGTTCCAGAGACAAAGCTTGAACTTTGCTCAATAACGTAATAGGTTGCAATTGTTGTTGAACTTAGAATAGCCTTTCAAGGGAGGTTTGCCACACAGACATTAACATTGATGGACTGTGCAGAAACACAAGGTAGCCCTTGTCTGAGCAGAAATCAAAGTCAACTGCTTCACCTGGACTCCATTTTGGGTCAAGATAAATTGTCTCTATGCCAACATACCCAAGCTGTTAATTTTAAAAAGTAAAAATATTCATTATTTCTTGAAGTCCATTGGATTGCCAGAAAGTTTGCAGTCACTGTGAGGGAGCATAGAGGAGTTCATCACCAACCTTGCACATGTCTTTGTACAGTGCTTGGAACCAATAGTAGCGTTTGAGACACCACCATCCCCCCTACCTCTGCCTCCACCCCCATCTCTCACCCCACACCCATCTCTCTTCACACCAACATCCCCCCCCCCTCCCACCCCCACCCACCCACTACCCAAGTCCACTTCACCCCCGCCCCAGCTTTGAAAGAACTGAACATAAAGTTCATGGCTTGGTTACCTTTACAACAATGGGCAATGTTGTTCTCAGCCTGTTCTGGGGCTGCAAATCTGCCAGCAAGATGCAGCAGATTTCAGTAACAACCTTAGTGAAATGGAGACATTGTGCAAACCACTGTGACGACACAGAGTGGCATAATAGTTAGCACTGTTGCCTCACAGTGCCAGGGATCAGGATTCGATTCCCAGCTTGGGTCACTGTCTGTGCAGAGTGTGCATGTTCACCCTGTGTCTGCATGGGTTTCCTCCAGATGTTCTGATTTCATCCCACAGTCCAAAGATATGGAAGTTCGGTACATTGGCCATGCTAAATTCTCCCTTAGAGTACCAGAACGGGCACTGGAGTGTGGTGGCTAGGGGATTTTCACAGTAACTCCATTTCAAAGTAAATGCAAGCCTATTTGTGAGAGTAACAAGTATATTAAAAATTTTAAAACACAGTTTCTAACTTTGATTGAGGTACCTATATAATCTGTGAAGACCTTGGATGGATGCAGCCTCCTATATAGAGGCTTTCCTACCTCTTCGTTTTCTCTTTCCAATAATCTGTCCTGCTCTGCTCATTATTCTTCTTGCATCCATGGCTGAGAGAAAAGGATCCGAACAACACTCTTGAAATAAGAACAAATAAAAGATTGGTTAGGGCAAGATTAGCACCAGTCAGAGATAGCAGTGGGAAGTTGTGCGTGGAGCCTGAGGAGATAGGAGAGATACTGAATGAGTATTTTTCGTCAGTATTCATGCAGAAGAAAGACAATGTTGTCGGGGAGAATACTGCGATACCAGGTTGTAGACTGGGCAGGATTGAAGTTCATAAGGAGGATGTGTTAGCGAATCTTGAGGGTATGAAAATTGATAAGTCCCCTGGGCCAGATGGGATTTACCCTAGGATTCTCTGGGAGGCTAGAGAGGAGATTGCAGAACCTTTGGCTTTGATCTTCATGTCGTCGTTGGCTACAGGTACAGTGCTGGAAGACTGGAGGATGGCAAATGTTGTCCCTTTGTTCAAAAAGGGGAGTAGGGACCATCCTGGAAATTATAGACCGGTGAGCCTGACTTCTGTTGTGGGCAAAGTCTTGGAAAGAATTATAAGGGATAGGATTTATAAGCATCTAGAGAGAAATAAATTGATTAGGGATAGTCAGCACGGTTTTGTGAAGGGTAGGTCGTGCCTCACAAACCTTATTGAGTTTTTTGAGGAGGTGACCAAAGAGGTAGATAAGGGTAAGGCAGTTGATGTAGTGTATATGGATTTTAGCAAAGCGTTTGATAAGGTTCCCCATGGTAGGCTACTGCAGAAAGTGCAGATGCATGGGATTGAAGGTGATTTAGCAGTTTGGATTAGGAATTGGCTAGCTGATAGAAGACAGAGGGTGGTGGTTGATGGGAAATATTCAACCTGGAGTGCAGTTACAAGTGGTGTACCTCAAGGATCTGTTTTAGGGCCACTGCTGTTTGTCATTTTTATAAATGACCTAGATGAGGGTGTAGAGGGTTGGATTAGTAAATTTGCTGACGATACCAAAGTGGGGGGAGTTGTAGACAGCGAGGATGGATGTTACAGTTTGCAGAGGGACATAGATAGGTTGCAGAGCTGGGCCGTGAGGTGGCAAATGGAATTCAATACGGATAAGTGTGAGGTGATTCACTTTGGTAGGAATAACAGGCATATGAAATATAGGGCTAATGGAAGGACCCTTAATAGTGTTGTCGAGCAGAGGGATCTTGGGGTACAAGTACATAGCTCTTTGAAAGTTGGCACCCAGGTTGATAAAGTTGTTAAGAAGGCGTACGGTGTGTTAGCTTTTATTGGTAGAGGGATTGAATTTAGGAGCTGTGAGGTTATGTTACAACTGTACAGAACTCTGGTGCGGCCGAACTTGGAGTATTGCGTACAGTTCTGGTCGCTGCATTATGGGAAAGATGTGGAAGCATTGGAAAGGGTGCAGAGGAGGTTTACCAGGATGTTGCCTGGTATGGTGGGAAGACCTTATGAGGAAAGGTTGAGGGATCTGAGGTTATTTTCATTAGAGAGAAGAAGGTTACGCGGTGACCTAATTGAGGCGTATAAGATGATCAAAGGACTGGATAGGGTGGATAGTGACAGCCTTTTTCCTCGGATGGTGATGACGAAGGGACATAACTTTAAATTAAGAGGTGGTAGTTATAGGATGGATGTCAGAGGTAGGTTCTTTACACAGAGGGTGGCGAGGGCGTGGAATGCCCTGCCTGCAGCAGTTGTGGACTTGCCTACTTTGGGGGCATTCAAATGGTCGGTGGATAGGCATATGGATGATATTGGAATAGTTTAGGTTAGAGGTTCCACTGGCCGGCGCAACATCGAGGGCCGAAGGGCCTGTACTGCGCTGTAATGTTCTATGTTCTATGTTCAATGCCTTCATCGTCATGGGCCATGCCACATCTTGTAAATACCAAGTGGCCAGACAAATCTTTCTATTACATGGCTTTAGAAATTGCAAAAAGAATCTCATGGATGTCTGTCTTTTGACTTCCTAAGGTACTATTACAAAGAACAATGTTGGAGATTTGTGAAAAGGGGAATTGCTCTGGTCACTGCTTGAAGTGGAGTTTCGCTTGAAAATTGTTTGCACAAAAGTGGAAGATGGAACAGAACTGAATGCTGGGAAATATTGAAGTGAGTTCAAATAGCAGCTACTAGGTAATCAACTCACAAAATCTGCAAGTTAATTACACAAAGGAGATTTATATATACTCAAGGCATGCCTTAATGGTGTCATAAAACCATTAGGAAAACTCAAACCATTTAGACAGGCAACTAATGAGACATAAAGATCACACCTCTCCATTTGTGACGGGGGAAAAAACTCTCAGGGAAGCCTAATGGATGAAGTGAAAATGAAACACAATGTCTGTCACACTCCGCGTAACACGATGCTCAACAGTTCACAAATTCTCACATTTATCAAAGGTAATTAACAAGTGAAGTGGTGTACCTTTATAACACCAATGTCATTCAAATCGATTGAGAGTATGGAGATAATTTATAGATCTTAATTTCAAAACGTAGAGGCCTTTGTCTTTCCCTGCAGATGATCTGATAATGCCTTTCTACATATTTTGTAGAAGTCATGAGTTTTTCCTCAGGCTCTCTTCATCTCTCAGTTAGTTAGGAAGAGATTTGGTGTTTTCTCCATGAAGTGGCACGATGGTACAGTGGTAAGCATTGCTGCCTCACGGCATTGGGGACCCAGGTTCAATTCCAGTCTCAGGTGACTGTGTGGAGTTTGCACTTGCTCCCTGCGCCTGTGTGTGCTTCCTTCGGGTGCTCTGGTTTCCTTCCACACTCCAAACATGGGCTAGGTTGACCCTTACTGTAAGAAGGATTAGCAGAGTACAAACGTGGAGTTGCAGGGATAGGGCCTTGGTAGGGATTGTTGTTGGTGCAGCCTCCATGGGCTGAATGGTCTTCCACTGCATTGCTGGGATTGTATGAAATAGTATGAGTTTAGCAGAAGATATGACTATGTTGGAGGGGGAAATGTTATTATTAAGAATATGCTGATCAAAAGCAATGTGATTCACTAACTGTACATTGTGAACAAGAAGAGGGAGAGTGAAGTGACATATCAGGTATCTTTACTTATGGCTAAAGTTAGTTCAGTCAGGGAAAAGGTAATGCTAATGCTAAATTTGAGCAACCCTGAAGTGGAAGAAGATGGAATCAACCACTTTGTTTAAACAGTCCCTGGGTTGTATTTCCATTAACCTGGATTATCTATTGCAAAGTTCAACTTATCAGAGATTCTCTGATCAAACAACCTGACTAATGCCGCATCAGCAAGAACTACAATTGTACAGAGGAGGTGTAAGGTCTGGGAATATACAGGCTGTACTCTGGACAGCTGAGCCACAGGTGTGTTACTTGCACTCTCTGATTGCTTTCTCTATGAGTGGTATGCTTTGTGTAGAACGCAAGAAACAATACTTCTCACTATATGTCAATACATGTGACAATAATAAATCAAATCAAATTAAAGATAATAATAATTATGTTCACATTTTTCAATTGTGCAGCCTCAACTGAATTAATGTTAGAAACTTAGTTTCAAAAAAGCTGCAACTGCAGGATCTTTGCCACATTAATGGACTCCAAAGGTTCTAAGCAGTTTAAACAACTGTGGAATTAAGTGTTGCCAATATTTTACAGAATCGTTAAAGTTCCAACTTTATGAGGATATGTTTACATAACCCCATTCTGATCATTTTTTCCATGGTTGTATTTTCACAACAGGGTCAGGGAGTTTCAGTTTGATTGTGGTGATTTATTATAGCTCCCCGCTTGCAATGATCTGACAGCCAGACCCTGCTGGAGAGAAGGCAAGGCAATTGAAGGCCCTCAGATGGGGTGCCACTAGGTATTGCCATCTCAGCAGTGTTAGTATGGCCCCTGCCACTACTCAAAGGGCAAAGTGGCACTGCCCAGGGGCACCTTGGCACTGCCCACCTAGGCATTAACAGTGCCAAAGGGAAGGGGCCTAATGAGGGTAGGGGCCTCTCTGGAGTGATTGGTGGGGGTGTGGCATCTCACTGAGTTTATGCTGCAGTCTAAACATAATGGTTTTTGCCTTCCCAACACTCAGCTGGAGGAAATTTTGGCTTAGCTAGCACTAGATGTCAGACAAACAATCTGACAGTTCAGTAACACTGTTGGGGTTGACAGAAATAGAGTTGATTGCTGTCAGCTTACAGGAAAAAAATATGAGTCCTCTATTCAGATATGTCATCAAGAAACCACAGGTAAATGAAGGAGGAAAGGGGCCAGGGCAGGAATAAGCTATCGATGACATGTTCTGGCTATGGCTGTATAGGTAAGAATAATGCCAAGGAAGAGCAATTCCACTGAGTGGACAACAGAGGAGAGGCATTAGGATGTGATTGACCAGTTCAAAGATCACAAACAGGTCATGAAGAACAGGGAATGGTCACAGTCAAAAGATTTTTCCTTTGATTAGGGCCAATTTAGTGGTGCAACAAGGTGGATAGGAGCCTGATTGTCCACATGAAGTTAGAAGAAATATTCAAGTCAAAATCTTAACTCCAGCCCTGAAGGACTATGCCACATTAAAATGTTCATCCATCCCCAAGATAGCCTTTCATTCTAATTAGACCAAGATAAGTTTTGATTTGTGATCGCACATCTGATCCATAATGGCCCTCATTAGAGGAAGATGAGATTGGCCTTAGCTCCCACTGCTGCCATTTCAACTCCTGGTAACCTAGTGGAGTTGTGCTTTTCTGGAGAGCTCACATATCAGTGTCAAAAACCATGGCATTTCTCCTCATAAATGGTGCTTGCCTCTGGCTCCCCATAAATGATGTACACCTCTGGCTGCTTGCCCTAATAAAGGTTTCCCTTCAGCGGAAACTATTAATCCATAATCTAACGACCAAACTAGTTTTAAAGCAGACGCACGACAGTTTAATTATAAACTACGAGCATAAAAAAACGTAGCAGCAACTATCATTTATGTTGAAAAAACAATTTATTCCGAGATGTGGGGTCAGCAGGAAGCAAAAATATTGTCCAAACAAACCACTGCATCAATAATTCACTCTAGATTACAGCACATATGATGAAGAACCATGGAACAGGCTTCCAGCTCCATGTTGTATGGTGCCAGGCAGAGGTTTGTAGTCTTGGGCAGTCCAACAGTAAACACTCAAAGCAAAATTTTACCAAATAAAATTGTTGGTTGCGGTGTGAAAAGTGGTATTGTTTCTCTCTTTCCTCTTCAAATCTTGACACCCTCAGTCATAAAAATAAAGCTGGGCATATACTACACCATCATGTGGTGGTGCAGGGGTGGGGGGTCCTCTACGCTCCATTAAAGCCCGGCTGCACAGAGATCAGGGGCACATGTTTAACAGATGTCCCAGTTGAGAACAAACAATGATCTCCCTCCTCAATGCACCACTGACTTCTGAAAGGCTCATCCCCACACATCCTCTCAATTAGAGCCGACATTCACGTCTCCCACCTCACAAAGAGAACTGGCACTTCTCCATCCACCAACCCTTCCCCCAGCAGTTGGTACCAGCACCCCTCTCCCTCGCTCCTGAACATTGACATGGTGTCAACCTGTATCAAGGAGAATGCCGGGGCATTACCTGGCCACGTTTCTTTCCACGACGTGGACATGCTGGCGTTGGATTGGTAAACACAGTAAGAAGTCCCACAACACCAGATTAAAGTCCAACAGATTTATTTGTAGCAAACACTACTAGCTTTCAGAACTGGCTGTTCCTTTGTCAGATGGGTAGGAATTCTGATCACAAACAGGGCATACAAAGACACAAACTCAATTTACATAAATAATGATTGGAATGTGAGTCTTTACAGCTAATCAAGTCTTAAAGGTACTGTACCTTTAAGACTTGATTAACTTCATGTGGACAATGTCTGTACCTTTAAGACTTGATTAACTTCATGTGGACAATGTCTGTACCTTTAAGACTTGATTAACTTCATGTGGACAATGTCTGTATCACCTGAACAAATGTCTAAATCACCTGACAAAGGAACAGCTAGTTCTGAAAACTAGTGGTATTTGCTACAAATAAACCTGTTGGACTTTAACCTGATGCTGTGAGACTTCTTACCATGTTTCTTCCCCCCCGGGGCTAAATACGTTTTTATCTCCCCGACAACTTCCAGTCTGTGGGAACTTGTTGTAAATCGTGCTGATACAACATCATCTCAGCATAGTTTGAATATACGACAGGGGTTTGAATATATCCAGGAGGTCAATATACATCAAGTGGGGGGATGGATTAATGAAATGTTTGATTTGATTTATTATTGTCACATGTATTAACATACAGTGAAAAGTATTGTTGCTTATGCGCTATACAGACAAAATATACCATTCATAGAGAAGGAAACGAGACAGTGCAGGATGTAGTGTTACAGTCGTAGCTAGGGTGCAGAGAAAGATCAACTTAATGCAAGGTAAGTCTATTCAAAAGTCTGATGACAGCAGGGAAGAAGTTGTTCTTGAGTTAGTAGGTGACCTCAGCCTTCTGTATCTTTTTCCAAAGGAAGCAGGCAGAAGAGAGAATGTCCACAGCATGTAAGATCCTTAATTATGCTGGCTGCTTTGCCAAGGCAGCGGGAGGTGTAGGCAGAGTCAATGGATGAGAAGCTGGTTTGCATGATGGATTGGGCTACATTCACAACCTTTTGTAGTTTCTTGCAGTCTTGGGCAGAGCAGGAGCCATACCAAGCTGTGATACAACCAGAAAGAATGCTTTTCATTGTGCATCTGTAAAAGTTGATGAGACTCGTAGCTGACATGCCAAATTTCCTTTGTCCTCTGAGAAAGTAGAGGCATTGGTGGGCTTTCTTAACTATAGTGTTGGCATAGGAGGGACCCAGGAAAGATTGTTGGTGATCTGGACACCTAAAAATGCGAAGCTCTCGACCCTTTCCACTACATCTCCAATGATGTAGATAGGGCATAATCACCTCTATGCTTCCTGAAGTCAATGATAATCACCTTTGTTTTGCTGACATTGAGGGAGAGATTATTGTCACCGTATTAGTTCACCACATTCTCTATCTCATTCCTGTACTTTGTCTTGTCATTGTTTGAGATCCAACCCACTATGGTGGTGTCATCAGCAAACTTGAAAATTGAGTTGGAAAGGAAATGTAAATGTACAAAAATAATGTAAGTCAGGCTCATTCCAGTTATGGACATAAAGCTGAGAAGACATTGGTCAGGGTAGTGAAAATTCAAAGTCGTATTTCATCAGCAAGATCTGCAACCGCTGGAGTTTTGCCAAATCAAGCTCATCACCATTCCCATAGTCAGCAAGCGTGTGCTCAACATCGTTCTGGCTTTTATATGGGAACAGTAAATGATCCAAGTTAGCAGCTGTCTGCATGCTTGTTTCTACATAAGGCTCTGTCCAGCACTTCACTGATCCATCGATACAGACAATGTGTTCACTTACACCACTGTGTGGGCAGCAGTTCCACGTTAACCCTTTATATGCCAGACCCTTTCATTACGCCTCTCCATGTCTTTATCCAATGTATTTTCAAGTCATCCCAGTTTATCCTTGATATTTCATCACTAATACTCACGACTCCCTATTCATAAGTTTAGGCAGTTTGGACACCTCAACCCTTCCATGTCTTGTTCTCATTATGTTGAAGGAGTGATAAGCTCTGGTCGCCGCAGATAATATTTCATTGAATCGGCAGGTTCTTCTGGCATCTGACAGTCTTCCCCAATTTCTCTCCACATTCATGTGAGAAGGACTCTTCAAGGAATGAGGAAGAGTCTTCTGCTGGTTCTCCTAATCAAACTAACATTGATGTTTATCGGGTACGATCAGAGTTGGTCAATGATAGTCACCTCTCTACAATCAAGATTTTGTCATCCTTTTGATAGTTGTGGCAAGTATCTAGTGTGATACCTTTTATTGTAGTTGGAAGCTTGCTTCTGCCTCTAGGAATGCTCTTGATCTTAATATCTCGCAAATCTTTGGCTAACATTCCTGGTATCAGTTTATGGAGTAAGAAGTTTCACAACACCATATTAAAGTCTAACAGGTTTATTTGGTAGCAAACACTTGTAGCTTTCTGGGTTTTGACCCTTCATCAGGTGAGTGGGGAATTCTGATCACAACAGGGTATATAAAGGCACACACTTAATTTATAGAATGCTGATTAGAATCTGAATCTTTCCAGCTAATCAAGTCCTAAAGGTGCAGACAATGAGATGGAGATAGCATTAAGCATAGGTTAAAGAGATGTGTATTGTTTCCAGACAGGATAGTAAGTGTGATATTGCAAGCCCAGGCAAATTACGGGGGAACATCTTTCTGTTGGCATTCTGGTTACAGGCATTTGGCCTCTGAACTTCAGGTAAACATTCTCCAAGGCGGCCTTCATGACACACAAAAGCACAGAGTCGCTGAGCAGAGACTGATAGCCAAGTTCCGCACACATAACGATGGCCTCTGACTTACACAACATCTGACTTACTGTCCTGGCTGGAGACAATACACATCCCTTTAACGTATGCTTAATGCTATCTCCATTAACATTGTCTGCATCTTTAAGACTTGATTAGCTGTAAAGATTTGCATTCTAATCAGTATTCTGTAAACTGAGTGTATGCTTTTATGATCAGAACTCCCCACTCACCTGACAAAGTGGCAAACTCCAAAAGCTAGTGGCATTTCCTACCAAATAAACCTATTGGACTTTAACCTGGTATTGTGAAACTTCTTACCGTGTTTACCCCAGTCCCATGCCGGCATCTCCACATCAATTTATGCTGCAGAGTTGAGGGTTGTGTGTAGAGTTTTTCATCCATCAGGGATTCAGATGGAGCTTGGCCACATTGAAACAGAGTGCACCTAGAATTTGACAATGCTGTTTGGAAGCTGACTGGAATACTACATTCTACACTCTCTCACTTCCTTCAATATGTTTTGTCTGTGTAGCACGCAAGAAACAATATTTTTCACTGTATGTTAAGACATGAGATAATAATAAATCAAATCAAATTAAAACCCTTGTTCTTTTTATTTTGAAGGAGGGCTTCCAATCTCCACATTTTGACTATGAGCATCTTGGGAAGCTGGTACAACGGCAGAAGCTGGATGTGATGGCTAATTGGACAAAATACTTTTTTTTTGCCCAACCTTGCCAGATTTAATAACTCTGTACACTTTGGGTATTGAAGGTGGCATACATAGAACATAGAACATTACAGCACAGAACAGGCCCTTCGGCCTTCGATGTTGTGCCGACCAAAATAAAAAGCAATGCCCCTCCAAACTAAACCATTCCCTTCTCTTCCATATACTTATCAATTAACCTCTTAAACGCCACCAAACTTGGCGCATCTACAACAGCTGCAGGCAGGGCATTCCACTCCCTAATCACTCTTTGAGTAAAGAACCTACCTCTGATATCCGTCCTATAACTCATACCCCTTAATTTAAAGCTGTGTCCCCTCGTGCTAGCTTTCTCCATCCTAGGAAAAAGGCTATCACTGTCCACCCTATCTAAACCTCTAATCATCTTATATGCTTCAATAAGATCCCCTCTTAGCCGCCTCCTTTCTAACGAAAACAACCTCAAATCCTTCAACCTCTCTTCATAGGACCTGCCCTCCATACCAGGCAACATCCTGGTAAACCTCCTCTGTACCCTCTCCAATGCCTCCACATCTTTCTTATAATGTGGGGACCAGAACTGCACACAATACTCCAAGTGCGGCCGCACTAGAGTTTTGTACAGTTGCAACATGATGCTGCGGCTCCTAAATTCAATCCCCCTACCAATAAAAGCTAAGACTCCATATGCCTTCTTAACAACTTTATCCACTTGACTGCCTACTTTCAGGGATCTATTGACACATACACCAAGATCCTTCTGTTCCTCAACACTATTAAGAGCCCTACCATTAGCCCTATACTCTACACATTTATTGTTCCTGCCAAAGTGCATTACCTCACACTTTTCCACATTAAACTCCATTTGCCACCTCTCGGCCCAGCTCTGCAACTTGTCCAAGTCACATACCTTGGGATTCAATGAAATCTGCTTCAGTGAGAAACTTAATTCTGCCTGTAGCTTCCAAACCTTTTGCTGGACCCTTTCTTTGTTGATTTCCTTCTGCACCTTTGTATCTTCAGCATTGTTTGGGTCAGAATGCTTCTTTGATATTTTTTCTTTCATTTTCCAAGATTTACATTTTTTTTCTCCAGACTTTATGGAGGCATGGATTTAGATTTCACCACCACTAAAATGTGTAAAGTGTGAGTGTAGTTCGAAAGGTCTTAGGTAGTTCAACAATAAATATTTATTAAATACTAGAAACTATATACATAAGGTCCAAGCCAGGAGTTCTCTCCATGCTTGTGTCAAAAATATATAGTTTATTCATGTGAAAGTACATTGCAAAACATTTCAACTTGAAATTTAAGAAAAATGCAGTGAAAACAAGACTTGTCTCCATGCTGCACATTCCACTCCAGGTGCCTTTCTACAATTGTAATTCTCTTGATATTTTCAATATACGTTTCATATATGTTCCATGTCAGGCACATAGCCTCAGACAAAATACTTCAACTCAAAAAATTACAAGAAGTGCAACAGAATTCAACTTTTCTTCATACAACATGTTTCTGAATATAATTTCAATACTTTTGCACTCCTATTCAATGTTAGACGCATGTCCCAAGTGGATTCTACCAACTTTCTAGCTCCTCAGTGATTTAAAGGCCTCAAGAGTTGACCTTTCCCCATTGCACCTCAGTGGCTGCTCCCCTAAGCCTGCGTGCATAGCCCTGTATGTTGGGATAAAGTTTATTTATTATTTATAAGTCACAAGAAGGCTTACATTCACACTGCAATGAAGTACTGTGGATGTATCATTCTGCAATACTCAGTTGAGGGCAACTCTTTGCACCAAAAGACAAGAAATTTTCTGGAAGACCAGAGAGCACCTTTCACCATTTTGATCATTGTAGAATTGCATGTTTAGCTCAGTGTCCCTGGGAAGAACCCATACAGCAGAGTGTCATGTAACATGGGTTTGCTCAGGATAAACCTCATCAAAAAAAAAACATTGCACCTTTGTCAAGGTCTGCTTTGCAAAGGCATATTTCAAAATAAAGGTCCCTTCCTCATAATAGCCAACTCAATACTTGTTTGCACAGCATGATATGACTCCACACATAGATGGTTATAGAGATGATGATGTTGGACACATTTCTTCTCCCTTTATCTAGAGGTTTAGACATCATGTCCCTTCAATCATGGTCAATTTTCATTCTCCAGGTAAAGCAGAAGATGGCTGAGGTGATTGCCATAGCACAGAATTAAAAATGGATCAGACAGCACCAAGAGGGCCTCAGAACTCATGACTGCTTCTAGACATAGTACAGTCTAACACTATACTGACCATTAGTTGTGGATCATGTGTTCTCTGACATTACTGTGTAGGTGGTACTAGACTCAGCCTTGTGTTAACTCTCTATGGGCCAGACTCTGATACTACACGCGAGCCGTTTTCCAAAAGGAACAGGGCACAGAAATCTTTAAATGATTCATTTAAATCAGTTTGATAAGTGGAATATTTGACAATAATTAACTCTATCAAAGTGTGTTCTTGGTTGTGTGTGTGTGTGTAGCTTTCAATACTTCCTTTTCTTTTAGACTATCTATAACACAGTTGCAAGTTACCCGAAAGAGAAGGTGGGTAAGATGCAACTCAAGAATCTCTTTCATTGCGGATCGCTGCAACACGGGGAAAAGGGATGGTACGTCGATTAATTTTCCTAAACCTGCTACTCGTCCCCCACCCTACAGAGAAAATGCCGGTCAGTTTCTCTCCCAACTGCATCAACCAAGTCCAGTGCACATTGAGAATAAGAACAAAAAGTTGCGATTACCTTCCTTGTGAAAAATGCGGACAAGTCCTCTGTGGTCAATTTTGAACTCTTCCAGAATTTCACAACTGCGGTAGTCAATCATTGCCCACTTCAGTAAAGCTAATCTCAAGTCACACCCCGGGACCTCTCATTTCCAAACCAAAAAAAATCGATTGGTAAAGGGATTTTACATGTCAGGTGAAGCTGAAATATATCAGGCAAATAGGTATCTGTTTTTGTTTAATGGAAAGAGTTTGTGTGAGAAATGGGCTTGTCTCTCAACCAAGTCCAGTGCACATTGCGAGTAAGAACAAAAAGTTGCAATTACCTTCCTTGTGAAAAATGCGGACAAGTCCTCTGTGGTCAATTTTGAACTCTTCCGGAATTTCACAACTGCGGTAGTCAATCATTGCCCACTTCAGTAAAGCTAATCTCAAGTCACACCCCAGGACCTCTCATTTCCAAACCAAAAAAAATCGATTGGTAAAGGGATTTTACATGTCAGGTGAAGCTGAAATATGCCAGTCAAATAGGTATCTGTTTTTGTTTAATGGAAAGAGTTTGTGTGAGAAATGGGCTTGTGTGTGAACTTGGGTTACTAATCTATTTGGCGAATCAAATGAGCCAAATCAAACATACTGAAATATAAAGTAAAAGGGCAGCCTTTAAAGTATGTGTGTGTGTGAGGGGGAGAAACAAAGTGTAAAGAAACTTAAAACATCAAACCAAAATGTGATTATAAAGGGGTTAATCATACACACCAGACCATGCAGCACCAAGCGGACCAAAGGTCTCAATGATGCTTGTAGACTCCACGTGCTACCTCGCCAGGGACACTGAGCCGCCAATGCAGCCATGGTGGAGGAGCTGTGGAGATAGGGTCGGTGACCTTCTCAGTCGCACAGTGCCTGGACCTGTTGATAGCAAGGTTGGCTAGGCCTAGGAACAGGTTCACAAAGAATTCCTCCATCTTCCCTGTCTCCTTCATACTGGGTGTAGACTTGGATTGCCCTTGGTTAATGTCTGCAAGCAGTTTAACGGTCTAATGAAGAATTCATCTAGACTCAAAATGTTAGCTCTATTCTCTCTCCATAGATGCTATCAGACCTGCTGAGATTTTCCAGCATTTTTCTGTTTCTGTTAACCACAGTTAGATTGACCTGGCATTTACACTCAGTGCTGAAGCAAGGCCACTCACCGCTGATGACACCAACTTTTATTCAGACAGCGACTTCAAGATAATTGGCACCAAGGCACATAAGAAGATATGAGGTCTAATGCTAAAAGAGGTTAAAGAAATAGGTTTTTAAGGATTGACTTAAAGGATGAAAGTAAGGTAGAGAAAGAGGGGTAGGGATTGAATTTCAGAACTTGGGACTGGTACCACAGGAACCAGCTGAAAGCACAGTCATGGTGGAGCAGTTACAATTGGGAATCAATTTAAGGAGTGCAGATATCCTGGAGGATTGTGAGATTAGAGGAGATAACAGAGTCCTGAAGGGGCAAGACCACAGGGAGATATGAAAACAAGGATGATCATTTTAAAATCGTGATCTCAAATGAAGCCTTACTGACAGATCTGGCAATCTATCTGACAAGAATTTTACCTTTCTCAACATTACAATTGATTGCAGTTTTCATTACTGGACGTTCCCAGTATGGAGTAGCAATGATTTCATTAGGCTGAAAGATAAGCCATTCACGTTTAAGAATATTCACAGACACCCAAACAAGAAACAACAAAATCTTTCAAAATAAAACAAAATACAGCGGATATTGGAAATCTGAAATAAAAATAAAATGTTGGAAAAGGTCAGCAGGTCTGGCACCATTTGTGAAGAGAGTTACAGAGTTAACATTTCAAGTCCATATGACTTCTTCAGAAATGTCTAAAGATTTTTTACAAAGTGTAAATTATTGATTGGGACATACACACCTGGTAAGGGCAGAAGCTAAAAAAAATTCTAAAAGAACTTCAAGAAACTTATTTTTTAAAAAACTTAGTTTAAAAATGGAAACTTACGTGGTTTTGCCTGCCTCTGGGATAGAAACTCTTGTGGTCAAGTCATTGGCCGTTTGTAAAGGCAAACTATATTAACAGCCTGTAGAGTAAGCACCTTTTTAATAGGTAAAGGTTCCAGAGCCCCAGGTGATCATAGGATGCTGTCCTTTCTGACAGGGACAGAAGTCCAAAGATGTGCGGGTTAGGTTGATTGGCCATGCTAAAATTGTCCCTTAGCGTCCTGAGATGCATAGGTTAGAGGTAATAGCAGGTAAAAATGTAGGGGATTGTGGTTAGTGCAGACTTGATGGGCCAAATGATCTCTTTCTACACTGTGGGGTTTCTATGATTCTATGAGAGCAAACTGGAGGTGATTTAACCTGAGGATCATCACACCATAGTTGAGGGCAAGGTTGAAAAAGCAGGCCTTCATGAATAACCAGTACGGAAATTGAACCCACACTTTTGATGTTGTTTGGTACCAGCTGTCTAACCAACTGAGCTAAACCTCTCCAATAAATTTCTTGTTGTTTGTACCTTCAATGTCTGCAAGCCTATCCTTTGAAAATACCAAAAGATACACAGATGAAATGATTTTGTAAAATCATGGGGAAAGAAATAAAGAAATTGTAAAATAAAACATAAAATTGGATAGAGTGTTTGCATCTGAAATCCCCCATTGACAACTTTTTAAATTTCATCAGACTGATAAATAGGTGTCTTTGAATGAAAATCAGGTGCTTATTCACAGGTAGAAAATGAAAATCAGATAACTAACAGAAAATGCTGAAAATTTAAGACAAAAATCGGAACAGATGAAAATATTATTCACTTTATGATCTACTCAATATTCTTTCTTTTGTCCCCAAGTGTGATTTAAAGATAATTTCAATCAGCTGTCCATCTCCTATCAGCAGCCATGTGAACAATGGTTAACATTTCAAAGTTATGCTTCACTGGAGCTAGGCTTTCTCATAGCTACCCAGTAAGCAATTACAACACATGAATGATAATATAAAGCAGGGATAGTGAGTTAGCAGTATAATTTTGAATTGTTTAACAACATCAACCACTAATTTTGTTGACAAAGCCGGAAGTGATTTAATAGTAAACTGCTGTTAATCTTGTCTGATTTCTTTTGTTTTTGCCACATAATAACATGGCAAAAATTTAACTAAAAGATCAATTTAAGAATTATATCCAAAGGTAATGACAACTCAAATGTTGCTGTTGATTTATTTAATTCCTCTCAGTTTTTTTCTAATTCAGTTAAAAATGGTAGCAATTCAAAAATGTATAACTAATATTGCATCACTGGTAAGAAGAGGAACAATTGCTACAGTGCTTATAGCAATGACTAGAAAACATAAGTTTGGGCGGCACACCGGCGCAGTGGTTAGTACTGCTGCCTTTTAGCGCCAAGAACTGGGTTCAATTCGAGCCTTGGGTGACTAGCTTGGAGGGCGCCATTGTTGGCATGGACCAGTTGGGTCAAAGAACCTGTTTTCCTTGCTATATTGCTCCACGGCTCTGACTGTATGGAGTTTGCATGTTGTCCCCGTGCATGTGTGGGGTTTCTCCGGGTGGTCCAGTTTCCTCCCACAGTCCAAATATGTGCAGCTTATTGATTGTTTGTCTATGGTAAATTGCCCCCTAGTGTCCCAAAATGCATAAGTTAAGGGATTAGCCACGATAAGTACAAAGCGTTATGGGCCTGGGTAAGATGTGCCGACAGAGGGTCCGTGCAGATTCAATGGGCCAAACAGCCTTCTTCTGCACTGAAGGGATTCTATGATTCTATGAAGTATAAGCCAATAAAGAAATGGCTGGAAAATGAGAAGAGACAGAATCGAAAAAATAGAGCAGAAAAGAAAAAAAAGGAGTGTGATGAGAGTAAAGTTAAAACAAACTGTTTGTGACAGAGAAATTGAAAAGAAGCAGAACAAGAAAACAGGTAATTTGGCCAACCCAGTGTTTATCCTCAATGTGAATAGTCATTCTAAATCCATGGACTGCTCTATTCCTATATCTATTTATTCCTCTTCAACCACATCTAACTGTTCTACATGGAAGATATATAAGCTAAATTTCAACCTTTTGCACTTGGTCTTTCTGAATGCTTTTATCTTTCTGTTCCACTTCCTTCCAAGTTTAAATAACACATCATTCCCTATTTATCTTTTTTACTGGTTCATTCATTCTCTTTCTGTTCAGTTGTAGCCCTTTTTGCAATATTGTCCCATCTTCCCTTGAACTGCTGTAGATACCGTATTAGGCAGAAATCTTTTTTTCCCCGATACTAGCATTATGGTCACACGTTGTTCTTCTGAAGATTTTTATCTTTTTCAATTCTAGCATATGGTTTAGGAAAGCAGCTGGAGTCAGATAACCAATAGGAAATCCAAACCCCAAGGATGCTTGCAAGTGTGAGATGGAAGCCCTAAACATGGAATATCGGTCCTGGGGCTCACGAGCTGAAGACATGCATCCATGTACTTTGCTCCTTTGCAATGTGTCAGATTGCTTTCAAATTTGTTCCAATTCAAATGATCTTATTTGAAAACAGTTCTCTGGGATGCATTTGCCTCAGTTAACAAGGGCTGTCCCAAATCCCCATTCTGCAGGAAATGCACAACACTGACTTGTACTATTATCTTTTGTTGAAAGGATATTTATTTTATTATTCTTACGTAATTAAATTTCAATTAAATTATTCAGCTCCTTCTTCCGCCTTTGCTCTCAATTTTCAATCAAGTCAAACTTTCAATCAAATCAAGTCCTATCAGAGCATTTACATAATTTGATTCGAATGCTTTACTTCACCTTTACAGTTGATTTGTTGCAAACTTTGTACCACACACTGGCAGATAGTCACCCCTGATGGCCTCATCACCAACATTTATTGCAGAAACCTCAGTGACATATTTTCCTCTTTCTTACAAGGAAGGCTATACACAGCAGCAGGCATAGCAAAAAACAGGAGGAGGAAAAGTGCACTTGCATACTTTACACTGCATGGAGGAAACAGTGCTGATCAGCATGAGAATCCAATGAGAGGTAACTGCACACACTTACCTCCCATTGCAGTATGGTGGCACAGTAGTTACCACTGCAGGCTCACAGTGCCAGGGATCTGGGTTCAATTCACAGCTTTAGTCACTGTCTGTGTGGAATCTTGCACATTCTCTCCATGTCTGCATGGGTTTCCTTGTGGTGCTGTGGCTTCCTCCCACAGTCGAAATAATTGCTGTTAATGCATTGGATGGAATGCTAAATTCTCCCTCAGTGCACCTGGGCAGGGTGCAAAGTGTGGCGATTAGGAGATTTTCACAGTAACTTCTTGCAGTGTTAATGTAGGCCTAGTTGTGACACTAATAAATAAAATTAACAAACACTTCTCTATCATTCAACAATCCCTTCTAATGCACAAGCACCTTCTCCTTCATCATAACCTTACTCTTGTCTATTTTTAATTTTAGTTACTAAAAAGTGGAAACTTATAATTCAGTGGAGGAAAAGGAATAAGACAGTGCTGTCTTGTATCTGGGTCTATGCCACAAAACACCTTTATCTTAGCTTCCAAATGATGTGTTGTGTCAGCTGTGAGTGTGCAACCAAGTATCATTCATCTTTCATGTCTTCTACCCTCATCACTGAATTCCCATTACAACCAACAGTGTCTCCTCCATGACTACTGTAGTGGATGTTGAGACTGTTGCCATTAGGTTTCTGGATACTACTGTTCAAAGGGACTTTCAGAGTTTTCCAACTGTCAGGAAATAGAGGTAGTTTTGAGTAATCTATATTTGTAATTGTGGATATTAGAAACAAGATGTAGCTTTAAGTCAATTCAATTTTGTATTTTTGTATAAGGAAGGTTTAAAAACTTTGTTTAGCTTTATGTTAAACAAAGATGCCTTATGTCTGGGTTTTTGGTTTCACTTCAAATTGTGCCTGTATTATAATCTAAAGAGTTTACAATCAAATAGGGCTTAAATTCAGGACAGCTGTTGCTTAGCAACCAGGACCCACACTGAAACATGGAAGCATGTGGTGTTCAGTTGGAATAAGGTATTTGAAAAACAAACAGCTCTCACATATACTGCCTATGGATAGGCAATACAGTGGAAAAAGGGGCAGAAAGCATGTCCCAGAAGCTAAAGAACAGATAGTTCTCGAAATCAGGGAATGAAAATAGAAGTCCCAGAAAGACTGAAGTCAAAGGGAGAAAAATCCAGACTGTGAACAGGGTACTTACTGTTCACTAACATTAAAGAAAGGAATAGAGAGAGGCATCCAATTACAGACAGAGTTGAAAGGTGCAGACCAGAAGAAATTGGCTGGCAAGAATTCAGTCATCTGAAGTAATCCTAAGGCTGGTGAGACCTAAATATAGCATATAAAGCTATAGTGTTCTATTTGCATGATTAGGTACCTGTGAGGTTGTGTGGAAAGCACAAGACAACCCGAGAAAGGCACACTTGAAAGGTGATATTGAAATCTTGGAGGTGGATCCTTGGGACAGGCATCTGTGAGAAAAAATGTGGAGTGTTTGACCACAATTTGCCAATTGTTTTACATGGAGTATATACTCATTAATAACAAGAAATACCTTCTATAGCTTGTGTTATCCGATATGTCTGTGTGTATTTATGATGATATTAGCAGGGTGAAGGAGTAGTGCATTATAGTTAACTTTTCTTGTGTGATAAAGGTTTTATTCTTTCGTTGAAAGTTGATTGGCAGTCCTGAGATTCTGTTCTACATCTTTAAACAAAAACTAAAAGTTATGGTCTGTTCGTTGTCAGTCTAGGAACTGGCTGTCCATCAATCAGTAGAGTTTCTGAGGCACCAACTCCCTCAGGATGATGACATTCCCTCCAATGCTATCTGTAGTCTCCCTAATTAGTGATCAGCAGTTTTTCATCACTTACCAAAGCACAATGACAGCATAGTGGCACAATGATTAGGACTGCTGCCTCACAGCACCAGAAACCTGGATTCAATTCCAGTCTCACGTCTGAAGCCATGCCCTCTGGAATATTAATCAAGAATTCTGGATTATGAGTCGGGTAATGCAACAACTGCGCTAGATACAGTAATAAAGATGCTTAGGTGGGGTGGAAGGAAGGTTGTGGTATCAAGATGTGAGGAATCAAAAACTGCAAGAGAGACAAATGAGAATCTAAAGTTTAAAGTTTATTTATTAGTGTCACAAGTATGCTTACATTAACACTGCAATGAAATTCCTGTGAAAATCCCCGAGTCTCTGCACTTCGGTGCCTCTTTGGATACACTGAGGGAGAATTTAGCTTGGCCAATGCACTTAACCAGCACGTCTTTTGCACTGCGGGAGCACACCAGAGAACCCAAAGAAAATTAATGCAGATACAGGGTGAAGGTACAGATTCCACATAGACAGTGACCCAAGCAGTAATCGAACCCAGGTCCCTGGCGCTGAGAGGCAGCAGTGCTAACCACTGTACAACTGTGCTGGTAAGAGTAAAAATGAAAAGTTAAAGGGGGCACAAATGCAAAACATGCAGAAATCCTTTCATATACATGCTGAACACCTGCAGTACTTAATTGATATTTACAATGGCAGTAATTAGAAATGATGTATATAGCACAAAGGCAAGAAGTGACTTGAAAGGCATGATTGCGTCTTTGCTACTAGATTTCCATGTAATTTGAAAACTCTATTCCATTGTCCTCTGCCAATGTGCATCATATGAAAAGTCTATGTTTTGCATTAAGGACCCCATTCCTTTTTGATTCCGTAATGTGGCACAGCAAAATTCATCCCTATCTTGTGAAATGATTGATGAAACGGCCTGTATTTTCCAATTCAGTGCTGACAATTATGATTTTCTTTTCTTAAAACAAATGAATTAGGAACTGGAGCTTGAACTGTCAAGCTGCAGGAAGGAAAGGTAACAGTTGACTGGTTTCACAACCATATTAAAATCCATGTGATCACTATCTCTGCTATTGATTTTAAACACCAACAGGACAGGAAATCAATACCATTTGCTTAGCAAATGTTTTGCAATACAAGGTCGATAAGTCAGCAAACAAGTTAGGCAACTTTTACTCATGGTTGAAGTGGCGTGCGCATGTGGAATATTAAAGTTTAATCACATTAGTTGGTCAAATATATATTGAACTTTAAAGGACCTTATGTAAAGCAAGCAAAGACAATGAATTAAGATAGCTGCCACAAGTCATCTGACACATCTAGTATTACAAGATAGATAGATAGAATTGATAGTGCAGAAGAAGACCATTTGACCCATCATGTCTGCACCTACCACAATCTCATTCAGGCGCTATCCCCATTACCCCTCATATTTACTCTGCTAATCCTCTTGACACTGGAATTAATTTAGCACAGCCAATCAACCAAACGCGCACAACTTTGGAGCATGGGAGGAAACTGGAGCACCCAGAGGAAACCCAGGCAGACACAGGGAGAATGTACAAACAATGACTTGAGGCTGGAATTGAATGTAGGTGCAGTGAAGCAGCAGTGCTGAGCACAGTGCCACCGTGCCACCCCTGAATATGTTGGATTCAAATTTACCACCTGCTGTGATGAGATTCAAGTGCCTCCTGAGCATTGCCCTCTGGATTACCAGTCCACTTACAATTCCACTGTGTCACCACCACCCCATCCACCCCTCCACCGCCAACTTCGCCAAGCAGAAAATGCTGGGAAACCTCAGTGGGCAGGATCTTATGATCTCACTTATTCCAAAGCTGTAAAATCACAACTGAGCTCAATGGACCATTCCAAGGTTTGCCTCTCACATACTCCAATTCCCATGGTGGGTGGGACAATAAAATTCAAGTCTGCAGTTCCAGTAGCATCTGAGAAGAGAGAAGTATTTTCGGTCCAATGTGACTCCCCTTTGTCAATTCTACTTTAAGTTGAACATTATTGCTGATAAATGTAAAACTAAAATGATGCTGCCACCAAGCTGGTAAGTATCAATAGCTTATGGGGAGAAATGTTTTCTTGAAGTAATTAATTAGAAGCAGAGTGGTGTTTGTATTGCCCAAGCAGAGCTGTCATCAATATTGTAGTGTAGCTGACCAGCTTGTAGCTGTGCATTCCTACACACCTGCTGTTTAATCCATTTGTCAGGCAGCACCTGGAACAGATTAACACTGTGGATTGATCATTGCATCTGTCACTTCAGCAGCACCCAGGAGTAAAGCAAAAGGATGCCCGACTGACTGGATTAAGAGATCAAGTGACCCTAAGATCCCTAAGTTCACGGCACCGATGAGACACTTGGACAACCACCAGCATGTATCATGGACAATGCACTTTATTTTGTATTTCGTCATTGTGACAGATAAGATGACAACCCATTCCTCGAGTTTGGAAATTTACTGCATAAAATGAAGCGAATGCATGTCTAAAATAATATCATCATCAGATATCATATGCATTATAAATTGGGCATAAATAATTTATCAGAAACGTTTAGTCATGATTAAGCATTGCAGAGGCAGATTAATTTGTGTAATGATGATTTTAATTCATGTGACTCCACAATATTCCTTCAACCTGTGGGTTCTTCAATTTCTGACTTGCTGCAACATTTGCATGTTGCCAGGAATCAATTAAGATAAATGACAATGCCTTCAACATCTACAATATCAAAAAATGTCATTAACTTAGCTATGTTTGGAAGAAAGTATGGCTGCATCTTTCACTTGTTTTCAAATAAAAATGTTAACAGCAGTCTTTGAATTGTGAGTTCCAATAACTGGCAACCCAGGACTTAACATCAATGACAATTTATGAAGAATTTTGAACAACTCTAGCATGCTATACCTCTGCCCACTCTCTGGGAAGTACTCCCACGCTTCCAACATGTGACACCTTCAATAGTCACATCATTATGGCATCATGTGAGCACTCGGTTTACATAGTCTAAAATTGTTTTTGTTTTACTAAAGCTGCTAAAAGAAACCATTGATGATCTCAAATCTGGTTTGTCATTTCCCTGGTAGACATACTCCTAGAAGCCTGATCACGTGACCTTCTGCCAGCAGCAACTTCATCCTTTGTCCCCCACCTCCAATATCTTTATAACTTATGGAGAAAAGCAGTGGAAGAAGACAAATAACACAAATACTTTTCATAATGCCATTAAAGGGTGGCATGGTGGCACAATGGTTAGCTTCACAGTCATAATGTGGGAATGCACGTGTTGGACTGGGGTGAACACAGTTAGAAATCTGACAACACCTTCTGACAAAACTTTGTTTTTCACCTGACAAAGAGGCAAACTCTGAAAGCTTATGAGTTTACGATCAAATAAATTGGTTGGACTTAAACTTGGTGTTGTCAGACTTCTAACGAGCTTCACAGTACCAGGGACCCAGGTTCAATTCCCAGCTTGGTTACTGGCTGAGTGCAGTCTGCATTTTCTTCCCATGTCTTTGTGAGTTTCCTCCCACAAGTCCGAAAGATGTGTGGTTAGGTGCATTGGCCAAGCTAAATTCTCCCTCACTGTACCCGAACAGGCACTGGAGTGTGGCAAGTAGGGTATTTTCACAGTAACTCAATTGTAATTTTAATGTAAGTCTATTTGTGACAGTAATAAATGAACTTAAAGATATGCTTCCTAGGTAACTTC
Organism: Sphyrna mokarran; assembly: GCA_024679065.1. NCBI lineage: Eukaryota > Metazoa > Chordata > Chondrichthyes > Carcharhiniformes > Carcharhinidae > Sphyrna > Sphyrna mokarran. Next base: position 70,194,688 of record JAGIQG010000011.1, on the reverse strand, counting down.
CAGCAACTCAAGAGGTTATTGTTCACTTCCTGAAGACTCCAGAACATTCTGAGAGAATTGGCAATTCTATCAATTGAATAGGGTGGCTTTAAATGGTACACTTTATGTGTAAGTTACTAGATGAGAAGAGTCTTGTGTGGAATATAGCTGGGTCAAACACCAAGTTTCAACACAGAGGCTAGAATTTTACTGTCCCGCCTGCCACAGGAATTGGAGCAGGCAATGGTTGAACACAGAAAGGTCCATTGAACTCAGGTGAGATTTTCTATTCTCAGGGTGAGCGCGGCTGGAAAATCCTATCCTATATCTTCTTTGTAGTGCTGTGCAAAATTCAAGTTTTATTTAAAAAAAACCTTCTCGTACAAACTTTGGTCAATTATCTCAAGCTAGCATATAAGAACGTAGGAACATAAGAAATAGAAGCAGGAGTAGGCCACCCTAGCCCTTCGAGCCTGCACCGCCATTCAACAAAATCATGGCTGATATGAAGTGGATCAGTTCCACTTTCCGGCTTTCTCCCTGTAATTAGATATTTATATCTAATTATAATCCTTGAATGTCACGGAGGTGATCTGTTCAATGGTCTCATTCAAAGAAAAACTGAGCTGCTTGTTTTCTAAAATGAGCTTTCTTGTATCTTGTATGAGTCAATGGGCACTTTGCAGTGAACATATTAAGGTTTCCTGAACCCACTTGTCAATTTTAGTAATATGAAAGAATGTTTCCCGAAGGATCCAAGTTAGTCTGACATTTGCCAATTGGATCAAGTTAATTTGTTTCATTATTTTTTTGTGATTATGCCACAAATCAATTTACCAGAAAACAAAGTTAGATCACAGATTTAAAACCAGAATCACATTTCTCAAAATCCCAGGATTCCAGTATTGATGGCACTTCAGATGGGCAACTCACCAGAACAGTTTCTGTTGGATTCCAACTCAAAAAAAAAATGTCTATACTGGCTTCTCACAAGCCATTTGCAATAAGAACATAAGAACCAGGAACAGGAGTAGGCCAACTGGCCCCTTGGGTCTGGTGCGCCGTTCAATAAGATCATGGCTGATCTTTTTGTGGACTCAGCTCCACTTACCCACCCGATCACCATAATCCTTAATTCCTTGATCTATTCTCGCCTTAAAAACATTCAATGAGATAGTCTCAACTGCTTCACTGGGTAGGGAATTCCACAGATTGACAACCCTTTGAGTGAAGAAGTTTCTCCTCAATTCAGTCCTAAATCTGCTCCCTCTTATTTTGAGCCTAGTTTTAGTTTCACCTGTCTATGGAAACAACCTTCCTGCTCCCTGCTGAAGTGACTCAATTCAGCTTCACCCACTTTTCAAAATATGGCAAACATTTCGATAAGCTCATCCCGCTAGCCTAATTTCTTCTGGATGTCTCTGAGTCTCTTATTCATAGAATCCCTACAGTGCAGAAGGAGGCAATTTGGCCCATTGAGTCTGCACAATAGCAATCTCACTCAGGCCCTATTCCCGTAACCTTATGTATTTATCCTGCCAATCGTCCTGACACTAAGGGGCAATTTAGCACATCCATTCAATCTAACTGGCACATCTTTAAACTGTAGGTCGAAACTGGAGTACCCAGAGGAAATCCATGAAGACATGGAGAGAAAATGCAAAGTCATTCGAAGCTGGAACTGAACCCAGGTCTCTGGCGTTGTGAGGCAACAGTGCTAACCACTGTGCCACCATTCTTTCAAACTTGTCTTTCTCTTAATGTAAAATAAAACTAGATAGGGAAACAATCACAGAAATGGGCCGGTACTAAAAAGATTAATGCTAATAACACAAATATAACATGTTAAATGCCCTTGTTGCTTAGTGGATAACTTGGTATTTGAATAGTGGGATATTTAGGTGTGTAAGTCCTGAGTTCTAGCCCAAAATGCCTAAATTCCAAACAGAGTTTCTTCCTGCATGAGCTGGCATCTGTGTAAGTTGGGCTAAATTTACATTGGCAACACAGTTGGAATAAGATAGAATGACAGATTAAGGTTCTGCATGTGCATATGCAACCAGAGTCATCTACATCAGCTCTTTCTGGGGCTTTTATTCATGCATAATTATCTCTACACATTGTTGTTCAGAGGTATTTCTGTTACACTGACTCCTTTTTACACATTCCATGTCTTCAATGACTGTCCACTCTGCTTCTTGTTCCTTCTCCTATGCATTCAGAATAGTGAGGTTCCTTAAGACATCTATAAAGTTATGCAGTTTGGGAGTCTTGACTTGTTTGACATGTCTTCTTCTGTGTCCCAAGCTTCACATCTGCCATCTCTTTCTTATAGTTTAGCAGAACATCTGTGGCATGAGTCAGAAATGCAATATGAGATGGAAAACAAACAACCATATGTACATGTTGGCATTCATTTGTGCTTGAGAAGCTCTTTACAAGCCAAATTCTGTTCCTGCATGATTTGCATATTAACATCCAGAGAAAAAAAAGTTGCTTCATTTTACTTTATGAGCTGTCAGCCTTGGCTCAGTGGTCGCATTCTTGCTTCTGTGTCGGACGTCTGCAAGTTCCGATCCCACTCCAAAGACTTGGGTCTCGAGGTATAATTCAAAGAACAGTGGAGATTCCTTCAGTGCTCTGAAAAACATTTATGCCTCAATTAGTAAGTGGCCTGCCATGTTAGAATATCGACCTGCATTTCTAATATTGGCCTAATACAGGTAGGAAGTATACAGTAAATGACAGAACTCTAAAGAGTATTGATAGGAAAAGGGATCTGGGTGTACAGGTACACAAGTCACTGAAAGTCGAAATGCAGGTGGAGATGATAGTCAAGAAGGCATAAGGCATGCTTGCCTTCATTGGCCAGGGCATTGAGTTTAAAAATTGGCAAATCATGTTGCAGCTTTATAGATCCTTAGTCAGGCTGCACTTGGATATAGTGTTCAATTCTGGTCGCCACATTACTAGAAGGATGCGGAGGCTTTGGAGAGGGCATAGAAAAGACTTACCAGAATGATGCCTGGTACGGAGGACATTAGCGATGAGGAGAGGTTGGAAAAATGTGGTTTCTTCTCACTGGAATGACAGAAGTTGAGGGATGACCTGATAGAAGTTGACAAGATTATCAGAGGCATGGAGAGATTGGATAAGCAGAAGCTTTTTCCCACAGTGGAAGAGTCAATTACTAGGGGCATGGGTTTAAGGAGATATACGAGGCAGATTTTTTACACAGAGGGTATTGGGTGCCTGGAACTTGTTACCGAGGGAGGTAGTGGAAATGGATACGGTAGTGACTTTAAGGAGCTTCTTGACAAATACATGGATAGGATGAGAACAGAGAGATATGGTCCCTGGAAGGGTACGGAGTTTTAGTTCAGTTGGGCAGCATGGTCGGTGCAGGCTTCGAGGGCCAAAGGCCTGTTCCTGTGCTGTAATGTTCTTTGTTCTTTATTCAAATGTACTCCATTGGTATAAACTCTTCTGGATGCCTTGAAAGACACATATAAATTTAAAGTTGATTTAGCCTCCAGCAAGCAGAAATCATTGAAACCCTCTTTATTGCACTTGAAGACTTTGATCTGTAACAAGTTCAAGAGCAGTGCCTGGTAAAAGATTCAGCTGTCAGACAAAGAGATTTTTGTCTTCCTGTGTTTATTTGGATTTTCCTTTGCAGTTGACTGCAGCTCAAACACGTCTTTGATCCCAACCGCAATGTAGACAGAATCTAATCCTGATTGACAGACTGTGTGCAGACACTGGGGCTAAGTGCATAATTGGGCAGACTGGAACCTGCCCCTCACTGACTCACTCCAAGTGAAATTGACATTTCCTCTCTGTCAGAGAACTTCAAAGGAGTTTGATCACATCTGTAGCTTCTGTCAGGGAGAAAGGAAAATCTTTGCTGCAGAATAGAATGCTCCAGAGGGCCTGGAGGATAAAGCTATCTGGCATGTCAGAATCAGCACAGTTGATGGGCAGGAATCCAGATGCTAATCACAGAACTGTCTGAAATCACCATACCAGGGATGATATTCAAGTCTGCCAGGGCTAGAACAAGCAGTCCAGCCATGGTACCCCATCCCAGCAGATAGTGACAAGGTCAACTCATTTCTCCAAGCTCGAGCTCACCCAACTCTAGGACCCTTCCAGTGGAGCTTGGCAACAGCAGAGAGGCCCGAGGCAGCAGGTCAGAGTATCATTGCCAGGGGGCAGTGCAGTATTGGTGCTATCGAAGTGATTAGTCCGAGTGGAGGTCTGAGTGGAGGCTGATTGGAGGGTCTATGGGAAGGAGCCCTCAGTGAGAAGTGGGTGGATAAATCTCATGCATGCGCAGTGTGAAGCGAGAATACCTGCCACTGCTGAGGTGTGTTGGGGTCGAACACACCATGTCCTTGCTTGTGAGAGCCTGTATCAAAGCCCACAGTGCAGTGCCCTCTGGGGAGGCAGGTGAGTAGCGAGGGCCACTTGATTCGGCCTAAAAGCTTGCTAATTTTGCGCATTCTCCCTGTGGGTTTTCTCCGGGTGCTCCAGTTTCGTCTCACATCCCAAAGATGTGCGCTCTTAGGCTAATTGGCAGAACAAATTCTCCCTAAATTGTCTCAAATTTGGTTTCAATCTATAGATCTATAAACATAGACAGGGATCACTGATAAAAGCGGGAATATCGGGGTGGCGGTCTGGGCTCGTTGGGCCGAAGGGCCTGTTTCCCGTGCTGTTTTGTTCTTTGTTCTTTTTTGTTCTTTGTAATTACATTTAAATGCATTGGGGTTCCTGTCTGCCCTGGCTAGGAATCCGTTCAGGGTCAGCTATGCAACCCAGCCCGGTGGGGTGTGGTGTGAGGGTGGTCATAGTAGGGTTGCTGGTCTGCACAAAATCTACTTTCCTGCAGGTTTCTGATCGCGATTCACGACTGGTGCTAGCAGGGCCGGAGAAGTCCCGCATGAAGAACAGGCCCAGGAGAAAATTGGACTACGTGCTGAAAATATGAACAGGCAAATGAAAGAAAATTAAAAGTCTCCCAGAGGATGTGAAATATTTGAGGCACAGTAACCATTGGAATTATGTGTTTTTTTCAGACTCTCAATTTGGTCAGAATGGAGAAGGTTAAATGAGTCACAGGACGACACGTACATCTGTGATAATCCCTGTTTCACATACCACCTGCACATTATTAAAATTGAAGACTTGCTCGTTGTGGTAATATATGAATTCTCTGAAGGTGCACAGATGGGCGTGTGGAATCAATCTATCAAAACCCAAGACGCTGAGAAAGTCAACAGTGACAAAGAATCCCTTCTAAGCTATTTGCTCTCGCTCTGATTATGTCATTAAACTGATAGGATATGAAAGGGAATACTCAGCAAAGTACCAGTGACTTGAGGAATTACTTTCGACATTTTGACAAAACTTTTGATTGCACAAGCTGGGTTCCCAAGAGTGCAGTGAGCATAAAATGTCACTTTTGCGAGCACACGCAGGACATATTTCATAATATCACTCAAGATTCTATTGTAACTATATACACTCATAAGATGTTTGATGCTAAATCCAAATTTTGAATAACAGTATGTGTTCTGATCCTCGCTGTATTTATTACTGAAACATCAGAGTGACTGGAAGACTGTGGTTTCGATTCTCAAGCCTGTTAGCTTTGTAATGTTTGTGCTGCTAGTTCATTATTATGTCAGGTACTGGTGTTGTAAATAGTAGGATTACCAGCAAGAGGGCAGAAATTTCACTTAAAGCAACCATCACCTGTTAGAAGTGGAACAAAAATTAGGCAGCGATGAAAATAGTCAGCAGGTCTCTGAGAGACAGAGTTAATGAGCCCGATTTTCCCACCTCTTCAGATGGCACTCAGGAATCCCGATACCTGGGAGATTGGGACGTTGGTCGATAATGGGGATTCCCAATGGAGGTGACTGGTCTTGAGATTCACTCTTCCTGCCCCGCCAACCCAATTGGCTTCCCGCCCAGAATGGACAGCAACCTGATAATCACGCAATCACCTTCACCGCTATGTCAGTAGCAGGAGTGACTCCAACTGTAATGGCCACCTGATATTCAGCCACCCTTGCTCTCTGAAGTCACGTGGGCATAGATTGATGTTACTAGTAAAAAGCGGGGATGTGGCAGCAAGGCATTCAAGAGGGAGCTGGGAAGTAAGTGCTGATTTTTAAACTTTTTGGACTTGCTTAGGGGTCATATGTGACTCAATGGGGGCAATTTGGGTTGGATGGAAGTGGGTGACTTTGGAGATTGAGTGGGGCTCCGGGTCAGAAAGGTTTTGCCTGACTGCTTCTATTATCTCTTTGAAGTGTTGCAGTTAACCGGATCCTTATCAGTTTCAGGCACCTGTATGTCAAAGCTGTTGGTTCCCCTTTGTGTCTGATCTCAGCCCTAACCTTCTGGCTGAGGGAGGTGAATGGCAGTCAGCTGCCAACTTCCATTCTCCTGTAGGAATTGTCTTGATTCATAAGGGCTCACATAGTTATTCTATCTATATGACAAGACAAAGGTCTCTCTAATCGTCTCGAGAACAATAGCGACAAGTGGAAAATTATGAGAGGAAGGCATCTTGCATATGGCTTTCATCACTTTTTTCAAAGTACGATAGCTCCATGCTCCGATATGCATGGAGTAGCATACCCATGCCTCCAAGATGTCCTTTACGTGGAAGAGAAAGTGTGCAAATGAACATTAGAACAGCTAGCAACAAGAATGATTTCAAAAAATTACCAAACAGTGCAAATTAACATATATTTATAAATGTCCAATCTATTGCATGCCTGTGCCACTCAGTACATTCACAGCTTTTTAATCTTTCTAATTTGACCACTTGCTGCACTGAGGTGCATTCCCAACATCCATAGCAGAGGTGGCCAGCCTACTGACAACCAGGCCTCTTGTTTGTGATGAATTTGGTGGACGACCTCAGGAGGTCCATCATGTGAAGGATTCCAGCCTGATTTGGTTAACCTGCACAAGGCACGTATACCCTTCTCAGCGTGAGCAGCTGAACAATGCTTTGTGATACATTTTGCTCTTGGAATTCAGGAAGTGACAGCTGGATCACAGGCAGAGGGAACTGGGAATATGTGAACACCTTTGGAATAACTAATGTGGAGACCTCTGAACGTCTAACTGATCCTCCTCCCTTTGAGTTTCCGAGAACTATTTCCTGACTCCTTAAGGAGAAGGAGTACCTAGACAGAGATCTGCATGCAACTGCTGGAAAAGCCATGGCTACATCAATAGTGTGCTGGTCTGGCTGCAGAAACTGATAGACCAGCATCCTTGGTATCTGCATCCTCTCTATAGAGATTTTGGTGAGCTCCAGAGCAAAGACCTCAGAAAACATGCAGATGAACTCACCCATCCAGGTAAGTGAAGAGTATTCTATTACAGTCTTGACCTGTGCTTTACATGGACAAGTTTTGGGGAGTCAGGAAGTGAACTCAGAGTTTCCAGCCTCTGACCTGCATTTGTAGCTATAGTATTAATATGGCACGTCCTGTAGGATATTCATAGTGGAAGATTGTGAATGTGAACGTTCAGTGAATGTCAAAGGAAGGTGGCTCAATTTACTATTGCTGAAGATGGACATTGACTGGCACATGTATGGCATGAATGTTATTTGACACTTAAGACCCTCAAGCCTGAATATTGTTCAGGTCTTGCTGCATTTGGATAAAGAGTGCCTCAGAACCTGACGAGTAACAAGTGGTTCAATCATCAGTGACCATCTCCACTTGTGATCTTATGATTAAAGAAAGGAAGGTCATTGATGAAGCAGCTGAAAGATGATTGGGCTTCGGACTCTATCCCAATGAGCTCTGAAATTATATCGTAGAACTGAGATGATTGACTTCCAACAACCACAACTATCTTCCTTCGTGCCAGGTGTGACTCCAACCAGCAGAGGCTTTTTTCCCTGATTCCAGTTTTGTTAGGATTCCTTGATGTCACACAAAGTTAAATGCTGTCTTGATATTATGGTCAGTTACCCTCACCTCACCTCTGGAGTTCACATCTTCTGCCTATGTTTGATCCAAGGCTATAATGAAGTCAGGAGCTGATTGATCCTGGCAGAAGGCAGGTGATTGCTAAGCAAGTGCAGCTTGATTGTACTGCTGATGACCTCTTTCATCATATTATTGATAATCGAGAGCAGACTGATGAAATGGCAATTGGTCATTTTGGATTTGTCCTGTTTTTTACGTACAGAACAAACCTAGACAATTTTCTAGTTTGCTGTGAGAATGCTGTAGTTGTACTGGAACAGCTTGGCTTGGAACGCAGCAAGTTCTGGGGTACAAGTCTTCAGTACTATTGCTAGAATATTGTCAGGATCCATAGCCCTTGCAATATTCAGTGCCTTCATCTATTTCTTGATACCTAGGTAAGGGGCAAGAGTGAACCAGGTGGGTCTTCATGACAGTGATTTCATGATCACCATTAGATTAGTTTTTTTTTTATTAAATTCCAAATTAATTAATTGAATTTAAATTGCAAGGCAGCTTTGGGTTGAAATGCATTAACACTTCCGAACTTCATCACCCGAATAGGATCAGCGCCCCAAAAGCTAGTGGCTTTTGCTACCAAATAAATCTTGCTACCAAATAACCTGGTGTTGTGAGACTTCTTACTCTACCTAGACGGTCAGCCTTTACCAAGCAATCGGTGTAAAGGTTTCAATCCGGCACAAATTCATGATAATAATTTATCAATCCCAGAAGTGATTATAATTGTGATACATTCTGTGGTCTAGATACTTTCATGATGGCCTCCATTGCCTTTGCTGCCTTATGTTGTCCCCCTCTATCAATGATGTGTCCAATGTATTCAATCAAATTCTGAAAGATTGCTCATTTTTTCTTTCTTCACTTGCAGGCCTCTTCTGAAGGTCTCTTCAAGGTTCTTCAACTCCTTCTCCTCGTCAAAGCCTTTCAACAAAGTATCATCCCGATAACACTGGACCCCAGATAACCCATTTAGAATTTGGTCCAAAGTCCTCTGGAAAAGGGCTGATGGCAATGTGATGCCAAAAGGAAGATACTTATAGTGGAAGAGCTCCCAATGAGTTATATTGTCAGGGGTGTTTAGGGCTCTTCCTTGACTCCCTCATTTGAAGATGAACCTGAGACAAATCCATTTTCATTAATTACTTCCCTATTGCCAATCCACTAAAACACCTTCTCAATAAGAAGAAGTAGGTCTGCACACAGTGCTGGGTCGATGGTTACTTTGAAATTCCCCCTGTGTTGTCAGCCTTCAAAACTAGCACAATTATGGTGGCCTATTCACTGGTCGTAACTGCTTCCACCAACCCCATGCTCAACAGTCATTCTAATTCAGCCTCCACCTTCAGCCAAATAGTGTATTTGGCTGAAGTTGGACTGGGGTGAAACAGAAGAAATCCCACAACAACACCAGCTTAAAGCCCAAACAGATCTATTTGCAGCAAAAACCACAAACTTGCGGGACAGGCAGTCCCTTCATTAGGGGGCTGGGAGTTCTAAGCTCCCAGCCATCTGACGAAGGGATAACCTGTCCCAAAAGCTTGTGGCTTTTGCTACAAATAAACCTGTTTGGACTTTAAGTTGGTGCTGTGGGATTTCTTTCTGTTTTACCAAAATATGTCTTCAGATTCTTTGGATGAGCCTCCAATTTTAGTTGAATCTTTATTTTGATCCCTTTCATCTCACCCAGAGTCACCTTGAATATGCCCTGTAAACTTGTTCTCAAATTCAATTTAATATACCACAGTTTAATTTTAATTTCTGCAGCCAGGAGCATTCAAATAAAGCCAGGTAGTCATTCTTGACCATATTCAAATGCAGCTCCGCATACTGGTCCCTCAGTTGTACTTTTACAAGTATATATTCTCTCAGTAGCACCACTTGCTCTTTTTAAATAAATAAAGTGATTTTTGAAGGATTCAACAGCAGTTTTCAACTCATTTCTCTAACATGAGTGTGGAATCAGTGATGCCAGTACCATTTCCATTACCTTCCCTGACATTTTGGGAAGGATCCAAAAGCTATCAACTTCTCGTTGAATGGTAATATATTCAAATAAAATCCTATTGATTTGCGTTCTACAGCCACCTCTGCAGCTTTGTCAGGCTTCCTGACCCATTCTTGGCTGATGGCATGTATCTTCTGTCTAGTCTTTTGGTTTTTCTCTCCTTTTCCTTTTTTAACTGCACCCTACAATTTTGGGCAAAATGCCCCACTCACTTACACTGGCAGCATTGGGCTCCACAAGTCTAACATGTGGACTGTATGGTCAAAATTACACTGCCTTGCCTGCCCCAGAATTGGGGTGGGTGAGGCTGGCAGAAAAGTGTTCTCCATTGGCCTCAAGTGGGATTTTACAAGCCTTGGGCGGGTAAGGCATGTCCAGACTTGCCACAGCAGCAACATTCTATGGTTGACACCACATCCAGTTGCTCTTCAATACTTTACAAACTCAGGCACCAACACCTAGCTGTGTTCCTTCATTTGTAGCTGGTCCCATGAAAGTAGCTATCTCAAAGACCACTTCAATTTCTTTTGTCAGAAATTTCTGTTGTATCATTTGATTGTGGAGCCCACACATCAAATGGTTCCTTAAGGCATCCTGTAGGAAAATGCCAAATTCACAGCTTTTCTGTTCAACACAACCACGAATTGTTTGATTGATTTACCTTCCAATTGCATTCTCTCATAAAATTGGAACAGTTCTGCTATCATAAATGGTTTTGAGGCACAATTATTATTTAGTACTTCACACAATGCTGCTAGGAATTTCTCTGTGGGCTTCTCCATTTGTATGATATTCTTAATGTCACACACGTTTTACAGGTTACAGTACTTAAAAAAACTGTGACTGTGAGTTCATCATCTATCTTATTTACCTTTAAAAAAGAATGGAAAAGCTCTGTGTATGGCATCCAGTTCTCCACATCTTCATTGAAAGGACTCATGGTCCTAAACATTTCTTGTTTCCATTGGCTTTCAAACACTGTACCTTTATTTTGTGCACTTTTGCCAAGCTTTGTACTGCTGCCCCCATATCAATTATGTTCCTCTACTCTTCCCAGCAGTTGCCCTCCGAATCCATTCGCAGCCCCCTTTCCTCCCAACAGCCTTGGTGTTTCTGGTAGGGAAATCCTTCTATTATATCTCATCATCGATTATCATATGAGACCCCTCGTGGGCATTCTCTGCAGCCCATTTCTCGGTGAGTACCTCTTTTGCTGATGGCAGAATCCTTGTTTGTTGAGAAGAATCCAAGTCACCACCATAATTCATTATGAAACATGGACTAAACTACATTTAATTCAATGATTGATTTGGGGGTTTACAATAAAAGCCTTTACTAATGCTAGTTAATGCTTCTTAATGGTAGATTCTTACCTGGCATTCACAATGACTGTGACTTTAACCCTCACATCCCCAATGGACCCATACAAGAATTTTGTCAGCTGCATAATGTTTATAACTGCAATTAGGAACCTCGAAAAGGCACCAAACGTAAACAGAGGGCCTCCTTATATGCATAGGTTGTATTTACTGATGACAGTAGTACATGGCATATTCTTAACTTCACCACAGAGGGAATCCTATACTGGTTACAGTCCAGTAGCAACAACAGTATAGGAACTTCAACTTGCAGATGTCCAGGTAACTTTTACAACTTTAACAGTCCTAAGCTCCTTGTGGTGCAGGAGGAGGAAGCTTTCAACTATTCCAATCCCAGTATTCCATGCTTCCCCTCTGCTTGAGCAAAGCTTGGAGCTTTCCCTCCTAATGAACTGCCAGGAGTTACTCCCCAGGATCTCCAGCTGTGACATCCTATCATTAATGTCTATCCCTATCCCCAGGCCAGGCAGTAAATCTGGCCAACTGTTGAGAAGATCTGCATTGATTCATTTAAAGGAGGATTAAAAATAGGAAATCTTGGAAATTCTCAGCAGGTCATGCAGCATCTGTGGTGAGAGGAACAGTTAATGACTAGAATTCTCTGATGTTGAATGTCCTGCCATTGCTGCCAGCGAGGATAAAGAATTTGGCCCTCAGCCAAATCTCCATTCACAGCAGAGGGTTGGGAGAATCCCTTACGACAGGTGAGGTGGGAGAATTCCAGCTAATATTTCAGGTCTTTGACTCCCACAAATCTCTAAACAAATTGATCCATGAATGCTGTCTGACCTGCTGCATATTTCCAGCGCATCACTTTTTTACTTCAGATTCCAACATCCCCAGTATTTGGCCTTTATATTTAAGTAAGTTAGGGCCTCCAGATCACTGGCCTTACTGGCTAATAGACTTCCCTGTCTTTCCATTAATATCTGTGCTGACATACCACGTCACCATTATTCGAAACAGCTGCGAGACTAGATGGATTAATTCTTGGACAATAAACATTCCCTAGCTGAGACAGACAGGAATGGGTTGTTATCTATTGTGCATAATAGAATTGTATGTTTTTAAAAATTCTATCATAGGACATGGGCATCACTGGCAAGGCTAATATTTATTTCCCACCCCTAACTGCCCTTGAACTGAATGGTTTGCTGGGCCTTTTCAGAGGCAGTTCAGAGCCAACCAAATTGTTGTGGAGTCATATGTGGGCCGGATCAGGTAAGAATGCCAAATTTCCTTCCATAAAGGACATTAGTGAAAGCAGAGATTTTGCAACAATCAACAATCATGGTCATATAAGAATTTTTTAAATTGAATTTAATTCAATTCATCACTGAGATTTTCACCAGCTAACAGACTTCCCCATGTCTCCATTAATATCCGCATATGCCATGGTGGGATTCGAAACCTCATCCTCAGAAAATTACACTCACTTACTGGATTACTAGCCCAGAGTCAATACTGTGATGTCACCACCTCTCCTTCTCCTTTGCTGTTCCCTTCTGTGAGCTGTAGTGACCCAACCTTTTTATCCTCCTGCTGCATAATAAGTCAACTTTGCAAAGCAACATTGTAATGAATGCGATAATAGATGTGAATGTATGGTGTCACTTTGGGTACCTTGCATGAGATCATACTAAGCATCTGATATAATAAAGCATGTGCTTTCAAAATAATTCTGTTATACATATTACCAGCCTATTATTAGAGTTTCAGATACTTGCTGTTCAAAAAAGACAAGCTCTCAAGCAACCTTATTGTTCATTCAATACATTTCATGCATTCCCATGCTTCAACTGAGGCTATATTCAAGGTGCAATGTGCAATTGATAGTATTGTCACATTCATACTTTTAGTGTGTTGTATACATCAAATAAAAACATAACCTACTGCAGAGACACATTTACTGATACATGAGCTGCAGATTGCTTAAGTGTCTGTCACTTCACATGTGCTTCTTCAACTTACAATGTCACAAGACTATTGTTCAGCTGGTCCAACAGGATTGCACAAAAGTCAAGGAAATAGTTTCCAACTGGAGACACAATCACAAACGGCAAGTGCTACACTCCATTTCACAGAAGCAACTTTAATGTTCAACACATCAAAGTTTAGAAGATATAAGAAAAGCATTAAGCTATTGTAAAACTTTACTTCCACGTAGCTCTTTTCAGTTTGTGTTCCTTATTCACTGATGCACAGGAATACATTCACAGAAATCATCCAGAATGTTTTTCAAATCTGGCAACTCAGCCTTATCCACAGATACTTTCCCTTTCAAAGCTTTGGAAAAACAGCTTTTCATTGCTGACCGTGGTCACAAGATACATCCATACTGTAACCTCAATATTACTCAGCAAAATTCTAAAGGTGTAGTTAATGAGCTTCAGGACTTAGGCAAAGATCATCACATTAGAAATAGGAAGAGGACATACAGTAAGGTCATGGCTAATCTTTGACCCAGGTCCACATTCTCCATACCCCTTGACTCCCAATGTAGCAGAGAGAATGAGAAAGGCAAAATAAATTACAATGCTAGAGAAGCAGAACAGAAATGCCCAAATTATCAAAATGCCTCCATTAAGTCCATTTCAAGAAATTGGTGTAATGTAGGGATATTGGAATGCTACTCAGCGGGAAAGAAAAATGTTTACTAGACTGACAAATGAATACTTTTCCACTTGTATTGAGGCCCTGGTCAGCTAATTTATTTTTTAGGCCCCTTCTATTTCTCATCCATATACTGCCCCTCATTGACACCACCCTGAATGACAATGAGCTCTACCTCTCTGTCATCTCATTGAAACTTCCTTTGCCTTTATTTTAATTTTATGCTGCTTGTCTGATACCCAATATTGAATAAGAAGACATTTCCTCTAGTTATTGGAAGGACTGATGCCAATGTCATCAGAATCTGGCACAGATTCTCTTCCCTATCCATTCACACCATTGCTTTCCCTGACCACTCTCCGAGTCTGCGCCAGACAGTTTGCAACTTTGATCTTCTATTTGGCTATCTAATGAGACCTGACAACACATCTGCTCTCTTACCAAGATCACCTAACACTATCTCTATAAAGCCACCTTTACCTTCCTCTGTCTCAGTTATCAGTTGCTGAAATGTTCATAAATGCCTTTCCTATATTTTGACTCAACCATTTCAATGTTCTCCTTTCTGATATCACACCTAAACTAATCTCTGGAATTACTTTTCTAAACTTTTCCATATTTCTACCTTTCTCTCACTATCTCTCTTTGTCTCTTATGTCCCTTCTTGGAACTGACCCCTCTGCCCAATTCTTTGATTACCTGCCTTAATATTTCCATAAGTTTCTTGATGTCAAATTCTGCTGGATAGCTTTGTGTAAATGCAAATTGTTACTCTACCCCATTGCTATTTATGGATCTTTATTGTTGCACACATTGCCAGTCACTTCTACCTACATTGCAACAGTGAGTCACTTCAAGAAATACTTCATTAACTTTAAAAAGCTTTTGGATATTATGGAGTTCATGAAAGGTGTTCTATAATAACACACACTTGGATTTATATCGTGCTGCTGTCGTGATCTAACGTCCCAAGTCATTTCACAGGAATGTAATGAAGGAATAAGAGCCAAAAATAAACACATTAGGGGAGACGACTAAATTTAAATGTAAGTTCTTTTTCCTTTCTTCATTAGCTATGCCAAAGCCTCAGCCTGAGCTTCATAAAACTAAACTAATGCTTTACATGCTTCAAAAAAAAGATAAAAGGAGACAGAGCAATAGTCATTCCAATCAAGTCACTACAAAGAGCAAAGAGGGAAAAAAAATGGATGCAGACAAAATGTACATATATGTATAAATATAACTATAGCAAAATTAACCTCGTTTTGTTCTCCACCAAAACTATTATGTAACGGTAAAGACCCTGGAGAGTCTGTAAATTAAAATTCACCAAGCTGGTGGTTTAATTTCTATGGTAACAGACAGCCTGGAATGGCCGATCTTTCTGGAAGAGTGAAAGGCTGGCACTTTGCCCATCACCTGCTGCTACCATTTAATATATTAGAGTGGCAAACACAAACTCTTCATCAATGATCACAGGGCCAATTGTTTGTGGGGTTTCCAAATGTCACAATACTGAAACTAAACAGTCATTTATATGTGCCTGGAAGTTGCACGGCCGAGAATTGACAGAATGTTTTAGGCTTGGCTGGCAACCATATTAATATCCTGCTTTATTGCGCACAGTGCTGTTTCATGTGAAGAAGAGAGTGACCAGCAGGTTTGATGTGCATTCTGTGCACACAGAAAATTACTTGCTAAATGTGTGTTTCTGTTCAATAAACTGTTTTGGCTTTTGCTATAACTATGCATCCGGCACTTCATCCAAGCCTTGGGAGAGGGTTATGTTGGATCCTAATACTATATATGTGATTGTAAATCTCGAGATATACTTTCATCTTAACACACTTTATAGGATGAATATCTGCTGCATCTTTCCCAATTTTCTGTTCTCCTTTGATTGTTACAATCTAGTCCTATGTGTGTGAACAGATCTTTGATATATATACCACTTAAGTAGCCATTCTTCATATCTGAATGTAAGCAAGATGTTCAATCACAACTAAACTCAGTCTTTCATCAGCACATTGCAACAGACAATATATACACCTTCCTGTATGCTAACAACCATTAGTGGCTTGAACACAGTGCTTTATTTGAATGTTGCACCTCTACTGCTTCTGAAGCTTCTGCTTCAGAAACCATGGATTCTGTTGGCAGTTTTCTGCTGACTACCCTCAAAGCCTACCACATCTCTCTGTTTCATCCTTTTTTTAACGTTTTAAAGTTTAAAGTTGATTTATTAGGGTCACAAGTAGGCTTACATTAACGCTGCAGTGAAGTTACTGTGAAAATCCCCTAGTCGCCACACTCCTGCACTGAGTGCAGGATTGAGCATGGCCAATGAGCCTAATCCATGCAGTTTTCAGACTGTGGTAGAAAACTGGGGTACACAAAGGACATCATGCAGACACGGGGAAAACTTCCAGACTCCGTGCACAGTGACCCAAGCTAGGAATCGAACCTAAGACTCTGGGGCTTTGAGGCAGTAGTGCTAACCATTGTGCTACCATGCCGCTAGACACTAGGTTTATTTCGGCCTCTAGGATGATATAAACCTCGCATTTACCAACATTGAAATTCATTTTCCACAGTTTTTTCTCCTTCATTTGATCTATCAATACCTCTGTAATTTTATTCTTTTCCCCACAACCACTTACAATGCTGCTGACATTTGTATCATCAGCAAATTTAAATAAATTACTTTTCATTTCATCATCAAAAATTCTAACAAATACCAAGAATATCGAGGCTCTAACACAAATACTTGTGGGATACTACTCATTGCAATTTTCCCAATTAGTTTATACCTGCTACATAATCTCAACCTTGCCCCTTTCTTGAGGTGATATTATCCTCGAGTCAAATTATGACCTCAGCTTAAGTGCACAAGCAGACCTGGCACTGTTCAGCTGATATTTTATAATTAATCTTCCTAGTTTTAAGAAGAGTGACAAATGAAAAATCCTAAAGGTATAAAATGAAAATAAAACTATAAAAGGAACAGCTATCTTCAATTGAATGTCGTTATTATCATTTGCTTCTGATAAAGGCTTGTCAATCAATGGACTCTCAATGCAACATGGGTTGGAGAGGACTTCTGTCTGCTGAAATTCAGTGAAGTTCATTCCATATAAGGCATACACGAGCCTTGGATAACCTAAGTAAAAGGTTCAGACTTGTGCCACCATGCACTGCTCCTGCCAATTCATTTTCCTAAATAAATATATCAACTAACACTCTAACACTCATCCTCTATCAATCTAACTCTCAAACAAAAACTCAAAAATTGTCAAATTCATAGCTGGTTGCTCTCCACAGCCTACCCTTGCTCCACTTCCCCACCACCATGAGATCACCCAGGAGTTCACTGGCTGGTTAAACTGTAGAATTCTTGGGTAATTGGCAAGAGTGGCAGCAGAGAAAATTAAGAGGGAAACTATGATTAGAGAATGAATGAGCAGGTATGGGAGAGGCAAGGAACATTAAATCTATGAATAGATAATCAGTGAGCATGCAGAGAGAAATAGGAGGCTGTGATCTAAGGATCAGAAAGCATCTGGGGAAAGTGGAAGCTTTTCATGGTGATTCAGTTCTCCTTCCTTGAAACAGTGGCATAGTTGAATAGTCACTGAACTAGTATAACAGAGCCCCAGGGTAATGCTCTGGGATCCCCAGTTTGAATCCCACCATGGCAGATGGTGAAATTTGTATTCAATAAAAAATTTTAATGATGACCGCGTAAAAATCCATTTGGTTCACAAATGTCTGGAATGTTGCAAAAAATCTGGAATTAAAGGCTCGATGATGATCATGAAACCATTGCTGATTGTCATAAAAACCCATCTAGTTCATTAATGCTCTTTAGGGAAATAAATCTGGTGTCCTTATCTGGCCTGGCCTACATGCAATTTCAGTCCCACAGCAATGTGATTGACTCTTGAATGAACTCAAGGATGGGCAATAAATGCTAGCTAGCCAGTGACACCCACAATGAATAAAAGAAATGCACAGAATGTGCCACAAGCAGTGAAGTTGAAAGTTGTTGAGCCTCCTTTCTTGTTAAGTCACCCATGTTTCATAGTTATACAACAAAGTGCTGAGAACACTGGCCTCATAAATTAGGATCTTTATCGTAAGAGTTAACTTGATGTTATTTCATACACGTGTGTGAGCTGGTCAAAGCTGCTTTCTCTCTGCGTGTATTGAGTTCTGCATCAAGAGATGTCTATTTCTGTAGACCCAAGCTGGTAGAACTTGCTAACAAGTTCTAATGCGGGGTCTTACTTGTGATCAAAGGACAGAGAAGTAAAAGCCTGTCCCATAGTCATGCTCTTTTTTCTAACACTTATAGTAACAGAGAGCAATTTATAGGTGTGGGAGAGAAAATCTCTGAGTCTCTGGAGCAGAGTTTCCATGTGAGCAACTAGCATAGCATTATCAGAATAGAGGAGTTCTCGGATCAAAACATGCTGCAATTTTGTCTCAGCTTTCTGTCTGTACAGATTGTAGAATCTGTTGTATGACGTTGTATTCAGATAAGCTCCTTCTAAATCTGCAGCAAAGATAAAGGTCAGGAGCATGGAGAAGAAATTGACAAACAAAATGACGGTTAGGGCACAACCTCATTTATCTCTACTCTTTATCATGAAAGTAATGATGTCTGTAGCAGAGAATGCTGACATCCCTGCTCATTAAGGGCTTTGAAAACAAAGTGGACTAGTCTAAAATAGGGAACATAATGTGCCTTATATTTACTAAAGGTACCACAATCTCCTTCCTACATATATTACACAGAGGAATTGCCTTAAACACAATATAATTAATGCTAATGAATTTTCAACAAGTATTGTAAGTTTCAAATGTAGTCTTGAAGATACTTCTGAGTTTTGGTCAAAAGCAACTATCCAACAGCATAGTTGGAAAAAGCAGAATCAGATAAGCCAAATTCAAATGGAACAATGAAGTATGGAACTTAATCAGTGAGAGGCTTTGGAAGACCTTGCACTGTGAGATACTAGATAATGAATGAATAGAAAGATTTGACTGCTAATTAAAATGAATAGAAGCATTCCACTCCTGCTCAGCCTAAGATAACCAATTTGACAGGGTGACTCCCTTAGTTTCCACAGAATGCAGGTGGCAGGAGTGAAACTTGGACCTGTCAGATGTGCGTAAGCAGGTTGCTAAGCAATGAAGGAAAGACTTTTGGGGTCTAAATAGCCAATGAATTCCTATTTATGCCAGGAGGTAGAATCTGTTAGCCAAGGTAAATAATACGTATTAATGTAATTGGACCATTCAGTTTGTATGACAGATTGGTCGGGGAATACATATCTTCAAAAATAGTATATCAAATATGATTGTGTGATATAATTTTGGAGAGAAGCTGGAATGCATCCAGCATCTCTCTCCCAATACGTATTGATTAAATAAAGAATTTTACTACACTCTGTCTCTCACAGGTTTTGTATTAGTTGGATTCAACTCAATGCAGGACCTCAAATCAAAGTCCCCAAAAATTTTCCTAACAGCGTCAAACCATGCAGCACAGTGCAGCGCAATAACAGAACACTTGAGACTGAGAAGCTTCACTGGACAGCCAATTTTCCCCAAACTCTTGTGGACCTGTCCAACTAATGGTCAAATGTACAAACCACCTCCTAAATCCTACAGCAGGCAATCTTATTTCCAGCCTGTGTGCTTGCCATAAAGGAAAACTATTCAGGCTCATGTCTGAACCAGTTACAGTGTGGCACAGTGGTTAGCAGTGCTATCTCATAATGCCAGGGGTCTGGGTTCCATTCCGGTCTCGGGGAACTGTTTGTGAGAAGTCTGCATGTTCTCCTCATGTCTCCCTGAGTTTCCTCCGGGTGCTCTGGTTTCCTCCCACAATCCAAAGATGTGCAAATTAGGTGGATTGGCCCTTAGGGTGCATTGACTACCAGGGTCAGTGCATAGGGTTCCGGGGATGGGGCCTGGGTGGGCTCGATGGGCTGAATGGCCTTCTTCTGTACTGTAGGGATTTTATAATTCAATCAGTTGCTAATTTGCTTGCTTATGTGGATTCCGTGCTTCAGATGGTGTAATGCAGCTGGAGCACTGCACAACTCACTCAGTAATGAGCCTATCAACAACAAAACAAAGAGAAACTAACTTGTGACTGGATAAACAGCAAAGAGAGGGAAGATAAATATTGAGTACATGTTTTAGGGCCAGAAGCATGAGGCAGTCAGAGCAGCACTGTGGAGCCTGGGCAATTGGAGCAACACTAAGGGGCCTGGAAGGGTAGCTGAAGCCGTGAAGTCCACTGGCATCTGATAATTGAGTTACTGGAGACTTTGTGTGAGTGAGAGACAGAGTTCAGGTGGGGAGAGAATGTGTTGGAAAAGAGAGAGAGTGTATGAGGAGGGGGAGTGGGGGGTGAGAGTGATTCACGTTAATTCCTTGCCAGCAATGGTCTAAGGATGTGAGACATGGTCTCGTATTTTTAATTCTCTGCTGAATCTTTATGTGGAATCTACTGCACATAAACTGGCCGTGCACAGTGGTGATGCGGAGATGCTGGCATTAGACTGGGATAAACACAGTAAGAATTCTCTCAACATCAGGTTAAAGTCCAACAAATTTATTTGATAGTAAACCCACTAGCTTTTGGAGTCTGTCCCTTCGTCAGCTGAGTGAAGAATTCTGGTCACAAACAGAGCATATAAAGGCACACACAGTTTACAGAATACAGAATGCACAGTGGCACAGTGGTTAGCACTGTTGCCTCACAGTGTCAGAGACCCAGGTTCAATTTCTGACTTGGGTCACTGCCTGTGCAGAGTCTGTACATTTTCCCTGTGTCTGCATGGATTTCCTCCCACAGACAGAAAGATGTACTGGATAAGTGCATTGGCTATCTAACAGCTACCTTGAATGAATCTGGAATAAATCACTGAAGGTAACAGCACAGGAGGAGGACACTTAGTAGTTCTCTGCAACAGCAACTCATCTGTTCCAACACCTTGATCTTTTCAGTGTTACCCTTTCAAGTAATATTCCCTTTGAAAATTGCAATTGAATCTGTCTCCACCATATCCTCAGGCAGTGCATTCCAGATCCAAATCACTTGTTGGAGAAAAAGATTTTCCTCATGTCATTTCTGGTTCTTTTGTTAATCATCTTTATATCCTCGACCTTCTGCTGATGGGTACAGTTTCTACCCATTTACGCTCTTCAGCCATCTCATAAATTTAAATTATAAATCTGACAAATCTCCTCTCAACCTTTGTTGTCCAAGGAGATCAGCCTGAGCTTCATCAATCTATCCATAGAACGGAAGTCACTCATCATTCAAAACATTCCTGAAATTTTATTTTCACTTTTTCAAAAACATTCACGTCATTCCTGTTGAGGCCAAACCAATGTTTTATGAAGGTACATAACTTACTTGCTTTTGTAACTTGTGCCCCAATTTATAAAACCCAGGATTTTATAAGGTTAATTTATTAACCTTTCTTACCACATTTAATGATTGATACGCACAGACACCCAGGTTCCTCTACTCCTTTATCCACTTTAGAATCATATTCTTCATTTTGTGTTATCTTTTTGCAGTCTTCTAATCAAAGTGTATCACTTCACAATTCTCTACATGAAATTTCATCTGTCCATTCCATCAGCCTGTTAATAGCTTCTTGGAGTCTATTACTATCCTCTTCACAGTTCACAATACTTCTAATTCTTGCATCATCTTCAAATTCTGAAATTGTGCCCTGTATACCTGCATCCAGGTTATAAATATAATTTCAGAAAAGCAGTAACTTGCCATGTATCATCTCCTAGTCAGGAGTGAGTTACATTTTCTGCAAGTTATGTTTTCAATGGTACTGAATTAAATAATTAAACTGTTGCATAATGAACAGCATAGGAACATAAAAATTAGGAGCAGAAATAAGCCAATTCGACCCTTTGAGTCTGCTTTGCCATTCAATCAGATCATGGCTGATCTCTCTCTGGTCTTAAATCCCCCCGTTCCCCATATCCCTTTATCCCTTTTTCATTAGAAATATATCCATTCCCTTCTTGAAATCATTCAATGATTCAGACTCCACTGTACTATGGGGCAACAAATTCCACAGGTTCACCACCCTCTGCAAGAAGCAGTTCCTCCTCATTTCAGTTTTAAATCTGATGCTCTGACTGGTTTACACTTTGGGTCTTTCAACCTCTATCTGTGACCTCTTGTTCTAGATTTCCCATAAGAGGAAACATTTGTTTTATTAATCCCTTTTAAAAGTTTATATACCACTGTCAGATTCCGTCTCATCTTTCTGAACTCCAATGACTACAAGCTCCAACTGTTTAATCTCTCCTCATTCGTCGACCTCTTTATCCTCTCCATCATTCTCAATCATATTGATATATTGAAGACAAATGTTTCAAAATATCACATCATTCAAAGTAAAATGCTTACTGGCACGAACATTTTTTACTTAAAAAGCTTTGTTTAGAGACTCAAATGATTAATGCATAGAGGAACAATATAATTGTTGATGTGGAAATTATATAGCCAAAGTATTTTCTCAGAGATCCTGCATCTCAAAATTTCCCATTACATTGCTGGTACTTAATACCTTTTTGAGGCCCCCATTGCCAGTTTAGTTCTTTCTGGGACAAGAAAGTGAGATCAGTCTTTCCTGGCTCTTCTTTCAAACTTATATCTTTTTATTTTATATCGAAGAGTCTATAACAATTAACTCACTAAATAGCTGCTTTCGCACTTAAAACCTCCTGTTACTAACTTCAGATGTATCAAAAGCCAAAGGGCCTGTTTCCATGCTGTGAAAATCTTTGACTCTATGATTCCAAAAGCAAATCTCTTCAGTATACACTTACCCTTGTTACACAACTTTCTATTTTATTCTACTGGACAAATGCAAAACATACTTAATATATCATTCTAACTAATTAGAAACAGACTTTTTGGTCTCCATCATTATGATATTTCAGTGGTGCAACTGGCTTAGTAATGTCTTGAGGATGTGAAGGATTTCTATCGGTATAAATTCTTTATTTTATCTTGTTTCCTTAACTGTACTCTGCACATCGCCACTGAACATGCGAGAGTTTTCAATGGAATGCTTCCTGACATCAAAGGAACAATATGCTAATTAAATTAATGCACCAATCTTAACTAAAATCAAAGATGCTGCTTGGATTTTACAAGACATATGAATAATCAGCCTAAGTCAGATTCCACCCCCCATTCTCCAATCTATTTTACAAGCAAATGACATTGCACTTTGGGAGTAGAGGCTGGTAATTTCAGAGCTCTTATAAAGTCTGGATACATTATTACATTATTCAGTATGCATAACGCTGTGAAAGGATAAGATTTCATTGTACTATTCCTGCTGCTTGTCAGTGGGACATTTTCCAAAATTACGTACTCCCAGCTTGTGATTTCCTCAGATTCACTTTGATGGGCCCTCATATTTCAGGCTCAGTGTGAGCGAGCAGCTCACTTGAATGTTTAACTATGGCTGACCTCATAAAATCCAGAGAGTTTGTTTGACCTCATAAAAGAAACAGCAGAGAAGCAGAGTGAGAGATTAAAAAAGGCGTGGTGGCACCAAGCAACCAATGTCGAGAAGATTGATTGCAGTTGATGGTATTGGGCTAAATTTATTGGATGTGTTCATTTAAAGTTGATAAATATGAAGATTCCATCAATTGAAATGGCGTCTATTAGCAAAGACAGAAGAGTGAAAGGATGGGGTGTGATCCTTAATCAAATGTATTGAGTGGGTGTGAATTTTTTATCAACTGGAACACCATGAAACCATTTGTTTGCAAGGTGTAAACCATGGGTGTCACTGGATGGTAGAAAGGGATGTGGTTGGCTAGGTGGGGGTAGCTGGAACGTGTATTAGGTCAGCTTCCTAATGCTATCCCACTTTTCTAAATTATTAATGATCCAAATTAAATCATTAATAATCTAATTAAGGGAAATTTTTGGGGATTGTTGACATTTTCCCAGTATGGAGTGAAATGCACAACACTCTCATACAGAGAGGTCATCAGGACAGTGCATGGGGCGAGTTCCTAGCAGGTCTCTAGGAGGGTACATCAGAGTGGCAGGCTTCATAATGTAGGTTGTTATGTATGTTGGGGCAGAGTTTCTTCAACAGAGTGGGTCATGTTACCTCTGGTGTAGGCTGAGATGTTGGGATCCGCCCAGAAAGGACAGTCAATGTTTGGAGTGTGAAAGGGATAGACTTTCTAAAGAGCAGTTATATTGAGGGGAACCGCAGTACAACAGGATTTAACATAGAGGGGAGTCATCAGCAGCAAATGATGCTTCTATGACTGTAATGCTACCACTAGCAAGTCTCCTCCCCCTACCTCCATCCACCCCCATCCCCCCACCCCCTCCACTCTGTTCTCTGGACAGTGCAATTTTTATTCACATAAAGAAATGTTCAATGATCATCCTCCCAAGAACACCTAAAAAAAAGGCATCCTTTCTTTTCTCTTGCTTCCTCAGCAGCAGCCATCTCTCTCAGAGGCCCTATCTTATTTCCAAATCAGTTAGTATTGCATCCAACGGCTGCAGATTGTCAATTCCCCTTCCACCTTCACCTCAATTCCATCATTTTTTCTTTCATTTCTTCCATTGATTTATTTTCCATTCCCCACTTTTTATCCTGCTTTCCACCTTTTTTCCCTCTGACATTGTCTGCCCTCTCCTCCCCCCTGTTAGGGCTATCTGTTAGCAGGTCCTTTGACATACTACTTATCTTTGATCTGCCATTAACATACCCCGATCTCTTAAGGTGACATTATTAGCCCTCTTCTTAGCCTTGATCATCTCCATTTATATTCCATTTGCTTTTTTGCCCATGAAGTCTTTGCCAATCTCTCCCTTGCTTCCACCTAATGTGTCCCTCTTTGAAGCTCTCACAGCTCCCCTACCCCTCTGTAACAGTGTAAATCTCATTCTATTTCCAGTTGTCTCCAGCCCTGGTAAAGTGTCATCCAGACTAGGAATGTTAGCTCTCTTCTGTCTTCACAGATGCTGGCAGACGTGCTGAAATTTCCAGCATTTTCTGTTGTTGTCGCAGCATGAGAATGAGTGGCATCAGGGAACCTGAGCAAAACTGAAGTCAATGGAAACCATGGGAAACTCTCCAGTGGCTGCAATCATACTGAGCAAAGGAATGTGGTTGTGTCGATTGGAAGCCAATTAATTCAGTTCCAGGACATCACCACAGGAATTTTTATGGGGCAATACTCTCAACCCAACCATCTTCAGCTATTTTATCAATGACCTTCTCTTCAACAGAAGGTTAGAAGCCGGGATGGTTGCTGATGTTTGCACATTGTTTGTCACCATTTGCAACACTTCAGATAATGATACAGTCCATGTACCACTTGATTAGTCCTTCAAAAACTTACAAATAATCACTCCCTCTACTACTGGAACACACTTTCAACAACGTGTGCCATCTACAATAAAGCTGGTTAGCAGTTAGGAAGCAAACAGTCAGTATAAATGATTCATTTTCTGATTGGCAGTCAGTGACTTGTGGGGTTCTGTACTAGGATTTGGAAGAGGAAACTGAATGTAATATCTCCAAATTTGTAAATAATACAAAATTGGGTGGGAAGGGGAGCTATGATGAGGATGCAGAGATGGTTCAGGTGATTTTGACAGGCTGAGTGTGTGGGCATGTATATGGCAGATGCAGTATACTGTGGACAAATGTAAGATTATTCATTTTGGTAGCAATAATAGGAAGACACATTAATACTTGAATGGGTGTAAATTAAGAGAGATGAATATTCAACAAGACTTTGGTGTTCTCATGCATCAATCACTGAAAGTAAGTGCGTGCGTACAACAGGCAGTAAAGAAGGCAAATGGTATATTAGCCTTCATAGTGAGAGGATCCACATGTAGAAACAGCAATATTTTACTACAATTGCGTAGGACATTGGTAATAGTCTGACGGAGTTTTATTTCATAAATTGAATTTGTGTCTTTATGTGTCCTGTTTGTGAACAAAACTCTCCCTCACCTGATGAAGGGGCAGTGCTCTAAAAGCTTGTGTCTTGTGCTACCAAATAAACCTATTGGACTTCAACCTGGTATTGTGAGACTTCTTATTGTGTTTATCCCAGTCTAACACTGGCATCTCCCCATCATGGCTATGATGTACAGTGGACCATACATTTAAAGGTCTATTTAAAAATCAGTGGTAATATGTAGGTTTTGTGTTTTTTGGAATTTGATCTCTTACTGCAATGCTTAAATTTTTGTGTCATTACCAAGCAGCTCTTTCAAACATGACCAATCCTTACCTCCTATTCTTCGACGTTGATTCATTAATTGTTTGATTGCTTCAAACAATCTATCAGTTAAATGTTCAATTGCAACTGTATTTGTAGATCTAATATAAATACTTCTGGGAATTTGGGAACATTTGTTTTGCCTTCAACAACAAAAAAGACAAGTTGCCTCCTGGATCCATAAAACAATCAAATGATCTGAACTTACTCTTTAAAGTGGAATAATATAGAGTGGTGCTTCCAAAAGTCAGAGACAATTAGCTAAAGACTTCAACATCAGTAAATCAACTTTTCAAGTGGGAATGGAAGACAGAGCTGCATGTATAGCAGTATTGAGAAAGGGAAGAATATAACTGCAAGTTACATTGTGCAGTATCACATCTTGATTACTCACCTAAGTGTTTCAATCAGGCAATGATTCTTATTTCTGATGTGTTGTTGTTATGCAGGGAAATTAAGTAATCAATTCATGCACAGCCAGATTCCACAGCAAGCAAATACACAACCTTGCAATGGAATCATAGAATTCCTGTTGTGCATGAGGCCATTCAGCCCATTGAGTCTGCACCAACACTCCAACAGAGCATCCCACTCAGGCTCTATCCTTGTAAACCCATATATTTACCTTACTAACCCCTAAAATATACATCTTGGGACACTAATGAGCAATTCAGCTTGAAAACAGAAAATGCTGGAAATACTCAGCAGGTCGGGTAGCAACTGTGGAAAGGAAAACCATTTGAGTTTTCTGATCATTTATTGAAAGGTCATAGACAATTTTACCACTGATATCAGGACCCAATGGGCATGACCAAATGGATGCCGTGAGTTTCCACATGAAGACAGTAGGCCCGGTTCAGTTGTTTTAACCACAGACGTACTCCAAAACGGCTCCTTCCAGGCCAGCCATTCAATTAAAGACAGAGCAGGGCTCCTAATGTTGCTGGGCCAATCAGAAGGTGGGCAGTCCTGAAGCCTTAAAAGCCCTACTGGTAAAGGTGAATGCTGCTGAGGCGGATGTGATCGCAGAGCATCTCCAAGAAAACAAATGGAAACTAAATAATTTAGGAGGCTGAGGGACGGAAGGGAAATCCCTCATGGAGGATGACCAGGGCAGTGGGGGTTGTTTTCCCTGCTCGAGTTGTCTCTTTGGCTTTGGAGCCTCTGGCCCAGGTGGCTCCTTGGGCTGACTCTGTGAAGCTGCATAGTGCAGCAGGTCACTTTGATGCTGGCAAAAGTACTGGAGGTCTTGCCTACTGGCTTCTAAATGGGGCCTTAATATTTCAAATTGGTTTCCCACCTTGGTGCAGCACACAGCTGATCTGCACATAGCCTCACTTCTTGACCACCACTCAGAAAATTCCCTACTGCTTCAAGATGTTGAATTTCCAGCATTTTCTGTTTTTATTTTTGATCTTCAGCACTCAGACTCCTTTGCCTTAGCATTCCACTATTATCTCTTCATGATATTGGTATTTGAGAGAATAGCTGTAGTTATACAATCTTACTTCCACGGGAATGTCAGATTTTGCAATGTTCACAGATGGTCGCACAGTGTTCGCAATGAATTTGCAACTCCTCAGATATTGAACTGCAATCAGTTCTGAAAGAAAAGTTTATCTCTGGTACTGATGGACCTCCAGAATACCAGACAATTCCCCAATCCTATGTTGTCTCTCTCCTATGATGTGACTCCTTTAAGATCAAGGGTCTGGCTCTTTATTCCACTCCCGTAACATAAATGAGTTTGTGATGGTGGGCCTATGCCCTGCTCAGTCTTCGCAGTGGGCCAGAGATTGTCATGGGCTTAAAGCAGTGGGATGGCAATGAAAGCAGTGGTAGCACAGAGACGGGTGGAACGGAGGGGGGAGGGTGAAAGTAGGGAAAACGCAGGGGTTGTGGGTGCGTGAAGTCAGGAGTCAGAACGCACACAGTTACAAACCAAAGTTCATCAGTCATGGTAGGAATTGCACACACCAAGCTCATTAGCTGTGGAAGGAAATCACACAGTGAAATCAAGATTAATAGTTGTGGATTTTGGAGGTGTTTCAAAAACAAAAGTACCAGACATATGTGCGTCGCAAAGGGAAGACCACCTGAAATCCAGACTCTCCAACATAAAAGTGGTCTTATAGCCATTCTAAGTCTCTATGATTTTAACTTAACTTGACAATAAACATGTTAAAAATTTATTCTTTGGATAATGAAAGTGAGCAGTACAATTTAGGGCTGCTCCAAGCCACTCACCATCCTGACTTGGGAATATATTGCTGTTCTTTTACTGTTGTTTGGTCAAAGTTGTTGATTTTCCTTCCAATCAACACCCTGCTGTACTGAGACAACATTCAAAAAGTTGGCTCACCAACACCTTCTCAAGGGCAATTAGGGGTGGGTAATTAATGCTTTAAATGAACTTTGAGAAGCCCCGGGAGTCAGTCAATGTGTGAGGTAAGTGGACAGGATGGGATGGGGGTTGAGAGTGTATGCTGGGTTGGGTGGTCTAGCGTGGTGAGAGGGTAGAACGGGAGAGAGTTGGATTGTCAGTCAGAGGGTTGGAGGTAGCCAGTGGCTCATCAGAGTATTCAAAAAGAGTGGGGATATTATCATAAAACATAGATCATAGAACATTACATGCAGTACAGGCCCATCAGCCCTCCTTTTGCGCTGACCAGTGGAACCAATCTAATGATCCTCTAACCTAAATTATTCCAATATTATCCATATGTCTATCCAATGACCATTTGAATACCCTTAAAGTTGGCGCGTCCACTACTGCTGTAGGAGGACATTCCACTCCCTCACTACTCTCTGAGTAAAGAATCTACCTCTGACATTCATCCTATAATTATCACCCCTCAATTTAAAACTATGTCCTTTCGTGTTAGCCATCACCATCCAAGGAAAAATACTGTCTACCCTATCTAATCCTCTGATCATCTTGGATGCCTCAATTAAGTCACCTCTTAGCCTTCTTCTCTCTAACGAAAACAACCTCAAGTTCCTCAGCCTTTCCTCATAAGACCTTCCCATCATACCAGGCAACATCCTGGTAAATCTCCTTTGCACCCTTTCCAATGCTTCCACATCTTTCCTATAATGCGGCGACCAGAACTGTACGCAATACTCTAAGTAAGGTCGCACCAGAGTTTTGTACAGGATGGTTGGGGGATAGTCGGGCAATTATGAAGATAGTCAGGGTGATGGGAGCTAGCGGGGGGTGTGAGGAAGTTTGAGGGAGTCAGGATTAGATATCTTGTGGTCAATTCCATAAGTTATCCAGGAGTAAGAAGTAGTTTTAATCCTCTTACTCATTTCTGCATAATTATTCTGCTAAGAAAGTTAGAATGGTCTGAATTCTCCAATTTAAATTGGAGTTTAGGATGGTTCCAAGTGCAAAGTAACTTCCCAGCAGAAGTTTAAACTTCAATTACATCTTCTGGGATACCTTCTGAGTACCACCACAGAGATCACAAATTCTGAACCTATAGATTTTGACTTTCCAAACTTAGTTTAACTCTGCAAATAAAGAATGAGTGAGTGTAGGTCTCTCAATAGTTACATGAAGAATGGGAATAATTTAAGGTGGGGGTTGCATTGATCCCAGTGTGTTAGATTGGCCAGTGATTGTAGCCCTGCAGATATTAGTTATATCCTGTTAGTATCACAGAATACTATTAAATATCGCATGTCACACTCTGACCTTTATTCTGGTTTTTGTCACCATCAACACTAAACATTGTCAACCCCATGCACGTCCTGTGTTCCAATCCTCTGTGTACTCCATCAGCTTTTGGGTATGTTAGAATCTGCCAAATGAACCTCACATTCAAGTAAAGCAATACAGACAAAAAAACAAGCATTAATTAATTACACAGTTAGTATTCAATGGTATTAAGAGACTTGGTGCATTGTGAACATATAAAGTTAGGTTGGCAGATCTTATTGAATGGTAACACAGGCTCCAGAGGTGAAATGTCTAGTCACAATTCCTTGATTTAATTCACTATTGTCACATGTACTGACAGATATTGTTTCTTGTGCTCTATAGAGATAAAGAATACTATTCATAGAGTATATAAGGAAGGAGGAAAGGAGAAGGTGCAAATGTAATGTTACAGTCATAGCTCGGAAGTAGAGAAAGAGCAAATTAATATAAGGTAGGTCCATTCAAAAGCAGGAAAGAAACTGTTCTTTGAGTCACTTGGTACATAACCAAAGCAGTGGGAAGTGTAGGCAGTCAATGGTTGGGAGTTTGGATGGGCTGGGTTACCTGATAATATGGAAAGAAAAATATTTCTATTCATAAATAACCTTATTATATTGAAAGATCTCAAAACAATCTACACATTAAATTAATCTCTGACATATAATGATTGTTGTTACATAAGCAGAACAATGCAGCCATCCAACTACATTGTCTCACAACTGATGATGTGATAAATGGCTAGTCGAACTGTCAGTAACTGTTTGAGGAGGAATTTTGATAAGGCCAGTAAGAGAAAGCCCTGAATAAAATGTGGTGGCAGATAAATAAGGGTAATTTAACAGTGCATGATTATTAACACTATCTATGTGTAGCAGTATTTTTTTGTACATTGACATGAAAGCAATGGTGTAACTGGAATCTTGACTTGATTCCCTCGTGCCATTAGATATCAGGTTTCTCTTAATAGCTTAGTTCATAATATGCCTTATAACTCCAGTTTAGTGCCAAACCACATTTATTATGTGGTGATGAAGCTTATCAGCTCTCCCTGAAACACATAATGGAACCTTTTTAATGAGGTTGAAAGTGGGTTGCAGACGGAAGTCCTTGGCATTTTTACAATATTAAAAATAAAGCCGCTGGTGAGCTGAATACTTGGCGCGTCTGTTTTCCTTTGTCACCAGACTACGATGTACAATCAGCAGCATAACTTGGGTATTTTGAATGCATGCAATTCCTGAGGCTGATATCTTAGCGCAATGACCCCCAATGACAGAATAATCCAATTGTGAATCACAAATGTAATGAGGAACTGCGGCCACTTTTTAAACCACTGAGGCAGCAAAACTAGGCACTGAACTCATGCTGTTTGAATTTGCTTTGTGTACTGTCAAAGTTAATCACATCTTAATGTGATTATCAGATAAGCATTTGTGTTGACATTGGAGGTTAGTGGAACAATGGAGTTTTTTTACACTTTAACTCATTCTTCAATCCAAAATAAAAAATCACTCTATCATGTATCATTGAGATTCAGTGTCCAAACAAACTATGCAGATTATTTATTTCCAAGACAGTGTGTCAACAATCATTCTTCCCAAGGACAGTTGTTTAATAGAACAAAACTATCAAAATATCACAGCCTCATTTTCAAGGACCTATTTTTGGATTATTTCCATTCATAAGCTTTTCATTATCATGACTACCACATCAGTGGGCGGTAGTTGATTCAGTCAGTGCTAATCACATAAATGTTAGCTGTTTGTGCATGTTAGCCTGTGATGGCGATACAGCCAAAGCAGAAGCAGAAGAAGATGAACTTACGCATGCCCTCACTCAGAACAGAGCTTCTGGTTATTATTGACTCCTTCTCTAAACCAAATGAGAAAATGGGCCTTCCAATAAAAGTCCAGAAAATTAAAATCTTTGACCAACTAGTTCCACAGCACAACACTTTCCTCCTTTAATTAAGATCAGTGGTGAGATGCGGAAGAATGTGAACTATTGGGAAACTTTTTTTGATGAAATCAGATGGCAGCAAGATTCATTATCATCTTTAATATGCCAGTGCAGCCTTTGGACAACTGAGCAAGAGAGTACTTGTGGACCAGGATCTCTAATCCTAGACTAAAACCCAGTAATTCCCAGCAGATGTTTATATGCTTTGGAAAATTGGACAGCCTAAGACAGATACCTCCAAACATTGGAGAAGTACCGTAGTGGTGTCTTCACAAGATCACCCAAATCCAGTGGCAAAGTGATCCAACAGAAGCATCCCTCTTGAGCCAACATATCCAACACTAAGGCACTAATCATTCAAAACCAGCTCTGCTGGGCATGGCATATCATTCATATGCCCAATATCAGACTCCCCAAACAACTGCTTGATTCAGATCTTGGATATGACAGGAAACTCCCAGGAGGGCAGCAGAAATGTTTTAGGAATGTCCTCAAAGCATTCCTGAGGAGATCTAATCCCTGCTGATGCCTAACTCCCCATTGATTCAAAGGAGTCCTTGGCTTGTGACTGGAGAAAGTTCGTTCAAGACAGCTTTGTGTAGGCACTTCATCAAGGATCGGCAGAGATGAAGTTGAGATGTTGGAGATAACTCACAAACCTCCAAGCATCTTATTTATCCAACTCTTCAAGTATCATCTACAGGGCAGATCTGTAAATTACACATTGAACTTAATGAATAATAGGTTGCGCTAAGATATCGTGGCAATTCAAAGCCTAGACTACAGAAGCTAAGTCTGATCACAGAGATTGCAGGATACAAGGTTGTATATATATAAGCAGTATAGCTACTGTATTTTGTGACCGAATGATAACTTACATTTGAACAATACACTTAAGCCTGAACCACAAGGAATCATTGAACCAATTAAAGCAAAATTATCCTTACTTTGGCCACCTTACCTGTTGATTCGGTGTGTTGCAACATTCCTGCAGCATTCTTCTTTTGAGATCAGGATTCCTGATATTGCAAAACATGCAAGAGAATTTCTTCCTTCCACTTCCTTCCTCCCAATGCGGCAAAGTTAGGAGCTATGATGCTAAAGCGGGTGATAACAGTGGATAACGATGAACTGACAGGAGAGGTGGTGGGAGGGGCTGAGGGGACAATGTTACACATGTCAGTTTGAACTGGCGAGGACAGATAGAAACTAGAAAGGTGAATGTGAAAAATGAGAGTTCGAACTGATGGCATGATTGGCAGCCGTGCTATTTCACATTTAAATTTGTTGCTCTGTGCCACAGGTGGGGAACATTGTTATCTAGCAAAAGCGGCAATTCTGAAAAATATCTGTGTTCAATCTTAGAATGAAGCAGTAATGCTAGGACTGGGATCCAAGATCTGTGTTGTATATTGCCTGAATGTTTTCTTAAGACTAATAGAACTATAATTGAGTATTCTGCAAGGGCTTTGGGTTAGCTCAGTTGGCTGGATAGCTGTTTAGTGATGCAGAGCGATACCAATAGTGTAGGTTCAATTCCCATATGGACTGAGGTTATTCATGAAGGCCCCACCTTCTGAACATTGCTTTCGCTTGAGATGTGAAGCTCTTAATGTTAAATCACCACCAGTCAGCTCCCCCCTCAAAAGGGTGGAACAGCCTCTAGTCATCTGGAACTGGGATAAATTTACATTATCTATATTGCATTTTGAACTTTTGGTGAAAGTGGCCAAGGAATGCAATTGCTTGCTGTGCTACTGAGACCTTAGGAAAATTAACTTTGTAAAGCTGCTGGTCAGAATAGAAGCATGGACTGTGAGTCCATTTTATTGCAGATTTTGAATTGTAGTGCTAAAGATGGGTGAAATGTATTCTTCAAATCAAACAGCATTGAGTACCAATGGTTGCAGATTTATTAAGCATAGAATAATTAAATATACATGGACCTCAGTATGACAAAACCTTGAGAGTTGTATTCACATGTTTCAAATACATTATGAGATCTGAGCTTGGTATACAAGTTAATCAGATCGTAATCAAGTTCTGAAGTATCTGTTCCAACAAATACTTTTCGTATCTTTTCCTCACACCTCTTATATTGACAATTTGCATGCTTTTCAGTTACATTCTATAGTTATTATTTAGCATTGATTTGATTATGTCTTAGTCTTGCAACATTCGATCCATAACTTCCAACTTCATGACAGTGCTTACATTTCTAGCTCTCAGGCAGGTAATTACCTTCAAAATTTCCCTTTTAACATAGAAACATAGAAACATTGGAAGCAGGAGGAGGCCATTCGGCCCTTCGAGCTTACTCCACCATTCATTCATGCTTGATCGATCAACTCAATAGCCTAATTCTAATTTTTCCCCATAATCTTTGATCCCTTTCACCCCAACAGCTATATCCAGCTGTCTCCTGAATACGTTCAATGTTTTGGCATTAACGTCTTCCTATAGTAACAAATTCCACAAGTTCACAACTCTTCCCTCTTCCCCCACCATCAGGAATATTCTCCCTGTTTAGCTCTGATAGAATTTTGTAAACCTCTATGAGATTTGCCTCCCCGCTCCCAACTTTCAGCCGAACGCCAGCAAAAACAATCTTAACCTAGTCAATGTCTCTTCATTCATCAGTCCCACCGTCCCCAGAATCAGCCTGGTAAACCTTCACTGCAGTCCCTCAAGAGCAAGAACATCCTTCCTCAGAAAAGAAGATCAAAACTGCACACTTATTTAATGAATAAACAACAGAGTTTGTCTGCCTGTTCTGTGCCAGTGACTTCTAACCTCTCTTTTAAATGATGTTTCACTCATGACTATTTTACCAAGTTAAATTTGTAATTATATATCTGCACCATTCCGTAACAATCACCTGCCTCTCAAAAGGATAATTTGGTTGTAGATTTTTCCTTCTGCAGAACTTGTTATCAACAGATTAATGTTCTTTGCAGTGGGCAATCAAATGTATTATAATTAGGTCCAAGCAGACCATTGCTTTAAGGTCAGCCTTGATTTAACAATTCAGTAGTGGTTGCATCTAAATTGACTTATACATCCTCAAAAATCTAATAGCATTCCTACAAATTAAAGAAAATCAAACTTGTTTCTTACAGTTTCAAAAAAAAGCGTTATTAGAGCAAAGGATTTCTCTTATTTCATGTTCTGTTCTATTTTCAAGGAGACCTGATCTGAAAACAACATATCTGCAATGATAAAGCAGTGAGCGGCATTTTTTGAGGATGAATTGATTAGGATAATTCGTGACAATTGAGGTGCTACAAGCAGTATATAATACTTATTATACATACAAAATACAAATGTGTATTGAATTAAAATCAGTGATTAGCATGCTGCCATGTTTTCTTACTGCCTATGATCAGAATGTTCAGTATGTGAGGAATAGGTACATTTTTCTCTCAGCATGATTTATATAACTCTAGTGGCAAACCTTTTGTGAATTTAAAAATAAGAAAGGTAATTTAAATTTGATTTGATTTATTATTGTCACATGTATTAGTACACAGTGAAAAGTATTGTTTCTTGTACACTATACAGACAAAGCAGTCTGTT
The DNA here is from genome assembly GCA_024679065.1 of Sphyrna mokarran. Classification (NCBI taxonomy): domain Eukaryota; kingdom Metazoa; phylum Chordata; class Chondrichthyes; order Carcharhiniformes; family Carcharhinidae; genus Sphyrna; species Sphyrna mokarran. The sequence continues at coordinate 70,159,102 of JAGIQG010000011.1, read as the reverse complement.
CATAGAGAAGGAAACGAGAGAGTGAAAAATGTAATACTACAGTCATAGCTAGGGTATAGAGAAAGATCTTAATGCAAGGTAGGTCCATTCAAAAGTCTGCCAGCAGCAGGGAAGAAACTGTTCTTGAGTTTGTAACCCCAGACTTTTGTATCTTTTTCCTGACAGAAGAAAATGGAAGAGAGAATATCTGGGGTGTGTGGGGTCCTTAATTATGCTGGCTGCTTTGCTGAGGTAGCGGGAAGTGTAGATGGAGCCAATGAATGGGAGGCTGGTTCATGTGATGGATTGGGCTACATTCCCAATCTTTTGTAGTTTCTTGTGGTTTTGTGCAGACCACGAGCCATGCCAAGCTGTGATACAACCAGAAAGAAGGCTTTCTGTGGTGCATTTTTAAAAGTTGGTGACAGTTGTAGTTGACATGCCAAATTTCCTTAGGCTTTTGAGAAAGTAGAGGTGTTGGTGGACTATCTTAATTATAGTGTTGGCATAGAGAGACCAGGACAGGTTGTTGGTGATCTGGGCATCTAAAAGTGTGAAGCTCTTGACCCTTTCTGCTTCGTATCCATTGATATAGAAAGGGGAATGTTCTCCTTCCTGAAGTCGATGACAATCTCCTTCATTTTGTTGATATCGAGAGATTATTGTTGCCACAGATTCTCTATCTCATTCCCTGTACTCTGTCTCCTCATTGTTTGAGATCCAATCCATTAAGCTGCTGTCGTCAGCAAACTTAAAAATCAAGTTGGAGGGGAATTTGATTACACAGTCATAGGTGTATAAGGAGTATAGTAGGAGGCTGAAAACAAGGTCTTGTAGGACATTCTTGCCTGTTGAGAATGATTGTGGAGGAAGAGTTGTTGCCTTCCCTTATTGATTGTGGACTGTGGGTTAGGAAGTTCAGGATCCAGTTGCAGAGGGAGTAACTGAGGCCCAGGCCACAGAGTTTAGAGATGAGTTCCATAGGAGTAATGATATTGAAGGCTTAGCTGTAGTCAACAAATAGGACTCTGACACCAGTGTCATTGTTATCTAGGTATTCCAGGGTAAGTGCAGGGCCAGGGAGATAGCATCTACTTCGACCTGTTGCAGTAGAAGACAAACTGTAGCCGGTCCAGGCAATCCAGAAGGCTGGAATTGATTTGGGCCATGACTAACCTTTAGTTGATATACAGCCAGTTTTATGACTGCAGAACAGTTTTTTGCTGTTTAAAAGGCAGGCAAGAAACACGCCTGTTTCACCATATGACCTGTTATAAGTCCAAAGTTCTTTTCAAATAAGTTGGGTGACCAGCTTGACTGAAAGTCCTTTATGATAACTTTCACACCTTGAAAATTTGAAGCAGGTAGTATCTTTATATATAATGCATCCAAATGATTCATTCAATTTGAAATTTCCTTCTTGAATTGGTTTCAGGACAGGACATTGAATCAACGTCAATTTGCTAAGTTCATTTTGTTCATTCTTGAGAACAGGAGTGTGTTTTGATATGCAAGAAAACTCAGGTCAACCCCAGGTGACACATTTTTGTAGCTTTTAATGATTTTTACACATATTAAGTATCGATTAAAAGTCAAACATGAGCTGCAATGTACATTTAATGCATAAAATGAGGATGCTTTTACTTGTGTTTAATTTCCAGCTATGATTTCTTAGTCTGACATAGAAATCAAAATATTTTATTTTGATAAGTGAACAGTCATTATTGGTGTTGAAGGTTGATAAATACGGATTCAGCACTGAATACTGTCTTGCCAATACCAATCAATGTAAACAGCCTTCAATATTTCAGATAAACTTCAAATGCCAGAACACAATATGGGAAACCTTATTCAATAGTAAAACATTGCATCATGCGGTAACAGCACATTTTACTCACAGTAGTGGATTATTACATCTGTTTGCCCAGTTCAAAATAAATCCCTATTAAATTACCATGCCATTTAAGGCTTCCCCAGAATCCTCAGGATAACCAGTATGTTGACATATTTACAATTCTCAAAATTGTTGTTCTATTCAACAATCGGAAAGTGCTGCGTTTTGCAAATTATTGATGCAGAGCTCATCACATTTGTCCTTATCAATGTTTCTAGATCTTGTCCTGACGCACTAATTCTGTCCCAGTTGTGCTATCCCAAGGGTCTTGAGACGGATGACTGCTCCCTAGGCTGCCTGTTAGGTGAACGTATTCATTTTGAAGTGAATTAATGTGTTTCCACATGTTTGCAGACAGCAATTTTCCTAAAATGATTTCCATTTCACATTCTGAGCAGTAGATAATTGGCCAGAAATTAACTTCAGGCTAATAGGCACTTCAACCTCACAGTTCTGCATGTAATAACAGCATTCATACACCATGCCATAAGAATTATTGACATTCTCAGGGTACGCCACTTCTGCCTTGAGAGAGAAATTGTGTTCTACAATAGAATCTTTGCAAACCTCTCAGAAGGCCGGCACTGTGGCACAGTTGTTAGCACTGTTGCCTCATGGTGCCAGGGACCTGGAATCAATTCTGGCCTCAGGTCCCTGTCTGTGTGGAGTCTGCATATTCTCCTCCTGTCTGTGTGGGTTTCCTCAGGGTGCTCCAGTTCCCTCTCACACTCCAAAGATGTGCGGGTTAGGTTGATTGACCATGCTAAGTTGCCCTTTGATATTAGGGGGACTAGCAGGGTAAATATAATGGGGGTTACAGGGATAGGGGCCTGGTGGGATTGTTGTCAGTGCAAACTTAATGGGCTTATTAGCCTGCTTCTGCACTAGAAATTCAATGACTTTATGATCTTCCTCATGCTAAACGTAGTGTATTTCAGGACGTTACTTTCGATAGTGGGGGCAAACACATTTCGATATGTGGGCAGCACAGTGGCACTTTGGTTAGCAATGCTGTGTCGTTATGCCAGGGACCTGGGTTCAATTCTGGCCTTAGTGACAGATTGTATGGAGTTTGCACGTTCCCCCTTATCTGCATGGGTTTCCTCTGGGTGCTCCAACTTCCTCCCACAGACCAAAGGTGTGCAGGTTAGGTTGATTGGCCTTATTGTCAGGGAGTTTAGGACTGTAAATATATGAATAGCACCTGACTGGGACTGTTATTGGTGCAGGTTCAATGGACCAAAAGGCCTCCTTCTGCACTGTAGATTCTGTGTAAAAAAAAAATTCTACCAGAGAAGTGAATAACAACAGCAAAAGCTGAAAATATTCCACAGGCCTTGGCAGCATCTGTTGAGAGAGACAGAGTGGATTCATGAAGGGGAAATAATGCTTGACAAATCTATTGGAATTCTTTGAAGATGTAACTAGTAGATTTGATAAGGGGGTGTCAGTCAATATGGTATATTTGGACTTTCAAATTTGTTTCTCGTCCCCTGTTTCTCCCGCCCACCCCTTGTTTCATGCCCCCGTTTCTCACACTCTGTTTCTGTCCCTCTAGTTCTCCGATTTTGTTTGTCCCCCTCTGATTCAACCCACTGTTTCTCTCATGCAGAACTTCATCCTGCGTAAGAGATTATCATGTAAGATTGGGGGGACTGAGGGAAATGTATTGAGATGAATAGAAAACTGGTTGGCAGAGAGGAAACAAAAAGCAGGAATTAATGGGTGCTTTTCAAGTTATCAGGCAGTAACTAATGGGGTGCTACAGGGATCACTGCTGGGACCCCAGCCATTCACAATATATATTAATGATTTGGATAAGGAAACAAAATATAACATCTCAAAATTTGCGGACGATACCAAGTTGGGCAGGAGGGTGAACTGTGACAAAGATGCAAAGATCCTTCAGAATGATCTGGATGGGTTGGGTGAGTGGATTAATCAATGGCAAATGCAGTATAATTTGGACAAATGTGAGGTTATTCACTTTGGAAGCAAAAACAAGAACACAGATTACTACTTGAATGGTTGTAAATTGGAGAGGGGAGAGTGCAGCGGTATCTGGGTGTCCTTGTGCACCAGTCACTGAAGGCAAAGAAGGCAAGTGACATGTTGGCCTTCGTTGTGAGAGGTTCCGAGCACAGGGTGTATTGTTGCAACTATACAGGGCCTTAGTAAGTCTACATCTAGAGTATTGTATGTAGTTTTGGTACCCTTTTCTGAGAAAGGATGTTCTTGCCGTTGAGGGACAGCAGCAAAACTTTACCAGGCTGATTTCAGAAATGGCGGGATTGATGTATGAGGAGAGATTGAATAGGTTAGGATTGTTTTCCCTGAACTTCAGTCGAATGAGGAGGGGATCTCATAGAGACTTACAAAATTCTAACAGGACTAGAGAGGATAATGCAAGAAGATTTGATTTGATTTGATTTATTATTGTCACATGTATCAGTGCACAATGAAAAGTATTGTTTCTTGTGCACTATACAGACAAAAACATACCGTTCATATAAAAGGAAACAAAAAAGTGCAGAATGTAGTGTTGTAGTCACAGCTAGGGTATAGAGAATGATCAACTTAATGCAATTCAGAAGTCTGATAGCAGCAGAGAAAAAGCTGTTCTTGAGTCGGTTGGTATATAACCTCAGACTTTCGTATCTTTTTCCCAAAGTAAAATGAGGAAGAGAGAGTGTCCGGGTGCATAGTGTGCTTAATTATGCTAACTGTTGAGGCGGGAAGTGTAGACAGAGTCAATGGATAGGTGGCTGGTTTGCATGATGGATTGCGCTACGTTCACAATATTTTGTAGTTCCTTGCGGTTTTGGACAAAGCAGGAGCCATACCAAGCTGTTATTCAACCAGAAAGAATGCTTTCTATGGTGCATCTGCAAATGTTGGTGAGGATAAAAGTTTGGTGAGAGTAAAAGACTGTAAAAGTTTCCTGATGGTGGGGGAGTCCAGAACCATGGGTCACAATCTGAGGATTCAGGGTAGATCATTTAAGACAGAGGTGAGGAGACATTGCTTCATGCAAAGAGTGGTGACACTGTAGAATTCATTATCACAGGAAGTAGTTGATGCCAAAACATTGGATGTATTCAAGAGACAGCTGGATATAACAATTGGGATGAATAGGATCAAATGTTATGGGGAAAAAAGCAGGATTAGGCTGTTGAGTTAGATGATTAGCTATGATCATAATGAGTGACGGAGCAGGCTCAAAGAGCCAAATGACCTCCTATGTTTCTATGAATCCAAATCTCTCCTTACCACACCGTTCTCTAACCATGCATTCTACTAGTCTATTTTCTTACTGCTGTTCTTGCTAGCGCGGGACATTGGGAGTAATTCTGAAATTATTGCCTTTGAAGTTCTGCTTTCTGGTTCCCTATATTCGGCTTTCAGGACTGTATCCTTCTTCTTATTTGCATTATTGCTCTCAGTGTGGGCCATGTTCACCCTCCCGCTTCTGAATGTCCCACAGCCACTCAGTGATCTGGGAAAGTTAATGAAATTTAAAAGAGACTTGATATAATGGCCAGGGCAAAATTGTATCCACTGTTGGAAAAACCAGTATCAAAGTTTTAAGATAATTTGTAAAAGAACGAAGGGGGAGATGAGAGATTTTATGCCATAAATGGCTATGATTAGAATACACTGCTTGAAGTGGTCATGGAAGTTGATTAAATGGTAATCTTTCAAAAGAAGTTGAGCATATGCATGAAAACTGACATATATGCAAAGCTGTGGGAAAAAACCAGGGCTTTCTTTTAAAGTGCTAACATAGACAATATTGATAGATAAGTTCCTCCCATGCTTTATTGTTCCAAGATTCTTTTATATAAGAAATACAATGCTCTTTTAATAGGGACGAGGTGAAAAGGCCACATGAAGACAAGAAGAAATATTACATGTTTCAGAAGTGATAAGGAGACTTACATGTTGAATAACCTTCACAGTTTGTGCAAGAATGTGTAACACCCCTTGAGAGGCCCTGCAGCAATTTTCTGCCTGGTGCTCACGAGTTGTGAAGTACACCAGACAAGGTAATTGCTACCCCTTTTCACTCCATTGCCATTGCTATAATGCAATGTGCCTCCAAGCTATTCCCACACTATTGTACTGGAGTCATCAATTGAGATTCATTAAAGCGAAATGGGCTTACTGAACAAGAGAGTCTTTTCTTGTTTCCAAAAATTATGTTATTGCATATTTGATAAATTACTGTTCATTATTGGAAATTATAGTTCACATAAGATATGAGTCTAAATATTTTGAGGAATTCATATTACATATCATTTAAAGTACAATTTTTCCATCTTATCCAAGACAATTTACCTTAGATCACAGTAAACACTTAGATGACAAAAATCCTTCAATTTACTTAATACTTGAGCTTTGATGAATGATTTTGGGTAGAGTAGGACCCCTATCAAGCTCTGATAGGAAGAATGCTTTCTATGGTGCATCTGTAAAGTAAGTGAGAGTCATAGCTGACATGCCAAATTTCCTTAGTCTTCTGAGAAGATAGAGGCATTGGTGGGTTTTCTTAACTATAGTTTTGGCAAGTGGAGACCAGGACAGGGTATTGGTGATTTGGACACATAAAAACTTGTTTGAATGATGAGGGAGAAGAGGAAAATGACGAAATACAGAAGGAACACATCGAATGTGCGTTAGGTGAATTCTTCAAGAGAGGATCAGGGCCTTTGATTCTACATTGTCCCTGTTGAAGTAAACAGGTGGCATATTGGTTAACATTGTTGCCTCACAGTACCAGGGACTTTGGTCACTGTTTGTGAGGAGTCTGCACATTATCCCTATGTCCGTATAGGTTTCCTCCAGGTACTCTGGTTTCCTCTTACAGTCTAAAAAACATGTTGTTTAGATGCATTGGCCAAGCTAACTTTTCCCTTAATGTACCCGAACAGGTACCGGAGTGTAGTGACTAGGAGACTTTCACAGTAACTTCATTGCTGTGTTAATGTAAACCTACTTGTGACATGAGTAAATAAACTTTTAAACTTTATGTATCACTGTTTTCATGTGCTTGGCCTTAATAAGTGAAGCCACAATATGTTTACCCTTTATGAACAATTGGTGCTTTGCATCTTGTACATTAAGATATTATATTATTATAATTAAACAATAGCTTTAACAATAGGATCATGTGAAGGATGTTTTCTTCTTTCTTTCAGCAACAAGAATATATTAACTCAGCTAAGCATTGAAGGCCAATCCATGGCAAATCACATGCTATTCACAATAAAACTCTGACAGAAATGTGAACATAGGTACTCCAGAAGGAAGTCATCGTGTGAACCACACCAGCCATTAAGTCCAAATTCCCAGTTACCAACTCATTGCAAACAAGGATCACAAGACATACAGCCTAGCTACCTCTGTCAAAGAAAACCTCACCGAACACAAAAAACCAAGGGTGTGATCTTACCAGCCATTCTTGCCACACTCCCGCTGCAGCAAGGTCTGAGAATTTGACACCCAGCTAAATCTCTGTTCACTGCAACGGTATGTGAAAATCCTGCCTGCATGAATGGCTGTATCAATAAAATACGTAAGCTGACCATCACAAATGTCTTCCAGCCACTAAATGGTCTCTGCCCAAAATTGCAGCTTCACTTGCAGCACACTCAACCATTTACGTTGGTGACTTCAATAAAAAAATCACACGTGGGAATACCTCAGCAACATTGCTTTGGGGGAACAATTATTTGAATGGGTTTTCATGCATCAGCCTAGGTTCACCAGGTTGAGACCGGAGATGAAGGGTTTAGCTTATGAGGAGAGATTGAGTAGATTGGGCCTGTACTCGTTGGAGCTCAGATGGCTGAGGAGTGATCTTATGGAGATATATAAAATAATGAAGGGGCTAGATAGGGTAGAGGCAGAGAGATTCTTTCCACTTAGAACTAGAGGACATGGCCTCAAAATAAGGGGGTGTCAATTTAGAACAGAGTTGGAGAGGAACTTCTTGTCTCAGAGGGTAGTGAATCTCTGGAATTCTCTGCCCATTAAAGTAGTGGAGGCTACCTTGTTGAATATGTTTAAGTCACAGGTAGAGAGATTTCTGATCAATAAAGGTATTAAGGGCTATGGGGAGCAGGCGGGTAGGTGGAACTGAATTACTTTCAGATCAGCTATGATCCTATTGAATGGCCTAGCCCTGTTCCTATTTCTTATGTTCTTATGTTCTTATAACTGAAAACTTGCGCCTGTGCAAAGCAGGTTGGCCCATTCACATCCGCCAGGAGGAAGCCAGGCTACTCACTTGGTACTTATTGCATGACCAACAACAGCTATAGACAATCTCTGATGTGCTCCCAAAAGTGTAGTCTATCTTCCTCAATGTCAATAATTTCCAAGCCTTAATTACATTGGACTTGATTTACCATCTGAAGGACAAAACCCCACATTAAAACTGGTAGAAGGGCAGCTGGGATGCTGTCAGTGGATACCTAGCAACAACCATGGCTCAGATCTCACCCCTTCCCTAAAAAATACAATCACCTCACTCACCTTCCAAAGCTGGCATCAGCCAATTTGTTCACTAGAGTTTTAGGAAAACATGCATCTACCTCCCTTCTAGACCCCAGGAAATGAACGGCTCTTGGAAGAATATAAGGACAGTGAAAGTTAATTCTTTCAGCAGCACCGCTTCATAATCAGAAATAGGAAGCCTTGGAATTGGGCAGGTGTTATTGGGAGACACTAATGTTGGGGCCAAATGGCAAGACCGAAGCTTTTGATCGAACACAAAACAGTTATATTTTTGAAGGCAGGTACTTTCTTCCCAGAAGTGATACAGACGTTCAGTAAAGTTCTTTGATGATCCAACTAAATTGGAAGTTGCTGTTGTAATTATATTATCCCTTCAACACATATTACTTTTGTTTCCAAGTATATGTTATCAAGTATTAAATAGTAACAATCTTGCATTTCTCAATTGCCTTTCACAATTTTACAATGGAACTTGTCAGCCACTGAAGTACTTTTGTAGCCAATATTATTGTGAAGGGAAATCTTTTACCCAATTTCTAATTTGTTGGCTTTGTTCTCAAAGAAATTGGTCGGATGTCTCAATGAACTCAATTTACAAAATAATGGTTGGAATACGAGCGTTTAAGTGGAAGCGAGTCTTTGAGTGGAAGACTCGCATTCCAACCATTATTTTGTAAATTGAGTTTGTGGCTTTATATGCCTTGCTTGTGAACAGAACTCCCACTTACCTGATGAAGGGCTTTTGATACCAAATAAACATGTTGGACTTTAACCTGGAGTTGAGACACATCTTACTGTGAGACAAAAGTGGCATTGGATTGACTAATTTCTGTACCACATCCTAAAGGGAATCAAACTGATTCTCTCCGGCGACTTCAGTGCTAGAATTATGAGATACACATACCTTTGGAATTGTATGTTAGACAAAGAAAGGTTGGGGAAAACAAATGGCAATGGAGTCCTCCTTTTGATAAAATGCCTAGAACGTGACCTGGTCATTATGAACACCCTATTCTGCCAGGGGGACAAGCTGACAACCTCATGGCTACAACCCTGCTCCAGGTAGGAGTACCTAATAGACTACATCAGCATCCAAATAAGGGACTGCAAAGATGTCTGGATTTCCTTGACTTCAAATACAGAGCTTTGCTCTAAAAGGAATTTCCTTCAAAACTCAAATGAGAGGAAACAAGCCTACAGGCAACTGGAGGCTGAGATGCAACAAAGAACTCATGGCCTAAAGAGGATGGTGGATGAACAGAGTGCTGGATGATCATCAACTCAACAACTACCAAGCTATGAATAGCTTCTTCAGTGCAATTAAAATCAGCTATGGTCTAAGTACCTGGGGACTACCCAACTTAAAACTGAAAATGGAGACTCTCATCAAAGTAGCAGAAGCAGTCAATGTCCACTGGAGAGAACACTTTGATGATTTCCTCAAACAAGACATAGGCTGGTATTTTACTGCCCCACTCGCCAATTGGAGCAAACGAGGGCAGACCATGGAAATACAGGTAGTATTTTATGGTTTCGGGATGAGCAAAGCCATAAAATCCCATCTATTGTCTTTGATACAAGTGCTCTCAATGCCACCCACAACACACCACCTGCCACGAATCCAGCTCACCCTGAGGCTGAAAAACTAATCCCTCAGCTGAAAAACAATAAGGACTCTGGGCAGATGGAATCCCCATGGAAATATAAAAATGTGGTGAGAGGCACTCTTGACATGATGTTTTGGCCTATACCCATTCTTTCTCACAGACAGGCAGAGTCCATGTGGATGATGAGCGCTGCCATCTCCCTCTCTTTGGGAACTGTGGCATTTCTCTGTTGAGAGACTGGTGACTCTCTTGGAGAACCATAGCCAGCAACTCAGCCAAAGTATTTTAGGTACATTTTTGGACTTGCAAGCCCTCACATTGTCAATTACTGGGTGTAAGATATTTCGGCTGTAACTGCAGAGCTAATGCATGATACACTCTATAGTTCTGCTATGAAGAAACTTTTCTAATAGAGAATCAGACATCCAAGTGAGTTCTATAGAATTGGATCTCTGACAAAGAGCTATCCTGACTCAAAATGTTGGATCTATTCTCTTTCCACAGACACACTGAAATTTTCCTGGATTTTCTGGTTTCTCTAGAACATTAACTTTCATAAAAAAATTTCCAAACTGTGCTCTCACAGAACACGCTTGGAATCATCCCCTAAGCAAGTCTTTTGGTGCTTTCACCAAGGATACACACGCAGGACTTCAACATATTTTGCCCTGAAACATACCTGCATTCAATCTATGTCATTGGAGTACCAATGCTTCACAGGCTGCATTAAGGTACCAACATTATTTTTCACCTCGGATGTTTAACTTCTCATTGGCCGAGCAGCATCTTGTTCGGATTTTGTTCTTTGTTCCTCCAAGCCTGCACTAACCATGCTGCCCTATTTAACTAAACCCCCAACCCTTCCAGAGACCATATCCCTCTATTCCCATACCATTCATGTATTTGTCAAGATGTCTCTTAAAAGTCACTCCCGTATCTGCTTCCACTATTTCCCCCAGCAACGAGTTCCAGGTACCCAAAACTCTCTGAGTAAAAAATCTGCCTCATACATCTCCTTTAAGCCTTGCTCCTCGCATCTTAAACCTATGCCCCCTAGTAATAGATTCTTCCAACCCTGAAACAAACCTTCTGACAATCATTCTGCCAATGCCTCTCATAATCTTGTAGAGTTCTATCAGATCACCCCTGAATCTTTGTCATTCCAATGAGACCAAACTAAGTTTCTCCAGCCTCTCCTCATGGCTAATGCCCTCTCTACCAGGCATCGTCTTAGTAAATCTTTTCTGCACCCTCTCCAAAGCCTCAACATCTTTCTGGTAATGTGGTGACTAGAATTGAACATTACATTCTAAGTGCAGCCAAACTACGGTTCTATAAAGCTACAGCATGACTTGCCAATTTCAAACACAATGCCCCGGCCAAGGAAGGCTGTATGCCTTCTTGACTACCTTCTCCACCTGCACTGCCACTTTCAGTGACCTGCACCAAGATCCCTTTGCCAAGCAATACGCTTAAGGATTTTGCCATTTATTTTATATTTCTTAACTATATTAGATCTTCCAAAATGCATTACCTCACATTTGTCCAGATTAAACTCCATCTGCCATCTCTCTGCCCAAGTCTCCAACTGATCTATCCTCTGATGGCCCTCATTGCTATTGGCAAATCCAACAATCTTTGTGTTGTCCACAAACTTACTAATCAAACTAATTACATTTTCCTCCAAATCATTTGTATATGTTATCAACAGCAAAGGTCCCAGCACTGATCCCTGAAGCACACCAGTTGTCACAGCCCTCTATTCAGAAATGCACTCTTCTACTGCCATCCTCTGTCTTCTTTGACCAAAATTTTTTTTATCCACCTTGCCAGTTCATCCGTGATCCCATGTGGCTTCACCTTCTGCACCAGTGTATCGTGAAGGACTTTGTCAAAAGCCTTACTGAAGTCCACATAGACAACATCCACTGTCTTACCCTCATCAATCTCCTTTGTCACTTCCTCGAAAAACTCGATCAAATTAGTGAGACACAACTTCCTCTTTACAAAACCATGTTGCCTCTCACTAATAAGTCCATTTATTTCCAAGTGGAAGTAAATCCTGTTTTGAAGGATTTTTTCCAATAATTTCACTACCAATGATATAAGGTTCACTGACTTATAATTACCTGGATTATTCTTGCTATCCTTCTTAAACAAAGGAACAACATTGGCTAGTCTCCAATCCTCTAGACCCTCCCCTGTAGTCAGTAAGGATACAAAGATTTCTCTTAAGGCCCCAGCAATTTCCTTTGTTGCCTCTCTCAGTATTCTGAGATATATCCCATCAGGACCTGGGAGCTTGTCTACCTTAATGTTTCTCAAGAACACCAATACCTCCTCCTTTTTGATCTCAAACCTTGCCCAGACTCATTATCCACTAAGTCCTTCTCTTTTGTGAATACTGATGCAAAGTACTCATTGAATGCTTTGCCCATTTCCTCACATAGATTGGCTCCCTTGTCCTTGAGCAGGCAAACCCTTTCCCTAGGTTTTCCCTTTTGCTCTTTATATGTGTATAAAAAGCCTCGGGACTTTCCTTAATCCTACTGGCCAATACTTTTTCATGACGCCTTTTAGCCTTTGCTCCTTGCTTAAGTTTCTTTCTACTTTCCTTATATTCCAAACTTTCTTTGTGTGTTTTAAGCCTCCTATTTTGACGAATGCTTCCTTTCAAAACTATCAGCATTTTTAGGACAAACTTCTGAGGAAGTTGAAATGGAGTACATAGATTCACAATATCTCTTATTATCCAAAGTTCCCAAAACTTGCCATACTTGTCTTTCCCTCCTTACAGGAACATACCGGTCCTGAATCCCTACACTTGAAAGCCTCCCACATGCCAGATGTTGATTTGTCCTCAAACATCTGCTCCCAATCTACATTCTTCAGTTCTTGCCTAATATTATTGTAATTAGTTTTCCCCCAATTTAGCACCTTAACTTGAGGACTACACTTATCTTTACCCATTAGTACCTTAAAGCTGACTGAATTGTGGTCATTCTTCCTGAACTGCTCCCCAATTGAAACATTGACAATCTGGCCAGGCTCATTCTTCTTTGCCAGGTTCAGTGTGGCCCCTTCCCTAGTTGGACTATCTCCATAATGTTTCAAGAAGTCCTCCAGGATGCTCCTTACAAACTGCCCCATCCATGCCCCTCGCACTAAGTGAGTTCCAGTCAATATAAAGGAAGTTAAAATCTCCCACCACAACAACTCTGTTACTTTTAAACCTTGCCAAAATCTGCCTACATATCTGTCCCTCTATCTCCCTCTAGCAGTTGGATGGCCTGCAGTAAACTTCCAACTTTGTGACTGTACCCTTCCTATTCCTGAGCTCTAACATATTGCCTCACTGTATGAACCCTCTGAGGTGTCCACCCAGAGTATAGCTATGATATTCTCTTTAACCAGTAGTGCAAATCCCCCACACCTTTTACATTCCCCTCTATTCAACCTGAAACATCTGTATCCTGGAATGTTAAGCTGCCAATCCTGTCCTTCCCTTAACCAAGTCTCTGTAATGGCAACAACATCATAGTTCCTAGTATTAATCCAAGCTCTAAGTTCATCTGCCTTACCTATTATACTTCTCGCATTGAAACAAATGCGCTTCAGTCCACTAGACCCTTTTTGATTAGCACTTCGCCTGCTGTTCCTCTGAGTCTTACTGGCCCTAGTCTCTGGTTCCCCTTCAGCTAGTTCACCTTTTCTTTGGATCCCTCCCTCCTGTCAAACTTGTTTAAATCCTCCTGTATGACACTAACAAACACCTGGACAGAATATTTATGCCTTCCAGGTTAGATACAACCCTTCCTTCATGTACAGGTCCCACCTGCCCTGGAAGAGAGCCCAATGGTCTAGATATCTCCAGAAACCCTTCCTCTAACTTCCTGGTAATCTCCTTGATCCCATTCCCTGATTTTTGTCTGTTTTTTTTAATTGTTGGAACTTGCTTTCTGTCCCTTCGTTTGTCCTATGTATTGTATCATAATCAAACTTATCATATTTCATTAATTTTTTTTGTTGTCAAAAACTAATTAGCAATCCTGTGACACCATTCCTCCACATTTTCTAAAATGAAGTTGTGATCATTTTAGCTAATGTTCCAATCTGCAATCATAACACTAACAGAGATTGGAACAATCTCATTTCTTCTATGGGCTATATATGAAACCGATATCTCCTTCTTTGGTGCATTTTTGTCTAGTACACTTCTGTGTAGTATTTTGAAATATTTTCCAAACTAAAGGTACTTGATAAATGTAGATTCTTCTTGTTACAACACTGGTCATTAAGTCCTCCTTGATTCCCTATGTTTCCAACCACTCCGTGTGTGCGATTCCAAAGAGAGGAAACTTACACAAAAGAAAGTCATCTGGATGTTTCAAATCCTTCAGTAAAATGGCAATTCACAGCACAGGGTCTAATAATCAATCAGTTTTAAGCAGTACAGAAGTTTATGGGTAAGTCAGCTTTACATAGGGAATATTTTGGGGAACTAAACTTTGGGGGCTAAAAAACCTCAAAACATTAGAGGGAGCATTAATTTCTGATGAGTGACAAAAGCAAGTGAGGACAAGAATGTTTCAAAATTCTGGCAAATATAATGGCTTCAGTGAGAAGGTCAGTCATTGTGTTTATTCTTTTTTGAAGTTTGGAATATTCTTTTCCAGAAGTGGAATATTGAAGGATCAAGCCCCTTACGGCCCTTAAAGCTGGGTTTTGTTGCAGCTAAATCCTCAGCTTCTCTGCAATCTGCATTTAGAATAGTTTTGCATGTTATGATTTGAAATCAATTTAAAATGCATTATGAGAAGGTAAACTTATATTTAGACCATGGCATTTGAATTAGAGTGAAAATAAAAGAACAATTAATGGTGTGTTGATTTTTCATTTGGTACATTTGTTCAGATAAACATGCTTTTTTTTGCTGTTGATGTTACAATAACATTACAACTGTATGGATTTTTAAGGCTTTTCCCATAGTATGAGAAGGCAGGCAATTGAACACTTTATATCTCCAAGTCCCTGCTCGTTCTTCAGCTATGAAAACTTATAAATCTATAAATATTATACTGCCAAGACCTGTAAAAGCTTATGAAGTAAACCAAATAAATCAATACTTATTCTTGGATTCAAATCAATTGGATCATGATTTTTTTTTTGAATGGACAAACTAGCTGCCAGAGCAATTATTATTTTCATGCTCAAGGATATGTTTTGACATCCAAATTATCTTCATGCTTTAGGTCATAGTTTTAAACAACTTGCACGTCTTACATCCCCTTGAATTAATCACTGAGAACCCTGTGGATTGCAAATTAAATGGATCTTGACACAAACTTCACAGCAACAATGATAGAAGGCAATTTTTGAAAAAAAAAGAGGCTTGTGAGAAAGAAATTACTATCCACCAGCTTTGGAACTGCAACATAAATTCTGTAGCACTTTACACAGAATCGCAGTTCTTAAGACTGTTTTCTTCGAGCAGCATTAATTTAACGCCAGCAGTAATCCATTTATTTCAAATAGTTAACCACCAGTGATAGAATAATGGCTAGTGGATAAGGAAAATGAAGAAACCCAATTATAAAGATGGAGCTGTTTCTCTTGTTGTTTGGGAGCTGAACGATTTCCGAAATGACAGTCATAAAATGACAATGATTGGAATACTGCATCACCTTTTTTCAGATGTTGCTATCACAACTGTGTATGACCTAGTTTTCACATTGCTGGTGGCATCTCCCTTTGGGCATAAAAATAAGAGGTATACATTGATAAATGAGGGACATTGTGTTACATTAGAACAACAGAATTAAATTAGCCCTCCTGGTATTAATTATTCCAAGAATGAAAAGGGCTGTCCTTGAGATTTACACATAAACCTATTTTGGTAGATAAGTATACATATTCTGTAATGACAGAAACTATGCCAATATTTCATTCTGCATTGCCTGCATTAATATGGCTATGTGAAAATGATGGCGAGCCTGTTTTGTTCATCATACTGTCACTGACTTTAACCCAAAAAAACTTAGTTTGATGTAAAAATTGAAATGAATTATTTAAAATTCATATTTTCTAATCTTGTCTCATTTGGCACTTACTCTTCCCTCCCTAATTAACTTCACTCTTTGTGCACGCAATTCATATCTCTTTCTCTAGACATCCAGGTAAGTTATATCCTAACCTCTTTGGATTTTGACATGCTCAGGGGTGACATTTTAAAGCCAACTACCTCCAGGATGAACACAATTTTTTTGGTGGCTGGGGATGACTTGTGTGAAGGGAATGTTAATCATTTCTTCATATATGGAAATTGCACTCAAGGGAAAAAACATTTACACAGCAATAGGCAAGAGCAGGGTCGATGATGAAGGACTAAATGGACAGTTGTTCCAAGATAAGCAGAATGGGTTTTGGGTTTCATTCTGTGCTGTGTGGTTCAGTGAGGTTTTCAGTTGATTGACACTGATAGGCACAATGTTAGATCCGAGAACTGTATGGATTTTAAATTGAACAAAATTTTCCTTAAGATCCCCAGTTTTTGAAAGAAAACAGACAAGATATTTGTAAAAAATAACCTTCCGTTAACTTAAGAAATACATCAATGCACGGTTTTCAGATAAAATATCAGCACGGAAATTCAAATTGATAAACACAGATCTGCACACATTAAAAAAAAGGTACAGCATCTGTATTCCATTGTAATTGTCAAGCATTCTCATTCTCCAATGTTTATTTATTGCTTCACAGAATATGGGAGTCATTGGCTAGACCACTGTTGACTGACCATCCATTATTGCCCTTGAGAAGGTGGTGATGGTGAATAAAATAGGAAAGCATGTTCTTAACATACATTTTGTTTTACAATCAAATCTTCTGTGAAAGCTATGCTATATGGACAATCAATAAAACAGTTGCAGAATTCAAAAACAAAATAAAAAAAAATGTGGAGGGGGTGATTCTTCAAAAAAAGTTCGAAGTGCTGAATTCACAGGAAAACTAGCATGAATCACAGTTGTTTATCAGTGGAAGTTCAGACTTGAATCTCCCACGATGTGAAACACAGTTGTGAATATCACTAAAAGCTCAGAGGCTTGTGTATTCTGTTCAAAGTAAACAATTTAATGCATCAACACTGGTATCAACTCTCTTTCAATGCAAAATATGAAGCAGCTTTTCCACACACAAATGTTTTAACAATAAAACTTATGAGAAAGTATGACCTTAATATCAGTCTCACCAGTTGAAATACACAAAACTGTAGGAAGAACAATAATTGCATCTCAATTATCAAGGGGGTGATTCTCCCATCCTGACATGCTAATTGTTCAGCACGGTGGGCTGGGAGAATCGTGTTTGGGCCAATTCAGAGGATTGGCGATGTGATCCCAACGCGCATTGGATATCCAGCGAGGTTGGGACCATGCTGGAAATCAGCAGGTAAGTGATTTAAATCTATTTTTAATCTTATTTCAATGTCATAAGTTGCTCCGGGAGTGAATTCTCTGGGCCCGCTAGCATCTCTAACCCTGTCAGTGCAATTTCATTCTGACAGGGTTCACAGTAGCTCCCCACTTCACTTCACTCCATCCTACTGGAGTGAAGGGATTGGGGGGGGGTGGGCAATCAGAGACCCTGCAGATGATTGGGCAATGGGGGCATGGGCACCCTGGCAGCACAGTTGTCTCGATCTGTCAGCCTCTGGTTTGCTGGCTAGCTTGATCGCTGGCCAACCTAGATCCTCGCAGTTCTACCACTACAGCCCAATTTCAGCTCTGCCCAACCATTCCCAGCCCCGAACTCCTCCCATCCCAGAGCACTCTAATCTCTTGTGAGCCCCCCCCTCCCTGCATTGACGATCATTCATCCCCCCCTCCCACAGATACTCCTCCCCATGAGAGGCAGACCCTTAGCAGATATCCCACCTTGGCAGACTTCCCCCGCTCCCCGAGAGGCAGAACCCTCAGCAGGCCACCTCCCAGCCCACTCTGATCGCTAGCCTCCCTCCAGCCCCAATCGATCCTAATGCAGAATGGCAAGGGAACCCCCTACCCCCACCAATCACCCCAAAGCCCTGCACCATAGGCCCTGCCCCCTTTGCACTGATCTATGATTTGAGCATGGCACAGGCTGGCACTGCCAGGGTGCCCATGCCCAGAGGGCACCATTCCCCTATTGCCCAATCATCTACAGTGCTTTGATTGCCCCGCCTCCACTCCAGTGGGATGGAGTGAAGTGAAGTGAGAAGCTAATGTGTACCCTGTCGGAATGAAATTGCACTGATGGAATTAGGGATGCTAGCAGGCCCAGAGAATTCACTCCCGGAGCAACCTATGACATTAAAATAAGATTAACAATAGATTAAAATCACTTACCTGCTGTTCCTGCTGATTTCCAGCACGGTCCCGACCTCGCTGGATAGCCATACCTGGAGATGCACACGCGTCGGGATCGCATCGCCAATCCTGCGAATCGGCTCACACACGATTCTCCTGGCCCACTGTGCTGAATAATTAGCATGTCAGGATGGGAGAATCACCCCCTTGATAACTGAGATGCAGTTATTGTTCTTCCTACAGTTCTGTGTATTTCAACTGTTGAGACTGATATTAAGATCACATTTTCTCATAGGTTTTGTTGTTGAAACATTTGTGTGCAGAAAAGCTGCTTTATATTTTGCATTGAAACTGAGTTGATTCCAGTGTTTATGCATTAAATTGTTCTCTTTGAACAGAATGGCTGAGACCTTCCAACTTGCTTTGATTTTACTGAACCTCCAGTGGGTCAGCATCACCCATTTGCTAGAATGATGTGCTTTGACTCTGACAAACTCATAGCCTCAAGGATATTTGCAGATGTTGGTTGAGGAGTATCACTAAAATGGAGCAACTGATTTGAAAGGATTGAAATTTATTTATTAAGTGTCACAAGTAGGCTTGCATTAACACTGCAATGGAGTAACTGGGACAATCCCCTAGTTGCCACACTTTGGCATTGTTTGGGTACACTAAGGGAGAATTTAGCATAGCCAATGCATATAACCAGCACATCTTTCAGACTGTGGGACGAAACCAGAAGACCCGGAGGAAACCCATATGGACATGAGGAGAATATGCGGACTCTGCACAGACAGGGACCCAAGCCGGGAATCAAACCTGGGTCCCTGGTGTTGTGAGGCAGCAGTGCTAACCTCTGTGCAACCGTACCATCCTATGCCAACAGCTTTTGCAACAGATTCTATGGACAAAAGTATTCATCCTCAGAATACACTGAGAGGCAATGCTGATAACCTGCAGGATGAAAACCATCTGGGCTAAGGTAGATAGCCCACAAAGATAAGCATGATTCACCTGCTTGCAATTGAGACACCGACTTTGAGCTGTCTAATCATTTATTCGATTGCAGCATGCAGCCAGAGTTAGCCTTATTGCTGCATGGCTCAACAGGGATCCCCAATTATGAGAGGCTACCGCTGTATTAAGATAGCATGCACTCATAAAAACAAGCCTGTACTTCTTAAAAGGGGAGCTGATTTGTGGCTGGAACAGGTGCTAGAAATTATTCAAAGTCTGATTTTGACCTGAATGGCAGAATTGGACTTCAGGCTTAGACAAAGCAGTAGAGTAAAGGAACTAGATGGTTTTTCCAGAGGAACTGTGGAAATCTAGCAGACCATAAGGCAATAAGAGCAGAAAACTGTAGTTGTCAATGCCGAGAATCGCCCTCCAAATAATTCAGAAAATGTTCAATGACCATATATGAGCAGTCAACCTAAGTAAAAACATCTTCAAATACAATATCCCATCAATGATACCACTATTGACAACATTGCTTAATTTTACACTGTAACATCACTCATCTACCAATCTCTTATCAATCAGAACCCATAACCAACACTCACAACAAAGAACAAAGAACAAAACAGCACGGGAAACAGGCCCTTTGGCCCAACGAGCCCATGCCGCCACCCTGATGTTCCCACCTCTACCCGCAATCCCTGTCCATGTTTATAGATGTATGGATTAAAAACCAAATTTGAGACAATTTAGGAAGAATTTGTTTTGCCAATTAGCCTAAGAGCACATCTTTGGGACGTGGGAGGAAACTGGAGCTCCCGAAGGAAACCCACGCAAACATGGGGAGAATGCGCAAACTCCCACAGACATCTCTTCCTGACACATTTAGCAGGCATGGTTGCCTGTTAATGCCCTCATGGAGGAGGCAGTGCTCACCATCACCATTATATGACTCTTGGTCAGGCCATTGCCAGCATGAGAACTAAAGACAGTGTTTTTGTGCCTAACCTCCTTTTCACACTGCACTTCCCATAATTTCATCTGATTTAGAATGATGTAAGCACATATCCCTTACATTCCGCAGGCCTCTCCTCTCACTGCAGCCACACATTCTGTTCTCCTTCCAGATACTGAAGAACTGCAGTGACGGAGGGGAAACATGAAAAAGAAATACGATGATGATAAGGAGATAGTGTCACCTGCTCAGATCATGACAGTGCACAGTGGTTAACATTGCTGCTCCCAACACCAGATTTGATTCCCAGCTTGGGTGATTGTCTGTGACCCAAAGAAATCTGTACATCCTCCTCATGTCTGTGTGGGTTTCCTCCAGGTGCTCCGGTTTCCTCTCACAGTCCGAAAGACATGCTGGTTAGGTGCATTGGCCATATTAATTTTGTAGAAGGCTCAGATAAGGGCACTGATGGCGCAGAGTTCAAAAGAAGGCTGATTAGTATGCACAGTAAAAGACTTAGTACATTGACACGTCAGGAAACCTGTGTAAAATGTCAAGGAGCATACAGAGTTCTGGCACCAAGTTGACAGAGGATTTTGAGTAGAGCTTTGAGTCATCCTTTCCAGAATGGGGGTGGCTGCCAATTCCATTACCATACACGTGGACCCAGCCATGGTGCAGCATTTGATGGTTTGATGCCTTGGCTTCAGTTGCAGCATGAGCAGAAGCCACTCAAAGTCTGGCTGTTGCAGTGGAAGTGATGTGGAGATGCCGGCATCAGACTGGGGTAAACACAGTAAGGACCTAAACTTGGTGTTGTCAGACTTCTTGCAGTGATGCAGTAGAAGTCCAGACTTCCATCATGCAAATTCAGCATGCTGCTATCATGGTTGCAGAGGAATATTCAAAGGGGTTTACAGTGTTTCACAGCAGTCTGTCCTCAAACACTGGGGTTATTGCCCCTGAGGAGTGACTGTGGCTTTGTGAAACAAATGCTTACTGTTTTCTCTCAGCATAGCAGCTTTCGTCTTTGCAACTCTGTCATTCTGCCAGTGCCCCTGTTGTTGTCCATCAATCAGGCTGCCCAGACTGCTGCCACTCACTCTGAAGCTGGGTTTTCTTGCTCCGTATCGAGGTGCCCAAGATAATCCTCCAAAACCATTTGCAATTGCCTCCAGCAGGGGTCAGCAGCCTTCAAACAGCTATGCTACAGCCATTAGGGCAGTAATGCACAGCAGCACTTGAGCAGACAGAGGCACATGGGGCAATTGCTTTGATTTACATGTCTGATTTAAAAAGCTGACAGAGTTCCAAGGACCAATGCTGCTTTCAACTTGTACAGCTCTGTGTGCCCACTGCTCATTCTTCCAGTATCAGACATGCTGTATTCCAAGGAAAATGCAGATTCCCATACTTGTGCCTTGGAGCACATGGTTTGCGCAAAAGCCTTGTGATCACAGTCAAAGTTTACAGGCACCTGCTGTATTGCTCCCTGTAAACTTTAGCAGCTTTAAAGATCTATTTAAATCACTAATAAATTGCACAAAATCACAAATAGTAAAAGTCAAACAGCAACTGAACCTGCAAATTCATAGAATCCCTGCAGTGCAGAAAAAGGTCCATCAAGCCTGTGCCAACAACAATCTCACCCAGTCTCTATCCTCATACTGTATCCTAATTACCCTGATGATACCTCTGACAGTAAGGGGCAATTTAACATGGCCAACCCACTTAACGCCATACATTTTTGCACTGCATAAGAAAACTGGAGCATCCAGAGGAAATCCACATAGACACATGAAGAACGTGCAAACGCCATACAGATAGTCACTCAAGACCTGAATTGAACGTGGGTCTCTGATACTGTGAGGCAGTAGTGCTAACCATTGTGCCACCATGCTGTCTTGCTGCCAATGATCTCTTAAAACAGAACTGATAGAAGTCTTGCCTGCTGCTAAATGTGAGTATAGATGATGTTATCTGGTCTGTAGAGCTACAAAATGGCAGCACCAGCTGCCCAGAAGTTCACTTGGCTGGTGAACTCTCACTGTGCACATTTTTGCTCTCATCAAATATTTGTCTGGCAAGGCACATAAAGGAAGAAATGCGACAGATACCATTGTGGAACTTTTTAACTAGTCATAGTATCCAATATGTAATAGGAGAAACGGAACATCTCATACCTGCTTTTTTGGTGCTACGGATTTAAATTTCGCACCACAAGTCTCTTTTAAGTTCAACTATCTTATGTGTTAATAAATATATCTTCCTTCTACAACTCAAATTGACTAATAGTGAACCAATTAAATAATAGACATGCTCCCAAAATTGAGATTATCAGTGTAAGTAACAGTTAAAACTAAAGGTTAAAAAAAGCAAACATTAGATTTAAAGTTGTACTCTGCAACATATACAGCTACACTTTACTTCCAAGCTGCTGGTTCCATGGGAATATTTTTTCCCTGGGAACAACTTGGATAAAATAAATGACATCGGGTGTAAGTTTGCAGTAAAACTTTACTTCAATATTTGGAGAAAGATGATTCACACAGCCCCATGATGAGTCAAGTTTCTGTGATCTGTGAAAGAACTGGCATCTTAGTCCTTTTCTCATCCTTGGTTATGTGAATGTTATGCCTTCATTTTAAAGAAGGTGTATGCCTATTTAAAGTAAACCATACTCCATACTTTTAAGGTCTAATTTTAAGCAAGGTTAACCTAAGATTTCAGCTGTAGATGTCAAGGTGTAAATTTTCAGAGAAATGCATGCAAGTTATTTGGCTCAATCAGTTGATTTTGACATTTATTCTCCGCACAAACAAGCTGTTCTAATCACATTTCGGTTCTGAGATCCCCTCATTTGCCCTTTCAGGCTCATCCTAAATACTGGTATATCTCCTGTCTTAACCATTCTTTTTATGGTTTAGTTTAGATTCACATCTCTGAAAGACAAATCTAATTTTATATGCGTAAGTGAGTTTGCAGTTGTTCTCGCTATGCAATGCATACAGAAACTTTTACAGTTGTGATAATTCTCAGTATGTATTTTGCCTTTACATCGGGCATGTAAGGGATGCAGTACATTTTTAAACAAAGAAATTGCCTGCGTGACAAGATTGCCATGTGTTTCATATTAAGTCACTTTTGATCTGCACCCCTTCATCAAAATCTAAGCAGGCAGTTTGATTGAAAGGTCATGCATTATATATGGTCAAAAGGCCACACTTTTCTCATTACTGAAACCTGTTTATTTCATTCTGTACATAATTTTAATGTTTGGATATGTCCATTTCCATTGGCCTATTTGGATAAAAAGCCACGCCGCAACAACATTAGCTCCCTCTACGTGCTGAAATCCAAACAGGAAGGAAGTTGAAATTCAAGTGCTGAACTTACCTTGCCATGACCATTTTAGCATTGCTGTTTTCTGGCAGTCACCAGAATTAAAACCATTTATAGCTCATGGGAGATTTCCTGCAAGACAGACTGCAAAGAGCATCATATAGGTTGTGCTGAAAGCTATACGACTCAATTTGCTCTGGAATGTAGACAACACATGGCAGTGCCATTTGAGAAGTACCTTCAGCACAGTGGGTGAACAGACACTGAAGATATGGGAAACAAGTGAGGGGTCAATTCAAGCAGTTTATTAAAAGTGCTCCAACTGAACCATTTTGCTCCCCTGTATTAACAGTCAGATCCAACTTCTATCCCATTCCTACTACAATCAAATAAATTGCATCCTCCCAAAGAGCAGAGTTGTTTTCAAGATATAACAATACTCCCTTCACAAAAATGTTTCAAAAAGAATCCCTACAGTGCAGATGGAGGCCATTTGGCTCATCAAGTCTGTCCAGCCCCTATTCCCTTTGGCCTTCATATTTACCCTGCTAATCCCCCTGACACGAGGATTAACTTAGCAATATTCGTCAACCCAACCTGCGCATCTTTGGACTGTGGGAGGAAACCAGAGCACCCAAAGGAAACAAATGAAGACACAGGGAGAATGTGCACACTCCACACAGACAGTGACCCATGGCCGGAATTGAACCCAGCACTGTGAGGCAACAGTGTTAAACACTGTGACACTGTGCTGCCCCTCTAGGTGCTGATTCTAAGTTTTATAATTTATATACATGCTTAACATCAAGTAGTGTCCTACTCCTTGACTTCAATACTCCTATGAGTGTTACAACATGAAAGATGAAAGGCTGCTGAATCTTAGTCAAGCATTTGTAAAGTGCTTATTGTTAACTGTAGTTTACAGTAAACCTGTGAATTCTAGGCAATATTCTTGTACAAAGATGGACATTGGTTGAGATGGTGTGAAGGTCCAAACATCTCATTACATTGAGAAATGTTCACATGTCCATTCTCCAACACAATACAGTTCAGCACTGACACATATTTCTTGAGCTGACTGAAGTCTTTCTTCATTTAATGTGCAAGTGGATGAGATTAAAGCTGCGTGATTTCATTATCAGCATCCATGAGAGATGTCGTAAAAGGTGTAAAAGAATCCTGCAGGTGGAGCTCGGCGATAGCATCCACAAAGGAGATCAAAGGCTCGATTGCTCTCTGCAGAATATCAATGCCATATGTCCAAATTCAAAACAAGTTGGTGTGTGCTTCTCCATACTTTCTACCATGTAATGGAATCTCCCTGGGAGGCAGTTCAATTCATTGAGAAATTCCTCATATACAACCATCACTTTCTCAGAATTAGGATAAGAGTCAGGTCTCCAGTACTTTGTTTACTGGACCATCTGCTTATACTTAATGAATCAGCATCTCTCATTCACCATCTATGTCACACAAGGTGCTGATTTCTTTGCTGATTTTGGAAGGATGAGAAAGGGGTTTTGTACCTCCATGAGGATTCTCCTCCATAGTGTGTACATGCAAGCACAGTAGTTAGCACTGCTGCCTCGCAGAACCAGGGACTGATGTTTGATTCCTGGCTTTGTCACTGCCTGTGCAGAATCCACACATTTTTCCCTGTGTCTGCGTGGGTTTGCTCCAGATTCCTCCCCCAGTCTGAAAGATGTGCTAGTTAGCTGCATTGGCCATGCTAATTTCTCCCTCAATGTCGCCAAACAGACGCTGGAGTATGGTGTTTAGGGGACTTTCACAATAACTTCATTGCAGTGTTAATGAAAGCCTACTAGTGACACTAATAAATTAACTTTAACTTGAAACACTTAGAAAAAAGAGAGACAAGAGTTGGCACACAAGGCTAGGAATAAACAATATGAAATATGACAATACAATGATGATAAAATATAACAGTACAATGATGCATTAGGGTGTCACCCTGATTGTGTAATTGTGTGAATAAATATGCTAATTACAAAAGAGAGGGAAGGAAAATGTTTAAACATATGCAATGACTTGCCTCTGACCTGGTCATCTACAATACCACATGCCTGCTCTATATTACGATCCAGTACTGACTGGAAGCCAGTGTCCAGTAGCATATCACAGGGATTTGTGTTGGATCTTCTATTATTCATTATTTACATAAATATCACAGACAACTGTGTAGGAGGTAGGATAGTAAGTTTGCAGATGACAAAAAGATTGGCTGGGTGATTAAAAATGTGGCAGAATGCCTTGGGCTGCAAGAAGACATAGACAGAACAGTCAAATGGGCAGATAAGTGGCAGATGGAATTTAATCCTGAAAAGTGTGAGTTGATACACTTTGGAAAGAGTAATTTGACAAGGAAGTACTCAATGAATGGTAAGACACGAGGAAGTTTTGTAGAACAAAGGGACCTTGGCTTGTTTATCCACAGATTCCTGAAGGCAGAGGGCATGTGAGTAGGATGATGAAAAAGGCATATAGATACTTGCCTTTATTAATCGAGGTATAAATTACAAAAGCAAGGAAATCATGTTGAAGTTGTATAGAACTTTGGTGAGGCCACAGCTGGGGTACAGTGTGCAGTTCTGGTCACATTATAGGATAGATGTGATTGCATAGAAGTGGGTGCACAGGAGAATCGCCAGGTTTCTGCCTGTGATGGAACACTTACGGTATGAAGAGAGATTGAATAGATTTGAATTGATTTCGTTGGAACTGAGGAGGCTGAGGGGCGACCTGATCGAGCTGTATAATATTATGAAGGGCATGGGTAAAGTGAATAAGGTGCACCTGGTCCTCTTAGTTGAAGGGTCCGTCATAGAGGTTTAAAGCATGGAAAAAGGTGCTTTGGCCAAACTTGTGTATGCCGTCCAGTTTTTACCATTAAGCTAGTCCCAATTGCCTCCATTTAGCCTGCTATACCCATCTTATCTATAGAACTGTCAAAATGCTTTTAAAAGACAAAATTTTATCTGCTTCTACTATTGCCTCAGACAGCTTGTCAGAACAGATACTGTCTATCACTCAGAGTCACTCACCACCTCTGAGTGAAAAAATTGACCATCTGGATCCTTTTGCACCTCTCTCATCTCATCTGAAACCTATGCCCTCTAGTTTTAAAGTTCTCACCTTTGGGAAAAGATTTTGACTGGTTTATGTCCCTCATTATTTTGTAGACCTTCAGAAGATCAAACCTAAGCCTCCTATCTGCCGGGGAAAAGGTCCCAGTCTAACCAGCCTCCCCTTATAACTCCAACCATTAAGTCCTGTAAGTCTTTTCTTCACTCTTTCTAGTTTAATAATATCCTTTCTGTAATAGGGTGACAAGAACTGTAAAATATATTCCAAGTGTGGTCTTACCAATATACTGTACAACTTCAGCAAGATGTCTAAACTCCTGTATTCAATGTTCTGTCCAATGAAACCAAGCATGCTGAATGTCTTTTTCACCATCTGTCCACTTGTAACTCCACTTTCAAGGAGGTATGAACATGTACCCCTAGATCTCTTTGTTCTGTAATTCTCCCCACCACCCTACCATTAACTGAGTTAGTCCTGCCCTGATTCGATTTCAGTAAGAATTTAGCAACACCAATTATTAATCCAACCGATTTATTTGATAGTAAAAAAGCGAGCTTTCAACACTCCCGTGTCTTCATCAGGCAAGTGCAGTGTTCTGGTCTGCAATAGCACACATCAGCACAGACAGTCAGAGATTGCTGATTAGAATGCGAATCCTTACATCTAACCTGCTATTCAAGTGTTAAAGTGGCTAACAATGTGTGTGAAGGGAATCCTGAGCATTGTTAGAGAATTGTGTATTTTCTCCAGACAGCACAGTAAGTGAGGTTTTTTGCTAACCCAGGCAAGTTACGGGGGTTACAGATAGTGTGTCATGAAGCCAAGATCCCTGTTAAGACCGTCCTCATGTGTGCGGAGCTTGGCTATCAGTCTCTGTTCAGCGACTCTGCGCTGTCGTGTATCACGAAAGCCCCCTTGAAGAACATTTACCCGCAGGTCGGAGGCCGAATGCCCATGACTGCTGAAGTGTTCGCCCACAGGAAGGGAACTGTTTTGCCTGGTGATTGTTGAGCGATGCTCATTCATCCGCTGTCGTAGTGTTTGCATGGTCTCCCCAATATACCATGCTTCGGGACATCCTTTCTTGCAACGTATTAGGTAGACAACGTTGGCCGAGTTGTAAGAGTATTTACCGTGCACCTGGTGAATGGCAATCTCTGACTGTCTGTGCTGATGTGTGCTATTGCAGACCAGAACACTGCACTTGCCTGATGAAGACACGGGAGTGTTGAAAGCTCGCTTTTTTACTATCAAATAAATCGGTTGGATTAATAATTGGTGTTGCTAAATTCTTACTGAGTTCTTACCACTCCAATCCAACGCCGGCATCTTTACATCCTGATTCGATTTACCAGAATTCATCACCTTGCATTTATTTAAATTAAACTCTGTCTGCCATTCATTGGCCCACTGGCCCTATTGATCAAGATTACATTGTAATCTAGAGGACCTTCTTTACTGTTCACTATGTCACCAATTTTGGTATTATCTGCAAACCTACTAACCTAATTATCATCCAAATTATTAATATAAATGACAAATAACAGTAGACCCAACACTGACCCCTGTGGCACACCACTGGTCACAAGCCTCCAGTTTGAAAAACAATCCTCTCTGTCTTCTGTTGTCATAAGTTTATAGGTTCAACATAAGGGGCAGAAGGTTTCAAGGGGAATGGGAGGGTGGTGGATGCAAATTGCCTCACATCCTTTAAAAAGTACTTGGATGAACACTTGGTGCAACATAACATTCAACACTATGGGCCAAGTGTTGCCAGATGGGATTAGTTGGGAGTTCAGGTGCTTCTAATGTGTCAGTGCAGACTTAATGGGCTGAAGGGCCTCTTCTGCATTGTATGATTCTACACCAATGGCAGCCTCATCCATTGGGATCACTGTTTGTACAGAGGCTGGTCCTCCTCCTGTTTTTTCTAACTTCCCCTTCTGTTCACTACTAATTTCTCCTGCAAGGAGAATCAAAGTTAATTATTGCACATCCTATCAAAGGGTTTTTACTATGTGGAAAGCAAATTGGCAGAGCGGGCACCCTACGGGAGAAATGCAGCAAGTGCTGGTGAAGTTGCAATAAGAGGAGTAGCAATGATATGTGTATGTGCAAACTATACGAGATTTAATGAAGATTCCTGCTTTGTTTAGAAGGTATGAGTGTCAGAGGAGGAGTAGATTGATATTATTGGGCATAAAACAGGGCTGCACAACAGAGTAAGTGAGATACCAATGGAGTCTTATCTTGATAGTCCTGATGATGTGATTAAATATTTTTTTGCAGGCATCCGGCCTTTTGGCTAAGATCAAGTGTAGTATTCACATGTTATACTTGGTTGAAATCATTAGGTTAGATTTTAGCCTCACTTGAAACAATTTTTTAAAGTGGCATGTCGGCCTTTTGGCTAAGATGCAAATGAGATCAAGCCTTGGAGAAAGAGCAATACCTACTCCAATCAGTTTTGATCATGTAGATCAAGCCCAAGACAGGAGGTGAGAGCTCCGTCTTGTCAGCTTGGATCAGGAATGTCCCAATTTGTTGGGACTCTGAATTGGATTTGATTTGAATGGATTGAATTGGAATAAAGTTTAAAAAAAATCTTTTCTTGTAGGGCTGCAACATGCATGTGGCACCTATTTGCTCTGCCACCTCTTCCATTGCAACTGAGAAATATATCTGGGTTGCTATCACCAATTATGTAATAGATTGAGGATTACTCAAAGTGCTTGAAGCAACAAAAACTTTATTGCCAAATAATAAGGATAATATATATAATAAGATCAGACTAAATCACAATGCAATTACTCGACTCAACACTCTGCTTCAACTGAGTGCCTCCTTAACCTGTGGTGTGTGCCCTCCTGTCAATGGGTTCAGCTTCCTGCCATGACAGTCTATATATCCTTTCAAGATAAGTAACCAGGAACAGAATGGAAATTTGATTTTGAATGCAATTGTTTAGAAGTCACAGCCCAATGGATTAGGTAGGAGAGATAAGGGGCAAATTCAACTGCACCTGAAAGTGGGTAGGGAAATAGCAATATACAATTAACCTGTGCCCATTACTTCTTGTTAAGATGGTATGCAAGCTTAATGTTGCCTGTTAATTCAAATGAAAGTCGCATGCAGACCAGTATGCCAAACATCCTACTAGGTCGTTGTACACCTTAGCTGGTGGCATAAGCATGTGTAGGCTAACACAACATGAAGCTGGATTGTGTACCTCTTGAAGCAGGTTTTAAAAGTAGCTGGTGAAGATTCTGAGCAGAAAAAACACTGACTAAGAGCACAATGGAGGTGGGAGTTAGATATCTGCCACAGAGACCTCAGACTGGAAATACAATGGAATCAGATAGCTGACATGGTCATTCCAAGCACTTTGCCCCTTAGAACCTGGGTGCAGTGCTACAAGAATTTCAATGACTGTGTGTAAGTGGACAAGGTCAATACATTCATTGTTAAATAAAACGTTGTTTCAATTGTGCATTATCTCAAATACTGTTCAGTTCATCACCTTCCTTTCCTTGATGCATCTGCTGACATCCTACATCAATCGTGATTCGTACATCACATTCATAGCTTCACTTCAACCTCAGAACTGAGCAATAAAGAAGTTGTATTTATATAATGCTTCTCACATCCTTGAGGAACTATTATCAGAGTTGTATTCTAGGTTAACACAACAGCTTTTTATACAGAAAAGAAATCCACAAATGGCCAAGGAATAAATCACTCCATGATCTTTTTTTAACAATGTTGATTGAGGAACAAGTGTTGCCAAGCATTACAGAATGCACAGCCCATCTTTTCCTTGTAGAATGCCCACCTGAGAAGGAAGGCACAACATTACTTTCCATCCAAATGACAGCACCTCTGACAATGCAGCATCAGCCCTGCACTGAAGTGTCAGCCTTGATTATATTCTCTCGTCTCCAGAATACAGCTTGAACCTACAACCTACTGAATCAGAGATGAGAGGGTTATCATTGAACCAAGGCAGACACTGTTATTAATTGAGAATAGAATAGAGCTTGACAGTGGGTGCCCTTTGTTCGAATAGCCCGTTGATCCTGACTGACTAGGTTTAACATGATAAATTCACTAAAAGTGCCCAAACACCTGGGATCATGGCCCATCAAGAATCCCTTACAGCGATGACCAGAAGAGTGGGGGTGGGAGGTAGGAAGGTACGTGGAAGAGATAAAATCAAATAAAGAAACACTGCAAGCAGAAAGTATTTTGCAATTACTTCGAAATTTCTTTCTGTTGAACTTTGGTCATTTCAATTAGAAAATTGAATTGCACTGTGAATTCTTCTTCTAATTGTGGGAGTTTTGTAGACTGTAGCATAATATCAGAAACAGATGCACCTGGCTTTAGATTGTCTGCTTTATCTTTTTCAGTGGATAATATAACTTGAAACACAATTTTTTTAACCCTTTTAATACTTTTCATACCATGCTGCGTGCTCCCAAAATATTTCATATAAATACAGACTGAAAGTTACACTCTAAGTCCTGAATCTCGTAAGCCGTCTGTACAATGCAATTCTATGTTCCTTACTTCTCAACAGTAATAATCTTTCAACTCAACTGATGATGGAAGTTTGGACTGGAAGTAGATGTCCAGTTTATAGAAAATTTAATTGAGGGAAATAATCATTTCTGCCCACAAAAATGGGAGAAAACTCAGTGAGAGATTTTGTACTCTGAACTACTAATGTCTTCCTCTCAGCTTTCCAGGAAATCCTGAATCATCCTTGCTCATTGCTACCTTGACAATGCAAACAGTGAAATGAAGAGAAAACACTCTTGGTGAGTACTCTTCCGGAGTGGCTGGGTTAACAACTTGAATCTCACTCCTGAGAGGAAAGACGGGACAAGACACATCCCATCTGCTCAGGAATTGAACTGGCCTATTTTAACAACTGCAGCTTCACTAACACTGCAACAGCTAACTGGCCATCTGATGTGAGAATCCATAGCTTGCCTCTTTCGGATCTATGGAGATCAGGCAGCCTTGAGGCTGTTATACTGGCAATCAAGCAAGTTGTGGGGTATTCAGTAGTTGGGATGTTGGGGATTGGTGGTGATACAGTGTGGTGGTGGGAGCTTCTGGAACATTTTGCAGGTTTACATTGGGAAGGTCGATGCAGCTGTGGGCTGTGATTCCTATGTGTGGCCTGAAGCAGCATTTCTGTTTCTCTTGTCCACAAATAAAGGCCTTACGTTTATTCAACAGCTTTCTTGTGCCACCTCCTTATCGTTTAGAGGGTCAGGCGAGAGTTGGAGTGTCATGGGGGTCAGAGAGTCAGTAGTTTAGTGAGATAAGAGGATTGACCATTGCTCGATCTAGAATCATAGAACCACAGAATTCCTACAGCGCAGAAACAGACCATCTGGCCCATCGAGTCGGCACTGACTCTCTGGAAGAGTCAAGCTACCCAGGCCCACCACCAGCTATATCCCCATAACCGACTTCCCCCCACCCCTTTCCCCTGGCATTTACCAAAGCTGATTCACTATACACCTTTAGATACTAAAGGGAAATTTAGCATGGCCCATCCACCTAAACTGCACATCTTTGAACAGTGGGAGGAAACCAGAGCACTTGGAGGAAACATACACAGATACGGAAAGAACATGCAAACTCCATGCAGACAGTGACCCAAGGCTGAAATTGAACCCAAGTTCCTGGCACGGCAAGGCAGTAGTGCTAACCACTGTGTCAGCCACTGCAGTTCTGCGGTAACATGGAAGACTCAAGTTGAACATTCTCATAACATTTATTTCTCAGTTTTTTTATGAATTATATGAAAATACAATAGTTTTAAATTGTTTTTCAGCTGATCTTAAATACACTTCATTTGCTATTATACTTGAGGCGTGATTCAACTTTGTTAATGTTCATGTTGGTATCAGAATTACAAGACTGCAAACTCCACATTTACTCACAGCAAATATACCTAAAATAGGATACTCATTCTTGTTTATTCTAGGTTATAAGCCTTTAGTGTCTTCCCTTTATGGAAACTCTGCCAATCCAGGGATTAGTGATGTATGCAATTCACTTGTTGAATGTGTTTTATTTATTTTTAAATGATTTTCTACAGCAGTCCCTACTACAAGCTAGGGATTAATAAACTTAGATGAATATTGTTCCTGAGATCAAGCTGACATGGTGCAACACTTGACTGTGCTTCGATCTTCTCTGAATTATTAAGAGATTTAGAATATGTTTAAAAGATTCAGCTGCTGAAAGTTCACATTCCATTAAATCACAAAATGAACCTACTTGTGTGCTGATTTTCTTTCTAATATCTTGATAACATGCAAACTGTTTATTTATACTTTAATCTACTTAATTTAGTTATAACAAATATCCCTGCATATTGACTTTATATATATAATGGCCAATCTATCCAAATCCATTTTTTGGTGATGGCCAAACGGTGGCTCTCTTGGATTACAAATTTAACAGAGAAACTGTGGTCTTTTTTTCCTCCCCAAACCAAAAAGGTTTGCCATTTTTTTTATAAAGACAGCCTCTCTTTAAAGCTTTGGCCTTTATTTCGCTTATACCTTCATGATCTAATTCATTGGGATGCACAAGCTATCACGAATGTGTGGAGTAAAATCCTTATAATAAATGGGGAAAAACAGCATCCATTCATAAATATCAGAGGCCCAGTAAAGAGAAAAAAAGGGTCTTTATAGTGTATTAGTTTATGTTCAGCCAAGAAGCAGAGAGCATTTTAATTAGTAGGACATATAACAGCCAAAGTGCTAAATTCAATTTTGTTTGGTTTAAAACTGCCACTGTTAAGATATGAAGATGTGGAGATAGAAGCCAATTTTCAGGCAGCTGAGTGGGAGTTGAGATTGAAAAGCCACATTTATGAACAATTGGAAAATAAAACATCTGCCCCAAAAGATTAGAGCTTCATTCCTGAACACACTGCTCATTACATAATTAAATGTTTCCATTTAAATGAAAACTCACAAAGCGGTTTGAAATTAACAAATGCCCGATGTTCAATTTCAGGTTGAATTGCAAGACCTATAGCCTTAATAAACAAATGTGCTCTGGAAGCCAGGACACGTTTCATTTCTCCATTATTGAACCAGCGTTGAGGGCAGATTTTCTCTCACTTATATCAAATAAGTATCTTTGCAGCTGGCACACAAAGTGACATACCAGCCCAATGCTGCCTCTGTCCCAGCTCAGCTGTTGTTGAAACCCTTTTGTTTTACTTACAAAATTGGCTATTTCAACTTATTCTTGATCAGTTTTTTAATTGTCGCACTCTGTAAACTTTTCTCATTTAAAATCTGCTGCCCGTGCACGAACATCACCCCAGCACTTGTGGATTGTTAGAATTTACTGTGTGTCAAATGTCCCACCAGTGTCACTCACAACTCAAAGTCAATGTCAAGTAAGAGCACATATTAATAATACTGGAGGCGAGCTGAAGCAATGGAGCGGCAGAAAACTGATGAATCGACCAGCCGGTAATCATGTTAAATATAAGAAATGGTTCAGATTACAAGAACGGTGAAGGATCATTGACCTGAAATAAAGGAGCAAATTTTTCTGTGGACTTCACGTCCCTGATGACAGGACATTTGTTGATGGAAAAACCATGAAGAAATTTTCCTGTATACAACCTCCTAGTTGGCATCTCCACACTTTCCATCCTATTAAGGGTGGTGATTGGGCCTCTGAAGCTGGTGGTCTCATCAGAGGCTGGCAACTTGAGAGCCTTGGCATCACAAGTAGGAGAGGTGAATGCTGCTGAAGGAGTTCTTAGTGGGTTACAACAAGCTACCTTTGCTGACCTGCACAGCAGTGATCAAATAAACAGGACTTAGACTCGTAGCTCCATCATGGAGGAGGAGAAACGCCTTCTGTTGATTCATCCTCATCTGTGCTTCAATGCATGAATCACGGAACCGCAACATTCCCTCCAAAGAGTTGCTGGGTTTCTGCACAGGATAGGGAGCAATTCTGTCTTTTTCAAAGTGTTGGCAATGTCACAAAATCAACCCATAATGTCCCACCCTTCTATGGAGTGGGCAACCAATCATTTTCCCATACCTCCTCTGGACAGGGCTATCTGTACATGAGACAGATGAGAATAGCAGGCTAATTAACCCTCAGTCCAATGGCTTTTCTGCAGCATTAGGTTCCATTGTCTCCTTCCTCATGATTTGCTCAGACTTTGAACTTATTTGATTTGATTTGATATATTATTGTCACAGTGAAAAGTATTATTTCTTGCACGCTATCCAGACAAAGCATACCATACATAGAGAAGGAAAGGAAAGGGTGCAAATGAAATGTTATAGTCATAGCTAGGGTGTAGAGAAAAATCAACTAAATATAAAGTAGGTCCATTCAAAAGTTTGATGCAGCATGAAAGAAGCTGCTTTTGAGGTGGTTGGTACATGTTCTCAGACTTTTGTATCTTCTTCCCATTGATGAGAGTGGAAGAAAGAATGTCCAGGGTGTGTGGGGTTCTTGATTATGCTGGCTACTTTTCCAAGGCAACAGGAAGTGTAGACAGAGTCAATGGATGGGAGGTTGGTTTGCATGATAGGCTGGGCTTTGTTCATGACATTTTGTAATTCCTTGCAGTCTTGGGCAGAGCGGAAGCTATACCAAGCTTGGGTACAACCAGAAAGAATGCTTTCTGTGCTGAATCTTAGAAGTTAGTGTTCGATTATGGTGTGTACAATTCCTATTTGGGGTTTCACTGAGTGGGTCAAGGATGGTGACACATGCTGCAGGATTTGGTTGGGGAGGGGGGTTTACCGGGAAATGTAGAGTTTGGTGGAGACAGTTTGAAATGATACACATACCATCCTGAGACAGAGCCAAGCCCAGATCAAGACAACACTCTTGGTCCAGCTGCAAAACATCAAGATGGAGTCTCCTTGGGATGGTGGTGGAGGAGAATTGGCGGGGGAGGGGGGGGAGTGGAGGGGTTGCCCTGATGTTTTTGCAGAGTTGGGGGGGGAATTACTCCAATGCTGCGGAGGTGATGGGGGAGGGAGATTTTGCTCTGATGCTTATGGAGGTCGGAAGGTTCAATCCAATGCTTGCCAGGGTTGAGGGGGGTAGGCTGTGGTGGCACAGTCCAATGCTTTGGAGGTGGGGGTTTCAGACTGATGCTTGTGGAGGTGGGAAGGGTTCATCCCCAGTGCTTGTGAAGATGGAGAGGTTGCTCCAACATTTGTGAGTGGATCCTCCATGTCTGTGGGTGGAGTTGATTCTTTGCATGGCTTCAGGATGCTCTTTAAAGATGGAGCCCCAATCTCTGTGGAGCAGATTTGCCAGGTCTATTAGGCCCCACCTACCAGAGTGACAGCAAAATCTCCTCTCCACCCTCCCCCAGATTTTCCATGCACTGAATAAATTTTGAACGAAATCTTGGCTCAGCTCATCAGATCTCAGTTTGAAACTGACACTATGACAAATTTTCAGCCAATTCCACCCATTATACCCAATCACTTTTCCTTCTCACCTTTGTTCTCTTTTCCAAGGCGTATGTTTGTGAGTGACAAGATACTGGCACAAAGAAAGGAGAATGGAGGCCTCGATCCTCTGGATAGCAATTTTTTTCTCTGCCTTATCTCGTGTTTACAGAGGTGCTTGTACAATCCTGCATCCTTTCATAATGTCTTCGTTTATTTAGGGCTGCTTTTTTAAAGTGAGATTGTGCCAATTTATCAGCTTGTTGAAATGTTTTATGTTTCTGACCACAAGTATTCTGAGAATTCTCTCCTTTGGTGTTATACAACTATCCAATTCCTATTTTGGGAGTTTATGAGATTGGTGACAGGAATGGTAGATGGGTTAGTTGCCTGAGGGAGCCTGGATGTGTGACATAACTGGATCCCGTCTACAGAGTATCAGTTTATTCTCTTAAGGATAAGGATAAGGAGCATCTGTCAAAATAAAGATCTTTTCCAAGTAAGTTCACGTTTTTTTTATTACACTCTATTCCTTTCTTTATTGGTCAATTATTTAGGCCCAGAACACAATAATTTGCTGCTATACATATTTACAGCTTGGACTAATCTGTTGGAAATAGTCAAATGGGGAGGTCTTGGTGTCTCCTATGGTTACTTGGAAAGATCGTCATTTACAGGCTCCATTAACATTGTACAATCAAGATAAACAATTATTCCATCAAATATATATGTGACTACACATTTAGAATCCGAAAATGCAGTAAGAGGCCATTCAGCCCATCGAGTCTGCAGCAATAACAATCCCACTCTGGGCTCTATCCTTATAACCCCATGCATTTACCCTAGCTAGTCCTCCTGACACTAAGGAGCAATTTAGCATGGCCAATGGATTTAACCCACACAACTTTGGATTGCGGGAGGAAATTGGAGAACCCAGAGGAAGCCTACACTGACACAAGGAGAATGTGCAAACTCCACACAAGCAGTGATCCAAATTGGGAATCGAACTCAGGTCTCTGGTGCTGTGAGGCAGTGCTGCTAACCACTGTGTCACCATGCCACCCAATGTGAAATGAGTTAATAATTATTAATGAAAATGCGATTGCATGTAAGGTGGGATGGCTGAGAAAGAATTAGGAGTAAGAAAAATCAAGCACCAGCACATACTGTAGGTCAAACTCAGAGAAGTGGAGGAACAAGTCAGCATAGTGTCAGGAAACTGCTGACAAATGTGACCTGAATGTTCTTCACAAAGGTCTCTAATTTGTCCATGGCCTCAAAATTACTGCGATGACATCTGCCCTTTCGGCAGGTGACAATTGCGCTTCAGAAAAAGATTCTCTCACAATGAGAACACTTTAACAATTTCCTAATCCAAAAATCGACAGTGTGTGACAACACAATTGAATCACTGGCCAGGTTATGGATAAGTTTGTCCTTGGTTTATCTCAAGCCAAAGAACAACCGTCTACAGATATTTCTCCTGGAGCTGATGGCATTTTATCAAAACAATTCAAGCACGGAAGAACTCTCATGGTTAATGTATGCACTAGTCTTACTGCTTAACCTGAAAAGAGTGTATGGTACCCCAAGATTACAAGGAGGCTTCCATAATTCATTTGTACAAAGGAAACAAAACCATCTGTGCCAGTCATTGAGGCATTCTAATTCTTTCCACAGACAGAAAATTCTTGCAAGGATTATTCTCAACAGGATTGTCACTCATTTTACAAACCCAGCGTACTCAGAGTCAAAGTGTGGCTGGATGAGGAACATTCAGCATACTCTTTGTAACGTGTCTGACTCAAAGCAAAGTTCCATGAACAGAACTTCTTCATTGAGCAGACTGAAGATTTTGACACAGTAAACCACGAAGGCCTACAAAATATAACTGCCCTGAAAAATGATCAGGGTCATTCTATTATTTCATGACAGCATGAAGAACAGTAAAAGCTTAAGTAATGGAATTTTGCAACAATGTTCTTTCTTTAGGCCCTGTCTTATGCTGTGGTTTTTACCTCACTCCATGTAAAGTGCCAACTCTTTAGTTCAGTCGGAAATTGTGATTAATTTTGTGTGACCAGTGTAATTGACAGGGCCATCTTCTAGGGTAATTGTTCTTAAACAAGTGCAAAAAAATCATGGACACTGAAGATGTTGGCCATAATTCTCACATCCTGGGAGATTGTGTCAATCCACTCACAGTGTTCGCATGCACATTTGTGTCCTGTCATAATCTCCCAGCACAAGATTTCCGGTGGCATCTGCTCCGAAATTGATGGGGAGTTGCAAAGACTGTTTTCATGGTCATTTTAATCTCATTCAAATCAGATTAGCGGGCCGGGGACTGAAGTTTGTGGACCTGCTAGCATTCACCCCCATCCACCCTGCCAGGCTGGTTCACTCCAGCGGGCATTACTATAGCTCCACACTTATGGGAGCTAGCTGCCAGACTCTGCTAGAATGAATGGGGGCAATTGGGGCACCCAAAAGAACAGGTGGCAGTGGGGTGCCGTCTAGGCATTGGCACTCTGGCAATGCCAGCCTGTGCCCCCGGCACTTCCCAAGGGGCAAAGTGCCAATGCCCAGGGAGCACCTTGGCACTGTCCATTGGGCATGATGCAGTGCGTGAGGCCTGATTGAGGTGGGGTTTAAGGAGTGAGTGATGGGGTTGGGGGGGCGCCTGCTGCCACTCTACATAGCGATCGGTGGGGGAAGGGAGGAGGCTAGTGATCGGGGCGAGCAGTCAGTACTGCGAGGGGGGACGGTAACTCTGAATGGTAGGGATGCTGGAGATTGTGGTGGGCTGGGAAGGTGGGATCAGGACTGGCCCCGGAAATGGTTAGGAAGCCAGCCATCGGGTCATGGAGAGATGGGGATGGGGGAGAACCAGTGTTATGGGGATGGTGGGGCTGGCCAGTGATTGAGCTGGCCAACCATCCCAGCACTGAAAGATTGGCACACACACAGTGCATCAGCTCAGCGCACTGATTTCAGCCTTTCCAGCAGAGACAGGCCCCACCCCTGAAATTTATTGATATTCATCCATTTATTGATATTCTGTAGTGCGCAGAGAGCGGGCGATTCTTCTCTGACCACCCACTGGAAATCTAGCATGAATTACTCCAGTTTTCACATGAATTCAACATTTCAAATTTGTTTGGGAGAATTCCGTGCGTTATTTCATTAATTATCCTCCTTATCCCAGATGGAGCACAAGGTTGCAACAACGTTCTTCCTTTGGTTCTGTCTTGTGCTGTGAATTTTGCCTTACTCCATGTAAAGTCCCACCTCTTCCAGTTCAGTCAGCCCAGTCCTACAGCCATGTTGATTTTGCCCCATTTACATTTCCTGACTGGTGCTATTTACACTTCTGACACTCAAGATATACTGAATGTAATTGGTGATTATATTTGTGCAATCTTTTGTCCAAATATTTCGATACCTAGAAAAATGCACTGAAAACAATCTTGATAGATTAAGCATAATTCCAGGCTAATCATTTCATAAAATACACAAAGAATTGCAGAAGAAGTAAAGCTTGTTACTAACTACCACTCACTTTACACCATTACACAAGATTTATTTCTTTCAGTTGCAGTTCAACCAAATTATTACACTGAGCAAACAGAATGTAATGGACAGCATGGTGCTACAGTGAATTAGCACTGCTGCCTCATAGCGCCATGGGCGCATGTTCACTTCTGGCCTTGGGTGACTGTCTCGTATGAAGTTTGCATGTTTTCCCCATGTCTGCATGAGTTTCCTCTGGATGCTCTGGTTTACTCCCACAGTGTGAAAACTGTAGGCTAACTCAATTAACTATAGTAACTATGTGGGGTTATGAGGGGAGGGCCTGTGTGGGATGTTCTTTAGGAAAGTAAGTGTAACCTTGACACAGCAGGTAGCCTCCTTCAGCATTAGTAGAGATTGTAAGCTATTGTTCTTTATCCCCCTTCTGAGATGTGTACAATGTATACGTGTTTGCCTATTTAATTAGTGATGCATATGCCGATGGAAACACATTTCAAAACAAAGTCAGAAACTTATAGCTTCTCTTGCGGCAGCAGATTAGAGTGGCAGGAAATTAAACGAGAGCCTCAGTCATGTATTGAACTTTGAATAGCAACTGTTGTTTCACTCCTTTGAAGCTTGTTATGAATGAAAACTTTTCCCTGAATTTTCCATCAACAAGATATGAGTCAGTTGCTACACACCCTTTGACTGTCCTCTAATGTTTCATAAGGCATGGTATTCCTTAAACATTGGCCAAAATTCTCCCTTCCCACCCACCGTAAGAATCATAGCGGGTGAGATGGAAAATTCAAAGGTCCATTGAGTTCAGGTTGCCTTGGGGCACGCATGGCTGGAGAATCCTGCCCAATGTTCTTTTCAGATAAGTACTCAAAAATTCTGGTTTGAAGATCTTGCCACCATGACAAGCTTCTCCCCAATATTTTAAGATTGTGGAGATTGCCCAGAGTATGTCTTGCAATAGTGTCACTCATAGTCCCTGCTAGGAGAACGTCTGGCCTAAAATAATTGTCAACTTGACTCAGTTTATAAAATTCCCATCTCTGTATTAGAAGGACAAGTCACAATAGGGACTTCAGCACAACACATCGCAGTACACAGGTGAGGGAGTGGATCTACATAAAATATTAAATCAAATTCAATGTAAATCCCTTTGAAAAGAACAGTGACTTGGGACAGTCAACATTTTTTCTCCTTCAACCAGCACTACCAAAGAGAGATTACCTTCTTACACAATGACTTGTTGTTTATGGGACCTCATTCTTCATCAATAAGCTGCCAAAGTGTCCACATGATACCGGAGACTCCTTTTCAAAAGATAAGTTAATTGGTTGTAAAACACTTAGGAAGTCTGGAAGACAGGATGCGATTCCACAAAATAATATAAATTATTTCTGTGATGTTTCGAAACAATATTTTTTTTTAAATTATGTTGAAGAGACAGATGTTGTTTGAAGAATAATTTATTCTCAAGGTTCATTATACCAATGATTTCACGGGTACTGGTTTATCATTTTGGAGAAAATATGAAATGGAGATTGCCTTCTTCAAAGTATTTGCATATCTTGTTGGTTTATAATTTAACACAAGGCTAAGAAAGCTAATTTTCTTCTCTCATTATTTTTGAG
The DNA here is from genome assembly GCA_024679065.1 of Sphyrna mokarran. Classification (NCBI taxonomy): domain Eukaryota; kingdom Metazoa; phylum Chordata; class Chondrichthyes; order Carcharhiniformes; family Carcharhinidae; genus Sphyrna; species Sphyrna mokarran. The sequence continues at coordinate 70,117,752 of JAGIQG010000011.1, read as the reverse complement.
AAGGCCAACTAGTGATTTATTTAATGCCCCAGTTTTTGAAAAATTGGGTTATATGTTATGATTTGTTTGTTAAAAGAGACATGCTTTTTCATTACTTACTTGCGTGGCTCTATCAAATTGTTCTATCCCCTGGTGTTCAAGAGCTGTAGATCGCATATACAATGAAATCACATCTTCCACAGCAAACATTAATCCAAACAGATAATATTTTATTAGCAGCTGATGGATTTTGTGGGTAATCAGATCAAGCTTTATAAATGATTGATTGCCTTTATTCGTAACTTCCAGTCATATTTTGAGTATGCTAATTAATCAACACCTTTGCTGTAATCATTTTTTTTGATCTATTTCATAAACACTGCATTTGTATTCACTTATCATTTCAGGAAGGACAATAAAATTGAATGTTTTCTTTCATGAAAGAACTTTTGTTCCCTTTTTAATGTGAGGAAGCTCTTGAAGGTTTTCAACTAGAGTTCCTGTAATGAATCATTTTAGTGAAAAAAAATAGATTTTTGAACAAATTTGAAACATTCAGAATGACTTTCATTTTGATGAATGAAATAATTCTGTGCCCCTAAATTAAGGCAGTCATTGGCAAGCATGGGATAGAAGAAACTACAACAAAAAATACAACAAAACCAGATACAATAGCTACACAAGGTTATTAAAAGCTACAGGTTAGTTTGAATGAATAAATTCACACCAGTAAAAAACATAAATAATTATGATTAGACTATTGAAAACTGATGGTCATTAAATTATTATCTTTTTAAATGTTGGTCAGCAGGAATTTTCCAAATTCCAACAGAGTGGAATCTTTTCATTTAATGAAGACCTTCCACATGTTCACTCTGTATGTTCACAGAATCATAGAAACTTACAGCACAGAAGAAGGGCATTTGGCCTGTCAAAACTCTACTGATGCTTTGAAAGGCCAGTTATGCTTTCCCCCACATCCACTTATATTGTCCTTTACACTGCGTCATTCTCTAATACCTATCCCAAGCTCTTTGAAATTTACTTATGGATAATTTCTACCATTTTTTTAACTGAACCATTCCAAAATCTAAACAAGTTTCTGAGTGAAAAAATCATGACCTAGTTCTTCGCTGTTGATTTTGAATCTATGCTTACTGTGGAGTTTGTACATTCCTCTAGGGTTTCCTCCAGGTGCTCCAATTTCTTCCCACTGTCCAAAGATATGTGAGTAAGGTTGATTGCCATGCTAAATTATGCCTTCATGTCACGGGGATAAGCAGTGTAATATGTGGGGTTAATGGTATAAGGACTGGATGGCCTTGTTATTGGTGCAGGTTTGACGGGCTAAATGGCTTCCTTCTACACTGTTGGGATTCTATGATACTTGTCAGAGCAAACAGTTTATTTCCACTCTATCAAAACCTCATAATCTTGAAATCAACTCTTGGATCACTTCTTAATCTTTTCTATTCCAAGGGGAACAGTCTTAACTTTTTTGATCCTATCTCATAACTGAAATCTCTAATCCTTAGCAACGTCTTGGTAAACCTCCTTCATAACCCTTCTAAGTCCTTTATACCCATCTTGAAGTATGGTGCTTAGAATTATTCACAATACTCCAACTAAAGCCTGAACAGTAATAGATTAAGTTCTAGTGCAATCTTTTTGCTTTCATATTCTATTCTTCTATTAATATTTGTACGCTTTTTTAACAATTTTATCAAGTTATTTTATTTCCTTTAAGAATTTGTGTATATGGACTCCAAAATTTATTTGGTAATTTACATTTTGAAGGATTATTTTAGTTACAATTTATTGCCTTTCCATATTAGTCTCTTCAAATGCAATTCTTCATATTTTATTTAATTGAACAATAAAAGTCACGCATCTCCTATTTCACCATCCTGACCACATCATCCTAAAGCCAGTAATTATCCTGGTTCTTTGCCAACTTATGCACCATCTGTAAACTACAAAATACTGCTCCCTCCATCTGAGTTTGGAGGTGTGTTCTTACCCGGGCTCACTTACCTTAATCCTCTCACCAACCCAATTCACTGGCCGGGATCACGGATGGTCCTCACCAATGGGTGGCCTCGTTGCTGGAACTGGAAGCCATTGAAGCCCACCTTTGGTCAGTAGCATAGCTGGGCAATGCCAGCCTGGCACTGCAGTTCTGGCACGCTGGCACTGCAGGCCTCACACTGGCTAGTGCCATGTCTGGGATCTGAGGGGGCAGGGCCTGATGGTGCAGGACCATAATGAAGGAGGTGGAGAGACATGCGAAGGGGAAGTGGGAATGGAGGCCTATGTTTCTTCAATGGGTGGTGTTCAGGGGAAAGTGGGCTGATCAACCTGGGCTATGATCATAGAGGCACTCAGTTGTGGCTGTGATTGGGTACCAGGGCACTGATCAGCTAGGGCCATGATTGGTGGAGGTAGTGGTAATCTTCAGGGTAAATCACTACCAATCAGCTCTCACCCTCAAAAGAGAAAGCAACCTATGGCCATCTGGGATGATGGCAATTTTTATCTTTCTTTGTACTGGCAATGTTCTGAATTCCTTGGTCTAAGATGTCAAGAGAAGGAGAAAGGTCATGGATCTAAGTTTGGCAGGTGACCATCCTGAGATATGCATAAAAGGCTGTGAGAAAATATAAGGGTGGAGATCAATGCCAGGAATGTTGTTTGAAAAACATGAATTTAGTGTAAGAAGAACTTTAATGTTCCAATATGGGTTGTCAAGGTTAATGACTTGAATTTTCAAATGCATTGTTTTACTAACTGCATCCACTTATGGATACAATACCACTTATCTCCCAACAAACTCAATCAATTCATATTCAACCCTTTCACTCATATGCTTTATCTCACCTTGACACACTTAGTGTTGCTGGATCCAAAGCTCAGAATGTGCACACATTTCAAGCTATTCAACTTTGACAGTCATATTATTCAAACAAATTCCAGGAAATTCATTGACACACTTTCCTCTTTCTTGTAAGAGAAAACAGTGAATAATATGTGATAGGAAAAAAGATCTGGAGGAGGACAAATGTAAGAGGATGCTGCATGATATAATCCCCATGGAGGAAACAAATGCTCCATCCTGCATGATTGTAATAATTTGTGGAAGCAAAGGTCCCATCACCAAGGTTTCTTTATTAACAAGAGAATACTATACATCAGAGTTTGTTCTCACTTTCACTCTTGGTTGCTTCTTGCTTAAGCAGACAGAGAGACTGACACACCTGCTTTAATTAGAGAACATTAGTTTCCCTGATTGGACCATCAATTAGGGCTCATCAGGGATATCTTTTCAGGTAGGACTCATTAGTGAGTTCATACTCTAGTCTGAGTGAAGCCAATCTCATTAGATTGAGTGAAGCCATCCCAATGATATAACCCCATGGCAGAAACAATGTTGGACACCATAGGAAAGAGCATTGCTCAGGCTGTGGAGAGTTGCAGGAACTGAAGCCATCCTTGAGGGGAATCTTTAGTTCTTTCAATGGAAAGTGAGAATCTTTCACTACCTATGCTACAGCAATTGGGGAAGAATTTTTTAACAGCACCAAGATAGGGAAAACCACATGGAAGACAGCCCCAAAGGAAATGGACAAGCATGGCAAATATCTGATTCATGATTCATGTGAATTTGAATAGAACATTTAGTTTTACTAATTGAAGTTTAACTGTAGAAAAAACAATGAATGCAATTGAAGCAAATTTGAATGTTAGAATAAAAAGTCGATAAGTTTGTTAAGAAGGCATACGGAGCTTTTATTGGTAGGGGGATTGAATTTCGGAGCAGCAACATCATGTTGCAACTGTATAAAACTCTAGTGCGGCCGCACTTGGAATATTGTGTACAGTTCTGGTCCCCGCATTATAAGAAAGATGTGGAGACATTGGAGAGGGTACAGAGGAGGTTTACCAGGATGTTGCCTGGTATGGAAGCAGGTCTTATGAAGAGAGGCTGAGGGATTTGAGGTTGTTTTCATTAGAAAGAAGGTGGCTAAAAGGAGACTTTATTGAAACATATAAGATGATTAGAGGTTTAGATAGGGTGGACAGTGATAGCCTTTTTCCTAGGATGGAGGAAGCTAGCACAAGGGGACATAGCTTTAAATTAAGGGGTGGTGGTTTTAGGACAGATGTCAGAGGTAGGTTCTTTACCCAGAGGGTGGTAAGGGTATGGAATGCCTTGCCTGCGTCTGTTGTAGATGCGCCAAGTTTGGTGGCGTTTAAGAGGTTAGTAGATAAGTTTATGGATGAAAAGGGAATGGTTTAGGTTAGAGGGTCACTGCTTGTTCCTAATTGGTCGGTGCAACATTGAGGGCCGAAGGGCCTGTTCTGCGCTGTAATGTTCTATGTTCTATGTTCTAAAAAGGTCAGAATTCTGGGAATTCACTAGCGGTTGAGATTCTCCGGTCTCGTTGCTGTGAATGAAGATTTAACTAAGTGCCAAATTCTCCATTCTTGCTGGCAGCAGTGGCAGGATGTGTGAGACTGGAGAATTTCACTGTAAGAGGTTAGAAATCATAGAAACCTACATTGCAAAAGGAGGCCATTAGGCCCAAAGATTCAGCACTGATCACAATGACACACAGGCCCTATCCCCATAACCCAATGCATTTACTCCAGTTAGTCCCCTGAGACTAAGAGGCAATTTTGCATGGCCAACCCACTTAACTGCACATCATTGGACTGTGGGAGGAAACCAGAGCTCGCAGAGGAAACCCACGCAGACACAGGGCAAATGTGCACATTCCACACAGACAGTGATGCAAGCCAGAAATCAAACACCAGTGCCTGGCACCATAAGGCAGCAGCACTAACCACTGTACCACCATGCTACCCATTATCAGTACCTGCAAGAATTGCATAGGTATTCCCTTGTTCAGTATTGTGGGGAAAGCTTTTGCTCATGTAGCTGTGACCAGATTGCAGATTCTACAATCAGGAATCCACCGTGAGTCCCCATGAGATTTTAGTGCTGCCAGGCTAATGACTGACTTGATTTTCTCACTTCGGGAGTTACGAGCGAAGTGGCGCAAACAGCTCCGACCTTCTACATTGCCTTCATAAACCTTACAAAGCTGTTGATTTTGTTGGCATGGACAGGCTGTTTCAGCTTCTGCAGAAAATAGGCTGCCCAGCCAGACATCTGGCCAATGTCATTCATCTGTGCCAGTTGTGGAAGTGAATGCCTTTCACAAATTGACCATTATAAACACAACAGAGGATGTCAATTCAGAAGTGACATACATCCTGGGCTTCAGTCCATCAGCTCTGTTCTAGGCCTGACATGTTTCCTTTAAGACCAATGAACCCCATGCCCAGCTCTATGTGATTATCCATTTCTTTATTTCTGTCTGCAAAACCATATTTGATTTTAAAATTCTCATCCTTTTTTTCAAATCTTTGCATGAACTTGTCCTGTCCCTGTCGCTGGAATCTCTTCCCATCGACCATCCTCCAAGACAGTCGTGCTTATCTAATTCTGACCACTTGATCATCCCCAATTTTAATCTCTCCATCATTGATGGCTCTGAAATTCCTCCCTAAATCTCTCTGCCTCTCCATTTTGTCTTTTTTCCCCCATGAGGATACTCCTAAAAACCCTATCTCTTTGACCAAGATTTTGGTCATTTGTCCTGATACCAACTTCTATTGTTTGCTTTCAACTTTCCTTTTATAACACCCTTGTGATGTCTCTTGGGACATTTTATTAGATTAAAGATGCAAACTAAATACAGGATATTGTTACTGTTCTACACACCTCTAACTGTTCCTTCCCCCTTTTGTTACAAATAAAGCTGATGTTAAACTGAGTAAGACAGATCTCAGATTGAAATCCATTTTTCTACAGTGCAAAAATCTTATTTTTGCATTGTAGAAATGAGAAGCGATAGCTATTGAACACAAAAGCACAGAACACTGATGATAAATTTTATAATTTGAAGAATAAAGCTTTATTTTCTGTCAAAAGCCCTTGTGATTTTTTTTTATTCATTTGTGCTACATGGGCATCGTTGGCTGCCAGTATTTATTGCCCCTTACTACTTACCCTTGCTCAGAGGCCACTTGAGAGTCAATCACAATGCTGTCACTCTGAAATCGCATGTAGGCCATACCAGGTAAGGATGGCAGATTTCCTTTCCTAAAGGACATTAGTGGGTTTTGTCCAATGGTCAATGGTTTCATGGTCATCAGTTAATTCTCACTTACAGATTTTTTAAATTGAATTCCAATTCCATCATCTGCCATGTCGAGTTTCAAATCAGGGTTCCCAAAACATTTAGCTGAGTTTCTTGATAACACAACTAGACCATCACTTAAACCAAAACTGCTTTTGTTTAAACAGTCCATGAGTTCTCTGATTAAATCGATGCTGATGCTGTTTTCCAAAGGGACTCTCAGAACCAACTATTTCTCCAAGCTAAGATTTTCCTGGCCCAAAACTGGAGTTGCTTTTCTTCATTGTTTTTAGCATATCATTTCACCCACATGGATCTTTATCCTCTGGGGAAGACTAGTAAAAGGATTCCCAAGCTAGTTAGCAGCCTATTGAACCACGTTCTATGGAAACAAGACCTAGCATTAGACTCAGACCTGAAGCTTCTCATTTGATAGTAAGAATGCTACCTTTATGCTACAGAACTTCCACAATTTCTTAATTAAATGACTTTAACAGCTTTTTCAGCACATTCCAAACACTGAAGAAGTGGTTTTCAGTGTATTTTCCCCACAGTATTCCCCTACAGCTCATGTCCAATTGTCATAAATAGCCTTTTAACTTCTTCCATCGTATTCCTCTAATAATCTTTATTTATCTCTGAAAACTCAGATTCCGAATTATCAAAACCTTTCATTCTCCTCTTTCAACACTATTTTGGGTTAATAAAATTTTAAAACATTTACTCTTGTGTTCACATGAATCTCCTGCACAGTGCAAATGATCCTTGTCAGCTTTGAAACATTTTTTGAAATTCATTGGTAACATATCAATTTCGATATTTTGCCAAATGCAAAATTCAAATCTATCCTGTTTACTTGTGAGATAAAATCCACCAAAAGACCCCATCACAAAAATTTAATGCCTTAGCCTCAGCAGACAATCTGACTTCAACAACCTCTCCTTTGGTTAAGCTTAGACACATCTCTACACAGTGTTATGCTAAATGATACTTAACGTATACACAAGCACAGAATATAAAAAAATACACATATCATCACACTTTATAAATGCAGACTCTTTGTAAGAAAATGGCTTTTAATGTAATAATTTGTATCAAAGTTCCATTTTAAATTGTGCTACAGTTTTGCTACTGCTGTGTGGATCAGTTAAATTTGGATAATATACCCTCAAACAATCCTTAGCAATGATTATTTTAGAACATTCCCACTCTATGCAACACTTTGTCTGCTTTTCTGGCAGTAAATCCAATCAAAAGACAGAGTCTGTGGCTATAGCAGGGCCCAACAAGAAGAAAACAGCTGTTGGTTGTATTATCGCAATGATCTCTGAACAATCAGACCATGCAATGTATTCTGTTCTCGTTAAATGATCAAAATATACTCAAGAAGGAAAAGTGACATGAAAAAAATGTAGAATAACTTAGTTAAAGAATACATAATGAGTAACAAAAATAAAAAATCTTTTTAAATTGTTTCATGGATGTTGGACATTGCTAGCAAACAAATGTTCATTACCTATCCTTCATTGGCTTTGAAAATCTGGTGCTGAAGTGCTTTCTTGAAGTTTTAGCCTATATTTTGAAAACATTTCTATGGTGTTGTTTAGGGATTCCAGAATTTTGATCCTGAGATGATGAAAAATGATGATATGTATGTCATGACATGCGACTTGAAAGGCAGCTTGAAGGTGTTTCCATGCATCTGCTGTCATTGACCTTCGAACTGGTAGTGGTCATGGGTTTGGAAAAGTTTTACTGAATTGCTTCAATACATATATTCTGCAGACATGGTGCACTAAAGTGGAGGAAGAAAATGAGTGGGGTGGCAATCCAACGGACTGCTTCATCTGGATTGAGCCACAGAGTTATAGAGGTTTAATGCCAAGGATAGTACCAAGGTCCTTGTGTGTTGTTAGAGCTGCACTCAAGCAGGCAAGTGGAGTGCAAGTTTCATAGAGGTAATGAGACAGGAACACCAGAAGAAGATAAACATTTAAACAAGATGTCACTTGAGACTACAGTGCCAGTGCCTTCCTTAACACATGGGGTGGGACTTTACGGCCTCACTCATCCTGAAACCATAAGATCGAACCCAAAATCAACAAAGCTTTCCGCGGTCTGCCCCTCGCCCACTCTGATTCCTATGTCCGGTGGGATAGTAAAATTTTGGCCACATAGCATGTTACATGTGACTGTTAGATTATTGCATCATGTTGTACTACTTAGGTTTGTTAGCCATTTTTGCAGTAAGCAGTTGCTACTGCTAAACATAATTCAATTCATGTCAACCTCTTTTAAGTCTTATAACGAGTGATCTAGGTCGAAGATGACATAAAACATCTGTTGTGCCAAATTGGTGTCAACTTAAAACTCAAAAGCATCAAAGAGTTTAATTGATAGCAACATTGCTGTGGTAGCTAATAGAAATTGCATAGGCCTGTTAACTCCAAAAGGAAAAATACCTGTCAGGTGTATTGTGCTCTCAGTTAAAGAAAGGCAATCAATTCTTCGAACATCCATAGAATCAATTGGCAATTTCATGCTTTTTTTACCTCTAGAGTTAACTGCCGTCATATTCTATCCTATGCAAACTTGAAGTAGTCTAAAATCTCTTATCTGCATCCTAACTCTCATTGGTCGATCCCACCAGCAGTGAACCCCTGCACCATGGGTTTCTCGGTAGTGGGGAGTCTATTCAACAGGAAACCCCACTGACAATGGTGGAACCCACTGCCAACAGTGGGCCAGTACCACTGCTGTGAAACATAGCCTGATGGAGGGAGCAGAATCTGGAAAATTCTGCCCATTATGCTTGATTCAGTTATTAATCTTGTGCTTGCTGACCTACACTATTTACTGTTCAAGCAACATCATCACTTTAAAATTATCATCCTTGTTTTCCCATCCCTCCTTATCTCTGTAATCAACTCCAAACCCACAACCCTTTGTAGGCGTGTACCTCCAGTTCTATAGGTAGTTTTGTACTTCCAGTTCTTGTGCATCTCAGATTTTAATAGCTCCAGCATTGATGACTGTGCCTTCAGTAATCTAGGCCCCAAGCTCTGTAACACCCTCCAGAAATCTCTCCATCTTTCTCTTCTAAGATACCCTTTAAAAGTAAAGTCTTTGACTCAGCTTTTGTTAGGAGATATGCTTACTTGTAAAATGGTCCTGTAAAACTCCTTGGGGTGTTTTGTTCTGTTCATAGAATCCCTATAGTTCAGAAGGAGGCCATTTAGTTCATTGAGCCTGCACTGACAATAATGCCACTCTATCCCATAACCTCACATATTTACCCTGCTAATGTCTCAAAACCAAGGTCAATTTGGCATGGCCAATCAACCTAACCTACACATCCTTTGGAATGTGAGAGGAAACCAAAGCACTGGGAAGAAACCCACACAGACACGATAAGAATATGCAAACGCCACACTGACAGTGACTCAAGCCAGGAAGCGAGCTTGGGTCCCTGGTGCTGTGAGGCAGCAGTGCTAACCACTCTGCTGCCTTGCTGCCCATAAAATACATTCAAGTTAAAATACATTAAAGATACATGTTAATATCTGTTTATTTAATTGCTCCAGTACTTGATGATGGAATTTATTCAGGACTCCCCAAACCTGTATGGTTTTTGCTTGCTGTCATAGTGTCAGAAGAAAGCAATGCAAAGGTAGATAAGTACATGAAACAGTGTCATTCTAACCATTTCCAAAATACGGTCATTAGTGACAGAATTAGTAACAATTAAATGTGGAAATAATTTTCTCACCTTTCATTGAGTTTACGAACTTTTATTTTTTTTAATTTTGGTTCACAGCAAATTAAGACTTACAGATAAAAGATAATTGTTTGAAGTGTGTGATTAAATTCTTAAATATTTCATCTCTTGAATGTTCATGAGCATGCCACCGAATTAGGCGATTTGGTTTTGGGAATTGTCAGAGAACAGATTTGAATAATTTGAATGCCATTGGAACTAGGGAGGCACAAAACAAGAATTTCCTGAACTCCTTCAGTCATAAGCCCTGTTTGAGATTTTTAAGTTAATAAACCTGGGGCTTGAATGAAAGGCCAACACTTCAAATAAAGTTTTGATAGAATTCATCAATTGGCTGGGTTGCCTCTGTCTCCATGGCAACAGAAATATCAATGAACTGAGCTCCAGTAGCACATAAATCTGGCCTGGTATCAACAAAAGCAGCACTCTGAAATATCCAGGCACAATGCAAATGCTCATTGGCAGTGGACAGACCTCAAAGTAATCTGACTGTCATTATAGTTACACTGGAGGGAAGAGGAGGATTTATTTTTATCCAATTGGCAGCATGGTGGCACAGTGGCTAGCATTGCTGCTTCACTGCACCAGGGACCAGGTTTGATTCCTGGATTGGGTCACTGTCTGTGCAGGATCTGCACATTGTTCCATGTCTTGTGTGGGTTTCCTCCTGGTACTCAGGTTCCCTCCACAATCTGAAAGAAATGCTGGTTAGATGCATTGGCCGTGCTAAATCATCCAGTTTTTAAAACTTTAGAAATAGCCACGAGGATATCCCTGTGCATTTTGTGCAGATGTACAGTGTAAGGTCTTAGTCCCCTCACATACAATATTTAAGGTAAAAGAACCATAGCATTTTGCAACAGCTGCCATTTATATGCTCGTCTGCAAGTGATTATTATCTGACAAACACTGTCATTTACCACATATAACCATGGTTGTGGAAGGGTGACAGGTTCCAGAATAATCAATAGTTCTTCTCAACTCTCCCAGCTTAATAGCATAGTCTATAGGTTGGAAGTCATCATTGATTCACTGTAACACAAAGGAGTGCTTTGCACAAGATAACTTTACTACAAATTCACCTATTCAGCTGTTCACAAATCTGACCAATCTTGATATCATTTGACTATTACAATTTGCATTCTATAACACCTGCCTGTTCTTCAGTAATCTAAAACATTGCTGCCCTTGTGTCAAAAGTACCAGTTGTAACTTGTGCCTTCACTGCTAAATACAGCAAATGAATTCAGGAGAATTCCAGTGCAGAATGATGATCCAGATAAGTTTGTTTTTTAGTCTGGAGATCAACAAAGTGTGAGGACTTGCTGGTCTCAAAGCTTCCACAATGTTCTCACCATCTTCCATTAATATGTGCCTGAATGTTGAAGTTATTTCCATTCCTGACTGCAAATTCCTCCTTGCCCTGTACACCCCCTCCCCATGCCCCACCCCCACCCCCAAATGGCCCGCTACTGGATGATGAGCTATCAATCTCAAAGTCAACCCTAACAAAGTATAATTATCCTCATTCTTTGTCACATTCTTTGTCAACTCGTCGGACCCTGATTTCAAAATTGTTTGCACAATTATTTTCCTGCTTCTACTTCTGTTAAGAGATGAGAGATTTATAATTATTATCTAGGCCTTCCCAACGATGTGGACTGAAGACTTACATTGCCACCATATGGAAATCTCTGCATACAATGTGCAGCAGATCCACGGAAAAGTGTTAGAACTTCCGACCAGGTTTTTTAAATTGGGCCAGAATTACTTAAGGACCGGAATTCTCTGACTGTTCGCATTGGCGGGATTCTCTTATATTTCTGGCAATGCACCCCATCTGTGGGTTTCCAACCAACTTGGGCTGACCTCAGTAGGAATTCCCATTGACAGCACTAGAGAATGACATTGCTAGCAAACAAGGTGCCACATCCCAGTTGGAAGGACAGAGAATCCTTTTAGTGACAGCTTTTTAAAAGGGCACAAGAGCAGTGACTTCAGTTGGATGCACAGATGTTCTGAAAAGGGACTTGTGGTAGATCTTTTCTTCAATAGTTTAACACCAGTGAAGAGAAGAAATGTGATGTATGATGGAGGGTCAAGCTATTATTTGATGTTCTATAGATGTTCCAATGATCTGTAACACTGCAGAATTTTTTTTTTGAAAAGTTAGGAATATCAATTTATTAACAACATTGTCATGTATTTTAGATGTTAGAATAACTTTTTAAAGGCCTTTATTCTAGTAACAAGGCAATTTTAGAAATTTTTCAAATGCAAAGTTGATTTTTAGAAGCTTCTTCAAAAGTGAAAGTAATATACACGATAAAAAGTTCTGAAACATGTTATAATTCATTGTTACAATTTATTTATGTATGCTGCTCACTAGAATGTTTTAGAGAAGCGCAGCTTTTGTAGTTACTGACACATGCAAGTTGATGTAAGAAACCATTGTCAAATTAAACCTTGAGCAGAATCCTGATGTCTTCAAAATGGTTCTTTGTACTGCAACTATGCTGCTTATGTTGAGGAGAATGATGCAGCATGAGGACAAACTATCCACCCTAGAGAGTATATAGAGGATGCCTGTGTACTCAGGCATACAGTATATTTGACTCTGTCAAGTATATTGACAGAAATGAGGTTGAGGGAGTTGTGAGTCAGGAAACAACTCTTCAACAAGACAACCATGGAAGATCTCTGTGAAATATTGAAGCCAACCTGAATTAATCTCACAACACTGCACTGCCTCAGTGCTGACGGATTTCACCATAGCCTCGAATGGATTTTGCGGGTTAATCATTTCAATATGGAACTGGTGACTTGTACAACTTTTCCCAGAGTGCCAAATGGGCCTGCTTTTACCTCAGGCATCTTATCGTAAGGCTTCAAACTTCATTAGATTGGACATTCTCCCAGTTGTGAGAATGAAGGAGAGATCCCTCACATTCTGCAAGATCCCTGGTTTCTCAAAAGACATTGGGCAAATGTTAGAATGCATATTAGACTGTAGGCATCAAAAAAAAATCTGTTTCTTTCATCAACAGGAAGAGTTTCCAGTCGTCGAATGCGCTGATTGTACATGATGCCCAAATTAAGATCCTGAGAATAAATGTAGATGACTGGGCAAGTGTAAGTATTCATTTGAACTGGCAAATTCAAAGTTGCACTGTAAAATGAGTATATCATGAGAAATTATAGGATGACTGCTGGCAGATAATTGATATTTGTTAAGAATAATATCATGTTAGAGGACTAGCAATGAAGCACAGGAATATTACAATTGTTCACATATATCTAAGAACAAAAGAACAAAGAACAAAAACAGCACGGGAAACAGGCCCTTTGGCCCAACGAGCTCTATTTAATATAATATGCCTTTAAAGGATAGAGTTACTCTTGGCTAGGTGGAGTGAGCTGGGTCCTCTTTTGTTCAGTGTCCTCAGTTAGGTTTCAAAAAATTATTTTTTGCTGAAATGCCTTTTCCAATCCAAAGCCAGAATTCTCTAGCTATTCATGGTTCTGGATTCTTTGGTCCCATCAGCTCTCCTGCCCATGGGTTTCCTGCTAGTGTAGGATAACCTCAATGGGAATTCCTATTCCCAGAGAATTCTGCCACTAGCTAACAATGTGCCACCTCTCGCTGATGGGAAACACATGGCTGGGAGGCCAGAGAATTTTGCTCTAATGTATTTGTTTCTTGAGGATTTCTGTAATCCAGGCTGGCTGGCATGATTCCTGGATTGCATAAATTTAAATACTGAAGGTGGAAGGATTGCATCCAATGGACACTACTAACACCTATGGGCAAAACTCAAGGTTTCTCTCTCACGCCAACACAATGTGGAATCGGTAGAATTGTGCCTATCTATGATTATACCCTTTACTTTTCTTTGAGGAACAGACTTTTGAACTTTGTGGCTGTTTGATGTTAATTGGTTTCCTTTAGATTTCTTAAGTTGACTTGGTCATGACCTGCACTTTGTTGAAAGCACTCTTTTACCTTCAGAGACAGTGAGAAATCTTTACTGCTCTTTTCCCAAAATGTTTTGAGGTAACTGTCATGTTTCATTGTTCAAGGGTGGAAACATCTTTGAAAAGAAAGGGGGATGTTACAGCATGCACTTAGGGATAGAAAAATATTATCACTTTATGGGAAGTATCATGTGATCCAGCTCAGTTTCACTTCGGCCTGGAGCCAAGCTCAGCAAACATAGCACTGCTGCTGATGTCAAGTTTTTTGTCTATGTGTACATGTGCCTATAATTAATATATCAACTCACAATGTGTTAGTACAATCCCTTGTGAGCACTTGATGCCTTCATATCATTATAACACGTATAACAGTATCAACGTGATATGTGGTGGAGGGGACAATTTCAGCACTAAAGTTATATTTCTGTTGCCTGAACAGGGATACTTTAGAGGGCTTGCCTGTGAAAGTTTCTGTCATGTCCTCACTACATTTGAGGTTTTGGGTTTAAAGCAAAAAGACATATAGATTCAAAGAAACACACAACAGGTTTGTTGAAAGAGATGTTCTCTGCACAGAACAGAAAATGAAACTAAGCAGGAGCTTGTGAAACACCCCAATAACATCACCAACAAATCATGCGACCGGCTCTTAAAGCAGCCATTTAAATATACAAATTTCTAAGATTGCAGTTGCATGTTGCACATTACAGAACATTATCTCCAGGAATTGACTGAGCCTCCATCCGCAAGATGATGGACGGGCAAATTTTCCAGTTCCACCCACCACGGGAATCAGAGTGAGTGAGAGCGGATTATAGGAAGTTCCAATGGCTTCAGGTGAGATTTTTCAATTTTGGGGCAAACGTAGCCGTAAAATCCCGCCTTTAGTGTCAGAAATGAAAGACTAGAGAAGTACAATGCAAAATCCAAACTCAAGTAAAGCTAAAGTTTATTTATAAATTTCATTAACACTGCAATGAAATTACTGTGAAATCCTCTAGTTGCTGCACTTCACCGACTGAGTACACAGGGGGAGAATTTAGCACTGCCAGTGCACCTAACTAGCATGTCTTTCAGACTGTGTGAGTAAACCATAGCGCCCAAAGGAAACCCAGAGAGAAACCCAGACACAGAGAGAAATTGCAGACTACACACAGAGAGTGACCCAAGCCGGGAATCGAACTCAGGCCCCTGACACTGTCAGGCAGTAGTGCTAATCACTTTGTCACTGTGCCACTCCAGACATGTCTCTTGGAGACATGTGCAAGTCCCAGCCCGAGCCTTTGGCAGGACAGTTATAGATCACCTAACTGCTTTTAGATATTGAGATTTGCAAATTTCCTGCCTGCCCCTCTTCCCTTCATTCTTCCCAAAATAAAACAAGAAAACTATTTTTCTAAAGGTCAGCAAATTATTATAGTGCCCAGTGCATGATATACTTTTGAGATGATTACTGTTGCAGAATAAGTTATCATGTTCTGAAATATTGAAGGGTTTGTATTTCTGTTCCATTACTTGTATGCGAATAAAGTTTTTCAGAAAACTTCACAAAGATTACTGCAAATATACTTAAACCATGAGCGAACCTGAAACAACGAATACTTAAACCTAAGAGAATGATTAATGAATAAAATAATCAACAAAACTGAAGTGGACAATGCATATTTACATAAAAGCATACATATATCATTAAATAAATCAGAAAACAACAAAATAAATATCCAGTCAAATGTAACAAAACACAATAGTTGTCATCATAACAATAAATAAGGAATGTAACACAAAGCAATGACAAAACAGAACAAATAAGTCCTAATGTTAAAAATGGTAGGGGGAGAGAATAGTGAGATAGAGGAAGAATGTTGGAAGGAAGGAACATAATTCCTTCTGCGTGTTCCCTCCTCTTGACATGACCTCTTCTGTGCCATAGGCATGCCCAGCAGCAGATGTCTCTACAGTGAGTTGCTGCTAGCCAGGAGATGTAGGCAACACAATGCGAGCCAGAATTTGTCAAAGAGCCTCATTATGCAACGGGAAAAAACTCAATGTTTGTTTGCAGATGTGTCCATCCTAATCCAATCAACGTTCACTGCAGTGAGTTAGAAGTGACCTGATGACTCAGTACTTTGAGATTGTTCCAGGTATAAGGACTGAAGAAAGATCACATCATCTTCATTTTGTTGATTGCCAGCTTACCCCTTCCATTACCCACATGCTCGTGGAGATGATAGAGTCTCTGCTGCAGACTCCCGACCTCCATAAGATTCTGAATACCCTCCCTCTACTGCAGCAGTCAGACTTTCATTGATCTTCCCCTCCTCAGGTACGTTACCACTGAAATGTTACCAACATTGCCCTCCAAATCAGGCAGCTCATCCTCTTGACACTTCCCTGCTGTATCTGCCATAGCACATTGCTGTGAAATAATTGCCTCCATCCCCTCAACACCCCTTGCAGCAATCGCGGATGCTGCCTCCAACTCACCTCAGCTATATCTTGCTGCGTCCATGGACACCTCTATATTTGTCAGAGGGAGAAAAAACACAACTTCTTTTTGTCACATAAATTGACTCTCCTCCTGATGTTTAACACTTAACTGATTACATCACCCTCACCCATCCCTATATCCAGTCCACTGTGGGGCTGGAAATGCCAAGTAACTGTCTCATAAACCCCTTCACCCTTGTCAGCAAACACTTCCAGGCATTGAGTGCCAGTTTTGCCTAAAGGAAGGAATGATTTTTTTAGGTTTTTTTGAGGCTTTGCTGTGCTGTCTTATGACAGTTTTTTTTTTAATGATGGCTGGAGATTGTATTCAGCTTGCACCCAGGTTGACTTCTGATTCGAGATGACACAAAGTCCAAGCCATCTCCAAGGCAACTACATCTTATGCCATAAAATAAGTAAACAAAACAAAATGTAATGTGATCTTTCTTCATTTTTAACTAAAAAAATGCAAAGCTTCAGAAATAAAATTTTATAAACACACAAGCGCGTGCGCACACACATGTACACCTTGGCAGTACACACCAAAGTATGACCACTATCCTTTGTATTTTGTTCTTCATGCAGACCACTGTCATTAGTCGCCACTTCCTTCCAGGCAACATATGACACTTTCCTTGGAGCTTTCGCCTTTCCTCCTCTGAGGATATGATTCTATCTTGTTCCCACCTTAACTATCCTCATCTAAGAAAATCTAACTTCTCATCTTCTGCTGCACTGACATCTTCCACATGGGAGAATGCACGTTGGCAACACCTAGAATTATTAAATAATATTACATATTTGAAAGAAACAACAAAAAAAACACATAATACATCAAAAATTGTAAAGAGATTTGAATCAAGTTACCTTGCTCTTTTAATCTAACATTGTCTGCTGAATGACCTTAAAGAGGTATTCCCAGATCCTCTTGCATCTTTAAATGCTTGGCTTCAACTTACCAGTGCTGCATAAGGTCTGCGCTGACTGAAATTCCGGGTGTAGCGATGCCGGCGTTGGATTGGGGTAAACACAGTAAGAAGTCTCACAACACCAGGTTAAAGCCCAACCTTCCACACACCTGACAAAGGACCAGCATTTCCGAAAGCTTGTGGGATTACCATCAAATGAACTTCAACCTGGTGTTATGAGACATCTTACCGTGAAACTCCAGGGACAGATCAGGATCAGAAATCAAGTCTGAAAATTGCTTCCAAGTAATCTCAGTTTTTTTTGTTGGTGATCAGCATTGGTTGGAATGATTCTAACTCTGACTTGGGCCTCTATTAGGACAGTGCAGTGGTATAGTGGTTAGCACTGCTGCCTCACAGCGCCAGGGATCTGAGTTTGATTCCAGTCTCGGTTCACTATCTTGTGAAGTTTGCACATTCTCTGCATGAATTTCCTCTGGGTGCTCTAGTTTCCTCCTACAGTTTGAAAGACGAGCAAGTTAAGTGCATTGGTCGATCTAAATTCTCCCTCAGAGTACCTGAGCAGGCATCAAAGTGGCTAGGGGACTTTTATAGTAACTTAGTTGCAGTGTTAATGTAAGCCTATTCGTGACAGATAAAGAAACTACTTTCACTGATGAGTAATGCAACCATGGTCTATTGATCTAGGCACAGATGTTCAAATCACACCATGGGACTGGTAACTTAATTAAATAAATCTGAAATAAAAAGCCGATATTAATAATCACAATCATGAAATTGCTGGATTATTTTTAAATCTCATCCAGTGTCTTTTTGTGAAGAAAATCTGTCAGCCTTACCCAGTAAGGATGCAATGTGGTTGACTCTAAAGTTCTTTCTGAAATGCTTTAGCAAGCCATCCTGTTGAATTTAGGAAGTTAAGGATATCCAATAAATGCTAGCCTTTCCAATGATGTCTACACCTCAGAAATGAATTTAAAACAAATTATGTACTTTTTTTTCCTTCTGGCCATGGTTTGCTGACAGCAAAGGGCAAATTTTATGACCTCTCTCACTGATGGGATTTTCCAGTCCCGCTGAAGTCAGTGGACTTTCGAATGGGAAAATCCACTGGTGGCAGGAACTGTTAAACTCAGGGTTTTTTCTAACAGATAAACAAATAAAAATAAACAATTAAAAATAAATTAATATGTCCAAAAGACAGGAGATATCAGCTAAATCATGATTCCAAAACTTCTTATATCACCTCATATTAAAGGATAAAGGAATTATGTCAAAGTCAAGAGTCCATACATTTACCCAGATTGATGTTACAAGTATTCCATATGTTCTGCATAGAAACTGTTTACATATTAACATACATATTAGGAGAAAAGTATGCCACTCAGCCCCTTGCTTTCCCATTCAATAAAACATGCTTGGTTGATCATAACCTTAAGTCTACATTCCAACCTATCCCTAATAATTTTTCATCCCCCTTCTTATCAAGGATCTATCCAGCTTTGCCTTAAAAATATTCAAAGACTCTGGTTCCACTGGCTTTTGAGTAAGACGGTTCTATCAACTTTTGAGATAAAAATGCCCCTAAATGGGTAACCCTTTATTTTTAAACATTGAGCCTTAGTTCTAGTTTCTGCTACAAGAGGAACCATTCCCTTCACATCCATTGTGTCAAGGCCCCTCATGATGTTATATATTACACACAAGTTACCTCTTACTCTTCTAAACTCCAGTGGATATAAGCTTAGTCTGTCCAACCTTTCCTCATCACACAACCTGCCTATTCCAGACATTAATCTTTCTCTCTAAGCTGCTTCCTACACATTAACATCCTTCCTTAAATTAGGAGATCAATACTGTTCACAATACAGCAAGTATATGGATTAATGCCCCATAAATCAGAAATGTCACCTCTTCACTGTTTTTAATTCAGCAACAATGACATTCTATTTATTTTCCAACTTTTGCATCCTAACTTGCATTGTTTGCTCTATAATTCCAGAGCTGAGGCCAGCTGTAGACACATCAAGAACCTCATGCTACCTTCAAAAATGAAAAATATGTTGGGTTTGTTAAAACTGTAATTTTCATTGTTTCTATTACACCAAAGAACTGCCACAGTGCACATACTTGCCTTCAGCAATCTAGGCACTTGACACCCAGATCCTTCTGCATCTCAGAGTTCTGCAACTTCTTACCATATTGATAATGTGCTTATTTTTTATTCTTGCTGCCAAAATGGACAATTTCACATTTTCCCACATTGTTCCATTTGCCATATTTTTGCCCAGTCACTTAACTTATCTATGTCCTTTGTAGCCTGCTTATATCTCCCGACCTTTCTACATATTATCCTTAAATTTAGCAACTATAACTTTGAACCCTTCATCCAAGTATTTTATTTAAATTGTAAAAGTTGAGGCCTCATGTGACACACAACTCAATACACCCTACCAGTCAGAAAATTACCCATTTATACTTGCTCTTTGTTTCCTGTCTTCCATTTATGCTCATATCTTGCCTACTACACTTTGAGTTTTGATTTTCCATAATAACATTTGATTGTGGTGCCTAATCAAACACATTGTGGAAATCTAAGAACAATACATTCATTACTTTCCTTTAGACCTTTAGTTCTTCCTAATCTCAGTCCTGAATTGCTTACTCATAATTCTTAAACTGTGGCCCCTAGTTCTGGATTTCCCCAACATCAGGAACATTCTTCTTGCATTCAGTCTGTCCTGATCTTTCAGGTTTTTATATGTTTCAATGCAATTCCCTCTCATTCTCATAAATTCCAGTGTGTATAAGCCCACTCAATCCAGTCTCTCTTCAGATATATGAGTCCTGCCATTCCAGGTATCAGTCTGGTGATCCTTTGCTGGACCCCCTCAATAGCAAGAATGCCTTTCCTCAGACTAGGAGATTAAAACTGCATACCATATTCAAGATGTTGTCTCTCTGAGATCCTGTATAACTACAGCAACACATCCTTACTCCTTTACTCAAATCCTCTTGCTCTCTCATTAGCTTTCCTCCCTGCTTATTGTACCTCTATAAGAGGTCTGGCAACACCAATTTTAAATCCAACCAATTTATTTGAGAGTAAATCTGCTAGCTTTTGTGCCTTCGTCAGGCGAATGAGTGTTCTGGTTTCCAAAAGCACACATATCAGCACAAGGTCTCCAAAAGCACACATATTAGCTGTGCTGAAATGTGTGCTTTTGGAAACCAGAACACCTCATTCGCCTGACGAAGGCACAAACGCCAAAAGCTAGCAGATTTACTATCAAATAAATCAGTTGGATTTAAAATTTGTGTTGCCAGACCTCTTACTGAGTTTACCCAAGTCTAACGCCGGCATCTCTACATCATATTGTACCTCTATGCCCATCTTCAGTGACTGTTCCACCATGACACCCAGGTCATATTGCATTTGCCCTTTCCCTAAGCTGCCACCATTCAGAAAATAATCTTCCTTCCTATTTTTGTTATAAAAGTGGATAGCCTCACGTTTATCCATGCTATGTTGTATTTGCCAAGTATTTGTCCACTCAGCCAGCCTGTCCAAGTCACCCTGCAGCCTCTTAGCATCCTCCTCACAGAACATGCTGCCACCCAGCTTACTGTCATTTGCAAGTTTGGAGATATTACATTCAATCCCTTCATCCAAGTCATTAAAGTATATTGTGAATAGTTGGGGTTTCAGCACCGATGCCCATGGTACCCCACTAGTCACTAGGCATTAGCCTGCTGCTCTGGAAAGGACCCATTTATTTCCAGCCTCTGCTTTCTGTCGGCCAATTAGCTCTCTATCCAAACAAAAAAAACCTCACAAAAATAATGATGACAGAAAAATTACAAGGGTAAACTATCAAGTAATATAAAAGCAGACAGTGAGTGCTTCATTAAAGATATAAAAAGAAAGAGAGAGGTCCAAGTGAATAAAAGTCTTTTGAGGAATGAAAATGGCAAAATAATAATGAGGAACCGGGAAATGATAGAGGGTTAAACACATACTCTGTGTTAACAGTAGATGAAACTAATTGCATTCCAAAAAATATTGAAAAACAAAGAAGAAAAAATAGAGGGGAGGGAATAAATACAATAGCAACCTCCCTTAGAGTGGCAGCAGACATGCCCTGCCACCCCCCCCCACCCCACTTGAGATCCATCTGACCCACCCCCCTCGCCCCCAGCACTAGTGAGTGATCAGGCCTCCTCCCACCCTCACTCCCCACCCAAGAGAACATCTGGCCTTACTCCCAACCCTCTCACCCCCCCGGGAATGATCTGGCCTCACTACCCCTCCACCTGCCATCCTCTGCCAGACAATGATCTGGCCTCATTCCGCCCCAAAAGAACATCTGACTCGCCTCCTCCTCCCTCCCCACTCTCTCATCAGAGAATGATCTGATCTGCCTCCCTACACCCCCAATCAGACAATGATCAGGCTTCCCTCCTCCTCTTTCCCTACCAGCAATACATCTGACCTGCATTCTCCTCCTCGTCCACTCCCCCTCCCTCCAACCAGACAATGATCTAGCCTCATTCCCTTGCTGCTCCTTCCCCCAAGAATAATCTGGCCTCACTCCCCACTTCCCATCCCCACAACCAGAGAATGACATGGCCCGCTTCTCCCCCCCACCATTGCCAACCATCGATTTAAGTCAGAGAGTCAATGGAAGCGCCAAATTTGTCTCTTCAGCAGCTGGACCTCCCAATTCAGACTTTTATTCTGCATGTTCATTTTGGCATGATACCAGATTGGCAAAATGCGGTGATAAAGGGAGAAATGCTGATTAAGTTGGGCGGGCAGTTCATTAATTCAATTTAAATGTGTGCGTGTACCGTTGCACCCATTTTGAGTGTGAAT
Source organism: Sphyrna mokarran (assembly GCA_024679065.1). Classification (NCBI taxonomy): domain Eukaryota; kingdom Metazoa; phylum Chordata; class Chondrichthyes; order Carcharhiniformes; family Carcharhinidae; genus Sphyrna; species Sphyrna mokarran. The sequence continues at coordinate 70,095,522 of JAGIQG010000011.1, read as the reverse complement.
CAGATTGCAGCCATTCCCAGACTTCAGTAAAGTGGCCATCTGTGTGGACACAGATTGCATTAATGGCCTCACGCCTCACTTTGCCATGTTTTCACTTCCCAAAATGAGCATGATGCGATGGTAAAATAAGGCCCTATGGGTCAGAATCTTACTACCATTCACATCGGTGGGATTTTCCCATTCTGCCATAGTGAACGGAGATTTGACTGACTGTCCGGTTCTCCAAATTTACTGGCGTGTACGGCAATTAAGATTGCGCCCTATGGAGTTTTCAGACTGCCTTTCTCCATGTTTCATGTTAGACAAAAAGGAAGATCAAAACTCAATAGCCACTATCAACTTCACAACATATCTCAATTGCCTCCCCCATCCAAACTAGCAATCATGTGATCATGAGCCGCTATTACCCCTGGACTCAGCATATCCATCAGAACCATGAGTTGACAGTCAATATGACATCCATAATTTGAAACCTGCTGCAATTCACTTGGCAATTCAAATTAACCTGTTCCTGTTTCAAAGTTCACTTATTTAGCAACCTCATCAAATTTAGCTACAAGAAACCTCACAACCTGCTGTGAACTGGTTGCTTTACGAGACCCTTAAGTCATTGAATTAATTCAAGAAACCACAGGCCTGCCATATGGGAAGCCAGAATTCATAAATCAGAAACCAAATTAACTGTAATTTATAAAATAAAGTGGAATGGTGAGCAGTGGCTAGCACTGCTGCCTTACAGTGCCAGGGTCCCAGATTCGATTCCTGGCCTGTTTTACTGTGTAGAGTCTGCATGTTCTCCTGGTATTTCCATGGGTTCCCCTCAGTTGCTCCAGTTTCCTGCCACAATCTGAAAGATGCGCTAGTTAGGTGCTTTGGACATGCTAAGTTCTCCCTCACTATACTTGAACAGGTGCCAGAGTGTGGTGACTAGGGGGATTTTCACAGTAACTTCATTGCAATGTTAATGCTAAACCTACTCGTGATACCAATAAATAAACTTTAAACTTTATTTCACAATCCTTATTTGTTTTTAAGTCGTGCTTATGTGTGTGTGTGTGTGTGTGTGTGTATGGGAGTATGCATATAAGGCTGAGAGTGTGATGTTGCATCAATTTGTGGCAGTATTTACAAACAAATAACATTTTTTAAAACTCATGAAAATTCATTGCTGAATTATTTAATTGGAATACACACTCCAAGGAAAAGAAAACATACAAAATATACCGATTATGGGCAGTGAGAAAGCACATATATTTGGTCTGTGACAGTCAATATTCCAGAAAATATACCAAATGTTGATTCTTAGGGATTGCATTTTTCCAGGTCTTTTGCACCTTATTTTTCTCCAAAATTTTCAGCGAAAGAGAAATAACAAGTGGAGATGCAGGACTCTAAATGGTCTGACAAATCAGCTTATTGATCAAAAATGGTCCCTTAAGAATCACTCGTAGGGGAAATTGAGAAATACTAAATGAATAACAGAAAGGTGCCATGGTAAGCTAAATTACTTCATGTTCATAGAATGTCAGAATAAAGCAACACTGTTTTTCTTTAAATTGTATGCAACCCACTCCACTGTAATTTTCAATTTTTCTGAAGCATTCAATAATTGCCTACACTATTTCAGCCATGTGACAGTGTTCTTTGTAGGTTTTTGCTGTATTGTGAGTACAATTACAATGCAGCACCTTGACAGATCTTCAATTTTAATAATGGCTGAATTGAACGTGCTGTGCATGTTTTGTCCTTATTCTTTTAGAAATTGAAAAATAATTTCTTCAATTAGATATTGTGGGAAACATACCATCTATTTGAGTTTCATAAATACTGTTGCATGGAATTTGAGGAAGATAATTTCAGATTCTTACATTTTCTTCCCATTTCCCAACTTGGAACTGTATGCCACTAATTACAAACACGTTATAATCTCCTACAAATGCAAGAACATGCTTTGTAAGCACGTTGATACAGTAAATGTGAGTAATTTGAAGCAATAACACAATTATTAGCTACCTTATGTTTTCTCAGATGTTTCCTTTGGGTTTTGACATTGAAGAATTTACTGTCGATGGTGAGCAGCTGTTGTCATGCAGGGAGCATGCAATGCATGTCTGGCACCAAACGTTACCAAAACGACAGCTCCGTTGTTTAAAATAAAATGTTGAATTTTTCTTCAAACTTATAAATGACACTTATTTCCCCCTTCTCCCATTCCCTTCACCGTCACCTCCACCATCATACCAGAGACAAATTCTTTTGTTAATAGTGGAGTCATCATTCTCAACAGGTGCTATGGTATAATGAGAAAATACATATATTCTGTCTGCATCAGTAAGTATCTCAAGCAATATGCCAACTGTTTGTTCCTAGGGATTATGTTATTCCAGGTCTTTTGGCATAGAAGACCTCAAGCTTGCACTACAGGCTGAAACAAGTGGTAGGCAAAAACTCTTAAAATGCATGGGCAGAGCCATGGAATATAAAATCAAAAGAGACAATGGTGGTGATATTGATCCATCCCACTTGATTGGAATAGGGCCATGCAATTAAAATCATTTTCAACAACGTAATGAGCCCTTCCCGTTGGCCACACTTAACCAAAAAAGAATCATCAGGCCTGAAGTGTTCCCAACTAGCACACAATTGTAGGATTTCCGACCAAGTCGTTCCAATGCCGGAGATCAACAGACACTTGTATGATCAACCACCAAGCACCACCACTACCACGACCGCCCCCCTTGATCCCTACCACCACCCATTACAATTCCAGTGGTAGATGGCGGGCGGGGGGGAAATTTCTCCCTAAAGACTTTTTGGACTCTTAAAAAAAATCTGTGTGCACTCTCTCTTTTTTTTAATCACCTTTCTTGTTTGTATGTGTATATGCATATATAAGTGTGCATGTATGAATGAGCTTCTCAGTGCTTCATTTTTTTCGAGACACATTGTTTTTGGGAGTGGAAGTCCAGCCTAACACAGTTCAGAATAACCATGGCTGGTAGGAAACTCATATGCACAGATCAAACGGCCTGTTTTTGCACTGTAAAGTTTTATATAAAAGTATGTTACAAATATAAAGATGGGCCAATATTTGATTTGATTTATTATTTAATTTATTATTGTTACATTTATTGGTATACAGTGAAAAGTTTATAAAAGCTCTGAAAAAAGCATGTCATACATAGCGAAGGAAAGAAGAGTGCAGAATGCAGTGTTACAGTCATAATTAGGGCGTAGGGAAAGATTGACTTAATGCGAGGTGGCTCCACTCAAAAGTCTGATGGCAATAGTGAAGAAGTTGTTCTTGAGTCGGATGGTACATGTCCTCAGACTTTTATATCTTTTTCCTGACGGAAGAGGGTGGAAGAGAGTCCAGGGTGTGTGGGGTCCTTGATGATGCTGGCTGCTTTTCCGAAGCAGTGGACAATGTAGACTGTGTCAGTGGGTGGAAGGCTGATTTGAGTGATGGACTGGGCTTTGTTCATGACACTTCATAGTTTCTGGTGATATTGGGCAGAGCAGGAGCCACACTAAGCTGTAATACAACAAGAAAGAATGCCTTCTATGCTGTGTCTGTAAGTGAGAGTCATAGCAGACATTCCAAATTTCCTTCGTTTTCTGAGAAAGTAGAAGCTTTGGTGGGCTTTCTTAAATATAGCATAGACATGGTTGGACCAGGACAGGTTGTTGGTGATCTGGACACCTAAAAACTTGAAGCTCTCGACTATTTCTACATTGATGTGGTCAGGGGCATGTCCTCCACTAGGCCATCAGGAAATAGCAGGCTTGTTAAATAGATAATTCATATTCATGGAGTAAGAGAACCTAGTCAGCTTATTGCATTTACTATAAGTAAATGGAATGCATATTAATGAAAAGAAAATAATGGGGCATAACAGGCAAATCTTCTGGCCCTGATTACTTTAACACAAGGACAGGAAAAGATAAAAGTCAGCAGAGGCATTCAGCTTAAATCTCCAAAGGTTCAGGAATTATGAATTCTGATTGAACACTTGCAAACATCACTCCATTATTAAAGAAAGAGACAGAGAGAGAGAAGCCAGGAAGCTATCAATCTATCAGCTTAAAGTCAGTTATGGTGAAATGATTGAAATCAATTATTATGCATTGATTTACTGAGCACTTGAACAACTCTGAGCAAATCAAAGAATTGTCATGAATTTTTGAATTGTTGGACAAGTCTGATTAATATAGTTATATATCAACAGGAAGGCAAACATGATAGACAGGGAACTTTCCTATGCTTGTTGTTTGTATAGTTGTCCAGAAAATACTTGATAAGGTACCATACACAGATAAATGATAAAGGTTAATTAATCAATTAATCATTTTCATTGGCGTTAATTGGTAGATTAATGTTTGCCATGGCACTAATTACCATACTCTCGCTGTGCTTGTGCAATCACACCATCTGAAAGATTGCATCTCCAGCATTATATTAAAGACAGGGAAAATATGGCAGGACATGTCTCCTTTCTTCTATCTCTTGACTCAATGCAGCAAGATGTGCCTTATAAATCATAGAATCCTTACAGTAAAGAAGGAGGCCATTCAGCCCATCATGCCTGCTCCAATTTTCCAACACAGCATATTACCCAGGCCTTATCCCCCTAAAGTCACATGTTTACCCCACTAATGCCTTTAACCTTTGGGGCAATTTAGCATGGCCACTCAGCATAACCTGCACATCATGGGAGTGTGGGAACAAACTGGAACACCCAGAGAAAACCCATGCGGAGACAATACACAAACTCCACCAGGGGAGCAGTCTGCTGCAATATAAATATGGCCCCGTGATTAGCTGCTATTGTGATTAATTTCAACTGTCAAAAAATAAACATTTTTTCTTTTTTGGAAAAATAACTGATGGGAAAGTTGGTTTTGCACCTATTCTTGAGAATTACAGGTGTTAAAACATGTTCGCTCTGTTCAAAGCAGTAATCATCACAAATCTTTTTCAAGCCATGAGGATGCACTGTATTTTTGTCAAGGCTTCCAATTCCAGCTTCCCCAGAAATTCTATCAAATCTCCTCAAAGTCATGAAGTCTGGATGTATTAGATAGGGAGAAACTCTTTCCATTAGTGGAAGGATCATGAACGAGAGGGCACAGATTTAAAATAATTAATAAAGGAAGCAGAAGTGATGTGAGGAGAAACATTTTTATATGAGTGGTTAGGCACCTGACACACTTATCGACTCAATACTGACTGCAACAATTTCTAACATGACTCTCTCCCCCATTTTGATTCTGCTTTTTGCTATGTGTTGATCTGAATCTTCTTTATCTTTTTTCTTGCTCTTTGGGCTGAGCTGTTTACTTTTCTGCAATTCACACTTGGAACAAATGCTCTGTTTCTTTATCACAATCATTACCATTATCTTTGACATGGTTTCAACACTTCTTTTTCAGTGAATCCCTCCTACCCATCCACCCCTACCCTCTCCCCCACCCTTTCAATGGTACACAATCCATAACATTTCAATCTTCTTGCGATTTTGAAGAAGCCACATTCAACTCAAACCATAAAGTAGGAAGTCTTACAGGATGAGGTTAAAGTCCAATAGGCTTATTTGGAATCATGAGTTTTTGGAGCGCTGCTCTCTTCATCAGGTGACTGTTGAAGATCTCACCCAATGAAGGAGCGGCAGTCCAAAGCTCATGATTCCAAATAAATCTGTTGGACTTTAACATGATTTTGTGAGATTTCTTACTGTGCCTACCCCAGACCAACACCAGTCTCTCTGCATCAAAATGTGAAAAACTGCTTTTGTCTCTCCACAGATGTTCTGAGACCTGCTGCGTAGTTTTAGCACTTTCAGTTTTTATCTCAAAAAGGTTTAATTTTATTTAGTTTCTTTTAGTTGCTTTCTTATTGTGGCCAGAGTTAGAAAAATCTTGAACTACTACAGTCTTTGTGGCAATGGAACTTCCACAATGCTGTTAGGAAAGGAATTGCAGGATGTTACCCAGAGACAAGAAGGAACAGCGAGTCAAAATGATGTGTAACCATGAGGAGAATTGATGTTGAGGCACAAAGGTTACTGAATGTGCATAGTGCAAAATTACCTTTTAAAAATATTCAGGTCCTTTTTTCAATTAACTCTCCAGACTGATCTACTGAATACTTTTAACATTTCCTATTTCAGTTCAAATTATTAATTTAAAGGATGTGGCCATTGCTGATTAGGCCAGCATTTATTATCCATTCCATTTGCCCTTCAAGTGGTGGTGATGAGCTGCCTTCTTGAGCCACTGTAGTTCCTGAGGTTTAAGTGCACCCACTATGCTGTCAGGGGGGAAATCTAGTATTTTGAGCCAACAGCAGTGAAAGAATGATGATACATTTCCAAGTGTGGAGTGGAACCTCCACAGGGTGGAAGTTCCATAGGTGGAACCTCAATGGGGGTTGTGTTCTGTCACTCTTCTCGTCCTACACGATAGTGGTCGTAGGTTTGGAAGGTACTGTCTATGGAACCTTGGTGAGTTCCTGCATTGCATCTTGTAGATAGTGCACACGACTGTCACTGTTCACTGGTGGATAGGGGTTGAATGTTTGTGGAAGGGGCATCAATCAAGTGGATTGCTTTGTCCAGAATTGTGTCGATTGTTGTTGGAGCTGCACTTATCCAGGCAAGTGAAGAATATTTCATTATACTCCTGAGTTGTGTCTTGTAGACGGTGAACGGGCTTTGGGGAGTGAAGTGGTGAATTATTTGCTGCAGCATTCCTGGCCTTTGACTTGTTCTGGTAGTTGCTTTTGTTTTAATGATGGGACCATGGTTTGACATATGTTAACTGATTGTGCCAAAAAATGACCAGCAATTCTCTCATGACATGAAACTATGTCTGCTCCTAGAATAGACATAGGTTTTGCATAACAATCTGAAACAAGGTGAGCTCTTCCAGCTTCTTACGTTGATTTCCTTGCTATTTGATTATTCAGCGTTCAAGCGGAAATGTAATTGAAGAACCAGGCGGCAGCCTGGGACATTTCAAAAGAACAGCATTTGAAAACTTTCCTCTTACCAAGAAGATCTTTGAGCCTTGGGACCTTCTAGCATGAGAACTTCAGCAGTTAGAATTTATGTATCTTCACCACCTGTCATGGTGTGACACTCTGCTAGGGAAAGGGTATGCAATGGGATTGCATCTGGTGCATGATTCGGAACAGGAAAAAGAAAGTCATTTCGCTCATTAGAAGTGCGGCTGACCTCAGCGATAATCCTCTTTCAGACCACCAAGGCGGAAATCTGTCTTAAGATGTAATGACGGTCTAACAATGTAACAGGCATTCGAGTGCATAATTTTATGCTTTTTGTCATAGAATAATTGCAAATCACCAGAGTGGATGTTTTTCTGTTCATGAACATTGAGAGTCGGTTGCTATATGGCCATGTGCAAGGCATGAATAACGTCCTGCACTTTGGGGACATTAGTCACATGATGAAAGTTCAGAGTTACGGTCCTTTTCATTGGAAATTTTAAAGAAGTTAACCTTCACAAACAAACATCTGTCACTAGCTTTATATTGGTTCACTGCTGATTATGAAATTTAACATCTATCGCCTGCTGTTGTGGGAAACAATTCAGTGGCATGAAAGCACAATGCTGTAGTCACCTTGGCAACCACTAGCAGAAGTACCCCTGTCATCGAGCATGTCTAAGGATCTTGCTAGAGGAGATGGCATCTTTCTGTAATTGCTTCCCCTGAGAAGGAAGTAAAGAAAGAAAAGTTACGGTGCAGAAAGAAACCATTCAATCTACCAGGCCTGTGCCAGCCAAAAAAAGAGTTGAAATAAACTAGCCGCTCATTTTAATCCCATTTCCCATCACCTGGTCCATAGCCTTGCAGGTTATAGCATTTTGATGCAGATCCAGATAGCTTTTCAATGAGTTGAGGAGTTCTGCCTCAATCACCAACTTAGGTAATGAATTCCAGATGGTCACCACTCTCTGGGTGAAAAGGATTTTCTGTATGTCCCCTCTAATCCTTTTGCCAATCAACTTAAGCCTATGCCCTTTGGTAACTGATTCCTCAGCTAGAGGAAACAAGTTTTTCCTGTCTACTCAGTCTAGGCACCTCATGATTTTGTATGCTCAATTAGGTCATCCCCTTGACCTCCTCTGTTCCAAGGAAATCAATCCTAGCCTATCCAATTTTTCCTTATAGTTGCAATTTGCAAACTCTGGCATCATTCTTGTAAATCTCCTCTGCACTCTCAGCAGAGCAATTATGTCCTTCTTGTAATGTGATGACCAGAACTGGATACAAGTTTCCAGCTGTGGCTTAACCAGCATTGATTTTATAGTTCCACCACTACACTCCTGTTTTTGTCAGGAAAACAGAGTTAGTTTAAGGGATTTATATTTGTAGGGGTAAACATTAGAGATAAGGTATAGTCTCAGTTGGGTTTAGTGTAATGTTTCTGTGCTTGCAAGAAAGCTGTAAATAGTTTTCACGATGTGCAAACAACACTTTTCTGTCAGGGAGTTTCATTTCAATATTCAGCTGATATACTACTATGTTTTAGAACTTCGGAATGCAGACTCTCAAGAATTGCTTAGCAACCTGTGAGCAGAGCAGATAGTCCCAGTCCTGAAATCTGTCGCATAAGCTAGTTAATGTAGTTGCAGTTGAGCCGGACTCTGGAAGAGAGGTTGAAAGCATCTCTTGGCCTGCTTGAAGTGGGAACCTTATAATGGGGTAAGAGCTTCAGGCAGTCAGGGCGAGAGTTTCACAGACTTCGATAGGAAGAAATTAGTGGAAGGCCCAGAGATCTGTAATAAGAACATTTCAGAACATCTGAAAATAAGTGATTCAAGGCTTTGAAGAACAGACTGATATTCCAAAAACCAGGAAAAATTGGAACACATCTGTTGGTGAGAACCACCAGAAAAATAGTGCCTTAAAATAGCTCCAGTAAGTGTTTTATTACTGTCTGTGAACAAATTTCAAAGTTGTGGCCGAGATCTAAATGATGGTTGGACCAGGTATTCTCATTCAGAATGTGAAAGGGACAAAGAGCTGGTTCGAATCCTAGCACAGACTCAGTGCTAAAGGTGGATCAGAAGTTCTGTTCAACCTGGCCTTTGGAAAATGTGTACCTCGTTTTGGAATGCAGATTACCAACTGGAAATTATGCTATGAGAGAAGGCTTTAAACCCAATATCTGGGAAAGGAATTTGGAGCCTTGCACATGACAATCATCTGGGAGAGATTCTGAGGAGAAATCCTCAAATATTGACTTTAGGTGCTGTTGAGATGATTTTAGCTTCAAATGTGTTATGTTATCCAGCATAAACTTAAACCTGTGTGTGAGTGTTAAACTAATAGGGGATTATTGGACTATTGTATTATAACCCATTTCTTTTAATGCTTAACAATATTTCATTTTGTTTTTCAAAACCAATTCGCAGTCCATGATTCCATTCCCTCCATGTTTAATAAATCAAAATTAAAAATAACCATATTTTTGAACTAGCGTTCCATTCTGTGATCCTCATGTCGTTATAACACCAACTGGGATTGTAACAGAACTCAATACCTCACCCAACAAAGGAAAATATTCCGAAATGGTATTATTGACCATTTTGTCCCCCTGACCTGTTACCTTGAAGGATCTTTGGACACACACTCCTAGGTCTCTCACTTCTTCGATCTTTCTCAATATTTTCCCACCTGTGGGGTGTTCTCTTGCTTTGTTTGCTCTCCCCAAATGCATTTGCTCACATGTTTCGGGATGGAATTCCATTTGTTACTGCTCTGCCCTCTTTTCCAAAGCATTGATATCGCTCTGGAGTTGACATCTATTCCATTCACTATCAACTTCATGGCCAATTTTTGTGCCAACTGCAAATTTTTCAATCGTTTCACCCACATTTAAGTCAAAATTATAAACATACACAACAAACAACTAGGGCCCGGCATTGAACCTTGTGAACACAACTGGAAACTATTTTCCATTTGATTAGTTAAAAGCTGATTCATATCTTAAGTCCAATTTCCTGACTGGGATCCATTCTCCTTGATGCCCTTACCTAATAAAAATCTATAAAGCTTAAATGTTGAAATTTTCACATTACTTAATCTCAGCCTTCATTTGATCATAAGAGTTCCAGATTAACACTATTTTTGTGCAGAATGTTATTCAACAAATAGAGTTATATTAAAAACTCGAATCTTTATTACTGAGTTAACATTAAGATCCTAATAATTAATTCTATTCAGAACAACTCAAACTACATTGCAGATGTTCTGTACACTGATATCTACGTTGGGGTAGATTTTTGAGGCCTCCCACCTGCAAATTGAGAGCAGTAGCACATCAAAAATGGAATGGTATAACTTGTTTCCATTATTGCTTTGTCATTCACAATTTTTTCAGGCCTATCTCTACATGCTGTTTGAGTTTGGCAGAAGGCTCACTTAAAGTGCATATCAAATACTGTGATGAACATAGTACAATTGTGATTCAAAGTTGGAGTGTTTACTCTGCTTGTTTGTCCACTATCGACTGGCAGTTCAACTGAAAAAGTACTCTGCAGTAAGCTCCTGTTTATTTATAGCAGGTTAAGAAGAGCTTGTATATTCTTCCAGGCTCCACAAAAACAGCCTTAGCCAATGGGGCACTTGGTTTTACCTTCTAGCCAGTTGGCTGCAAGTGAGTGAGGCCTGTCTCTCAAAGTGTACCAGGCTTTTCATCAGGACAGTTAAGCAACCAGCTGATGTGCTCCACTGGCTAGTCTGCTGAAATCCACTTGGAGTTCAAACCTACCACGTTAATGTCACAAAGCATAGATAGACAAGTAGGCTATCTTAGTAATGTCATGGTGTGCCAATTCCTTGATATTTTATGCATTTAAATGTGTAAAAATAACATTTTACATCTCAGCTATAACTTAACTCATACTTTTTGTGACAAAAATTTTCCTTCATACTAACATGTTGAGTGATTGAGCTGAGTTGATAAGTAATACATTGATCAGGCAATACCATGGGTGTTGCAAAACAATTGCCAATGACAAAAACATAAAACCTATATCTGATTTCATTATGTGTACGAAGACAAAAGGTAGGATTTTATGGCCTTGCTCAAGTAAGACTTGAAAATTTCAGTCAAGGTCATTGTCCATCCCTCAGCCACTCTGATTCCATGGTTGAATTCTAGCCAACATATCTAAACAGAAATTGAATGGTTTTGAACTTAACAAAGCTATTTTGCATAGATTTGATTGTTTCCCTTATTTCTAACACGATGAAGGTATAAACACAGAGAACTGTCTTTATTATTTCAGTTCTGTAACTTGTTTGATTTTTTTTTGATCAGTCAAAAACAATAGTATAAAATGAAATCCAGATAGTTTATATTGTGGGAGAAAGCTAGAATGCAGGGACTGTTTTTTAATAAATTCCCGTAGTGAATTTCAATCTCAGTGGTGAAGGGCTGAACAAAAGGGTAACATTTCCCACAGGGAAGGAGAAAAATGGGATGAGTCAACCTGCATTATTTCTTTCTGCTTAATTAAATAATAGTATTGGTACGCAGACAGAAGAAGACCCCATGCCTGCTGACGAATGTGGTGTGATGTCTGGGCCAACAAAAGAAGAGATTGGGAAAAGTCATAAACCTGATGAATAAAATTGAAATAAAAGTTTTTTTTCAGGTATTTATCTTGCTTTTGTTGTTGGGTTTTAAATGTCATCATTCGCTGATAAAACAGGTGGAGAGCTGATATTGGTTTGATTTGATTTATTATTGTCACATGCATTAGCATACAGTGAGAAGTATTGATTTTTGCACCCTATCCGGACAAAACATACCATTCATAGAGAAGGAAATGAGAGAATGCAGAATGTAGTGTTACAGTCTTACCTAGGGTGCTGAAAGATCAATTTAAAGCAAGGTAGGATCATTCAAAATTTTGATGAAGCAGGGAAGAAGCTGTTCTTGAGCCGATTGGTATGTATCTTTTTCCCAACGGAAGAAGATGGAAGAGAGGTTTGTGGGATCCTTAATTATGCTAGCTGCTTTGCCAAGGTAGCAGAAAGTACAAACAGGGTCAATGGATAGGAGGCTGGTTTGTGTGATGGATTGGGCTACATTCACAACCTTTTGTAGTTTCTTGCAATCGTAGTCAGAGCAAGAGCCATAATGAGCTGTTATACAAGTAGGAAGAATGTTTTCTATGGTGCCCCTGTAAAGTTAATGTGGGTCACAGCTGACATGCCAAATGTCCTTAGTCTTCTGAGAAAATAGAGGATTTCTTAACTATCATGTTGGCATGGAAGCACCAGGACAGGTTATTGGTGATCTGGTCACCTAAAAACATAAAGCTCTCAACCATTTCTACTTTGTTCCCATTGATGTAGAGAGGGGTATATTCTCCGCTGTGCTTCTTGAAGTCAATGACAATCTCTTTTGTTTTGTTGACATTGAAGGAGAGATATTGTTGTCGTACAGTTCACCAGATTCTCTATCTCATTCCTGTACTCTGTCTTGTCATTGTTTGAGACATGGTTTCGTCAGCAAACTTGAAAATTGAGTTGGAGGGGAATTTGACCATACAGTCATAGTTATAAATGGAGTATAGTAAGTGGCTGAGAACAGTTTTGTGGGGCACCGGTGTTGTGGATTATTGTGGAGGAGATGTTGCTGCCAATCCTTACAGATTATGATCTGTGCGTTGGGAAGTTCAGGAACCATTAGAGAGGGAGGAATCGAAGCCTCGGCCACAGAGTTTGGAGACAAGTTTTGTGGGAATAATGGTGTTGAAGGCTGAGCTATAGTCAATAAATAGGAGTCTGATATAGGTGTCCTAGTTATTTAGGTGTTCCAGGATTGAGTGCAGGGTCAGGCAGATGGCATTTGTTGAGGACCTGTTCCGGTAGTGGGTGAACTGTAGTGGATCCAGGCAGTCCGGGAAGCTGGAATTAATTTGTGTTATGGCTACCTTTCAAAGTACTTCATAATGATGGATGTCTGAGCCACTTTCCTTTGGTACTGGGATGATGGTTATCTTCTTGATACAGACAGGGACCTCAGTTTGCCATCATTAGGCAGAAGATCTCTCAAATTGTTCTTGTGAAAAACACTTGCTGCTGCTTAGCACTCTTGCTCAATGATGTTAGAAAAATAATGTAGGGCCAGAAGTCCATATTTTACTACCAATTTATGAAAACAATTCAAGTGAATGACTTAAGAACCACCTGACTAAGACTGAAATGCTTATTGCTTTTTCAAGTAGCTGGATATTTCTGGAGATTGTTATAAGAATTCAAATTGCTGTTAGTGCTTTTATTAACAAACCAGAGTGAAAGCAAGCCTCCTTCTGATGTTAGAATCAGGCAATAACTCCACAGCAGTCTGTGGGAAATAATACCAGATAGTCTAAATTTATCCCACCCAAAGTGTCTTTTTTCACTTAAATTTCCCTTTTGCCTTTTGTGCACAAGAAAATGTGATTTATTATTTTTCTATATATTGGACACAGGGGAAATGTGTTTAGCCAATGCTATGTCAGATTGCATGCAATTTCAGAGTCAAAAAACAATAATCTTGAACATGTTGAAACCCCTTAATTTTGGAGTGTTTGGTAAAACATAGAAACACAGAAAACAGGAGCAGAGGAGGCTATTTGGCTCTTCAGACTACTCCGCCATCTATTATGATCACGGCTGATCATCCAACTCAATAGCCTGTTCCTGCCTTCCCCATGTCCTTTGATCCCCTTCATCCCGACTGCTATATCTAAATGCTTCTTGAAAACATTTTCCCATCCCACCTGCTATGGAAATTGTAATCGGTGAGAGACAGCTCATGCAAAGTTCTGTTGACCTCCAGTGGGTGGGGCAAATGCCAAATCCCATCCACGATATTTTAAACCTCAACTACTTTCTGTGGCAGCGAACTCGGCAGGCTGACTATTCTCTCAGTGATGAAATTTCAACTCATTTCTGTCCTAAACAGTCTATTCTCTGTTCTCAAACTGTCCCTGGTTCTAGACATGCCCACCACCAGGAATTCCTTTCTTGCATCTACGCTGTCTAGTCCTGTTAGAATTCTATAGGTTTCTATGGCATACCCCCTTAATTCTTATGAACTTCAGCAAATACAATCCTAACCAATTCAATCTCTTCTGGTAGGCATGGCACCAAGTACTGAGCATGTCCTTTGCATTTCCGGATCACCAGATGTTCCAAAGCAGCCAATCAATCCCATTAAGCTGGTAACGTTACGTTATCGAATAGCATCTCAAAGACTGGGCAAGTGTGAAATTTAATAGCTCACAAGTTAACTCACTTCCATTTTTAGCAGGATTTTAGTATATAATCAAAAGTTATTTTGTATTTGATGGTCAAAGAGGTTTTGTGAGAAATGGACTGGCAGTTTTCTTGACTTTATATTTGCAACTAACCTACAGTTGATTTCCTCCCTTGGAGAAGACTTTCCAAATGTTGAGAACTGAATGACTGCTCAGTTCAATGAAGTCAATGTTCTTGAGAAGCCTGGGTCTATTCCCACGTCACCAACATTTTCAACACCTACCGGTCCACAGTAGAAGTTTAGTCTCGTTTTTAACATGTGTAGTCACTTCTTGTGGCCCTGTGCCAGGCATGAACTCATCTATGCTAATAACTGATACGAGAGCAGATTGAGCAGTCCTCAAGATCCAGAACCTAATGCTCTTCAGCCCATTTCTGGAAGCAGCTACAGTTTCCACTCTAAAAGTGAAAAATGATCTCTTTGAATTCTTGAGGCAGAGTTGAACAGGACTGGTGCATGGGATCAGGAATATGTTCTTGTGGATGAAGTATACCAGTGATCAATATTTGGATTGAATGGTCTGCCTCTTTGTTCTGTCTTCAACATGAAAAGCAAGGGTTGCAAAAACATAAATGGTGTTTTTATTGCAAACCCCTAATTTACATTAAAGGTTTAATGTCAAGCACATTTAAAACCTAGGACAAGCAGCTTAATATTTAAAAACGAGTCTATCAGTTTGAGTATCTTTCCCTGTTTTTATTTGGCTTCACATGAAACAATGTCAAGTCAACTTGGAGACTTAGACTTGAAATTTCAGGATGCTGGGCCCTCCATCTGAACAGTCGATAGGGAGTACAATTCTGTCAACTCCAAGAATCTGGGTATTGTATTTCGCTCACTCGGGAGGAAATTCTAACTTATTCTGTAAAAGAGGAAGTGAAGCTATTTATTTCTTTTGATGGGGCTATTGATGTCATTCAGGCTTAGATTCTGTTTCAGCAATGAGTTTAGGAACAATGGGGTACTTAAATGCACTCGAGAATGAAAGGAAATGCTGGAAAGGAAAGGAAATAAACACAGCTGACTGAAGGCTGGGCAGAAACCCATTAAGTTGCCAATAGAAGCCCACTTCAAAGCACTGCATCAGGTAATGGAATGACGTCAAAGGATTACAATGGAGTAGAGAGTGTTTCGCAGGGAAATCCATATCTCTTCTCAGAGGACTTCAAAGGGATCTGCTGACATCTGCAGCTTCTGACAGAGAGAAAAGGAAATTCCTGCAGCAGAATGGAGTGCTGTAGTGATTTAAAATCCTGCCAAATGACCATTGGAAATGGAGACTAAAGTAACCTGACCACATTAAAGTTTTAACAACTGACAGCTGGATTGCAGATGTCGATCACAGATGCTGCCTGAAATCTCCATGTCAGGGTGATCTTCAGGTTCTTCAGGGCTAGAAAAGACATAGGAGCAGAATTAGGTCATTTGGCCCATCAAGTTTGCTCTGCTGTTCAATCATGGCTGATTCTTTTTCGCATCCTCATTCTTTTGCCTTTCCCCATAACCCCTGATCCCCTTATTAATCAAGAACTATCTATCTTTGTCCTAAAGATACTCAATGATTTGGCCTCCATAGTCTTCTGCAGCAAAGAGTTCCACAGATTCACCACTCTCTGACTGAAGAAAATCCTCCTCATTTTTGTTTTAACAAATTGTCCTTTTACCCTGCGGTTGTGCCATCTGGTTCTAGTTTTTCCTACTAGTGGAAACATCTTCTCCACACCACTCTATCCAAGCCTTGCAGTATCCTATAAGATTCAATAAGATCTCTCCTCATCTTCTAAAGTCCAATGCGTATAGACTCAGAGTCTTAGCTGTTTCTCATATGACAAACTCTTCAGTCCAGGGGTCATTCTTGTGAACCTCCTCTGGACCTTTCCAAGGCCAGCACATTCTTCCTTAGATATGGGGCCCAAAACTGCTCACAATACTTTAAATGGGTTCTGACCAGAGCCTTATACAGCCTCAGAATAATATTCCTGCTCTGGTGTTCTAGCCCTCTCAACATGAATGCTAACATTGCATTTGCCTTCTGAATTGCTAACTGAACCTGCATATTAATCTTAAGAGAGTCTTGAACAATGACTACAAGTCCCTTTGTGATTCTGATTTCCTAAGCATTTTCCCATTTAGAAAATAGTCAATGCCTCCATTCCTCTTCCCAAAGTACATAACCTCACACTTTGCCACATTGTATTCCATCTGCCACTTCTTTGCCTACTGTCCAAATCCTTCTGCAGCCCCCCTGCTACCTCAATACTACCTGTCCCTCTGCATATTTTTGTATCATCTGCAAACTGAGCAATAGTGGCAGTTCTGAAAAAAAAAAGGAACGGGCCTTTACAGCCTAATAAGGCATTAGTAAACATCCTGAACTATTGAAAGAACACCAGTTTTAAACAAAAGCAAGAGAAAATGCTCATCAAAATCGGCTGTCATGTGTCACATGAAGACTGAAACTGTAAAGTTCACAATTTTCTGGAAATCTTTGATATGAATTGCACTACGGATTTGTTATATGAAATTTCACCACCTGGGATAGTGATGGGGGAATGTGGGAAAGGGAGGGGGGGTGGGTGCCAATATCACAAGATGCCAGGGGATAGTGCACCATTGGCACTGCCAAGGCATGTGGCCTGAACAGGGGTCTGAGTGGGATCAGGTCATCCCATGCCTTTGTGGAATGTGGATGGAAAGGAGTTGTTAGTGCTCCCCTGGTCAGCAGAGGTGGTCGGAGGTAATTATTTTCATTTTTAGAGAGGCCAAATGCTTTCTTGAAAGAAAGGCATTAAAATGATTTGTTGGAATTCGATCAGATGTAGTTCTATCAAGATAATGGGGAAGAATGGGGACAGAAACCCATCAGTCATAATTCCTGTGCATGATGGCTATCCCCATCCCTTGTTGATCTATATCCTGGAATATGTCAAAACCTGGGTAGATGCAAAGGTCAAAATTTGGGATTACTTGATCTACAACAATTAATACAAGACATATTCATCGAACTCCCTTCTGTGAATATATAGGTAATATATTTGAAAACTAGTTCATGCATAAGCAGAAGAAGAAGCAGAAACAGAAACAGACAATCATCTGAAAACCCTGCTGGAAAGATTTCTCTCTCTCTCGCTCTCTGAAGCTAAAGGACTATCTTCAAAAAGTGTAGGCCTGAATTAAGTCTATTCCCGAATTCTACAGGAAACAAGTCATCTTCTGTATACTCTTTTAACTTTTTGTGTGTGTGGTTATGTATTTTTTCCTTGGTTGTAGTAACTAATACACTTACTCTTTCTGTGGTTCAAAAAAATGTGGTTTAATTGGCTTCTTATAAACAAATAAATATATTTGGATTTGAAAAGCCACTTATGGAGAAAATAAATTGACCTCTTGTTGTGATCAACCAAGGTGGGTGGACAGAAGGAAGGATGTCCCACTCTTCCTCATCTAACCATTTCAACTGTTAATCAGGCACGGCCAAACAGTTTAATGATTCTTATGTAGTGATTCTGTTTAGAAATCCTTTTTTTAAAAAACAAATTCTAAACCCAGCAATTTTCATAAATTCTTTCTGTAGTTTTTATCTTTTGTTAGCACATCCAATTAGAGAACAACTCAGTGATTTCACATTCTGAAGCATAAGAGTTGTTTTCCTTTCTTCTGTTAACCTTGCATGTGATGACATCTGTTCTTGTCTAATTGCAGATTAGCTTTGTCTTCATTGAGTTATTTGGAATTTCATCTGCACACAGCTAGCTTCTGACACAATTAAGTTTTGTCAAAGCTGAAAAGATTTCAGTCTAGGAAGATCCATACATAATGTTGAATTGATGTTGTACATCAGCCAATTTTCAGGAAATTGCCTCAAGTGCTTTCAGAAATGAACAGTTTCAGGGGCAAATTTCCTTGTCATTTTTGTTTATGTCCAATACACTCAGTCTCGCAAGGACAGGTATGGCATTTTCTGCACTTTGCATGCCAAATCACAAATGAGAAGATAGGAGAACCAATGGCACAAGATAGTCGAGACAGTTAGACAGGAAAATAATCCAAGCAGCATTCAAGAAGGATGCAGCCTACCAGGTATTAACTTGCATAAATTACACAAAGATTACAAGTCATTTAAATTTTAAATTTAAGCTTATTTATTAGTATCAGAATTTGGCTTATATTAGCACTGAGATGAAGTTACTGCAAAAACTCTCAGTCACTACATTCCGGTGCCTGTTTGAGTACAAAGAGAGAATTTAACATGGCCAATGCATCAAAATAGTGTATCTTTCAGAGTGTGGGAGTACCCAGAAGAAACCCATGCAGACTCTGCACAGACAGTGACCCAAGCCGGGAATCAAACTTGGGTTTCTGGCTTGCGGCAGCAGTCTCCTTGATCCAATGTTGTATAAGAAAAATTTATCATTAAAAAAGCAATAAGACAGTATTGTCACCGAATAATGATAAGTGGTAGCCACATGCATTTGTCCACATAGCTCTCTCTATGACATTAAAAGTAATTATCGGATTCAATTTTTAAGGAACAGGTTAATTTTGGGCAGCCACAGATGAACTTTATGGGTCAGATTTTATCAATCGGGAGCTAAAAGCCGGATCCTGATGTAAAACGGATCCAAGTCCGGCATCCACGTTCCAGTGCACCTATATGCTTTTTGCTGGCTCCGGTCCACCCGATTGGAGCACGGATTGGATCCGCACCCAAATTGGGTGTCGGTAAAGGCGTGATCTGCTCAGTTTTGGGTGCAGATCACATTACAGGTCCTATGCCTGAATTTATCATGATTTCACACCCAAAACAGGTGCAAATGTTTGGTAAAATCGGGCCCTATATGTTAGGTGAATTGTTGTATGGGTGGTTATGTCAGATGCCTGATGCAGTTCCCAGCAGAGCTGCCAGATTCATCGCAGTGAGAAAGTAAAACCATCGAATCATCCAATTTTACAGAGATGCTGGCTCCAGCTAATAGTCCATAAACTTCCTCAACGGGAATGGCTTTCACACCCTCAATGTAGTTTGAGTGTGACAAGAAGAAAAAGATTTACACATCAATGCCAGATATGCTGGAAGTTGCAACAATTCATTCATTCTTTGAAATTTATTATACTCCCCTCTTCAATATTTATGTGGCAGCAGCACTGTCAGGAAGAACTGATTGAATGAAGAAATCCCACAAAAGAAATTCTCAACATAATCACCCCTCAGTGATTGTCCAGTAAGTGAACCCAAATTAATTGAACTCAATTTCTTGCCTCTAAAGTTAGGGGTGTAAAGCTTATTATGTACTAACTTTATCGCTGGAGTCAGCTTCTAAAATTTGTGGGCAGGATTCCAATTCTGCACATAAGCCTGCAGTGGACCCAGAAACTTAAAAAAAAAGTGAGGGGGGAGGGGGCGAAAACTGAGAGCGGATCCAATGGCTTAAAAAGGCAAAAATGAGTGTGGGGTGAAACATAGAGTGGAGCCAGAGGCTGAGAAGAATCCAAGAAGGGACAAAACACCAAGTGGATTTGGAAGCTTCAAAGAACATGAAGGGGAGAACCTGATTCTTTTGCTGCTGGTAACAAATCTCAATCAGTTTGTGGATTGTCTACATTCAGAGAAAATCAAATGTAACACCACGTGGAAAAGGCAAGTGATTAGCTGTTCAGTATTTTGCCTGCTTTGCTTATTTATATTTTTAAACTAATACAATATTTTTGTAACTGTAAGGTTTTACTAATAGCAAAGTTTTATAATAACAGATTTACTATAAAATGATTGAGAGCCATAACATTTATTAACTTTTTTTATTCATTCATGGGACATAGGTGTTGCTGGCTGGCCAACATTTATTCCCATCCCTACTTGCCCTTGAAAAGATAGTGGTGAGCTTCCTCCTTGAATGGCTGCAGTCCATGTGCTGTGGGTTGACATACAAAGCCAGTTAATGAACACATAATAAAAATGGGACGTGATGTGTTGTGACCGTGGAGTGTAGGCATCCTGGACAATAGTGCAATCCAAGGCAACTATGTTTGCAGTAAGTGCCAGCATTTGAGAAGCTTAGGCACAGTCATTGGGTTGGTGGTCATATTGCAAACACTGTAATGCATTGGAAAGGGGAAAATTACTCGGACCTCTTTGTATCAGGCAGTGGTTATACCCTTCTGATCAGGCAGATCTTTAGAGTAGGTTGCTGGTCAGTGTTGGAAGGGCATGATGACAGGTCAGGTAGAAAAGGGAATCCAGCAGAAAGAGATTGAGGAGCTTCATCCCTTGACTTTATTCAACATACACAATGCTTGTTACCTGTGTGGATAAGAAAGACTACATACTGGATGAACAGACTGGCCATTACACCATGCTCAAATGGGAGGAGAAAAGAGGAATGTGGTAGTGATATGGGACAGCGCAGTCAGGGGGATAGATATTGCATCACCAGGAGGTCTGAAGATTATATTGCCTGCCTGCAGCATACCAGGATTACTGACATCTCCTCACAGGCTCGGGAGGGTCCTGTTGTTATAGTCCACATGGGAAACAATGACATGGGGAGAACGAGGAATCATATTTTACCAAGAGATTTTAGAAGTTGAGGTCCAATTAAAATGCAGAGCATCAAAGACTATAATCTCTGGGTTGTTAGCTGAGCTGCACAAAATGTTATTAGATAGAATTATAAAAACCCTGCAGTGCAGAAGGAGGCCATTCAGCCCATTGAACCTGCACCCACAACAATCCCACCCAGGCCTAATACCCATAACTCCATGTATTTACCCTTTACCCCCATGTATTAATCTTGATGCTAACAATCAATTTAGCACAGTCAATCAACCTAACCTGCACATCTTTGGAGTGTGGGACAAAACTGGAAAACCTAGAGGAAACATCTGCCATCAATCATGGCTGATATTTTTCTCATCCCCGTTCTCCTGCCTTTTCTCTAATAACATCTGATCCCCCTTATTGATCAACAACCTATTTAACCATAGTGCCATCATAAAGATAAATGGGCATGGATTTGGAGGTAATATATTTGCAAGGATAGAAGGTTGGTTAACCATTGGGAAGCAGAGAATGGGCATAAAGGGGACTTTTTGAAGTTGGCAGGTAGTGACTCAAGGGTCAGTGCTGGGACCTCAGTAATTTTCAATCAAAATTAATGATTTAGATGAAGAGACAAAGAATAACAAATCAAAGTTTACTGATGATAAAAGCTAGGTGGATAGGTGAACAGTGGGAAGGAAACAGAGAAGGTGCAAAGACATGTAGACAGGTGGATTACAATATAGAAAAGTTATTCCATTTATTCAAATGAATAAAAAAGCTAAGAACTTCTGAAAAGATAAGCAATGTTTAAGCATGGATGTTCAGAGTCTAGGATGTACAAGGAATGCAAAAAATTAACATAAGGATTTAGCAAGCAATTAGTAAGGTAAATGACATGGATCAAAGCACAGGATTAAAGAGGTTAGAGCTGCACAGGTAGTGAACTCACATCTAGAGAACTATGTGCAGTTTTGGTCTCCACATTGAAGAAAATAAATACTTGCAATGGAAGCAATGCAGGGAGATTTCACTAAATTGGACTCTGAAATGAAAGAGTTCTCCTATGATGAGAGGTTGGATCTATTTCCCCCACTGTTTAGAATATTGAGAAGCTATCTCACTGAAGTTTAAAAGATTCTGAAGAAACGTAATAGAATAAATGCTGAAAGATTGTTTCTACTGGTCGGGGGATCTGCAACGTCAGGAAACAGTCACGGGATATGGGTCTGAAATTCTGAAATTCAAGAGAAATTAATTCAATTAAAGTATTGTAAATCATGAGAATTCTCTGTCTAAAAGATTATGGATTTTCCATTGTTGAATACATTCAAGACTAAGAGACACAGCTTTTTTGTCTCTCAGGAATTACAGAGATATGGAGATCGAGCAGGAAGTTTAAGCCCAAGATCAGTCATGACCATGTTGATTGGCATGGTGTTCTCAAAGGGTCATCGGGTCTACTCCTGCTCTTATTCCTTGTAGTCTTGCATGTGTTGGAACCCACAGTGTGGGCCAAATGCCCAAGTGCAACTATCCCTGATAACATTCTGATTCATGGCAGGAGGTATTGCTTCTTTATACAGCATCTTTTACAACCTCTGAATGTTCCATAAGCAATGATGCACTTTTTTTTAGGTGAGATCACAGCTGCAATGTAGGGAAAAGCGAGAGTCCTTTTGCAGATGGCAATCTCCCAAAAACACCATAAGATAATGACCAGATAACATGTTTTTATAGTTGTGTGATAATTATTGATCAGGACATGGCTGCTTGTCTTAATGTTGCCATCATGTCTCTTACACGGGCCAGAGATCAATTTAAAATCTCACCTGAAAGTCATTATATTCACTTCAATCAACAATATAAAATCTTCCAGTATTGCACAAGGGTACCTAAATTTTGTGCTTACGTCTCTGAAGTGGGAGAAGGACCCATAACTTTCAGACTCAGAGGCAAGTATGCTACCAGTTGAATAAAAGCCAACATGTCTCATACTAACAGTCGGTCTCTTAATCGAAAGTAGCATCTCCCTTAAGTTTGTTTTTACAGTGGCTTGGTTACCATAGTACTGACCTGTGGAACTGAAAATAAGTAATGTGCTGACTTTAATCAAATTGTAAAATGAGTCGACTGCTTTTAATATGATGTTTTTGAGATTAGGCTTGGTTCGTTACATAATAATAGTGGCTGTACTTCAAAAGTAATCCATGGATGTAAAATGCTTTATGATGCGTTAAAGATTTGACAAGTTGCTGTATAAATGAAAATTATTTCTTTGTTTCTTAAATAATGCAGTTAGACAAGCAAACATTTGACTGATTAATATGACAAGAAAATAACTACATTTAAGTGTTAAAAATTAAAACTGTCAATACAATAAATGCTTATTACAAAGATCATACACTTAATAGTTTATTCACATATGCAAATCAGCACCCACATTCAAAACCATATGCTAATACCTGTAATATTAGATAAGTTTGCATTCATGTCATGTCTGCTATTGTTCAGTTTCTCCAAATACTTGTCGAAATGTAGGCACTACTGCAAAGTAGGAAATGTGGCAGCTAATTTGCACGCAGCAATACGATAATGACCAAATAATTTGTTTGAATGATGTTGGTTAAAGGATAAATATTAATTCCCCAAGGGATAAAGTTATAGGTTCAAATTCTCCTCCAGAGAACCGACAACATAATCCAGGCTGACACTTCAGGGCAGTACTGAGGAACTGCTGCCCATACTGGTGCCATCTTTCCAATGAGATATTAAACCCAGTTTCAGTCTTCCCTTTTAATAAGGACATGAAATATCTTATGGCATTACTTTGAGGAAGAGCTGGAAACAAGTCTTTGGTTTCCTGGCCAACTTTTATCCCTTAACCAGCATCACTCAAACTGTTAATTTGGTCACAATCACATTGTATTCTATGGGAGTTTGCTACACATAAATTAGCTGCCACGTTCCCTACATTATAATGCTGCCTACATTTCAACACATATTTAATTGGTTGCAAAGCATTTCGAACATTCTGAGGCCATTCTGAGATGCTATATAAATTCTTTCTTTCTTTATTTTATAGGAAGTGACAATAAATAAAATCAGCATGTTTATGATTATAAAGTTGTCGTTTCAGTTCAATTCACCAAAAGTCACACTGAAAGTTTATAATGAAAGATTGCTTTGCCTGATCACATCTCAAACAGTGTCACAATGAACATCTCTAACCTTTTCATAAACAATGCATTACTATGAAATGCAATGTCTAATGCCAAGCCGCCAAATATGACAGTCAGTATTCTGATCTGCATCATCAAGAGCACTGTGCAGAGCTTTGGTTTTATAAAATAAAGGAACTATCCAGAAAGGGTGCATACGAGAGCAACCAGGTGCATCTCGGAGATGCAACAGGTAGAATTTTGAGGATGAATAGCGGTTGTTGCTCTTCAACCTGAGAGTCGATGCATAAGCTGCTACTGCCAAATCTTGGAACCCCACCGCCATTTAACACTCACTTGAGTGTTGATTGGCAGTAGATGAGACTTCAGTCCCACCCTTGGAAAGAAGTAATGCCCAAGAGAGCTATTGGTCAATCGGTTTGGCCAACAATTTTCCAACTCATCCAGGTATAGTGTTGCAGTGGCCAGAAGAAATCCTGCAGCACTCTGCATGGAACTAAGCATTCACGATAAGTCCCAAGAGTCCTGGATGGTTAGGAAGTTGTGCATGCATGGCGTCAAGGGGTTAGGCCAGTTGGAGAGGAGATCCAAGGTCCTAGAGGGAAGGATGTCTCAAATCTCATTGCTCCAAAATTCACTGAACATGCCCCCAACTTCCCATACAAGATGAAGAAAAAAATAATTCTATTTCCTACCCAGCATGCACACACTCCTACTACCCTAAACATTTGAGGCTGGGTAGGTGAAAGCCCTCAAATGGCCAATGAGTTCCCTTAGGGCCTCAGGTTTTATCCAAGGCCCTAAATGAAATTGCATCTGGTTCCATAAGGACATAGGAGCAGAAGCAGTCCATGCAGCTTATTGAGTCTGGTCAGCCATCCAATATGATTATGACTGATCTGATATGATGATCCTCAACTTACTTTCCCACCTAATCCCCATTACCCTTGATTCCCTTACTGACTAAAAGTCTGTGAATCTCAGCCTTGAGTATTCTTAATTACCCAGCCTCTCAATCCCTCTGTGGTTAATAATTCCACAGATTCACTACCCTCTGAGATAAGTAATCCCTCTTCATTGTCTTAAATGGATGACTCCTTTTGAGATTATGTAAGATGATAATAGAACATGAGAGCATAAGAACCAGGAGCAGGAGTAGGCCATCTGACCTCTCAAGCCTGTTCTGCCTTTCAATTAGGTCATGGTTGATCTTTCAGTGGAAAGCTCCACTAACTCGCCTGCTCACTTAATCCCTTTATTGTTCAAAAACGTATCTATCCTTGCCTTAAAAACATTCAATGGAGTAGTCTGAACTGCTTCACTGAAATTCACAGATTCACAATCCTCAGGATGAAGAAGCTTCTCCTCAACTCCTCAACTTCCCTCTTATTTTGAGGCCATATCCCCTAGTTCTAGATTCACCCAACAGCAGAAACAATCTACATGTTTCTATCTCATCTATTCCCTTCATAATCTTATGTTTCTACAAGTTCTTCCCTCATTCTTCTCAAATCCAATGAGTCTAGTCCCAGTCTACTCAGTCTCTCCTCATAAGCCAAGCCTCCCAACTCTGGAATCAACATAATGAATCTCCTCTGCACTCCTCTAGTGCCACTACATCCTTTCTCAAATAACAAGACCAAAACTGTACACAGTACTCCAGGTGTGGCTTCACCATCATCTTGTATTGCAGCAGTATAATCTGGCTGTTTTTAAACTCCCTCCTTCAAGCAATGAAGGACAGATTCCATTTCCCTTCTTAATTACCTGTTGCACCTGCAAACCAACTTTTGGTGATTCATGCACAAGGACACTCAGGTCGTTCTGCAGACTGGAATGTTGCATTTTTTTACCATTTAAAAAAATACTCCATTTTGCTGTTATTTCTACCAAAATGGATGACCTCACATTTACCAACATTGTACTCCATCTGCCAGATCTTGTCCACTCACTTAAACTATCTATATCCCTTTGCAGACTTTCATTGTCCTCTTCACACTGTGCTCGACTACTCACCTTTGTGTTATCTGCAAATTTTGACACATAACACTTGAACCCCAACTCTAAATCATCTATGTAAATTGTAAACAATTGAGGTCCCAGCACTGATCCCTAAGGCACACCATTAGTCATTGATCATCAAACAGAAAAACACTCATTTACTCCCAATCTTTGCTTTCTGTTAGTTAAGCAATCCTCTATCCATACTAGTACATTACCTGTAACACTATGCACTCTTGTGTTTTGCAGCAGCCTTTGGTGCAGCTTCTTGTCAAATATCTTTTGGAAATCTACATTTACCATATCCTCAGGTTCCCTATTGTCCACTGCACATGTAATGTCCTCAAAGAATTCCACTAAGTTAGTCAAGTATGACCTGCCTTTCATGAACCTATGCTGCATCTTCCCGATGGGACAATTTACATTCAGGTTTCTCACTATTTCTTCCTTGATGATAGATTCAAACATTTTCCCTACGATAGAAATTAAGCTAACTGACCTATAGTTACCCTTCTTTTGTCTACTTTCTTTTTAAAACAATGTTGTCATATTTGCTGTTTTTGAGTCTGCAGGAACCACCCCAAAGTCCAGCGAATTTTGGTAAATTACCAATCCTGCATGTGCTAATTCCCCTGCCATCTCTTTTACTGTCCTGGGATGCATTCCATCAGGGCCAGGAGACTTGTCTATCTTTTGTCCCATTTGTTTGCGCAACACTCCCTCTTTAATGATAATGATACTTTCTAGGTCTTCACCTGACATAGCTTTCTTGTCATCAATTTTTCCACTGTGAAGACCAACACAAAATGCCTGTTCAGTGTCTCAGCCACTTCCTCATTTCCAGTTATTACATCCCCCTTCTCATCCTCTAAATGACCAATGTTTATTTTAGCCACTCTTTTTTGTATTATATATTTGTAGAAACTTTTGCTATCTGTTTTTATATTCTGAGCTAATTTACTAAAATCCTTCATAGCTTTTCTCATGGTTTTCTGTTGACCTTCCCCAATCTTCTAGTTTTCCATTAATCTTTGCCACATTGAATGCATTTTCTTTCAATTTGATATCCTCCTTTATTTCCTTAGACATCCATGGCTGATTATGTCTTTTTTTAAAGTCCTTCCTTATCACTGGTATATACTTTTGCTGAGAACTGTGAAAAAATCGTTTTGAAAATCTTCCACTGTTCCTCAATTGGCCCACGAATTGAGAGTCCAGCGAACTTTGTAAATTACCACTCCTGCATTTGCTGTTTCCCCCACCATCTCTTTTAGTACCCTGGGATGCATTCCATCAGGGCCAGGGAACTTGTCTATCTTTAGTCCCATTAGCTTGCCCAACACTCCCTCTTCAGTGATAATGATACTTTCTAGGTCCTCACCTGCGTTATTGTCATCAATTTTTGACATGTTATTCCACCAGTCTATCTTAGCCAACTCCTCTCTCATCTCATTGTCATATCCTTTCTTCAAGGAAAAGATTCCGGTATTGGATTTTACCTTTTGCACACTGCATCAATGTTTTAATTTCAACAATATTGTAATTGCTTTTTCCGAGAGGATCCTTTGCTGTAAGATCAGATTCCTGTCCTCTGGTCCCAATCTCTCTCCCAAGGAGGAACAATCTCTCAGCATCTACCCTATCAAGCCAAGTCAGACACATATATGGGTTCCTGAGCAGAATCTGGTCCATGCAATTTTACACTCATCCATCACCCACCCCACCCCATCTGGCCTCCTTCAGAATCCATCTTGGAGAAAGTAAAATTTAGAGAGACTAAATTGTTTTTTTCTGCATCTTAAAAAGAGTCAAGTTGAAGGAGGGAGAAAATGTGTTCTAAGTTTTTATTTTAAATGCTATAGAAAAATATCAGTTGTCCAGCTTGGGAAAAAGAGCATTGAAGTGGGATTAAAATTTGAAAACTGGCATGATTTTGAAGGAAACTCTAAACACTCCATTTTAACATTTGAGCACATTTTCTTTCACATAATCTTAGCACTCCAAAACAACATCAAAATTCAGCTTACGATATTGGAGTAGAATATACCACATCAACAGAAGATAATGGAATACAATTCTTCAATTATTGGACACAACCTTGGTGCTTCTGAAAAGCTAATACAGAAACAGCTATCTTCATACATGAAGCTGAAATAATTCATCTTAAAGTAGTATAATTCATAAAAGTGATAAAAGCAAATGACTGTTTTACCTCGAATGTGGCAATTTTAGATGCAGTTTTTTTTTCCGAAAATTACTATTGCAACAGATAAACTTGCTTGTGTTGAACAGGTGAAGGAATACGTCAGTTTTCTTATAACACGAAAAATTGGAAGAGTTTGTGCAATTGTCCATAATTGTCTCCAACTGTGATGCTGAAGGCAGAGAAATTTTATTGCAATCAGACATCTGAAAACATGCCTACAAAATAACAAATGCAGCACTGCCTGATTCCACATCCGTTGAAAACGATTCATCCGTTCACCTACAAGCAATTATATTTGAACTTATTCACAAATGAAATATAAAGAAAAATTGGAAAATTACACTCTGACATAGAGAAAGAGTTTCATGTATAAGTTACTATTGTATTATTGTTGGTCACAGCACACTATGAATCTTTATAGATATGTTTGCAAAACAATACAATTTATGGCCAAAATTATTTTACTGGGATCCCCTCAATGCTGTATAGTGCAAGAATTCTCAGCCATTTTGCTTCAGGGCATTCCCATGTTATAAAAATTTCACGCACACATTGTAACACAAGAATGTTTTTCTGCATAAAAAATTGTTACATAATTAGCTGATACTTAATTACTTAACTAATGTGAAACTAGTTGTTGACATGTGCAACAATTCTATCAAGACATACATGATGACAAACATGCCATTGACTCATGTCACGATCAACGTTAATCCTGCTTTGGGACATAGCTTTCATTACATTATTGCTGAATATCTAGTGTCACATATACAGGTTGTACCAAGCAAGACCAGCATTTTCTGTGCACAGAAAAAGGTAATGCTCGTTTCAATTCCATCTTTGCCAACATGACCCTGCTTTGTGTGATGTCTGCGCAAGTACACTTTCCAACAGAGGTCACTGGATGGTAATCAGGAGCGAGAATCCTGGCTGATTACATTTCGTCCTTCCAACGATGTTTGAGGTACTCTTATTATTACTTGACTCAGAATTGGTAACTCAGTCCAGCCCAGAAACCTCACTAGAAAACTCCTGTGCTAAAATTTCATTGGGTTAATGCATTTCTACATCAATGGGAGCTAATTTATTCACTGTATATCTAACATGCATGAGACAAACCAGATATATTGCCAAGAACGACTTGTTTCTGTACAGCCTTCAATTGTACAAGGATCACTGGTGGGTATAGTTGGATCAGACTGCCCTACTGGTTCTCTCAGTGAGCCCCTTTTTCTCAAATGATCTAGCTACTTCTTCAGTATTTTACCTTAAACTTTTACTTCATATGATACTGAGCTCATCCTGGCCGAAAGAACACCTGGGACTCAACTCTGAGCAGTCCCAAACTTCTTAGCATACTGGATCATCCACTTTGAATATTTGTTGAATCATGATGTTCCTCTTGCACTCTGCTTTTCTTCCACCATTCATACCAAACTTCGAAACACCGGGTCAAATTTGCTTTGAATAGGCCTACTCATCAGCAACTCAGCAGGAGTGACTCCGATGGTCAATGCTCCAGGGTGTTTATCCTACTAGGTAATAAGAAAAGACATTAAATTTATCTGCAGCTGATTGCTGTTATTTTACTGTCTGGTGGTTGTTTTTGCAAGGCTGTTTTAAAAACTCGCACAGCCTTCTCAGCCAATCCATTTGAAGGGGGTGGTACAGTGAGGTACGTATATACTTTATGTCATTTGTTAACATTAAATGCTCGAATTCGTCATTGGCAAATGTTGTCCCATTGTCCAAATCCAATACCACCAACAACCCATGGGTGGCAAAGTTTGCCATAAACTTTCCACTGTTGCCAAAGATCTTGTGGATATCTAGCCATTTTGAGTGAACATTATGCGTAAGAATGGGCTTACAAAATCAACATGGAATCCCACCATGGCTGACCTGGCTACTCGCAAGAGTGCATTGAGGCTGCTGATGGTAACTGTTGTTGTACTTACCATTGATCACAGCATTTAACCATGCTTTCTTTGTCTGCATCTAACCCAAGCCACTGGGCATAGCTGTGAACCAACAATTTCATCTTGGATATTCCTGGGTGGATACTGTTGAGTTTCTCCAACAATAATTTCCTGCCTGTTAGGGGGATGATCAATTTATAGATTTGGAAACTGCAGACTGTTAACAGAATTGCTCTGTTTCTCTTCCTTCCCTATTTTGTTTGCTTTGAAGACGTACCACAGGCATTCAAAGTATTTAAATCAATCCTCTCAATTGTTTGCAATTGTTTGCTTTGAAGATGTATCACAGGCATTCAAAGTATTTAAACCAATCTTCTCAATTAGTTTCAAATGACTCAAGCTTTCCAAATTTCCAAGAGGTATTATGATAAATCACTGACTGCTTCTAATAATTGGTACATAAGATCTGTCCTCTGTTTTTCCTCATTGCCAAATGTAATGTCATGGAAAGAGTGGCAAACATCTAATGATAGGAAATAACTATTTTCAGAGAGTGAGAAAGATGTTTCTGATTACATCAACTCCAGACAGTCTGGGAGAGTCTGCACTCAGCCCCAGGATTCATGCGCTTCAGCCCAATTGGACGAACAAGTCACGTGACCCTCCAAAACCTTACACCCTTAATGGGGCTCACCACTAAACTGTGTTGAGGTTATTTCTCATGAGGAGAAATTTTAAAACAATTTTGAAACCCGTAAAGCAAAATAAAAAATGAAGGATATTGAAACAATGAAATGTATAACCAAATATTGCAGAACACAGGAATTAAAGCTTGGAATTGGATAGCAGTGAACTGGGTGAATAAAGGAGGGGAATGTATACATTTTGCTCCCTAAGGAAAATGACTGATAAACAGGAAGTGTCAACCCCAGCAAAGACATATTCATAACTTGAAATATCTACTGTGTTCAAATGGAAGCTTTTGGGAATATCTTTATTTGTTTAGAAAGAGATGCTGATGGACTGTTAAGATGATGGCCAGGCTGGGTCAGGAAATCTTTGCAACTTCAACACAGATTATTAAGTTCCAGAAAGTTATGAGTTTAATCGTAATGAGTAGGACATCACCCTTGCATAACTTTGTTTAAACAACATCCCAAAAGTGCTTCTTGTGCTGATAGTGATTTCAATTTATATTTGTGAATGTAACATTTGCTACCACCTGTCACCCGTAGTAGCATTGGAGCTAAATGCACTGGGCACACCATGGTCACTTGTCTGGACTGCCATCTCTGCCTAAGCCTTCCTGGTCTGGTGTGGTGCACTCCTCTTGCCTTCTCATAGTGTCAGGATGTCCTGGCTGGCACTGACCTCTTCCACCAGTACTCCAAGGCACTCTCCTGAAAAATGCGGTAAGGCGCAGATTGCCCTCCTGCTTGCCACGCCACTGTGCCCACTGAGTGCTAAGGAAATAACAGCTGAGAAGAGTAAGGTCAGTAATTCTCTTCTGGATGGGCATTGATTGGCCAGCTAGCATGAAATCATGTGGGTAATTCTCCCAAAAGTGCTCAATTGGTGGAAAAACTATTCTGGATTATGACTATTTTCTCAGTTCAACTTCACACTCAAATCTCTTTATTCTATGCAATGCAGACATCCCAATCGTGAATCTCATTAAAAACTCCAGGGAAGGAAGAGCCTAGTCACGCTGGAATTTGACAGTTCTGGAACTCTGTGCAGTGGCCCCAGTTTGTCAGTCTCCCCATTTACTGTCCGGCTCAATCGCTGGCCAGCCCAAGACCCCTGCAGTGTTGCACATTCAACCTCACCCCCTCCACAGACCGATTGCAGCCTCCACAACGATTCCCGTGCCAGCCCTAGCCCTCCCCTGTCCCAGAATGCAACGATGTCTGCACTCCGGGGTTCTGCTGCCACTTCGCATGGCGAGTGGTCTGGGTTGGAGGGAGGGCAGGAGGCGCTGCTCTGCTAGGGGTGGGGGGGTTCTGCCCCGGGAAGGGCCAGTGGGTCTTCTGCCAGGATGAAGGAGGATCGCTACTGTTGGGGGATGGGGTTCTTTGAGCTGGACATCGGAGTATTCCGAGGCAGCAGAGGGTCAGGAATTGCAGTGGGATCGTGATTGGGCTATGGGGGAGGGGAAGGGTGCTGGAATGGCAGCACTGCAAGGATCCTGGACTGGCCAGCAATCAAGCTGGTCAGCAAACAGGGAGGCTGATAATTTGAGGCCACTGAGCACACGCAGAGTGCTTTCCACTGATTATCCCTAGACCCTGCCCACAATAGGGCCTGCCTCCTTGGCACTGACTGATGCCCCATGGGAAATGCCAAGATGCCACATGGGCACTTTGCCACATGGCAAATGCTATGAGGCACAGGCTGGTACTGCCAGGGTGCCCATGCCCAGGAGGCACCAACCCCCACAGCCTGACTTCCTGGTAGGCCCCAGTTGCTCCCTCTTTAGCCTGACAGGGTCTCCCACTAGTTCCCTGAACATGGAGAGCTACTCTAAACTGTGGCAGAATGAAGTACTCCAGTTGGGATGGGAGATTCAACTGGGACTGGCAAGTTCCCAATAATAACACTGAAAACATATTTAAACTACATTAAAAAAAGATTTAAATGACTTATCTGCCTTCCTGCCAGTTTCCAGCACGGTCTGGTCTACGACTGTACTACAACTCTGGGAGATGCGCATGCATTCCTAGTGCATGCACAAATCCTGGGACAAGGTCGATGATGCACATCTCCCACCCCATTCTGCCAGAAAAGTTGCGAGTCGCGATGGGAAAATTGCCCCTCCATGTCTCTAATGTGATATTTCCTGGGGGTGGATTCCACACCTACTCTGGGCCCATGCATCCAGCACACCCAACAGTCATGAAATTCAGGTCTGTGTCTCCACATTTGCAATATAACCAAATGAAAACTGACAATACTTGTTATCCACAAGCTAAGTAACAAAGACTACAGCTTACCTTTATTGAATCTAATTGCCAATTGACAATGTAACTGAAACTAGTTCTCTGATTAGAAATTCTTTCATCTCAGAACTCAGAAGAGACCTGCAGCATTCGGTAGAATAGTATCAACAAGGTACCGCTGCAGAGAAAAGCTGTGCCAATTAACTGTGTTTTTTTAAGAACTATGCTCTCAAATGTCTTTTACAAAGTCTCTCAGCCTGTTTTCATAGATCTAACTTCACTTGTAAAGAAATTGGATATCCCGAGAGGAGCTGAAGTCATGACTTCACCACTTCTCAGATGCATAAATTAGACTATGAATGCTTATACCATGCAATCATCTTTAGCAGGCACCTTAACTCCTCTTTCTAGCCATCAGGAGGCTGCAAACCTTGCTTGGAAATCCTTGGCTCAGCTCACATTGAGTATCCAATGATATGATGCAATGATGCAAAATTAATGAGAGAAAGATAACTTTAAATGAAGAGGATTTTTTTATTC
Source organism: Sphyrna mokarran (assembly GCA_024679065.1). Lineage (NCBI taxonomy): Eukaryota > Metazoa > Chordata > Chondrichthyes > Carcharhiniformes > Carcharhinidae > Sphyrna > Sphyrna mokarran. The sequence continues at coordinate 70,061,852 of JAGIQG010000011.1, read as the reverse complement.
ATTTGTGGGACATGGGCTGTCGCTGGTTGGTCAGCATTTATTATCCATCACTAGTTGCCCAAAGACAATTGAAGGTCAACCACATCGCTGTGGCTCTGGAGTCCCATGTAAGACAGACCAGGTAAGGATGGAAGATTTCCTTCCCTAAAGGACATTAGTGAACCAGATGTTTTTTTTACGACAAACAACAAGCATCTTATGGACATCTGTGGACTCTTAATTCCAGATTTTTTTTATTAACTCCAAATTCCACCAATTGCTGAATTTGATCCCAGGTCCCGAGAATATTAACTGGATTTCTAGATTAATAGTCCAGCAATAATACCACTAGGTCTCCTCAAGAGTATGAAGAATGGTAATGCAAATGCAGATTCAGGTTTGTCATTTGTACTTTCCTTGTCAATCGGCGGCAGAGAGCTCTTTAAATGTGTCAGTGGCTTCAAATTTAGCCCTCTTGAGTGAGGTTGGGCTTGTTCACCTGAGAGTAAAGGCAGCTAAAGGGAGAATCGGTAGAGTGGTCAAAATTCTATTCCGAATTAGGAAAAGTTTTGATTAAGTTAAAAAGAACAAATTGCAGTGTCAGGAGAGTTGGTAATCAGAGAAAAGATGTTGAATATAATGCAGAAAAGAACCAAATGTATAGACACGAATGTTTTTCTTAAGCAGAGAGTTTTTAGGATCTGGAATTTACTGACAGAGTGTGGAGGAAGTATTCTGAATAGTAACTTTTGACAAAGGGATTGGATATGTATGCACTTGAAAAGGATGAATTTGCAGGACTCTGAAAACAGAGCAGGATGGGACAAAACAGAACTAATTGGATAATTCTTTCAAGGTGTTGAGACAGATATATGGAACCAAATAGCAGCCTCTGTTTCAGGGAAGATGAGGGTTATGTCATTTCTAAAAAGGAAATCCTCCTGTGTATTTGCATATCTTTGATGATCAAGTCTTGTATTGTAGGCTGTTAAGAGTTGACTACTTTTGACAATATTCTTAGCAAAGGGTAAAACATTTTTCTTATTTAGAAGATCAACCTGTTTGTCACAGAAATTAATGTTCATCCTAATGGCTGTCGTTTCCCAGGCAATCCTCTTTTCTGAGTTGTTTCTTTTCTTGCATCTAATGGTGCACAAGACAGTTTAACCTGTTTCCATCGCTAGTTTATCCTAGGACACATCACTGGCCTGTCACCAGGAGTTTATATCTGGAGCAGTGCCTTTTTGTATCAAGTGTGACTAACCAGGAGTCTCACCCGCTCCTACTGCCTGCCATTGGCATGGTGGAAGATCTTACAGATAGACACTCAATCTGTTTGGCTGCATTATGAACGGACCTTCCTTGGTCATCAGATCCTGGGGTAGGTCTTGGACCTGGAGCTTCTGGCTCAGAGGCAGGGACCCTACTCACTGTGCTACAATACTCCACACCCAGGAACATGCCTGCATTCAAAAAAAAAGTACACAATCTTTCCTGTTAGTACAATATACAGGGCTCCAAGTAACAGGACCTGTCCTCCCTCCCCATGATTCTGAGTCAACGATACATGCAGCAGAATAGAAATGTTACAAAATTCAAGCTGTGTCTCAAAAGGAACTATTCCAGCATATTTACCCTGTCATTTAAAAAATCCCCCAATGCCTTCTACCCACACATGCACCTCCTCCACCAGCTGCCCTATTCCCCCCGACCCCCCTATTTCTACCCTCCCTGCCCCTCCCATCTGCTTCAGTCCAAAAGTATGATGCAAACACTTTAGGAATAGGTCAATCAGGGAACCTGAGGAATCCCCAAGAAACTTTCCACTGTGGACAGGAAGTCAAAACATGTATTCTGATTGCCGATATGTATCCAAATGAATTTCACACCCTAAGTGACTAATTAATTTTCCCTCCACTGACTTTCATTAATTTAATTTTAATCTGGATTTTTGTAACTTTGAATCAACATCCTAACCCTAGGGCAAGGCATATGCAAACAAAACTAATTAAGTAATTAATTGGACTGTTCCTGAATCTCAACTGTTTAATTGTTGACCTAGATTTAATGACGGTGCAATGTTTGTCTTTTGATATCAAATCAAAGCAAGGGCAAAGATTGTCACAACACCTGCCTGGCACGTAGGCAGTAACATTTCCTGGGAAGCTTATTTGGCTGAAAATTACCAGAAACTGACTGTCCTACATTTTAATCTGCTCTTCTGAGAAGGTGACATCAAATACCCAGCTTTGACAGAGGGTCATCTGGACTCAAAACATCAGCTCTTTTCTCTCCTTACAGATGCTGCCAGACCTGCTGAGATTTTCTCTTTTGGACAAAGATACCCACCCAAGCCAGTAGAGTCCTTCTTTGCATTAAATGTCAGATGCCAATGAAGTGACTGGAGTTGAACTTAACTATAATTTTGCCTCAGAAGGGAAAACATTTTTCATGCTGGGAGGTAGCAAGGCCTCATCAATCAAATATGTTCACTTACCTTCCAAAAGAAAAGCTTAGGCTTAATTCACCTGCTATGATTCTCACCCCCAACACAGGATGTTCTACTAGATGGCCCTTGATGTTTATCCCAGCACTTACTTCATATTGGTAGGGTAATTCTAGGCTATGTGATTCTCTATTGCCACCTTCCCTCTCTAGAACAGTTAAAATAGCTGAAGCTTCACTTCGAAAGCTCTGACTAATCTCTCCACCTAGCTATTTCATATCTACACATTTCTTCCTATTAATCTGTAGGTTTCTGCTGAACTGTAACACAATCTTGATGAAAGAACCTGCGCACAGTAACATTGGGCGAGATGTTCCAGCTGTTTATGCTGACAGGATCTTCCAGTCTTGCTGACAGTGCACTCCACCCATGGGTTTCCTAGCGATAGAGTGTGGAATCAATAATAAATCACATTGATAGCGGCAGCAAAATTGTAGTTAGGTTTAGACCCCAATCACTGCAAGGGCACATATCATTAAATGCAAAGAAGGACTCTACTGGTTTGTTTGGTACCTTTGCTGCAATTGAGAGTGTAACTTAGCACAGTTGTCTTTGGAAAACAGACTTTTGAAAGGGTGCAAAGATTACTGAACCAGGTATAATGGGGGAGGCAAGAGTATTTTTGTGACTTCAGATCAGGTCTAGAGACTGGACTTCACTGATTGCAGGCCATTCAGGCTATACACTCAAGTTCTCACCAGCAGAAGTCATCAGCCCAGGAGGACACCAGGCATAGGGAGATAGTGCCTTCAGAACAGGTGACAACATCCTGAAGAAATGATGTTCCCCTAAGCCCAGTACATGAGTGGAGAAAATTGGAAGTCTGGCCTCAGGGAGAATGTGGACTGGAGGAGGAGGAAATCCAAGCAGCGTCCTAAAGTGAAAGGAGCACAGGGTTGCAGTCAGCAGATAAAGTGTGGTGTGTCACTGCATGGAGGAATCAAGGCCCCAAATAGGACAGAGGTTAGAAGCATTGGTGGTGAATATTACCTGTAAATAATATTTCTTGAAGTTATGCTTCCCCTTGAGAGCTTATATAGATTCATGCTGGTAGAATAAAGGAACTTTGTACTTTAACCTTCATGTAGTCCATGTGATAATGTCCCATGTTACACAAGGAACGGGATTTGATGAGCAGGTCTCACTTGATGATATGAACTTTTGAGGAATATTGACAAAAGTGAAGTGTCATGAAGAATGAGAATCATTTCTTGCCTCAGTGTGATTGTCGAATGCATTCAGAGAACAGGTCAGAATCCTTTAGCTACAGGATAAATGAACTCATTTGAGTACCTCTATATATATATAAAAAAATTGTCATATGTTTGATTTATGGATGAGGATATGCCATCAGGGTGGATTTACTGACTAATTATTTTTATGCGTTGGAACAGTTTTAAATGTATATTTTAATTAAATTTAGATATCTTGTGATTTTTTTTTAAACAAATGAGCAATATAGCCTGAATCAATTTCTATAAGGACAACAAAGTGAAACTGTAAACAAAAGGACTACCTTTAAAATATGCTAAGACTGTGAAAGATACAATATCAATGCAAGTATTTTTTTTTCAATTGAATTCACAAAGTAATTTCATAAAACATATTTGGCTTCCCAATAGCTGTTTTTAGTGAGATTCAAGCTTTCATTTTGTCATTTTTCATGAAATATCCTCCACTATCGACCTTATATTAAGTTGATCTTTCTCTACACCCTAACTACAACTGTGACACTACATTTTGCACCCTTACCTTTCCTTTTCATACATGTATGGTACGCTTTGTGTAGTGTGCAAGAAACAATACCTTTCACTGTATGCTAATACATGTGACAACAATAAGTCAATCAATCAATCCATAGAAACAAGTTGAACTCCATCAATTTAGCATTTAGGTAAATTTGTATTAATTGATTAAGTTGGCATTATCTGACTTTCTGATGTCACGGCATTTCTTACTGATCAATACACATTGCAATAGTGAATGTGTTAGTAAATGTCGTCTCATTTTATAAGGTACTGAGTTTAGATGAATTGCAAAGAAATTTACTCAGTTTGTTTCCATCTATCTCTTCAAAATATCCTTTTGTACAAACTGCGTAACACATAAACTGTCACCAGTTTAAAATAACAAAAATATTGTATGTAAAGAAAATGCTGTTGTTGTGTTAATCAATAAAACCACTTGCCAAATGTATGGCTTATGTACAGTTTTTATTGCCTTTTTTATGTTAAGCATTGTGTCAAATTGAACACTTCAGGAATTTTCTCTTGGGTAAAATGGGTTTTGAGTGAACTCTCTTAAAAACGATAAGAGGTGAACAGAAGAAGATTTGGGAAAATTCAGGCACTTCGCTGATTTTTTCATCACATAACCGGAACCACCTCATCTCTCCCAAAACTGTTCAACATTTTAGGTATTGCAATGGCACACCCAGAGTGCGAAGGGAACAAGGGACTTTTAAGGAACAGAAAAGCCTTGATTTTAGTAACTCAGCACAGACTTAACCTGGTGAAGGTAGGTGCATACAGAAAGGTTAGAGAAAGAGAAAATAAGAGAGGCGATTGCAGAGCCTCTGGCTCTGATCTTCAGGTCGTCGTTGGTTACAGGTATAGTGCCAGATGACTGGAGGATAACGAATGTTGTCCCATTGTTCAAGAAGGGGAATAGAGACTTTCCTGGGAATTATAGACCAGTGAGTCTTACTTCTGTTGTGGGCAAAGTATTGGAAAGAATTATTAGGAATAGGATTTATAGTTATTTAGAGAGAAATGAATTGATTGGGGATAGTCAGCATGGTTTTGTGAAGGGTAGGTCATGCCTTACTGACCTTATTGAGTTTTTTGAAAAAGTGACCAAAGAGGTGGATGGGGGTAAGGCAGTTGACGTGGTATATATGGACTTCAGTAAGGCGTTCGATAAGGTTCCCCATGGAAGGCTTCTGCAGAAAATGCAGATGTATGGAATTGAGGATGATTTAGCTAATTGGATCAGGAATTGGCTAGCTGATAGAAGACAGAGAGTGGTGGTTGATGGAAATTATTCATCATGGAGTTCGGTTATAAATGGTGTTCCTCAGGGATCTGTTTTGGGGCCCCTGCTGTTTGTAATTTTTATAAGTGATCTGGATGAGGGTATTGAAGAATGGATTAGTAAACTTGCGGATGACACCAAAGTCAGAGGAGTGGTAGATAGTGAAAAGGGGTGTTATAGTTTGCAGAGGGACTTGGACAAGTTGCAGAGATGGGTCGAGAGGTGGCAAATGGAGTTTAATGCGGAAAAGTGTGAGGTAATTTACTTTGGCAGGAATAACAAATGTGTAGAGTATAGGGCTAATGGTAGGACTCTTAATAATGTTGATGAACAGAGGGATCTCGGTGTATATGTGCATAGATTCCTGAAAGTTGGCAATCAAGTTGATAAGGTTGTTAAGAAGGCATACAGAGTCTTGGCTTTTATTGGTAGGGGGATTGAATTTTGGAGCCGCAACGTCATGTTGCAACTGTAGAAAACTCTGGTGCGGCTGCACTTGGAGTATTGTGTACAGTTCTGGTCCCCGCGTTATAAGAAAGACGTGGAGGCATTGGAGAGGGTGCAGAGGAGGTTTACCAGGATGTTGCCTGATATGGAGGGAAGGTCTTATGAGGAGAGGCTGAGGGATTTGAGGTTGTTTTCATTAGAAAGAAGGCGGCTAAGAGGAGACTTTATCGAAACGTACAAGATGGTTAGAGGTTTAGATAGGGTGGACAGTGATAGCCTTTTTCCTCGGATGGAGAAAGCTGGCACGAGGGGACATAGCTTTAAATTAAGGGGTGGTAGTTATAGGACAGATGTCAGAGGTAGGGTCTTTACCAGAGGGTGGTAAGGGTATGGAATGCCCTGCCTGCTGCAGTTGTAGATGAGCCAAGTTTGGGGGTGTTTAAGAGGTCCGTGGATAGGTTTATGGATAAAAAGGGAATGGTTTAGGTTAGAGGGTCATTGCTTTTTCTTAATTGGTCGGAGCAACATTGACGGCCGAAGGGCCTTTTCTGCGCTGTAATGTTCTATGTTCTATGTTCTATTCTGTCCTTTCATCAAACGACATAAAGGCCATTGTCATCAGTAATCTAGACCTATCACCATTTTCCACCAGGAAGGTCCTTTGACTTAGGATGATAAAGATTTGACATGATAAGATGAATGCATAGCCATTTTCCCAGGATAGGGGGATTGTAAATTAGATGGTGTATGAACATCAGAGTTAATAAATTTGAAACAAAGTATAGAAATATTTTGCAAACCAATTGACCTAGAATATTGGATTCCGGCAAATGAGAGTTAATTACAAAGTAATAAAAGTCACAAAACAATAACAGTGGAATTTACACAACAGACTGTGTAGTTTATTTGCATAGGAAAATGAATAGATAAGTGAACGGATATCACTTATTGAGAGGCAAATAAAGAAGCAATTATTTGACCAACTCCAGGCTCTTTAGAAGTCTGTCTCCAACAATGGCATAAGTTTAACGTGAGAGGGGAAGAATTTAAATAGGACCTGAGGGGCAACTTCTACACATAGGGTGGCATACATCTGGGATGAGCTGCCAGAGAAAATGGGTGAGACAGAGAGAGTAGCAGCATTTAAAAAGCATTTGGGTAATTACATAGATAGGAAAGGATTAGATGGATACAGACCAAATGCCAGCAATTGGGACTAGCTGGTAGGCATGGGCTGGTTGGGCTGAAAGCCCTGTTTCCATGCTGTATTGCAATAACAAAATGGATAGGAAGGAAATGGAATAGAAATCCACAGGCAGACCTCCTTCAATTATGGTTCTGTCAGAGAACAGGCAGCCAGTGATGATCATCATGAGAGCAGAAAGGAAATTCAGGGTGAGATTGAGACAGTAGTGTTATTGTCCAGTTTGTTTTCTTTTCCATTTATATCCCATCCAGTTTCAGAGATACATGTGTGTGTGCGCGCATCTTGGTTGTCAGAGGTACCCGGTGGACATATTTGGTTGTCTTCCAATTGTAACCCATTTGAATTTAGTCACTCCCCTTGCCATTCAATGGCATCACTATTTCTGAATTCCCCATCATCAATATCCTGGGGTCAGCATTAACCATAAATTTAATTGGATTAACCTAAAAGGGCAGGTCAGAGAGTGAAGAATTGTGCAGTTAATAACTCACTTCCTGATTCCCCCAAAGCCTGGAGTTCATCATCTAAAAGCCAGGAGTATGATGGAATATTCCCCATGAGCCTGTGTGAGAGCATCTCCAACAACGTGCACAAAGATCAACAACATCTAGGACAAAGTAGTCCACTTATCCCTATCCATTTCATTAAGTATCCTCTCCCTCTGGCACTTGCACACAGTTATCTCAGTATGTAAAAGGGCACCACAAAAACTCATCAAGACACCTTCAACGGTGTCTTCCACATCCCACTGTCTTCCAAAAGAAAAAAAAACGTGCAGCTGTGCTTGGAAACACCACCACCTGCAAACTCCCGACCAAAACATGCATCATCTAACTTAGAAATAAAATACCACTTTCTTCCCATCACTCAGCAAGATACAACTATCTCCAAAATAACAACTCCATCCTCAGCAACATTACTGATGTGCCCACACCAAATGGACTGCAGTGTTTTAAGAAGGCAGCTCACAATAATGTTCTTACATGCATGTAAAAGAAGGATAGAGGTTGGTGAGTGTCTGGAACAAGCTGCCATAGGTAGTAGTAGAGGCAGGTACAATTTTGTCTTTTGAAAAGCATTTAATCAGTTACATAGTCAGGTGGGTATAGAAGGATGTGGGCCAAATGCAGATGATTGGGACCAGCTTAAGAGTTTAAAAAAAAGGGCAGCATGGACAAGTTAAGTCAAAGGGCCTGTTTCCATCCTGTAAACCTCTATGACTCTACAACTGGCTAGAGGATTGATAGAAGCTGGGAGAAACTGACGGAATGAGAAACGTGAACTGAACACAAACAAACTGAGTTAGAGACAAAACAAAACTACAAACCAAATTAGTATTTATGAATACACAGCTAAGACAGAAATGATTCTATATGGATTGAGTGAAGAAGGCCAATATTGAAAAATCCATATGCATGTAGTAAAAGGACAGTTCTGAAAACAAGACAGAGACAAGAAAAATCCATACGGCTTTAATAAATGAATAGTTCTGAATACAGCACTGAAACAGAAAATTTAAATAGATTGCGTCATCATCAGTCCTCAATATCAGTATGCAAGAAGCTTAAGCTGAAAGGTGAGAGTATTGAATCTCTTCTTTAAAGGACAATACAACACTCGCTGCCAGTAACTATTTATATGCCTCCCACATAGTGTTTATAATGGGTGGAAAGCACAACTGTCCTTCACATGAGCTATTTACATAAAATTGATTTGCATCTTTTATGGGACACAAAGAAATGGGCGACTGTGAGTTCATAATTTCCTCACAGAATAGATTCCAGGCCATGGTATTATGAAAACCACATGAGAAAATTAGATATAATTATTATTTAAAGGGAAAGACAGCTTACCCTGAAATAACATTCGTGAATCAGTGGCAAGACAATTTGCATGCAAAAAGGTCACAAACAGCAATGAGCCCAAGACAGGGTGGAATGCCTTAACTTGTCACCTCGGATATTGTTCATCTCTCTTTTGGGGACCACGAATTGGATTCAATTGTATTTTGTATTTTGTTTTTGGAGCAAGCAAGGAATGGATTTGGGTTTGCCCCATCCACTTCTGTGCTGGCTTTGTGACTTTAAGAGTAGAGTAACTTTAAGCCTGGATTTTTTTTTTGCTAATGTTGGTTAAGAGATGAATGTTGGCCAGTTTACCAGTGAAAATTCCTCCGCAGTTCTTGAAAAAGTGCCATGGGATCTTTTGTGCCCACCTGCTACCAAATCTCTGCTTATAAAAAATGTTTTTCTCATTCTATTACCAAACTAATTTTCAGTTAGCGGGTTATTGCATCATTGTTATTTCTGCAGATATTGAACTTCACCAGAAAGTGGAAAAAGATTTCTGTTCCTACTGATTTTTCACCAATGAACCTGGTTACTTAGAATTCCAATCAGTTACTGAGGCCTACAATTTCTAACAAGTTCATTGGCTTCACTTCATAGTCTGCATAAAATGCCCTTTGGAACAACATTCAGTATTCCTTAAAATTCTGCCAGGTATTTGCTCCGCTGCGTATCGAGCAAAGAATCCCTACAGTGAAAGAAGAGGTCACTTGGCTCATTGAGCTTGCACTGACAACATCCAGTCCCTATCCTTGTAACCCCACACATTTACCCTCCCCCCCAAAATCCGATAAAACTAAGCAGCAATTTAGCATGGTCAATCAGCTTAACCTGCACACATTCGGATCATGGATGGAAACTGGAACACACACAGACAAAATGAGAATGTGCTAAATCCACACAGTCACCCATCGCTGGAATTGAACCTAGTCTCTGGTGCTGTGAGGCAGCCATGCTATTGTCCTCACATTAGACTGTCTGAAGTTCCCTAACCTGAATCTTTTTTGTTATGAATATTGAAATTATATAAGCTATTGCTTCATTCAATTTACACATCAGCATTATTGTTATAACTGGGTGGATGCAATGCAATAATTGTATAATAACTTTCACAAGCCATTTACAGAAATTGAACTTTTCCATTGCAACCAGGTCGCTGTGTCAGACTGTGCACTAAATCCACAGATACTGTAAACAAATGTAATGTTATGTGGGCTGATGCAAAAGGTATTTGCTGCAAAACATCAACAACAACAATTTGTCTCTATTTAGTTCTTGAATTGTAATCAATTTGACAACAAGCCACAAAAGGCAACATTTGAAATGACATTTATTTATTCTTTCACTGCATTTGGGCATCAATGGCTCAGCCAGCATTTATTGCATATCCTTAATTTCCTGTTTAGGAAATCTTAAAGCACTCTTGACAAGCAGTTCCTCAATTTTGCTGATGATCAAGAATAGAATTCGCCATTTTGGATTTATCCTCATTTTTGTGAACAAGGCAATTTTTCATAGTGCTGGTGTTTGCAGTTGTACTGGAACAGGTCAGGCCCGCGAGTAGAATTTTTCAGCTCTGATGTCAGAATGTTGTCAAGGCTCACAGCCTTTCTAATGTTCAATGCCTTTAGTCATTTTTAGTATCATGTGGAGTAAATTGAATTGGCTGAATATTTACATCTGTGATATTGGGGACTTCTCTAGAAGGCAAAGAAGGATTTGATTTATTATTCTCACATGTATTAGGGTGAAGGGTATTGTTTCTTGTGTGCTCTACAGACAAAACATATCATTCATAGAGTACATAAGGAAGAAGGAAAGGAGAGAGTGCAGAATATAGTGTTACAGTCATGGCTAGGGTGAAGAGAAAGATCAGCTTAATATACGATAGATCCATTCAAAAGTCTGACGGGAAAAAGCTAATGTTCAGTAGATTGGTGCATGACCTCAGACTTTTGCATCTTTTTCTCAATGAACGAAAGTACATCTGGGTGCGTTGGTTCTTTGATTAAGTTGGCTATTTTTCCAAGACAATAGGAAGTATAGATGGAGTGAATGGATATGTAATGGACTGGACTTTGTTCACAACTCCTTTGTAGTTTCTTGTGGTCTTGGTCAGAGCAGGAGCCATACCAACCTGTGGTATAACCAGAAATGCGTCCTGTGGTGCATCCATAAAACGTGGTGAGAGTCAGAGCAATCATGCTGAATTTTCTTAGCCTCCTGAAAAAGTAGAAGCATGGATGAACTTTCAGAACTATAATATCGGCATGTAGAGACCTGGACAGGTTGTTGGTGATTTGGACATCTAGAAACTTGAAGCTGCCAATCATTTTCACTTCACCACCATGTAGACAGGGCATGTCTTCCACTATGTTTCCTAAAGTTAATGACAATCTCCTTTATTTTGTTGACATTGAGGAGAGATTATTGTCATTGCACCATTTTACCAGATCTCCCCTCTTTCCTGTATTCTGTCTTGTCATTGTTTGAGATCTGACCTACTGTGATGGTGTCATCAGCAAATTTGAAGATGGAGTTGGAGCAGAATTTGGCCATACAGTCAGAAGTCCATAAGGAGTATAGCAAGGGACCAAGAACAAAGACTTGTGGGGCACTGGTATTGAGGATAATCGTGGAGGTGTTGTTTACCTATCCTTACTGATTGCCATCTGTAAATTAGGAAGTCTAGCATCTAGTTGCAGAGGGAGGTGCTGAGTCCTAAGCCACCGAGTTTGAAGATGAGTTTTGTTATGATCACGGTGTTGCAGGCTGAACTGTGTCAATAAATAGCAGTCCATCCCACAAATGCATTTTGGAAGGTCTAATACAGATAGGAAATATACTGTAAATGGCAGAACCCTAAGAATATTGATACACAAAGGTATCTAGATGTACAGGTACACAGGTGGAGAAAGTAGTCAAGCATGCTTGCCTTCATCGGCCAGGGCATTGAGTTTAAAATTTGGCAAGTCATGTTGCAGCTTATAGATCTTTAGTTAGGCGCACTTGGAATATAATGCTCAATGTTGGTCGCCACACTACCACAAGGATGTGGAGGCTTTGGAGAGGATACAGAAAAGATTTACCAGGATGTTGCCTAGTATGGAGGGCATTAGCTATCAGGAGTGTTTGGAGAAACTTAGTTTGATTTCACTGAATGACAGAGGTTGAGGAACGATCTAGAAGAAGTCTACAAGATTATGAGAGGCATGGACAGTCAGAAGCTTTTTCCCAGTGTGGAAGAGTGAATAACTAGGGGGCACAGTTTTAACGTGTGAGGAGCAAAGTGTAAAGGAGATATATGAGGCAATTTTTTTTACATAGAAAGGAGTGCTTGCTGGAACTTGTTGCTGGAGGATATAGTGGAATTGGATATGATAGAGACTTTGAAGAAGCATTTTGACAAATATATGAATAGAATGGGGTTAGAAGATACGGTCTCCGGAAGAGTCACAAGGTTTTGTTCAGTCGGGCAGCATGGTTGGTGCAAACATGGAGCGCCGAAGTGCTTGTAACTCTGCTGTATTTTTTTTGTTCTTGTTATTATAAATGAATTTGTTATCCTGGTGTTCCAGAATTGAGTGTAGAGCTAAGGAGTTGGCATCTGCTGCTATCTTCTGTTATGGAAATGAACTACAGTGGATCCAGGCAACCTGAGAGACCAGAGTTTATATGTGCCATGACTAGCCTGATGATGATGTCAAAGCCACCAGGCAGGTGTCATTAGGGTGTGCTGCCTGACTTTTCTTTGGTAGAGGGATGATGGTCATACTCTTGAAGGAAGTAGGGGCCTCAAATTGGTGTGAGGTGAAGTTAAAGATGTCTGTGAACATCCCCACCAGTTGGCCCACTCAGGGTCTGAGTGCTCGTCAGGGTACCCCATCCAGGTTAGTCACTTTCGGTGGGTTGATTTTCAAGAAATTTTATATGATGTCTGCAATGGTGACCTTGAATGCTGATTTGGCTGAGGCTTCTGGGGTGGAAGGCATCTTCTCACTGACCTCTTGCTCAAAACAGGCATAGAATGCATTGATCGCATTGGGGAGAGGTGCATTGTTGTCACCAATGCCACATACCTTAACCTTCTAGCCTGTTATGTTTTGCAGACACTGCCATAATCGATGGGTATTTGTGTGGCTAGCCTCTAGTTTGGTCTGTTGCTTTCTCCTAGCATCACTCCCTGCAACTACTCATCTAATCCCTCATTTTCATTTCAGAAAAGCTTTGGTGAAGAAAAATTACTTTATCAGAAGGCAATTTAGTTGTGAGCAACATGGCAGCACAGCGGTTAGCAGCGGGTTTGATTCCCAGCTTGGGACCCTGCCATACAGAGTTTCCCATTCTCCCCCTGTCTGCGTGGGTTTCGTTCGGCTGCTCCAGGTTCCTCCCACAGTTTGAAAGACGTGCTGGTTAGATGCATTTGCCATGCTAAATTCTCCCTCAGTGTATCCGAACAAGCCCCAGAATGTGGTGACTGGAGACTTTTCACAGTAAGTTCATTGCAGTGTTAATGTAAGCTTACTAATGACACTAATAATAAATAAATAAATATCCGATCACAATGTTTTTAAGTTATCTAGGTATTACTATTTGACTGAACCAAAAAAATGTCTCCAAAAACATTTTTATTATTTTATCTGTGAACAGTTGAGTATTTTCAAATTCCCAATTTGTACCAATGGTGTGCAAGCAGGATTTTCAAACTAACGAGAGAAGATAAAAACAATGTTGGTTGTGATAATTATACTATCTGCCACTTACGTATTCATTCGCGGTCCTTATCCTTTCCAAAGGAGGCACTAGCTGTCGAGGTCAAGTTGTGAAATCAAATCAAAACAAGGGATAAGTCAATTCAATTCAAATTTTGCTCTTGCTCCCGCAATGTTTCTTGGCATTAATAAGTTTGCAACAATACAATCGCCGTCCCCAATGCATTATACACAATTCAATCATTTTGACCATCTCACACAAACAAACATATCCACATATCAAATTTGTTTTATTGGATCTGATCTACTCATCACAGTAAATCTGCCAAGTGGTTTGTAGTAAATTATCAATCAGGTGTCTCAAAGTCAGCAGCACAGCAATAATGCAATAATTCTTGACATTGCTCACAATATTTCATCGTAACTTGTGTGGTACAATGGATTAATGATTAAATCAGGTAATTAATAATCTACTTATTTCACAAATGCGCCATTCAATTATTATAAAAGCTTCCTTCTATTCATTAAAAACCTTTACAGCAAGTACATATTAAGCATTCATTTTACTTCAGTTAAAAGAATGTACAGTCATTCCAGAAGATGTTGTATTGTGCTAACTGTAATTGCATTGTTCCAATTATACTCCAACATTAAGTGCTTGATTCTGTACTCAAGGTTTTCCCACTTACGGTGACTTCATTGTGCTTTTTGTACTTATTGTTCTTCATTTAAAACATGACATTTTAGAGCAAATAAGCTTTTGTGTTGAATTTCTATGAATTCTTGTGAGAGATGTAAAATTGTCATCCCTGTGAAGATTCAGAACTGTAATGTTTGCTAATTATTCAGAAGAATGGTAGTAGGTAAGGTATCATCAACATTTCTGGTTAGAGAGTGAACATCAGTCAAGTTTTCCATTCTTGTTCATTATCCTGTAATTCTGTTGCTAAGTGCAAGTGTATCATAAGAGACAGAGCTAAGCTGGTTATGATTCCACTCAACCAAATACACTGGCCAAACTCTTCCTTATCTCAGGTAAGTGAGACTTCAAGAGCATCTTTGTACACATTAGGAGTCAATAACTTAAAGAGGGAAAGGGTAAAAAGGAGAAAGCCAATAAAAGGAAAGTGATTATGGGTCAAAAATGTGTGATGTTCACTTTTAAATGTTCATTATGCCAGTTCACCAAAGCAGCACAATCAACACATTATATGATTTCAGCTTGATTAAAATTGTCAGTCTAAGTTCAAAGAGCTAATATTTCAAAGGGGACTCAGACTAGCTACGGACCACATTGCGTAGAAGTATCTTGTCAGAAGCTTCATAGGGTCATAGAGGTTTACAGCATGGAAACAGGCTCTCCAGCCTAATCTGTCCATGCCATCCAGTTTTTACCTCTAAACTAATCCCAATTGCCCACATTTGGCCCATGTATCTCTATATCCATCTTACCTATGTAACTATCTAAATGCTTTTTAAAATACAAAATGGTATCCATTTCTACTAGTGTCTCTGGCAACTTGTTCCAGACACTCACCACCCTCTTTGTAAAGGAATTGTCCATCTTGGCCTTTTGTATCTCTTCCTTCTCACTTTAAAACTGTGCCCTCTAGTTTTAGATTCCCCTACTTTTAGGAATTAATAAATTACAATAAGTACAAAAAGATGATACTTGACAAACACCTAACAGTGTTACGTAGTCAGTTCATCCTAGAACCCTAATTCACGGTGTTGTCTCTTACTGTGTTCTATAATCATAATTTGTCTTCTTCCTGCTTGTTTTCATTGAGTTGCATGCCCAGTTTTTTGATACCCTTTTTTCCCAACCCACGTGCATGATCAATGATGTTCTTGAACGTGGATTCAAGCAGCACATGATCAGTCTCTGAAGAAAACAAACAGTAAAATAGAGAAATAAGAAAACTGGTCTTGTATGTTTTGAAGTGCAACAAAAAGAAGGAAAGAAGAATTGTAATTGGAACTTTTTTTCCCTTCTGGATCGTTTCAAGGATAATATTCATCTTCATGTGTCATTTCCACTATATTTTGACTGACTCCTGATGGTGTCTTTTACCTGTAGAATGTCCCTCTCAGTTTTGTTTTGCCCCCATGACCTTATTATATTCCTGATTTCCTTCTGAGATAAATCGGGTACCACAAGGTATTTTTGGAATTTGTTTATTGGAGATGAGAGGTTCTAGGTGACAATGTATTAAAGATTAATTTCCAGGCCCATCATCACAAATGCCTAATTGGTGTATTGGTATCCTGTACAATTTCCATTAAAACAAGTACTTATCAGTATTTTGCTAATATATGTTTGCATGGACACTAAGTTCTTGAAAACAAATTTAAAAACGTATCAAGCCTGTGTGTCATATTGTCATATACACACAAAGGACAGCATATTAAAACTGAGGTATGGAAAGATATACTTACAAGACATAACACCTTAAACGAGCATATTTCATAAAAGTCAAAAGGACCACATGCACCTTATTTAAGGAAAGGAATAAAAAGTTCAAAGAATATTTACCAGGCTAATATCTGGAATGTGCAGGTTGTCATCTGAAGAAAGGTTGAACAGGCTCAGCTTGTATCCATTGGAATCCTTCAAAATCAAACTTTTCTTTTCAAACTTGGCCAAACAATTGTTAGCAGTTCACTCAACAGCAGATTATTTACATTTAGCAAATCTTGCTTCTTGACCTTTCACAGCTCATTACAAACAAAAAAAATCATATAGAACTATAAACTTAACTTCAAATCTTTGGATGTAACAAATGACAAAACATATTCACGGCAGAGCAAGACACAAATTGGGCACCTTATAAATAGCCTCTCTCTCGATCTCTCAAAAGTCTTTACAAGTCTGAAGTGAGCAATGTGTTGAAGGATCCAGCATTTGCTGATGGATGCAGATGTAGCAACACAAAAAAAGCTTGATATCGTTGTACTTGTGTTTGGTGTCTTAGAGGGGTTTCTTTAGGATTTTCCTTTTCTGCTTAAGAATGCTACAAGAGACTGTTAAATGACAATTTACAGATTTATATACATCTCAGCACTCTACACAAGGTTACACTTTTAATTCCCATCAATTACTTATGTGGCGTTGCACATTATCATTGCATCAGCAGTTGCATTAATATCAAATGCTCCTGATGTTAACCATGCTCCCCACAAATCTTGATCCCAACCTGATCCCATACTTTTACACCTCCATGCAAAGTCTCAGTCTTCACAGAGTTAGTCTTTGACCAATCTCTCTGATTTGGTCCATCACTCCCTATTGTGCTATCTTCACTTCCTTTGTGAAAGTTAACTCTTTCTTTATTTGCTAGAGTTCTGATACGTGATCACGTATTAATTTATCTCTAAGGATCTATTTGTTCCAATTTTCTGCTAATCTGTACAGGTCATTTATGGTTGAATCCACACCTCACCCAGTTTTAGTTTCCTTTTATTAATTTTATTCGAATGTTGAATTATGCATTGGAGAAGTTCATCATATGAGCTTTAAGACTCATTGATGGCCCATTTTGCTATTAGATAATCTTGCAATAGCCCATACTGCAGAGGATAAGTGCCAACTTTATTATTTTGTTCCACCTCATGCAAACCCAAAGCTATTCTGTACCTTAAGACTCTCTTCTTCCAATTGTCCAAATGCCTGAGCCTGTGGTAAGCCTTCAGCATTCTGGATGTAATATAAACTCCATGCTAGTCCTCAGTTCTGGATCAGTTTCTTCTTCAGTAGTTTAGCTGGTAGTTTGAGATTTGTACTAAGTGCTTCCGACTCTAGACCTCTATGTCAGCTTATATTTACTGAACACACAATTCTCCACTCTCAGGTGAGTCTTTGATATTTTTCTTCCTCTTTTTCCAAGTGTTTCTAGATCTTACAGGGTTGCAGTATTCATTTGGAGTTTTTCTGTGTCCTTAACACTTTATTCACCGCCATAAAGTCTTGGTAGTGTTTCTTTAGGCTTTGCCTGCCCATTTAGAATGTTATTTGTAAGAACCATTTTTATTCATTTATGGATCTATGCACATCTCAATATTCTATAGGAGGTTGTACTTCTGATCTCACCAGAGCTCAGTTATTTAATCATGTCACAGTTCATTGTCAGTCCATCAGCACCAAGTGCTCTTGATGTAAATCTTTTACTCTGGAGACATCTTGTCAAAAAAACATCCATTGAAGACTCCAACCATTGGAGTCAATATCCTCATCCATCAGTGCACTGTAGCTGCAAGACAACCAACTCCAGAAAATAAGTTATTTTATCTTTCATGGGATATAAATGTCACTGGCTAGTCCAGCATTTATTGACAATCTGCAATTGCATTCGAAGCTGGTGGTGAGCCAGCTTCTTCAATCGCTGGAGATCCTGTTGTGCACATAAATCCATTGTGTTGTTGAGAACATACTTCCAGGATTTTAACCCAGCAACAGTGAAAGAAAGAATGGTGATATAGTTCCACGTTACCACAATTACTTCAGCAACACATGTATTTCCTTCCATGGGAAACTCGAGTACCAAGAATGAAAATAAAACAGCAGCATCACAAGAACAGTACTACCTGCAAATCCCCTTGCACACCATCTTCAACGGAAAGCAAAATTCCTTCATTGATCAAAGATCTCCCTAATATTTTTGACAATATATCATAGTCATCACAGGAATTGAATATTTCAGTGAAAAGATTCTCTACCAGAGCAAAAAATCTTGCCTTATCTACATTTCTTATATTTCCGAACAAAGAAAAATAACATAAGGCAACATTTCATAAAAGAATGAAAAGATATCCAGTGACAGCACCCATGTCACTGATGAATAATAAATTGAGTGGCAGATGTATTATCCCTTCAATATATAAACCAATAGTAAACATAAAGTAAAATGTAAAACAACAAGAACTTCTATTAACAAAGATAATAAAAGAATGTGTTCTCCACAAAATGTGCATTCAAAAATGGGATTCACATTGGAGATTCAATCATGAAACCTATTATTAAGTTTCATTCAATTGTAAAATCATTAGGATCTACTTCCTAATGAATCCTTCAGCTTGTATTTTAACTTCCTGTCAAGAGCCCATCGGAGATTTACAATCCATCTTATGACTAGGAATGAAAGATTCACAAAGCTGCCTCTCCAAACTATCATAAATGGACAGATTGAATTGTATCAGTTTTAATTCACCAGTCTCCAATTAGGATACACACACCTTTTAACTCTTTCTTGGCAAGTCATCAAACATACTTCCAGCAATTGATTACCCTCAGAAATACAAATGGTAGCACTTAAACCTTATCATTGAGTATGCAAATGATTAGTAGATAAGTTAATTGAGAAAATGAATAAAAGAGGGTCTATTACATCACAGTAATTTGCCATTAGCTGCTTGCTGATTAAAAATTTACAGCTGAGATCAATATCTGAGACTGATGGCAATTAGTGCAATTGATGTAGAATTAGACTTCAGTTAGCTGACATGTTAACAGCAATAGATAGTTTGTTTATTGAACAAATTAACTTAGGTTAAATACTATGTGCTTCTTGTTCATAATGCTTCCTGGGGTGTGGATGAATTGGTTGTTTTGTGGGCGAATGATGGGCCAGAACTCCCATTGAGTTGGATTAAGGTACTCCCTGCATATCAGCCTAATCTACACATTTTTGGTCACTAAGTGGCAGTTTAGCATGGCCATTCCACCTAACCTGCACACCTTTGAGCTGTGGGAGGAAACCTGAGCACTGGAAGAAACAGACACGGAAAGAATATGCAAAACATCCACATAGGCAATCAACCAAGACCACAATTGAACTCAGGTCCCTGGTGCTGTGAAACAGCAGTACTAATCATTATGCCACCATGCAGTTCTTTCCATCTGAGTAGGTTTGCTCCTAGGTAATTGCACTTCCCAACTATGTTTGATCTGATTATCTTAAATCTCACTTGTCTTCATCTTAATGAAACTTGCAGCCCAAAATGACACACATATACTTGTATCTGACCAAGACAGAGGCAAAATCTTATCTTGGGTAACTTTTGTCTCTGTTAGATGTGCAGTTTCTGCTCTTACAGAGATGCCTTCCTTCATATGTGAGACAAAACTCTAATTAAAGAACTAAAATTAAACTAAGAAACACGGACAAAAGTGTAAAAACTGCAGATTTATATTGAGACCTGAGTGTGAACATCAGTCATAAAAACATTGGGGGAAATTCTAACTCAACAAAATAATGGATTTGCAAGTAAAGGGATGGTTAAAATGACATATCAGAAAGATGGCAGCAACCTTTACACTTAGCATAGAAACATAGCAGCTAAGTGCACGAGTACAAGTGCACAAGGGCTATTTTGCCCTTCAAGCCTGCACCACCATTCAATACGATCATAGGTGATCCTATGCTTTCAGTATCCAACTCCCATTTTGTCTCCGTACCCTTGATCTCTTTAGCTACAAGCACCATCTCCGGCTCCCTCTTGAACATATCTAATGAACTGGCCCAAAAGCTTTCTGTGATGGACAATTCCATATGTTTACAACTCTCTGAGAAAAGAGGTTTTTCCTCATCTCAAGCCTGAATGGTTTAGCCCTCCCTTATTCTTAGACTGTGATGTCTAAGTTCTCCACTTCCCCAATATCGGGAACATTCTTTCTGCATCTTGCCTATCCAGCCCCATTAGGATTTTATATGTTTCTATGCAATCCCCTCTCATTCTTCTAAATTCCAATATTACAAGCCCAGTCGATCCTGTCTCCCTTCAGACGTCAGTCCTCCCATTCCAGGGATTAGTCTGGTGAACCTTCGCTGGACTCCCTCAATAACAAGAATGTCCTTCCTCAGATTAGGAGATTAAAACTGCACACAATACTCAAGGCATGGTCTTACACATAGCATGATCTGCAAAGTGTGGGTAACCCAAACAGCTCTGGCAGATTAACGAGTGTTGTTGGCTATCCCTCAATTCAAAGATGATGTCTATTCAGGATTGAAGAATCCTATACAAGGCAACTGATGTTAAACACTTCACTATTTTGACAAGCCAACTGCCTGCAATAGTCTGTGCACTTTCCATATCTTGATAGCCACCTCTCTTAAAGGGCCATCATCATTGAGGAGATCACTTTCTATCAAGTGTCTTCATGTGATTGAACAGGTGATTCTCGAGCTGCCAATCTTTGGAAACATAGGGCAGGATATCCCATGAGGTAGCGAGATCTAGAGGGCAGGATTTTTTTTTCTTTCCTTCTCTCCTGCCTCACTGCCTCAACATTTACAGATTGGGATTCAAAAGCTTGATGCAGCTTGATGGACAAGTTATTGCCATCCTGAAAAATCAGTAACACTCTTTTCTTACTGTTTAAGATCAATACCACCATATTTCAAGACAAGGTTTTGAGCGATTTTTAGAGCATTTCTTTTGTGCTCCAGTTGAGCTTCTGCCATTTGAGAGTTGGGAATGCAAGTTCAAGCAACCAAGAAGGTTTTTGGCTAAGGAGACAAAGGGCAGAATTCTCTGGCCACATTGGTCTAAAAGCTAGAAATTTCTGCCCAACCGTCATTGGCATTTCAAATTGTCTGCAGCCTGCCTGCTAAAATTGCAGTGGCGCGTGAATTGGGGGAATTCCGGCCACAGTGTCTCGTCCATCAAAGTTGATTTTGTGGGAGTTTTGCCTGAATGCTTGTGGGCATCACTTTGCAAACATTTATTTAATGGTCTTCCCATTTGATGTAAAGGGTGTGATAGACGCATTACTGATGGAATTTCACCATCGTTTCTATGTGTTGTTGATATGCAGTCCAGCATTCACTGCAGCCAGACCATGGTGAAGGCAATTTCTCCAAACATTATGAGTTTTGTTGACTCACAGAGGTCTTCATTGTCATATTGTAATGCATAGCAGGTTAAACAGGTGATCTCCTCAATGATGATGGCCCTTTAAGAGAGGTGGCTATCAAGATATGGAAAGTGCACAGACTATTGCAGGCAGTTGGCATGTCAAAATAGTGAAGTGTTTTACATCAGTTGCCTTGAATAGGATTCTTCAATATAACTGGGTATATACATGCTTCCTGACCTGGTGGAATTTGCCAAGAAATGGCAAGAAATGCTTTCAATATTGAGCTTTCTTCCCTACTTGGTGAAAGGCCTGTTACACACAAGTAGTGACATGCTTTCACTACTTGGAGGAGTTCCTTGGGAATCTACTGTTTCTGAACCAAACTGCCCAGCTGCCAACTTGCAATTCAGCATAGGAATCACTTAGACTTCTGCTCAGGACAAAAAGATAGGCAATAGTATCAACAGTACCAGCAACAGGAAAAGCATTAGTAGGATGAACAACAGTAAAACTGTCTCCTCCGCATTATGTCATTTCACAGGAAAGAGGGGCTAAGCATAGAATTCCTATGTGCAGTAGGCAATTCCCCACAACAGTGGTTGACAGGAAGATAAACTTCTTAGATCTGATCAAGCAACAACATCTTAAGAGGCTCAGGGGTTTGAGATAGGTCTTGACTGATGTTAATAGTCTCCTGGAAGAAACCTCCTAATAAATGGGTGAAGTTGGCATGCATTGCATTCAGTCATAGTCACCACCAAAATCAACTTCTGTACATCTGACTCTTCCAAGTGATCTCATTATATTTTGAGTCTCATAATCTGCTGCTCTGAAGAGCATCTCTTGCGAGACCATTACTGTATTTACTTGGGCTAAGGATATATGAGCATTTGAAGGTCAATCAGAATGAATGGACATTTGCTAGGTTTTCCAGGGATCCACGGAGATGTTGACTGTAAACATATGACAATTGTCACGATGATGTGACTTGTGGACAAGTAATACCCAATTTGTAATTTTATCAGCTGATCAAATATCAATTGAGTTATTTAAAAATGGCTATAAAAACAAAAGAAGATATTAACCTATGATGGATGTCACAAGTCACCTGGCATCTGGTATTGCAAGTTATCCAGTTTTCTGTTAATTATAATTCAGACTTGCAACAACATTCTTTTCAGAAATTTCATGCAGGTAAGACCATTTCTATGAGGGTATCACTTAAATGTCATCAAAAGTCTACTAGGACAATAGTTACATGGAAAGCTTGGGAATTCAGGTTGTTATATAGGGTTGCTTAAAAGCTGATTGCATGATTTGATAGTGACACCATCAGTGCAGAGAACATTTTCTGGAATAAGTTTGTTGTTGTTAGTTTAAATCTACATGTGCAAACATGTGTTTTGTTAAAATCTACAGTCTCTAATATAGTTAGAGCATTACAGAAATTGATAATGAGCCAGAATTTTTGTTCATTGAGAGAAGATCCTAAGGTTGAAAGAATTGTGGCTCCTAACACTTCAAATATTAGAATGCTGGGGAGAAGCAACACTTGGATTCAAGATTGAAGTGCCAATGCAGAAAGACAAGTAAAGAAAAATCTCCGTGTAGTTTTACAGAAGTTTTTTTTTCCTGATCAGCAAAAGATAAGATTCCAGGCAAAATTTGGCATGTTTGAAAAGCAGCTACACAGCTGAGGTCATTTGAAACAAAAATGAATATATCAAGTCAACAGTCTCCAGAGTTAAATGGGGAGTACTGGGAAGACAATACAAAAATATGCTGATCAGTTTTGAGTTGCCAGTGACTGCAAGAGAAATGATGGGTAAATTAGAATCATGGGCCATTTCAATGAAGAAAATGACTCATGGAATTCATATTCCAAACATTTTCAGTACTTTGCACAATTGAACAAAATTACAAATGTGTTGCTCATACCACCTTTTCTCAGTAAATAGGGAGTTAAACTTTCAAATTTCTTGGCAGCTTGATTCATCCAACTAAGTCAGGAACCAAAACATATGAAGACTTAACAAAGTCTTGTTAAGCATTAGTCTCCAAAGCCACTTACTTTCATGGAACAGTTCAAGTTCCACAGAAGGAATCAAGTGGAATGCAAGAGCATTGCTCGGTTTGTGGCAAACTTAAAAAGGCTGGGACAACATTGTGAGTTTTGTGAGTCACTAAAAGATATTCTTTGAGATAGTCTAGATTATGGCTTCCAAAATGAAACTATTCAAAGAAGATTGCTTAATAAATATGCTTTGACTCTAAACATAACAGTAGAAATTGCAATGTTGATGGAATTGGCTTCACAATTTGATGCAGCTGTAAAGATCCATACATTTGGAACTGTCCATAAGAAGTCAAAACAGCAACAGTTATGTCATAGATGAACTAAAATGGGTTATAGTGGGTAAATGTTAGAGCATGGATTAGAAATGCAAAAATTATGGCAAAATGGGCTACATTGCAAAAGCTCATTGGACTAGACCAGCTTCCCTTGAGAAAGATTTTCAGAAGAAGAATCTGGATACCTTCAAGAAGCAGAACAAGTTGCATTCTACAAAAACACTTCAGAACACGGAACAAAAGAATTACAATTGTGAAGAAGAACATGTCCAGAAATATGATGAAGAGATATAACTGAATGTCTTATCCATGCAAGGTAAATCATCTAGATTCTGGAGTTAAGTAGACAACCAAAAAAGATGGAGGTTGATACTGATGCTGTGGTATCTTTAATTCCTAAGATAACATACCTAAAAGCTGAATCGCTTCCTTTAAAATGAGCTGAGGTGATTTTAAAGATATAGGCAGAAGGGATTGTGCCATTAAGAGGTTACATTACGGTCAATGCAGGGTTGAGTGGTCTGTGGTAATGTTCAGCTCCATTTGTAAGTTCATGGTTGAAGAAGATAGAGCTTAACTGCTTGATTGATACCAAAACAGACTTACTTGGATATATATAGGAGTATGTTCAAAGAGGTACTGAGCTCAATGAAGGGAATTCAAATGAAACTCAAGAGAAAGGCTAATAGTCAAAGCAAGGGCAGTACCCAACACAATTTGTTTCAAAGTCAAAGAAGAATTAGTACAACTTGTTAATACTGGCATATTAAAACCAGTTGTAATGAGTGACTGGGCTACGTCTATTGTACCTGATGTGAAACCAGATGGTTCATTTCATATTTGTCGTGATTTTAAAACAACCATTAATCTGGTGTTATGGGCTGATCACTATCCACTTCCTTTAATTGAAGCTTGATTTGTTGGATTATCAGGTGAGCAGAAATTCAGCAAGATTGATCTTTCACAAATATATTTACAAATGCATGTAGCCATAGAATCTCAACCATTGTTTACCATTGTTACTCATAAAGGTATTTTTCATTATAAAAAATTGGCTCTTGGAATAATATCTGCATCAGTCCTATTCTAAAGATTGATGACTCACATTTTAGGTGGTCTCTCTTTCACAAGTGGTTTACTGTATATGAAACGGTTATAGATACGGACATCAGAATGTGAGAAAGCATACAAGATTGTCAAAGATGATTTGCAAAAGTATTTGTCCATTTTAATCTGAAGCTATCGTTAATACTTGCTTGTGGTGCTTTACTTTATGGCAGTTGGAGTTAAATTTAGTTTAATTTAGACAAGTGCGAGATGTTGCATTTTGGTAGATTGAACCAGGACAGAACTTACTCAGTTCATGGTAGGGTGTTGGGAGAGTTACAAAACAAAGACATCTCGGGGTCCATGTTCATAACTCCTTGAAAGTGGAGTCACAGGTGGACAGAGTGGTGAAGAAGGCATTTGGCATGCTTGGTTTCATTGGTCAGAACATTGAATACAGGAGTTGGGACATCTTTTTGAAGTTGTACAAGACATTCGTAAGGCCACACTTTGTTTACTGTGTGCAATTCTGGTCACCTAATTATAGAAAAGATATTACTAAACTAGAAAAAGTGCAGAAAAGATTTACAAGGATGCTACAGGGACTTAATGGATTGAGTTATAAAGAGAGGCTGAATAGACTGGGACGTTTTTGTCTGGAACATAGGAAGCTGAGGGGTAACCTTATAGAGGTCTATAAGATAATGAAGGGCATAGACAAAGTATTTAGTAAATAGCTAGGGGAGTCTAAAACTAGAGGGCATAGATTTAAGTTGAGAAAGGAGAGATACAGAAGTGGCCAGAGGGACAATTTTTTCCAGTGCCTGGAATAAGCTGCAGAGGTAGTAGTAGAGGCAGGCACAATTTTATCTTTTAAAAAGCGTTTAGATAGTGACATGAGTATACATATGGGCCAAATGCCAACAATTGTGATTAGTTAGGGATTTAAAAAGAAAACAAATGGACAAGTTTCCATGCTATAAACCTCTATGGCTCTATGACTCTAAGACTTTATGGAGTGGGGTAGTAGCTTCACATATTATACCTCTGGAAAAAGAAAGACAAACAGCTTTAGCTTTGCATGCTCTAACTAATGCTGGGTCTAACTATGCTTAACTAAAAAAGAAATATAATTTCTGGCATACAAAGTTTTCATTATTATTTACATGGTTGTCATTTCAAATTACTGATTTGATCATCAACATTTAATTGCTATTTTTGGGATGTATAATGGCAAACTATCATTAGTGCTAGCTTATTGCAAAGATGAGCACTAATCCTATTTGCAGACTCCCATGATAAAAGTACCATCAATCAGAGTGTCATGCTAATGCTGATGCATTATGATACTTAGGTTTACCTGCTGAGAAGATGCCACCAACTACTTTTTGAATATTCTTTCCTTTTTTGCTTGTAGATCATTTGCCTGTGACACTTTTCAAATTCAGAATCATACTAAGAATGATCCTGTGATGGGAAAGCTTAGGAATACAGTATTGAGAGAAACAATAGCTGGTACTCATTGCCATATCCTGATTTGTGTCAAGAAAGCTTGAGTTGACTATCCAAGTTGGGTGTCTATCCTGGGGAATCCAAATGATCCTTCCTCCCAGTGTGCATAAAAGAGTTTTTGAACGACTACATGAAGGACATCCTCGTCTACTCTGGAGGACAGAGTTAGAATATGTTGATTTGGGTGAGTGGATCTGGATGCTCAGATTGAAGAAAAAGGTGGACAGTGTCAATCCTGTGCACAGATAAGAAATATACCACCATAGTCTCTTTTACACCCTTCGGAGTAATCTAAAATGCCATGGCAATGGTTGTGTGTAGATTTTGCTGGTCCATTTGAAGTTTACGTGTTCTTGGTCATCATTGATGTACTTTCAAATTGGCCAGAAGGTTGTTATCATAAAAGCTATTACAACTGAATAAACCATTAGAAACTTTTTGCAGGATTTTGTAATCCAGAACAGATTGTTAGCAAAAATAGTTCACTACTAGCTTCACAAGAGTTTGAGGATTATTTCCAAGTAAATGGTATTCAGCATATAAAATCCACACATTGTCATTCATCAACCAATAGATTAGTTGGAAGATTCATGCAATCCTTGAAGCATTTTTAAAAGCTTCAAAAGAGCAGGGTTCATTATCACCTTGTGTGAATAGCTTTCTTTTTAGTATCTTTTAGAAGCACCTCTCATATGACTATTTAAAGTTCACTTGCATTACTACTCTTAAAGGGAAAGTTGAAAACTATGTTTGATTTGTTATTACTTCCAGAAACTTCAGAGATGTAGGGTGTCAACAACAGTCTGAGATTGCTAAATGAAAAGTGAGGGCAAAACAATGTTCATTTCAATGAGGAAATTAATGTTAGCATATAACTAACACGGAATTAACTAGTGAGGAATGGTCAGCAGCCATAGTTTAAGCAAAAAAGGTCTAATTTCTTACAAGATTTAAATTGAAGATGAATTATTCTAGTGATGCCATGCTGACCAATTGTTGTCATCTTGAAATGATTTCTTTATAAACCATTTATAAACACCTTATAAACCAAAGAACAATAGATGTTCCCTTGATGATTAATGATGCATAGTATTGTGCGTAGAGTATTATTGATTCTATTTACAACATGATAGTAATTTGTTATCTTGGCCACAGAAGTAAAGGGGGAGGGATACTATATATTTAAAAGGGTTGCAAGATTGCTTTAGGAGTTGATCAGATGATTTGGGTGGTGATGTTATTAGGGTGCCTCCATTAGCTGATTTTTTTTTTCAGTTTGTATTCTGTGAAGAATACACATTTGTCCCCACATTATAAGAAAGATGTGGAGGCATTGGAGAGGGTGCAGAGGAGGTTTACCAGGATGTTGCCTGGTATGGAGGGCAGGTCCTATGAAGAGAGGTTGAAGGATTTGAGGTTGTTTTCGTTAGAAAGGAGGCGGCTAAGAGGGGATCTTATTGAAGCATATAAGATGATTAGAGGTTTAGATAGGGTGGACAGTGATAGCCTTTTTCCTAGGATGGAGAAAGCTAGCACGAGGGGACACAGCTTTAAATTAAGGGGTATGAGTTATAGGACGGATATCAGAGGTAGGTTCTTTACTCAAAGAGTGATTAGGGAGTGGAATGCCCTGCCTGCAGCTGTTGTAGATGCGCCAAGTTTGGTGGCGTTTAAGAGGTTAATTGATAAGTATATGGAAGAGAAGGGAATGGTTTAGTTTGGAGGGGCATTGCTTTTTATTTTGGTCGGCACAACATCGAAGGCCGAAGGGCCTGTTCTGTGCTGTAATGTTCTATGTTCTATGTTCTAAGAGAACATCTTCTGGAATAAATCTGCTATTGTTAGTTTGTGTATATGTGTGCAAACCATTCTTTTCTTTTTGTGTACAATCCACAACCAGTAATAAAGTTAGGATATTACAGAATGAGAATGGTCTTCTGTGCCTTCCACAACATACTATAATAATGAGGACTGGAGCTCCAGACACTTACTTCTCTTCTGAGGTGGAAAAAGAAGCAGCATGCTAGAGGTTCGAGTATGATGTACATTAGGATATTTTTTTTATTTATTAGTGTCACAAGTAGGCCAATGTTGTCTCCCTGATATGCTGCAGGAAAGGATGGCCCGAGGCATGGTACATTGGGAAGACCATGCAGATGCTACAACAATGGATGAATCAATGTCACTCGACAATCACCAGGCAAAACTGAGGCATACATGAGGATGGCCTCAAGGTTGATCATGGGTTCATGTCACCATATCCATAGCTCCTATGAATTGCCCAGACTTGAAAAATGTCACTAACTGTCTGTCTGGAGACAATACACATCTCTTTAATTTGTGCTTAATGATCTCTCCACTTACATTGTCCATACCTTTAAGACTTGATTAGCTGTAAAGACTCGCATTTCAAACATTATTCTATAAATCACCTTTATATGCCCTGTTGTGAAAAGATCTCCCACTCACCTGATGAAGGAGCAGCAAGCACTTGGAAAGCTAATGCGTTTGCTACCAGATAAACCTCTTGGAGTTTAACCTGGTGTTGTAAGACTTCTTACTGTATTTACTTCAGTCCAATGCCAGCATCTCCACATCATGAGCTGTTAAGGTACACAGTGGGAGAAGTTATTAAGACCAATGCACCTAATCACCAAGACTTTTGGACTGTGGGGGGAAACGGGAGCACCTGGAGGAAACCCATGCAGAAACAGGGAGAATGTGGAGACTTTGCACAGATATGGCCTGATGCTGGCTCTGATGCTAACCACTGTGCTAATACTCCCATACTATTAATTAACATGCCATATTAACTTTCCTGCCCTGGTTAGATCATTAAACAGATTCAAAAACTATATCTAGTGGGGTGGAACTACATTGTGCTGCTGACCTCTTCAATTACTTCAAAACATGCCTTCTTATTCCTTGTGCCAAGTTTCTTCCTTCCTTTGGAAGGGAATGGAGTCTCTTTAAGGCCTTTAAGACCAGCTGCATTGCCTCTAATGAGGTATTGACATATTGTTGCCTTGCAATGGTTTGCATCCATTGTTCTCGGTTCTGGCTGTGTCTGAATATCTTTGCAATTCTTCAGTTCTCATCCTGGTAGGATCACTTTTTTTAAACTGAAAAAGACTAATATATGTTGTCATCGCAACACTCACTCTTAAGGTAAGAAATCTCAGAGGCTAGATGCAAATTCAATGGTTGCATTAAAAAGCATTGATCAAAATTCAGATATTCCCACATGCTGCACGGTTCCGCCACACTAATTGAGTCAGAAAATGAAATCAAGTCCATTTATATTTATGTATCTTGTATCAGGGATTGAAATCTACAGGCCTGCTGACATTTTCCTTCCCCAACAGGAGTAGTTTACTACTGTTCTTCTTGAACAGGGAACTGGCAGCCTGATCCTGCTTGTGGGGATGATGTGGAGATGCTGATGTTAGACCAATGCCTTCTGGTATGAACAGAGGCTATGGAGGCCCCTGTATGAAGTTAGGGGTACGGCGGTGGAGGTTGGGGGGGGGGACTTGTGCTGTGCCAGTCTGGCCCCCTAGCATTGCTCAAGGGGCTAACTGGCATGCCCAAGGGGCACATCGATATTGACCACTGAACATTGGCCTATGTCAAGCAGGTGAGCTAGAGAGGGTGGGATCTTTTGGCATACAGGGGCAACTGGTGGTGTGGAGAGGTC
Source organism: Sphyrna mokarran (assembly GCA_024679065.1). Classification (NCBI taxonomy): domain Eukaryota; kingdom Metazoa; phylum Chordata; class Chondrichthyes; order Carcharhiniformes; family Carcharhinidae; genus Sphyrna; species Sphyrna mokarran. Next base: position 70,031,655 of record JAGIQG010000011.1, on the reverse strand, counting down.
CTGCTGCCACCCTGCAATCGGGATTGCTGGTAGAGGGAGATAGGATGACAACTAGGCTGGCCATTTGGGTGGAGGGTGTCGGTGGGGGAGGTTGTGTGGAGGTGGGGGGCTTGTGAGGGGGGTTTGGATCCAAATCTCCCGGGTTGGGGGAGTGGTGGGTGGGGAGATTGAGGTGGGGAGGGAGGGGGAGACATTTACGCTGGTTCAGAGAGTTCAAGAGGCCAGTAATCGGGGAGTGGGTGGGTGGGTTGCGGGGGGATGGGGGGCAGCAATGAGAAGTTGCAGGACTGACCAGCGATTGGACTGCCCAGTTCTCTGGAGACTGGCAGTGCAGGACTACTGTGAATGTGCCAGTCCTGGCTCTAACAGATCGGTGCGTGGCCTGCTCAGCGCTATGCTGCTGCCCTCTCCAGCAGTAATGGGTCGTGTCCACAGATTTTCAGAGGGTATCCCATTAGGGCACTCTGAGATGCTCAGAGTGTTGGAGATTCATTTTGAAAATTCTGCCAAAGAAACAAATGGGAGTTACTCCCATTTTCAACCGAATTGGGGAGTTTGAATTTTTGGGGGGGAAAATTCCATCCCACATTTTGCAGTGTATCTGCTTACAGTCATTTGATGTTGTCCCTGTCCCAGAAAAACTGTGAGCTTGTGGTATAATTGTGGATTAATGCTTCTTCTTGTCATTAATAGTAGAATTAACTGCTCCTGCCAATAAATTGCCCTTTGATAATATGCACATTTACACCAAGTAAATGCCGTCTTGCTACCTCAGCATATATTAAAGAAATTACACTGATGGAACAATCAAAGTATTCTTCCTGCCCAGCTGATTCACAAACCCAGAAAGTGAATGATTTATTGAGCAAAATCACAAGGGGGTTTGACAGGATAAGTAAGGAGAAATTGTTTCCGCTAGCATTGGTGACTGCAGCACAGACTCAAAGTATATGGGAAAAGAACCAGAGGGGAGATGAGCAGAAATTGTGTGTTATGATCTGGAATCCATTGCTTCAGAGGACAGCAGAAGTAAATTCCAAAGTGACTTTCAAAGGAGAATTGAAGAATTGAAACGGAAAAAAAAAAGGAATGGTTGTGGAAAGAGTGGGGGAATGGGTGTACATGCAGAACTGTTCCAAAGAACCAGCACTGTAATAATCAGCCAAATGAATTCTTCTTGTACTGCAGGATTTTATGCTTCCATATGTATAAGCAAGTTATTTTGAATATTGCATCATTTCAATATTATTCATCCTATTTCTACAAGGACTGAAGAATATTTGAAGTTTCAGTTTATTGTTTTATAATAATTTTGAGCTGTTGGTAATGACGTCTGGTGCAGAATTTTCCATCCGTTCATACCAACCAGATCCACTGCAGTGAACAAAGATTTGGCTGAGTACCGAAATTCTCTGTCTTCTCTTGCGGAATGAGAACAGCCAGAAAATTCCGGTTATGAATTGTAGTTAGCTTGATAACTAAAATAATAATGTAATTTGTTGGATATTCAGTTTGATATTGTATCCTGTGATTAATGCAAATGCTACAGTGAAGTGGGGGATTAATCTAGACAACACTGATTTCTCCTCTCACCACCCATGGGCAACAGAATGGTGTTTTCGATTTCTGATTCCCCTCCCTTTTATAAGTGGTGGCGTGATTTCCCCAAACACTTCAGAATGGAGTAATCAAATACTGTGTTAATCCCAAACTTGAGATAAAATAAAATAAGAGGTTTTGTTTTGTTTGCACGCCAACAAAACGGGAGAAGGAGTTTTGCAGCATCAGCCCCTTTTTCTACTCATACAACAGAAAAATGATAAGGAGACGAATGGGGTTGTAGTATAAAACTATGATAAAAATAAGAATTGTGTTTTCACATGAGCACAAGTCCAGAATCTAAAGTCCAGTGGCATGTTCCTTCTGAGGTTAGCAGGCTGATACTGTTACAGATTATTATAAAATATTAGGAAGCTTGAATAGGGACTGTGACTGTTATACAGAGCAACATAATCTTTGATATCAATGTTGCTGATTTCATGCTTGAAGTTGGCATTAAACATGAAGTGAAGAATTATTCAAGGCTCTAACCATACATTCCACACATTCACAAGCACCTATGAATAAATTAACCTTCAGTGGTGTTTATTAAGTCAATGATCCAAAAGGCATGAGAACAAAGCCAACATCAAACAGGTCATTTGCAGATGCAATAGTTATTAATGCAAGCTTTAAGCAACAGGCAAGTTAAAAGCAATGTATTTTTTTCTTTCAGTTATAAACTTAGTTGCTGACCCAAGATCCAAAATGAAAAAATTTGCCCATTACTGAGATGATGGTAGAAAGCACTATATGCTGCAAAAATACTATCGATATTGGAGAAAATAGGTGAAACATTTAATTTATTTATGAAATTACATGAATTAATTATCAGCAGGAAAATATACAGTACATTCTCTTCCCCTCAGAAATTCTAGGGGAATTGTGTAAAGGATTAGGATTTTTAATTGGTAGTAGGAAGAATTACTCTGCACAGCATATTCTACAACACTGTTTCAAAGCAACATTAGTAGCTAAATACACTGTATACAAGAGCATTCGAAATAAATTGAGATCAGTAAAGTGGAAAGCATTAATGGTGCATTTAGCTAAGGACCTCTTAGGCTAAAAGGCTTGGTTTTCCCAAAGTCACTCCACAGAAATAACGTCTGGTGGACATTTGCAAATGAATGTCTTCTCTGATCTTCCAAGCCTATCAAGCTGACTTGCTTTGGCTTGCCATCTACCCTCAGTAATGGGATGGGAATTATCATTATAGACAGGAGGAAATCAAGTTTGCAAATCTGTGAGATGCAACGTTTGATTTGCAGTTTGTATGACTGGCCCACTTTTTAAAAAATGTATTCATTCATGGGAAGTGCTCATCATTGGTTAGGCCAGCACTAATTGCCTCTCCCTAATTGCTCTTGAAAAGCACGTGGTGAGTTGCCTTCTTGAACCATTGCAGTTAACATCCACAGAGCTGCTAGGAAGGGAGTGCCTGTATTTTGATCCAGCAACAGTGAGGGAATAGTGACATTGCTCCAAGTCAGAATGATACGAGGCTTGGAGGGGAGTTTTCAGGTGATGGGGTCCCTGTGCACCTGTACATCTTGGTGGTAGAGGTTTCAGGTCTAAGAGGTACCATCAAAGAAGTATTGGTGAATTGCTGGAGTGCATATTGCAGATTGTAGACACTGCTGCCATTATGCATCAATGGTAGAGGCACTGAATGTTTAAGTTGGTGCATGAGCTGCCAATCAAGTGGCCCACTTTATTCTGGATAGCGTTGAGCTTCTTGAGTGTTGTTGGATGTGCGCTCATCCATGAATTAGAGAGTATCTCACACTCCTGACTTATGCTTTGTACAGGTGGACTGGATTTGGGGAGTCAGCAGTATTCACCACAGGATTCCCAGCCTCAGATCTGCTCTTGTAATCACAGTATTTTTATGGATTGGTCAGTTCTGTTTCTGGTCACCAGTAAGCCTCCAGGATGTTGATAGTGGGCAATTCAATGATGATAATACCAATAGATGTCAACAGAGATGGTTTGATTATTTCTTTCTGGAAATGGTTACTGCTAGACACTTAAAATTTTACTTGCCACTTATTAACCCAAGGCTGAATGTTGTCCAGGTCTTGTTGCATTTCGACATAGGCTGCTTCAGTATTTGAGAAGTTACAAATTATGCTGACCATTGTGCAGTCACAGCAAACATCCCACCTGTCTTATGATGGAGGGAAAGTCATTGACAATGCAGTTGAAGAAAGTTGAGCCTCGGACTTTACCCTTAGTAACCCCTGTAATGATGACCTGGAACTGAATTGACCTTCAAAGACCATAGCCATGTTTTATTGTGCTAGGTATGACTCTAACTAGTGGAGAATCATATTTGATTAGCTGCCATCGAAACTGCTATATTTCTATTTCTTCTTATTTCACATCTGTGTTATTTTATTTTCCACACAGAAATAATTGTTCATTGGCTGACAGTATTTGTCCTCTATAATCACAGAACACGGTGACACAGTGGTTAGTACTGCTGCTTCATACCTCCAAGGACCCGGGTTCAATTCCGGCTTCAGATCACTGTTTGTGTGGAGTTTGCACATTCTCCCCGTGTCTCCATAGATTTTCTTCTGGTGCACTGGTTTCCTCCCACAGTCCAAAAATGTGTCGGTTAGTTTGGCCATGCTAAATTGCCTCTGAATGAGCCAGGATGTGTGGGTTAGGGGAATTAGCAGGGTAAATACATGGGGCTACAGGGATTGAGCCTGAGGAGAATGCTGTGTCAGAGAGTTACATAGAAACTAGAAGCAGAAGTAGGCCATTCAACCCTTCGAGCCTACTCTGCCATTCATCTTGGTTAATCAGCAAATTCAATATCCTGATTCCCCCAGCTCCAAGAGCTATATCTAATTTCTTCTTGAAATCAGACAATGATTTGGCCTCAACTACATTCAGTGGTAATGAATTATTCACTGCCTTCTGGGTGAAAAAAATTCTTCTCGCTTCAGTTCTAAAAGATTTACCCTTATCCTCAAACTATGAGCCTTAGTTCAGGATTCCTCCACCTTTGGGGACATTCTTACTGAATTTACCCTAACTCTGCTAGAATTTTATAAGTTTCTATATCCCCTCTCACTGTTCAGAGGGGGGATGGGAACCTGAATTGTTGTGCCAGTATACAGGAGGATGTGAATAGGGAGGTCACGGATAAGGTTTCTAGATCGCAGCAGTATAGTTGCAAATGGGAGGGTGGTTTGAAATGTGTATGCTTTAATGTGAGGAGCATACGCAATAAGGTGGATGAACTTGCAGCCTGGATTGGTGCTTGGGACTTCGATGTTGTGGCCATTTCAGAGACGTGGATAGAGCAGGGGGAGGAATGGTTGTTGCAGGTTCCGGGGTTCAGATGTTTCAGTCAGAGCAGAGTGGTGGTAGAAGAGGGGGAGGAGTGGCATTGTTAGTTAAGGACAGCATTACGGTGGCAGAAAAGACGTTTGATGTGGACTTGTCTGCTGAGGTAGTGTGGGCTGAGATTAGAAACAAGAAAGGAGAGGTCACACTGTTGGGAGTTTTTTATAGGCCTCCAAAAAGTTCCAGAGAAGTAGAGGAAGGGATTGCAAAGTTGATCCTGGATAGGTGTGAAAGTAACAGGGTAGTTGTAATGGGGGACTTTAACTTTTCTAATATCGATTGGAAAAGCTATAGTTCAAGTACGTTAGAGGGGTCAGTTTTTGTTCAATGTGTGCAGGAAGGTTTCATGACTCAGTATGTAGATAGGCCAACAAGAGGTGAGGCTATATTGGATTTGGTACTGGGTAATGAACCAGACCAGGTGTTAGACTTGGAGGTGGGTGAGCACTTTGGTGATAGTGACCACAATTCGGTTACGTTTACCTTAGTGATGGAAAGGGATGGGCACATACCGAATAACAGTAGTTATAGCTGGGGGAAAGGTAATTATGAGGCTATTAGGAGAGATTTAGGATGCATAGGGTGGAGCAAGAAATTGCAAGGGCTGGGGACATCTGAAATGTGGAGCATATTTAAGGAACAGCTTCTGCATATCCTTAATGAATATGTACCTGCCAGGCAGGGAGGAAGTGGTCGAGTGAGGGAACATGGTGTACTAGGGAAGTTGAATCTCTGGTGAAGAGGAAAAAGGAGGCTTATACAATGATGAGACGTGAAGGCTCAGTTAGGGCAATAGAGGGCTATAAATCAGCCAGGAAGGAGCTAAAGAGGGAGTTGAGAAGAGCTAGAAGAGGACACGAGAAGTCTTTGGTGGATAGGATTAAGGAGAATCCTAAAGCTTTTTACAGGTATATAAATAATAAAAGATTGGTTAGGGCAAGATTAGGGCCAGTCAGGGATAGCAGTGGGAAGTTGTGCGTGGAGCCTGAGGAGATAGGAGAGACACTGAATGAGTATTTTTCGTCCGTATTCACGCAGGAGAAAGACAGTGTTGTCGGGGAGAATACTGCGATACCAGGTTGTAGACTGGGTAGGATTGAGGTTCATAAGGAGGAGGTGTTAGCGAATCTTGAGGGTATGAAAATTGATAAGTCCCCTGGGCCAGATGGGATTTACCCTAGGATTCTCTGGGAGGCTAGAGAGGAGACTGCAGAGCCTTTGGCTTTGATCTTCATGTCGTCGTTAGCTACAGGTATAGTGCCGGAAGACTGGAGGATGGCAAATGTTGTCCCTTTGTTCAAAAAGGGGAGTAGGGACCATCCTGGAAATTATAGACCGGTGAGCCTGACTTCTGTTGTGGGCAAGGTCTTGGAAAGAATTATAAGGGATAGGATTTATAAGCATCTAGAGAGGAATAAATTGATTAGGGATAGTCAGCACGGTTTTGTGAAGGGTAGGTCGTGCCTCACAAACCTTATTGAGTTTTTTGAGGTGACCAAAGAGGTAGATAAGGGTAAGGCAGTTGATGTAGTGTATATGGATTTTAGCAAAGCGTTTGATAAGGTTCCCCATGGTAGGCTACTGCAGAAAGTGCAGATGCATGGGATTGAAGGTGATTTAGCAGTTTGGATTAGGAATTGGCTAGCTGATAGAAGACAGAGGGTGGTGGTTGATGGGAAATATTCAACCTGGAGTGCAGTTACAAGTGGTGTACCTCAAGGATCTGTTTTAGGGCCACTGCTGTTTGTCATTTTTATAAATGACCTAGATGAGGGTGTAGAGGGTTGGATTAGTAAATTTGCTGACGATACCAAAGTGGGGGGAGTTGTAGACAGCGAGGAGGGATGTTACAGTTTGCAGAGGGACATAGATAGGTTGCAGAGCTGGGCCGTGAGGTGGCAAATGGAATTCAATACGGATAAGTGTGAGGTGATTCACTTTGGTAGGAATAACAGGCATATGAAATATAGGGCTAATGGAAGGACCCTTAATAGTGTTGTCGAGCAGAGGGATCTTGGGGTACAAGTACATAGCTCTTTGAAAGTTGGCACCCAGGTTGATAAAGTTGTTAAGAAGGCGTACGGTGTGTTAGCTTTTATTGGTAGAGGGATTGAATTTAGGAGCCGTGAGGTTATGTTACAACTGTACAAAACTCTGGTGCGGCCGCACTTGGAGTATTGCGTACAGTTCTGGTCGCCGCATTATAAGAAAGATGTGGAAGCATTGGAAAGGGTGCAGAGGAGGTTTACCAGGATGTTGCCTGGTATGGTGGGAAGGCCTGATGAGGAAAGGCTGAGGGACCTGAGGTTATTTTCATTAGAGAGAAGAAGGTTACGCGGTGACCTAATTGAGGCGTATAAGATGATCAAGGGATTGGATAGGGTGGATAGTGAGAGCCTTTTTCCTCGGATGGTGATGACCAACACGAGGGGACATAACTTTAAATTAAGAGGTGGTAGTTATAGGACGGATGTCAGAGGCAGGTTCTTCACACAGAGGGTGGTGAGGGCGTGGAATGCCCTGCCTGCAGCAGTTGTGGACTCGCCTACTTTGGGGGCATTCAAATGTTTGGTGGATAGGCATATGGATGATATTGGAATAGTTTAGGTTAGAGGGTCCACTGGCCGGCGTGACATCGAGGGCCGAAGGGCCTGTACTGCGCTGTAACGTTCTATGTTCTATGTTCTATAAACCCCTAACTAACTTTGTCTCTCCTCACAGGACAAACCTGCCATCTCAGGAATCAGCCTGATGAATCTTTGCTGTACTCCCTCTATAGCAAGGACACTAAAATTGCACAGAATAGGTGTGTCCTTCTCAAAACTTTATCCAACTACAGCAAAAATCCCTAACCCTATATTCAAATTCTCTTGCTATGAAGGCCAACATACCATTTCCCTTCTTTACTGCCTGTTGTACCTGCACACTTACTTTCAGTGGCTGATATATGAGGTCACCAACATCTTGTTGAGTACCTGCCTCCCTTAATTTATATCCATTCAAATAATAATTTATTTTCCTATGTTGCTACTAAACTGGATAACCTCACATTTATCCTCATTATACTGTACCCGCTAAGCAGATGCTCACACTCTTGGCCTGTCCAAATCATATTGAAGCATGTCTGCATCTTCCTCACAGCTCACCCTACCACCCAAATTTGTATCATATGCAAATTTGGAGGTAATACATCGGTTGGTACTAATTCGATCAATTGAATGGCCTCCTTCCTCATTGTCGCAATTCCATGATATCATTAAGATACATGAAAGAGAATGCTGATATTTTTCCTCCTTTTCTACTCTTAAAAAATGATTCACCAGTCCTCTGTGTCCTTATTTCCATGCCCCTATCCTGACAACTAGATGGGAAGATGGAAATCTCCTTGCATAAGAGGGGACTTCCAGATTCTATCAGTTCATGGTAGAATTTATCAGCGTAACAAGATCTTAAGTCACCAAATTTGATTCCTTTAATCAAAACTGAAATTTCAGATCAGAGATCTTACCAGCCACAATGGATTCTTATTCCATGAGATCTCTGAAATATTTATTTATTTTGATGGATGAAAATTCTCCCAGAGACAAATTCATTTCCAGACATAGACAAATTAGTCTAATGAGTTTTGCTGAAGGAGATAAATAATGATAAAGAAACAATTACTGCTTCCCCAGCCATCATAGTAAACTAAACTACAACTTTGAAATGATTGCTAATTAAAATGTTCAGTTAAATCAATAACTGATGAAGAAAATGGTTAACAATGGTTGAGATGGGTGCCAACCCATGGCTCAGTTTGCAGCATCCTTGCTTTTATGTCTGAAACTTGTGCATCCGAATCCACAACTTGAGCAAAAAAGTGTAGGTTGATGTTTCAGTGCAGAGCTGAGAAGGTGTTGCATTGCTGGAGGTGCTACCCTTCAGCTGTGACATTAAGCCACGGTCCCCTCTGCCTTTTCAAGTGGGTATAAAACTTCAATGAAGAAAAGGAGAGTTAACTCTGGTGGCCTGACCATTATTTATTCCTCAATCCGTACCAGAAAAGCAGGTTATCGGGTTATTACCACATTTGCACTTTGTGGGAGTTGCTACGCGCAAATTGGCTGCCTGGTTTCACATATTTGAATAGTGACTGCATTTCAAAACGGCTGTAAGCCTCTTGGAAACATCCTGAGATTCTATATAAATGCAACTCTTTTTCTAAACATGAAACATTTCATTGGTATTCAAAGTCGATTTAGAAATTTTCAAGTCAGACACAACAGCTATCAACCGTGACTTCGTCCTCAGTTTTATTAAGTTGTGAATGTAAACTGACTCAGAACAGGATTGAGTATTCTTTGCTTAAGAACTTAGTAACTGGAAGGGAAAGAACGTCTTCATCCCTTCTGTCTGCATTTTGTTTGCAGTCACATACAAGAGCTCAAGCTATAGTTTGTTACCCCTCTATTATGAAATACCTCCCCAACAATGCTGTTAACAGAAATGTAGAATGTTACCTATACTTAATGAAGCATGCTTGGAAGGAACAAGGAGCTTTGGAACCATTGTTACCAAAGCTGTCTGCTACTAGGATTTGGGGGTCTGTCGTAGACTAATTGATGGAGATTGATTGCAATGATTAATCAAAAATTCCACTATTCTTTCATCATGTGACAACAGGATAGAAAGTGAATAGATTGACCTTGCTCTCTTTGTAGTGATCAATTTGTGTGTCCCAGAGTTGTACAGATAACTATATTCTTTTAAAGCACTGTACCTGCTTACCCTGTGGATATTTCAATTTGATTTGTGACATCCTATTATCACATTTTTCAATAGCAAGTGTCAGAAGAGAATGAATGCTGTTTTTTGACGTGTTTAATGTGTTAAGAATTTATAGAACTACAGTGCACTTTTGAATTAAACTGCTGTGTGCTGGTATTTAGTGCTTTACCCTTTTGATATGATATAGTGGGGTAACAGAAGCAGAAGAACTCAGCAGTACTACCAGCTTTCTTATGAAATTTAAATATGACATTATAAAATTACATAAAGACCTCAATGGGTCACATCATGTATTATCCAGAGTATGACACCAATAAATCATTATGCATAAAAGGGATCACACTATGCCTAATTTATAATGTTTCGGGCTGTCAAAGTTCTCAGTATAACAAATTTTTGATGTAGGTACACAGTTGGGAATGCAATAAATATTTTAAAAATCACTGTAGAATATTGTTTAGTAACAACTTTATTGCATGGAAGAGTGGTCTGAAATGTACTGAATGCTCCTTTATGTCTCAGCAAATTAGATTCAATCAAGTTATGAAAATGTCCAGTATACAAACCTCATCACTATGTAAGTTAGACCTATAGCAGTGCAATAAAATGGTATTAGGCTTATGCCCAAGTTTTTATATCACAATAAACAATATAAAGGTCTGGCTTATAAATGAAATTTTATTCTGACTGACCTACTACTTTTGGGTCAGTGCAGATTTCAGAAGAAATTGAAATACCTGAGGGTTAGTGATCCATTGGTCACAGAGGAATATTTTGTTTGCTTGAGGGTAAAGATTTTGAAAATGTAGAACATATCTAACAAATTTAATTACACGCTTCCAAAAGAGGTGACTAGGTGTGTAGATGAAGGCAGTATAGTTGATGTAGCCCACATGATTTCAGTAAGACTTTTCATAGAATCCCTATAGTGCAGAAAGAGGCCATTTGGTCTATCGAGTCTGAACCTGCTCTGGAATAGAGAATCTTACTCAGGTCCAATCACAACTCCCTCCTAAGCTACACATCTTGGGACACTAAGGGGCAGTTTAGCATGGCTAGTCCACCAATCCTGTGCATCTTGGGAAATAACAGTCTCCCAGATGGGGATGGTAATCTTGTTGGAGCCTCCTGCCATCATAAGGATATATTATTGCTGAAGAGCTATTTAAATGCATAATCCCTTTATTGAAGAGGTCAGATGACTCCAGGGCAGGTGAATCAGATGCTTTACACCATAGGCATAGTGTTTTTCACATGGAGAACAATTTTTTCTAAGTCCCTGAAAATTGTGGCCTGGATCGCGCTGCTGAGACCAATGGGAATAACAACTAATAAAGTCCAAAAATGACAATCATTCCCTCGGAAAATTTTGTCCGGCATTTTTATAAGCACTTAGTGCACTGCATTTCTAACGTAGACTGAGTGCATTGCTTTAATGGTCCGAACAAGCTGGGTGACCAATATAATAATTCTTCTACGGACAATTCTGAACATTTAGATTATAAAATTTGGTAATTTAAACCGACAGAAGACTCGTTGTTCCTTTCTGTTTGATTTGTAGAAAACTGGTCGTATCATTGTTTACACAACTTGATTGCTTGCTGTAAGGAACGAGAATAAGCATTGGCCAGCAATCCTCACCCTAAATTATTTTATACATTTAATAAGATAAGGGATTAGTTTCACAATTGTGCTATTATCAAGAAGAACTGAAATACAGTAGCCAATATAGACACTGACATTGTAAAGTATCCTTCATCAATGTCATCATCCTTCAGTCGATAATAACAGCGTAAATTGTTAAAATTTGTCTTTTTACATTTTTGGTCAATTTTGTGCTTAATGTGAAAATATCAACCTGAAACAATACAATTGTTGCTATTGCTTGTAACCATCCATTAATGAACTTTTCTTGATTAGACATAACATAGATTCGATAGGAGTGAGAAGGTCTTATGGTGCAGAGGGTAGCAGACCTCACTCTGAGCGAGAAGCTCTGGGTTCAAGTCTCATCCCAGGACTTAATTGTGAAGGCATATGTGTCCATAATATGTTCAAACAAGCTGAACAGCAACACTTAATACATAAAATCATAGAATCCCCACAGTACAGAGGAAGCTATTCAGCCCATCAAGCTTGCACCAAATCTTTGATAGGGCATCCCGCCCAGGTCCTATTCCCACAACCCCACATGTCCATCCCACTAATAAAAAAGCTACCTGGGGTGGAACATTTAAGATGTGAAGAGAGGTTGGATACGTTTGGGTTGTTTTTGTTGGAGCAAAGAAGACTAAAGGGGTGACTAGATCGAGGTGTACAAAATTATGAGAGACATAGACAAAGTGAATAAGGAGAACTATTCCCTATGTGGAAAGGTCAGTCATAAGGAGGCATAGATTCAAGGTGAGGAATAGGAGGTTTAGGAGAGATTTGAGGAAAAAGGTTTTTACCCAGAGGGCGGTAATGGTCTGGAATGTGCTGCCTGGGAGGACGGTGAAGCGGGGTGGGGGGGTTGCCTCACATCTTTTAAAAAGTATCTGGATGAGGACTTGACATATCATAACATTCAAGTGTTGGCGGACGGGATCAGGTGGGAGTTTCTAATGTGTTGGTGCAGACTGAATGGGCCAAGTGTCTCTTTTATGCTTTATGATACTATGATTTTATGGTTCTATGATAATTCCCCTAAACTATACATTTTGAGAGACTAGGAACAATTCAGCATGGCCAATCCACCTAAGCTGCACATCTTTGGACTGCGGGAGGAAACCAGAGCACCAGAGGAAACCCAGGCAAACATGAAAAGAACTTGCAAACCCCACGCAGTCACCCATGGCCAGAATTGAACACATGTCCCTGTTACTGTGATACAGCAGTGCAAACCATTATGCCACTGTGCTGCTCTTCCAATATCTACAAATGATGAGTATTGAGAGCAAGGAAGGTCACTAATCAAGAAAATAGGAGCAGACCTTTCAAGGCTGCTCTGCAATTCTTTATGATCATGGCTGCTTATTCATGTGGTAAACATTGGGTAGTTCTCATCATTGTAAGCTTTGACAGCTAGATAAATAGACTCTCATGATTTTTCCAGCTTATTCATGAACTCATCAGACTCTGGCAAAGACTTGAAGTAAGCCATGTTCTGCTGCATCATCACATCATCGTGATGCCTCTGAAGGAAGATATGAACTGTGATATGGCTTTAGGAACATTCTAGACATTAAAATAAGCAAACTGCAGATATTTGTAAATCTCCCGTTTTTTTGAAGTCCTCCAGAGTTTCCCTGCTGGGCTGAGACTGCCAGAAAGTGGGTCAGCCCTGCTTATAGCCTGATCCCATTTCTCCAAGTCATGTGATCGAAAGACATTTGAACCTCTATCATCAATATCCATTGCTCCAGGTTTCAACATGAGTGCAAAAGATTGTTTTGCCACAGTAACTTGGACCCATTGTGCGGGCACTTGATTGAACGACTGGTGTGAGTTACATCGATGCCAACAGTATGGGGTTTAATTGCCCATTCCAGACAGGGTGGGTTTGGAAGCTGCCTCCTCACCCAACCTGCAATGGGCACATGACACTGTGGGTCAGACCCACCCTCATCTCAGAAATTTGAAGAAATTATAGTTTGTTATCCTCAACTTCTATCTCTCCACCATTGTATAGCTCCTACATTTTCTGTACACTGTTACACTGCTTATCGTGGATGACAAGCAATTTTCTTCTCCAGTTTAACTTTAGGAAGACCAAATCCATCATCTCTGGTTCACTCCACACAAAATAGAGCCTACGAAGCACAAATCTTAAATTTATTAGTTGTATTGGGCTGTGAAATAGCTGATCTACTCCCCACAATTATTTTATAAATATTGGATTGATAGAAAACATGATGAGGAAAATTTATAAAGACTGGCATAATAATTGCCTTTCTCTGCATGTTTAGATTTGCTTCTGAAAGTGAAAAATATCCTATTACACTACGCAGCCTCTTCATCTGGTTATAACACATACAAATATGAGGATACTGAGACTTGGACACTTACTTAATCTCCATGCTCTCTCAGCTTGAAAGAATCGAAGAAGGTCGATGTTTTGTTTTACAATAATCATATTAAACATTGCAAACTAGCTCCACAATTCAATTCCTGGTTCATTAGCCAGAACTGAAAAAGAAATTGAAGGATGTCTGCGGTAATGGTGGATTAGCACTTTGGGTGCTCACATGATAGCAATCAATTTGTACTCATTGCATGAAGTGACAGCAGGAAGACAACTCAAGATCATACAGAAGGTGCATACGAGACAGCAAAAGGGATAACCTTTCAGGATATATTTAGGATATGTTCACTTATGCCTTCTATTCCTTAGCGTTACCAATTTTTACCACAGTCTTCTTTCAGTTCATTTTATTTCTTAATAATTTTTCAATTATATTGCAGGTTTTGACATATTTTTTCTCAGGTTACTTGCATATCTTAATAGCACAAACAGAAAAGATGTTGTCTTAGGTCATGCACCTTATTGGGTTTGTAGTGATTAGGTAAAGAAAAGCTGAATGGCTCCCCCCTTTTCCCACTTCTCATTTGACATATCTTTTTCTTCAAAAGGATATGCTTGCCAATTCTGCAAGGATTAACTGTTTACAAGCTGTGGCTGTATAATACAAAAACAGACAAGTTGATTTTAGTTTTTGTTTTGAAAATAGAATAGTATTCATTGTATCCAGGTCTAAGCAAAATAACAAAAACACTCCAAGTTTCACATGCACACACACTCACAGTTCACAAATGTTTACCAATAAGTTACAAAGAAGGAGGATTGATGAATCAATATTTTAAAGTCCAATACAGTACATCCTGAATTAATTCTGAGCTCAATGGCCCTTCTAGTTATAGATCTGCTATTCTGGATACTGTAGCTGTTGGGGTAGGGATCTTTAAATGTCTGTCCTTGCCACATAGATAGTTAAACAGTAGATAGTGTTGGAACTTGCAACCCTCAGAGAACTCTTATCACCGAGGTGATGGAAGTGATTCTCCCAAAAATGCTGAATTGGCAGGAAAACTAGTCTAGATCATGACTGTTTCTTCAGTGCAACTTCACACCTGAATCTTCCCACTCTGCAATGCAGAATCACAATTGTGAATACCATTTAAAGCTCAGGGGGTGGGGTCTATTCACACCAAAAATTGGTAGGAAGAACGGGAACCCACACATAGGTACATTGCTGGGAGATTGCAGAAAATCCAGAGCACTGCCATCCAACCTCCACAGACATCGCTGGCCTCATCGCTGGCCCGCACAACCCCCTCCTCCCCAAACATCGCTGGCTCCCCTCCCCCATACAGACATTGCTGGCCCCCTTCTCTCATATGGACATCACTGTTCCTCCCCCCACCCCAGACACAGACATCGCTGCCTGCTCACTCCATGCCCTTGAACATACTGACCTCACTGCTGCCCTGCAGAGTGTGCATTGTACTGACATGCACAACCTCAGCTCGCAAGCATTCCCTCTCTTGAATAGGAGCCCTGCGTATTGCACCCCTCCCTCCCCGACATAGCAGCCTATTAAATAAAAGCCAATCAGCACCCCGCGGAACGCATGACACTCAACTGAAAACAGCTTTCAAAATCTCTCACGAGTATTTGTTGCCAACTAACTCTTGGCTGGCAAAACTCACTGCACCAGCACTCCCCTAATAGCCAGAGCTGTATAGAAGCTGCTGGAATGGACACACAGCCAGTCATGGTACAAGATGTCTACGTGCAAACCAGTGCCCAGATTCACAGAGGCCGACCAGGAGCATCTGCTAGATGCCATGGAGGAGAGGCATGAGTGGATCTTCCCAGGCCAGGACCCTCAGCCAAAGGAGTACTGTGAGAGGAGGTGGCAGAAGTGCTGAATGCCGGGTGCCTGACACCATGCTCTGGCAGACAGTGTCAGAAAAAAATGCATATCTTCATACTCAGCAAAGGTGAATGAGCACCCCACTTAGAACTCCAAACATGCTTGGCACAGATCTCAAACTCTGCTCAAACACCTGAAGGGCATGCAACAAGTTACTCTTCCCCCACGAACAGAATCTAACTTCTCCTCCACAAGTATCTTTTAGTGGTGACCGCTTTCCCCCAAAACTGCCAGCACAACACCCGAGTTACAGGCATGCTTTGCACATCATGCACTGCAATACATTAATGCTTGCTATCCATCTTATGTTCCCACAGGAGAAGAACATTCACAACGTGGTTGAGATGACTACAGTCTGACGGTGGTGTGCCTGACCTGCAGCAGCTAACCAGCATCGAAGAGCATGCCATGGAGCTGGTAGGGGGTGATGGGGCATCCCGAATGGTCTCTGACAGTCAGGTTGGCGTCCACATGCAAGTCGGCAGAAGCATACCCTCAACCTAGGTCACCACTGGATGCCTGAAATGAGCAGCAGGCGTAAATATTCAGGTCAGCTGTAACCTTCACGTCAACAGGCTGCCCCTCGTCTGAGCTGTCAGGTGTGGAGAACCTCACAAAGATGTCACACCATCGTCTTGGGGAGCCACAGCCAATAATGGCACATTTCCTCCGAGATAGCCTTAATGAATTGCAGGGCCTTAGCTTTGACAACTCTGTCTTAAGAACATAGGGACATAAGAAATAGGAGCAGGAGTAGGCCATCTAGCCCTTCGAGCCTGCTCTGCCATTCAACACGATCATGGCTGATCTGAAGTGAATCATTTCCACTTTCCCACTTTCTCCCCATCACCCTTAATTCCCTTTCTATCAGAAATCTATCTACGCATGACTTGAATATATTCAATGAGACAGCCTCTACTACTTCAATGGGCAGAGAATTCCAGAGATTCACCACCCTTTGAGTGAAGAAGTTCTTCCTCAACTCCATCCTAAACTGTTCCCCCCCCCCCCCCCATTTTGAGGCTGTGCCCTCTAGTTCTATTTTCCTTTCTAAGTGGAAATAAATTTCTCTACCTTTACCCTATCTAGTCCCTTCATTATCTTGTAAATCTTTATAAGATCCCCCCTCAGCCTTCTAAACTCTAACGAGAACAGGCCCAGTCTATTCAATCTCTCTGCAAAAGCTAACTCCCTCAACTCTGGTATCAGCCTGGTGAGCGTTCTCTGCACTCCCTCCAAGGCCATTATATCCTTTTGCAAATAAGGGGACCAAAACTGCACACAGTACTCCAGCTGCAACTTCACCAGTGCCTTGTACAGTTGCAGCAAGACCTCCTACTTTTATATTCTACCCCCCTTGCTATAAAGGCCAACATTCCATTCACCTTCTTGATCACTTGCTGCGCCTGCAGACTGAGTTTTTGCAATTCCTGCACAAGGATCCCCAGGTCCCTCTGCACAGTAGCATGCTGCAGCTTTTCACCCTTCAAATAATAATCCCTCCTACTATTATTTCAATCAAAGTGGATAACCCCACATTTGCTAACATTATACTCTATCTGCCAGGGCCTTGCCCACTCATTCAGCCTATTCACATCTCTCTGCAGACTTTCCCCACCCTCCACGCAATTCGCTTTTCCATTCATCTTCGTTTCATCAGCAAATTTTGTTGCCCTACACTCAGCCCCCTCCTCCAGATCATCTATGTAAATGGTAAATAGTTGAGGCCTGCGGCACTCCACTAGTCACCAACTGCCAACCAGAAAAACAACCATTGATTCCAACTCTCTGCTTCCTGTTAGACTACCAATCTTCAATCCACAGTTTTCTGTGCAACCTCTCAGGAGACTTCAACATATCCGCTTAGACAGTTTCAAAGATTTGGTTGATCTTTGCAGCAAAATCTTAACCATTCATTTCAATTCTGGAAATCAACAGCAGACAGCAATTGCTGTCACACACAGCCTCCCAAAAAGAAGTTCAAGCCAGGAGAAATTTGGATCAAATTTACCACCTTCTGACCCTCAGTGGCAGCCCCTTGTCTTCCTTCCTGAGGGATCGGTAGTGGCTGCTCCTGTGATGGTCTCTTCATGCCCACCACCTACTGAGCTGCCTCCACCTCCTCCTCCTCTGCTGCCACAATATTGGCCAGCTCCAAATCGAGATCCATCTGCACATTGGGGTTTGGAAAAAGCATAGAATGATGGATTACCACTGGCTGCATAGACACAACACCACTCCAATCCCTCACTTGGGTTAGTATCCCCACTTGTGGGTGCTGCAACACCACACAACTCATTGTACCATACATGACCTGATTAGGGTTGTGTGAGATTCACGTCAAAACAAATGCCGGCACAAGTTATGCAGGTTGGTGTGCAGCTGTGGGCAATACACATGCTTAAGCCATTTCCATGTGTGCAACTATAGCATCTGTTACAGGCATGTATTGCTGGTCCATGTCACAAGGCAGGGACAGACAGCAAAACAGTGACAGCAGATTCCATGCAGTCCATACCTGAACCTCTGCACCCAGCCTGGAGCAGTAGCTGCTTCATCTGGTTAGGCCTCAGTCAGCACATGATACACACCTCCCCAGTCCAGAACATCAGCACTCAGTCGAGTTCCTGACCACACCGTGTGATAAGGCAATGCCTCTGCAAAATTCCCTAGAACAGAAGGCTGAGCAGAACTTCTTGAGGGTGCCTTCCATACTGAGGTACAGCGCTGCTCTACAGGATCCCTTGAGAGTGCCTCCCACACTGAGCTACAGTGCTACCCTGGAGGGGAGGGCTGAGCAGGACTCCTTCAGGGAACCTCACCCAGAGAGCTGTGAGAAAATAGAAGTCCCCCCAGCCTCCTCATCCGAGATATCATTGATCCTTGGGCCAGCTCCTGAAGACAACAAGAAGAAGGCATCTCCAGGGCCTGCCTGAAATATACCCCGCATCCCACCAGCAGCACACAGTTCAAATCTGCCACGCTAGGTTAAGACATTTAGATACCTATTCTGATTTGGACCCAAGTGACATCACACCAAAGAGGTGGTGGGTGTAAACATGGGTGGAGATTGCCGTGTCATAGAACATAGAACATAGAACATTACAGCACAGAACAGGCCCTTCGGCCTTCGATGTTGCGCCGACCAATATAAAAAGCAATGCCCCTCCAAAACTAAACCATTCCCTTCTCTTCCATATACTTATCAACTAACCTCTTAAACGCAACCAAACTTGGCACATCTACAACTGCTGCAGGCAGGGCATTCCACTCCCGAACCACCCTTTGGGTAAAGAACCTACCTCTGATATCCGTCTATAACTATCACCCCTTAATTTAAAGCTGTGTCCCCTCGTGCTAGCTTTCTCCATCCTAGGAAAAAGGCTATCACTGTCCACCCTATCTAAACCTCTAATCTTCTTATATGTTTCGATCAGGTCCCCTCTTAGCCTCCTCCTTTCTAACGAAAACAACCTCAAATCCCTCAGCCTCTCCTCATAAGACCTGCCCTCCATACCAGGCAACATCCTGGTAACCCTCCTCTGTACCCTCTCCCATGCCTCCACATCTTTCTTATAATGTGGGGACCAGAACTGCACACAATACTCCAAGTGCGCCCGCACTAGAGTTTTGTACAGTTGCAACATGACGTTGCGGCTCCGAAATTCAATCCCTCTACCAATAAAAGCCAAGACTCCATATGCCTTCTTAACAACCTTCTCGACTTGACTACCTACTTTCAGGGATCTATGCACATACACACCAAGATCCCTCTGTTCACCTAGACTACTAAGAATCCTACCATTTGCCCTATACTCTACACATTTATTATTTCTGCCATTGTGCATTACCTCACACTTTTCCACATTAAACTCCATTTGCCACCTCTCGGCCCAGCTCTGCAACTTGTCCATGTCCCTCTGCAAACTATAACACACCTCTTCACTATCTACCACTCCACCGACTTTAGTGTCATCTGCAAATTTACTAATCCATCCTTCAATACCCTCATCCAGATCATTTATAAAAATTACAACAGCAGGGGCCCCAAAACAGACCCCTGAGGTACACCACTTGTCACCAAACTCCAAGATGAATATCTCCCATCAACCACCACCCTCTGTCTTCTATCTGCTAGCCAATTCCTAATCCAATTAGCTAAATCACACTCTATTCCATACATCTGCATTTTCTGCAGAAGTCTTCCATGGGCCACCTTATCAAACGCCTTACTAAAGTCCATATATACCACATCAACCGCCTTACCCCATCCACCTCCTTAGTCACTTTTTCAAAAAACTCAATGAGGTTAGTAAGGCACGACCTACCCTTCACAAAACCATGCTGACTATCTCCAATCAATTCATTACTCTCTAAATAACTATAAATCCTATCCCTAATTATTGTCTCCAACACTTTGCCCTTTGACACTTTGACAGTGTCGATCCTGATAATGGCATGCTCTGGTATGGAAAGTAATGCAGATCAGAGGCACGCCAGTTTTCTAAATGATCCAGGCAGCGCCATATTTTTCCAGTAGGGAGAGGTGCATGGGTCGTAAACACTTGCGAGGAACCCGCAAAATGGACGACACCATGAAACCATTGTCAATTGTTGTAAAAACCCATCTGTTTCTCTAATGCTGTCTAAAGAATAAACTCTACCTGATTTGGCTTACAAGCGACTCCAGGCCCACAGCAATGTGATTGACTCTTAAAATGCCCTCTGAAATAGCCCTGTGAGCTAGTTCAAGGGCAATTAGAGATAGACAATAAGTGCTGCCCCCACCAGGGATGCCCACAGCCTGTGAATAAATAAAATATAAAGTTGCATTTCGATGTCGAATCAGTGTTGACTGTACTAATTGCTCATTTCATTCTGTAACTTTCACATCTAACACACACAGATGTACTCTCTTGATGCAGTTCCAGTTACCTGAATAGCTTTTCCTTAACTCAATCCAAGATGCAGAAGAGTATTAGGCTGCATGAGACGAACGTCAAAAAATATTGTAGAAAATCCTTACTTGATGGCATGGAATGCAATTGCCTGAAATTGCTGGTACCTTAACAACAAAGGGAATCTTCATTGCCTTGGGTGAATTACATTTGATAGAATATGAACTGAAATATTAAGAGATGAAAGTGAACTGTACAATATGTCCAGATTGCATTGAAATCAAGAACATTATGAGCATTGCAGGTTCTATCGGCTATGGAAGTTAGCGACCATAAGTCCAATTTTAACTTTGCATCATAGCAAAACTTGTTTCCTGAAACTGGTAATGGGTACATTAAATTTTAACTACCCATTGAATAGCAGAAAACTTGGGAAACTACAAACAATAAATCTTGCTGATATTGCTTAGATTTTATCATCTGATATGTGTAGATATCATCATGCATTAAGATGCAGGAGACCATATAGTACAAATGAAGGTAACATCGTAGCATAACATCTAACACAATATTTTTAAAAGTACTTATATAAGCAACACAATAAAATCTTTGTAGAGAAGGAGGCCATTTATCCAATTATATCAGTGCTGGTTCTCTGAAAGACAGTTTAGCTTATTCCCCTATCCTTTTCTCAGATATCTCTGCCTGTAAATTTCTAAGTTCTGTGAGATTGTAATACTGTGGAGAATCTGTAATATTGATTACTTTGCACAACTTACACACCAGAATGGAACAATCAGACCTTTGCAAAAAAACCTATCAGACAGCTGTGATAGATTTTGTGTCTATTCAGAATCATTTAAGTCACAAAGGAAAACAAGTTAATTATTTTTAAGGCATGAATATCTGTATTTTTGTTTGTGCACACTTCACTTACAAAATGCTTTATCTATTGGTGTAATGAAAATTACTTATGTAAACTTGTAACATTGCAGTTACATTAATAGTGATATTGTAGGGCTTTATTTGTGATTCACAATTCCTGTCAGTACTCTAGAGAAAATCTCACCCTCTGATCATGCATTGTTCACTAAATTCAAATGAACAATCAAAATATAACATATAAATAAGGGCAACATATAACATAGTAAATGAGGCTTGAAATATGTCTGTGTGCTCATTGCAATTATATCCTATCCTGCAATACTGTATCACATAAAGACTGCAAGTGGATTTCATCTCTTGAGGGTAATATCTCTTGATAGCATTAATTGAGCAAACTCAACAAAATCATTGGAAGATCTTAAAATTGTATCTAAAATGTACCCAAATCATCTCTCGAATTTGTCACCTACCTGTATTTTAATTGTCTAAAATAACCACGACGGAGATAATTTGCACCTTCCATTCTGAGTA
Organism: Sphyrna mokarran; assembly: GCA_024679065.1. Lineage (NCBI taxonomy): Eukaryota > Metazoa > Chordata > Chondrichthyes > Carcharhiniformes > Carcharhinidae > Sphyrna > Sphyrna mokarran. The sequence continues at coordinate 70,009,697 of JAGIQG010000011.1, read as the reverse complement.
GCATTTCACAACTGTTATAGGAGCCACCAATTTACTTCCTGGAATAACATAAAAATCAGCATACTTGGATAACATGCTGAAGTTGACACAATCAGATTATCATCAGGCAGTGAAAGTGAAAATGAGGCTCTTTTTGTTTGGTTCTCATTTAGTGGCTGAAATATTGGACCTATAATGTGAATAAATCCAATCAATCAATTTATTTTTTTCAAAGTTATTGTTCAACAACTAATAAGTTCCACAAAACCGGCGTTCCAACCACTTCTATCCTCTTAGTGAATGGATGTGCAGAGGAATTGGACATTTGCGATGAAAAGGAAGTGATTAGTGAAATTTGTTAAAGTGATGGAGGATATCAATAAAGTTCTCAGTATAAAAGGGAAGAGACTGAACAAGGGAGAAATAAATAAAGTTGAGCGAAAGGAAGAAATCAGCTCAGTGGGCTAAAAACAGAGTGAAATGAGTGGTCTTTTCAAGTCTTTGTGTAGTTTTGTTTCCTCAAGGACATACAACTGAAACCAAACTAGACTAATTTTATCCTAAATAAAAACAAAAAGTGTCATAAAAAATTCAACAAGATCTGGCAATATCTAAGGCAAGAAAAACCGTTCACTTTCAGTTTTTTAAAACATTACTGCTGTTTCTCTCTCCACAGATGCTGCCAGACCTGCTGTGTTCTTCTAAAACTTTCAATGTTTATTTCAGATCTCCAGCATCCACAGTGTTTCCCTTTGAACTTCATCTGAACTGTTTAGCCAAAGGCATATAGTGAAGTTTGATGGTACTAAAGTTTTTCTTTGTGCAGAGGTTTGGATTACACTGCTCAGTTTTTACAACTGAGTTGAAAAAGATAAGACTCCAGTTAAGAAATTGTGCTTGAGGGAAAGCAATAAATCATAGAAATCAATGGCCACGATTTTCCAGCCACATTGCACCTGGCACAGATTGCACTAATCCGGGAAAATTACATATGGGCCCAAAGACAGGACACGGAATTCTCCAGCTGCACTGGTCTAAAAGCTGGAAATTCCCACCTGACTATCAATGGGGTCTCACATTGTCTGCAACCCGCCCACTAAAATTCCAACGGTGGACAGGATGAGAGAATTCTGGACGGGGTTTGCGATCTTTCCTGCCCTGTCTGCTGGCACAAACAGGATCTCGCCCATAATGGCCTCGAGGCTGATTAGCATGAGATTGACTTAATAGCAATCTCATTAGTCGGTTTGACACACAATCATCCCCCTTCCCAGAATTTTTCCACCAATCTTCTCTCTCTCTCTCTTTTACTATGAACTAACTTTTCCTGCGGAAATAAGAAGAGATCACCGAGGGCCTGACAATTGGAAGGCCCAATTTGGGGAGACAGTATGTAGCATACGGTAGCACTGCATCCGGATAGGGAGGGATTCTGAAGAGGAGTGCCAGAGGGATTTGAGGAAAATGCAGGGGTGCAGGGTGGGGGGAGGTTACGGGGTATGGCAGGTGTAGAGGTCAGGGCTGAATGTCAGGGAGTGGATTGATGTAGGCATTTTAGATTTGACTGATGGGACTGATGCTAGGATGTGACAGATAGACACTTATCCTTGCACTTTGAACAGAGTCATTCACTTTCTTGTGGTATTGGATAGCAGTGCTCAGTGTCAGGCTGCTGGTACTGACTGCCACAGCCATCATATCCCAGACTGCATTTGTTCCTTGCTTCTGGGGTTGTCTACCCACTCAGGGTACAGGGTGCCCCGCCTCTGCTCCACAGTGTCAGAAACCATCTGTGTTCTGCCTCCAGTGAAGCATGAAGCTGCTGTCCATACTGCCATCCTCCTGGAATGACTGGCTATGAGTGCAGAGGGAGCCTTTAAATGTAGCTCCCCCTTGTTAATAGTACACAGTGTGAGCTAGTTCAGGCAAGCCACACACCTCGGGACAACATGCCAGCATGTTTCATGTGGAGATTCATTCAGTCGATTAAGTGCAGGACAATTGCAATCTGATTACTCCAGTGAATCTCACATGTTTTCTCTCCTGAAATGATATGTAGTCATTTTGTGGGCAAATTCTGCCCGTTATTTTCATTTTTCCCTCAGGAAACAACAGTAAATAGAATGTGCAAGGAAAGCTCAAATAAAAAGAGAACCACAGAGAGAGAAATAGAACATAGAACATAGAACATAGAACACTACAGCACATACAGGCCCTTCGGCCCACAAGTTGTGCTGAACACATCAAAAACCTACCCAGCCATAGACCTATCTATAACCCCCAATCCCATTGGATCCCATATACTCATCCAGAAGTCTTTTAAAAGACCCCAGCGAGTTCGCCTCGACCACCACCGACGGCAGCCGATTCCATTCACTCACCACCCTCTGAGTGAAAAACTTTCCCCTCGCATCCCCTCTGTACTTGCTTCCCTGCACCTTAAATCTGTGCCCTCTCGTCGCGACCATTTCAGCCCTGGGAAATAGTCTCTGAGAGTCCACCCTATCTAATCCTCTCAACATCTTTTAAACCTCTATCAGGTCGCCTCTCAACCTTCGTCTCTCCAGGGAGAACAGTCCCAGCTCCCTCAACCTGTCTTCATAAGGCATGCCTCCCAATCCAGGCAACATCCTTGTCAATCTCCTCTGCACCCTTTCAATAGCTTCCACGTCCTTCCTATAGTGAGGCGACCAGAACTGCGCACAGTACTCCAAGTGTGGTCTGACAAGGGTCCTATAAAGCTGCAGCATTACCTCCTGACTCCTGAACTCAATCCCTCAATGAATGAAGGCCAGTCCACCGTAAGCTTTCTTAACCACATCCTCCACCTGGGAGGCCGATTTGAGAGTCTTATGGACCCAGACCCCAAGATCCCTCTGCTCTTCCCCACAGCTAAGACTCCTACCTTTGATAGTGTACTCATTCATCCCGTTGGATCTGCCAAAATGGACCACAACACATTTATCCGCGTTGAAGTCCATCTGCCACTTCCCCGCCCAGTCTTGCATCCTGTCGATGTCATGCTGCAACTTCTGACATCCCTCCAGACCATCCACAACACCACCGACCTTCGTGTCATCGGCGAACTTACTCACCCATCCCTCCACTTCCTCATCCAGGTCCTTTATGAAAATGACAAACAGCAAGGGTCCTAGAACAGATCCCTGGGGCACTCCACTGGTGACCGACCTCCATGCAGAAAAAGAGCCATCCACAACCACCCTCTGCTTTCTGCAGGCAAGCCAGTTCTGGCTCCACAAGGCCAAAGCCCCTTGGATCCCATGGCCTCTCACCTTCTCAAGAAGTCTTGCATGTGGGACCTTGTCAAATGCCTTGCTGAAGTCCATAGAGTCCATAAAATAGGTCAGAAGTTCCCTATCCCATTGAAATAGTTTGAGTATAACAGGTATGAGTTAGAGCTGCTCATCTGTTCAGTATTCTATTTTTGCTCAATTAACCCGAAATTCAAACATAACCCTGCCTGCTCACCCTTGTTAACATTTGCTCCATTATTTACTTACCATTTTACAAAAGTTAGTTAAAGTTTATTTACTGGTGTCACAAGTAAGCTTACGTTAACACTACTGTGAAAAACCCCTAGTCACCATACTCTGGTGCCTGTTCGGGTACCGGTACACTAAGGGAGAATTTAGCATGGCCAATGCACCTAACCAGCACATCTTTTGGATTGTGAGAAGAAACCAGAGCACCCAGAGGAAACCCACACATTCAAGGGAAGAGTATGCAAACTCAAAACAGCTAATGACCCAAGCCGGGAATTGAACCCGGGTCCTTGGCGTTGTGAGGCAGCAGTGTTAAACACTGTGCAATGTCATTCTTCCCCTTACTGGACCTCTGTTGAGAAACGTATCAGCAATGGGTAAGTGGTAGCATGCTCACTCCTGAATTACAAGTTCCTGAGTTCACATCGCCTTTTTGCACTTGACCACAGAAATTCAGGTTGATGTTTCAATGTAGTCCTACCAGGAACATGGCACTATTTGGAGATGCTGCTATTTAGATGGAAGCCAAGCCCCATCTTGGGTGGACGTTAAATACCCATGACACTATTACAAAGAACAGCAGGAGAATTGTTCTCAGCATCCTCACTAATAATTATCCTTCAATCAACATCACAAAAATTGCTTTTCTGGTCTTTAACATTTTGCTATTTGTGGGAGCTGCTGAGTCCAAATTCGATACCACATTTCCTACATCATGACATTGGCTATAATTAATTTCAAAACTTCTGGTGATAGTGAGATGTGCTATATTAATACAAGTCTTTTTCTTTCAACTAAATTTGCAACATGACAGAACACAAGTATAAAATTGACAAATAGAGCTGAAAAAATTAAACATTTAAATTTGGTGGCATTTTGCATCATATAAGTGACCTGTTGAATAAAAACATTTGGTTTAAAGACATTTGGGAAACATATTTTGTGTGTGCATGTGCGTGCGTGTGTGTGCGTGCGCTAGCTGAAGACTGATATTTCAAGCAAAGGATAATATTTATGTTGCTGAGCCCAGAGCTCCAAGCTGACAATAATCAGGCCAATCCATTGTATCTGGAGTCAATTAGGCGCAAACCGCAGTGAAGGATCACAGGTACAAATTCCAGCTCACCGAAGGCTTAGCAGTGAAGGAAGAGTCTTCCTAATGCAGTGGTGCTGCATGAATGATAGCTTCAGCTCGAATTATAAATCCCCCAGAGAAGTGAAACATTTATCTTATAATCATACAGGCAACTAAGAACACTTTCTGGGGAGGAAGAAGAGAAAGAAAAAAAATAGCATAATTGAAAGTAAAAATTGAGGCAACATTTCAAAACTAGCTAATTGGTTTCGAAGCTCCATGGACTGTCTTGTGGAAATTAGGGATACTTTATAAATGTAGGCATTTTCTTGTCAATGTTCCAAATTCACAATTGGAGGTATGCCAAAATTACCTATAATGCAAAATACTTGACAATAGATGGTTTGTGAGGAGAAGCATGATATGGCACAACGGTTAACATTGCTGCCTCACAGCTCCAGGTGCCGGGTCCGATTTCCAGCTTGAATCATTGGTTATGCGGAATCTGCACTCTCTCCCCATGTCTGCGTGAGTTTCTTCTGTTGCTCTGTTTTCCTCCCACAATCTGAAAGACGTGCTGGTTAGGTGCATTAGCCATGTTAAATTCTCCCTCAGTGTATTGAATAGGCATTAGAGTATGGCAACCAGGGGATTTTCACAGTAATTTCATCACATCATAGAATCATACAGTATCTACAATGCAGAAGGAGGTCATTCAGCCCATCGAGTCCGCACCAATCACAAGCCCACCTAAGTCCTATTCCCCTAAACCCACATATTTACTCTGCTAATTCCCGTGACACAAAATCAATTTGGCATGGCCTATCAACCTAACCCACACATCTTTGGACTATGAGAGGAAAATGGAACTCCAGGAGTAAATCCATGCAAAGGGAGAATGTGCAAACTCCAAACAGTCACCGGAGGCCAGAATTATGCACAGGTTCCTGGCGCTGTGAGGCAGCAGTACTAACCACTGTGCCACCATGCCGCCCCATTGCAGTGTTAATATAAGCCTACTTGCGACACTAATAAATAGGGTGGCACTGTAGCACAGTGGTTAGCACTGCTCCTTCACAGTTCCAGGAACCTGGGCTCAATTCCCAGCTTGGGTTAATGTCTATGTGGAACTTTCATGTTCTCCTCCTGTCTGCATGGGTTTGCTCCCATTTCCTCCTACAGTCCAAAGATGTATGGGTTAGGTTGATTGGCCACGCTAAAATTGTGCCTTAGTGTCCTAAGATGCTTAGGTTACAGGGATTAGCGGGTAATAATATATAGGAATAACGGGGTAGGGCCTAGGTGGGATTATGGTCAGTGCAGACCCGATGGGCCGAAGGGCCTCTTTCTGCATAGCAGGGTTCTATGACGATTTAAACTTTAACAAAGTTTGTAAAGTGATAAGTAGATAATGGAGCAAATACTAACAAGGGTGAGTAACTGGGATTATGTTTGAGCATCGGGTTAATTGAGCCAAAATAGAATAATGAACAAATAGGGAATTCAGCTTTAACCCATTAGACTTCTGGGTTTTACTGATGCTGCATGAATAAGGGACAGGCAGGTAATTGTTCACAGGAGATGGGTTGGTGTTTTTAAGTATGATGTTGAGACTGGAAGCCTCCAACTCCCCAAACCATGACTGAAAGCCAAATTGGTCCATTAGGCTAACATCCAGGTGGGCAAACTTTTATTCGCACATTGTGGAGTCTAGACACTACATTATGTAGGGAATACCAGACTTGCAGGTTCCCCCAACATTATCATACTCACTGCATCTGCAAATAAAATAACCCCAACTATTACAAATATTATGTCTATAATGCCTATGTTTTCCAGTATTAAGAATGATATTAAGACTGCAATTAAAAATCAGTCATGATCTTATTGAATGAGTGATCAGGCTTGAGGGGCCAAGAGACTTATCTACTTCTGCTCCTAATTTTTATGTTCATATGTTGATATTTTATATTTTTCTTTGTGTTAATCACATGATATTTTGCTGCAGTATATTTGATGATCGAAATTGCTGGGCAAACTGCTGTTGTTATCAGATACAGGATTATCAATGACAACACCCCCAAAAATCTGAGCTGGAATTCTCTGTCTATTCCTGCCCTATCCCCACTGCCAGTGAGGATGGAGAATTCAGAGCTCAGCCAAAGCTCTGTTCAGTGCAGAGGCCCAGAGAATCATGCTTGCATGAAAGGCTGGAGAATCCTGCCCTCAGTTTTAAAGAAAAGCTGAATGCAGTTGCACAGCTTTTGTAACTTGCTAAAACTGATTACTGGGCTGGGCAAAGCAGTGTTAGAAATGCCAAGCTAACCTAGAGTTTCTAATTTATTTCACCGATCGAGGTAATGCTAAAATAATACCTAAATACACATTGCAAAATTATTGTAATTCATTGTAATTGTTAATTCATGGATGAATCACCTTTATTGTTTTATGTTACATACTGCAGTATTTTTTCTGCATATTAATTATAATTTATGTTTAGCCATATAGTTGCCTCATAAGGTAATTTTTTTCTAAGTTAATAACTGGATAATGAATCTATTTCAAGCGGCCTTTAATTAAAATAAAACCTTTTTGTCAGGTGTAAAATAAAAAATTGTCAGTCAACCTAGGACATCTCCATGTGGTATCACTTACGATTCTATGTGACTATGTCCTAAATAAAGATTAATTATGTGATGCCCCTCAACTAGAAATCCAAGATGAATTCTGAAGATTCAGTATTCGCAGTTCAGGTCTTTGTTCACTGATGACATGGCTTGTGTGAACAGAACGTTTGAACAAGGTAATTATTTTTTTGCTTACACTTCAGAGACGTGCTATTCAGTGGATGCTGTTTTTTTTTGATAAGTTAATGGAAAAGAGAGAGATCCTTGAGGTGTCAACTTGAATGCATTGTAGGTGGTTTGTTTTGTCCTGATTTAGATTAGTCCAATCTTTTTCCCATTTTATGTTACAAATCTTTAGTGAAACTGAATAATTTCCACTTTGTAGGTTTTGTAAGAAATCTAATTCATAAGTATTTACTTACTAAATTAATAAAAATATGTACATCTGTTTAGTCAGTATCATTATCCATTTTGATTTTTTTTTCTCTTTTATGGGATTTAGACATCACTAGTTGGGCTAACATTTATTGCCCATCCCTAATTGCCCTTGAAAAGACAACCACCTTCTTCAATGATTGCAGGGCATGTAGGTGCCATCACTTTTCTGTTGGGAAGGGAGTTCCAGGATTTTGAGCCAGTCACAGTGAAAGAACAGAGATATAGCTGCAAGTCAAGATGGTGTGTGGCTTGGAAGTGATGGTATTTCCATTCATCCGCTATCCTTGACCTTTTAGGTGTTGAAGTTCATGGGTTGGGAAGTTTTGTTGCAGGTGTCTTGTGAGTTGGTGCAGTATAACTTGTAAATGGTATACAATACTACCACTATGGTGCTGGAGGAAGTGAATGTTTAAAGTGTTGGATGGGTTATCAATTAAGTGGATTGCTTTGTTTAGGATTTTGTTGAGCTCTTTGAGTATTGTTAGAGTTATATCCATCCAGACAATTGGAATATATTCCATTACAATCCTGACTTCTGACTTCATGATGGTAGACGGGTTTTGGGAACTCACGGGATGAATTACTCATTGCAGAAGTTCCACCCTGTGAGTTGCGCTTGAAGCCACAGTATTCATTTGGCTGGTGCTGCTCAAAGGCAACTCCTAAGATATTGATAGTAGGGAATTCAGTGATGGTAATAAGATTGAATGTTAAGGAGGATGGTTAGTTTCTCTCTCGCTGGTAAGCATGCTGGCAGATGTTAATTGCCACTTAGAGCCCAAACCTGAATAGTGGCCAAATCTTGTTGCATATGGAAACAGAATCCTTCAACATCTGAGGATGCGCAAATGATGCTAAACATTACGTAGTCATCAGTGAACAGCCCCGTCTCTGACCTTATGCTGGAGGGAAAGCCATTGAACTGGTTTGACTTTTTGTAACATCATTTTTAATAGCAAGAAAACATACCAATACCAGCTCTTTTTTAAAAAAAAGTTAAATTATGAAGTAATTTTGTTTAAATAAATATTATAATAATTCATCATAAAATGTTAAGGCTGTCCTCACTGGTACAGTAACAATATGGTTTGGGTTCCATTCTCATTTTTGAACTGGTTGTTTTCCTTCTTCATCATTATTATTCTCACAACAATAACCATGTGCCTGAACAGGAACAACAGTTCCTCTGTTTGCATACATTTTATTGCTCATAAAAAATAGATTAACAACTCATAGTCGAGACTCAAATCATACTTAAAATGTTTTTCTTTCTCCAAGGCTTCTGACTTTTTTTCCATTCTGCCCCTTAATATCAGGTACCTCCATGGTGGCACAAAGGTTAGCATTGCTGTCTCACAGCATTAGGTTCGATTCCCGGCTTGGGTCACTATGCAGAATCTCTACGTCCTCTCCGTGACTGCATGGTTTTCCTCCTACAGTCCAAAAGACGTGCTGGTTAGATCAAATTTTATTCCCCACACTTCTACTCTCACTCCTTCCCCTCTCTCCCAGAACACAATAAGGTTGTCTTTGTCCTCACCTTCCAATCCATCAACCAACTATTGTATTCAGCAGAGCATCTTGCACCATTTCTGCCTTCTTCGGTGTGGTTCCATCACCAAACAAACCTTCCTCTCCTATCCCATTTCAGCATTCCAAAGGAACTGTTTCCTCTGTGCCATTTTGGTGTACTCAATGATTTTCAACACTTGTTCCCTTGTCACCATATTTTAAACAATCTTTCCAAGCATGACAGTGATTTCAGTGTATTTCCTTAGATTTAGTATACTATTTGTGTTACTCACACTGGAGCTTCTGCTACACTGGGGAGAACAAGCGAAAACTGGATGACTGCTTTGTGGAACCATAGAATCGTAGAAACTCTACAGCGCAGAAGAAGATCTTTCAGCCCATTGAGTATGCACTAATTCTCTGACAGAGCAACTTACCCAGGCACAGGTTAATCTTGATTAACAAAGTCAGGAAGTCCATTTTGGATGCATACCTTTGAGTAAAAATAAACTGAATATTTTGTTTTATTTATTTTTGACCTTTGTCAGTTGTACATTCCTTTTATGTTCCTAATGCAAATTCAAATTGTTCCCACTTAGCTCTGTTCATGTTCACCTCAAAATACTTACTTTCTCACCTAACCTATTTGATATTTTAACCTTGCAATCTAACTGTTTTCAATCTCATTCAATTAGACAGGCACACACACAGACACACACACACATATACACAATTTATTAAGTTGTTTCTGTTATTTGACAATATATTAATATAATTTATAATATTTTATACTTCAAATGCATTCAACTAATCTAAGAATTTCTGGCTATTATAAATAACCCTGTTTCAGTTAATTAATCCAATCCAGTTATAAACTTTTGTCTTTGAATAATGTAATAGTAGATGAACTGACATATTTCAAAATGTTAGTGTGTATTTTAATTTAAAAGAGTATGATGACCTTTTGAAGAAGATGCAGTTCACTGCAGAAACTACCTGAGGTTCAGCGATAATCACATTGTGCAGCAACTGCATTGATTGAAAGCAATTAAAGGCTAATTTTTGGCTCTGAACCAAACATGAAAAATAAGAGTTTTTTCTCTTATTTTTAAGATCTCAGGAAAGCAATTCTTTTTACATTACAATCTAGAAAATAAAAACCTCCTGGTATTGTCCTTTCCTGATTCAACGGACCTCAAAGCCCCTTCAAGTTGACTGATTTTTAGCTGGAAAACTCATGGGAGATCAGTAGAATCCCCATGTAAATTCAAGGCCAAAACAATATCACTCTCTCAGAGTAAATGGCAACAAAGGAAACAACAAAAAAGCATTTTAGAAGATTTGAGCAACTTGGTGATCAGATTCACAGTTGCAAGTGATGTACTCTTTGGCCAGGATTTTACCATCCCACTCCTCACGGTATATATTCTGGTAGAGGAAGACAGCCACTGGCTAGCAGCTGGATCTTCCAGCCCTGCTGATCTCAACAGTGTTTTGCATTGTTCGCTGGCCATAGCACCAAAGACTTTGGCAGGACCACTAGCAAAAAAGGCCAGAAAATTCAACACTTCATCTAAAATAGCAACAATTGCATGTCACACATTGGAACTATCTGTCACCACACCAAATAAAGGAATAACAGTAATACTGGGAGGATAATTCTCCCAAAAATGCTGAGTTGGTGGGAAAACTATTCTAGATCACAATTGTTTTTTTTTAATGCAACTTTAGACCTAAATCTCCCCACTCTGCACTGAATCTTATTAAAATCCCAAGGGGACAGGACCTATTCATACCAGAGTTTGACAGTTTTGGCACTCTGCCAAAACTTACTGTGTCTTACTGTGTTTACCCTAGTCCAACGTCAGCATCTCCACATCACTTTGCACAAGCGCAGCGGCGCCAATCTATCAGTTTTCCCATCTGCTGGCCAGCCCAGGACAACCACATGCTGACTCTCCAGCAAACCACCCCCCCCCCCGACCAAAGCCAGATCGCGTTCCCCACAACAATTCCCGGGCCAGCCTTGAACCTCTACCCCAGACTGCCCCGATGTCCAGTCCCCTCCTGCAGCAGTGCCGATCCCCCGTCCCCTCACCCCAGCAGATCCGTCCCTAGCTCCTCAATGACCACACTCGGGGGTCAGATTCCACCACCCTCCCCCCCAGCCAGGAGGTAGCCTTTCCCCCCACACTCAGCAGGCCACCACCCTCCCCAGCTTGCCCCAATTGTGCCCTCATCCCAGCCCAATCAAGTGCCCACCACTCCTCCAACCACCCCTAAGACCAGCCCACAATAAACCCCACCCCTTGGCACTCACTGCCTGATGCCTGGTGGGAAGTGCCACAGTGTCCCTGGTTATGGGCACTTTGCCCCTTTGACAGTGCACAGGCTGGCACAGTCAGAGTGTCCATGTTCATGGGCACCCCCACTGCCCAATCCCCCTAGCGGACCCTGATTGCCCTTCATTCCAGCGGGATCTCTTGCTGGTTCCTCGAACGTGAGGAGTTACTCTAAACCCCCAGAATGGAGTACTCCTGGGTAGGAAATGCTATTAGGCCTGACAAGTTTCATGCAAAATCACATACAAAATATATTTAAGATATATTAAAAAAAGATTCAAGATTACCTCTCTTTCCACCAGTTTCCAACATTGTCTCGACTGCGACTGTTCTCTGGCTCTGGGAGACGCACGTGCATTCCTGGTGCAAACGTGAATCCTGAGAAATGGCCGACACGTGATTCTCCTGACCGGGTCCACCAGAAAAGCTGTGGGTCATGATAGGAGAATTGGAACCATTGTTTCTCCAGGATTTCCACTACCCTTATGCTCTACTTGCAGCTGGAAATCAGCAAAACCACCATGAAAATTCTAGATGAATAAGTGCATAAATTAGTTCTACCTCTGCTAACTAATAAAAGCTATTTTTATTTATCCTTGGGATGTTGATGCATCTAACAAGGCCAAAATTTATTTCTCATTCTTAATTTCCTTTGAGAATGTTAATAAGTGTGGCATCGTGGTGAGCACTTCTGCCTCACAGCATTAGGAACCGGGTTCAATTCTGGCCTCGGGTAACTGTCTGTCTGGAGTTTGCGCATTCTCCCCATGTCTGCTTGGCTTTCCTCTAGGTGTTTCAAAGATGTGCAGGTTAGGTTGGTTGGCTATGCTCAATTGCCCATTAGTGTCAGGGAAATTAGTTGGTTGAATTCAGAGCATTTACAGGATAGGGCCTGAGTGAAATTGCTGTGGGTGCAAGCTCAAATGGGTCAAGTGGCCTCTTTCCACGCTGTAGGATCTTATGCTACGTCCTTTGAAAGGGGAACTAATAAAATTAATATTTCTATTCCATCTAAAACAAAAGAGTAAGAGACACATAATAAATATTTAACAATCGGGTGTGTTTGACTTTTCTTAGATAGAGCTTCTGTTTAACATCTATGCTTTTTGACACGTGAAATCAACTTACAAGGACAAGTGTCTGCTTTATCTGCCAAACGATCTTTGAATTGTTCAATTTAAACAGGTCATGTCGCCAATTTATCCTGAAGGTCTTTTTTTTTGTTCGTTGTTGGCTTGAAAGGAACACTCTTTACAATGTGGCCCGAAACTGTTTCTGTGCCATATCTTTAAACCTCAATGTCTCGGTACATAAAGAACAAATAAATTTATTTCACTCTGTCACTATGATTTCGGATTCAGCTTCAATTTGGGTGAATTTTTAGCTTCATTTCTTCTCTCACAAACAATGGCATAACTGCAGCTTTTGAGAAAACCAGGGATTCGGATTCTTAGACCATCTGTACCATGAAAAACACAGCACCCTGGGGTGACTTTTCACTTTTGTCAGGACATCAATTCATTATTAGGAATTTGAAACACTGCAGGGGCTGGAGATGTGAAAAAAAAAAATCAGAAAATGCTGGAAACTCTCAGCCGCTAAGGCAGCTTTGCAGAGGAACTAACAAATGTCAGGCAGAATTCTCTTGAATTGAGTGGTCACGCCGGTGGGAAAACTGCAGTGTCTCCCATTGGAACAGCGGCCAAGTGGGATTAGTGGTCCTCCCCCTGGACCCTTGGGATCCAGCACATCACGTCCATGCTAATCATTACCAGCACCAAGGCCCAGCCAGTGCATTTCGCTCTGGAGTGAATGGTCTATCAAACCAGTTAATTATATTATAATCAGTGGGTTTGTATAATTATCAGATTGCTGCCCACTATGGGTGGGAACCCAGTGAAGGCAGGTGTGGTGGGCTGAGAGCTTTGCAATGCTGCAGGCATCACAAAGCTCACTTGCTGGCCTGGAAAACCCTTCAAAAATGTTTGCGATCTATATATTTTAAACAAAACAAGAAAAAAATGATTTTAAATAATTGGCTTTCAGACGCACCAGCCATCCTTCCAAGTAACTAAATCCATTTGGGGTTCATGCTAGAAGATTATAATGTCACCACACCAACTCCGACCCTGCCTCCACCATAAACTGCTCCTATGTACCTAATTTGCAGATATGCCTGCTCTGAATCCTGGAGTCTGCAGCCTGAGCTACATTTCCTTTCAAACATTCTATACTTCAAAGGCAAATGGCACTCATCGTGGGAAATTGGGGTGCTGTGAGGAAGTCAGAAAGGTCCGGAACTCGTGGACAATAAGGTCTGAAACTATGCATGGGGAGAGACCTGAAGCTTTGGTGGGGTCATCTAAGGAGCTTGAAGCTTTAGGAGTTTGTAAGAAGCTCAGGAGATAGAATTATAGAGCAGGATCCTTGTTTTGTTGTGTCCATGTTGCTAAGTGGGGAGGGAGTCTGAGGGGGTGAGGTTATAAGAATAATTCAGCTCATCCCACTCTTGCATTCCTTCGCCGTATCCTTGTAAAGTTTATCTTTAATTCAGTATTTAATCAATTGCATTCTTGAAAGCCAGAATTGAATCTGCCTCAGCATGCTGTGGGACAGGCCATTCTGGGTCCCAACCACTCGCAGCAAAATTTATTTTTTTGTGTTTGCTGTTCGTTTTTTTTCTATTCACTTCAAGCTAGTGTTCTCTGGTTGTCAATCCTTTCACTCAGCTACTTCGTCCAGCCCCACTGTGGTCATTTTAATTATTTATTTTTCTACCACTCTGACCTCTGTCCTCAGCCTTCTGCATTCCCCCTAAGAAGCTCAAGGAACTACACACTCTTTCACTTACCCACATGATAAACTTTGAGCTTCAACATTGAGTTCAGCAACTTCCAGTTCACTCAAATGAAATGCCACTTATCAAAAGGCAAACAAACTAATTGACTTCTCTGGTGTTTCCTTGAATGGTTGGAATAACTCTACGTATTAAAATTGTGGGTAATAGTGGGTAGTTATCAGGCAGATGTTGAGGTGAATAAACTGGAAGGAGGTGTTCTTGGGGAAAAGCACAGAAGGAAGGTGGCAGATATTCAAGGAATGCTTGTCTGGAGCTTTGCATGACAACATTCCGGTGAGACAAGGAGGTTTTGGTAGGACGCGGGAACCGTGGTGCACGAAGGCTGTGGTGAACCTAGCCAGGAAGAAAAGAAAGGTGTATAAAAGGTTCAAAGAGCTAGGAGATGTTGGGTATCTAGAGAAGTATAAGGCTTATAGAAGAGAGCTTAAAAAGGAAATGAGGAGAGCCAGAAGGGGTCATGAGAAGGCCTTGGCTGGTAGGATTAAGGAGAATCCCAAGGCCTTCTACAAATATGTCAAAAGTAAAAGAGAGGGGATAGGACCTATAAAAAGGTGAAGGGGGAAGTCTGTATGGAACCAGAAGAAATGGCAGAGGTGCTTAATGAGTACTTTGCCTCAGTATTCACGGTGGAAACTGATCTGGGAGGATGCACTACAAGTTTGCGGCACACTGAAAAGATTGAGTATGTAGATATTAAGGAAGCAGATGTGTTAGAACTTTTAAATGCTATCAAGATAGACAAGTCTCCGGGACCAGATGGGATGTACCCCAGGTTATTGTGGGAGGTGAGGGATGTCATTGCAGAGCCCCTGGCGATGATTTTTGCGTCGTCGATGGAGACGGGAGAGGTTCCGGAGGATTGGAGGATTGCGGATGTGGTCCCTATTTTCAAGAAGGGGAACAGGGATAGTCCTGGAAATTACCGACCGGTGAGTCTGACCTCAGTGGTTGGTAAGCTGATGGAGAGGCTTCTGAGGGACAAGATTTACGAGCATTTGGAGAAGTTTAAGTTGATTAGAAATAGTCAGCATGGTTTTGTAAAAGGCAGGTTGTGCCTTACGAGCTTAATTGAGTTCTTCGAAAATGTGACTGAACACATTGACGAAGGAAGAGCAGTGGACGTGGTGTACATGGACTTCAGCAAAGCATTTGACAAGGTCCCACATGCAAGACTTCTTGAGAAGGTGAGAGGCCATGGGATCCAAGGGGCTTTTGGCCTTGTGGATCCAGAACTGGCTTGCCTGCAGAAGGCAGAGGGTGGTTGTGGATGGCTCTTTTTCTGCATGGAGGTCGGTCACCAGTGGAGTGCCCCAGGGATCTGTTCTAGGACCCTTGCTGTTTGTCATTTTCCTAAATGACCTGGATGAGGAAGTGGAGGGATGGGTGAGTAAGTTCGCCGATGACACGAAGGTCGGTGGTGTTGTGGATGGTCTGGAGGGATGTCAGAAGTTGCAGCATGACATCAACAGGATGCAAGACTGGGCGGAGAAGTGGCAGATGGACTTCCACGCGGATAAATGTGTTGTGGTCCATTTTGGCAGATCCAACGGGATGAATGAGTACACTATCAAGGTAGGAGTCTTAGCTGTGTGGAAGAGCAGAGGGATCTTGGGGTCTGGGTCCATAAGACTCTCAAATCGGCCTCCCAGGTGGAGGATGTGGTTAAGAAAGCTTACGGTGTACTGGTTTTCATTCATCGAGGGATTGAGTTCAGGAGTCAGGAGGTAATGCTGCAGCTTTATAGGACCCTTGTCAGACCACACTTGGAGTACTGTACGCAGTTCTGGTCGCCTCAGTATAGGAAGGACGTGGAAGCTATTGAAAGGGTGCCGAGGAGATTTACAAGGATGTTGCCTGGATTGGGAGGCATGCCTTATGAAGACAGGTTGAGGGAGCTGGGACTGTTCTCCCTGGAGAGAACAAGGTTGAGAGGCAACCTGAGAGGTGTGCCAATCAAACAGACTGCTTTATCTTGGATGGTTTCAAGCTTCCTGAGTGTTGTTGTTTTAGCTGCACCCATCCAGACAAGTGGGGAGTAGTGCATCACACTCCTGACTTGTGCCTTTGTTGCCTGCTGCTCAGTCTGTTACAACCCTTATACAGTGGACAAATAATTACGAGTAGATGTCATGTTAGTACAGCCAATATTTATTTAAACTCAATTAATAATCACCCACCCGACCAAAAATAAGTCATCTTACAGGAAAATACTAGAATTCAAGTACAACACAAGACCTTGACTTAACTTTGCCTGACTGACTGACTTGGGTACTGACAAGTACCCAAGCAGATATTGGCCTTTATTTGAATGCTGGTTTTGATAGTTGTCTGCGTAGTCTGGTCCTTTGGTCTGGTGTGGCACTCTGACTCTGGTCTTTCTTGGATGTGGTGGCTCTCCTCTTGCTGTTGATGATCATTATTGTAGCTTGTTTGTGGAGTCAGAGAGAGAGTTTCCCAGCTGTGGAGCACTCTATATCCTGTTTGGTTTCATGCCCCTTTTTGACCATTGCCAATCAATTGATCAGGACTTGATCACCCAGACTGATAAGAGTCCAGTGTCCCACACCAATCTGAGTGTGTCCCTAGTGGCCATATCTGTAGGTGTTGGAGGCACATAGGTCACATAGTTCCTTCTAAATAAGGGTTCATGGTGCCTTTATGTTTGGCACACAACCCAGTGTGACTGTAAAGTCTCTATCATCCTGGAGTCAACACATATCCTGTTTATTCATAGAACATTATAGCACAGAACAGGCCCTTCGGCCTTCGATGTTGCTCCGACCAATTACGTAAAAGCAATGACCCTCTAACCTAAACCATTCCCTCTTCATCCATAAACTTATCCATTAACCTCTTAAACACCACCAAACTTGGCACATCTACATCTGCAGGGCATTCCATACCCTTACCACCCTCTGGGTAAAGAACCTACCTCTGACATCTGTCCTATAACTACCACCCCTTAGTTTAAAGCTATGCCCCCTCGTGCTAGCTTTCTCCATCCTAGAAAAAAGGCTATCACTGTCCACCCTATTTAAACCTTTAATCATCTTATATGTTTCAATAATGTCTCCTCTTAGCTGCCTTCTTTCTAATGAAAACAACCTCAAATCCCTTAGCTTCTCCTCATAAGACCTGCCCTCCATACCAGGCAACATCCTGGTAAACCTCCTCTGTACCCTCTCCAATGCCTCCATATCTTTCTTATAATGCAGGGACCAGAACTGTACACAATACTCCAAGTGCAGCTGCACCAGAGTTTTGTACAGTTGCAACATGACGTTGCAGCTCTGAAATTCAATCCCCCACCAATAAAAGCTAAGACTCCGTATGCTTTAACAACCTTATTGACTTGATTGCCAACTTTCAGGGAATCTATGCACATATACCCCAAGGTCCCTCTGTTCATCAACACTATTAAGAGTCCTACCATTAGCCCTATACTCTACACATTTGTTATTCCTGCCAAAGTGAATTACCTCACTTTTCCACATTAAACTCCACTTGCCACCTCTCAGCCCAGCTCTGCAACTTGTCCAAGTCTCTCTGCAAACTAGAACACCCCTCTTCACTATCTACCACTCCTCCGACTTTGGTGACATCTGCAAATTTACTAATCCATCCTTCAATACCCTCATCCAGATCATTTATAAAAATTACAAACAGTAGGGCCCCAAAACAGATCCTGGTGTACCTGAGGTACACCACTTGTAACCAAACTCCATAATGAATAATTTCCATCAACCACCACCGTCTTCTCAGCTAGCCAACTTGTCAGGGTTGCAACCTGTTTGCCTCTGTCTTTAAACTGCAGCCTGTCGGTTTAGTTTCTTGCCCAATTGTCCCAGAATGCTTTACAAAACACCATTTTAGATGGCCCATTTGGCTACATTTCCCCCTTTGATCAGGAACGTGAAGCATGATGGATCACAAACTCAGGACCAATATCTGTCAGGAATTTCCCTGTCATTCAGCAGTCAAGCAAGGCCCAGACATTGACAGGCACAGTAATACATTTCTGCAACACATTCCAGAAGCTACAGAGAACAGCACTCTACAAATACAGGCAATCACACATTTAAAGTCCCATTATTACAATCAGCTAGTTACCCACAAATACAAACAATCAAATATTTTAAATACCATTTTAGTTTCAGAGTTATGCAGGACAATAATAAATCATTGATAGATGCAAAAGGGAAATCACATTTAAATTTGGATTTTGGAAGGTCATGCACCCAAAAAGTGCTGAAGAGATAGGTTTAACTCTCCAATGTATCTGTTATTTAAAAATGATCCAAAATTGCATAATAAACACTTGTCATAATTACTATTTTAGATTTAAACTTCCACAGTCATAGCTCAAAATCTATCTCTTCTAGCATACACATGCTATATGACTCAATTAACACAATGCAACCAAAGTACAAGTTAGAAGCAATTCAAATGACTTTCTACCAATTTAACAAATTTAAAGGAAACTCCTCCATCATTCTGTCTACTTTACTAATTTTATTTATGAATAGCAACTTCAACAAATGGTTTATTTGTTCCCCTTTAAGCATTTTAACTTTTGTAACCAAATAACTAACTACTAAGAAAATCCTGTCATCTGTTGTAGTCATGATTTTCATATTAAATATAAAGCTACTTTTGACTAATAAACTTTTATCTTACAGTTAAAAAAGTGAGTTTACTATCAAATAAATTGGTTGGACTTAAACCTGTTGTCAGACTTCTTAATCTGTTGTGGTCATTGACACTCCAGAAAAATTAACTCCCAACTTATTAGCATTTACACACATTGAACCAAAGAAACTTTACATGTAAACATAAGGCTTACCACAGATAACATTTACTCAGTGTAGGAAAAATCTCAAAACAAACAGATTTTCTGTAAAATTCTCACATTCAAATGGTTACATCATAAACTGAGAATGTGTTTCAATGCATCCCTCTTACAGTTTAGAAGAAGGAAGATGACTGTCTTAATCTCTCTTTTTTTTTCAATGTTTTATTTTCATCCCAGTTTAAAATGTTGGATTTGAATGAAAGATAATGTGGAATGAATGTTAGAAGCTTCTGTGTGTGTGTGATTGGTAGAGTGGTTGTTTTGATGTTTGTATTATGTTTCAGAGGGATGCATTGAAAAACACTCAGTTTATGATGTAACTATTTGAATGTTACATCATTTTCAGCTATGACTGTGGAAGTTTAAATCTAAAATGGTAATTATGACAAAAGTGTTTATTATGCAATTTTGGATCATTTTTAAATAACAGATACATTGGAGAGTTAAACCTACCTCTTCAGCACTTTTGGGTGCATGACCTTCCAAAATCCAAATTTAAATGCAATTTCCCTTTTGCATCTATTTATTATTGTCCTGCATAACTCTGAAGTGAAAATGGTATTTAGAATACAGGCTCTCTTTCCATTTCCCTTTGTCTGTCAAAATTAAACTTACCTCTTTAGAATTTAGGCAACTTCCAATTTACAAGTTGGTTATTTTGTGCCCTCAATTTATTCTATCAATTAAATGTCAGAAACTGTAATACTTAAGTGTAACCAATCACTAATTTGAAAGTTATCAGTGAGAAAATCTGAATGAGCCTAGTCCTTCAAGGCTCAATTATCACCAAGTTGTGATAAACAATCTTGCTTGTCATTCACAAGCCATCTACTTAAAACAAAACACAAAAGATGCATTTGGCTTGGAACCAAATGAATTAATTTGGTCTCAATTTCTCAAATTAAAAACAAATAAAATTTACAACCTCCAATGTGTATAATTTTTTAATTGCCAAATTAGGGACAGAAGATGGTGAAATCTCTACCGATATGATGATGTCACGATTTCTTCAAGACAAAGGAAAGAGCACATGGTTCTCTCCAATGTTTAAATCCTTAAAATTCAAACTCGGTTATTCAAAATTCAAATTGGTTATTTCAAACTTCAATTTATGTATTTTATTTTGAAATTTCAATTTCAAAAATTGTGTTCAAAGTAACATCCCACATATATTATTTATATTCTGTACCTTTTAAGCACAATCATGGCCATCGATTATACTCAAAAGGCTAAGAAAATTCCAAAAAATTATTTCAATTTAATCTAATCCAATTTCCAATTTTTACTTAAACTCTGGTATTAAACCCATTGTTGTAAAATCACAATTAGGGGAAGAACATTAAAACATTAAAGCAAACAACATAATACAAATATCAAAACAACCACTCTACCAATCACACACACGGAAGCTTCTAACATTCACTCCACATTATCTTTCATTCAAATCCAACATTTTAAACTGGGATGAAAATAAAACATTGAAAAAAATAAATAAGATACATTAAGACAGTCTTCATTCTTCTTTCTTCTAAACTGTAATTAAACTCAAAAACAGAAGTAAATTCAAGAAATCTTATATTTAAATTTTAACAGTTTTAACACTTCCTCAGCCCCTTTGAAGTTAAATCAAAGTGTAAAGCTTTGCATTTATTGCCCGCAATAAATATTCCACAAAACAAACAGACTTTTAACAACTCCTGCTCTTAACTTAATGCAACAATAATCATTTAACAAACACACTGAATTACAAAACTACTCAAATTATTAGCTCAATCTTAGATTTAGTCTAATTAATTTTCTATTTTGCCAATTTATAATATGTCCAAGTAAGTTGAGAGAACATAGTTCCTTGCTCTCAAAATTCTGTAACACACACTCCCTCCTTTTAAAAAAGGACAACTTGGGTGTGACTATATACAGTGCTAAGATTCTTTAAAACATTCATTCCCTCCCAATCAACATTTCCTGGTAACTCCATGCCACCCTTGCAACTGATAGTCACAGAATTCATCAGACCAGGGGCAAATTCTAAACTTACTGTGGGATCAGGTGCCTCCGGAAAAAGTGGGGGGGTCCCCAGTCAATGCCACAATCCAATCCATAAACACCATCTCCCTCAGACTCAGCTGTCCCAAACACATAACATCTTTATCTGCATGACAACTTGAGATTTTAATTGATTAAACTCCTGCTGGAACTTGGAGTAATCAGAACTTGGATTCTTTTCATTAACTTGATATACTTTCAACTGACTCATAGGCAATATATTTACCTCATTGTTTTGTTCCTGCTTACCTACTTTTCCACAAAATTAGGTTATTTTCTTCTCTTAACTTCTCAATTAACTTTCTCATAATTTCTGACTCATGTTTTAACTTAATTTTCTCTGACTTCTCACTCTAACTCTTCTAAATTAATAATCACAATATCTTTACTCAGTTTCAATAAACATTTTCATTACTTCTGTTTCTCTCATTAAAACATCTGACTCATGGATTCCAGATCCAAAAACTCATGTAGTATTCTACCCATTTCTCTAGCTATAGAGCTAGGGCAACACAAAGTGACTGAAAGGCTACAGTGCCTGCTAATTTACCAATCAGTCCCTCTAAGTCAGTTGGTTTCAAGGGTATGATGAACACACCTCTCCAGTCCAGAGTTAGGTTTGAGCCTTGCCTTATGGTCAACAATAGAGTTCACTGTTCCCCTTGACTAGCCTTACTTCAAAATCTGGCCTAGGGATCTCAGTCCCATCTCAGTATTAGCACAAAATTCTGCCCATAGGGTCTGCTCTTAATCTATTCTGATTCTTTTTTCCCATATGGGACACTTCTCTATCTCTATACCATTTCCTGCCATTCTATATTTAACGACAAGGGATAGGGAGGTAAATCAGACTGCAGGTATGGCTTTATGCTATGTTCTGTTCCTAATCCCTCTGGGTTCTAATACAAACCTATAGAGTTTACCCTATCCTCCTTGTTAGTAACAATACATGAGCAATAAACACTTTGCCAAAAGCAGTTATTTGTCCAATAAGGAGTTTATACCAGTTGGCTCTGAATATTAAATAACCATTCAATTTAGAGTCTACGGGGTTTGATAGAGTAACAAAGCAACTTCTTATTGATGTCCTTTTGTGGGTGCCACTGTTGCCTGCCACTCAGTCTGTTTTAACACTTATATGGTGGACAAATAACTACTAGTAGACATCTTGTTAGTACAACCAATATTTATTTAAACCCACAATCAATAATCATCCACCCGGTCAACAATAAGTTATTTTACAGGAAAATACTAGAATTCAAGTACAACACAAGACCTTGACTTGTGTTGACTGACAAGTACCCAAGCAGATATTGGCCTTTATCTGTGTGCTGGTCTTGGCAGTCATCTGCATAGTCTGGTCCTTTTGGTCTGGTGTAGCACTCTGGTCTTTCTTCCTACTTTCTAAGGTGTGGTGTCTCTTCTCTTGCTGTTGATGGTCACCATTGTTGTAGCTCATTTGTGGGGTCAGAGAGAGATTCCTGGTTGTGCAGCACCCTTTATACCCTGATTGGTTTCACACCCATTTTTGGCCACTGCCAATCAATCGATCAGGATTTGATCACCCTGATTAATAAGCATCCAGTCAGGTGCTACCATACTGATCTCTTGGGTGTGTCCCCAGCGGCCATGTCTGTAGGTGCTGGAGGCACATAGGTCACACACTTCACTCCTAAATAAGGGTTCGTGGTGCCTTTATGTCTGGCACACAACCCAGTGTGACTGTAAAGTCTCTTTCATCCTGGAGAAGACCCGTGTCCTGTTTATTCACTTGTCAGGATTGTAGCCTGTTTGTCTCTGTCTTTAAACTGCAGTCTGTCAGTTTAGTTTCTTGCTCAATTGTCCCAGAATGCTTTACAAAACACCATTTTAGATGGCCCGCTGAACTATACTTTGTAGATGGTGGATTGGCTCTGGGAAGTGAGGAGATGGGGTACTCGCCACAGTATTCCTCGCTCCTGACCTGCTTGTGTAGCCACTGTGTTTATGTGGTGAATCTAGTTATGGTAACCCCAAGTGTGTTGACAATGAGGCGGCGGCGGCGAAGGCGGTGGGGGGGAGTTTAGTGATGGTTACGCCATTGAATGTTAAGGGACAGTAGTTAGAGTGTCTCTAAATGTGATGGTCATTGCCTGGCATTTGTGTGGTGCGAATGTTCTTTGCCACATGTCAGCCCAACCCTGGATATTGTCCAAAGCTTGTTGCATTTGAACATGGATTGATTCAGTATCTGACGAGTTGTGGATGGAGCTGAACATTGTGCAATCATCAGCGAACATCCCCACTTCTGACATTATGATGAAGGGAAGGTCATTGATGAAGTATTTGAAGATTGTTGGGCCTCGGACACTCCCCTGCAGGACTTCTACTTGGAGCTGAGATGACTGGCTTTCCACAACCACAACCATCTTCCTATGTACCAGGTATGACTCCAAACAGCGGAGAATTTTCCCCCTGATACCCATTGATTCCAGTTTTGCTCGGGCACCTTGATGCTGCACTCGGTTGAGTGTGGCCTTGATGTCAAGGGCTGGCACTCACACCTCACCTCTGGAATTCAGCTCTTTTATCTATGCTGAACCAAGCCTCTAATGAGATCAAGAGCCTCATGGATGCCCAGTCTTGAGTTGCTAGATGGATTCGAAGTCTGACCAATTTAGCATGGTGATAGTGCCACTCAAAACGATGGAGGTTATTCTCAATGTGAAGGCAGGACTTCATCTCTACAAAGACTGTGCGGTAGTCACTCTTATAGATACTGTCATGGACAGATGCATCTGCAGCCAGCAGATTGGTACAGATGAAGTCAAGAATGTTATTTCCACTTGTTGGTTCCTTCACCAACTGCTGCAGACCCAGGGTCACAATTATATCTTTTAGGACCAAACCAGCTCAATCAGTAGTGATGCTGCTGAGCCACTCTTAGCGATAGACATTGAAATCCCACACTCAGAGTACATTTTCTGCCCTTGGCACCCTCAGTGCTTTCTCCAAATGTTATTCAACTTGGAGGAATACTGATTCACCAGCCAAAGAAGGACAGTATATAGTAACCAGTAAGAGGTGTCCTTGCCCATGTTTAACTTGAACCATGAGACTTCATCGGGTCTGAGATCAATGTTAAAGACTCCCAGAGCAACTCCCGCCTGACTGCATACCAATGTGCCACCACCTCTGCTGGGTCTGTCCTGCCACTGGGACAAGTCATACCCAGGAATGGTAATGGTGGTGTTATCTATAGGGTATGATTATGTGAGAATGAGTATATCAGGCTGTTGCTTGACTATTTGATGAGACAGCTCTCCCAATTTTGGCATTAGCCCCCAAATGTTATTTAGGACGACATTGCAGGATCAACAGAGCTGTTTGGTTTGCCTTTGTCTTTGCCGGTACTGAGGTCGATGCCAGGTGGCGCATCCGGTTTCATTTCTTTGTTGAGACTTTGTAGCGATTGTTACAACTAAGTGGCTTACTAGACCATTTCAGGGGGCAGTTAAGAGTCAATCACATTGTTGTGGCTCTGGAGTCACAAGTAGGCCACACCATGTAAGGACGACAGATTTCCTTCCCTAAAGGACATTAGTCTTTAATTCTTTAATAGGTGATGTACTCAGTTATGTTCTCCTTGATAAGATTTATATCCTGCATCTCCACTAAGTCCATAGGACTGGTCTACTATAATATAGCCACCCGACGTAAGTGGCGCAGTTGTGAGTCATTCACTTTCTATATTATTTTACTCTTAAAGCATAACATATTCTCTCCCTGATCCACTGCTGTATCCCTATCAATAGGTACTACATCCACATTCTCCAAAAACACTCCTTTTTGTTATCCCAGTTATGTCACTGATGTAGTGATGCTTCTTTAAAAGCTTCTGGCTTATTAACACACCAACTGTAGATCTGATCTGGCTTGAAATGGTAATAGTCTGAGCAGGAGAATATTGCTGAATATCTGTCTGGTCTACAATTCCAAACCATCCATCTGCTTTGTTTGCATAATTCATAATTAGCTCTAGTCCCCTTTTGTAATAATTCAACCAGTCTATCTTAATAATAGTGGTGGCTTTCAGTTCTGATATTGCAGCTGGTAATTTATTCTACACCACTTGCATTAATAAAATAAACATTTTCCACAGTTTCATTTTTTTCCTATGCACCGCCACCCCGCACCGTGCACCCCAATGCTTGCCAGGGTGTAGTGACAGGGTGCCAGAATATCAAGTGTCCGTGCCAGGCCATGGTCCAGGCATGCCCCTCATCATCCAGGTGCTACATTTACCAGTATGCCCCACACATGGTCATCACGACTGGCTTTTGCCTCCAAAAACCCTTAGTTATTCCCTCCTGCACGGCTTCACACCAGCTGGGTGTGAAGTTACTTTCAGGGCAGAAGTCATGGCGTTCTGACTGCTAATAATACTAAAAACTGTTCTAACACATGCTAATCAAGTTCGTACCCTTCCTAGGCATGAACCTGATTGCAGCGTTGGAAGACCCTAAACTAAATTCACGCCAATGCAATTCTCATTTTTGGCCTTGCGTGAGATTTAGCGGCTATTCTGGGACTTGCATCTGTGGCTAGCATGGTCACTAACTTGCAACCATTATCTCCTCTTCTGTAGGAATCTTAAATGGAGTGGAGAGGGGGGTATAGTCTTAAAATCAAAGATAAGCATTTCAGGGATGAAATCAGGAAAGCAAATGAAGGATGATAGAAGGGCAACATGGTGGCTCCGTGGTTAGCATTGCTGCCTCACAGCACAGTAAGAAGTCTCACAACACCAGGTTAAAATCCAACAGGTTTGTATCAGAGCCAGGGACCCGGGTTCAATTCCAGCCTTGGGTCACAGTCTGTGTGGAGTTTCCACACTCTCCCTGTGTCTGTGTGGGGGGGGGTTCTTCCCAATGCTCTGACTTTCTCCCACAATGTAGAGATGCCAGCGTTAGTAATCCCGCATTACTATCAAATAAATTGGTTGGACTTAAACCTGGTGTTGTGAGACTTCTTGCTGTGCTTCTCCCACAATCCAAAAATATGTGGGTTAGGTTGACTGGCCATTACTAAATTGATTTTAGTGTCAGGGGAATTAACAGAATAAATATGTGGGGTTACGGGAATAGGGCCTGGATGGGATTGTGGTTGGTACAGGCTTGATGGGCTGAATGGCCTTCTTCTGTCTTGCAAAGTTTCTATAATTCTACCTCTCTTCCCCTAAAGTTTGTGGACTCTCATTGAAATTTTCAAGGTTGAGATTGACAGAATTTTGTTTGGTCGTGTGTCAACAATATATGGGACATGTAAATTAATTTGAGGCATGGATCAGCCATGATCTGATTGCATGGCTCAAGTGACTGAACAGCCTGTTCCTTTCCTCTGTTCCTTGGAAACTTTGCAATGACAGCAACACTGCTGCAGAAAGATAAATGTAACAATTTATTTTAATTGCAGAATATAAACCACAATTATTAAATCGCTTTCTGCTGAACGGAACATTTCATCTAATCTTCACCACTGTCCCTGACTAGTGAAGATTGCTGGTGCAGTAGATGTGGGTTTTTGCAAATGCTTACACAATGATGGTGTGCAGTAAATGAATTTTCTGCTGCTGTAATTCATTTTCCAAAACCCTGCTGATTGAGTTATCCCCGTGGAAACTGAAAGGAAATCCCTCAATACCTTGAGACTATGCAGTTGTCTTATTGATTTAGAAAGGATTTTAAAACTGCCACTTCAGTACTTCACTCACCATGTTCACAAAACTCCTCAAGTTATCACCCATTTTTATGTTCACATTGCATTAAACTTAAAGTTGCAGACAGAGCCCCAAAAATCGTTGGGATAATTTTAAATGATGTGGAGTTGCCGGCGTTGGACTCGGGTAGGGCAAGTAAGTAGTCTCACAACACCAGGTTAAAGTCCAACAGGTTTATTTGGTAGCACAAGCTTTTGGAGCACTGCTCCTTCGTCATCAGTCACCTAATGAAGGAGTGGCACTCCAAAAGCTCACACTACCAAATAAATCTGTTGGACTTTAATCTGGTGTTGTGAGACTTACTGTAATTTTAATTCACACAGCATCGTAATTTACCCCACTGCCTTTGTTCAATTTCTAGTTGTTAATGAATGTGAACACCCTGAGCAGCATACTAAAGTGGCACGGTGGCACAGTGGTTAGCTGCCTTATAGCACCGGCAATCCTGGTTCAACTCCCAACTTGGGTCACTGTCTGTGTGGCATCTGTACGTTCATCCCATGTCTGAATGGGTTTCCTCCAGGTATTCTGGTTTCCTCCCACAGTCCAAAAATATATGGTTAAGGTTAAATAGATGTTAAATTGCCCCTTTGTATGAGTGGAATTAGCAAGGTAAATATGTGAAGTTAAGGGGATAGGGCTTGGGTGGGATTGATGGACCAAATGGCCTGCACTGTAGGGATTCAATGATTCTAATAACTTCTCAATGACACTTGAGATGAAAATGGCTGATTTGAAACATTTTGAAATGTTGGAAATAACATTCAATTTAAGCAATGTTGTTCTGGAACTTGGGATAGAAATGTAAAAACAGAAATTAGGAGCAGGAGAGGCCATTCCACCATTCAAGCCTGCTCTGTCATTTATTATAATCATAGCTGATCATCCAACTCAACAGCCTGATCTCACCCTTCCCCCATCTCCTTTGATCCCTTTTGTGCCAAGTGCTATATCTAACTGCTTCTTGAAAACAGTCAATGTTTTGGCCTCAACTACTTATGATAACAAATTCCAGAAGCTGACCACTTTCTGGATGAAGAACTTCCACCTCATCTCAGTCCTAAACAGTCTGAATCCACAGATTGTAATCCTCAGTTTTGGACATCCCCACCATTGGGAACATCCTTTTTGCATTTATCTGCTAAATCTGTTAGAATTTGATAGTTTCTATGAGATCCCCCTCATTCTTCTGAACTTCAGCGAATACAATTCTGATCGACTCAAACCCTTCTGTACATCAGTCTTGCCATCCTAGAAATTAGTCTGGTAAACCTCCTCTGCACTCCTTCCAGAGCAAGAATGTCCTTCCCCAGTTGAGGAAGACCAAAGCTGCACGTAATATTCTCAGTGTGGCTTCACCAAGACTGTATATCAAGCGTTAATGGGAAGGAATTAATAGCATTGTGTTAATGCTGAACCTTCATGTTTGAAATATAAAGTTTGAAATATAAAGTAATATTACATGATGAGTGAAGTGCAAGCAAATGGGTGGTATAGTGATTTGCATTGCTGCTACATAGTAACAGGGACCCAGCTTCGATTCTCAGCTTGGATCACTCTGGGTGCTAGTTTCCTCCCACAGTCCGGAAAACATGTTAGTTAGGTGCATTGGCCACACTAAATTCTCCCTCAGTGTGCCCGAATAGGCACTGGAGTATGGCAACTTGAGGATTTTCACAGTAACTTCATTGCAATGTTAATGTAAGTTTACTTGTGACACTAATAAATAAACTTTATGTATAAATAACCAGAGCAACGTGATTTTTTTTGAGAACAATGTAAAACTTATTTTGGAGGATTTCAAAATTACAACATTCAGTTTTTGAAATGATTAGTTTCCAAAACAATTATAAAAATTATCCCTCTTGCAAACATTGCTATAAAACATATAATTGACACAGTTATGAGGAATGAGAGATTGTTTTGTCAGTTGATTGTAAACCTATAAATTGTTATGTTTTGTTGCTGAATATGAACAATATAAATGTAATATACTTACTCCATTTTTCTTTCGTTCATTTGGTCATGCGCACTGCCTGAGCCAATGCTGGTGCTTTGTTTCACACTGATAACAATTGCTTTTGTGTTTTAATTCAATTTAGATATTACATATAGTCCATCCCAAGTGGTCCATGCTGAATTTTATGCTGCACATCAACCTTCTCCCACCTCTTTTCATCTAATTCTTATTAGGATGACCTTCTGTTTCTATCAACTGTCATGTGCTTATCTAAGTACCTCTTAAATGCATCTATCCTATTTGGCTAAATACTCTTTGGAGTCACGAGTTCCATATTATAACAAAACTTCTTGGATTTCCAACTTGGTGAAACATTATTTTTCATCAAAACGTACACCTACCACCAAGTTGGATGACTAGGCATGGAAGTGCATTGAAAGATAGAAACTGAATCAGAAGATTAGGAAAATCCCAGTTTCTATCTCTGGTTGGTGCCGAATTGCCTGATTTGAACTGAGACAGTTGCAGAGTTCACAGAGAAGAAAGTTATTGTTCATTGTCAGTGTCTAATATCAGGTGACGATGGTATGAATCTTGGTTATGATGTTGTCCATGATGGAGTAGCCTGCTAAGTCTCACATACCATCGAATTACAAGCAAGATGGTTGTCTAACCTGTGGAACCTCAGTTCTGCCTTCATTCTGGGGGAAGGAGTAATGGTCGAATTAAATGGTTAAATTTGTAGCACAAACTGTGATATTGAGGAGAATTAATCATTTATCTTCTACAAATCATGATCATTAACAGTGAGCCAATTGTGCTTTGTATCATCCCAAAGAAAGCTGACATTTCTGTATTGGAAACAAACCAGAATAAAATTAGACAGATCAACTGATTTATTGGAAGTAGGTTTCTAATATCAGATTCAATCTTGTGCAACGCCGTGCAAGTGCAGCCTGTATTCCAGTGTCTTAGAAAATTGAGCGAAGATACATTGCTAGAATTGATGCCAGACCTCTCAGGTTTTATAGGAACACAATCTCTAAACATCAGTCTTGTGCATTATTCTGGAATATTTTTCCTTCAAAATAAATGCAAATTCGTGCAGCCCAGGCTCTTTTACGTAGAGGTAAGGTGGTTGATAGGGTAGAATAGGAATAGGCTAGGATGCCATGATAAGGTACTAAGCAGGCTGGAACTGCAAAAGGCCTTGGAAAACAAACACATAAGTCACTTAAAACAGCAGTTGATTTAACAAAAACAAGGTTTGCAATTATTAGTGATCATAGGATATCCAAACACCAATTACATAATTTTAAAGTGTAATTGCTGTTGTAAAGTAAGGAACATGACAGACAAATTTTCACATTGCCAGCCTCCAGGAAATACAATGTGATAATGACCAAATATTTTTTTCTCTTAGTAATATTGGTTGAAGGATAACTATTAGCTCGGATGCAGGGGAAAAAAAAAATCACCTACTTCTAGGAATCAGGCATCTAATCTGAAAGATGTGCAACAATAGCCAGCACTGTCTCAAGCCTTCATAGATTCACATCACAGATTATTTACAGGGCATAAGGAGGCCATTTGGCCCATCAAGTTTGCACTGGCTCTCTGAAGGAACATTCCACCTAGTCCCATGCCCGTGCCTTGCACTTCTTTCTTTTCACTTAACAATACCATTGACTTTACCATTTACTTTTGAATACCTCAACTGAACTACCTCCACCACCTTCTCAGAAAGTTTGTTCCAAACTTCAACCACCACTGGCTGAAAAGAATTTCCTCACATTATGTTTATTCTTTTTGCCAATTATTGTGAATCTGTGTCTCCTACTTCCTGATGCTCTCTTGATAGGGAACAGTTTTTCATGATTTTCCCTATCCGTACTTTCATCAAATCTTCTCTCAGTATCCTTTTCTCTAAATAAAACAGTCCAAATTTCTCCAGTCTACTCTTTTTTATCCCTGCAATATTTTTTGTGAACCTCCACTGTTCTCTCCAATGACTTCACATCCTTCTTCAAGTATGATGACCAGAACTGAATGCGTTACGCAAGATGAGGTCTCACTTGCATCTTATACAAGTTCAATACAATGTCCTTACCCTTGTGCTCGGTGCCTCTATTAATAAAGCCAACAATATAATACACTTCGTAACTATTCTTTAATTAACTGCTGTTTTAACATGCCCTGTCATCTTCAATGAGTTATTTACATATACATTGAGGTTCCTCTCTTCCTAAATCTCCTTTAGAGTTTGTGTACATCCTTCCTGCCAAAATACATCACCTCACATTTCTCTGCACTGAACTTCACAGTAGCAGGGTATTTAGCACTGCTGCTTCATAGCACCAGGCATCCGGGCTCAATTCCTGGCTTGGGTCACTGTCTGTATGGACTCTGCATGTTTTCCCCATGTCTGTGTGGGTTTCTTCTGGACACTCTGGTTTCCTCCTACAGTCTGAAAGTTGTGCTGGTTAGGTGTATTGACCACCTAACCAGATGTATCCAAACAGGCACCAGAGTAGGGGATTTTCACAGCAACTTCAGTGCAGTGTTAATGTAAGCCTATTTGTGACAATAATAAATAAACTTGAACTTGAAAACTTTTTCATCTGCCATGTGTCTACCCAATCCAAAAATCTATGTCCTTTTGAAGTTCAAGGTTATCCTTATAACAGTTGATAAGTTTTAAATCATGTCATGAACATCACAGTCTAAATTATTAATATAGGTATTTCAGGAATACAAAGATCCCAAAACTGACTTTTGGGGAACTCCACTATCATCTTCTTCCAACCTGAAAAGCAACTATTTGATCACTGCTTTTTGTTACATTTAGAAAACATCAATGAGATTAGACAAAGTCAACATAGATCTTTGAAAGGGAAATCATGACTGTGATTCTCCCATTGTGACCTGCAATTTCTCTGTCGGGTCACAATGGGAGATGCATGTCTGTGGCCTTGAACAGGGATTTGCATTTGCATCACAAACACATACGCATCTCCCAGAGCCGATGAACAGTCAAAGAATAGACCACACTGGAAACTGGCTGGAAAGCAGGTAAGTAATTTAAATGTTTTCTGCATGTATTCTAATATGTTTATTAGTTAATTATTGGGACTTGAATCTCCCACTCTGCCAGGAATACTTCGTTCCAGCAGGGTTCAGACTAGCTCACTATGTTCAGGGTACCAGTTGGAGACCCCGTTGGAGGGATAAGTGGGGCCCCCGAGGGGGTCGGGCAGCAGGGAGAGATGTCCCTGGGCATGGGCACCCTGGCAGTGCCAGCCTGTGCCTCTGGCACTACCCAAGAAGCAAAGTATCCAATCCCAGGGGGCACCTTGGCACTGTCCATTGGGCATCAGACAGTGTAAAGGGGCCAGAGCCTATTATGGGTGGGAATAAGGGGTGATCAGTGGGGTGGGGGATTCTGTTGCCACTCTGCGGACAGGAAAGATCAGGACTGGAATGAGGGCAGCGATTGGAGTGGGTGGGGAATGTGGTCTGCTAGGGTAGCCTGCCTCCTGAGGGTGTGACTGCAGGAGGATCAGTGAGGGTGGGGGGTCTGCAGTGATGGGGGGGAATACCACTGCTGGGGGCAATGGGCTGTACTTCAGGGCATTCCAAGGCGGGGGCACCAGGGCTGGCCTGAGAATTGTTGAGGGTGGCTGCGATCAGATGATGGGGGGGGTGGCGGGTGGTGGTGGTGGCGGGGGGGGGGGGGGGGGGGGGGGGGGGGGGGGGGGGCGGGGGGGGGGGGGGGGGCAGAGGCTGGAGCGGCAACACTGCGTGAATCCCGGGCTGGCCAGCAAACGGGGAGTCTGACAGATTGGAGCTACTGCACGCGCACAGAGTTCCAGAACTGTCAGATTCCAGTGTGAATAGGTCCCGCTTCCACGATATTCACGACTGGAACCTCAGCAGTGCATGAGGGTGATTCAGATTCAGATGAGAAGCTGAACTGACAAAACAACCAGTATTTAGAACAGCTCTCCCGCCAATTCTTTTGCAAGAATCGAGGCCCATGATTGGCAAATCTACTGGAGCTTTCTGAGAATATGACTCATAAAATAGGTAAGAGTGAACCAGTCGATGTGGTGTATTTGGATTTTCTGAAAGCTTTTAATAAAGTCCCAAAATAAGATGTCAGTGTGCAGAATTAAAGCACATTGGATTGGGAGTACTACATTGGCACGATTAAGAATTTGTTTGCAGACAGAAAATGAAGAGTATGAATAAATGGATCTTTTTTGAAGTGCAAATGGTGACTTGTGGAATCCCGCAGAGATCACTGCCTGGGTCCAGCTATTCACAATAAACATCAATGATGTGGATGAGGATATCAACTGTAACATTTCCAAGTTTGCTGAAGGCACAAAAGTTGATGGGAATGTGAATGCTAAGAGGATGTTAAGAGGCTTAGAAAGGATTTGCCAAGTTGAGTGAGTGGGCAAATTTATGGCAGATAATAAATATGAAGTTATCCACTTGGGATGGAGAAATAGAATAGCAAAGTATTATTTAAATGGTGATATATTAGAGAATATTGACATTCAAAGGGACCTGCATTTTTGTAAATACTAATTGCTGAAAGCAAGCATGCAAGTACAGCAAGCAGATAGGAAGGCAAATTATTTGTTGGCCTTTATTGCAACAGTAGGGGAGCAAGGATGTCTTGTGCAACTATACAGACCCTTGTTGAGGCCACGCCTGTAGTATTGTGTGCAGTTTTGGTCTCTGTATCTTACAATAAATATATTTGCCACAGGGGAAACATGGCAAAGAATTATCAGAATGATGACAGGATTGTCATATGAGGAGAGATGGATCACGTGGGCCTGTATTCACTGGAATTTGGAAGAATGATAGGGGATTTAATTGAAATATATAAAATTCAGATAGGGCCAGACAGACTGGATGCAGAAATGTTTCTTCTGGATAAGGACACCTATTCTTGAACAAGAGTGTAACATTAGCAATTCTCTGGTTCTCAGGCACTATCCTGTGTCTAAGGAAGATGGAAGATTATCACTGGTGCTCTGCAATTTCCACTCCTCACTTTCCTCAGTATCCTTATAGACATCTCACTAATACTGGTGCCTAACTTATTTTAAGTAAAGATAGCCTTTCAACACCTCCTCCCTCTCAATTGTTAATTTCTGTCGTGAACCAGTTAACTTCTCTGTCAAGTTGGCCTGAGTAGCAGCTTATTCTTCTTTTATGAGGGGAGATCCTAAATGACTTATTTAATATTTCACTATTTTTCCTGCCTCCATATGCAAGCTACATTTCTTTGTCGCTATTCAATCCTACTCTTTCTTTTAGCAACTTTTTTATTATTTATAGGATTGTCATTATTACTTATAAGTCCCTCTCACTTTATACCATAGAGCCACAGCTCAGGTTTAAAGTTATATAAATAGAGTGTACTGAAATCCATTGGTCAAAGAAATGAAACACAAAAATGAGATAATGTTAAATTATATTGAATACATTGGAGTGTTATATGCAATGTTACTTTCCATACTGCCAAAAGGACATTGAAGCACCAGAAAATGTTACACATTGGCAAGTAATATCAGGGGAAAAAAAATAATTGTGAATTTTATTTCCAAGTAATATGAGTAAACAGTCTGGAAAATGACAAAAGCACTTGTACAGTTGTGTCCAAGAAAATGGGCTAACTTCTTCGCAGGATCAAGATTGGAATGGACTTACAATCAGAATTACACTCATGGCCGTAATCCTGAACCAATCTCAGTTGCTACCTGCTTCTCCAGGGGCCTGATTCAGATCCTAGCTTCATTACATTACGCAAATTGGAGTTGTGTGATGTGAATAGGAACCCAAATACTTCTTTGATATAAAGTTGGCAGAATGTGCACTCTCTGTACAGCTGTACCAGGCACAGAGAAGCTTGAAAAGCTGTGAAGGCACATCAGGAGAACACCCTGATGCGGACTATTTATGTTATGTTCAATGTTTTGTTTTCTCTGTTGGTTCTCTTGTACCTGCTTATCTGTTACAGTTAATTCATCCGTTCCTCAGCTTTTGTCTCATCCTTCACCACTTTCCAAAATCTGAAGAATCACAAGCTGCGTGGCATCCAGGCCAGTAAGTTAAGCATGACAAAAGTCCTAAGTAATGCTATGATGGCTGATAAGGCACACATGGTCATGCTTGTGAGAACCTATTGATGGCAGAGATCCTTGGTGCACAATAAAGGATACATTTTTTAAAAAATCTCAAATTAGCTTCAGCTTTCAGACAAAAAGAACATTGCTGTAACAGCATAAAGCTTTTGAATCATTTTTCAATGTCAAAGATACCATTGTGCACTCAAATGGTGAGATGATTAAACATACAATAGAAAGAAAATCTCGTATCAGCCACTCAGCTTTCACACTACACTAAATGTTGATACTTATATACTGAAAGTATATAAGACATTCATGTCAATATTTCTGTTGCCTTCTTACCTCTTGATAAACCCATTATATTATTAAGACAATTTAGTCATAGGAATCTCATTTAGTGAAATAAGTGTGTGTTGGATGGCAGTATTATACCAGTTTGGCTCATTAGTATTAGATGAGAGCCATATCCTGAATATTAGAGTGACATGTGCATTGTCAGCCTGCACCAAATTTGTAATTGACCTCAATAAAAATAAGCTTATGAGTATTTTATATACCTTGTGTTAGTAAGCATATCTTATTTTGCATTGTATCTCATCAGGTTGAAAATAAAAATATTTTAAAATGGTTATTGAGGACTGTAGGGCATGAAGCTAAATATAGGTTAAATTTTTGAATTTCTTTAGTACTTTTCCAAACAGTCTCTGATGTTTAATATCGATGGACTGAGGCCCGATATGGCTATTCAGCTGCTTAATTTGTGCTATAATGGCATCTCAATTTCAAATCACTTGTTGCAGTGAAAAATATCTTACACAAACAAGACATTTTGGAAAGATTATAATGGGAAATTGTTCTAGATATCATAGAATCATAAAATCATAGAATCATACAACACAGAAGAAGCTCTTCAATTCATCAAGTTCACATTGATACGTTTGAAACACCTGAACCCTCACTTAATCCCATCAGCCAGCACTTGGCCCATAGCCCTGAATGTTATGTGTCAAGTGCTCATACAAATACATTTTAAAGGAAGTGAGGAAACTCGCCTCTACTATCCTCCAGGCAGCACATTCCAGAACCCTCTTCAGGTAAAAAAGCTTTTCCTCACATCCCCCTAAACTTCCTGCCTCTCATCTTGAACCGATGTGCCTGCATGACTGATCCTTCAACTAATTTGCTCCTTATCCGCTCTGTCCATGTCTCTCATAATCTTGTACACCTCAATTCGGTCGCCCCTCAATCTTCTCTGCTCCAACAAAACATGATGTAGAGATGCCGGCGTTGGACTGGGGTAAACTCAGTAAAGTTTTACAACACCAATTTTAAATCCAACCAATTTATTTGATAGTAAATCCGCGAGCTTTCGACACTATGTGCCTTCGTCAGGCAAATGCAGTGTTCTGATCTGCAGAGGCACTCATATCCACACAGACAGTTACAGATTGCTGATTAGAATGCGAATCCTTACATCTAACCTGCTATTCAAGTGTTAAAGTGGCTAACAATGTGTGTGAAGGGAATCCTGAGCATTGGTTAGAGAATTGTGTATTTTCTCCAGACAGCACAGTAAGTGAGGTTTTTTGCTAATCCAGGCAAGTTACGGGGGTTACAGATAGGGGGCCTTCGTGACACACGACAGCGCAGAGTTGCTGAGCAGAGACTGATAGCCAAGTTCCGCACACATGAGGACGGTCTTAACAGGGATCTTGGCTTCATGTCACACTGGTGTTGTAAAACTTTACCAACAAAACAACCCAAGCCTATCCAACCTTTTTCATAATTTAAATGTTCTATTCCAACAGCATCATGGTAAATATTCTGAGCACCCTCTCCAGTGTCATCACATCCTTCCGATAATGTAGTGACCAGAACTACACACAATACTCTAGCTGTGGCCTCAACAAAGTTTTATACAACTCCAACATGACATGCCTGCTTTTGTAATCTATGCCTTGATTGATCATGTCAAGTTCTTTAAAACGGCAATATGACATTTTCACCATCCTGCTGACATGCCCTTCTGCTTTTAGAGATCTGTGAATTAACATGCCAGGTTCCTTTGTTTCACAGAACTTCCTTGTATTCTACTATTCATTGAATACCTGTCAAATTACTCCTTCTAAAGTGTATCACCTCACACTTTTCCAGGTTAAATTCCATCTGCCACTTATCTGCCCATTTGACAATTCCGTCCTTATCTTCTTGTAGCCCATGAACTCTGCCTTACTGTTAATCATCTATCCAATATCCAGGTTGCAAAATATTTGTTTAACTTAATCAAATAAGCACTAAGGTAACATTCCCAGTTGGTAAAATAGTTGGGTACCCATTACACTATACACCATTTTAAGAAACATCATCATTAACATTCAAGCTGACAAGAATTAAAACATAAATCCATACACAGCAGGGGATCCATTGTGCCATAAAATGAATTGTTGTTTAGCACAACTGAGGTAAATAAAATTGTTGAAAAATAACATTGTGATCCATACATGTTTTGTTTCTGCTCATCGGAATTTCTTAGTTGTACATTTTAAAAGGAGACACAGCAATATCAGTTCTCCAACAAACTTTAAAAAATCTCAGTGACTACATGTTGCAGGGGGGCGATTTTGTACTGTTGCAGTGTCTCTGCACTGAGGAGTGTAGAGTAAAGAATACTCAAAAACCTAGAAAGAGTGGACGTGGAGAAGATGTTTCCACTAGTAGGAGAGACTAGTGGAATAACAGCCTCAGATGAGGCTGAGATGAGAAGGAATTTCTTCAGCCAGAAGGTAGTGAATCTAGAATCCATTGCCACAGAAGGTTGTGGTGGACAAATCACATCTGTATTTAAGACAGAGATAGGTAGGTTCTTGATTGGTATGGTGATCCAAGGTTAAAGGGAATATGTAGGAGACTGGGGTTAAGAAACATATCAACCATGATTAAATGGTGGATCAGACTAGATGGGCCAAATGGCCTAATTTTATCCAATTTCTTATGGTCTTTTGGTCTTATGGGTTAATGGTTATGCTAATGAGAGAATGATATTAGTGATCATGTTAGCATGATATCAAGAATCAGAAAACCAGGAGACTGCAAGAGAGCAAGGCACAGAACACTATGTATCCTTAGAACCATATGCTTTCAAGATAGTTATTAATAATTAGATTCAAGGAACTAATTGTCATTCATTGAGTAAGCAAGGCTTCATCAAATAGTGGATAGTGGAGACTCCATGTTCCTGTTCAGTGTAGAGAGGCCACCTTTTCTTGAGAAAGGAGATCTTTGTTTGTTCACGTCTTCTAGAATGTGTTAATTATCAATGAAAGACCTAGAAATTTGGTTATGCTGCATTTATTTAGCCACTGAAAGATTCCAGTATGGCTGGTAGGAAACATGAGCTCATTTCAAACCCAAAATGCAAAAATCATCCTAATGAATGGGTCTTCTCTGATAGCATTCAGACCGGATACCAAAAGCATGAATAACATATCCAAATTAGTGTCCTGTACCTGTTAGAAGACACTGCTATGAACTCACCATTCATTAAAAATCTGTTCAATAGCTTGTGGTTAACTATCTAGAAGGACTCTGTCATTGAATGAGCATACCTTTCCTTGAAAGTTAGCTGTTGATTTCTCATTGTGTGTTTTCCGACTCTGAAAAATGTCCTTGATCTGCTGTGAAGAAGGCTCGTGTTGCAATATTGTTGGCTGATGTCTGCAGTCATGGGTGGTCTGCACTGCCTTTGAGCTGGAGTAGGGGAGCAGCAGAAAGGAGGCACCTCTCTGACAGGAGGGAAGAGGAAGCAGGAACTGAGCATTTTGGGTATTCAGGAAGCACTCTCTTCGTAGGAAGAGGCAAAATATTACAGATTTTTTCATTTCACAAAGAAGACTGTCTCCGAGCTATATCACCTCTTCAGCCACAATTCAGCCCTTTAACCCAGGTTCAGGCAGTACTATCTATGGCTGTCATGCTCACTTTGCAGCTTAATAATGCAAGCTCTACCCAGGTTGCAACAGGCGACATCAGTAGTTTTCACATTTGCAATGTCTTATCTTGTTAGCTTGGATCTAGTTTGTCCCTCTTGTGGGATCTTGAATTGGATTCAGTTGAAATTTGAATTTGTTTTTTTTGAGCAAGCAAGGAATGAATTTGCATTTGCCTGGTCCATTCTGAGCATTGGCTTTGTAACTCTAAGGATGGGTTAATAAATTATTTTTAAAATGAGATCACAGAGGCTCACTGCTCCAATGGAACACTCAGATCTATTCTCCAGACACAGGATGAGAACATATTACATTTTAGCAACATTGCAGGTATTCCCAAGATGCAAGGTGCCATAAACAATGCCAACATATCTCCTTGTGTTTCCAATCATTGTAAGAGGTCTGATAACACCAATTTTAAATCCAACTGATTTATTTGATAGTAAACTTGTTAGCTTTCAGCCTTTGTAGCCTTCCTCAGGTGAATGAGGTGTTCGACCGAGGTGAACACTTCATTCGCCCGAAGAAGGCTACAAAGGCTGAAAGCTTGCAAGTTTACTATCGAATAAATTGGTTGAATTTAAAATTGGTGTTGTCAAACCTCTGACTGAGTTTACCCCAGTCCAACGCCGGCATCTTTAGCTCATTTCCAATCATTGTCAATAGAAAGGGATTCAATTCTTCTCCTTCAATTAATTGCACAGAGGGTAATATTGCGGCTTCATAGCACCAGGGACCTGGGTTCAATTCCAACTTTGAGTGACTGCGTGGGTTTGGCACATTCTCCCTGTGTGGGCTTCCTCCGGGTACTCTAGTCTTCTCTCAAAGTCTAAAGATTTGCAGGTTAGGTGAATTGGCCATGCTAAATTTCCCCTCATGTTCTAAAGTGTGTATTTCAGCCATGGTGAAATGCATAGGGTTAGAGGGCTGGAGCAAGGATGTGGGCCAGGGTAAGATGCTGAGTTGGTGCAGAATCAATGGTCCATTTGGCCTCCTCTGCACTGTAGGGATTCTATGGAATAGACAGCTATTTTGTGAGCACAATATGCAAATATATGTCTGATTTCTTAGTGACATTTGTGACTCATTCACCCTCGGATAGCTTTCTGTGCCATCTTTATGCCAACCAGCTTGTCACTGGATGACAAGCCTCATGGATGACGGCCCTCCAATTTTCCTGGGAATACTACAATCAGTGTGCCCACTGATCCGCCCGCCATCCTTTATATGGCTCCTGCTCTGTCCAAGACCACAAGAAACTACCAAGGGTTGTGAGTGAAGCCTAGTCCACCACGCAGACCAGCTTGCCATCCATTGATTTTGTCTACACTTCCCAATGCCTTTGAAAAGCAGCCAGCATAATCAAGGACCCCACACACCTCGGCATACTTTTCTCCATCTTCTTCAGTCAGAAAAATGATACAAAAGTCATGTACCAACTGACTCAAGAATAGCTTCTTTCCTGCTGCCATCAGATTTTTGAATGGTCCTACTTCGTGTTAAATTGATTTTTTCTCAACACCTCAACTATGACTGTAACACTACATTCTGCATCGTCTCCTTTCCTTCTTTATGTATGGTATGCTTTGTCAGTATAATGTGCAAGAAACAATACTTTCCGTTGTATACTAATACATGTGACAATAGTAAATCAAATCAAATCAAATCCTGTGATCCAATGATGCCTATCTCTTTGGGTGTTTTGTCCTGCAAATCCTTACCCCAACACTGCACCATTCCATTGCCTTCCAATTCTCCTGCCACCCTACAACTACTGACTCCTTTGTCTTTGTACATAACAGTACCTGCTGCCCACTGTTGGTAGTTTAGCTCCAAACCTCTTTACCTCCCATTTTCTGCCATGTCCCTTAAGAGTCTCTTTAACATTTATCCTGCTGACAAAGCTTTAAGTGATCTCTCATAACATCGCCTCCATGGGCTCCACCCTATAATGTTATATCACCACGGAACATAATTGGATGGCCAATTATGCTTTAAACTTAATGCTGCCAGATGTATCCCGACACCTCTGAGATATGCTCTTATTGTATGGAAGTAAGGGTGGGGGTGTGGGATAGACCAGAAGCTTATTCACTTCCAATTATCTGCCTGTTACGCTCCTTGAGGAGTG
Organism: Sphyrna mokarran; assembly: GCA_024679065.1. Taxonomy (NCBI): domain Eukaryota; kingdom Metazoa; phylum Chordata; class Chondrichthyes; order Carcharhiniformes; family Carcharhinidae; genus Sphyrna; species Sphyrna mokarran. The sequence goes on along the minus strand of JAGIQG010000011.1, from coordinate 69,968,479 downwards.
TGTTAATGGGTTGCAGAGGGCCAGGAGGCAATTTTTAAATTGCAGTTTGGCAAACCTACGCAGTCTGGTGCCTGTTAGTGCACAGCTGTCAGGTGCAATGAGAGGAGATATCAAGTCATGTTAGTGCTGAAGAAAACCTTTTGGCGAAAAAAAGCTTTATACTGTCAGAATGTGTCTAGTGCCTTTCTGTTGGCTGTTTGACCACTTGCCTGTTCCGTGAGGTTGCCGGTCCTCTCAACTCCTGCCTCCTCTATTCTACAAGGAAATGGCAAGACCAATTATGACTGCCATCTGTCTTTGAGGATTGTACTCAGCAGTTAGCTCCAGTCACTTGGCACACTCTGAATCACTAATTGGGTACCAGGCTTGCCAATTAGGTGGCCTGTATTGTAACAACACAATGTCAGGACCCTGAAATGATCCGCATGTTGGCTTCCCAAACCCTGACTGAAAATCAAGTCTTGTGTCAATGTGTATCTGATTAGGGTCCTGTGAAAGGCCATGCCATGTTTTCTTATCTCCAAATATATATTCATGGAAACTGCCATTGTATAAACTTTCCTCATTGATGCAAGGCAAAAGCTATTGTAGAAATTTGTTAAGATTTTGGTACAGTTCATTTTTTTGAATGCAATTGAATGCAGCTCTGTCTAAATCTGCTGCTTCTATTTATTATTCTTTATTTTCTTTTAAAGCATATCTTCATGCAGACACTGTTTTCCCCTTTGGGGAATAGTGGGGAAGTAGTGGAAAGACTCGCAAGCTCATTATTAGCCCATTGAGCTGTGTTATGAGTACTCCTTGTGTGGCCAACAGGTCTTTTCGTTGAACTTGTATCCAGAGTTTCTACTCCAGAGATAGATACTGCCGCATGCCACAAGACCTCCTTTTATATGTTAATAAATATAGTTTATTTTAATCTAAGCAACCTGTCAGCATGGTGTTTACACGTGGAGATCAGGGAGGTACAGTGATGTGACAAATTCCCATTGCACTTTTCAATGCTGAAAGCTTTCATTGTTTACTGGAAAGCCGGTTATTGAAGGTCAAATTTTGATTCATGGAAAGCATGTGTTTGCCAACTTGAATTTTGTGCTGAACAGCAGTAAAGTCATTTTCAGAAAATCCAAACAGATGTGACAATCCAGAATTATGTATAAACCCTTTCTCTATCCTGACTTATATGTCATAAGGAGAATAAACATTCCCAAGTGAAAATCAGAAACATTTTACAATTTGTAGGAAGTTATGCCATCCATTTTGTTATCCACTGCGTCAGCATCAAAGTAGCTTAGTAATCTGAAAGCAACTTGATCACTTAGAATTATAAAAACTGCCCTCTTTCATAGAGCTGTAAGTGGAGCAAAGCAGAATTTAGTACTCCAGAGAATTAAAATCCGATGCGAGTAGATCCCAAATCATGAAAAACTTCTCTAATTCTGTAGTTCAGGTTGCTACTCCTTTTGGATGAGTTTCTTAGCACTGTTGTCTTCAGAAAGCAGACTCTTTAAGGGTACAGAGAATCTTGAACTAATGCCCTTACCTGGTCCGGCCTACGTGTGATGCCAGAGTCAACGCCATGCGGCTGACTCGCAGCTGACCTTGGGCAAATAGAGACGGGCAATGATTGATGGTCCAGCCAGTGACTCCCATGAATTAATTAAAAAAAAAGGCAGGAATGATACTTAATGAACAGACCATTATTGATTCAATCTGCTCTCAAAGAACTTCAATGTAAGTAAAGATCACCGCTTGTTTCAATGTGACTATTGGATGTAATCTAGACTAAGGTGACAATCCCTCAGACAGACGGGAAATTGATTCCTAATTTGTTTGTTTCCTTCTCTGTCAGAACATTTACCCGGCATTTGATATATGGATGAAGATTCTCAATGGGAATCACTGATTACTTTCATGCATTGGAATTGTTTTTAACACGTACATGAATGCACTGGAATAGTTCCAATACACACATTAACTGAAGTTAGACCTCCAAATTGGGCTACTTCCTTTCTTTTTATTGCTATTATTCCTTCATATGTGTTTTTCTTAATAAATGAGAAATGTGTCCAAAATGAATTTCTGTATGGACAATAAAGTGAGATTGAATTGATTTGAAATAAAGCAGTGTAGCTTAAAAATCCTTTTGACCACTTTCCTAACTTGTCCCAATGCATTGAACAATCTCTACACATTTACCCAATCTTTACTCCAGAATTTATTGACCACTGTCTTGAATGTATTCAATAACTAAGCATTCACAGTCCTCTGCCACAGAGAGCTCCGAAGATTTACAATCCCCAAGTAACAAATTTTTTCCTCATCTCAGTCTTAAATGTTTGACTCCATTCTCCTGACACTGTGACCTCATGTTCTAGATTTTCTAGTCAGTCGTAGAGTTTATAGCTTGGAAACAAGCCCTCCAGCCCAACTTGTCCATCCTGCACTTTTTTTTTAAAACCTCTAATCTAATCCCAATTGCCCACATTTGGCCCATATCTCTCTATATACATTGTACCCATGTAATGATCTAAATGTTTTTTAAAAGATAAAATTATACCCGCCTCTACTACTTGTTCTCTGGCAGCTTGTTCCAGACACTAACCACACTCTGGACATTTTTGTATCTCTCCCCTTAAAACCGTGCCTTCGAGTTTTAGACTTTCCTACTTTTGGGAAAAGATACTGACTATCTACTTTGTCTATGCCCCTCATTATTTTATAGACTTCTAAAAGATCACCCCTCAGCTTTCTAGGCTCCAGAGAAGAAACTCCAGGTCTATTCAGCATCTCCTTATAACTCAATCCATCAAATCCTGGTAGCATGGTAATAAGTCTTTTCTGCACTCTTTCTAGTTTAATAATATCCTTTCTATAAATGGGTGACCAGAATTGCACACAGTATTCCAAGTGTGGCCCTTACTAATGTGTTGTACAACTTCAACAAAATGTCCCAACTTCTCTATTCAATGTTCTGACCGATGAAACCAAGCATGCCAAATGTCTTCTTCACCACTCTGTCCACCTGTAACTCCGCTTTCAAACATGTACCCCTAGATCTCTTTGTTCTGTAATTCTCACCAATGCACTACCATTAACTGACTAAGTCCTGCCCTGGTTCAGTCTACCAAAACACATTATCTCACATTTGTCTAAATTAAAATCCCCCTGCCATTTGTCAGCTCGCTGGCCTAATTGATCAAGATCCCACTGCAATTGGAGATAACCTTCCTCACTGCTGACCATGCTGTCTACCTTGATATCATCTGCAAACTTACTAACCGTGCCCCCTATATTCTCATCCAAATCATTAATATAAATGACAAATAACAGTGGGCTCAGCACTGATCCCTGAGGCACACTGCTGCTCACAAACTTCCAGTTTGAAAAACAACTTTCTACAATCACCCTCTGGCTTTTGTCAAGAAGCCAATTTTTTATCCATTTAGATACCTCACCCTAGATCCCGTGAGATTTAATTTATGCAACAACCCACCATGCAGTACCTTGTCAAAGGCTTTGCTAAAGTCCATGTAGATAACATCAACTGCACTGCCCTCATCTACCTTCTTGGTTACCCCTTCAGAAAATATTTGTGAGACATGATTTTCCACTCACAAAGCCCTGCTGACTGTCCCTAATTAGTCCTTGTATTCTAAATGTCTGTAGATCCTAGCTCTCAAAATATTTTCCAACAATTTACCCACCACAGATGTGAGGCTAACTGGCCTGTACATTCCAGGCTTTTCCCTGCAGCCCTTTTTAAACAAAGTCAGGCAAACATTTTCTTACCATTTATCTTTTTAAACTCCCTAAGAATCATATATGATTCAATTAGATCGCCCATCATTCTTCTAAATTCCAGGGAGTGTCGGTCTCGACAATTCAATCCTGTTATCCCAGGAACCAGTAAATGTACTTTTGCTGCATTTCCTTCAGCAAAAATGTCCTTTTTTAGTTAAATAAACCAAACTGCAAATAGTGCTCCAGGTGTGGCCTCACCATTGTCCTGCACAATGATTGTATGGCTTCTTTGCTCCTATACGGCAGTAACTTTTGACAAAAACTAATTTACCATGTCTCTTCTTAATTGCTTGCTGTACCAGCACGGTGGGTTTTTTTTTGATTCATATACAAGTACACACAACTCCTTCTTGAATGCAAAAATTTCCCAGACTCTCATCATTTAAAAAAAGGTGTTTTTTTTATTATGTAGATCAAAGTGGAGAACTTCACTTTCTGTAGCATTGGTCCAGATCTTCCAGTCTCTGTGTCATTGAGACCTAATGTAATCCAACCTCACCACACAATCTACCTAGTATCCTGTCATCCCTCCATTATATCACCCTCTGACCTTACCCATCTACCACTCTACTCACCTATCCATCCATCACCTTACCCACGCACCAACCTCCCAGTTGCCAACCTGACCATCTACCAACCTACATGCCATCTGTTGTAACAAATCTTCAAAGGTATCACTAGATGGCAAATGTGTCATATGATTTTATCTTATTTTCACTTTTGCTTTGAGCAGAGCACGCACAGCTCTGATGCTGCCCAAGCTGGCCTTTAATAGACAATGGATGATTGAGGGTGTTATCCATCCTGATTGATGGCCTCTCTTCTGTGTCTATTTTCTCTGCCATGTGTCCTGGAAAGGGAGCAGATGGTATATACTGGCAAGATCGATGCCTTCTGTGCCTGGTGGGTAGTGTGGGAACTGGGGTGTTTCAATGCCTCTTTCAATCACACTTTGTATAGACATTTTGTATTTCCTTTGTGATTCTGTTTACTTTGATGCAGCATCCCTTTAATTATTAAAGATTATAAGTAGCTCAGGTACAAATATTGACCCTTGATGTTATCTGTACAATTAGTTTCTCCAGTATTATTTCCCTACTTATATTTATTTCCTGAAGTTGCTTATTCTCACTAGACCCATGGTTCTCTATTATTTTTGGAATGTTCTTTGTATCTAGTATTTTGAAGGCAATTCCAAACTCTTTGCTTAATGCTTCTGCCATTTCTTTATTCCCCATTATTATTTATTCTATCTCTTCCTCTGCTGAGTTTCAATATAGAAACTGGGGTAGATCCAGTTGGTTAGTATCCATGCTATGCTCCATATGAGCCTCTTCCCAGTCTAGCACGGCACAGTGGCATGTTAGTTAGCACTGCTGCTTCACAGTGCCAGGGACCTGGGTTTGATTCCAGTTTTAGGTGATTGTCTGTATGAAATCTGCACGTTCTTCTCGTGTCTGTGTGGTTTTCATCTTGGTGCTCCAGTTTCCTTCCACAATCCAAAGACATGCAGGTTTCGTAGATGGCCATGCTAAATTTCTCCCCAAAATGTGTAGGTTAAAGGGATTAGCAGGATAAATGTGTCGGATTATGGGGATATGGAAGGTGTGGACCTGGGTAAGGTGCTTTGTCTGAGAGTTGGTGCAGTCTTGAGGAGCCGAATGGCCTGCTTTTACACTGTAGGGATTCTAGATTCTATGATACTTCACCAAATTTGATCAGGGCATTAATCTATTCCTTCAACATTTGCCGACCAAACTCCTCTTTGAGTGTATCTGTGTTATAGAACATAGAACATAGAACATTACAGCGCAGTACATGCCCTTCGGCCCTCGATGTTGCGCCGGCCAGTGGACCCTCTAATCTAAACTATTCCAATATCATCCATATGCCTATCCACCGAACATTTGAATGCCCCCAAAGTAGGCGAGTCCACAACTGCTGCAGGCAGGGCATTCCACACCCTCACCACCCTCTGTGTAAAGAACCTGCCTCTGACATCCATCCTATAACTACCACCTCTTAATTTAAAGTTATGTCCCCTCGTGTTGGTCATCACCATCCTAGGAAAAAGGCTCTCACTATCCACCCTATCCAGTCCTTTGATCATCCTATACGCCTCAATTAGGTCACCGCGTAACCTTCTTCTCTCTAATGAAAATAACCTCAGGTCCCTCAGCCTTTTCTCATAAGGCCTTCCCACCATACCAGGCAACATCCTGGTAAACCTCCCCTGCACCCTTTCCAATGCTTCCACATCTTTCTTATAATGCGGCAATCAGAACTGTACGCAATACTCCAAGTGCGGCCGCACCAGAGTTTTGTACAGTTGTAACATAACCTCACGGCTCTTATACGCCTTAACCAGTCAATGCATTATGAAGTTTGACTTTCTGGGGAAAGGATTTTCTCCTGGATTCTTCATTGGATTTATTAGCAAATATATGATTTGTGAGACTCTTTTCTTTGGACTCCCCCCCAACTGGAATCATTTTTCCATATCTATGGTTCACAATTTTAAGAATTTAAATATTGTCCTCTAATTCTAATTGACCTTGGTAGAGGTTAAATTTAATTAGTGCATTCAAATGACACTTCAATTCAACTTCAACCATGACAGGGAGCAAATGATCCAATTGTCCGCTCTTCAATGGGAAAGGTCAGGCACAAACTTTGCAATGCAGCCTGTCTCTTTCTTCCTGTTATAGCATCTATGTTCTGCTTCCAACCCTATTTCTATCCTATTTCCCCTCCCAGTTTTCCAGTGCTGGGATTTCACTAAAAGGAATTACAATCAGGTTGAACACAAACATTGTCAGTCACGGACTTGTTTCTTGTTGAAAATGGAAGTACAACTCCAAAAAACAGGACAAGTACAACTCGACCAATTACTGCCCCATCACTCTGCAAAGTGATGGAAAGGGTTGTCAACAGTGCTGCCATGCAGCACTTAAACTAAATAATCTGCTTAGTGATGTCCAGCTCGGTTTCTGTCAAGACTGGTCAGCTCTTAGTTTCATTCCAGCCTGTGTCAAAACACGGACAAAAGAGCTGAACTCAAGAGGGGTTCCTTAGGATGATGTCCTAGGTCCAAATGTCTTCAGCTGTCTTCAATCATCTTCCCTAGAAATTCAATGGCATTATGGTCACAAATCTCCGTTATAATTAATGGTGATCCCTTGGAGCAAGGGAGGTGATGGCCTAATGGTATTATCACTAGACTATTTATCCAAAAAACTCATCAGATTTTCTGGGGACCCAGGTTCAAATCCCACCACAGCAGATGGTGAAATTTGAATTCCATAAAAAAATACCTGGCATTAACAATTTACTGATGACTATGAAACCACTATTGGTTGTTGAAAAAACCCATCTGGTTCACTAATGTCTTTGAGGGAAGGAAATCTGCTGTCCTTACCTGGTCTGGCCTACATGTGACTCTCGTCAAACAATGATGAGATAGATTACTGGAATGAAACAGAGAATCTGGTGAACTGATACAGCAACAATAACCTGTCCCTCAATGTCAACAAAATAAAACATAGAACATTACAGCATAAACAAGCCCTTCGGCCCACAAGTTGCGCCGATCATATCCATACCTACTAGGCCTATCTATAACTCTCAATCTCATTAAATCCTATGCACTCATTCAGAAGTACCTGCGAGTTCATCTCTACTACCACCCATGGCAGCGAATTTGACTCACTCACTATCCTCTAAGTGAAAAACTTACCCCTAACATCTCTTCTATACCTGCTCCCCAGCATCATAAACCTGTGTCCTCTCGTAGCGACCATTTCAGCCCTGGGAAATAGCCTCTGAGAATCCACCCTATCTATACCTCTCAACAAATTATAAACCTGTATCAGGTCGCCTCTCAATCTTCATCTCTCCAGGGAGAAGAGACCTAGCTCCCTCAACCTATCTTCATAAGGCATGCCTCCCAATCCAGGCAAAATGAAGGACATTATCATCAACTTCAGAAAGCGTAAAGGAGAACATGTTCCTGTCTACATCAATGGGAGACGAAGTAGAAAGAGTCAAGAACTTCAAGTTTTTAGATGTACAGACCTGTCCTGGTTCCCTCATGCCGACACTATTGTTAAGAATGCCCACCAATGCCTCTATTTTCTCAGAAGATGAAGGAAATTTTGCTTGTTAGCGATGACTCTCACCAACTTTTACAGATGTGCCATAGAAAACATTCTTTCTGATTGTATCACAGCTTGGTAAGGCCCTTCTTCTGCCCAAGAAACTACAAAAACTCATAAATGTACCTCAATCCATCATGCAAATCAGTCTCCTCTCCATTGATTCTGTCTACATTTCCCACTGCCTTGGTAAAGCAGCCAGCATAATTAAGGACCCCAAGCACCCAAACATTTTCTCTTCCAAATTCTTCCTTTGGGAAAAAGATACAAAAGTTGAGGTCATGTACCAACCGACTCAAGAGTAGCTTCTTCCCTGTTGCTATCAGACTTTTGAATGGACTTACTTTGCATTAAGTTGATTTTTCTTTACACCTAATTATGACTAACACTATATTCTGCATTCTCTCATTTCCTTCTCTATGAATGGTATGTTTTGTCTTCATAGCATGCAAGAAACAATACTTTTCACTGTATGTTAATATATGTGGCAATAATAAATCAAACCAAATCAAATCAAAGAGCCACAGCAACGTAGTTGACTCTCAACTGCCCCCGAGGGAACAAGGGATGGACAATAAATGCTAGCCAGCCAGCAATGCCCATTTTCCATGAATGAAAAACAAAGGAAGGCACTTGGCATGGAGTCTTTGTGCAGAGAGAAGGAGACAGAAAGGAAAAAGGAAAAGGGGAGAGGTAGATTGTCTTGAAATTGTAAAAGTCACCTGATTCTTCCTCAGCCTCTTAGCCAAACTTAATGTCTATTTTGTAAGAGTAAAAGACCATTCCAGAAAGTTCTATATGAACATAGACCATGCTTAAACTTATCAATAGGACAAGTCCTTGCTAAGTGCGACAGCAGGAAGCTTGGATGACAGCGTTGGTTGGGAGACCTCACTGGAAGGAGTATATGTTGAATTTCCCATGGACAACGTTCGCTTGACCATACTGATATCAGAAAGACCATAGGTTCATGACATTTATACCACACATCACTCATGTGATACTGAAGTCTCTAACGTAATCTATCAGATGCCATTGTTAGCAGTGTCACAAGGTGCTGACTGTTCACCTTGTACCTGTTGCATTGGTGCAATACTGTGTTGGTAATTGTAATTAGGAGTGTGTGCTCAGTGTGTTTACTCAAAACTAAGATGCCATGAGATGCCCTGTTCTCTTTCTCAATCATTCCCTTCCAGACTGAATAATCACGTCAAACTCTGGCATTGAAACCTCTGGATAAGACAGGTTTGTCATGTTTTGGGACACCCATGTAGAACAGTTCCTTAGCTGTTTCCTCGGAGTCCGGAGTCAAGACATATGCAATGCTCAGAACTGCAAAAAGTCCATATGAGAGCAAAGTTGAAGGACCGACAATCGTTTGTTGAGCGCCATCATTGTTCATATCACCAACATCTTTGCCAGAAGCTGAACTGGACTGATCATTTAAATACTGACAGAGATTGGGAATTCTGCAGCGTGTAATACTCCCCAAAGTGTCTTCAACATTTATAAGGCACAAGTCAGGAGTGTGATGGAATACTCTCAACGTGACTAGGGAGTACAGCTCCAACAACACTCATTCAGGATAATGTATCCTGCTTGATTGGCACATTAAATATTGATTCTCTCCACACTGGCTCCACACAATGGCAGTACCATATACTGGATGTCCTGTTGCAACTCACCAGGCATCCTCCAGCAACATCTTCAAAACCCATGGTCAACAAGCACAAGGGCAACAAATGTATGGAATTCCACCACTTGCAAGATGTAAATCATTCTGATTTGAAACTACATTGCCATTCCTGGGTTAAAATCCTGGAATTCCCTATGTAGTAGAGCTATGGGCATATCTACATGCATTGCAGCAATAGGTTATGTTTAAGTTTATTTATTAGTGTGACAAGTAGGTTTACATGAACACTGCAAATGAAGTTACTGAGAAAATCCCCTAGTTACCACACTCTGGCACCAGTTCAGGTATACTGAGGGAGAATTTAGTATGGCCAATGTTCCTGACCAGCACATCTTTCGGACTGTGGGAGGAAACCAGTAGAAAACCCAGGTAGATATGGGGAGAAAATTTGGAAAATTCACACAGACAGTGACCCAAATCAGGAATTGAACCCGGGTCCCAAGTATTGTAAGCCAGCAGTGCTAACCACCATGCCGCCAGTCGCTCACCAGTATTGTCGCAAGGGCAAGTAAGGATGAGTAACAAATGTTGTCTGTATCTTTGAAATAAATTTTAAAATCATCACATTAAGGCAGTGTCATCAATATGGAGAATAATATTAACCAATCAGTAATCTTCAAAATATGCGCAATGAATTGTTTTATCTTAACCAGTGATATTACAAAATCATACATTAGTATTTGGTTCACAATTAAGTAGCAACTGTACCTTGAAAGAAATAAAGTCTACAACAAAAATATATTTTTCTGTTTAGCAGCATTGATTGAATTTGTGTAAATGTACTAAGACAGCATCCCATTGCGTATAACATTTATTGTCTTGGTGCTGAGGGGACTGTTCTTGTACCAAAATGGCATCCATGCCATGTAATGTACTGAAGGAAAAGTATTGAAATATTTGTTTACAACTATAAAAACCTTAAAGCTTGCAACAAAATAAAATAATGCCTTTTGGATTGCTTCACTCAACAATAAAATAGCATTTGAAAACTTTGAATGAAAAAGAATAATTGAACAATGATTCATTTTACAAGACTCAGGTTATCTCTTGTTGCTTGTTTTATGCTTTGGAACAAGCAGTTGAAGGCAGCCTCGAAGTGCTTGCACCTTGAATGGTGAAATGTTCCATTAATTTACTGTCTCTCTCTTTTTACAATGTCAGTGAGTGAACTTCATGATGTTACAGGAGAATGTTTGCATAAAATGTCCCTTCCAGGCTGCCTCTTAAACAGTGACCATAAAGCAAAGCAACAGGAGGTAATTCAAAGATCACAGTGACTGTGCGGCTATCTTTCTATTACATCTTGGATAATGCAATGATTCAATAAAATGTAATACCCATTAACAAGAACGCTCTATAAATGCAATAAAACACTAACCTTCTTAGCCAGAATATCTATTAATATTTCCTTTTGCTGCAATAAACACTTTATAATGCACATTTAGTTTAATTTTATTGATATATTATTACCCTGGTTTTTCCTACACCCCAGCCAAAAAAACTGATGAGACACTAGAATTCTTTTGCCACAGCTTCTTTCAGCAGTTTCGTGCTGTCACATAAATACCAGTTGAATTATTAATTATCACCCACTGTAGCAAAGCTTTTTGAGGAGTAACTTGCATTTGACAAGAAATCATTGTTCTTTCGTTACTCAACAATACAGAAGAAAGATGTATTTCTTCCACATTGTAGTAGTTGCTTCTTCATTTGTCATTATGTTGTCATGACAACTGAATTATAATTCAAGCAAATAGACAAGGTCAATGGGTAAATCTTAGTTCTTTGTGCTCCCCTATTGATTATGGATAAATTCTATGATTGGAATCATAGACTGACAGCACAGAAACAAACCATGTAGTTGTTGTGTCTGAACTGGTTCTTTGCTAGATAAATCCAAAAATTAGCCCTGCACTGTTCCCTTGTATGCTCGGGCTCTATTTTACAAAGGTGAGTAGGGCGTTTCTATTGGACGTCTGAAAATATGATATAATGAGATGCATGGGCAATTTTTCAAAACTTCTGCCATTCTCTCCCAGTCTGGAAGTGGACTCCTGGGAACTCATTACCAAAGCATGGGGCCATCCAGACTTTAGAATGTGCATTACGCCCGGCAACCACAACATGGGAGATGGGTCTCTTTTCGTAGCTGTAGGTTTATCCTGTACAGGTGGCTGATAGGTCTTCCTTGGGATTGGCATGGGAGGGTGGGCGGGTGAAGGGATGGTGGAGTGGTAAAAGCGGCATTGATCTGTCCTCCTTCTTCAACATAAAAAGAATCATTCTGAGTTCTCAATTCTTCATTCCCTCAGTGGTAGAACACTTACACAATTCAGTTTTTCCCTCAAGCTCCCGACCCCCTATGTCCATTAAATTGATGGACGGACGCCTTTACCAGCGGTGGGTTAGCTAGTAATACTTCAAAAGTATTTATTAGCTGTAAAGCACTTCATGAAGTTCCACAGTCGTGAAAGGCAAGCAAGATAAAGAAAAAGTCAAACTTTTCCACTCTTGGAATGGTCTTAGTTGCTCAAACCTCTTAGAATGATAGTTTCTATTAGCTGACAATATTATGGTGAAAATTTGTGCAGTCTCCATTGATTTGATGTGCTTTTTAAAAATTGGATCAATAATGCGCGCATGTTACACTCAATGTAACATAAATTTTTACGCAAACTTATATACTTCACTCATGTATATTTATGAAATGTAATATTTTGATGGTTTTTAAGGTTCACAATTACTGCATGTGGCCTTACAAATCTAAGGAATTAAGTGTGGGAATCCTTAAGTTTCTCTTCCCATCCACACTCTTCAGTATATTTCTGTTAATGATAGACATTCATCCCTTGTTAGAAGAGAAACATATTGAACATACAGAACAACAACAACTCGCATTTTTTTGAGAGTTTTAAAGCAGCAAATGTCTGAAGCTGATTCATGCAAATATTTTATAAATTCTGAACTCAAAGATGGAGCAACTAGAATTGTAGCTATCTGAAATGTCCAAACATATGTAAGTTAGGTGAATTGACCATGGCAAAGGTATAGGGTGACAGGGATAGGGCGGAGAGGTGGACATGGGTATGATGTTCTTTGGACGAGTCAGTGCAGACTTGATAGGTTAAGTGGTCTCCTTCTATATTGTGGAGATCTTGTGGATTCTAGAAGGGATGACTAAAAGTTATTAAATAGAGTGTTTAAAGAAATGTCTTAATGAACAAGATGGAGTTGGAGTCTTGGAGATGTTTAGGGAAGGTCTGAGATTCTTTGGTTTAGGAATAGGTAAGACATACTAGAACAATACATACACAAGCAACATGGCCTCTTTTGTCAAAACAGCTTCCATCAGACTCAGTTTCTATTCGCAGACTCCTCTGTTGGTATAATTCTCTATGGTAGCTTTAAGAGAACAATGTGTACATTTCACTTTTCAAAACACTAATACACAACACTAATATGCAACATTCTTTCCTTTTTAGTAAATAAGAGACATTGCAATGATCTGTCTTCAAAGTGTAAACAGTAAATTGAAGTATTACTAAATAAATCAACCTATCACACACACATTCTAACTTTTCGTACTGATTAAACAATGCAATCAGTTATATATGAGATGAAAGATATATTCACTAACTGAATACAGTTTACTTCATAATACAGTCAATTTAGTATAGTAGATATCTTTTAATAGGATGGTGTCTTAACATCAGATGTGCTCTCATTTAACATCAAGCATGGTCTCAGCCTGCTTCCTGACATGAAATAATACACATGATTGTTGATGAATTACTGGAGGCATTTAGTGTCTCCATGCAATTTACATGTTAATATCTTTCAGTTTGTTGACACCAGTGAAATGGTCAACATATAACTCAAGAACATTGGCATGCACAGGAATTGCTTATTTGCTGGAAGTCATTTGCAGATCTGTTGCTTTATGGAAGCTGATGATGCCATCACATTCTCCAGATATGGCATAAATTCAGCCTTTGTCCTGATGTTTTTGAATGAGATTGACATTTCACAAGTCCCAAGCATTTTCAGTAGTTTGTCACTGTTGTAAGTGAAAATCTTCACATATTTTAGGTTATAGGGAATGGAGCAATCCTGAACTTTCTCGTATGTTTTGTCTCTCATTATATTGAGAGTCGCTTCAATATCTATGACAGCATCTATGCCCAAGTAACCAATTACACGTGGCTGGTTATGGCATATGAAAGAGAGCGCAAAAGTATGTGCAGGATAATCTGCCTCTACCTTCACGGATTCATTCACTCATTCTGGCACTGTGATATCATTTGTGGTTCCCTTCTATTAGTATGACATTGATTTTTTTTCCTGATCAATGACAATAAAGATGGTTGGCTTTTCCACATTGTTTTCAGTATCTACCAGTGGCAAGATCCTTTGTCTGTCGTAGATAGGTATCAGCATTGCTTCGACATGTCACAGTCTGTTTGTGAAACTGCTGTTGTTGCTTTGCAGATGGCTTCCTGGCACATGAGCAATGAATCGTGTTCACAGAAGTTGAACTCAGAGTGTGATTTTTGGCAGCCTCAACTTCCACAGCTCTGGACTTGGAAAGTGATAGTGCCCTTGCTAACACCAGCAGCTCTGACAATTTCCTTGCTTTCTTGAGCTTTTTTTTTGACGTAGTTGGCTTATGCTTTCATTTCCATTTCAACCTGTGTATGTTCATGAACTACCTCAAGTATTAGGGATACTTATCAATTGTCTCATTGCTTCTTTGCTTCATACATCTGAAGATGATTGTTTCATATACTCTGTTTTATACTCAAGTGTAAAATAGGATGTTAGCATCTTTATAGCTGATTCACGGCCACTTTGCTCAGGTGTAAGTGTTTCAAAAATAGCTTCTAATTCTTCACTGCCAAAGAGACCTTTTTCTTTTTGTTCTCTGTGATGGCAAAACCAGTCACCACCTCTTCAAAACATTGCAGCTACTTTTGCCAACATGGGGGCATGGATAATATCTCTAAATGTCCTGTAAATTATGGTAAGTTGGACATTGGCAATGCCACTTTCATCAGCAATATTGATGAAATTTTTCTGAAAACATTCCTGCTTGTTGGATCCAATGTTGTGTGCCTTTGAAGCAGCCAATGTTTTCTCTAAATTTGGAGATTAAAGTGTTGTCTGCCATTTAAAATGTTGTTTTCTCTGCAAAGTGTAGGGAAACAAGTACCAAAAAGATTCCTTATTTTTCATTATCCTCATCATCAGTTTGATTTTAGTCTTGGGATTAAGAGCAGCCAGGGCAGAGTAAAATTAAAAGTGCATAAGATTTTCTTAAAGAACTTCCTCAGACTCTGCATCTGTTTGTAGACTCCCTCTGCTGGTACAATTTTACAAGGTAACTTCAAATCCACAAATTGTACATTGCACTTTCCTAATACATTACATATGGACTAGAAAAATGAGATGGGCAAAGGTAGCCTAGATAAAGAGTTCATTGAATGTTTTCAGGCTAGTTTCTTAGAACAGCATATTCTGAAGCTAATCAGAGGACAGGCTTTACTAGTCCTAGTATTGTGCAACAGAATGGGATTAATTAATAATCTCACAGTGAAGATACTCTTAGGTAGCAGCAATCATAAAATGAATGAATTTTATGTTCAGTTTAATTAAGAAAAGAGTGGGTCCAAGACGAGTATTTTTAAACCTAAACAGAGGAAATCATGAGGACAGAAAAGTAGAGCTAGCTTAAGTGAACTGGCAGATGAGATAAAGCGCTGGGTCAATAGAGATGTGGTGGCAGGCATTTAAGGGATATTTCAGAGTATACAGAATAAATACTTTCCAATAAGAAAAAGGTGAGGACCCACCAGATGTGATTGACTAATAAATAAAAGATAATATAAAATTCAAAGAGATAGTATACTAAGACAAATGGCTGACCAGAAGATTAGACAGAATATATAGAACAACAAAGAATGACAAAATGATTAATAGAGAGGGAAAAATTATAGTATGAGAGATACCCAACTAGAAATATAAAGACAGATAAAAGCAGTTTTTAAGTAAAAAGAGTTAACAAAGTGAGCATCAAAAAGTGAACTTGGAGACTTAATAATGGAAAATAACAAAAGACACAGGTAATTATCATTGGTCTTCTATCTGGGTGGCAGAATGGCACAGTGGTTAGCACTACTGCCCCATAGTGCCAAGAACCTCAATTCAATCGTGGCCCCAGGTCATTCTCTCTGTGTCTGCGTGAGCTTCCTCCAAGTGCTCCAGTTTCCTCCCACAGTTCAAAGATATGCACATTTGGTTGGTTGGCCATGCTAAATTGACCCTACAGTCAGTGATTAGCAGGGGAAATGTGTGGGGTTATGTGAATAGGGCCTGGGTGAGAATGTGATCGGTACAGACTTGATGGACTGAATGGCCTCCTTCTGTACTATGGGGATTCTTTGAGGATACAAGAAACATCCCAGAAATAGCCTTAAACCAGGAATTGGAAGGGAACTCAGGAAAATTACTATCACCAGGGAAGTGGTACTTGGCAAATTGTTGGGGCTGTGGGCCGATAAATCTTTTGGTCAAAATGGATTTTATCCCAACGTCTTAAAAGGAGTCACAGAATCATAGAATCTCCACAGTGCAGAAAGAGGCCATTTGGCCAATCGAGTCTGCACCAACTCTCTGAAAAAACAAACTCTCCCTCCAATCCCTCTCTCCTCCGCACCCCACCACCCAATGCCCCACCATCCACTCCTCATCGATCTCCATAATCCCAGCATTTACCATGGCTAATCCATCTAACCTAAACATCTTTGGACACTAAGGGGGAATTTAGCAATCCTCTTAAAGTACACATCCTTGGCCTGGACAAAACCCATAGAGAATGTTCAAACTTGACGCAGATATTCAGCTGAGGTTGGAATTGAACCCAGGTCCCTGGTGCTGTGAGGCAACTCCTGCAATAGTTAATGCATTGTTTTAAATTTTCTGTTACGCCCTAGATTAGATTAGAATGAAAGCAACTTCTTTATTCAAAAAGGGAGGGAGATGTAAAGCAGGAAACAATTGGCCAATTAACTTAATATCTGTCATAGGATCATTGTCTTTTTTTTGTGACATGTGCAGAATCAGCACGTCAGGCAATAGATTTGGCAGTGATTAAATGCAGCTTTCTGAGCCTTCCACAGAATTTTGTCAGTCATTAATGATGTGAGTTATTGATTGGAGAGACCATCGGGCTGTCTGAAATGCCCCACTTGTGCCAATTTGCTGTACAAAGACCTTGGCCAGTGCAGAAACAGCTGAAGAATGCCCAATATCAGTATGGTATGTTGAAGCAGAGTTGTGGGATCTGTAAAAAGGCAATAGTTTTTAACAGAGGCATTTTGATCCCATTCCTGCTGCCACAGGGCCTTTGTTGTGATTCCTTCGCATGATGGTCTTCACCATGCACGCTGGCATAAAGGAAGAGTGGGTAGATTGGTAAGGTCTTTGTGCAACAAGAGGCTTGGGTTGATGTAAATCTTCTGCAGGATCTTTCTTGTTACAATCACCTTCCTTATACAAGGGAATGAGTGTTGCTTGGAACTGGAAGCCAGGGGAGTTGAATACACTGGGGGACAACTGAGATGAAACACATTATTTTGTAGAATGGGGCATTTACAAGACAGTTTATTTTATTTATTCATTTGACATTCATTTATTCATTCATTTTATTTATTCATTTATTCACTGGCTGGCCAGCATTTATTGTCCAATTCCTAGTTGCCCAAGGATAGTTGAGAGTCAACCACATTGCTGTGACTCTACAGTCACATGTAGGCCAAGGAAGAACTGAAGATTTCCTTCCTTAAAGGACATTAGTGAATCACTTTTTCCGACAATCAACAATGGTTTCATGGTCATCAGTAGATTCTTAATCCCATATATTTTTGTTGAATTCAAATTCCACTACCTGCCATGATGAGATTCCAACCAGAGTCCCAGATTATCATCTTAGCTTTTGGATTAATAGAACATAGAACACTACAGCACAAACAGGCCCTTTGGCCCACAAGTTGTGCCGAACACATCAAAACCTACCCAGCCATAGACCTATCTATAACCCCCAACCCCATTGGATCCCATATACTCATCCAGAAGTCTTTTAAAAGACCCCAGCGAGTTCGCCTCGACCACCACCGACGGCAGCCAATTCCGTTCACTCACCACCCTCTGAGTGAAAAACTTTCCCCTAGCATCCCCTCTGTACTTGCTTCCCTGCACCTGAAATCTGTGCCCTCTCGTCGCGACCATTTCAGCCCTGGGAAATAGTCTCTGAGAGTCCACCCTATCTATTCCTCTCAACATCTTGTAAACCTCTATCAGGTCGCCTCTCAACCTTCGTTTCTCCAGGGAGAACAGTCCCAGCTCCCTCAACCTGTCTTCATAAGGCATGCCTCCCAATCCAGGCAACATCCTTGTAAATCTTCTCTGCACCCTTTCAATAGCTTCCACGTCCTTCCTATAGTGAGGCGACCAGAACTGCGCACAGTACTCCAAGTACTGTGATAATATCACAGTAGTCCAGTGATAATATCATTAGGCCATCACTTCCTCTCCCATATTGGATGAATTGCACCCAACTGAAGTACAGTACCCTATAATTTTTTTCAGAAGGTATTTGATTCAATTCCACATCAAAGATTATTGTGGAAGATAAAACCTTATGATACAGAAGCCATAAAGAGAGTGGCTAGCTAACTAGAAGCAAAACGTAGGGGTAAATAGGTCATTTTCTGATTGGCTTGATGTAACAAGTGGTGTGATGTAGGCATCAGTCCTACTGCCTCATTTTTGTACAATAATATAAACAACTTAGATGTTGGAGCTGAAGGTTTGGTTGCTAGATTTTCAGGTGACAGATAATCAGAAAGTAAGTTGTGAAAAGGTTAAAAGGAAACCACAAAGGGACGTAGATATTTAAGTGAATGGGTGAACATCTGGCAAATGGAAATGATGTGGGAAAATGTGAATTTGTCCATTTTGGCAAAAAACACATTAATTAAATGGTGAGAGATTGCAGAGCTTTGAGGTGTTGAGTGCTCTGAGTGTTCCTGAATCACAAAAGGCGACTGTGCAGATACAACAAGTAACAAGAAAAGCTAACAGGATGTCATTGTTTATTGCAAGAGGAATTGAATATGAAAATAAGATTATGTTCAGTTGTGCAGGCTACTGATGAGACTACATCTGGAGTATTGTATACAGTATTCATTTCCTAACTCAAGGAAGGATGTGAATGTGTTAGAACCAGTTCAAAGAACGTTTATAAGACTAACATAAAGAATGAGTGGATTATTCTATGAGGAAAAATTGAACAGGCTAGGCTTGAATCCATTGGAGTTTAGAAGAGTAAGAGGTGACTTCATTGAAACATATGAGATTCTGAGGTATCTTAACAGCATGAATGTGGAGAAGTGTTTCCTGTAGGAAAATCTAGAACTAAGGGTCACTAGGGATGTAACAGTAAGAGGTCATTCATTTCAGAAAGCAATGAGGAGATTTTTTTTCTCAGAGCGTGGTGATACTTTGGAAACCCCTTTCTCAGAAGGCAGTGGAAATGGAACCTTTGGCTATTTTTAAGGCAGACGTAGATCTATGATAAACAAAGGGGTGAAAGATTATTAGGGGGTAGGTGGGAGGTTACAAGCAGATCAGCCATGATCTTATTGAATAGTGAAGCAAGCTTGAGAGGCTGAATGGCCTATTCCTGCTCCTAATTTCTGTCTTGATAAGAAATTCCAAATTGCTTGTCCTAGGTGACTGAAGGCACAGTTATCAATAGTGGATTAAGGAGAAGGCTCTACACGAGAAAGTCCTGCATGTATTATAAGAAGTGTCCCGCATTATGGTTAAATTGACTGGTCTGCTGTTGCTGGGTTAATTCTTACAAATGCCGCTTTTTGAATAATTTTATAATATTTGTCATTCTCCGATTCTCTATCCTTAAATTTGGGCCTTTCTCACCTCCCCCCACACACCCCCACAAGTGCCTCCCCACCCCCCTAGCTACCCACCGTCCTTCCCCAGATATATCTAAGAAAGCATATGTACCTCTGCAATTTCCATCATTATTTCCCTCAGTATTCTCAAGTGCATATGATCTAGACCTGATGATTTGCAATGCATTTCTAATAAGGCTCCTTCCTCAATGTTTAGCCCAACCAGTGTCTCAACTACTCCTCTTTGATTTTGGCAGAATTGTTCTCCTTGGTAAAACAGCTGTAATGTATCCAGTTGGGACTTTAGCCATGCCCTCTAGTTCAATGCATAAATCCCACTTTTGGCCCCAACAAGCCCCCACTTTTCTTCTTACTCTTTTATTGTTTATATGCCTGTATAGGATTTTTGGATTTCTTTTCATGGAAACTGCCGGTCTCTTGTAATATTCTCTTTAATGTAATTTAATTTTTCTGTGTCCCTTTGAACTTTTTATATTCAACCTGATTCTCACTTGTGTAATCAATTTGTCATTTGCCTCATTTTACCTTTTGTATCTGGCTTCTTGCATCAGAAACATACTGATCTAGAAAATTATTCTGAATCTACTTCAGAAACCCTTTCACTCCTCTGCATTTTATGCTTTCACTTTCCTGTCTGGATTTGGTAATTAAAGACCCCTTGTGTAAATAGTCCATAGTTTTTAGTTTTTCTCCAAATGCGAACTAGGATGAATATAGAAAGTTCAAAGGAGTAATAAAAAAATCTTCTTGTGATTTCCTTTCAAATTTGTCCCTCTACACATTTTTCTCAGATAATAGTTTGAAAATTAACAGCCTGAAGGTCTCCTTTTTTCAATCATGTATCTAATTTGTGAAACTCCTTCTGTGAGACCATTTGGCTCAAACACTTTAATTTTCTCAAGTAGTGCAAATGTGCTCTTGCTGGATATACTGAGTGCCAATGTTCTCTGGCACATTGTGCTACACGCTTATCGCGAGAAGCTTTTGCATTCCCACTGAAAAGCATAGATTACATTTGTACTTGGTACAAACTCCAACAAGAACTTGTATAATATTTTATGCAAATATTAAATGTGACTGGACTTCAAGGTTGAATTTCTACTAAGTTTGAATTTTTCACTCTTCTGACCTTTCACACTCTACTGGCCTCAGAGCTTGAGATTGATCTCTCGCTACTTTGACTCAAATACATACTGTCTTCATTTGCATGGTGAACCAATCAGCTTGGAAAAATGTAGCTGTTCAATAAATAGCAAATCACACAAGCTTTGCAACAACTAATCACACTATTTATTCATCTAATTAATAAATCCACTGCTGCCTCAAACCATTCTGCACTTCAGGCACGGAGCGTATAGTTCTAACTATTGAATTATCTAAAATGAACAAAATTAAACTACATTTAAAGTCCCAAAATCCCTGCTGAGGTTAAATTCTGCACTGTTGGCCTTCCAAAGCTTTACAGGCCCTTTGCTGTTTGAAATAGATCCTTCAAATGTCTTAACTCAAACAATAATCTAATAGCCACAGGAAAAGAAATAATTAATGAATTCTGTGAAAGTTAGTACCCTTTTTCTGAATGTTTTACCTTTTTTTCATGATTGATACCATTTTATGGTACCACTCATTAAAATCAAGACTAAAAAGTCTCAAGGGTAGATGGAGTAACATCAAAACACAGATAATGTGTAGTCAAACAAGTTTTTTAAAATCCAATTTATTTAAAACGGTGAAGAAATTGAACAGCCATTCATAAAAAAGTCAAAAAAGTAAAATGTTTGTTTAATTTCTCTCTGATATCTTAAAGTAATTTCACAATTCTAGACCATCAATCAAATATTAGAATTCATATTGTTCAGCATCTGGCTGATCATTCAGCACAACAGCAGAACAAAAAGAATAACATATTTTGCCTTTGAAACCAGAAAAGTTTGCTATGTCAACATCATTAAACTAGAAAAGGACCTGATAGCTTGAACCATTAGAGTTCTGATGTTAGATATGAGTTAAACTAACAATCATAGAATTGATAGAGTCCCTATAGTGCAGAAGGAGGCCATTTGGCCCATTGAGGCTGCAGCGACCACAATCCTACCCAGGCCCAATCCCCATGCATTTGCCCTAGCTAGTCCACCGATACTGAAAGGCAATTTAGCATGGCCAATCCACTTAACCTGCACAAGTTCAGACTGTGAGAGGAAACTGGAACACCCAGAGGAAACCCACGCAGACACCATGGAGAATGGGCAGACTTCGTACAGATAGTGACCCTGGCCAGGAACCAAACTTGAATTGCTGGCGCTGTAAGGACCAGCTGGTGCTGCAATGGATCATACCTTTTAAAACTTATTCAAGGGCTTGAATGAAGTATGAAAGAGATTGGCTAGAAATATTAGTAAAGTTCAAACCAATTATTAGTAATTTAAGGAAGAACAAAGAGCTCTTGAGAAGAATAGAAATGTTGCAGATGCAAAGAAGAGTTTTAGCAATGGAAGAAATGCAAGAACTCCTTTTCAGAGCACTAAAGCTATTGATGCTGCCGAAGGCAGATGGCAAGTTGAAGATAACAAAGCAATCAGTGATTATTAACAGTTTTACTTCGAGTTGTACACAAAAAAATTGTAGCAAACAACCACAAGGAACAAAGTTTTTTTATATCAGCATTGAGATCAGGGCAAAGAAATTCAGTTGCTGAGTTGTGAGTACTGACAGTAATCAGTCTTCAAGAAATTGATTAATGTAGAGAAGAATCATTGATAAAAGCAAAGGAAGTGTTTTGTGATGAACAGACAAGTTCTCAATGGCATGAGGAAGAAGTATTGGTAAAGAATAGAACCCTGGAGGATTGATCAGCCACAGTTGAGATAGATTCATTAGCTTTAACATGGAGCAATCAACTGTATCATAGATTGTTCCATCTATGGCATAGATGATACTTCCATCAACAATAGCATAGAAAGATAGAGTCACCAGTTACAGCCTGGAGCTATCAACTACAATATAGACAAAGTAATTAATTATAGCATAGTTTGAACTATCAGCTCTGCCACAGAAAAGATCCATTGAGTGTAGTATAAATCGAGCCATCAACTATGGTAATGCACTCAGGCAGGCTTTTATTCGTTTCCATAGTTAGTGATTTCTGGAACAGGTCAATAGTCTGTGTAACCTCTTAGAACTTTGTGTTGGAAAATTTCACTTCACAAAGGGCCAGTAGATGAACTGTTTCAATCAAAGCATGAGGACCTACACCATTATGCTTCATTATGAAGTGCTTTGAAAGGTTAGTCATGGCACGAATCAAGTCCAGCTTCCTGGAGCATCTGGATCCAATACAGTTTGCAACAGGTCCACAGAAAACTTCATCTCCCTGGCCCCATACTCAACTTCTGGAACACCAAATGACAAAGACACCTGTGTCAGACTCCTATTTACTGACCATAGCTCAGCCTTCAATAGGTTATTCCCATGAATCTCATTTCTAAACTCTGTGGCCTGGGCCTCGGCTTCTCCCTCTGCAACTGGATCCTGAACTTCTTAACTCAAAGACCACAATCAATGAGGATAAGCAACAATACCACTTCCACAATCATGCTCATCACCATTGGCCCACAAGGCTGTGTTCTGAGCCCCCTACTATACTCTTTATACACCTATGACTGTGTGGTCAAATTCTTCTCCAATTCAATTTTCAAGTTTGCTGATGACACCACCATAGTGGGACAGATCTCAAACAATGACGTAACAGAGTTCAGGAATGAGATAGAAAATCTGATGAACTAGTGTGGTGACAATAATCTCTCTCTCAACGTCAACAAAATGAAGGAGATTGTCATTGACTTCAGAAAGGGTAGAGGAGATCATGCTCTAGTGTACATCAATGGGCACAAAGTAGAAAAGGTCGAGAGCTTCAAGTTTTTAAATGTCCAGATCACCAACAGCCTGTATTGGTCTCCCCATGTCAACACTATATTACAAAGGCCTACCAATGCCTCTAGTTTCTCAGAAGACTAAGGAAATTTAGTATGTCAGCTACGACTCTCACCAACTTTAACAGATGCAATATAGAAAGCATTCTTTCTGGTTGTATCGCAGCTTGGTATGGCTCTTATTCTGCCCAAGGGTGCAAGAAGGTCATGAATGCCACCCAATCCATCACACAAACCATCTCCCATCTTTTGACTCTATCCACACTTCCCGCTACCTTGGCAAAGCAGTCAACATAATTAAGGTCCCCAGGCACCTCAGACATTCTCTCTTCCACCTTCTTCATTGGGAAAAAGATATAGAAGTCTGAGATCACATACCAATTGTCTCAAGAACAGCTTTTTCCTTGCTGCCATCAGACTTTGGAATGGACCTACCTTGCATTAAGTTGATCTTTCTCTACGCCTTAGCTATGACTGTAACAATACATTCTGCACTCTCTCATTTCTCTATGAACAGTATGCTATGAACATTGGCATGTTGGAGGGATTGGCAGTTTGCCCACATTATGAATTGGCCATCAAGTCCTTGTAGCTTCATCAGCTCAAACTTCGACTACAATGCTTCCATCAGCTGTACACGGTAAGATGCTTACTACAGCAATTGTGGGCCAAGACCTTTTGTCATAACTAGAGGAAATGAAAGATGAAGAACTTCGTAATAAGTTGGAGCTGGAGAAAAAAGAGTGGCTGGTGTAGGAATACCGCAGACAACAACAAAAGACAAAAAAAAAGAAGGGAGGATGGTGGATGGGAAGTATATTAGCATTCTTTACCTCTCCAAAAAGATGGCTTGGCTTGCTGAACATTCTCACAATTTTCTTCATTGGTTTAAATGTAGTTTAGGTGCAATACATTCATGTCTGAAGTTACAAAAATGTTGTGGCTGTGCATGGCATTTTTTTTTGTGTAAGCAAATTGTAAAGCTTGTTTTTTGAAGAACTTGTGTATATTTTTATTTCATGCACACATGTAAATTTAGCACCAAGGAATATGTAAATATCATCTGGGCAATAACCAACTTGCATCAAGTTGATCTCTTCAAATACAGATTCTAAGTTAAATGATTAACAAAAAATAAATCTGGATTTTAACACAGAGAAGTTAAGTGATTCTATCAAAATATATGGTCCTAATTTGAATCTGTCACTGTTTTAACGCAATGGTGGCTGAAACATTAAAAAAAGTATTAGATTGTTGCCAATGCCATGAACCCCTTCTAAGGCAGCAAGTTAATTTTGGTAACAATGCCTGCTGGTTTATTTTACCGCTGAAATTGTCACTGGTATTTGAAATGCTAATTAATACCCGATGAATGAGAGAATTTACTAAAGTCTAGTTCCAGTGCCCTGCTGCTGTGATAATTAGTACCATTTGAATGAAATGTAACAGTTTCTTATTATGTAAGGGGCTACCCTACATTGATTTACTATGAATTGATTTAACTTGAGTCTCAAGTTACCAATATCCGGATTTCTGCCCACTGATTATAATGTGACTTGGCAGCAATATAGCTACAGCAAATACATTGTAATAAATAAACTTTATGAGATCTCAAGACTGAAATCAGTTCTGTCTTTTTTACCTCTAATGTTCCACCAGCATCAATTGAATACAGAGCAAACCATTTCATGTTCAGCACAACCCTACCTATGTTCTGTTGAAAGATACAATACTCTGCAAAACAAGGCAATTTCATTGCTCACTTTTCTTCATGCTATTTGAAGCCAATAGCCAGATGTTCAGGATAGACCTTTGTGGATAAGCACACTTCCCATCGTTTCCATCAGCCATTCAGGTAGAAAACTAATTATAAAGCAATAGTAAATTTTGTGCTTTCAACATTTCAGCTGGTTCCTTTGGCTATCAAAATCTCCTTGGCCGATAGATAAACAGAGTATTTTGGAGATAAATTAGAGGGCAATAATCCCAATGCAATAGGATTTACAATCAGATAGGTAAAGATAAAGCAGAACTGGAAATAAAGGCATTAGACTGTGGAAATGTTGCCTGATGGACCAAAATTCAAAACACTTAAGAATGGTCTGTGAGGGAAGCACCCTCTAGGTTTGAACTGGGAGGCATGTATTTACATAGAAATACTGACCCTCAGGTTGCACCTAGAAGATATGTTTAGAGACCAAAGGTAAACATTGTGTAAAAAAATACATTTCAATCACTTCAGAGTTAGCGAGGTTAAAAAGACAAACTGTGTTTTGGGTATGATTGTTGAATGGGATAGGATACAGTTTAATTACTTGATCCTGATGAACTTGAGGTTGGTGTTGTTCTAGGATGGATACTGAATTGAATGATTTATTCTTTACTTAAAAATAGAACAATAGTATTCATAGGAGTTTCAAGAAGGGTATTGTATCAACAGATAAGAATATTTAATTAATAATACTATTAATTGTGATACTACTTACAGAAATCACTGAGAAGTTCTATGAGTAAATCATTCTTAGGCTTTTCCTTATGTGTGTCTGTCTTCAAAGCAATCAAAATGGTGCTGGAGCTTGGTAACTCTTTGCGAGCTGTCCCCCACACACCTTCTAATTCTACCTTCTACTTTTGTTCTCACCCTCTCCTTTCCTTCTTCCTCATGTGCTCTCTGAATGGTATGTTTTGCCTGTATATCACAAAAAAAAACTTTTCACCACATCCCAATACATGTAACAATAATGAACTGAATCAAATCAAAGCAATAACAAACTGAATCAAATTAAAGCAACTTGGGTCATCTCTCAGGAAAGGAATGTCCCAGGAAAGGAATCTCTCAGGAAAGGAAAGAAAATCAGCAATAACTTTTATCAATTACAAACAAAAACAAAACAACCGCGGTAATGTACAACTCTTAACAAATATATTTAAGACGTTCCAATTAAACCAAAACCTTTCATAGACAAAATCCTTCAAATGAGTTCAACACAGCAAAGTCTAATGCTTGTAAGATATTGGAATTGCATCCTTTGTTGGAGAATTGAAAACTCGCTGTCTTGTAAGTTCTAGCAGTCCTCTTGACACGCCCAAAAAAGTCTGAAGTCAGAACAGCTTCCCAGAACCCCAGGTAGATTCTGGTCAAACCATCAACAACAAATTTTCTACTCCAGGAAGACTTTTAG
The DNA here is from genome assembly GCA_024679065.1 of Sphyrna mokarran. NCBI lineage: Eukaryota > Metazoa > Chordata > Chondrichthyes > Carcharhiniformes > Carcharhinidae > Sphyrna > Sphyrna mokarran. The sequence continues at coordinate 69,941,722 of JAGIQG010000011.1, read as the reverse complement.
CTAACCCGCAGAATATCCAAAACCAGGGAGAGGGAGAAAGAGAGGGAGACTTCTTTTCACCTTGCTGTCCCTTCCAAAAATTGAACTGCAGCTCAGAACTGAAAATCTTCTGATCTGCCAACAAGTTTTCCTCCTAACAATGCAGGACCACAACAACTAATCTCAGAAAGTGCCTGAGCCCCCCATTTAAGCCACTTAAGGAGCAATAGAAGGACACAGTAGACAGCCTAGCAGCAATGACATCAGCTAATGCTGTGAGCTATAGAGAGCATGATTTTAAAAAAGTACTCTAAAAGTACACTGATGTCACACTATATAAATGATAATATTTATGAAGTTTTTATTTTTAAATGAATGTCATTAAAGGAGGGAACTGCTACGATAATGTACATAATAGTTCTGGTTCTTCACTTTTTATGTCCATTGTTGCTGCATAAATCTCCCATAGCTCTTGCTAAGCCATTCATTATGAAGCAATATGATTGGCAATAGTACATCCATCATTCTAATTTAACAATTATTTACAATTTATTTCTAATTTCAAATGTTTTATCATCACTGACTACCAAACCTAAAGAATGATTGGTTAATTTTGAGATAGGGTAGCAGGTCCAGCTATATATATTATGGATTATCTGTCTGACTTCCTTCTGTTCTGTTGCAGAGTTACTTCAAGGCAGGGAAACAATATTTAATGTCTAGAGGAAATAAAATTCTACTTGTCTACTATGTGAGCAGAATCAGATATTACTCATTTTATTCATGGATGAACTAAAAATGGCTGCCAGTGGACAGTCTATCTGTTTATCGATGGTACATTTAAATTTCTACCCACATCTACAAAGGATAAAGTGGATCTTTCAATTGGATTGATTCTGTCACTAATCCACGAGGGGATCATCATTTTCCGTCAGAGAAATCATACTGAAAAATCACATTGTTGAATGACCATTTTACGGAAGTCAATATATAATTTGTATTATTCGGTTAACCAAAGACCAGAAAAAAATACTCAAGCTGACATACTAACAATGCTCTAACACAATAGATGCAAAATACTTTGGATATTGTAAATCTGAAATAAGAACAGAAAATACTGGAAAACATTCAGTAAATTAGGCACCATCTGTTAAGAGCAAAACAGAGTGATAGGCCCAACATTTGTTGAATGAAATAATGATGTGTGAATGACGCACACAGTTATTTAAGTGTAAATTGGCCAATATTTTGTGGCATGGAAGAGATAACCTGTGAATTATGAATTGTGAGAAGTTACTGGTGGTGTGTAGCTTTTGCCTTACAGGAATGACAATTCACTCCTCGCCTCTTAATTTTTCATGAACTTGTTGCATCTGTACATTAATTCCCACCTCACCACCCACAGTTAAATCTAACAACTAACAGTGCACATACTCTTCAAATAGCATCATAATCGTTAATTAATGCCAACTACTCTTACCCAGAAAGTAAACAATTAGAAGTGTGGAATTTTATTCTCTCTGGTTATTAGAGGTTTTAAAATTTCAAATTATCAGAAAAAAAATCCTTGCTAGCTCTTTTTTCTCTCTTCCTGAATCATTTCTTTTCCTCTCTATTTCCTTCCTGTACCTGATTTGGCACTGAATGCACCAACTCTAACTTGCCCTCCTACTCAATCCGCCCCCTTTGTTTTTTATCAATTCTTAAATTTCATTGGTTGGGAAGGTACATTCTGTTATTCACCAATATGCTGACAAGAAAAAAAAAATATTCACTTGTTCCAGGCCTACTCTATGAAATAAATCATTTGAGATGATCGCCAATGCCATTCAGATGCATGGAAGTCTAATGGTCAAGTTTTCTCATCATCTGAACTATTAATCTTGCTGAAACTTCATCAGCAAAGACTTCGACTGTTTCCAAAGCTGGTTATTCCCAGAACAGGTTGTGAGTACCTATAAAGACTTGCATTCTAACTATTATTATGTAAATTGAGTTTGTGTCCTTATATGCCCTATTTGTGAACAGAGCTCCTACTCATCTGATGAAGGAGCAGTGCTCTGAAAGCTTGTGGCTTGTGCTACCAAATAAACCTGTTGGATTTTAACCTGGTGTTGTGAGACTTCATATAATGAAAGCAACACCCAGCAACATAGAGTGCAATTTGAAATTTGTAAATATACTGACCCAGATTTTGGGGTAATGGTGAGGCGAATGTCGCTCGTTATTATTAAAGAATCAGTCAGGCAACCACTTCTAATGACCAATTACACGATTAAACATGGGATCAAAAAGTTGCTGTCAGAGTTGCAGGGCTCCTCCTGAAACTTTGCTATTATATTGTCATGTCCAGAGATTCAACACTCATATACATGCAGCAGAGTGAAGTTGCTGCATCTATGTGATATATACCAGTTATGTGGATCAGAAAAGATTATGGCTTGTACATTTCTATGTATTTTTAACTGTGTGCTACATCTTAAAATGACCAAACATTGACAATTATCTTAAAAATACACCATGTCCCATTTATCTATTTACTTGTGCTTGTTGACTTTGATTGGTTTTTGGTCAAGCAATGTCTTGATTTTAAAATTCTCATTCTTTTAAAAAATCTATTCATGGCCTCAAACCCTTCATGTCTCTCAAGTCCCACAATGGTTTTGAGGTAGATGCACATGTCCAATTCTTTCTTTTTGACTATCCCCCTATTTTAATCGCTTCAGGATTGGTGGCCTGGACAATAAGTGCCAAAATTCCCTTCTTCCACCTCACACTCTAATTTTCTTCCTTGAAGATACTGTTTCAAACCTATCTCTTTGACTAAGCTTTTGATCAACTGGCTTAATTATCTCCTCTTGTGGCTTCTTATATTTTGTTTTATAATGCTTCTGTGAAGTGCCTTTGGCATTTTATTACATTAGAGGGGCCATAATAAATACAAGTTGTTGCTGTTCTATAAATGAGGGGTCTCATTCCATCAGATTTTAATTATTGTGAGAGATTTTAAAATATTGAAGCATTCCTCTTTAACTTTCTCTCTCTGGCTATTACTATCTCTCCCTGTATTCCATCTTTCATTCCTTCTCTTTATTTTGCTATCCTTACGTGACTCGACATTGAATTAATTATTCGAACATATGCGTTAAGGTTCAGACAATGCCTTAGTAAGAGTTACTTAAGAAGATACAGAGTTGTTTGACAGTTCACACAGACTGCAGTGCTCCAGTAAATGCTGCAGCGCTGTTCCAGATTTCTAATAAATGCATGTTTCAGTGTGAAAGTCTTTGTGTAAGTGCAATGAACAGCATGCATTGTTCATTCACCATTGACTGCAAAATGATGTATTATCTGCTCCATTTGATATACACAATGCAACCTTCAGTAAAGTCTGTCTCCTACCTCTCCATTTTGTTTGAACCTAAAAAAGTGATATTAGATATTACTGTCACAAGCTGAATTTTCATGGAGAGATTTACAATACACAAAATGACCATTCCATCCAATGTGTGAGAGAGCAATCCAAATCTAGTATCATTGTGTGCTTTCTCCATTAAACCTGTACCTTTCATTGCTTCTAATATTTATCCACCACCTTCATCGAAGTAAACTAGGTATATCACCTTGGCTTTATGAACTCATAATGCTGTAGCCAGGATATTGGTCACTAAGAGTAAGAAATAAGTTTGCCATCAATTACACCTTGCTCAAATATTCACATCAACTGACTCACAGAACTAGAAAAAAGTGAGCTACATTGTTCAGTCTCTTCTATACTCCTATTCAGGAAAGGTATACGCAGGTAAATGTGCAGCAATGAACCTGATGATTGCAACTTTCTCACCTTGGATCCTCCCAGAATGGTACGACCATTTGCGGGTCAGGACTCGGACTCACCGTTTTGCATACCTGAACATAGAATCCCTATGGTGCTGAAGGAGGCCAATTGGTCTATCGATCCTGCACTGACAACAATCCCACTCAGGCCCTATCCCTTTATCCCCATGTACTTGCCCTTTGAATCCCCCAACACGAAAGGGCAGCCCACACATCTTTGGAATATGGGAGGAAACTGCACCACCTGAAGGAAACCTATGCAGACACCGGGAGAATGTGCAAAGTCTACAGATAGTGACCTGAGGCCGGAATTGAACCAAGGTCGCTGTTTCTGTGAGGCAGCAGTGCTAACCACTGTGCCATTGTGCTGCGCTTAATATCTTTTTTTACACAGGGTATACCTGCTGCTCTTTCCAAGAGCAAACTAATTGTCATTCCACCATCATTAGGGAGGGCAGACAGGATGGCAGTTCCAAATGGGAGACTTGGAAAGGCTGTTTCCTGGTATCCAAAGTCTTCCCTGGAGATGATGCTTCTTACAGTGAATGTACAGAGAGATGTCCTCTTCCCTAAGGACAATAGGAGGAGAATGGCCAGCCTTAACAATTAGGTAGGGGTTCAGGTTGCTGAGGCAGTGTAGTGCTGAGGATATGAATCCAGTGCTGTATAGGGTTAATTATTGATAAGATACAGGACAGTGAATGCCCTGAAATTCTCAGACTGCAGGCATTACTTTCTCAACCCCTTCGTATTATCCATACCTTTGCGCACAATTCAATACCTTGCTGTCAAGTACATTGAAAAATCACCTTTTCAATAAATAACACTCGCATTTGCCATCACTATTTACCCTTTCTCACTCATTCAAAGTCATCCTCCTCAAATATCTATACGTCATCCCCAGCAGTCAGTGGGTTCTCCACACTTTTATTTCCACCCTTCTTTGGTGAAGGTGAAAAGAACTCAGGAACTTAAACAGAAGCAGAGTTGGTAGTGGAGTTGCATCCATGGCCACCCTGATATCAATGGAAAAAGGAAGCCCTGGAGATAGGAACGTCGCCACAGTACAGGTGGTTATCCATGGTGAGACCAGGTTGGTTCTGGGACCTGGGGAGAACGTTAGATATATGTTGCTACTAGACACTCAACATCACACATATTGAATGGATACTATCAATGTATGACATGTCATTATTGCACTATGCTAACTTGTAACCTTGGCCACGATGCCCCTATTCTGACTAACGTTTCTGGCAGATCAGGATGGGAGATGTGCATTGCTGGTCTTGTTCTGGGATTTGCATATGTGCCGGGAATACATGTGCATCTCCCAGAGCCGGCAGACAGTTGCCGGTTAGACCATGTTGGAAACTGGTGAAAAGGCAGATAAGTAATATGAATTTTTTAAAATATGTTTTAAATATATCTTGAATGCAATTATCAGGAACTTGCTGGTCTTGATTGAATCTCCCACCCCAATAGGAGTATGGGTATACAGTAACTTCCCACATTTGGGGAACTATGGGAGATCCCACTGAAATGAAGAGGGAGGCAGTTGGGGCCCCAGGGGGTCGGGCGTTTGGGGTGGGGGTGAGTGATGTCTCTTGGACATGGGCACCCTGCCAGTGTCAGCCTATTCTCCCTGGAAGCGGCCAAGGGGCAAATTGCCCATGTCCAGAGGGCATGTTGGCACTGCCCACTGGGCATCAGACAGTGCCAATGGGGTGGGGTCTATTGTATGCAAGGCCTACGGGTAATTGGTGGGGGTCCTGTTTCCACTCTGTATGGGGATCGGGTTGGGTTGGAGGGAGGGCAGCGATTGGGGCAGGCTGAGGGGGGATGGTGGTCAGCAGGGGAGGGTCTGCCAGTGTGAGAGGGCAGTGAGGGTCGCCTCTGCTAGGGGAGTGGTTAGGCTGGACATTGAGGCATTCTGGGGCAGGGGAACTGAGGGACTGCCTGGGATTGGTGTGGCCGGGGGGCCATGATCAAGCCAAGGGAGTACTGGAGGGGCAACATTGCGGGGGTCCTGGGCTGGCCAGCGTTTGAACTGGTCAGCAAATGGAGAGATCAACAGATCGGGGCCACTGCACATATGTCCAAGAGGAACACATTTTCTGAATCTGACTGCAAAGCTTGAGTGTTGGCTGTGGTACATCTATGAGGCTGAGAACTACATCAATCGCACATTTAGGAAGGTGATCATACTGCAGGTGAAGACCGTGTAGATAGAGAGAGAATGGTTAACCACCAAGGACTCTAAGAGAAACAGCTAAGTAGTGCAGGAGTGCTGAGTCTATCCCGCTTGCTAATCACTTTTCCACCTTGCAATTTGAGTGATCGTTTTTCAGGGGAATGCAGTTCGAGTCAAGTCTGTTATATAATATGTGGCTCAGCTGCGCAGTAGGGAAAAAGAAGAATGGAAGAGCAATAATGAAAGGGAATTCAACAGTGAGAGGATCAGACAGTTGTTTTTTGATGCTATAAACATGACTTCAGAATAGTGTGTTGCTTTCCTAATGGCAGAGTCAAAGATATCATGGAGGGGCTGAAAGACATCCTGCTGGAGGAGAGTGAATAACCTGAGGCCATGATTCACATTGATACAAATGACATACAAAATCAAGATCTCAAAAAGTAGTAATAATCATAGACTCCTACAGTGCAGAAGGAAGCCATTTGGCCCATTGAGTTTGCATTGACCACAATCCCACCCATGCCCTATCTCCATTATCCCATGCATTTAGCCTAGCCAGTTCCCCTGACACTAAGGGGCAATTTAGCATGACCAATCAACCTAAGCCACATATCTTTGGGAAGAAACCCATGCAGACCCAGGGAGAATGTGCAAACTCCACACATTCAGAGACCCAAGTGGGAATCGAACACAGGTCTCTGGCACTGTGGGGCAGCAGTGCTAACCACAATGCCACAATAATTTTAGGATTATTTCCAGTGCTAGGTGCCAGTCAGCACAGGAATAAGAATATTGATTGATTGAACACATTGATGGAGAATTGGCGCAGGGGGAGGGATCAGAATTTTGAAGCATTGGAACAAAAATGGATGGATTATACTCAACAGGAAGGGACTATAAGCCTCACAAATAGATTTGTCTGTGCTGTTGGGAAGGTTTAAACTAGTTTTACACGAAGATAGAAACTTGAGAGATAGCTCAAATTGGAACAAAGTAAAGCTCGTTACAGAAAGTCAAAGTAGCAAGCTGAATTAGAAAGGAAGGTGAAACAAAGGTGAGCATTCACTATGCTTGGAATATGGAATAAGATAAAAAAAACAAAGTTAAGGGCACTCTAACTGAATGCATTTGGATTCACAACAAGGTAGGTGATTTAAAGAGGTAAATGGGTATGTTCTAATCAGAACTATGTCTACAGGGTGACCAAGGCTGGGAACTGAATATTCAAGCATTTGCAACATTTAGGAAGGATAAGCTAAATGGAAATGGTGATGGTGTTGCATTGATAAGGGAAAGGAACTGTACGTTCGTGAGGGAGGATCTCAGAGAGGAAGAACAAAATATAAAATCTGATAGGGTGGAGGTAAGAAATAGCAATGGGCAACAAACATTGATAGGAATCATTTAAAGATCATCAAACCACAATAACAGTATGGGGCATGGTATTAATCAGAAGACTGGAGAAGCATAAAGCATGGTAATGCAGTAATCACGAGTCATTTCAATCTGTACGCAGACCAGGTAAATCTAATGAGTACTGATGATGTCAAGTTTCTGCAGTGTTAGTGATGGTTTTCTGGAGCAGTATTTTGAGGAACTGACCAGAGGCAGGCACTTTAGATCTGGTATGATGTAATGGGAAAGGTAATTAATAATCTCGTTGTAAAAGGAGTGACCATAATGCTGGAATTCTCCAGACACAGTGGTTAGCACTGCTGCATCACAAGGCCAGAGATCTGGGTTCAATTCTCTGCTTGGGTCACTTTCTGTGTAGAGTTTGCACATCTCCCCATGTCTGCATGGGTTTCTTCCAGGTGTTCTGACTTCTATAGTCCAAAGATGTGCAGGTTAAGTGGATTGGCCATGCTAAATTGCCCCTTGGTGTCAGGGGAATTAGCTCGGGTAAAATGCATGGGATTATGGGGCCTGGGTGGAATTGTAGTTGTTACAGACTCAATGGGCTGAATGGCCTCCTTCTGCACTGTAGGATTCTATGATTCTATACCACTGCTGCCAGCAAGATGGGAGAATTTAGCATTCAGCCAAATCTCCATTCACTGCAGCGGGATTGGAGAATCCCAGTTGCAGGCAACGTTGGACAATCCAGCCCAATGTGATCGATTTCACACGATGGGCCAAATTTTCTGACCTTGCCAAAGCTGGCATTTACCCGTCCTGCTGCAGTAAACAGAGATTTGTCTGAATACCAAATTCTCCATTCTCATGGCAGGGTGTAAACAGTAAGAGAATACTGACCATGTTGAAGGTGAAGTAGCTTGATATGGCATCAGGGTGTTCAATTTGAAGAAAGGAAACCATGAATGGAATGAGGGGACAAAGTGGCTGATGTGAATCGGAAAAATATATTAAGTGGTATGATGGCACACAGGCAATGGATATTTTTGAAAAGAATCACTGCCATACACCAGAATTTTCTGGACATTCAGGTCGGTGGGATTCTCTGGCCTACCAGCGTGGCCTCCATTGCTCTGGGTTTCCCAGCTGTGCGCAGTGGTGTCATAGGAATTTCCATTAATAGCAGCACCACCGGTGAATGGTGCACTGGCTTCCACCACTGAGAAAAACACTGAGGAAGGCCAAAGAATCTCACCCATAGTTTATAGCAATTATTCAAAGCACAAAGACACAAAACGAGAAACAAAAATCAACTGTGCCTCACAAAGGAAGATAAGCATTGTAAAACAATTAAAAGGGCCTATAAAGTTGCCAAAAGTGGTTGTAAAGCTAAAGATTGGCAGATTTTTAGAACACAGCAAATGAGATCTAACGAAAGAGAGGGAGAATAGAATATAAACGTAAACTAGCAAATAACATAAAAATGGATTGTAAAAGTTGACATTGGTGTGTAAAAAACTAAATGTTTGACTAGGACAAAATGGGTCTACTACAACGAGAATTGGGGAATTTATAATGGGGATTAGAGAAATGGAGATCTGAGGGAACAGGAAAAATCAGCAAATGAAGGAAATTAACACTTGTACGTAATTGTATTGGAGAAATTAATGGGACTGAATGTTAAGCCTCCATAACCTATTATTCCACATCTTAGACTGTTGGGAGAGGGAAATAGTGGATTAGTGGATGCATTGGTGATTATCTTCTAATTCCATAGGTCCTGGAATGGTTCTGCTGATTGGAATTTAGCCACTTAAAAAGGGAGTGAAAGAGAAAATGAGAACTGCAGACCTATTAGCCTTACAAACATACGAACAAGGAGGAAGAGTAGGTGTTTTGGCCCCTCAAACTTTAATTGAATCACATCCAGAATGCTGTCCCCTTACACTGGGAAGGATATGATGGCCATAGAAGGAGTGCAATGAAAGATAACAATTCTAACAATTCTAGAATAGCAGGACTGTGCTATGAACAGAGATTTGGGGAACCTGGGTCTGTGTTCTCCAGAGATTTGAAGAATGAGAGGTGATCTCACAGAAACCTACCAAATACTTCAAGGGATTGACTGGGTCGATGCAGGTCAGATGTTTCTCCTGTTTGGGGAGTATAGAACCACAACACACAATTTCAAAATAAAGGAAAAGCCATGTAAGATCAAAGGAGGAGAATTTGGGCCCGAATTTCCCATCGTGATCCGCAACTTTTCTGGCAGGTCCAGTCAGGAGAATCACATCGTAGGCCTTTTTCTGGGATATGCGCATGCGCCGGGAAAACATGTGCATCTCCCAGAGCCGGAGAACAGTCGGAATCCAGACTACGCTGGGAATTGGCAGGAAATGAGGTAACTAATTTGAATCTTTCTAAAAATGTAATTTAAATATGTTTTGCATGTCATTATCTGGTCCGGCTCATAGGATCTCCCACCATGTTAGGAGTACTTCATTCTGTAGCGTTTAGAGTAATTCCCCATGTTCGGGGGACTGGCAGGAGAATCAGCTGGAGAGAAGTGGAGGTAATCGGGACTCACCAGGGGGTCGAGTGGTGGGGAGGATGGTGCCCCCTGGTCATGAGCACCCTGGCAATGCCAGCCCAAGGCACCTTGGCACTGTTCACTGGGCATCAGGGGGTCAAGGGGGTGAGGCCTATTGTGGGCAGGGCCCAGGGATTGATTAGTGGGGGTGAAGGTCTTGCTGCCACTCTGCATTGCGCTCGGCCTGGGCTGGAGGAAGGCCAACGATCAGGTGGGCTGGAAGGAGAGTGGTCTGCCTCTCAGGGAGGTGGTGTGTGGTCTGTTGGGGGAGGGGGGATCATCACTGCTAGGTGGGTAGGCTACACATTGGGGCGCACCGGGGCAGTGGGGTGGGATGTCGAGCTGGATGGGAATTGTCGTGGGGGCCATGCTCAGGCCATGCAGGGGGGTACTGCTGAAGGGTAATCGAACTGTGGGAGGGACAGCACTGCAGGGGTCCTATGTTGGTCAGTGATCAAGCTGGCCATCAAATGGGGAGGCTAACAGATTGGAGCCACTCTGCACGCACAGAGTTCCAGAACTGCCAGACTGTGGACAGATTAGGCCCTGACCCCTGAATTTTTAATGAGATTCCCCATGGCATAGAGTAGGAAGATTTGAGTGTGAAGCTGCACTGAAGAAACAGTCGTGATATACAAGAGTTTTCTCACCAATTCAGCACTTTTGGGAGAATCACCCCCTCTGTTTCACTCAGAGGGTTTTGAACCTTTGGAATTTTCCACTCCAGAGGTCTGTGGAAGCTCAGACATTGAGCATAAAGGGACATGGGGTAAGCGTGGGGAAAAAGAAATTGAAATGGATGATCAGCTATGATTGTATTAACTGGCAGAGCAGGCACAATATGCTGAATGGCCTACTCCTATTTTCCTGTATGCAGAGCAATAGAGAATCCCTGGAGGGTGCAGGACACTTCAAACTCTGTTCAGCTGGACATAGATGCTCAGCCTCGGGACTATACACTCTTGGCAAAGTTAGCTCTTGTTGAACATCCCGAATTGTCAGCCATTTCAGAGGATGGTTAAGTGTCCTCAGTGTGGCTTTAGAGTTGCATTTAGGCCAGACCCAGTAAGGAGGGTGGGCTTGCTTCCCGAAAAGACATTGGAAACCAGATGGGTTTTTAAAACAGTTGATAGTTCTCAGCAAGAAGAACACTGGGACTATATATTCCAGCTTTATTAATTAAATTCAAATTCCATGAGCTGCTATGATGGGAGTTGGAACTGCATTACTAAAAGATTAACCTAGACTACAAGGTAAACAATCCAAAAGTATAACCATTATATCACCATCTCCCCGTATTTTGTGCAGCAGAAATAGGTGAATATGTGTGCCCCTGTTAAAGTTACCAAAGGCAGTGTGTACCATTGCACAGAAAATGGAAAAGTGCATCTCTAACATAAGTGCCACAATGATTTGAGGCACTTTGTGGAGAACTGCCACTTCTTGGCCATTGCCTCCCCCACTCACGAAGCTGTACATGCTGGGCATGTAAATCCTGATGACCATGTCTACCTCTGTGCATGGGCAGATGGGACAGTCTTTGACAAGGAAGTCTTATCCCATCATGCTTCACTTGAGAAGTATACCTACAACAATAATCATTTCCTATCATGTCCCCTGTGCAAATCCCTCCCCCCCCCCCCCCCCCCCCCCCCAGTAACACCACAAACCTCCCTTCAGACATATGTCTGGCTATCACATGAGCAGTCTTACCATCTCATCCTAGCAGATTGTGTGATTCAATGGAATGAAATTGGCCAGAGTTCTGATAGATCATTAAATAAGAAATAGGACTGGACCATATGGCCCCTTGAGCCTGCTATGCCATCTAACAATGACTAATCTTCTCTCTCAGCTTCCCCCTCCTGCCAATTCCCCAGTCCCCTTGGTCCCTTAGGGAGAGAAAATCTGTCAGTCTCGGCCTTAAATATACTAAATATGGAATATCTGGCAGGGAACTGTCTGGCAGGTAATTCCAAAGTGAAATGATTTCTAAATGCTTTAAAAGTCTTAAATGATCGCCCCCTCATCCTGAGTCTGGGCTCCATCTCCCAGATTCTGAGCCAGGGGAACCTAACCTTTGTGTCCAAACAGGCAAGCTCCTTCAAAATCTTCATTGTTTCAATGAAGTGGCCAGCTGAATCCTGTTGGACACTGAAGTATTGTCACCCAAACAGCCAGGAGCAATAGGTAACTATCTGTTCTTCCGGAGCGGAAGCCTCCTTCAGAGAGGCTGCCAACATCTCTAATCACCTGAAGCAAGAATATGGTTCTTGGAGGTACTGAGAGGTCAAGTTAACTGATCATTGATCTATAGGTTATGTGCTGGGGTATCGCCTCTTTCAATGTTGCAGCCCTGTGGTCTATCCCCTCTGTTCCATCCAGCTGCAAGTTGTTGTGAAGGGAGAAGGAGCTGCTGTAATTATCACGATGGCTGCTGAGCTGGAACACATTGCACCTCCTCCTCAATGATTCATCTAACTTCAGAATATGTGGATCCCAAGTTACAGGAAGGTTACAAAGGCAATATGCCAAATTCTCTCAGTAGCATCCAAAACACTCCAATATAAGTTTGCACAGTTGCTGTGTGCAAGGAAATCAGTGACTTTAGGCTGAAGATACTGTTCCTGTCAGCACAAATCTTTCATGCTGGCTGACTGTAGGCTTTGTTTGTTTCACTAATCCTGTCACTGACCACTGGACATCCCAAGGCATTTTACAGCTTATGCTATGTTTTTGAAATGTAGTTGTTGTGATAATGTAGGAAATCAGGCAGCTAATTTGCAGGACAAGGCAAAATCTCATTGGATCCCATTGGGACCTCAATATCACGCCATTTTCCCAAAGATTCCTACCCTGCAGATTATGGGAGCTGCCTTCACTGAATTGGGAAAAGTTGGCCTGCTGTTATAATGCAGTTCATTTCAAACCATTATCTGTTTGAATCATCCAGATTGTCAGAACTGGGTACTTATTGATCTTTGAAGCAGTGATTATTTTATCTTTGGCTACTTCTCTTTGAACTTTTACGCCCTTACAGCTCCAACCACTGCCATAAGAATGAGCTGTATTATAATTACAACAGCCATTATTTTAAGAGGGCTGGAGCAGGCTCAGGAAGCTGACTGGTTTATTTTTCCTTCTTGGAGCAAAAGAGATTGCAATTTGAAAGAGGTTTACAGGTTTAGATAAGTTAGACAAAAGAAAACTTCCCATTAGCTGATTGTACAAGGACCAGAGAGACAAAAGTAAGGCTTTGGACCAGAAATACTGGATAGGAGTAAGGAGAAATATTTTTAAACTGCAAGTGATAATGGCCTTGAGCTTGCTGTCTATGAGAGTGGTGGAAATGGAAATAAAGATTTCAAAAGTGAAATGGATGGAAATTTGAGGTTGGATTGCTGTAGAGTGAGCAAGCATGGACCCAGTGGGCCACATGGCCTCCTTCTGTGTCATTATGATTCTATGAATTTATATAATAAAACTATCATAGAATCCCTATGGTACAGAAGGAGGTCATTCAGCCCATTGACTCTGCACCAACTCTTCTCACAGTGTGCCTTATCCAGGCCCTCTGCCCTACCCCAACAACACTGCACATTCATCATAGTGAATCCCCTAGATTATACATCTTGGGACAGTAAGGGGCAATTTAGCATGGCCAATCCACCTAACCTATACATATTTGAACTCTGGGAAGAAACTGGAGCACCCAGAGGAAACCCAGGAAGATACATAGAGAATGTGCAAACTCCATGCAGAACCAAAGCTGGAATTGAACCTGGGTCTCTGGTACTATGAGACAGCAATGCTAACCACTATGCCATCTTACGGTTGAAAGAGATTTGTGAGTACCACATTATGGTACATGTCATCCTTGCTTTTCAAATTTGTAAAGAGATTTCACTTTTTTAACATTTTACAATAGTTGGAAGCTTTAAGATTCTCTCATCGTTTTCCAAAAGCTTGGATATTGCATCTGAAAATCACTTTGAAAATCTGGAGAGTTTATCAGTTTAATGAACATAGCTATTTTGATGAGAAAATGCAGTTCTTTTACTTGTATCCTTGATATAGTGTTAAAGTGGCTTGCATTTTGTTAGCATTTACTTTATTGTGAGCATGTATTGTTATCTGAGAGATGGGATCATCATGCAGGCACAAAAGCTGAACAGAATCAGAGCATGCAAATCTTGCCAGCAAGATCACAATTTCTGATTTTCAACCCCTCCTCATTCACGGAAGTAACTTGAAATATGCCTTGCCAGCCCAGGAATTTCATATTAATACATTACCATGCCTCTTGTGAGCACTTTCTCTGGGACTTCACCAGAAGGGCATATCACAGGTGAACACTCAAGCCATGCTCATCTTCTTGGTGTCAATTGCAGAGGGGATAGCACTGAGGACACAGGGGAGTACCCAGATAAATTCAACTTGGGACAGTTTAGTATCACTGTTTGGAGTGAAAGTGAACTTCAACATTGTGGGATCAGTTCTTTCCTGATTACCCTGTGATGGTTACTGATTCTTTTAGACAGTACAAGAAGAAAGGGCCTTAAAGAATATAAGCACATTGAAAATAGGAGAAGGAGTGCACTCATGGTGCTTTGAGCCTCTCCAGCCATTCAATATTAATTACTCTGAGAGTGGTTGGGGTGTGGAATAGACTGCCTGCTGTGATAGTGGAGTCTGACACTTTAGGAACTTTCAAGCGGTTATTGGATAGGCACATGTAGCACTCCAAATTATAGATGGAGATAGCCTGATCTTGGGATTGGACTGGGCTCGGCACAACATGGAGGGCCTATAGTGTGCTGTAATGTTCTAGGTTTCTATATAATATGATCATATGACAAAATATAGATGTGTAAGATAAAATTTAATTATGAATATGTGTAATACAGATAATAGTATAGTATGGATATAATTTGGACCTTCATTGTAGTTAATACAAATGAATTGAACAAAGAAAATAGAAAGGTTAAAGCTTTTACTCAGATACCCTGAATGTACAGGCAGAAAGCAATGATAGCTTTTATCCAAAAATTTTTGCACACACAGAAATGTATCTGAACGTAACTGAAGACTGATGGGCATTACTTAATATTTTTAGAATCCAAATGGAATTTGCTTAAAAGCATTTTCAAATACCATTACCATATATGCTGTCATGAATCCACAATTCTTTTTTGACAATTTATTTTTGAAGTATCTGCAGCTTTAATTCTACTATTTAAGATCGCCAGTAATATTCTCCCCCTATTGGTGTGGATTTCCTCCAGGTACTCCAGTTTCCTCTCACAGTCCAAAGATGTGCAGATTAGGTTGAATGATCATGCTAAAATTGCCCCATAGTGTCAGGGGGATTAGTAAGATATACACGTGAGGTTATTGGGATAGGGCCTGGGTGAGATTTGTTGTCGGTGCAGGCTCAGTGGGATGAATAGCCTCATTCTGCACTGTAAGGAATCTATGATTCAACAAGGTGATAAGAACTCAGTAAGAATTTAGCAACACCAATTTTTAATCCAACCGATTTTTTTGATAGTAAAATTGCGAGCTTTCAACACTCCGTGTCTTCCTCAGGCAAATTGCCTGAGGAAGACACGGAGTGTTGAAAGCTCGCAATTTTACTATCAAATAAATCGGTTGGATTAAAAATTGGTGTTGCTAAATTCTTACTGAGTTCTTACCACCCCAATCCAACGCTGGCATCTTTACATCATCAACAAGGTGACACAGCATAACCTGGTTTAAAAAAAAGGCAAGGCCACTTTCCAAGGTAAAGGTGAGAAACAAGAACCCCACTCTGCCCAAGAAAATGTGAAGAGAGATAATTTGTGTAACCTGAATGCATTAAAACCCAAAGCCCCGGAAGATATTAAAATACAAATTGCTAGACTTTAATCAATTGTAATACCCTTAAGTCAATGGCAAACTGCTAGCCAGTCAAGATAGACAATCAACAGACACCCAGACTCACTGTGGCGGATGAAAGAATCTTATCTGCTATGATTTCTTTTATCTTGAAATGTCAAATGAAACACAAAAGGTGATGTATTATTCTACAACAATGATTACCACAGACATGGTAATCAAATTTCTTTGGAATATATAGTTTTTAAGCAAGAATTGTATTTACCAAGCAGAAGGAGATGAATCTGGAAAAGCACATAGAGCAGTAAGGAATCTTTCACTATCTCTCAAATTAAGTCCTATCTCTGCAGACTAAAAATCCACTACAAGTGTCCATCAGAAAGAACCTCTGGAGAAACTCACCAATTTTTGGAAAATGGATTAAAAGAAAGATAGTGGTCTCCAGCAGTTACGTGGACTTCAACTCTAGAATTTTAAAATGAACGTGCTAGCTTAAAAACTGCCACAATGCTCAACAATCTCTGCTTCAAGGACAAGCAAAGGACTTAACCACTTTTGCAGTAGCTTTTTATTCTGTTAACTCTTTATTTAAGGTGGAATGTTTTCAATAGGCAGAATATAAACCACATTTATGCTTGTAAAATCAAAACAATATCTACTATTCGATATGACTCTGCGTTGGGCAGCACTTGTTTAATAATCCTGACTGAGATAATAGCTACACTAACAAACAATTTAACATAATCAGTTAAGCTCCTAAAGTCACTCATTTACATTTGCTAGAAGTGGCATACTTTCATCAAGGGAGACTTGACCTCTGCAAACAAAAGGAATACACTCAATTTTTATGCTTTCTTTTAAACTACCCAAGAACTTTGGGAGTCTAGAGTTTCCTGTTGCTCTCTCCATGTTAACACCTTCACCAAACAGCTAATTTGCCAACCAATCAGCACCCCTTTTCCATTGTTGTATAAATTTACTCAGATTTGTATATTTGCATTTGTCCTGATAAGTCCAAGATGAAAAACTTCAGCAACATGCCTCTCTTTTCAAAAATGTTTGATGGCAATCAAATTGAAGGGATATAGGAAAAGAGCATGGAACTCCCTGGATCTCGTCTTGAAGAGACTGTTTGGCCTAGTGTAGTCTCTAGGTCATTTGGCTGCCTTTAATACTGTACTGTTCTGTATTCTCTTATTCTATTGAAGGGAGATCAGTTGGACATTTCCCTTTTCTTCAATGGTTCCCATTCATGTATGATCAATAAATATTCAGAAACAGTTTTGCTTAGTCATCTTTTACTTTGGTCATAATTTATGAATCATACCCATTTTGCTCTGGCTTTGATCAGCAAACTAACCAGACCAGGAACTAAATCTACGTTTTCCTAGTCTGTTTAGTTTGGTGCAAAAATACACTGTAAACTTGCTCACTTAGACATTAGAGGAGAAAAAGATATCATTTTGCAAGTGTCCATTCCCAATGTGGAGCCTCACTATGTAGGAAAACTGGTTGGAGTTATGACTAAAATGTGAGAAGGCTATTCTTCTGCTAGACACCTGCCTTGTATAGCTCCATGATTGTTGTGGAACCTCATATAATTATCCTTTGAAGATATTTCTCAATTGCCTGCATATGGATTGAGTTGAGCTCCTTTGGCCCCAGCCTGACTTAGTTATCGTCACATCAGATAAGAAATATGATTCAACTTAAAACCTGAGGGATCATACTGAGGGATGTGAAAATAGTTCTAATACTTTTGAGGCTGATTTCCTTCCATTAGATGTCATTGTAGATTAGAACCACTGCCTCTCTCTTTTTTGGTGTTTTTCTCTGTTGGGTTTTTTGGTTTAATTTTGGCAGTAGCTGTTGGTAATACTTTTGCTTTGCCCATTCACACTTTTGATTTGATTTGTGGAGGAGTTGTTGTTACCTATCTTTACTGATCTGCTAAACTCATCTGTGTTTTTAAATTTGTCCCATTATCATCTCCTGTTGCCTTATTAGACCATCATGCTTCTTGTTGTTTAAATTATCTTGACTTCCATCCGATCACAGATCTTCTGTTCTTTTCTCCCGTTCCCCTTCCCTGCCTCTGCATACTCTCTAAACCTGTTACAAATCAAAACTTTGTCCAGTTTTGACAAAAATTTGTCAACATGATATGTTAACTCTGTTTCTGTCTCCAAAGATGCTGACAGATCTGCTTACTATTTTTGAGCACATTTTTGTTTTATTTCAAATTTTTAACATTCTCAATTGTCTGCTTCTGTTTAGTAAATCATGACACTTCTGTTCCTGGAATGTCTACCTTGAAAAGGTTAGCAAATAAAAACAAGAGAAACTTGTAGACCCTCGAGTCTGTTCTGTCATTCAATGAAATAAAGCCTGACTTAAATCCATTTAACCACCATAGCCTCATATCCCTTCATACCCCTAGTTAAAAACAGAAAATGCTGGATAAACTTAGTAGGTCTGATAGGATCTGTGGAGAGAGAGAGAGAGAGTTAATGTTTTAAGTTCATATGACACTTCTTCAGTACTGAAGAGGGATAGAAATGCAATGGATTATCCAGTTGGAGATGGGGCTGGAGGGATGGGAAGAATAGAAGGTTAAGGATAGGTCAGAGTTAAAGAACAATTGACAATGCTGTCATGGACATAAGACAAAGGACTAAAGAAGTGCTAACAGCTGCATAAAGTAAGTTAATTTATTAGTCACAAATAGTCTCACATTAACACTGCAATGAAGTTACTGTGAAAATCCCCCAGTCACTACACTCCTGGATATGTTTAGTTACACTGAGGGAGAATTTAGCATGACCAGTGCACCTAACCAGCACATCTTTTGGACTGTGGGAGGAAACCAGAGCATCAAAGAAAACACACATAGACATAGGAAGAACGTGCAGACTCCTCACAGACAGTGACCCAAGCCAGGCATCGAACTTGAGTCCCATTTGCTATGAGGCAGCAATGCTAACCACTGCACCACCATGCCACCCAGTAAATTTGTTAATAGAAGAACAAAGCCCAATGAAAGCAAAAATTAAGATAAGAGAGGAAATGACCCTGTGGGGAAGGGGAAGGTATTTGCATTTGGAAAAATCATGGAAATGAAAAGCAAAAAGGGGTCAAGATGGAGGGGAACATTCATAGTCTAACATTGTTAAACTCAAATGTTGAATCCAGAGGGTTGTAATATGTAACAAGAAGATGAAATATTGTTTCTTTGGGGTTTGTGTTGGACATTCCTGGAGCAGTGAAGCAGGCCAAGAACGGACATGTGCACATGAGAGCAAAGTCTTTTCCCACTGATTTCAAGATTTCAAACTGGCCACACTGCAAATGGATGAGGTTATTAATACTGTGCAGAGTTTCTTCCTATTATAAGCAGTATTAAGCTCAATTCAAGTCTGTCCAAGCACAGTGAGGTCCTGCAGAATTTTTCCAGTGGAATAACGTTTTTCTTTTTTTGAATAGAATTCGTTGATGTAAGTGAATGCCAGGAACTTTGTTTATCAACATTGAACTTTAATTCACTGGGGCATATTTTCATCTGTTCAGTGGTATTATTGAAAATGTCAGCTTGGATATAAAGAGGGAAAACCGGTTTGTAATTCTGACAGTTTTTTTTCTAACACATAGAAATTCTAAAACTCAGGAAGCCGACTGAAAAGAAACAATGTTTAATTCTCAAATCAAAAATTAAAGCAAAATCCTGTGATGAGTATACATGAGTCCCATTGAGGACAACAGATCTCTGGACCTGCTCAAGGGTTTGCCTTCTCAGGGGCTCGGAAGATAAGTTCCACTGGATTGACAGTCGCTGATTACCGTGGGAACTCATATTCTATGAGTCCCACGAGGAGATCAATTAAGGATCTCCTTAATTGATGTCAGTCTTGAAGATTGTGACAGAAATATACACCACTACAATTTTAGTGTCAAAATGAACCGTAGGAAATAGAACCAGTTGAGGGCCATTTAGCCCTTCGAGCTTGCTCCACCATTCATTCTGAACATGACTGGTCATCCAACCAATGTCCTGATTCCCCCCTTCCCTCTATTATCCTTTAGCCCCAAGAGCGATATCTAAATTGAGTCTTGAGTTTTTTTCTGGAAACATGTGAATATCTGCATAAAGAATATTTTTTGGTTTCAAGTTGATGGAGTGGAAACCTGTTTGGTTGCCATGCATTCCTGGGTAATCTATCAGCGTCTTATTTTATGCTTGCCACTGACAACTGCACAGGGCAACATGGTGGCACAGTGGTTAGCATTTCTGCCCCATAGTGTCAGGGACCCGGATTTGATTCCCAGCTCGGGTCATTGTCCTTGTGGAGTCTGCAAGTTCTCCCTGTATTTGCTTGGGTTTCCTTCAAGTGCTCAGTCAGAAGATGTGCTGGTTAGCTGCACTGGCCTTGCTAAATTCTCCCGTAGTGTACCAAAGTATGTCAATTATGAGATTTAGGCTTCATTGCATTGTTAATGCAAGCCTACTTGTGGTACTAATAAAGAGCTGGCTAACTGACTGCCCATTCATTCTCATAGAGGAATTTGACATAATTAGTATCTCAGGCGAGTAACTTGGGATATTGATTTGTGAGTCCTGGACTGTGAGATCCTGCAAGTGTCTGTAGCAGAATCCTGGGAGGACTCAGAGACAAAAAATGTTGAGGTTGGTGGTGACTGTGACAGACAGGGTAAAACATGTCCAACTTGTATTAGGAGACTGCAAAGATCTACTACCACATGACACGACGCCCTAAGCCCCGCTGAGACACAGACACATTGAGAAAGCTTATCCTTTGCCGCTGTAACTGCTACTGATCCAGTTCTCCCCTGCTGCTGTTGGTATGGGTCCTGCCTCTGATGCTGTTGGTCTTCCTTGTAATCTGGTCCTTTTCTGTGTTCCAAATTACCACAGGGTAAGCAGTATTCATGCTGATCGGCCACAAAGTGGAGGGGACATTCCCAAGTCTGTCTGTTAACCTCGAACGCGTGTGAAGCAGCCTCTGGGCACAAGCACTGTGAACAAAGTCTGTTCGCAAGGCAGCGGAGAGAGCAGCTGTCAGCTTTGTTGAAACTGTTCTCCGCCCTCCCCTGCAATTGCTGCTTTCTTTTCTCTTTGCTTTCACTGCCATATTCCAGCAATCCAAGGAACTCCACGGGGCCAAAGTTGATTCCTAAAACCCATCTTATTCTCGCTATAATTGAACGAGGAACATATTGAAATCGACAGTACTATATTCCCAGTAGGTTTACGCGCACCCCCCCCCCCCCCCCGCTAAATACAGAAGTCAGCAAGTTGGAACCAGCTTCTCAATGCGTTTCCATTTATTTCATGTCCACATCTGGACCAAAATACACGTGCTCATCCGTATTAAAATTCCCTCTGCTGTGTTCACTGCAATGAGATGATTTAGAATGAAACCCTGGATGTAACCAAAGTGAACTGCAATGATAGGATACAATCGCAACATTGTCAGAACATCATTAAAGATTCTTACCAGCTTAAAACTATATTTTACACCCTTTCTAATTTGTTCAGCATGTCTCCTTTTTAGCAGAATGTGTGGCAGCCTCACTCTCTGATTTTATAGCAGGAGTATCGGTGCTTCTAACATGTTACATGTGCGAAACTTATTACAACTTGTGGCGATTCAAGTGCGGAAATTCATAGAATCCTTACGGTACAGGGGGATGCCATTCAGCCCATCAACTCTGCACCAACAATAATCCCATGTAAGCCCTATTCTTGTTTCCCTATGTAATCTCCTAACACTAAGGGAAAATCCCACCCAGACCTCTTTCCTGTAACTCCAAGTATTCATCCCTGAATCCACCTAATCCACACATCTTGGGACACAAAGGGACAATTTATCAAGGCCAATCCACCTAACCTGCATATCTTTGGAATTCAGAAGTTATTGTTGGATTGTCCTCCAAAAGCTTCCTGAAAATTTCATTTTACTACCGACCCTCCGTCAAGTGCACTGAATAGTTTGAAATTTCTCATAGATACAAACTGAACGTTCCTGCTTGTCTATTGCAGTACCCTCTCAATGATTGATAATTCTTAATTAATGGCAACTAACTTCTTATAACTATGGAGTTTCATTTCTTCAAATTTTAATCATCATTTTCGATTTAAAGGAAACTTTAACACTTCTTTTCCCTGTTCCCGCTACTTTCCTTCCTTTATCTCATTTTTTTCTTCTTCTAATTTTGGTTTCTGGATCTGATTTAACATTGAATTTAATAGTATCACTTGCACTTAGTTTTATTTATTCTTTCATGGAATGTGGCACCCAAGGCCAATGTTTGTTGGCAATCCCTAATTGCTCTGAACTGAGTGGCATTTTAACAGTCAACTATATTTCTCATGCGGTTGCATGTAGACTGGACCATTTCCTTCCCTAAAGGACATGAGTGAATCAGGTGGATTTTTAACAATGATCCACATTGGTTTCATAGTCATTTTTTCAATTCATGATTTTTTTTATTGAATTCAAATTTGATCATCTGCTGTGATGAGATTCGAACCCAGGTCCCTAGAGCAGACCCTGCATTTCTGGATTACTAGTCCAGTGACAATATAACTAAACTGCAGCCTCCACTGTTTCACAGGCCTACACTGAACAAAGAACAAAGAAAGTTACAGCACAGGAACAGACCCTTTGGCTCTCCAAGCCTGCACCAACCATGCTGCCCGTCTTAACTAAAACCCGTACCCTTCCGGGGACTGTTTCCCTCTATTCCCATCCTATTCATATACTTGTCAAAATGCCCCTTAAAAGTCACTACTGTGTCCACTTCCACTACCTCCCTGGCAACAAGTTCCAGACACACACTACTCTCTGCATAAAAAATCTGGTAATTAATGAATATTCAATTTGATTGATTTTCACAGTAATCTCATTGTCGTGTTAAATAAATATACATTTGCTTGCCCTAATTACAGAGGTCTCCAGCTACTCTGCAGTTGGCATTGCATTCTTTGGCTAGTTTGGTTTCTACAATATATATGGCAAAAATCCTACAGAAAGTCTCTGGACAAGTGCAAAATTAACATGCGACTGTTCAGTTTTTACTGAAAATCCAGATCAGTGTCATAAGTAATTTGAAACATCTTTATTTATTTACCAAAAATCACAATTGTTTTCTCACATGTTTTGTGCCAGAATATGTTCTTTCAAGTTGCAGTAAACCCAAAGTATAGCAACACACAGGAGATTGTTTTAACAAGTTATATATTTGCCTCCTTTAATGATTAAGGGAAGGCTTAAAATGTATTTAAATACAGAAAGATGCAGTACAAAGGAATCTGAGTGTCCTTGTTATTTGAGTCACAAAAAATGCATGCAGATTATGGCAATATGGTTTGGGACCATTAATATTTACAGAGAAATCAGTTTAACTTCTTGAACTGTGCCCCAAGATTTCATTTTTATCCCAAAAATATTATATAAGAACATTAAACAAGACAAGCAGTCTTAACACTATAAGTTATAACTATGAATGTTATGCATTCAGTTTTATTCTTTCCCCCTATTTCCTAGCCTTTTCCTTATATCAATCTTAAATTTGTTTATTTTCTGTGGGGACCAATCATAAGTATGTAAAAGTCTTCTGAAAATGATATTCAATTCTTGCTAGCTCCAGCTATTTTTGGAAGTAAAACTCTCATTTACCATTTCTTGACTCTAAATGTGTTAGTCTCTCGCTCTGATTACTTTTCCAATACTCCCCAGCTAATCTGCTTGTTGTCTTCTTTGGTGCAAGACTTGGTTGCAGGCCACTGTAATTTCTTTCACCAGTTTAAAACTGGGCAAGCTTCCAGATTCTATTCCTTCAGAAAATTCAAACTGAGATTAAGCTTTATCCACAATCCATATGGTTAATGATGAAGTTAGCATTTTGCTCAGCATTTACCTTGTTACTTACTTTGCATTTCTTTGCTCAATTAGCTGCGAACCATATGAGTTCAAACTGCAACTAGTTATCCCAGAAAACACAGTGGGCAGAATTCTTCCAAACCCTCACCAGTATGTTTGATGACAAGCATAGTGCAAAAATGCAGCAGGGGACCCAGAAATCAGTTTCATGCCGGGGTGAATATACAACAGGCTCCTCCATTGGTACCCCTTTTTACAGATTGGAAAACTTGCCTGAGGCCAGCATGAACCTTATTTGTATCCCGTGAATGGGAAAATTAAACCCCCAGATGATTGAAGCCAGAGGACCATCCTAATCTCCACCACCCCTATGAATGCTCTGGATGTCTGTAAACCTACTGTTAAATTAACTACTTTTTATTTATAATTTCTTAATTGATCTGGTGAAGTAAATGGGTGTAACAATCTTTTGAGGTTGACAAGCTTTTGAAAAAAAAAATCATTCTCACTCTCAAATCTATAATATTCCTCAGGACAACTTTTCTTTGTAAAGATTGCAGATATCAAATCTCCAGTCCTTTAGCTCAGTAAGCCTGCTTGTTGTTTTAGATCTTCCCTTTCTAGCTGTTAACCTCTTAGCTGAGCGTGGCCTCAACTTGTTGAGGATAATACAGTCCAAGCATTCTTTAATTGCATTTATCCCATTTTTATAATTAAACTTTAATTCCTAAAATTAAAAATGATATGTCAAAACATATGGGCCATGAGCTAAATATTTGCAAAAACGTCCAGCAAATTGTCAAGCTGATTCTTTGGATAAAGTGTTTATGTTGTAAGTAAAGGTTGAGCAGATTCTGCCCAGATTAATTGGAGCTTAGAATTATGAGAGGTGACCTTAATGAAATATATCAAATGCTCAGGGGACATGACAGGATAGATGCTAAGAGGACGTTTCCTCTCATGAGGGAAACAAAAATTTGGGCATGGTTCAAAAATAAGGTGTTTCCGATTTAAGATGGAGATGAGGAAGAACTATTTCTCTCAGGGAATCATTTATATTGGGATTTTTTTTAATAGTGAACAGTGACTGGGTTATTAAATAAATTCAAGGCTGAGTTTGACATATTTCTGATTGAAAAGGAGACAGGCACCAAAATGGAGTTAAGGCCGCAATCAAATCAGTAAATAGTCTCAACACTGGATTAATGTCCAACAGATTTATTTGATAGCACAAACTTTCAGAGTGCTGTTCCTTCATCAGATGAGGACTGGTGTTATGAGAGTATTTACTGTGCCTATCCCAGTCCAATATTGGCAATTCCACATGATGACAATCAAATCAGCCATAAACTTAGGATCGGCACAACTTGTGGGCCAAAGGGCCTGTTTATGCTGTAGTGTTAACTGTCGTGATGGGCCAAACAACCTACTCCTGCTCCTATTTCATATGGATCATTACCTTCATTAATGAATTATTTTTCTCATATATGAGAATTTCAGAGATAATTGAATGAGTGTCTCCCCTAGAAACCTGAGGATATTAAGGTTTTTACTGCAGTTCAGCATCTCTGACTGTTTCTCCATGAAAGCTATCACTCCTTATGACCAAGATTGTGCTTTATCCAATGTATTTCTTCTTATATTAAGTGTCTCGTGTTGATCTTTAAATTTAGATGGTTGTAGTGCAAATATTCCACAAGACTTCATTCATGAACTGCGAAAGAGATTTATTAAACCATTATTGGACAAATGAGCAGAAGCACCTATATAATCCAGATTCAAAGAATTTATGGACTTACCTATGCTCTTCAGGAAGATTACAAAAGAAACAGTCATGTCTTCTGCATTAAATTTAATCATAGATTCCCTACAGTGAAGGAGGCCATTTAGCCCATCAATTTACACCAACTACAATCCTACCCAGGTTCTATCCCCATAACGATACATTTTACCGCTGCCAGTCTCCGTGACAGTAAAGCACAATTTACCATCGCCAATCGACCTAACCCACACATCTTTGGACTGTGGGAGGAAACCAGAGCACCTGAAGGAAGTCTGAGTAGACAAAGAGATAATGTGCAAACTCTACACAGACAGTGACCCGAGGCCAGAATCGAACCCAGATCCTGGGCACTCTGAGAGAGCAGTGCTAAACTTTGTGCCACTGTGCCACTCTTCTGCAAGTAATCTGGACACAAATCCTCCATGCATTAACTTTTATGCAACAATTTGTTGCTGGCCATTTCTGCTCACTTAGTCTCTTTCAGTTTAGATGGATTATTCAATTAACTAAACTGAGAACGTTTCTTTTTACTGAGTTGAATGTGTATCTTGAACTCCAAAGGCTGCCATCAAATATATGTTAAAATTAAAACTCGAAACTTGTTGGGCACAAGAATAAGATGTGAGGGTGAATTATCCCATTCCACAGGAATTGTAGTGGGCAAGGGATGGACCATGGAAATGTCCGTTAATCTCGTTGGAGATTGTCTGGTTCTGGGGCGAGCACAACCAGAAAATTGTGTCTATGATATGAATTAGGATAGATAGCAGAAGTTTTGATGGGCTCATTTTACATTAAATGAAGATGATTGAAATAGTCAAGAGGAATACTATTGGAATAGTCAAGCAGAGATGGTGGGGTGTGGTGGAGTTGGGGGAGTAAAAGATTGATGATATAACCTGAAGAGAAAATGAGTTCTTCCCACTATTATGGTCAATATTCATGACTCAACTAAAATCGCTAAATGATAGATTTTCTACTCATTCTCTTACTGTTATTACATACTCTTTACAGCAATGATGACACTTTGAAAGTACTTTGTTGACTGCAAGGTACTTTAGGTTATTCCATGCAATGAAAGGTGCTGTAAAAAACATATTGTTTCCTTTAGCAAAGGCACATCAGTACCTATAGGTGCTGTGGGCATCTTTATCTAATTGCGAAGTGAATTAAATCCGATTGGTATTTACTTACACAGACTCTCATGGGGCCTTAATATTGAATATTATAACAGCACAAAGAAATAGTTACCTCCATGTTGAAGGTGCCCTGACAAAAAAAATGCTATAGTCCTGGAGGGGATAAACAGAATAATTTTAGCACCTCTGAGGACATTCAAAGAGTTCCTCTTTGTAAATTGTATCAGCATAATAAACACAGGGAGATATTAGAGCAATTATGCATGAGACGCATATATACATAATGAATGTTTAATGATGAAAATATATAATTTAATTTCCAATAGCTTTCTTCCTTCTTTACAATTTCTACTAAAATCTAATGAGGGTTGCTAGGAAACCAAATTCTCATTGGTTAAAAACAAACATTACTGGAAGTATATAACAGGTGAAACAATTGCCCTAGTTGATCTTGAGAATGTGATATGAGCTGCCTTCTTGGACCACTGCAATTTCTGTAGTCGGCACACCCACAGTGCTATTAGGGAGGGAGTTCCCGGATTCATATTCAGCGACTGCAAAGGAACAGCGATATTTTTCCGGGTCAGGATGGTGAGGGGCTTGGAGGGGAACTTCTAGGTGATGGGGTGTTCCCATGTATCTGCCACTCTCAATCTCCTAGATAGTAGTGGTCATTGATTTGAAAGATGCTGTGTAAGAAGCCTTGGTGAGTTGCACAGTGTTGCTGTAGATGGTGCACATTGCTACCACTGAGTGTAAGTGGTGCAGGAAGTAGATGTTTATGGATAAGATACCAATTGAACAGGTTAGTTATTCCTGAATGGTGTTAACTTTCTTGAGCATTATTGAAGCTATACTCTTCCAGTCAAGGAAGAATATTCTATCACACTCCTAACTTGCACCTTATAGATGGTGGACAGGTGTTAGGAAGTCAGGGAGTGAGTTCCTTGTCACTGGATTCCAAGCCTTTGATCTGGTTTTATACTTACAATATTTACACAGCTGGTCCAGTTCAATTTTTTGTCAATGGTAGTCTCAAAGATGTTGATTGTGAGGGATCCACTGGTGGTAATATCATTGAATGTCATGGGTGATGTTTGGAATCTCTCTTGTTGGAGATAATAATTGCCTGGCACTTGAATGGCAGAAATGTTCCTGCCACTTGTCAGCCCATGCCTGATATTATTCAGATCTTGTTGCATTTAGACTTGGACTGCTTCAGTATCTGAAGAATCATGAATAGTGTTGAACATTGTGCAATCATCAGCAAACAGTCCCACTTCTGACCTTATAATGGAAATAAGGTTATTGATGAAGCATCTAAAAATGGTTAAGGCTAGGACACTACCCTAAGGAACTCCTGCAGTGATGCCCTAGAACTGAGATAATTTATTTATTTCTGTTCTATTATGGGACATAGATGTCACTGGCTGGCCACCATTTATTGCTCATCCCTAGTTGCCCAAAGGCAATTGACAGTCAACTCTTGCTGTGGCTTTGGAGTCACATGTAGGCTAGACCAGGTAAGGATGACAGATTTCATTCCCTAAAGGACATTAGTGAACCAGATGGGTTTTTCTGACAATCGATAATGATTCTATGGTTATCAGTGGATTTTTAATTCCAGATTTTTTTAAGTGAAATTAAATGCCACCATCTGCTGTGGTGGGATTTGAACCCATGTCCCTAGAATATTAGCTGGGTTACTGTATTAAGAGTCTAGCGATAATACAACTAGACCATTGCCTAGGCCATCACTATATTTACCAACTTCTTCCCCTGTGCTAGCTATTATTCCAACAAGTGGAGGGTTTCTCCCCAGTTTTGCTCTTTGATGTCATACTCAGTCAAATGCGACCTATGATAACAAGGGTAGTCATCCTCATTCTATCTCTGGAGTTTAGCACTTTTTTTTCATATTTTTAAATGAAGACTGTGATGAGGTGAGGAACTGACTGTTCTAGTGGAACCCAAACTAGTTTTAGTCAGTAGGTTAGTTCTAAGTAACTGCTACTTGATAGCATTGTTAAAGGCCCCTTTGACCACTTGACTGATGATTGCATACAATGTTGGGGCAGTAATTAATCAGAATGGATTTATCCTGCTTTTTATGACCAAAGTATAGCTGAACAATTTTCCATGTGGCCGTGCAGATGTTAGTTTTGTAGCTATATTGGAACAGCTTGGCTAGGGGTACACCAAGTACTGAAGACATGTGCTTCAGAACTATTGCTTGAATATTGTCAAGGTCCAAAGCCTTTGCAGTACCCAGTAATCAGCCATTTTTTGATATCACATAGAGTTAAAGATTGAAGGTTAGCATTTGTGATGCTGGTGGCCTCCAGGGAAAGCTGAGATGAATCATCCACTTGACACTTCCGGCTGAAGATTGTTGCAAGTGCTTCAGTTTTCTCTTTTGCATAGATGTACTGGGATTGCTGGGATCCCCCATTATTTATATCTTCCTCCATAAATTTGTTTACTTGTTCACCACCATTCACAGCTGGATGTGACAGGGTTGTGAGCTTATGTTCGATCTATTTATTTTGGAATTGCTTAGCCCATCTAATCGCTTCCTACTTGTGCTGTTTGACACACAAGTAGTCCTATGTTGTGGGTTGACACCATTTTTAGTTATCCCTGCTGTTACTCCTGGCATGCCTTCATCGCACTCCTCTTTGAACCAGGGTTGATTCCTTGGCTTGGTGATAACAGTAGGGTGAGGGATATGCAGGGCCATAAAGTTACAGATTGTCGTTGAATAAAATTCTGCTGCTGATCACTCAAGCTTCTTCATGGTTGCCCAATCTCAAATTGCTACATCTGTTCAAAATTTATCCCATTTAATACATGTGCCAACATGTTGAAGGGTAGCCTCAATGTGAAGATGGGACTTTGTTTCTACAAGAAATGTGCAGTTGATACTTCTACTGACACTGCCATGGAAAGATGCATCTGCGGCAAGCAGAGTAATGAGGATGAAATGGGATATGTTTTTTCTATCTTATTACTTCACTCATCATCTGCTGCAGATCCAGTCTAGCAGCTATGTCATTTTGCAACTGACAAGATTTGACAGGAGTGGTGTTGATGAATTTCTCTTGCTGATGGATATTGAATCGCCCGCCTAGAGTGCATTCTGCACTTTTGCCACACACAGTGCTTCCTCCAAGTGCTGTTCAACATGGAGCAGTACCAATTCATCAACTGAGTGAGAGACATAGTACATGGCAATTAGCAAGCAATTTCCTTCCTCATGTTTGAGCTGATGGCCATCAACCTCATGGAGTCTGGGATCAATGTTGAGGTCCTTCAGGGCAACTCTCTCTTGACTGTATGTCACAGTGTGGCCACGCCTGCTTTGTATGTTCTATGGGTGGGATAGGACTTACCCAGGAATGGTGATGGCAATGTCTATGACATTGTAAGTTATGACTCTGTGAGGATCACAATCAGGTTGTTGTTTGATTGGTCTGTGAGACATCTACACAATTTTGGCAGAAACCCCCAGATTGCAAGGTTAACAAGACTGAGTTTGCCATTGTTGTCTCCTATGCTTAGATTAACACTGACCTAACACTGAACACCAGCCAACACTGAACTTCTACAAGTGGTGTGGGTGTATCCATTCAGTTTCATTTCTTATCCAATTTTCTGGAGTGGTTTGATACTACTCAGTGTCAGATGCCATTTGGGTATAATCACATTGCTGAAGATCTGGAGTCACACTTAGGACAGACCAATTAAGGATGGCAATATTTTTTCATTCTTGAACCAGGTGGGTTTTTATGACAATCAGCAATGATTTTATGGTCATTGTTAGGCTTTTAATTTTTTATTGAATTCCCATTCCATCAAGTGCCATGGTGGGGTCCAATTCCATGTCCCCAGATTATTACACTGGATCTCTAACAATGCCACAATTCCATTATGCCACTGCCTTTTCAGCCCCTCATCCCCCCACAACTCACTTCTCAGTCAACAATATACTTTGGAAATTTGAATACTGTTATAATATCGGGACTCATTACAGCCAGTTTGCTCAAAGCAAGCTCCCACAAACAGTACGGAGATAACTGCCCGATAATCCCTTTTAACAGTGTTGGTTGAGAGATAAATGTTAGCTAGGACACTTGGAAAACACTTCTTTGATCGGTGGTATAGGATCTTTCATGTCTACCGAAACGGGTGAAAAAGCACCCTCATTTTACATCTCATAGAAAGGCAATTGTAGTAATGAATCTAAGTCCTGTAGTGGAGTTTGAAAATGCAACTATTTTATCTCGAGGTTAGTAAGGCACCACTGAAGCAAGACTGACAGACAGATAGCCATCAAACAGGCACTGAGGTAAATACCACACAAGTATCATCTACACCCTGCCATACATAAGGGGAATCCTCTCCCATTGGGATCCCCAGAGGCCCATCTTTGGCAGTGACACACTGGCAGTGCAATCCTGGTAGAGCCAGGTTATACAATGTCCTAAATAGGGAACTGTTTGAGCCTATATTTACCTTGGTGCCCCCAGCAGATGCCCCTTGACTGCTTCAAGGTTTTGAAAAATGATTTTTGTAAACCTTTCTGCTGAGACATTGTGGGCAAGATGGCATGGAAAATGGGGAAACGAGGCCTCGCTGGCAAGATATCATGTCTTGACTCTCGCCAGATTGTGGGCTTGTGTCCTCAATTACGCTGACAACAAATGTGGGCTCAAAATAGCCCACATTACGTGTAACCTCTGAATATTTAGTATTTGATGTACCATTCACACCAAATGATTAATGTTTAGAAAAATTGTTCTAGAAGACCAATTTGGAACACTACATTAGGATCTTTATCATTATTGCAGTATTTATCACGACAACTTCACTAATTGTCTAAATATTTATTTCAAAATAGTGAATTGCTGAATATTAATGCCTTCTTTCTCTTTCCCAAATTTCTTCTCTCCTCTCTTAAATGCTCAACATGAGGCCTGATTCTACAAGGTTTGGCAGCCTTCCAACATCTTGCCCAAGTGGCCATTTTTGTCAGACTATTTATTTATGAAGGAGAATCACAAAGAAGTGGTTTCATCCTTGTCCAATATTAACACACACATACACACAACACTGACACACAAACATGTTTTCCCTGTGAATTAGGCACACAATTAATGCATGTAATTTTTCTACAAATTTTGCCACTTCAAACACTCACGAGCAACAGAAGTTGATCATAGGTTCCACTAGTTAGAAAAGATTATTGTGTATGCTAGCTTTTTAGGCTGAGTGGGCTTTTAAGATGAATGGTTTTTTAATATTGCATTCAAAGTGCAATTGCAATTTATAAGGTGTTGGTGAGACCACATCTGGAGTATTCTATCCAGTTTTTTGTCTTCTTATTTGAGGAAGGATGTGGTGGCATTGGAGGCAATTCAGAGGAGGTTCACCAAATTGATTCTGGGGATGAAAGGGTTGACATATGGAGAGAGATTAAATAGTTTGAGCTTATATTCACTGGAGTTTAGAACAATGAGGGGATCTAATTGAGGTACATAACATTTTAAAAGGGATTGATAGAGCAAATGTTTCCACTTAGGGAGCAATCTAGAACAAGAAGTCATAATTCTACGCTGAGAGGTGGTGGATTTAAAGCTGATATGAAGAGGAACATTTTCTCACAGAGGACAGTGAATTTATGGAATTCGCTGCCCCATAGCCTGGTGAAGTTGGAATTGTCAAATGGTTTCAGGAAGGAAATAGATATATTTCTAATTAAAAAAAAGGATAAAAGGAACAGGTGGGGAAGTGGATCTGTGACCAAGGACAGACCAGCCATGATCTGATTGAATGGCAGAGTAGGCTCGAAGGGTTGAATTTGCCTACTTCTGTTCCTGTGGGCCGATAAAAATGTTACTGAATAACCAATATGTACCATGATATAAGCTTATTAGATAGCAATTAGGTCAAGGATCTTTTGCAGATATACATTTCTTTCTTCATTGGCTAGGACACTGAAGGAAAATTATTGTGTCCTCATCTGTATAAAACAACAATCACACACCCAAGGCTTGTTGAATACTTGCTTTAATATTAATCCAAACCAATAACTCAAAATCAATATTTAAACGGCAGTTTGTCTGAAATAAAGGCTCACTGGAAAAATATCGGCCCAATGTCAAATAAATAAAATCTAACTCAAAATTTGAAGTAATGTTT
Source organism: Sphyrna mokarran (assembly GCA_024679065.1). NCBI lineage: Eukaryota > Metazoa > Chordata > Chondrichthyes > Carcharhiniformes > Carcharhinidae > Sphyrna > Sphyrna mokarran. The sequence goes on along the minus strand of JAGIQG010000011.1, from coordinate 69,908,862 downwards.
TATTAATCATTTCCATTATGATATTTTTCTCTATTGGGTAATCTTTTTAATCTTATTTTCCTTCTACAGGGAAAATGGAACCATTTAGGTGCCAATTCCGGTACAGCTGGCATGAATTTGGCTGTGTATTTTTGTTGACTGAAGCATCGTTTCAAGTAAGGCCAGCTGGTATCTGCCAGTTTTTGTATCCCCAGAGCACTGCAGTCCAACTTAAAATTGACAGAAGTCACCCAAGTGCGACAAGCAATTCTGAGTGAAGACTATTGAGATTTTTTTGGTCTCATACCCTTCTGGTAGGGAGTAAGGGCTCAACTATTTTGAGTTCCCAAGATGCCAAATTTTGCCTTAAACTTAATTTATTTTATTCATATCGCCTGATGCAAAGAATTAAAAAGAAACATTCCAGTGAATAGGAAAGTGTTCATTCATCTCTATAATACAAAAATTTTGAGTCAAATCAAACCTGTAGGGGGCTCTCCTGTATCAAGAAATTAGTTGCTTTCAACTTTCATCATATGCAGTTATTTGAAAGCATGAAGAGCAAACAAAAAGAAAAAAAATGGACCAGAATTTGTTGTCAAAATAATAGCAAATTTAATGATGCTTGCCATTTTTCATGAGTAAGTGGCATAGATACTTCATGATGTAGATACTTCAGGCAGAGGAGCAGATGTGAAGTTAAATGTCAGCATCCAAAAGTTCTTGTCTTCTTGCACTATTCCAACAGATGGTTTCACGAACATGGCACCTCTCCCTTGGTCTCACTTTTTTTCAGGGACTTGTTTTGGATTTTGAACTTTTCAGCAAAATTTTTAAAAATCAAGTTTATATGTATTTGTTCTTATTTTTAATTTCTGTCTCTCATTGTCTCATAATCCAATGCTTCTTTCTCTTATTTTTCTTTCTACTTCTGCCCCTGATTCAGTATTGAAATCACATGCCACGGGTGGAATTTTCCAGCTGCACTCACCTTAAAATTGGAAAATCCCACCTGAGGTCAATGGACCTTTGCATGGTGTGCTCCCCCCGCCCCCCCCTTTTAACACACACACCTGCTATGATTCCTGTGGCAGGTATGACGGGACAACTACCCCCTTCTCCCCTCTAAGTGCCATTACTTGTCAAACTTCAAAGCTTACTGAGCAACGAGATATTCCACTGATGGTTTTGTTCACCCAAGTTCTGGATGCCTCCTTTCCCTCACCGACATTACCAGGTCACATTTACAGTGACATTGTGGATACAGATATTGTGTCCAGTTCTGGGCACCATACTATATGAAGGGTGTGAATGTATTGGAGAGTGCAGAAGAGGTTTCCAAGAATGGTTCCTGAGATGAGAAACTTCAGTTATGAAGATAGATTGGAGAGGTTATGATTGTTCTCCTTGGGGAAGGAGGATAAGAGGGAACTATAGAATATAGAATGCCTACAGTGTAGAAAATGGCCATTTGGCCCTTTGAGTTTGTGCTGGTACTCTGGAAGACTATCCTGCCCAGGCATTAAGTCAAGTTGCTCATTTGGAGAGCTGGTGCCGACATGATGGGTCAAATAGCTTCCTTCTGCACCGTAACAATTCTGTGGTTCTGAATTTCAAACTGAAGGCACAAAAGCAAGTCTAATTCATCACATTGGATGCACTTCTATTCAAAACGCTGACCAACAAATTGGTCCTAGCTCACTCTTACATGCTAAGGGTTAATTACTGAATGAAGATGATTAATCAGTTGAAAAATAACATTTTTTTATTTTCATTGAGAACCGTGTGCTCTACACAATTGTTACAAGGAGTGTTTTAAAATCTCATCAATTTATTTCAGGACCAATAAGCAAGGCGACAGACTGAGACATTGTTTTATTCTGCTGATTACGGACATAACTGGTACACTTAATTTTTCTATAAATGTTGTCATTTTAAAGACAATCAAATCACTTATGAATAGCAAAACCTGCTGGTATATTTACTCAATTAGAAAAGAACAACACGTAATCCAAAGTTCTGGAAAGTATGTGCTTTCAAAAGGCACCATTGTTTCAAGTCAGAATAAAAGCAGAAGTAAATAACCATTGTGAACCTTGGCATTTATTGATGGACCTGTTTAAAACAGAATCCCTAAATTTTCATTAAAATCTTATGTAATATGAATGGCAAAATAGCACAGTAGTCAGCATTCAAAGTGCCAGGGACCCAGGTTCAATTCTGGCCTTGGGTCACTGCCTGTGTGGAGTTTGCATATTCTCCCTGTATCTGCATGGGTTCCTTCGGGTGCTCTGGTTTCCTCCCACAGCCCAAAGATGTGTGACTTAGGTTGACTGGCCATGCTAAATTGTCCTTAGTATCAGGGGAGTTAGCAGAGTGAAAAAAAAGTGGAGATATGGGGATAGGGCCTGGGAGAGATTGGTGTTGGTGTAGGTTCAATGGGCAAAATGGCCTCCTTCTGCAGTGTAACTAAAAATAATGTTTTGTCAGAAAAAATAAATGCTGCATAAATGTTCTGAATATCAGTTACTGCTTTTTAAAAGTTCTGGTGTGATGGTGTTTATTCTCTATTATCCACATGTCTGCAAACAGCATAAAGCAGTTTTAAAACATCAAAAATGCAAATAATAATTCTCTGGAACACAGCACAATGAGATGTGCCAACAATTAGTTTGCATACAGGAATTGCATTTTAAAATTGAGCTTCAAAAAGAGTTTTGTGCAATTTACTTACTAAACATAGAACATAGAAAAATTACAGCAGAAACAGACTCTTCAGCCCACAAGTTGCATTGAACATGTTTCTACCTACCAGGTTTAACTATAACCCTCAATCTTACTAAGTCCCATGTATTCATCCAGAAGTCTTTTAAAAGACCCTATCGAATCTGCCTCCACCACCAACACCACTGGCAGCTGATTCCACACACTCACCACCCTCTGAGTGAAAAACTTACCCGCAACATCTCCTCTATACCTATTCCCCAGCATCTTAAACCTGTGTCCTCTTGTGGCAGCCTCTGAGAATCCACCCAATCAAAACTTCTCAACATCTTATACACCTCTACAGGTCACCTCTTATCCTTTGTCTCTTTCAGGAGAAAAGATCGAGCTCCCTCAATCTATCCTCATAAGGCATGCCACCCAATCCGTGAAACATCCCTGTAAATCTCCTCTGCACCCTTTCAATGGCTTCCACATCCTTCCTGTAGTGAGGCGACAGAACTGAGTACTCTAAGTGGAGTCTGACCAGGGTCTTTTACAGCTGCAACATTATCTCCTGACTCCTAAACTCAGTTCCTCAATTGATGAAGGCCAGTACACCAAACGCCTTCTTAACCACATCCTCCAACTGTGAAGCCGATTTGAGAGTCCTATGAACCCAGACCCCAAAATCCTTCTAATTTTCCACACTGCTAAGAGTCCTACCCTTAATATTATATTCCTTCATCCCATTTGATCTGCCAAAATGTACCACTACACACTTATCTATGTTGAAGTCCACCTGCCACTTCTCTCTCCAGTCTTGCATCCTATCTATGTCTCGCTGCAACTTCTGACATCCCTCCAAGCCATCCACAAACCTCCGACCTTTGTGTCATCAGCAAACTTATTAACCCATCCCTTCACTTCCTTATCCAGGTCATTTATAAAAATCACAAACAGCAAGAGTCTCAGAACAGATTCCTGGGTCATTCCACTGGTGACCAACCTCCATGCAGAAAAAGACCCATCTACAATCACTCTTTGCTTTTTGCGAGCAAGCTAGTTCTGGATCCACAAAGCAATGTCCCCTTGGACTCCATGCCCCCTCACTTTCTCAATAGGCCTTGCATGGAGGATCTTACCGATCACCTTGCTGAAATCCATATAAACCATATCTACTGCTCTTCCTTCATCAATATGTTTAGTCACATATTCAAAAAACTCAACCAGGCTCGTAAGGCACAATCTGCCTTTGACAAAACCGTGCTGACTATCTTTGATTACACTATACTTCTCCAAATATTCATAAATCCTGTCTCTCAGGATCTTCTCCATCAACTTACCAACTACTGAGTTAGACTCACGGGTCAATCATTTTCTGGGCTATCTCTACTCCCTTTCTTGAGTAGAGGAACCACATCCGCAATCCTCTAACCCTCCAGAACCTCTCCCGTCTCGATCAATGACGCAAAGATGATCGCCAGAGGTTCTGCAATCTTTTCCCTCACCTCCCACAGTAACCTAGGGTACATCCCATCCAATCCCTAACTCGATGCTTTCCAAAAGCTCCAACACATCCTCTTTCTTAATGTCAACATACTTAAGCTTTTCAGTCTGCTGCAAGCCTGCACTACAACCACCAAGATCCTTTTCCATCATGAAAGACACAACAAATTCTTACATCCCTTTTGATCCTGTTGATCACTGAAATTAATCAATTAAAAAGCAATCTTTTAATGCACCCAGTTTCTCCAACACTTTTATTCAAAACATATATGTTGCAAATTGAGTTATATTATTTAGCAAATTTACGTGACTAAATGACATGATTCAATCTTAGGATTTTGCCTGCAAGAATGCCAATAATTGATTTGTATTCATTTTAAGAAGTTCAAGTATAGTATAAAATATGAAAATCCACTTTTCTAGGTTATGCCTGTAACATACCTTTGCCTACTTCATGTACATAATTTATGAGAGCAAAATATTGTGGAAATCTGAAGTAAAACCAAAATACTGGAATGACTCACAGATCTAATAGCATTTATGGAGAGAGAAACAAAGAACAAAGAACAAAACAGCGCGGGAAACAGGCCCTTCGGCCCAGTGAGCCCAATGTTCCCACTTCTACCCGTGATCCCTGTCTATGTTTATAGATCTATGGATGGAAACTAAATTTGAGACAATTTAGGGAGAATTTGTTCTGCCAATCAGCCTAACAGCACATCTTTAGGATGTGAGAGGAAACCGGTGCATCCAGAGAAAATGCAAGCACGGGGAGAATGCGCAAACTCGCACAGACACAGGCCCAAATCCATGTATCTGCACAGCACAGCGATAGTCACTGAGCTGTCATGTTGCCCATCAAATGGTCAGGTCAAGCATACACTAACGACGTGAAGCACTAGGGTACTCTCAAAAAAAAAATCCAAAAGCAGCCCTCTCACGACCCATCGCGTGTATGCCCCTTGTAAGACAACAAGGCAGACCAAAGTACTTGTATGAAATGATGTTAATGGGCTGGATTTTATCGGAAAGGGGGATGTTCTGCTTACTAAATAGGCCTAAGGCCAGGTATCCAGTTGACACCTTACTTGCCCTGATTGGTAAAATCAAAAAAAAGTTGCAGGAGAGATGGTTTTCAACCTGAGACATATTAGCACATTCAAAGACTTCGAGAAGAGATGGGCCATAGTGAAAGTGGAGGTATAAGTTGCCTGTGTTTTCTTAAAGAAATGAGTAATGTGTGGTTTTGAAAAAGAAGGGAACTGTATTTTTTTTTTCCCATTTGTGACATGTCAGTTTCATTCCCTTAGATATAATGACAAAATTATGTCAAGAAAAATCCAAACAAGCCCAACAATACCTTCACTTGGCAGTGGATGTTGTTCGATTTTTTAAAGATGAGGTGGTGGATTTTGTTTTAAACAAAAGTCTTTCATTCTACCTTGTTACAATTTCACCTGACTGGTCAAATGCTAACCCATTTTTTTCCAAAGTGAGTTAACAAGTTGTACCCTGTAAATCATGTATCCAACATTTTATAATGTAAGCTTACACTTTACAATACGAGGGAAGACGTGGCGATGGTAAAATAAAAGCTTGGTCCTTGAATGGCCTGCACATTAACCCATACCTTGTCACAATTTTTAGAATCATTAGCTGAAGATGTAGATGATATCAGTTGCAAACGTTACCAACTTTTACTATCTAATTTGCTTAGGTGCCATGTCTCAGCACCAATAATATTGCAAAATGTAATGTAAAGTTACGATAAATCATTCAAGCATCAGCTAATAAGGAGGCAGGAAGATAAGTTGATTTATCAGCGGTTTCATTGGAAGGTGGTGGAGGGAATAAAAGTTGGGTTCCTTGCATTATATTGTTTCAAGAAGGAAACAGATATAATTCTGATAAGAAGAAAAGTTGAAAGGATGTAGGGAACAGGTAATAAGAACATAAGCAATAGGAGCAGGAATAGGCTATCTAGCCCCTGGAGACTGCTCCGCTATTCAATAAGATCATGGTTAATCTGAGAATGGTTCAGTTCTACTTACCCACTTGCTCCCCATAACCCTTAATTCCTTTATTGGTCAAAAATCTATCTGTGACTTAAACACATTTAGCAAGGTAACCTCCACTGCTTCAATGGGCAGAGAATTCCAAAAATTTACTACTCTTTGGGAGAAGAAGTTCCTCCTCAACTCTGTTCTAAATTGACTCTCCCTTATTTTGAGGCTGTGCCCTCTAGTTCTTGTTTCCATTCTAAGTGGAAATAATCTCTCTGCTTCTACCTTATCTAACCCCTTCATTATCTTATGTCTCTAAAAGATCTCCCCTCAGCCTTCTAAACTCCAATGAGTACAGACCCAGTCTAATCAATCTCTCCTCATCAGCTAATGCCCTCATCTCCGAAACCAACCTGGTGAACCTTCTCTGCACCCCCTCCAAAACTAATATATCCTTTCTTAAATAAGGGGACCAAAATTGCACACCGTATTCTAGGTGCGACCTCACCAGTACCTTGTAAAATTGCAGCAAGACCTCCCTGCTTTTCTACTCCATCCCTCTCACGATAAAGGCCAACATTCCATTTGCCTTCTTGATCACCTGCTGCATCTGCAAACTGAGTTTTTATGATTCATACACAAGGACCCCAGGTCCCTCTTCATCGTAGCATGCTGCAGCTTTTCGCCCTTTAAATAATAGTCCATTTTACTATTATTCCTTCCAAAGTGAATAACCTCACATTGGCAATAAGGTAGGGAGGTATATTGGAAACCAGAAAGAAATCAGCCATGATCTGATTGAATGGTGGAGCTGGCTTGAAGGGCTGAATTACCCACTTCTGCTCCTACTTCCTATGTTCCTCATTAAATGATTATGGATACAGCAGGAAAGGAGGGATCAGGGGCTTTAGAATAGCATTGGATGAGTATTGGGCTAGATATTCAATAAAATAAATGATTTGCTTGCCATGTTTGTGCAATTCAGTCTCTTGGATTTTCAAAGCTCTTATAAGGCAAGCAAAATAGATATCTGCCTTCAGTATAATATGGGACATACTGGCAAATAGTCCTACTCTGACTATATATTTCACGAAAAGTTCCACTTGCACACTTATCTCAGATTGCTTGGGGAATAGATTTGATAACTCCACTCCCACATAAATGGGCATAGGGATTGTGATGAAGAATCACCACAAACTTGTCGTTCCTGATTTTGGCAGATTGCCAATTTCTTACTGTATGCACATTTACGGGATTGTAACATATCATTTGCACTGATCACATTATTAAGTAGCCACATGCCTCAGCAACGGGCCCAAAAGCTTCAGAAGCTAGCATCCAGTAAAGCTTGTCTGCACTATTTAAAGGCAGCCTGAACTTTTTAAAAGGAGCTGCACTACAGTTAAAGTCAGTCCTGGAAGTCATTCTACAATTGATCCCAACCTACGAAATACACAAGAATATGGGGGAGAATGAGTCTTAAGGCTTTCCAAAACATATTGATTGAGGAGATACAGAGAAGGTAGGATGTCCTCATCTAAAGGACAAAGAAGCCTTCTAGACAAACTCTCAGGATGCAAAGGGATCAGGGAGCTGTGATGGTCAGTGCAAAGAATCAAGCCTCAATGACTTCAATACAATGGTGCAAAAAGTTCAATGACCTTGACCCTTCTGTGTCATTAAAGTCAGTAAATGCACCTTCAAATACAACATCCCATCAAGTGTACACTAACTTCTTACACTGCTCCATTTAACACACCCCCATCACTCATCTATCAAAAATCTCCATCAATCAGGACTCGTACCTCGTAACATTCATAGCTTCACTTTATCCTATCACACTTGGCACTGGTGTGGATGGCAAACCTCACAGCTTCATCTTACTCCTAGCATACACAGGCAATTATTCAATCATGACAGCCACATCACCTGAACATGTTGTATGACAATCACCAACACATTTGCTATCTCTTGCAGAACAAAAGTGTGTATGACAGAGGCAGCTGGCGCTAACTGGAAGGAGGGGGATGAAGATCGATGCATATCCTTAACTCCTTTGGGAGGCTTCAATGGGATGGCTGTTGCTGAGGCTGTGGCCAGCAGTGAGGCTGAAACCATAGACATGTACAGTATTCTATATCTATTCCTCCTTCATACAATCGTTTCTGACTTACAAGTCATAAATGGAGGAAGAATTCATCATTGAGTTATTCTCCCCTCACCACAATACTACCTTTGTACCTTTCTCCTTTCAGACATGCAAGAACTGCAGCCTAGCTGGACTGTGGTGCAAGAGCAATTGGATGAAGAACAAGAAAATATTCACGATGAAGAAACATCATTACTTGATCTCATAGTCTATACATACATCAGAGATTAGAGGTGACATAGGTATATGGAGAGTCATTGGCCTGGTGTGTCTTGCAGCCAGGAGGCAAGAGTAGTGCATGTGCTAGCTCCCTGCAGGCAAGACCACATATAATCTCAACTGGAGAGGGTTCAGATGAAGACTAGAGTGAAGCAGGCTGGAGTAAAAGACTGCTGGGTATACACAATGATATGCTTGGTGCATTGGCAAGCTGACCAGAAATCTTGTATGGATTGTTAACAAGCATGTAGGAGTCCAACAGAATCTGTACTGCAAGATTTGTGCAGAACATGGAGACCAAGAGTGGAATTTTCCCCAAGAGTGGAAATGTGTCATTTTGAGTGAGGAAACAGGAATGATTTATCACAAATCAGATCACAATCTTCCTGTGGGGAGATGCATAGGTTTTGCACTGGTTCTGTGAGGACAGGGGCCTGGACATGTCAGCAAGATCGGCTTCACATGGATTGACTGTGTTTCTAAAAGCTGCACTGATCCCAAACTGAAACTCAAGAGCTCCTCGCCCCCCACAGATATGAGGACCTCCAGTGTTAAAGTCATGTTTCCCCAACTCCCTCCCCAATATAGATGGCCAACACTGGGACCCTTCCAATGGGTTCCCATTTATTCCCCGCCCCTTCATGCCCTCCCTTCATAACCTCTGTTTCATGACCCCTTCACAATCCACCACCTTCATTCCCACTTCATGTCCTCTTCCCGATTCCTTTCATGACCATCTCTATGATCCATCACCTTGATGACCCCATAGGGCGGCACAGTAGCACAGTGGTTAGCACTACTGCTTCACAGTCCAAGGACTAGGGTTCGATTCCCGACTTGGGTCGCTGTGTGTGGAGTTTGCACATTCTCCTCATGTCTGCGTGGGTTTCCTCTGGGTGCTCCGATTCCCTCCCACAGTCCAAAGATGTGCGGGTTAGATTGATTGGCCATACTAAAATTGCCTTAGTGTCCTAAGATGTGTAAGTTAGAGGGATAAGTGGGTAAGTATGTAGGAATATGGGGGCATGAGTGGGATTGTGATCAGTGCAGACTCAATGGGCTGAATGGCCTCTTTCTGTACTGTAGGGTTTCTATGATTTCTACCCCTTGCAGGAACCAGAGGTCGGGAACCAGATTATGTCTGGATGCAGTGGCTGAGAGAACCATAACCAGATTTCACGCAAGCACCTTGTGTAGATATAGCCTTCTGCTGAGAACTTTTTTCTCCTCATCCTCCTCCTCCACCCTCTTCTAGGAGCTTGTCTTGCTCTTAGTGTACCTTCTACTCATCATCTCGACCATGCTGCAATCCAAGGAAAACATCCACCACTAATATCTGCCAGCAAGTGACTTTTGCAGAAGATTCAGAGCCACCTTCAACACCTGCCACTCCACTTTTTATAGATTTTAACAATTTAAACTTCAGAAAGCTGTGCATGCTTCTACAATATCAGCAACTAGTCTGAAAGTAGCTGATGATCCATTTAAATAGAATAGCTTGGAAATATCTTTCTGATGCTGAAAATCTGTTCAATCATACACGATTAGAAAATGGCATGAACTTGAGCAGTGAGCACCAAAATGGCAATGTTTAGTTTTACATAGAGTGGACATCACGATCTGCTTACTCTGCATATTTCTAGTAGATACTTAATGCAGACGCACTAACATCCTCACGGAGATGAAATCTAGCACAATTCCTGCCAGAAGTATGCATGTGCACTGCAGGCTCCTTTAAGGCTCTGTAACACACACGTTTTGAGTCACTACTTTCTCCACTCTTGTGAATGTGCTAAATTTTATCTTTGAACATCTGCAGGTATCAGGTGACAAACCAAAACTCAGATCATTTGTGATCACAGGTAACTGCCAAATGTGTTGCAACAAAAATTAGCAATGTGTTGTTCTGGTAGTCCACAATCAGTAAGTTTATTTTTAATGCAGATTTCAATCTATAATTGACAGTGAAACCCATTTATGAATATAAACCACCAGTTCAAGTCAATCTAATGTATACTTTCATTAGAAACTAATTTGTTGAGATCAACATTGGTAAATCAGAGACTCTAGCAGCGTTGAAAATGGGAAAACAACCAATCCCTCAGCTGACAGAAACAGGCCACCTCTCCATAATAGCATGGCTCCAGAGGTGAAACAGTTTAAATAATCTTTTAGCCTGAAGCTTTATCCTCCAGACACTGGCAAAACTGAGCAGCAGATGCTAACAAGGTAGCGTCAACTGGGCCCAGTGTTTTCGTTCTGGCACCTGTCCACCTTTTCCACATGCATTCACCGCCACCAGCCACTAGGGAGGGTTACAAAGACTGAATAATCTACTGGATATTTAGACTGACAACGTTCTTACATCAGTCTTGATAACTCTCATCTAAGAGTGGTTTGGCTTCAATGGGTTATTCTTTTTTTTCCGAATTGATGATGTGTATGTTTAGGTTGTTTGTCGCAATGGCTACACCAGTGAATTTCTGACATTGTTAAATCTCTACTGCATTAAAACACTTGACCTCATTTTTTTCTGGCAAGGTTTCATTGTACTATTCAACATGGAATAAAACCTCTGCAGTAGCTCACATGAAAGACTTTAATAATTGTGTGGTCCTTAAATGCCTGTGTGCATATTTTCATTTTTTCTAGACAGCCTGTTTCAATGAACTGCTTGGATAACATAAATCCTGTGTATGTGAACATTGTTACAAGAAGACATGTTACTTATTTAAACTAATGCAGTAAGGCTGATGTGTAGCAAACAAGTAACCATAAAAATGTAATCAATGTAAAGGTTCTGTCTAATTAATAAATGATGTACTGGTATCACAACAGTTCTTTAAGTTAACATTGTAATTTAACACTGGTAGAAAGGATTCAGTAATTTTTTTTTTCAGATTTCCAACCACAACACTACCTTCTTGTGATCCTGTTACTTGACTCATGAGGTCTAATGCTTCTTATGTATCATCCAGCCAAGTTGCCCTGATGTGCGGCGTAATATAAATAAGACCAGTCCAGCTACTTTTTTCTCCTGGGTTTTCACACTGGGTGAAATAGACCCAGTATATGCTCAGTGCATGTGTGTTAGGTTAGTTCTGCATTGTACCACTGGGTGGAGTGTCTCTCCATAGTAAAAAAAATGTTACCTCTTATTCACTAGGAGCAGGCACATCCAAAGCTATAATCTATTTATTCATTGTTCTGGATCAGAAAGAATCTTGTGGGAATTAAAATAATGGAAATATATCAAGAAAAGGGATAAACATTGGATAATAATCAATTGGAAGAAAGTGAATTATGTTTATTTTCAAAGTTAATTTGTCTTTCTGTGAAAATGTATTGGGAAGATCTTTTAAAGAAAGCAATTAGCTTATTTCTGTGAATGTAAGTAAACTGGACAGAAATTAGACGTTAAAGTAAAAATATGGATTCCTATTATAGTGTACACCAGAGAGTGTGTAGTGAAAAATAACTAAACCATATCAATAAGTGGGTAATTATATTTAGTTACTAGCATTAATGTGCTGAACAATTAATGGAGATGTGCTGTACTCTTTTTAATCATTCTCAAAAATGATGGACAAAATGGGGTTAACACCTCAATGTCATTTGTAGCAACAGCACAAATTAAGTGGAAAAAGAGCAAAAAAAAGCTACAGAAGGAAAATAAATATTGCTGCTGGGTATGGTAATTGGTTTCCATTTTAATAAGGAACAACTGGTATGATCAGGAATTCTCCAGAGAATGACTGTAAAGAAAAATAACATTCACCCTAGACAAAGACTAAGTTCTGCCACTGTGCAGGTCAGTTATTTAGCACAACGTGGCAGGCATTACAGTATTTATTTTGGGAAGACTTTACATGCACAGTGTACTATGCAGCACTGCTTTGTTGAAACAGCTAAAATGAAGGAAACGGAGATCTATATTATCCTCAGTGCGTAACTATGCATTCCTTGTTTGTTAAACGTCTTGCACTAGGCAGTGAATCTGAATGGTGTCGATACGGAACGGGTGTATGGTAGATTCCATGATTAATCAGTGAAATTCCATCCTCTAGCATCACTCACTGCCCTCTTGTGATGTAAGACCAGACGTACACTGCATTGAAAAGTCAAGACACACACTGCACACATACACCTACAAATTCTGCTGGAAGCAGAGGAGGGAGATCGGCTCATTTAGCAGAAGAATTTCCTTTGACATTTCTAGATTACGCAGCTCGACACTGGTTCTCTGCTGACTTACTGAGTGTGCAGCGAGGCAGTCACAGCCTTCATTTGTCGCAATGTCTGAGTTTATTTTAGCTTTGGTAACAATATCAGGATTATTCCCCATCACCAAGGCTGTGTCAGTTCTAGTTGATAAAGGTAAGGGTACTTTATTTACTGGATTGCTGTGCTATAGAAGTCTCTGACAAACTTGTACATTTTCACAAAATGTCATTTGTGACTATATGGAGCATTGCTGTATTCTGTCAGGGGAAGAGCTTGTGTTATTGTGCTTAATTACTGCTTCTGGTAACCCTTGAGTGACTATCTCGTGAAAGGATGAGTACTGCACTATTAGCTTAAAGCAGTCAGCATCTGGTGAGAGAAAAAAGAGCGTTGTGATTTTCTTTTCTCCTCAGTACTGCTCTTGTGGAGAAGTTTAGTGCATTTGACTTTGAATCTATGGTTCTACCCTAACCCCTACTCCCAACTGTGTAATGCCTACTAAATGTTATAGTAATGATTAATTCTATCAGGTTGGGTAATTAATATTCTTGCTGCCACCTCGGCTGCTGATCTTTTTCAATTGTACATACGATCTGTGCTATGTACTGAGAGGGGCATCAGGAGCTGTACTTGTGTTGTTTTACACGTCACGGCATTCTTTGCTCCCTTTGTGCTCTGCAAAAATGTGCCATGCAAGTTTTTTTTTTAAGTATATTATATTCATAATAGAATTGCCAAACATCAAAAACTGGCTTACAAACTTCAACATCGTGACTTTGCATTGTGCCGGGACTTTTTGGTGCAACGTGTCGAAATAGATCAAATCTTGTTGCATAAAAATAAAAAAATCTCGGAATTCACATACTTCCTGCCACTTCCGCTATTCTTCACAAGTATATGGTTTGTGTTACATAACTCAGAAGAAGCCATCAAGAAGTATGTACATTCGATTTGTCATGTCCACAAAAATAAACAAATGTACTCACTTTATGTGTGAAAATTAAGCATTAAATAATTTAAAAAATAAATATTTCACCTTTAATATTCAGTTTTAAGATGTCCTCAAAAAAATTACAGTTTCAATCAGGAACTGTTGTATAATGAAGTATATTGGATATTGCTTCAGCTCTGTACTTACACCGACTTAGGGATTTCCTGTGTGCATTTATCAACTGCTGTTAGTCACAAAGAGCAAGAAAGGAGCAACTCTGTTATTTTCTGATATTTCCACCATGCCTTTAGTTGGAATGCTTGTGTTAAATTCTAGTGATCTCGATATCTTTCGCTGGTTCCCAGAGCAAATAAAAGTTGATCTGTTGGAAATGTTTCATTTACTTGATTCATACATTTACTATATTGTGCCTGCTTTCTACTTTAAGTCCAAAGATGGCAGAATTTTTGTTCGACTGACTATTACAATGACCTTTTTTTAAATCACATAAGTTTGTTCATGAGTTGCTATCTTCTAAATGTACATTTCTAAGCAGGAAAGATGCAAACTCTATAATAATTATGGATCATTGAAGTTTTAGTTTTTTGAAAAAACATGTTTCTTGCTAACATTTTTCATGAACTCTGGAATTATGACATTTGAGAATATGAAACATTGTGCACTGTACATCTTTCAATCTATAATATTATACAGTATGTTACAGTAATTTTTTGTAAAGTTGTAGTGATCTTTATGTATTTCACTGCAGACTGTATATTATAAAGAATTTATTTAACAAAAGGAAATAGAAGAAAGTACTTGGCTAAGAACAAGGTTGTGTAATACAATAGTTGATTACATTTTCTTCTCTGTTTCTATATTTATTATGTGGCCAATTCAAAAACTATTGTGGATAAATTTGCAAAACATCGATCTGTGCCTATTTTGAGGCCATGATTCAATTATTCATATTGATCAGTATCCAAGCTGAGGTCTTTTTATGTTTCCTTTTCATTTCCTGGCCCTATCTTCTCCATAAGATTATTGTTTGGGGCAGGAGGACAAGAAGCAAGTTACAGTGAGGAGCTTGCAATTGTGAAGTACATGGTACATGAAGAATTTTTATAACCAGTTATTAGTTTGAAGGAGGAACAATTAGTAATGTGGCATTGGCCACTGTAAAATGATTCAAGCAACTGATAGTATCAAGATTAATAAACTTGATAGTGTAATGCTTCAGAGTAATACTCTCTTCCCATCTATTTCTTTAACTATGTTCAGTTTGTAGGTTTGTTGCGACCAATGTTTCTACAGAAACTTTAAGTTCTCCAACGTTACATAGAAGGACAGAAGTTGATAACTTTGGCAAGAAGGGTAAATCTGATTTTGGATAAAGATGCAGAATGGTGCAGAATTGAAACAGTCACACATAATAGATCTCTCCTGATTTAATTTCTTTTCAAGCCAAAGGAAATGTCCTTTATCCTATGGCTCAGATTACCCTCAGATTTTTATTGTGCCAAAAACAAAAGATATTGTGGCATTTTTTGGCAGGTAGAAGAATGAGAAAAGCATGACCTCTTATTTTAAATATGCATCCGTAATACTAAATTATGTATTTTGATCAGGAAAATAACATTTCTACTGATGTCATGTATATGCTTTCAGTAAGACTCTCAAAAATTTCCTTGTGTGATTATTTAAAAATATTTTAGATGTTGCTGGTTAAAATTGCTATGACAATGATCTGAACATAAGTACCAATTAAACCAATGTTTTTCAGAAGCTCAAGCACATGCTAATCAAGCAACAATATTTTTGTGCCTCATTTTTGATTCCTCAATCCTCTATACAATGTTCCAACAGTCACCCAGACCTAACGTGGGTAAGCAACCTGCTGACAGGATTACATCAATACGACTCTTAGATCAGCCAACAGGAGGTGCAAGAGGGGAGAACAAAGCCATTGAATCTTTGAGTTATAGAAGTTTACTGCATAGAATAGCCCATTCGGCCCAACTGGTCCATGCCACCCAATTTTTACCCATAAGTTATTCCCAATGGGCCCATATCCCTCAATACCCATATTATCCATGTAACTGTTTGAAAGACAAAATTGTACCCGCCTCTACTACTGCCTCTGGCAACTCGTTTTAGATACTCACCACCCTCTGAATGAAAGAATTGCCTGCTGGGTCCTATTGTATCTGACCTTAAATCTATGCCCTCTAGTTTTAGACTCTCCTACATTTGGAAAAAGATGTTGACTGTCTACCTTATCTATGCCCCTCATAAATTTATAGATCTCTCTGCGATCACCCCCTAAGCCTTCTACGCTCAATCTATCCAGCCTCTCCTTATAACTCAAACCATCAAGTCTTGATAGCATCCCAGTAAATCTTTTCAGCACTTCATTAATGTGACAATTTCCTTCAATTGCCAGAATGGGTTAGCTTCTGCTAAATAGCTATCCACTGATTCCATATGCAAAATTGAGAATTGAGTATGTAGGAATGAAAAAAAAAGAGTCAACAGCACAAATACAGTGTCATATTGTGCCACATTTAGTTTCTCATTCATAGCTTGCTTTCACAAATATAAATTGACAAGGCTGGAAAATAAAAGTGCAGCATATTATTTTTAAATTCTACAGGAAAGCACGGCTAAAATGAAATACAAACCATACAATATAGTTCTGAACATAGAAGTTCATTATCTAAATCTAACCAATAACTTATGTTGGACTTATTTTAGAATAGTATAATCAAGACAACCATAATTCTTTTGTTAATATTGTCATGTAAGGGCAGCACCAGTGTATGTGGAACCTCTACATGAACTCAAAGCAACAACTCTCATCAAAACCTCTGGAGGCACTAATAGCAATATAAATGTTGCCACTGACGGGGCAGGCAGCTACTGTTTCTCGTGACTTGACTGACTAAGCAATCCTGCTTTTATGGACAATGTTTTGTTTTGCTTGCTGGTCAGTTACCTTTCCAAATTTTAGGCATGGTTCTCAGAAACTCATAGTTAACATAGGTACAGTTTTTTTTCTCTCTGTTTTCCATTATCGTGGAACCTTCCCTGCAGTTTAAATGAGATGGATTACAATTCATCACAGGCCTGAGGCAATTGGATCTGTAATACACATTCACCATGGGAATTGTAACCCTTTGGAATGAACAGCAACCTAGTGTGGCAAATGTAGTCTCGGTTGAAGAATACAAATAAGAAACAGCCCTAAATCTCAAGTAAGTAGGTAAATATTTGCCTGTTGCCAAGGAAAAATGGAGATAAAGTAATCTGGCCAGATCCCAGGCATATGACTGACTGACAAAGGTGAGTAATATGGGCTGTAGATCCTTTTGTCCTTCTCACCTCTTGTGCAGCCATGCGCGAAATCCATCTCTTGCTTATGAAGTTGCCAGCTTCTCTCATACTGATGTAATGTTTACATGATAGTCTGCTATGAAGAGCAGCTTAATTCCAGTTGTTACACAACATAAACAAGGTGGTGTTGCTCATCCTGGAAAGTGGTTATATTCTGCACTGCAAGAGGTAAAGTGTTAGTGATCATGTCCCTGGTTGCAACGAGGATGATTGTTACTTGGCCTTTAGAAATTTTTCTTCCAGGTAATTAAAATCTCTATATCAACAATTTAGACACTTTAGTTGGATGCTTCTGGTGCTGCAAGCATGCTCTGAAGTTTGCCCAGTAACTGTAACTTAACAGAATTAAGAAGTAGTTCTTACAGAGTGGTGTCAAGGAAGATTTAAACTAAACTGGGGAGGTGAGGGAGAATGGATAATATCATTTATCGTCAAGGAGTAAGGTGCACTAAGGATTGAGAAACACAAATAGCATTCAAATAAAAATTAAGAAGGTATTAGGTGAGGATAAAGTTTAGATTAGATTTACAATGCATGGTTGTAAATACATGAAATGTTGCAAATAGGTTGGTGAGCTGCACATGTAAATAGCCACATGGGTATATGGCATCACAGTGATAAGAAGATCCTGGCTCAAAAAAAAGCATTAAATATTATTGGATACAAGATATTCAGGAAAGATATGGAAGGCTCAATCATTGAATTTACTTCATTCGAGTTAAGAAAAAAATGATGTACTAATATGAAGAATATTCTACAGGCCATCAGCTCACAGGAAAGACATTGAGAAGTAAATCTGAAGGGAAATTACAGACATGTATAAATAGTGAGAATGGGGTCTTCAACTATCTTAATACAGACTAGAATAGTAATAGTGTAAAAGGAAAACATCTCTTAAATATTTTCAGGTGAATTTTCCTGCCAATTCTGTTTCTGGTCCAATTAATAAGGAAAGAGGCATACTGGATCCAGTTCCCAGGAATGAAGTAGATCAAACAGCAATTGGGGAACATTTAGTGAATAGTAATCATAATATTACAAGATTTAGATCAATTATGGGAAAGGGCAAAGAGCAATCTAAAGTAAAAATACTAAATTGGAAGCAGGCCAATTTCATTGTGTTGAGAACAGACATATTGAAATCAAGATAAATTGAAATCAAAATGATAGGCAAGTCTTCTACAGAACAATGTGGAACAATATGTTTTATTGAAGAGGCAGTTGGTACCAGTGAGTTAAAAGATACATTCAAAAAAGGGGAATAGATAGGACAACCAAAACCAAAACTGGCTGGATGACAAAATAGATGGAAAGTAAAATGAAGCAGAAAAAGATGCATATGGTGGGTGTCAGGTTGGCATTACCATCTAGAATTAGGCTGAAAACAGCAAATTCAGAGCGGAAGAGAGAAAGGAAATCAGAGAGGCAAAAAGAGAGTGTGAGAAAAGATGGGTAGGTAACATAGGAGTGAATACAAAAGTAATCTATAAACATAGTAAAATGGTATTAAAAAGAGGAATGGGACAGGTTATGAGCACAAAAGGGATCTATACATGGAGTGAGGGACCATGGCTTGGAAAATTGAGCACTTTACATTGAGTCCTTACTGAGGGAGAAGATGCTGCCAAAGTCATAGTGAAAAAAGTAGTTGAGAATGGCTAAAAATTGATGAGATGATGGATTGTAAACACTTAATATATTTAGAATTGATCAGAACTAGGTGGGATACATCCAAAAGATGCTGAGGCAAGTAAGGGTGCAAATTATGTTAGGAAAAGGTCATAACCTGCAAACCTCCTGCGATACACAGCTGGACCCAAAGAACTATAGAGATAAAAACAACCTTGTTCAGAGAAGAGTGTAAGGATAAACCCAGTAAATACAGATCAGTCTGTCCAGTGTTGGTGGTGAGAAAGCAAGGAGTTGGGATCCAAAACACAGTAGCTGAGGATGTGATGAAACAGGTACAATGAGGACTTTCACAACAGAATCAGATAAGCACCGGTAGAGAAAAGAACTGTGCCTGCAAGAAAGGAGCATAGTATTAGGTCTTCTTCTTACAGACAGTTAGCAAGGAAGCAATGGATTGAATGGCCTCTTTCTGGCCCTTAATCAGTCAATAATTATATGATAAGCCAAATCGGTCTGACTTCTGAACTGTGGAGTTAAAATCAAACCCCTTGCTTGAGTAAATTAAAGGTATCAGTTTGTCTGTTCTGCATTTCATGTGTAAGTTTTTTTTGTAACTTTGCTTTAGAATGACCAAGTCCCTGGTACTGCAAAGCATTCCTAATTCTTTACTGTATTTTTCACTTATAGTAGTTAGCTATATTGCAATTAATTAAACTTTTTGTTTTCTTGGTGTTTATTGGCAAGTTAATATTGCCAATGAACTTTATGGAAAATTAATTTAAAATAAATAAATTCCTTGGGTCTGATAGCTGCTTATGATTTGCTTATAATAATCTTTACATAATATTCTTTCAAAGAGAGTATAATATCAAGGCTGGACTGAAAAGCATAATGATTAGCTTCGCTGACAGCCATCAATGTGTCAATGTTGGAAGATCTGCGTGGAATTTTCCCATCTGGGACTAAGTCCAGTGGCAGGAGAGGTGGGGGGTGCGGGGAAACAGGGATGTTTTCCACTGCAGAGGCTGATGGGAAACCATGCCATATCTTCCATTAATTATGCAACTGAGGATGTAGCACTGTTTTCTGTGGCACAGCAGGTGGCCCACTGTCATATCCAGATGCCATGATGAAATAGTACCTGACATCACTGACCCACCATTGAAGGAAGAATTTGGACTTCCTAAGGAAAGAAGATGGACTTCCTTGAAGACACTGAAGGCGGAAGATCCACCAGATAGATGTCTCCACCATCCACAGTTGTAGTGTTCCAGGGTCGGGAATCACTAGCAACCTCCTTTCCAAAATTTGGAGACAGCGTTATGCCTTCTTCAGATATGTCTTGACTTTTGCATACCACTATGGTCAAGACATCTTCTAGACCAGTTTTTTCATTAACATCACGGAGAGTCAGGCATGAGACGGAAGATTCCAATATCTGCATCTCAGCCCATGGGACGCAAATCAGTTTTATACTGTCCTTCAGTGAGATTCCTGATTCACCACGGTGGGCAGCATCAGAAGATCCTGCTGTAATGTCACATCAACAGGACACCAATATTTGAGCTTCCTATTGAGCTTTCCCTCCTGCCACATGTCCTTTGATCCCCGGGCAGTGGTGGGTGGGGGGAGGGAATGGCGAGTGGGGTGGGGGGGAGCGTTATGGTCATTGCAGGGACACAGACTATAACATAATTTATACTTGTGAAAGATAGAAGAGTTAAACTAATGCATTAAACTAATACAAATAATTAAACATTATGTGCAGTAGTATGTTGAATTCTGTTTTTTTAATGTTTGCTTTATTTTTTTTCAAGGCTTTTGTTTAAGCCCTTTGTATAAGAACAATGGCAGAGCTAAGATAAAGACTTGCTTAAAGAAAGGCTGGATAAGATGAATGTGAAATGATAGAATTGCAAAAGTTGAGTTATTAACAGAATCAGAGAATCATAAAAACTTTTATAGAGCAGGAAGAACCAGTAAATGCCTCAGTTTTGCCAGGTTCACGGATTATCAATAGCATCAATTTGATTCATTCATATTGGCCTGGACCAACAATGACCTAATAATGGCATGGCAAGGATCTCTCAATAGGGTAAAACAAAGTGGGTTACAGGACATCATTGGCACACATCTAAATAAAGAAGATTGACAGACTTCAGAAAGTCTGTGTACCAGAGATCTCAGAAGCAGGAATTGTCAGAGGCGAGGCTCAATATCAATTGCCAAATATTAACTTTGTATTTCTATCTGATATTTAATAAACCCTCGAATTTGATTAAAAAATATGATTCCATATCTTGTCGGTCAGAATTGCTCATGAATCCCCAGTGCGATGGATTTAGGCATTCTCTGTCTCAAATCAATGATCACATCTGGGAGTCTCGCTCTCTCTTTCTCTCCAAGATGTCTAACAGATTAGCGTTATTTTAGTTTGAATTCTTTGACACTAACACCTGTGGGATATCTCTAGGTTTCAGTGTCTCCAATTTCTCTTTTCCCAACTCTTCTAAAAGTCTCTCAAAATCTATTTCTCTGATTCTTCCCTCCCTAAAATGCCATTAGATTCTTTGTTACATAAAATGTTCAATGCAACTGCAAGTCTCTGTTGACTGTTAAACAATAAAACAGTGAATATATTTCAAAAGTACTTTATTGGTTACAAACCACTCTTGAATGTCCTGAGGCTGAGTAAAGCATCATATAAATGCAAGTCTCTAGCTGTGCTTTTCCGCTTCTTATCGTGTTGTGCAAGTTCAGGGATGGGTGTGGAAAATATCACAAAAACTGCAAAACTGTGTTTTATATTAGCATAAATATGTAATTGAATTAAACAATCCATTCAGTGCAGAAGGAGGCCATTTGTCCCATTGAGTCTGCACTTACTCTCCAAAGAGCATCTTACTGAGGCCCATACACCACGCCTCCCCATCGGATCCCTTTAATACCATGCATTTACCATGTCAAACCTACACATTGTTGGACACTAAAGGACAATTTAGCATGGCCAATTCACCTAACCTTACCTACAAGTAATGCAAGTGTCTTCTCCCCCTGGCAGTGACAGTGTGTGTTTCCTGGTGGGGAATGTCAGGAATATAGCTTTTTAATATATTAATATATAACTATCAGGCCTCTATGCCCGAATCGTCCCCGCCCTTCAGAAAATCTATCCACATGGAGTGATGACAGAATGCTGTACTGAACAGTGTGTTGCAGCTGGCCATGATTTGAAGGAATGATATCCAGGCAATGTTATGAAATGGCTAAACAATGTAATCGTTCATTCCTTAGAATCAAATGATCTTTGAGCTGTGCTATTTGTTCCCAAACATATTTACCCCACCTTTGGATATGTGACCTGCATAGAACTCCCTGGTTTTCTGAGAAATGGGTTATTCACTGCTATTTCAAAAGATTCAGTCAGGAGATAATGACCTTGTGGTTGTAATGTCCTTTCCTTCTGGGAAAATGTTGTATACCGTTATGGCAGGCCGCACACCCGATTTTCCAACCTACTCTCCCCTTCTTGTTTGTCTACTGTTATCCATGTTCTATGTGGCTTGTTGAATCATGTTCTAAAATCAATAGCGGGGAAGCTTTTAACTAGCTGTCAAGAGCCATGCAAGAATGGTTTGTTGGATATCCAATTATTTTCTTAGTTTACAGTGTGATTGAGATTTAAAATCCTGAGTTGGGATTTAGGGTTGGGTGGATGGAGCTTGGAAGTGAATCAAAAACTACACTACAATATAGTACCATCAACTTTCTAACTGAGGGGGTGGCGAGGAAGAACAAACATACGCCCACCTCATAAAATAGATCCTATTAGTTTTCAAATAAATTGAAGGCATCCTCTTTCCATTAAAACCAACTAGGTGACCAAATAGTAAATTTAATGTCATATACAATGCGAGCCTTTGTTGCGATTGGATAAGTTGCTTCATTAAATACATGTGGCGAAATATCATTAGCAAGCATCAATGTAGAGTCTTTGTACATCCTTTTTTATGAGGGAGAAGTAGAGTCATATGAAATTCTATTCACATTGCAGCTTATAATATAGTCCCTGCCACTAGCCTTGCAGTTTTATCCAGGGACTACTAAGAGTCCTGCAGATCACTAAGGTTCTTGGTTTGGAGCCTATACTCGTCTTCTGGCCCAAGGCAGGGAAGCAGCAGAAATGCTGCTATTTTCTTTTCAGCGGTAGCTAGGGTATGAAGGTGGAAACTGGCCAAACTTTTCACTCTTCAGAAATGACCTGTGCTGGCAGCATGTGTGTGCGGATGTTAGGTGAAAGCAAAATCTGCTGTGATGTCCCATTTGCTCAAATAGCCTGCCAGAACACACTTTTCAAGGTTCCCACTTGAATAATGACACGTTGAGCCAGCTACTAAATGGTGGCTTAAGCTCACAAAGATGTATTCAAACAGGCTTTTTTCAAAATTTTTACAAATGCTTGTGTCAATTTTGCAATTCTGATACACAAAAAATCTCTGCGTCTTCAATTGCTGGCAGTACTGAGTTCAGATACACAAAACAGCTCCCCAAAACCGAGTCTCACAAGCACTTCAGTTGCAATCTAGATTTGAATGAAAAGCAATCAGCTTGATTGAGCATACTGAGAATTCATTCATGTTTTATATGCAGAAATATCATTAGATGGAATCGTAGAAATTTTACAAAGTAAACATTATTTGAGCTATTCTTTGTGTACTAGTTATGATTATTGTCCGGGCTGATAGGAATGAGTTGTGAGCCAAGGAAGAACTTCCAGTGTGATTAATAAGTGCTTTAAAAAAGTTGTCATCTCACCTTCCAGAACACTGTCCTCCTATTCATTTATTCCAGGTATTTTCCTGACATAGGCAGTATGCGTATGCATGTTACTTATATCACACTGATGACATTATTCATACCAGATTTTCAATAATTAGTAGCACTTACCATAGTCCAACACATCACCAACCCTCATTAAATAAATATTGTAACACTTTCTTCGTCATTAAGTTGCTGAACATTGGTTCCTGGTTCTTTCATGTAACATTTTATGCCTTGTTATGGGACATTCATTACGGTGTACACTTCATTATACTAAGCAAATTGTTTAGGCCCCCAGTGAATGTGCTTTAATTAACTTACTTTGTTTTGTTGACACCGGAATATAAAATGTTCCAATAAAAACATACTGCAACTAATAGCTATTGCGTATGTTTTATGTGGGAGCACTGCACCAGTTTTGTACAAAATATATACCAGTAATATTAAGTTTGATTTTTGTTTTGAAGTAATGAACTGAAATATTAGAAATGTATGTACAATTGTGATAATACCAAGACAGCTTGTTCAGCTTGAAGTTTTAATTTCTCTGTCACATTAAATCTATAATCTGTCTAACTTTATCAAAAGCTTTTAAAAGTTATGCATTAAATCTGAAACACAAAGTAGTTATAAATATTGGGATGGATTTTGTGCTCAATACAGTGATTTCTGAAATTTTACTGATAATATTTAAAACATGTAATCATTAGGGTAAATGTTATTATTTCCTTGCATGCTATTAAATTTTTTTAACCACTTGTAGCCAAAGCTTGGCAAAAGAAAAAGACATCTGGAGTGCCTAGTAATTATCAGAATATACATTATATATATGTATAAGCAAATCTCATGTGACATTTCTTGTATAGTGAGCTGTATGCAGTTTTATTATTTATAGTTATATTATTTTTTAACCATTATCTTGGTGACAATATACATTTGTATTTTGCTTATGCACATACATTTATGTTTAACACTGACTTATTTCATTGTTGTTTGTTGTGTTTGTGCATTTTTTTATTGTTTGTGCATCTTTATTGATTAGGATTGAAAAAAGTATGGGTTAAATTTGTCATTTGCAGACTATTGGTCTTTTTCAATGATTTTATTTGATTTGATTTATTATTATCACATGTATTAGCATACAGTGAAAAGAATTATTTTTTACGCTATACAGACAAATTTGCTTTGGGATGGACATCATGGGGAAGGTATCATTGGCTGGGTGAGGCCTTTGGATAAAAGGGCAGGAAGGTGGTTTTCAGTGGACCCCTCCTTCCTTATGTTTGAACCCTCAATTGGGCACTGAATGCTTCACAATGAGGGACAATCCTGAGGTGTTGCAAGCAAAGTTGGCAGGGTTAGAAATCGTAGTAACCCTACAGTGCAGAAAGAAGCCGTTCAGCCCATTGAGTCTGCATCGACCACAATCCCACCCAGGCCCTATCCCCATATATTACCAGCTAATCCCTCTAACCTACACAACCCAGAACACCAAAGGGCAATTTATCATAGCCAATTAACCTAACCCACACATCTTTAGACTGTGGGAGGAAACCAGAGCACCCAAAGGAAACCCACATAGACATAAAGAGAATGTGCAAACTCCACATAGACAGCGACCCAAACCAGGAATTGAACCCAGGACCCTGGAGCTGTGAAACAGCAGTGCTAACCGCTGTGCTACCATGCTGCCCACTTTTCACATTTCTTGCTGGGCAACTATACCATCTACCAGTGGTCAAATACCAGTGGCAGCTGGGTGAGGCCCCTATATTGGCATTGTTTTTTAATCATTCGTGAGAACATTTGTTGCCCATCCCTAGTTGTCCTTGAGAACAAAGAATAAAGAACAAAAACAGCACGGGAAACAAGCCCGTGCTGCCACCTCAATGTTCCCACCTCTACCCATGATCTCTTTCTATGTTTATAGATCTATGCATTGGAACCAAATTTGTGAGACAATTTAGGGAGAATTTGTTTTGCCAATCAGCCTAAGAGCACATCTTTGAGGTATGGGAGGAAAGCGGAGCACCCAGAGAAAACCCATGAAAGCACAGGGAGAATGTGCAAACTCCCACAGACACAGGCCCAAATCCACGCATCTGCACAGCACAGCGATAGTCACTGAGCTGTCATGTTGCCCTTCAACTGGTCCAGTTCAAGCATACACTAATGACTTGAAGCACTAGGATACTCTCGAAAAACCCAAAAGCAGCTCTCTCATGACCCATCGTGTGTATGCCGCTTGTTAGACAACAAGGCGGACCGAAGTACCTGTAGGATAAAACAGAAATACATCAATATCATGGATAA
Organism: Sphyrna mokarran; assembly: GCA_024679065.1. Taxonomy (NCBI): domain Eukaryota; kingdom Metazoa; phylum Chordata; class Chondrichthyes; order Carcharhiniformes; family Carcharhinidae; genus Sphyrna; species Sphyrna mokarran. The sequence continues at coordinate 69,882,986 of JAGIQG010000011.1, read as the reverse complement.
TTTACACACTTCGCAGGAAACTCCCAAGACTCATTATCCATATTTTAAATCAGTTTTTTATATCTCTCCATTCCCATTCTATTCGTGTGCCCATCTAAGTATCTCTTAAATAACTCCAGAGTGCCTGCCTCCACCACTTTACTTGGCAGTGTGTTCCATACCCCCACAACCCTCTGTGTGAAAAAACTCCCTCTAGCATCCAAATTATACCTTACACCCCTCACCCTAAGGCCGTGACTCCTCATGATATTTGAGTCCAACCTAGGAAAAAGCTTAACACTGTCTACTCTACCTATACCCCTCATAATCTTGTACACCTTTATTAGATCTCCTCTAAGTCTACGTCTTTCTGAGGAAAACAGCCCCAATTTGCCTAACCTCTCCTCGTAACTCAGGCATTCCACACCAGGCAGCATCCTGGTGATGAGCTGCCTTCTCGAAACACTGCAGTCCATATACTACAGATGGACCCATAATGTAGTTAGGGAGTAAATTCCAGGATTTTGATGCAGTGATTATGAAGGAACTACAACATATTTCCAAGTCAGGATGGCGAGTGCCATGGGAGGGAACTTGCAGGTGGTGATGTTCCCATGTATCTGCTGTCCTTGACCTTCCAGATGGATGTGGTCATGGGTTTTGAAGGTGCTGTCTAAGGATCTTTGTAAATTAATTGCAATCTTAAGGGCGTCAATTGGTGTTGGGGTAGGAAGGCCATCCAGAAGCCCAGACTTAATCAGGGCAAAGTCAGAAAAGTGGTGGAGTGCCCACCACTACTCTCACACCTGATTAAATGCTATTACTGCCTCCAAACTCACTTCAGGGAAGGGCATTAAATTTCACTCTGTTTGAGGACATATATTAGAGTTGAATAAGTATGACTCTGTGCTGTTGAAGTAATGTATCTTTATGATATATCTGAAATCTAACAACCTTGTTTATGGCATATTAATGGGAATTTGACTATTACATGATTTATTTTCTACTTTTATTAGCTTCTTCATATTTGCAAAGATGGTTACTTTTCTGTAGTGCTCTGTGTTGGTGCCAGCTGGGTTGTACGAAGGAACTGATGTGAATGTTTGTAAGCAAGAGGCTAAAATGTCCCAGTACATTTTTAAATCTGGCTTTTGCAAGGCACACGATTGATGGCAATACAAGGATGAATTATACCGTGAGACCAATAGTGTGGCTGAAAGTTAAGACGGACTAAGGGGGAACGGGAACATCTAGGCAAGTATGCAGCATAATACGAAGTCTCACCACAGCACTTAAAGTCCAACAGGTGTATTTGGAATCACAAGTTTTACAGAGCACTACTCCTTTATCAGGTAAGTGGTGACTCATGTGGTGAAGGAGCAGTATTCCGAAAGCTCAGGATTCAAAATACACCTATTGAATTTTAACCTGGTGTGGTGAAACTTCTTACTGTACCCTCCCCATCCAACGTTGGCATCTCCACACGTTGACATTCAGTATGACATTGATGTCACATGCTCTGAGCGAGTTGGCTAGCATAATTGAAAATTGAACTGCGAAGAGGTATTAGAGGTTTCGGGAGGGGTGAGGCAAGAAGAAGGAATTAAAAAGAACTAAATAGTTAAAATACTTTAAAATGAGAAAAAGAATGGCAAATAAAACTTACCTGCAAGGTGGTGAAGAAGTGAGAAATAGCAGCTGATACTGGAAAACTCAAGAGCTACTGCCACCATTGGTGGGAGGATTGAAAAGTAGTGACAGGAAAAGATCGTGGTAATTTTAACAGGACCCATCTGTTAATAGTAATACTGTTGATTCAGGTAAGTATCATGACTTGTGAAAAAAAATCAACAAGACAGGAAGTATTTAAGTGTGACGAGGAAGTTAATATATTATAGATGAGTTACTATGTATGGGTATAGTAAGTAGGAGTATTTTCAACAAAAGAACTGCAGCATTTTAAGAAGTCCACCCACAACCTACTTCTCAAAAGCAATTAAATAAATAATAAATATTGGCCTTGACAGTGATCCCCATATTCTGTAATGAATAAAAAGAAAATGACTGTAAAAATTGTTTTATAATACCAAAGGTAAATGTAGGAGCAGGAGAATCTGGAGAAAAACATTTCAGTGGGTAGATTATTAGCAAAACAAAACATGGACATTTTCTTAAACTGTCCCCAGTGCACATTTCATTTAAACATAAACTAATTTTGTTGCTGTCAAAATAGTTGCATATCTATCATCAAAGAAGATAAAAAGTTGAGACAAAAATAGATGAGTTTGTCAACAAAGATACAAGAGCTGAAGGTTCTGCTTTTTAAAGAAGCAACTTATTTTAACACTCGTTGGAAGATAAGAACGGCAGGATTCTTACATCAACAAAAAAGAGACCTTAAGTGGAAAATACCTCAAACAAGAAGGAGATAAAGAATGAGATGGCAATATTGCATGTCAACAGTAAGGGTCGAAGGAAAATATGCTTAATTGAAAAGAATCTAAAAGAATAAAACTTGGGAAGGGGTAAGTCAAAAACTTGGATTAATGATGCCTAGTCTGATTGATTCTACACTGGTTCAATCTTATTTCTCCAATCCATAAATAGACAAAGACATATACTTTGGATCAAGAAAATGAAATACATTCATCCTCTCCACTTCTCCTATGCTGAATTATTTTCTAATTTTCTCTAAATGGCCAAGGTCATTTTCTAACACTCAGAATTTTAGCTGAGCATGCATTTGTTCCAACTAAATCTTGAGAAAGTTTAAACTATTGCCTTTTGGTATCCACTATAAACTCTGTTCCTCACTCCATGCCTCTCCATCAAATTATCTGAGTTTTAATCAATCTTTTTGCAAACTTGGTTTGCTATTTGACTCTGTGGAGAGATTCCGGTTACATATCCTGTGCCATCACTAAGACTGTTTTCACCTAATGTTGCCTGATTCCATCCTACTTCAGAAGATTTCTACTGAAACATTCAACTATGACTTTTCTATCTCTTGACTTGGTTTTTCCATCTCATTCTTAGCATGCTTTCCCCTTTTTATCCTCCTTAATCTTGAAGCAAATCAAAGTTCTGTCACCTGTATTCCAAGTTACAGAAAGGAGGGGTTTCATTGAAAACAGCCCTGATTTCTCCACTCACCTTCCTCCTTAAACAGAAAGGTGTTTTTCTTTATTTCTCCTTTTTCAGTGGTAGCTTTTTTTTCCCCAACCCTTCAGTTTTGGAATGATCCAGTCCTCTTTTAGTAACTCCATAACAAACTTGGACAATGTAAAAAATAGAGGATTAATTTATTTTACACACACTCAAAACATGGGAAGGGACTTTGTAATATTACTCTCAATACATTTACGTAATAAAATGGGGGATAAGGTATAGAAAGTGGTACAAAGCAAAATCCACAGACAAAATAATAATAATTTTTCATGTGAGTCCAGAGTGCAAAATCAAAGGTCCATTGGTGTATTTCTTCAGGGAGATTAGCCAGCTGAAGCAGGATAATGCACTTTTCCAGAAGTATTGGTCTTCATTGGATTTGGTGCTGGGCAATGAGCCAGACCAGGTGTTAGGCTTGGAAGTTAGTGAACATTTTGGTGATAGTGACCACAATTCGGTTACGTTCACCTTAGTGATGGACAGGGATAGGCATGAAGCTGGGGGCTGTAGTTATAGCTGGGGGAAGGGTAATTATGAGGCCATCAGGAGAGAATTAGGGTGCATAGATGGGACTAGGAAACTACAGGGACTGGGAACATCTGGAATGTGGTGCTTATTCAAGGAGCAGCTGCTGCGAGTCCTTGATAAGTATGTCCCTGTAGGCAGGGAGGAAATGGACGAGTAAGAGAGCCTTGGTGTACGAAAAAAGTTGATTTGCTGGTTAAGAAGAAAAAGGAGGCTTATGTCAGGATGAGGCTTGAAGGCTCAGATAGTGCAATGGAGAGCTATAGATTAGCCAGGAAGGAGGTAAAAAGTGAATTGAGGAGAGCTAAGAGGGGACACGAGAAGATGTTGGCTGATAGGAGTAAGGAGAATCCTAAAGCTTTCTTTCGATATGTTAAGAATAGAAGATTGGTTAGGGCAAGATTAGGGCCAGTCATAGATAGCAGTGGGAAGTTGTGCGTGGAGCCTGAAGAGATTGGCGAGGCACTGAATAAATAGTTCTCTTCGGTATTCACGCAGAGTGCTGGAAATGTAGCTGTGGAGAGCACTGAGGTACAGGGGTGCAAATTGGGGAGTATTGTAGTAGATAGGGAGGATGTGTTAGAAATTCTCGAGGGTTTGAAGTTGGATAAGTCCCCTGGGCCGGACGGGATTTACCCTAGGATTCTCTGGGAGGCAAGAGAGGAGATTGCAGAGCCTATGGCTCTGATCTTCAGGTCCTCGTTGGTTACGGGTGTGGTTCCGGAGGACTGGAGGATAGCGAATGTGGTCCCATTGTTTAAGAAGGGAAGAGAGACCTTCCAGGGAATTATAGGCCAGTGAGTCTTACTTCTGTTGTGGGCAAGGTATTGGAGAGAATTATTAGGGATAGGATTTATAGTTATTTAGAGAGAAATGACTTGATTGGGGATAGTCAGCATGGTTTCGTGAAGGGTAGGTCATGCCTTACTAACCTCATTGAGTTTTTTGAGAAGGTGACCAGAGAGGTGGATGGGGGTAAGGCGGTTGATGTAGTATATATGGACTTTAGTAAGGCGTTTGATAAGGTGGCCCATGGAAGACTTCTACAGAAAATGCGGATGTGTGGAATAGAGGGTGATTTAGCTAATGGGATTAGGAATTGGCTGGCAGATAGAAGACAGAGGGTGGTGGTTGATGGGAGATATTCATCGTGGAGTTCGGTGACGAGGGGTGTGCCTCAGGGGTCTGTTTTGGGGCCCCTGCTGTTTGTAATTTTTATAAATGATCTGGAGGAGGGTATTGAGGGATGGATCAGTAAATTTGCAGATGATACTAAAGTTGGTGGTGTGGGAGATAGTGAAGAGGGGGGTTTTAGTTTACAGAGTGACTTGGACAAGTTGCAGAGCTGGGCCGAGAGGTGGCAAATGGAGTTTAATGTGGAAAAGTGTGAGGTAATGCACTTTGGCAGGAACAATAAATGTGTAGAGTATATGGCTAATGGTAGGGCTCTTAATAGTGTTGAGGAACAGAAGGATCTTGGTGTATGTGTCAATAGATCCCTGAAAGTAGGCAGTCAAGTGGATAAAGTTGTTAAGAAGGCTTATGGAGTCTTAGCTTTTTATTGGTAGGGGGATTGAATTTAGGAGCCGCAGCATCATGTTGCAGCTGTACAAAACTCTAGTGCGGCCGCACTTGGAGTATTGTGTGCAGTTCTGGTCGCCAAATTATAAGAAAGATGTGGAGGCATTGGAGAGGGTACAGAGGAGGTTTACTAGGATGTTGCCTGGTATGGAAGGCAGGTCCTATGAAGAGAGGTTGAAGGATTTGAGGTTGTTTTCGTTAGAAAGGAGGCGGCTAAGGGGGGATCTTATTGAAGCATAAAAGATAATTAGAGGTTTGGATAGGGTGGACAGTGATAGCCTTTTTCCTAGGATGGAGAAAGCTAGCACGAGGGGACACAGCTTTAAATTAAGGGTATGAGTTATAGGACGGATATCAGAGGTAGGTTCTTTACTCAAAGAGTGATTAGGGAGTGGAATGCCCTGCCTGCAGCTGTTGTAGATGCGCCAAGTTTGGTGGCGTTTAAGAGGTTAGTTGATAAGTATATGGATGAGAAGGGAATGGTTTAGTTAGGAGGGCATTGCTTTTTATTTTGGTCGGCACAACATCGAAGGCCGAAGGGCCTGTTCTGTGCTGTATTGTTCTATGTTCTATGTTCATGAAGGGGGAAGCACATTGGGATGAATCAACCTTGCAATAGACCCTGGTATAGAAATTCTGATGCTTCGGTAGAAAACCTTGTAGATGAGGGCAGGCAATTTAAATCTAGATAGAGCTTGATTACTGATGTTGCTTTGTTGGTGGCAGATGACAAGTTGCTTCTGTCAGCTCCACAAGGCCATATTACTACCATGATACTTAATTCTCACCTCTTCCATTGGCTTAAACAAAACATGTAGTTTTTTTGATCTGGATCGTAAGATGGTTAATATTGTACCAATTAATAAATTTCAGAGGTTTCAGGACCCATTGTCTTTGCTAATGGATCATTTCCATTGGCCAGAGTTCTGCTTTCGGAACATGTCTTTGTACACATTTTTTGAATTTGATTTCTGCAGTCACAGAAGGTATTCGCGCATGTTTTGAAATAACAAGTTCATTGTTGCTTTCAGAAGGTTCAATTCCTTTTGTGTGTACCTGTAGTCAGTGTAAATCCTTTATCCATTTATATATATTTTCTTTCCTTCATGTTTTCTGGGCATGGTATCTAATTCACATCAAGTCCCATTCGCCCATCACTGATCTACATTTTTCTGGTCAAACAATGCCTTGATTTTAGGAATCTCACCTTTATATTCAAAACTCTCTGCAAACACACTCCTCCCTCTCTGGGTTATCTCCTCCAGCCTTATATAATAACTTTTCGCATTGCTCCAATTTTAATCTCTTGAGCAACCCCAATTCTAATTTAACTTCATTGCAGTGTTATTTGTGACACTAATAAATAAATTTGAACTTAACATTAGCAGTTGTTCACCATTGGCTGCCAAGACACTCTGAACTTCGCTCTACAAACATACATGCATATGAATTAAAAGAAGAAGGAGGATATTTGGCCATTCAAGCATGCTCCACCATTCAATAAGCTCATAGTTGATCTAGCTTTCATCACAACTTTGCATTCTTGCCTACCCCTGATAAGCTTTCACTACTCCACCCCCCACCTTGCTTATCAAGGATCTCTATTTTTGTCTCAAAGATGTTCAAAGACTCTGCCTCAACCACCCTTTAAGGAACAAAATTTCAAAATTTCACAACCCTCTGAAAGAAAAGTATTTTCCTCGTCATTGTCTTAAATTACTTTTAAACAGTCCAGATTTTTCCACAAGAGGAAACATTCTTTGTGCTGCCACATCAAGTTCCCTCAGGATTTAATGTTTCAATTCAGTTGCCTCTCATCCTTAACAGGGTTTGGTTTAGCTCAGTTGGCTGGACAGCTGGTTAGTGAGGCAGAGTGATGCCAACAGCGTGGGTTCAATTCCCTTAGCAGATGAAGTTATTCATGAAGGCCTGCCTTCTCAAAGCTTTTCATGAATAGGGAAGGAATCGAAGGATACAGACTGAGTAACGGCAGAAGGATGTTTGTTAGTTTATTTCAGGCAACATGATCAGCATAGGCTTGGAGAGTTAAAAGACCTGTTCCTGTACTGTACTTTTCTTTGTTCTTCTTTGTTCTATTCAAACAGATACAAGCCTCATCTGTCCCACCTTTCTTTATAAAATGATCCCTAAATTCCAGATATTAATCTAGTAAATCTTCTCTCAACTGCTTCTCTTTCCTTACAAAATAGCTCCTACATCCCAGGTATTAATCTAGTAAATCTACTCTGAACTGTTTCTCATGCATTTGCATCTTCCCTTAAAAAGGTGTTTTAAGATGCCTCTCAAAAGCTAACTGTTTGATTCAGTTTTTGATTATGTGCCCTAATATCATCTTATATGATTCAACATGATTTTGTTCAATAATAGTTCTGTGAAGAATCGAGGGACATTTTACTGCACTAAGGGTGGATATGTAAATACAAATTGTTATTGTTGAAATCAGTGGGATCAGTGACTCTATCATCAATAGATTATGCTTGGACAAAGTAGATAGAATGAAATAATAAATGCTGTGGGAACTCAGCAGGTCTAGAACTGCATTGACAAAGGGTTCATCCAGACTCAAAACATTGGCTTTATTCTCTCTCCACTGATGCTGTCAGGCTTGTTGAGTTTCTCCAATATTTTCTGCTTTTTTTTCAGATTCCAGTATCCGCAGTATTTTGCTCTCAGATGGAAGAGTTCTCTTTTTATCTTATACGCCGATTCAAATCTGTTACTATAACCTAATACAGTTCATGTGGTGTCTCTGTTTTGTATCTACCCATAATAACTTCATGTATCAATTCAAACTGTGAAACTATTTTGCTGTTTGCAAATCTTTTCAACCTATAATGATGTCCTTGTACTTTGTGCATTAGAGCGGAATGATTTCTTTCACTTTAGAGCAGGTTTTGAATCTGGATAGCATTTGCTTTTTAAGATTACTCAGAGGCTTAATGTCATGGGAAACATGACCTTTATAATGGTATACACATTACTCACCATTGCCTGAAAACACTGCTGCAGGATAACGGATGCAACATATGTTGGACCACAGTAGATAATTTCATGTGTACAAGTTACATCACTACATCACATGCAGGTTATGATGTCTTACCTGCAATAGATCACAAAATAAAACATACAACTTTTTTTTCTTTATTCTTTAATGGATGTGGGCATCGCTGGCAAGGCCAGCATTTATTGCCCATCTCTAATTGCTCTTGAACTGAGTGGCTCACCATTTCAGAGGAAGTGAAGAACCAACCATACTGCTGTGGGCCTGGAGTCACAAATAGGCCAGACCAGGTAAGTATGGCAAATGTCCTTCCCTAAGGGACATTAGTGAAGTGGATTGGATTTTTTGAAAATTAGTGATAGAATTTTTTTTGCTGCTATTACTGTGAATAGCTTTTAATTCCAGATTTTTATTAATTGTTTTAAAATTTTACCAGCTGCCATGATAGAATTTATTCCTCCCCTCCACTCACTGTTCTGTGCCTCTGAATTGCTAGTCCAATAACCTTACTAATATCTCACCATCTCCCCGTTACAATAGTGCAAAAGACCACTGCCATAACTTATGGTAGAACGTCGTAGTGACACAAAAAACTACAATCATACCTTCCTACTACAATTAGAAGCTTGCTTAAGTTTCTTTAAGTTGTTGCTGGTTTTGCAATTGCAGTTAAACACCATCCTTTTCCATTAACGAATTAATAAACTAACAAATGAACTAAACAAGCTAATTTATAACCGTTTTTGGCTACTTAATCACACTTTCTCTTTTTCTTATGACTGCATTCTTGTTCCAGTTTATCTATACGTTTGTTTCATTGATCTGCTAGAGCTTTGATGAATCAGTTCATGTCCTTGCAGTTTGACCTGCCTGGATTACTGCCCAGGAAGTTCCCTTTCCAGCTTTACACAATGAAAACAAAAAATATCACGTAAACCCCAGTATTTTAGTAAGATAGATTATGTTGTTTAAATCGATAAAGATGTGTTGGTTTGCTAGGGGATTTATGTTTTAAAAGGTAGAGTGTATGGGCAAAAAAGCAAGTTAGATCAGGTTACATTAAAAAAAATTGTATTTAATGGGCTGTAAGTTGGAAACTCGATAAGGACCTTTAATAAGCATTCTGATGAATGGATTGAATTGAGAAAATACTTCCTTGTTCAACAAGCCCAAACAAAATATTTTTTACTAGTCAAAGCACAACTAGATATGTTTTCACAGCTGGGAATCACTTTTTGATGGGGGGACACCCCATTCTTGGCAGCTGTGTGAATTCAATTGCAACAACATGATTTGCGAACATGGAAGCAGCAATTCTTCCTTCCAAGTTGTTGCACTCATTCCAACATTACCTGAGCAATGCATCTGTATCTTACTCCCAAAGACCAGCCACTATTATTTCAGAACATAATTCCATTATTTTCATTCCCTTGTTTCTGATTTCTCATGGAATTATTGTCAGTGGCAGGTCTCATTTGCATTTGGCTTTGTGAACTGGAGCACGTACCATATTCTGCTAAAATCATTGCATCAATGATCCTTAGTATCCACAAAAGGTGAGGATTTTCATTGTGATTGCTCAAATTACCATCTAGTCAGAGAATCTTTAAATTATGTAGGCGGAAAGGAAGCCATTTGGCCCATTATACCTGTGCCAGCCTTTGGGAACAGCCATCTAATTAGTTCCACTGTCCTGTTCATTCTTCTTGGCCTTTAAATATTTTTCTTTCAAGAATTTTCTGTCTGAATAGTATTACAATTAAAGTTAATTTCACTATCCTTTCAAGCAGAGTAATCTGGATTGCAACAACTGTCCATGTAAAATCAAATGCCCCCATATATCTCTTTCGTTTTTTTTTTAACCACTCATATTAAATCTATAATAAAGCAAAATACTGCAATTTCTCACAATCTGAAGTAAAAACAAAAAATTGCTGGATAAATTCTGGCAGCAGCTATGGAGAGAAAAACAAAGTTAAATTTTTGAGTCTGTGTGACTCTTCCTTAAAATACCTTGAACCTGTGTTCTCTAGTTAATCAAACTTCTGCTAATGGAAGAAATTTTCCGAATTTCATAGAATCATAGAACCCCTACAGTAAATAAGGAGGCCATTCAGCCCATCAAATCTGTACCAACCATAATCCCATCCAGGCCCTATTCCCATAACCCCACGCATTTACCCTGCTAATCCCCTAGCACTAAGATCAATTTAGCATGGCCAATCCACCTAACCCACACATCTTTGAACTGTGGGAGGAAACTGGAACACCAGGAGAAAAACCATGCAGACATGGGGAGAAAGTGCAAACTCCACACAAACAGTGACTGTGGCCAGGATCCCTGGCGGAGTGAGGCAGTAGTGCTGACCACTGTGCCACTGGTACATGTTTTACTCTATGAAAACAAAACATAACATTGAACAGGTTGATACAATCTCCTCTTATCATTCTCTATTGGAGGTAAGCAATCCCAGCTTCTCTAGTCTGTTCATGTAACTTTTGCACCCATTCCAAGATCTTGACAGCCATCCTGAAATGTGGTACCCAGAATTGACCACAATGCTCCAACTGTTGCCAGATTAATGTTTTATAAAGATTTAGCATACTTTTTGTGTCCTCTGTGCCTTTATTAATAAGGCCTCCTGAGTCTTTAACAGCCATTTCAACTTATCCTTTTTTCTTCGAAGACTTGTTTCCGTATTCTCCCAGGGTATCTTAGTTCTTGCACCCCTACTTTTTATATCATATTTCCTCTCCTCATTCCCCCTACCAAGACATGTCAGATCACACTTCTCAGAACTAAATTTCATCTGCCACGTGTCTGTTCATTTCATCAGTCTAAAATAAAATTGCTTCAACTCGCGTTATATTGCTGCACTCAATTCTGTGCAGTTGTAAAATGTTGGTATTGGAAAAATAATTACGTGATAGTTGGAAAAATGCAGTCCTTGTGCCGTGACACATTTAAGATGTTATTTAACTCAAATCGAATTAAATTGTATTTTGGAATGAACAGTCAGGTGGTGGACATCGAGAAGAACAATTGGAATACACAAAACATTGAGAAAATACAACCATAATGTAACATCAATTGTGTTCAGATTGCTCCTCAACAGAGTCTGACTATAAGAGTCAGAAATTGCTTGAGCAAAGTCTGGCTCTGCTCCAACTGACAGTAAAATTGACAAGTGAGGACAACCCTGACTCATTGCATGAGGAACCAATACTACATCCCTGCTGAAAAGTTTGTTAAGTTGCAAATTATAACTGGTGCACTGTTTCCAACACAGGTCAGGTTTAAGCAAATATTGTATTTATTTTGTTGCTATTTGGCAAATTAGTATTAGGTATAACCTTCCGAACAAAATACAGATTCATTTTAGTTAACCCCTTTATTTTAAACTAAATATGTTATAAATGTCATCTGTGCTGGATTTGCTTCTCCCAGTTGAAATGGCAATTAAGTAGAAATTCATTCGGTTGAGTGAATTTGAATTGGAGAGGGGATTATTGTCCAGAGTTCTATTTTAAGATGTCCTCAGCAGAAATGTATGATGACTGAGGACAGAGTTAGCCTTTCTTTTTGTGGTGTTTGCCTTGTCAAATGCCAGCTTCCACTAATCTGGGATTTTCTAACCTCGTTGTGGCAGAATCTGCAGCAAGAGATTCAGCAAAACAGACCTAAAAACCCATCGACTTTCAGCGGGATTGGACAATCCTTGCAGTGCGTGGGGCTGGAAAATTCTACCCATCATTAATGATTCTCTGGGAAAGTTACAGAAAATGACATTAGAACAGTACTTGAGCAAAGAGATTTCAACTTTAGAAGATGATGGGAGAGATATCATAGTGGTTAACACTGCTGCTTCACAAAATTAGGGACCCGTGTTCAATTCTGGTTTTGAATCACTGCCTGTGTGGAGTTTGCATATCCTCCCTATGTCTGCATGGGTTTCCTCTCACAGTTTAAAGATGTGTATGTTAGATTCATTGGCCATGCTAAATTGATGCTCGTGTTAGGGAATTAGCAGGATAAATATGTGGGGTTGTGGGAATAGGACTTGGGTGGGATTGTGGTTGGTACAGATTCAATGGACAGAATGGCCTCCTTCAGCAATATTCTATGATTCTAGATGCCTGAGGTAAAAACATTTTGCAGAAGGAATGCTCAGAAATAGATTTAAAATAAAGGTCAAGATTCTGCGAAGGTAATTGTAAACCGAGTTGTAATCGTGAACATTATTTCTTCAGTTTTACTCTGACTCATATAGAAAAGCAATAGGCACATTGAGATACCTTACAAGATGTAATAAACTTATAATTCTGTGATTGCTGTACTGACTAACAAGTCAGTAACTTTACAGCATATTTGGCTTGACTTATTCAATCAATAGATCCAAGGGTCTTCGTGCAGAACGGCATAATAGGCAACATGCTGAAAATGAATGATAAGAGTTTGGAGAAGGTTCAGAGGAGGTTTGGAAGGATGAAAGCAGGGATGAGTAACTTCAACTGTGGAGAAATTTCTTTTTCTTAGAGCAGGAAGATATTCCAAAATTATGGAGACTTTATGGAGGGGAAAAGAAATGTTTCTTCGAGCAAGTGAGGCTGTAACACTTGTAACCAGAGGTTACAGATTTTAAATGACTGGCAAATGAACCTGAAGGAAAATTACATAGAAATGGAGAAAATAAAAGCAGAAGTAGGCTATTCAGCCCTTTGAGCTTGCTCCGCCATTTATTTTGATCATGACTGATCATCAGATTCAGTATCCTGATCGTGAATTCTCCCCATATACATTGATCCCTTTAGTCTCAAGCGTTCAATCTAATTTTTTCTTGAAAATAAGAGGTTTTTTTTCCCACCGGGGTTTATTGAGGAATGCATGACTTGAGAGGGTGATAAAAGCATATTCCATAGGAAATATTAAAAATAATTGGACTTGAGGAGGATTAATTTGCAGAATTATTGCAGAAAGAAAACGGTACATGGGATTAAATTGGTCAACTCTTTCATGGAGCAAAGACATGCAAGATGGACCACATAGCTTCTCTCATTACTGTAAGACTCTACAGGTAGCATCTTGTCAGCTGCTGGGAGGCAAACTAGGAAGTGGTAAAGCGGGCAAATTCTGAATGTTTTGCATCAGGTCATTTATCTAATTCCTCCTTCTGAGTATTATTGCCTACGCTGGGGTCTGACCAGCACCCACGACTAACCTGGCTACTGTGTGAAATGAATTAAGATTAATTTGATGCATACTTGGGGGAAATTTATAACCCTGCCAGGATCTTCCTGATGCCAAATGAGCCCACCACTGAGGCCAAAGACTGATGCTTACTTGGAGGCAGGCTAGGAGCAGAATAAGGCCTCCTTTAATTCTCCATCACCTCTCCTACATCAGTGTACTGGATGCCAGAGGGCCATAGCTATTCACGCAGGCCATCTTGTGGAGGGTATTCCGTTCTACACTATGGATCCAGCAACTGTAGCTGCACTTTGTTTGAATGTTTTGAATTTGTCAGAGGGCATTTCTATTTTATAATGTCCTCATTATAACCCCCTTCACCCCTTCACCTCAGTGGTGCCCTCTTCTCCCAGGAGCTGCCAGTTTCTCACAGTCTTGGGCAGTCTGAGTGGTCCTACTGCCTCCATAGGCTGTTCACCATCCCAAATTGAATTGGGACCTTTGAGATGACCTCTTAATTGTCTTTTCCTGGGACAATTGCACTTATAGTCAACACTCATACACCATTAGGGTGATACCTGAGAATCTTCTAAATTGACACGATTCTGCCCTGTAATTTTATGATCTTGAATGAGATGTTAGTTGTCTTGCTATGAACTGAACTAAAATTTTTCATTGATTGCTGCTACAAAAGGCATGAAATAAATGTATTATTCAATTTGTGGTACTCACTCGTACCATTGTATGGCCTGTGATATCTATGCACTTGACCTGCATCATGTGCTTGATATCAATCCTCTGTTGCATAGAACCAGACTGCTGTTCGTTGAATAATGTATAATTATGACATGTCACTAAGATACAAATTGAACCGCATAAGCTCTATTCGCACTTTGATTGCTAAATGTCTTTACATCAATAGTATTTAAAATCTGCAAACATCAGGGGGGCAAAATTCAATAGCCCCCAAAAAGAGACACAGCAATCGAAATGAGGGATTAATCTGTGTCTGCTCCTTTCAATGCAAGTAGCACACAAACTTCATCCTCTCTGCTAATTGAAATGATAATAGTATGCATCCCAACACTAAGTATATTTCTGAGTGGCTCAGCAAGAGGCCCAGTTTTGTGTTCAGCTAACACCATGCCTGAAACTGAACGGCAGTTTTTAAAAGGGAGTCACTTGGCGGCTGACTAGTGTGTTGGAGCTAAGCTGAAGAGGAAGAAGAGTGAATTATGCTGCAATAAGGTAAAGAGAGTGTTGTACAGTGCTCCAATACCACATCGGATGCCCTGATTTGGCTTGATTTGATTTATTATTGTCACATGTATTAGTACACAATGAATAATATTGTTTCTTGTGCGTTATATAGACAAAGTATACCATTCATTGAGAAGGAAATAAGAGAGTACAGAATGTAGTGTTACAGTCACAGCAAGAGTGCAGAGGAAGATCAACTTAATGTAAGATAGGTCCACTCAAAAGTCTGATGGCAGCAGGGAAAAAACTCTATTTGACTCAGCTGGTACGTGAGCTCAGACTTTTCTATCTTTTTCCGATGGAAGAAGGTGGTGTCTGGGATGTGTGGCGTTCTTAATTATATTGGCTGCTTTGCCATGGCAGCAAGAAGTGTAAACAGTCAATGGATGGGAGGCTGGTTTGCATGATGGATTGGGCTACATTCCCGATCTTTTGCAGTTTTCTTGTGGTCTTGAGGGAAGAAGGTGATGAGGAGGAGAGATGTTATCTATTCACAGGGGAATGGAAGACAATGAGACCAGAATGATGTGGAAATCAATGCCAGAACTTGTCCCTGGAAAACCTGACCACAATGTCACAAAACATTCAATCACCTTTACCTGAGTGTTAAGGTCAGTGAATGTATTCTGCACGCTATGTTTCACTAACTGCACTGTTAGCCTTCGCTACTGCTCAATGCACCATACCCCAACTCCTTACCTTCTGACAAGTGCTTATCAATCAGGACTTTACCTTGACATTCTTAGCTTCACCTCACCCTCATACACTGAGAACTGTTGCAAGACTCACACCAAAACCTCACAGTTTGCACTTCTTTCAGTAATTCAATCATGGCAGGCATTTCATTCAAACACATTGCATCACACTTACTGACACGTACTATGCAGAACAAAGCTCTGGCATTTAACACAAAGCAGCAAGGGATAACCAGCAAGTGATGGACACATAGCCAAACATTCTCAATGCAAACAGACAGTGGTCACCACTGGACATCACTGTGGCCAGTGTCAAGGTTGAAGTCTCCAAAAATGGTAACTTTGTCCTGAATCTTTCTCCTCACATCCTGTGAACCCCCACAATCTGCTCCAATTCACAGGCAAAACCAACCTTCATTCTCACACAAGTTCACATATTGATGGGCAGGATTTTACAGCCTTGCTCAGGCGAGACCGGAAATTCCCACCCAAGGTCAACAAAGATTTCCGTTGTCGGACTCTCGCCCATCCTGATTCTGTAGTGAGTGAGGCGGTAGCGTTCTAGCCACTGTTCATAATTTACAGGATGTCGCAGAGGTGGAATTTGCACATGGTCAGATACTGGACATGAGTTACCAACTGCCAAAGCAGCGGGGAAGCTTGCTGGAAAGTGAGGTTGAAAACATGTTCTGCTGCAACAGCCTGAGATAAGCACTTTGACAGGGTGGCTAGGGGTGGAAAAGCTTAATGGCATGCTTGGTGCATTGATAGAAATCTCATGTGCAATGTATGCTGTCCAAAAACAACTCAGCACATAGTTTTCAGCAGAATCTGAAGTCCGTTCTGTCCAGCGTCAAAGTGGTGGCCAACTCTATTACTATATTCATGGATGCAACCATAATGCCCAATGTCTGATGGTCAACATCACAGCTTTCAGTGCAACACAAGCAGGAGTTACCCAACATTTGGATGCGTGCAATAGCTCAGGTTCTTGTGATGCAAGGTCACTTTGCTGAACTAGAAGGCTACTTTCAAACAAGCTGAGCTTCCTGTTATGTGAGTTGAGACTGCTGTCATCCTGATTGAGGATATGTGTGCTCAAAGACGCTCGTAGGGTTTCACAGCAGACCAGCAATCTATCCTTCAACAGATTACAATGCTTGCTGAAGAAAGGAGATATTTGCAGATTTTAAATAGCATTGCTCCAAGGGTTCCATAGTGGTTCTAGATTACACACGTCGAGTCCTTTATCATCAGTCATCCATCTATCACCGCCAGTCTACTTGGAGTAGCCAAATCAAACTGCTGCAATCCTTGCCCAAAAGGGGCTATCCAAAGCTGGGAATCCAAGATCCACAATTGTTTGAGGTCATCCTGCATAGCCGTGTGCAGTTTCCCTCATTGAAAGTCAGTGACCTTCCACCAGTCATGTTGCAACCAGAGGAATGACACTGTTTATGAATACCAGGGTATTAAAGATACACAGAGGACAGGCAACAAGGCCTGCCAGATCCAAAATGATGCACAAGTGTGGAGACTCCTTGCAAGCTGTGCCCAGCATGCCCTCTAATTCTATCTTTTATTCTCGTTCTATGCTGCTTCCTTGCTGCCATCAGACTTTTGGATGGACCTACCTTGTATTAAATTGATTTTTCTCTACACCCTAGCTACAACTGTAACACAACATTCTGCACTCCTTTCCTTCTCTATATATGCGATGCTTTGTCTGTATAGATGATGTAGAGATGCCGGCGTTGGACTGGGGTAGTAAGAACTCAGTAAGAATTTAGCAACACCAATTTTAAATCCAACCGATTTATTTGATAGTAAATTTGCGAGCTTTCGACACTCTGTGTCTTTGTCAGGCAAATGCCTGTATAGAGCACAAGAAAGAATACTTTTCACTGTATACTAATATATGTGGCTATAGTAAATCAAATCAAAGTAATGAAATGCATAAAAATGATTATTTGAAACCTGACATGCTTTGATTCATGTTTGGTTTGAGATGTTTATTTTGTG
Source organism: Sphyrna mokarran (assembly GCA_024679065.1). Lineage (NCBI taxonomy): Eukaryota > Metazoa > Chordata > Chondrichthyes > Carcharhiniformes > Carcharhinidae > Sphyrna > Sphyrna mokarran. The sequence goes on along the minus strand of JAGIQG010000011.1, from coordinate 69,865,546 downwards.
TTGGTTTTTATTTTTTGTGATGTGATCTAATGGACACTGTGCTGGTAATCACAGAAGCTCTTATCTCCCGCATCCTGTAGCCTTCTCCAACTGACCTTTTGGGTTTTGGATTTCCCAAGTTTCAGAAGCCAGCCAAGATTCATTTTAAAATAGTGGCTAAAAATAAAACTCCCAATTACTGGATGCCCCACCTCTGGGGAATGGATTCATTGCCTGTTCCCCTGCACCCCTTGTTCATGCATTAAAACGGGAAGTGGCTATTTTAGAGTTAAGTTGGAATGCATAGACATACCATGCACAAACCTGATGCTTTCTTTTTTCACCTACTTATTTATGCTATAGCTAACAAACATGGGATAGATCTTAAAGCAAATGGAAAAACCTATGTGGTGTACTGACATCAAAATCCCTAGAAATGTAACATGGAGCACTGAACCAGTGGTGTTAATGTATAACATTTACTCCTCCATCCTTGAACGTACTGTTGCCACATTTTGTACCAGTAAAAATAAAGAACCCAATAGTTCTGAGCCAGTGGAGTGTGTGTGGGTGTGGGTAAGGTCAAAATTGACTGAAAACGTGTTACAATTGGGACATGGGACCTGACAATTGTCAAGCTATTAACATATTAGTCCGCAGCCAGCTGCTGTAGACATGGAGCTATGTAATAACACCAAATTTCAAATCCAAAATCCTCTGAGGCAGCCTGATATAAATACTTGAATGAAATGTCCTGAATCTCCATGGCGGGATACCTTGATATCTGCCACTGTAGTGTTTGCCTGTTGATTGGAGGTCACATTCTGTGGATTTCACTTTTATACCTGGTCCTCTTCCCTGTCCGTCCTTTGGCCATTATGTTGGGATTAACATCAAGGTCAAAGACTCCAGGCAAAATTGAAATAAAATATTAATCATTTCTTCTGTGGTAAGTGATCTGGGGAAACGTGTTTCATTTTATTTTATTCCCAATGCCGCCATTGGTAATTCTGTATGATGAGTGGCTTCGAAAGAAAAGAATAACTTATCATGTTCCAAAGTGTGGCAGCCTCCGAGCGTTCCCAATGTGTTTAGGGATTCTATCAGTGGTACAGAACTGCAGGTTAATGTTGCCCATGTGCTTTGCAGTGCACTGTGATGCCAATAAGTGCTCTGTACAAATGCAACTAGTGGCTGAATCTGCACTCATCATCGGACCTTGCAGAGAGCTTTGGACAACCTTCAATCTCTTTATAATGCGACAGTGTTCAGTTAGTAACTGTCTGTAATCAGGCTGCTTCAGGTTCACATCCCTTGGTTCTGTCAAAAACATGTTTCCTCTTTTCACAGCTTCCTGTTTTGTTAATTCTCAACCAGGCTCAAGTGCTTCATTTAGTGTTTTCTTCTCATTATCCAAATCTCTCTGGGGTGGATGGATCCGTGCCGTATTGACAATAGGTGGAGTGAGTGATCGTGAGTGTTGAGAGGAGCTAGTTTCTTCAGCAGCACTGGGAACAGCAGCCTTTCTTCAGAATGCTTATAAAATGGAAGTGGCAAATATTTTAGATTACTTGGCTGCAGGAGACCCTTTCAAATATTACTTACAGAGTAATATACTGTGTGCTATGGTGTTCTGTTCTAGATATGTCAAAGAAAACCTGTCTTCTCCATCTTCATTTTGCTAGACAGCTTGTTACAGAGCAGCACCATCTGCTCCCAGCTACCTGCTGACAGCTGTAGGGATGGCTCCATAACTGTGCAGATTACTACAGCGTTAATTTTTTATGCTATTAGATCCTTCTAAACCATTTAAGATTTACTGCATTGCTGGATTTCTTACTCCCCAGCCAGTCACATTGCTGGCCAGCTTTTCTATGTCAATTATTCATGTGCATAGTACATACAGTACATACTAAACCAGGAAGAACGGGCTCACTTTGCTCAAATTGGTGAGGCTAGCCTTCCACAACATTGGCTTGAACTTATTCAATGCCACAGGAAGGCTAAGTCCCAAGTATTGCCAACATTGCTACTACCACAAACTGTTGCAGTAACATTCTTACTCTTTGATGTTTACATTTGCAAGTTGTTTTGACTGAGAACTAATTTATTTTTGATTTGATTTATTATTGTCACATGTATTAACATAAAGTGAAAAATAGTGTTTCTTGCATGCTATACAAACAAAGCATACCATTCATTGAGAAAGAAATGAGACAATGCAGAATGTATTGTTACAGTCATAGCTAGGGTGTAGCGAAAGATCAAGTTAATGCAAGCTATGTCCATTCAAAGTCTGACAGCTGCAGAGAAGATGCTGTTCTTGAGTCAGTTGGTATGTAACCTCAGACTTTTGTATCTTTTTCCTGATGAAAGAAGATGGAAGAGAGAATGTTTGAGGTGCATGGGGTCCTTAATTATGTTGGCTGTGTTGCCAAAGCAACAGGAAGTGTGGACAGAGTTAATGGATGGGAGGCTGATTTGCTTGATGGATTGGACTACATTTATGACTTTTGTAGTTCCTTGCAGTCTTGGGCAGAGCAGGAGCCATACCAAGCTGTGATATAACTAGAAAAAATGCTTTCTACGGTGCATATGTAAAAGTTGGTGAGAGTCGTAGCTGACATGCCAAATTTCCTTAGTCTTCCAAGACAGTTGGTGGGCTTTCTTAACTATAGCATCAGCATGGGGGAACCAGGACAGATTGTTCGTGATCTGAACACATAAAAACTTGAAGCTCTCGAGGCTTTCTACTTCATCCCCGTTGATATAGACAGGAGCATGTTATCCACTATGCTTCCTGAAGTTGATGACAATCTCCGTCATTTTGTTAACATTGAGGGAGAGATAATTGTTGCCACACCATTTCACCAGATTCTCTGTCTCGTTGTTATTTGAGATCCGACCCACCACAGTAGTGTCATCAGCAAGCTTGAATATTGAATTGGGCCACCATAGTCGTAGACTATGGAGTGTAATAGGGGGCTGAGAATACAGCCATGTGGGCATCAGCGTTGAGGATGATTGTGGAAGAAGTGTTGTTGCCTCTCCTTACTGATTGTGCCCTGTGAGTTAGGAAGTTCAGGATCCAGTTGCAGAGGGAGATGTCGAAACTCAGGCCATGGAGTCTGGAGATGAGTTTTGTGGGAATAATAGTGTAGAAGGCTGAGCTGTAGTCAATAAATAAAAATCTGATATAAATGTCTTTGTTATCTAGGTGTTCAGAGTTGAGTGCAGGGCCAGGGAAATGGCATCTGCTATAGACCTGTTGTGGCGGTAGGCAAACTGTAATAGATCTATGTAGTCCAGGAGGCTAGAATTGATTTGTGCCATGACTAACTTTTTAAAGCACTTCAAAGATAATTTATCTCAACTAAGATGAAGACAGGGTTATATTAGCAGCTTGTGGACGCATATTGAACAGTGCAGCTTTAATCTCTGATTGGCACAATTAATCTTTTCATTACGCTCTCTGGTGTTAGAACGTTATGCAGGTGAAAATGTTTATGAAGAGCTGGGTGCTGCACCTTTCGTCTCTAAGAAAATTTAAATTTTCACTTCATCAACTTGTGTGACAGAACCTGGTGGGTGTTCTCATTTTACCTTTCAATGAAACATGAAAGTTGTCTTCCTACTGGTTTGCTATGATTTTTCACGGGCATCATGCTGTTCCGCAACATCAGGCTGATAGGCAATGTGTATCCACAGCACTGACACGATCAAGCAAAACACAAATATCTAGATGCATCACTCAATCATCTTGCATTGCTTTCAATTTCTTTCGTTCCACACCTTGTGTTTCGCTCATTTTGCTTAGATGTTTTATGCCTCCGTTTAAGCACGAGTTCCATGCCGAATTTGTGCTGAATGTGTGGCAAAAAATTCAATCCCAGCAGAGAACATCTAAGTCTTATTTAAATTCAGTTGTACTCTCAGACCTCCGTTGAACTTGATCGGATCGATAGTTCAAGAATAATGCTATGCAGCTGAAAAATATAAGCCTACTGCCTCGGAAAGCTGCATTGGTAAACAGATTTAAGCCCCTTGTTGTGAATAGCTGATGCAGGTGTAGGTAAAGGGAGACTTCCTTGGCGAACAGGCCATGTCTATATTTCAATATAATTAGGATCATCAAGTCCCACATCCGTTTCCCATTCTTCTAGTGCGCTTTGACTTCCAGCTAGCATATAAAATGATCACATGACTAACCCACTGGTCGGGCCTACTGAAGTAGATTTTTAAAGGAAGGTTTCAAGTGCAAAAACTGGTACAACACACATCCAAATAAAAAGATAGAAAATGGAAAGCAGGAACTACTGTTGTTCTGAAACACAAACAAGAAAATGTAAGATATTCAGAGCAAGTAGGGAAAGGATAGATTAATCAGAAGCGAGAGAGTAGAGGTAACATTTCCAATCATGATGACCCTCCACAGATGCTGAGAGACTTTCTGAGTTTTTCCATCATTTTCTGTTTTCGTTTCAAGAATCTGCAGTATTTTGCCTTCAATATCACAGGTAGATTATTGTTTAGGGCAAGTGAGAACCAGGAATGAAAGATACTATCACAAATTTCAATTAAACAAAGGAAAAGTGAAGTTGGATATGGATTTTAAATGCTTCAGTGTAGAGAAAAAGATGAACATCAGAGGCACCCGATACTGATGTAACTACTGATTTTGCAATGATGCATTGTTACATGATTAAGAGACTGTGATGTGGTGGGAAGCAGAAATACAATTGTTTATGGAATACTGGATGTACATAAATCTGTAAATAAACACAAATTTGTTTATATGAATAGCCGTCCATATGTTCTTAGGATAATAAGTAACTTGTAAAGAAACAAAAACAGAAAATGCTGAAAAATTTCAAGAGGTCTGACAGCATCTGTGGAGAGAGAATAGAGCCAAATGGGACAAATTTTCCCATTCTGCCCACTACTGGAATCATAGTGGGCAGGGGTTGTACCATGAAAAGGTTCATTGACCTCGGGTGGGTTTTCCAGTTATGGGGCAAGCGCAGCTGGAAAATCCCACCCAAACGTTTCAAGTCTGGACGACCCTTCGTCAGAGCAGTATGTTGCCTTTAACCCCTAAAGAAACCCCATTTAGGGCTCTAAACTTTAGCAAAACATTCTATTCTGGCAGGATATCTGCACCGATTTTATTTACCTGGCAAGTTGTCCATCTGGCCTTTTGCATTATTTCCCACAACCTGCATTTGCAGTTCTACCTCTGTGTCTGTCGGTCACTGCATAACTTTATTGCAGCCTTCAGTATTTTCATAGAGTTTGTTGCCTCATCAGTCATTGCACGTTCACCTCTTTGAGACTAACGAAAAAAGTTTTTGCTGGCTTCTTGACTCACTGACCGAGAAATTTGATGTCACCAAATCCATTTACAAGGTGTCAGATCTGTGTGCAATTGGTAATTCCAGCTCGTTATATTAAGTCAGTCATACAGGCAATGTCACCAACACATTGGGAGAGACACAAACAAGTGATCAGCCATCTGGAAGCATCCAGCATATTATTAAGAGGGAGTGTTGGTTGTGGGGGGGGTGACTTTTCAGCCCTGTTCACACAGACACAAATTCTGTTATGTACAGAGACATTTGTGAGATGGACCATAACATGATTTACGCTCACAGAACTTATTCTGAGATTCTCACCAACCCCAGAAGATATTCTGGTTTATACTTAGTGGGAGTTGATATTGCCAAGGAACGAGGCTTGAAAGGGACGTAGCCTGAAAGGGAGCACACGTGTGTAGAGTGAGGCCTGTAGGCGTCCCCACAGTGTTGGTTTCCACACATGTGATAGAGGAAGCCTTTGATTCTAATATTGATATATGGGATGAGGGTGGATGCTTAAAGATTGATTTGAGATTGGAAGGTGACCTTGATTTCTGATGAACAGGCCTTGCTAGCATCTTTAGGCCCTACCCCTCTCATCTCCTTCCCCCCACCCTACCTCACAACGGAGGTCTCAGGGTTCCCTTCCACATCGCATCTCCTCTCCCCCCCTGCACCCCCCTCCAACCATCAGAGACAGCATTTACCAATCCTGCCCTTCCCCAAAAGTCAGTGTCGGCACCCAATCATCAAATTCCTTTCCCCTAACCTCTTATCCACAGAGCCAATGCTGACAACTACCCACAACTCCCCAAATAACGATCACCAGTACCTCCACCTCCACACCATCACAAATAGATAAATCATGAATTCTGCCTCCCTCACCCAGGTTCCCACTGTTGTCAGCCCCTGGCACTCACCCTGGCACAGTGTGGCAATGGGGCCAACTGGCAGTGCCAACCAATGCCGTGGGGCAGTGCCTGACCCTGTCCCTCTCCCCTAGGGACTATACTCACTACAGCCCCGAGGGGACCCCCACAATAGAATAGCTTGTTGTAAATGTCAGTGCCTTTGAATAAACACCTCAAATTCAATACACAATGAGAGGAGTCTTCAATAGTATGCTAATATATGGAGATATATTTAAATCAAGTTCACGCCTATTATGGGCATGATGCTGATTACTTCACTGGCAAGTGGTTTTGGAAAACAGAAATCATGATCAAATTAGATTTTCAACTTCTGGGTTTTGCCGGATCTTGAGCCCTCGCCGCCATTCCTGCAGACAATGAGTGCAGGCTCAAGATTGCACTCCTTCCATGGCCAATATATCTCTTCTAAATTGCAGTGTCCAAAACCACAGTATTTCAAATATGTTCTGACTATGATTAAGTGCAGCTTTAAGTTAACCTTGTCCTCAATGAATTTTAACTTTGTGTGATAAAGGATAACATTCCGTTCGACAGTTTGATGAGCAAGGGGTTAAAAGGTTGTAAGTGGGAATGTGAGCTTATTAAATGACAGAGCAAGTTCACAGGGTCAAGTGGTAAATTCCTGCTCCTAAGTCATATTTTATATGTATTAATTATTTGTACCCAACCCTAATATTATAGTCATCTATGTACATTGATTGTCTAAATTATTTTGGACTTGCACTGTTCTGAACTTTTCTGAATGGACTATAAACAAGCTCAGATCTTTCCATTTGTGATCCAAAATGGATAGCCTCATTCTTACCTGCCTTAAAATCGGTCACACCTCTGGCTACTCACTTAATCTATCATTGTCTCTTAGTAGTTTTAAGCTCCCATCTACATGGGCCACAATACCAATGGTGTTTGTGCCGTTGGCAAACTGGATGAACGATCGTATGTCATTAATAAATATGGTAAATATTTGAGGATATCTGTGGGACATTAATAGTCATCACCTTCCAGTTTGTGTGTCTACCATTATCCCAATCCCTGTCCAAGAAGACCTCTTACTAATCCCTGCTAACCAAGTCAATAATTGGCTTTTGACTTCCATAATCTTTAATGTTGCTAACAGACTCTAATGTGGAATATTATTAATTGCTTTTTGGCAATACGTACACTTCACCCATTTGCTTACTATTTTATTTATTTCTTCAAAAAAAAGTCAGGATCTTTAGACATGAATCACACTGTATACACATTGACTTCCTCCAATCAGCTCAAATTTCTCAATTAGTGTTCAATTACCAATTAGAGCTTTCAAAAACCCCAAAACAAACTTTTTTTTGCGGAACACAGGTGTCACTGGCCATCCAGCATCTATTGCCCATCCCTAGTTGCCTGAGGGCAGTTGAGAGTCAACCATATTGCTGTAGCTCTGGAATCACATTTCAGACAGACCAGGTGAGGACAGAAGATTTCCTTCCCTAAAGGAAGATTAGTGAACTGGATGAGTTTTTTTTCCCTGACAATTGAGAATGGTTTCATGGTCATCAGTAAATTCTTAATTCCAGATATTTTTGATTGAATTCAAATTCCCCTAACTGCTGTAGTGGGATTTGAACCTGGGTTCCCAAAACACTGACTGAGTTTCTGAATTAATGACATAATGATAATGGTATTAGATCATAGCCTCCCCTTCAGGCAAATTTCTGTCATATATTTTTTAATGAAATTTTATTTGCAATTTTCATTTTTAAGTGTTGAATCCTGAATCAAGAGAGCTTTGGAAGCATCTACAATTTCCTCACCTACTTTTTGTAAAATCTAAGCTAAATACTATCAAATCTGAGTCATTTGTCCATCTTTATGCAATTTTTTTTTAATACTGCTTCCTTACTCGTACTAACTTCAGCGAGTTGTAGTGCTGAATAAGAAATTATTACCCTGCAGGAAGATTATCCCTTTCCTCTACTGTGAACATAATAAAGGAGTTTATAGTCATTAGATATTGTTGCAAATCCACAGTTAATACACTGCCCCCGCCTTTGTTGAGACATTGCTGACTATGACTGGGGACTGTACTCAAGATTGCCCATTATGGATATGTTAAATATACCAATGAAAGCTCAGCAGCTTTCTACTTCTGTATCCTTAGCCATTGGCTAGACACCTTATGGGAGCAATTGAATAAATAATTGAGTGCAGAAGACATGCACAATGGGTTGATAGATAATGATCCTTAACTATTTCAATTAATTATTAACCAAATCTGATCCCTGGAGTGCCCCAGGGATCTGTTCTAGGACCCTTGCTGTTTGTCATTTTCATAAATGACCTGGATGAGGAAGTGGAGGGATGGGTGAGTAAGTTCGCCGATGACACGAAGGTCCGTGGTGTTGTGGATGGTATGGAGGGATGTCAGAAGTTGCAGCATGACATCGACAGGATGCAAGACTGGGCGGAGAAGTGGCAGATGGACTTCAACGCGGATAAATGTGTTGTGGTCCATTTTGGCAGATCCGACGGGATGAATGAGTACACTATCAAAGGTAGGAGTCTTAGCTGTGTGGAAGAGCAGAGGGATCTTGTGGTCCGGGTCCATAAGACTCTCAAATTGGCCTCCCAGGTGGAGGATGTGGTTAAGAAAGCTTATGGTGTACTGGCCTTCATTCATCGAGGGATTGAGTTCAGGAGTCAAGAGGTAATGCTGCAGCTTTATAGGACCCTTGTCAGACCACACTTGGAGTACTGTGCGCAGTTCTGGTCGCCTCACTATAGGAAGGACGTGGAAGCTATTGAAAGGGTGCAGAGGAGATTTACAAGGATGTTGCCTGGATTGGGAGGCATGCCTTATGAAGACAGGTTGAGGTAGCTGGGACTGTTCTCCCTGGAGAGACGAAGGTTGAGAGGCGACCTGATAGAGGTTTACAAGATGTTGAGAGGAATAGATAGGGTGGACTCTCAGAGACTATTTCCCAGGGCTGAAATGGTCGCGACGAGAGGGCACAGATTTAAGGTGCAAGGAAGCAAGTACAGAGGGGATGCTAGGGGAAAGTTTTTCACTCAGAGGGTGGTGAGTGAATGGAATCGGCTGCCGTCGGTGGTGGTCGAGGTGAACTCGCTGGGGTCTTTTAAAAAAAGACTTCTGGATGAGTATATGGGATCCAATGGGATTGGGGGTTATAGATAGGTCTATGGCTGGGTAGGTTTTGATGTGTTCGGCACAACTTGTGGGCTGAAGGGCCTGTTTGTGCTGTAGTGTTCTATGTTCTATGAAATGAGACAAATCTCTGTTCTCTATATTGGGTGTTGATGATTATATTTGTAGTCAGCTGAGGTTAAGACCCATGAGGCCAGAGTGAAGGGAAATGGTGACTGTAAGGATGGTGATGATAAGGATTGCAGGACTGCTGGAGAATGGGGGTGATGGTCAGGCAAAACACTTCTGAATAGGCTGATGTTTGAAAGTTTTGGTATCTTAAACAACATCTTTATTACTTTCCCCATGGAAAGGAAATATCAAGGGGAAGAAATACACCAAAGTTATTGGGTGGTAAAGTTGTGAAGAGCCCAATTTTGGCAATAGCCAATTGCTTGTACCTAATGTGGTAATCAAGACTTTTCATATTTATTCTAATGTTCAAATAAACAACTATTCTTCTATTTATAAAATGTTTAGGAATTGCCTGTTTGCAGGAATATCTGGGCAAGCACTCCTGCTTTCTTTATTATATGGGAGTCTCTTTTGCCTGCATTATTTGAAGGTATGTGCTGCAATGGTAACAGAGGAGAAACGTTAGGAAGAGATTTAGGGAATGGATCAAACAATATTACAGCCAAGAATGCAATCTCATTTTCTTAATTCTTATTGATGATGCCTATCATTCTTAAATCTGGCCTCTGTACTCCAAGTGAATGGAACACACAGATTCCTGTAAGGAAGGAAACCTACTGTCTTTACACAGTTTGTTCTCTATGTCCAAACCACTGTGGCTGACTTTTAACTGTCCTCTCAAGTGGCGAGCAAATCTGGCAAACTTTTATAAACATTGGTACTTTACCCCTCCCCAGGCAATAAATGCTGGTCTTGCCATCAACAGCCACATTCAGAGAATATAGATTTTTAATGACTCTGGCTAAACTGACAATTTGCACCTCTCACCTTCAGTTGCATTAACATGTCCTTTTCCAACAAAGCTTGTCCGTAAATCTGTGCTGAAATCATGTGAGTTGGAATTTACATAAGGATGTGCTCAAATACGTATCCCAGTGCTTTGGTAGACAAATCAAGTGATCTTCTCCCTTATCTCCTAATGGATCCAAGTGCTCTTTGAGTGACAAACTGCTTCTGTACTTGGGGTGACCTCGAGATATTTCATCATGTGGCCCGTGACAATTGGAGACCTAGCTGAGAAGTCAATGGCAGCAAGCTAAATGCCACTGCTCAATTGAATGAAAATTAACCTTGATGGTAAAATTTTTCACTGCTTGTTCATTCCATCAGTTTCTTTGAGCAGTTGTAAATTGCTCAATGTCTTTTGCTCAAGCTTATCTGTATATGTCTGAAAGAGAATTAAGAAAACGAGAAGCAGAAAAAGAGAGAATTCAAAGGTTGGAGCTTCGTAGCATCATAGAATCCCTATAGTGTAAAAGAAGGCCATTTGACTCATCAAACCTGCACTGCCAATAATCCCACCCAGGCCCCAATCCTATAACTTCACATATTTACGCTGCTAATCCACCTGACGTTAAGAGCAATTTAGTTTGGCCGACCAACCTAACCTACACATCTTTACAGAGGAAACTGAAAGGCACTTTTCCTTTACAGAGGAAACTGGCGAGGCACTGAATAAATATTTCTCTTCGGTATTCACGCAGAGTGCTGGAAATGTAGCTGTGGAGAGCACTGAGGTACAGGGTTGCAAATTGGGGAGTATTGTAGTAGATAGGGAGGATGTGTTAGAAATTCTCGAGGGTTTGAAGTTGGATAAGTCCCCTGGGCCGGACGGGATTTACCCTAGGATTCTCTGGGAGGCAAGAGAGGAGATTGCAGAGCCTCTGGCTCTGATCTTCAGGTCCTCGTTGGTTACGGGTGTGGTTCCGGAGGACTGGAGGATGGCGAATGTGGTCCCATTGTTTAAGAAGGGGAAGAGAGACCTTCCTGGGAATTATAGGCCAGTGAGTCTTACTTCTGTGGTGGGCAAGGTATTGGAGAGAATTATTAGGGATAGGATTTATAGTTATTTAGAGAGAAATGAATTGATTGGGGATAGTCAGCATGGTTTCGTGAAGGGTAGGTCATGCCTTACTAACCTCATTGAGTTTTTTGAGAAAGTGACCAGAGAGGTGGATGGGGGTAAGGCGGTTGATGTAGTATATATGGACTTTAGTAAGGCTTTTGATAAGGTGGCCCATGGAAGACTTCTACAGAAAATGCAGATGTGTGGAATAGAGGGTGATTTAGCTAATTGGATTAGAATTGGCTGGCAGATAGAAGACAGAGGGTGGTGGTTGATGGGAGATATTCATCGTGGAGTTCGGTGACGAGTGGTGTGCCTCAGGGGTCTGTTTTGGGGCCCCTGCTGTTTGTAATTTTTATAAATGATCTGGATGAGGGTATTGAGGGATGGATCAGTAAATTTGCAGATGATACTAAAGTTGGTGGTGTGGTAGATAGTGAAGAGGGGTGTTTTAGTTTACAGAGTGACTTGGACAAGTTGCAGAGCTGGGCCGAGAGGTGGCAAATGGAGTTTAATGTGGAAAAGTGTGAGGTAATGCACTTTGGCAGGAACAATAAATGTGTAGAGTATAGGGCTAATGGTAGGGCTCTTAATAGTGTTGAGGAACAGAAGGATCTTGGTGTATGTGTCAATAGATCCCTGAAAGTAGGCAGTCAAGTGGATAAAGTTGTTAAGAAGGCTTATGGAGTCTTAGCTTTTATTGGTAGGGGGATTGAATTTAGGAGCCGCAGCATCATGTTGCAGCTGTACAAAACTCTAGTGCGGCCGCACTTGGAGTATTGTGTGCAGTTCTGGTCGCCACATTATAAGAAAGATGTGGAGGCATTGGAGAGGGTACAGAGGAGGTTTACTAGGATGTTGCCTGGTATGGAGGGCAGGTCCTATGAAGAGAGGTTGAAGGATTTGAGGTTGTTTTCGTTAGAAAGGAGGCGGCTAAGGGGGGATCTTATTGAAACATATAAGATAATTAGAGGTTTGGATAGGGTGGACAGTGATAGCCTTTTTCCTAGGATGGAGAAAGCTAGCACGAGGGGACACAGCTTTAAATTAAGGGGTATGAGTTATAGGACGGATATCAGAGGTAGGTTCTTTACTCAAAGAGTGATTAGGGAGTGGAATGCCCTGCCTGCAGCTGTTGTAGATGCGCCCAGTTTGGTGGCGTTTAAGAGGTTAGTGGATAAGTATATGGATGAGAAGGGAATGGTTTAGTTAGGAGGGGCATTGCTTTTTATTTTGGTCGGCACAACATCGAAGGCCGAAGGGCCTGTTCTGTGCTGTATTGTTCTATGTTCTATGTTCACATTGGATTTTAGTAAGGCATTTGACAGAGTCCCTCATGGGAGGTTAGTCGAGAAGGTCAAGGTAAATGGAATACAAGGACAGGTAGCTAGATGGATAAGTAACTGGCTTGGTAATAGGAGACAGAATAATAGTGGAAGGGTGTTTCTGTAGCTGGAGGTCGGTCACTAGTGGTGTGCCGCAGGGCTCGATACTGGGACGTCTTTTATTTGTAATATATATAAATGACTTGGAAGAGGCAGTAAGTGGAGTGATCAGCAAGTTTGCAGACGATACAAAGATGGCTGGACTTGCGGATAGTGAGGAGCATTGTCAGGCGATGCAGCAGGACATAGATAGGCTGGTAGCTTGGGCAGACAGATGGCAGATGGAATTCAATCCTGATAAATGTGAGGTGATGCATTTCGGGAGAAAGAATGTAGGGGGGAGGTATATGATAAAGGGTAGACCTATTAAGAGTATAGAAACACAGAGGGACCTGGGGGTGCAGGTGAACAAGTCTCTGAAGGTGGCAGAGCAAGCGGAGAAGGTTGTGAAGAAAGCATATAGTATCTTAGCCTTTATAGGAAGGGGTATAGAGTACAAGAGCTGGCCTTTAATGTTGCAGTTGTATAAAACGCTGGTTAGACCTCATTTAGAATACTGCGTCCAGTTCTGGTCGCCCTACTACCAGAAGGACGTGGAGACTCTGGTGAGAGTGCAGAGGTGGTTCACCAGGATGCTGCCTGGTATGGAAGGTCTGAGCTCTGAGGAGAGATTAGGCAAATTGGGACTGTTTTCCTTAGAAAGATGTAGACTTAGAGGAGATCTAATAGAGGTGTACAAGATTTTGAAGGGGATAGATAGAGTAACAGGGTTAAGCTTTTTCCTAGGATGGACTCAAATAGCACGAGGGGTCACGGGCTTAGGGTGAGGGGGGGAAAGGTATAATTTGGATGCTAGAGGGAGTTTTTTTACACAGAGGATGGTGCGGGTATGGAATGCACTGCCAAGTAAAGTGGTGGAGGCAGGTAGTCTGGAGTTATTTAAGAAATACTTGGATGGGCACATGAACAGAATGGGAATGGAGGGGTATAGAAAACTGATTTAAAATAGGGATCATGAGCCTTGGGAGTCCCTGGGAAGTGTGTAAATAGATGATGATATTGATGTACTTGTTTTTATCCTACAGGTGCTTTGGTCCACCTTGTTGTCTAACGAGGGGCATACACGCGATGGGTCGTGAGAGGGCTGCTCTTGGATCTTTTTTCGAGAGTATCCTAGTGCTTCACGTCGTTAGTGTATGCTTGACCTGGACCATTTGATGGGCAACACGACAGCTCAGTGACTATCGCTGTGCTGTGCAGATACATGGATTTGGGCCTGTGTCTGTAGGAGTTTGCGCATTCTCCCCGTGCTTGCGTGGGTTTTCTCCGGGAGCTCCGGTTTCCTCCCACATCCCAAAGATGTGCTCTTAGGCTAATTGGCAAAACAAATTCTCCCTAAATTGTCTCAAATTTGGTTTTTAATCCATAGATCTATAAACATGGACAGGGATCGCGGGTAGAGGTGGGGACATCGGGGTGGCGGTGTGGGCTCGTTGGGCCGAAGGGCCTGTTTCCTGTGCTTTTTTTTGTTCTTTGTTCGCATGGAGGAATCCCACATAGACCCCGGGAGAATATGCAAACTCCACACAAACAGTGACCCGGGTCTCTGGACTGCGAGGCAGCAGTGCTAACCACTGTGCCACCATGCTGCCAGTGACGTAAAAGAATGAGAAATGATCTTATTGGAAAAATAAGGATCCTACAAGGAGAAGGTAATTGCTGAAAGGATATTTCCTCTTGTGGGAAAGACTGAAATTCGGGGACACAGTTTAAAAATAGAGTCGCCTGATTACGATGGAGATGTGGGTTAGGTTTTGCTTTCAGGTCATGAGGCATTGGCTAGGATTTACTAGCTCTGTTTGTTAGTGGGATCTGCCAAAGATGAGGCTACTGAAATGGTGGCACAACTGGTGAGCAACGCAAATAGACATTGATTTTAGCAGAACAGGATGATCCCATTGTGAACAATGTCAGCCACCAGAAAATTGAAGCTATTGGAACTCTCTTCCCCAGAGAACTGTGGAGGCAGGATCACATCTTTACGGCAGAAGTAGATAGATTCTTGACTAATAAAGGAGTTCAGAGGTTATCAGCGGTCAGTGAGAATGTGGAATTCAGGTCATAATCATATTGGCAATGTCCTAACTGAATAGCAGGGTAGATTTGAATTGGCCCATCCCTGCTCCTAATCTCTATATTCATTAACATATATCCAGGCAAGTGGGAAGGATATCAGAACATAAGAACTTGGAGCAGGAGTAGACCATTTGGCCCTTCAAGCCTGCTCCCCATACAATAAATTTGTGGCTGATCTTTTCATGGACTCAGCTCTACTTTTCCGTCTGTTTACCACAACCTTTAATTCATTTACTGTTCAAAAATTTAACTCTCCTTGCCTTTTGAGAGGCTGAAGGGCCTATTCCTGTGCTGTATTGTTCTTTGTTTTTAAAAACATTCAATGAGGTAGCCTCAACTGCTTACAGGGCAGGGAATTCCACAGATCCACAACCCTTTGTGTGAAGAAGTTCCTCTTCAACTCTGTCCTAAATCTGCTTCCTCTTATATTGAGGCCATACTCCCTAGTTCTAGTTCAATCACATTCTTGACTTGTGCCTTGTAGATGGCTGATAGGCTTTAGGGACTCGCGGAGTGAGTTATTCTCTGAAATTCCAAGTCTCTGGTCTGCTCTTGTAGCTACAGCATATTAATGGCTGGTCCAATTTGCTTTCTTGTCAATGATAATCACCAGAATGTTGATAATGGAAGATTCAGCAATGGTAACACCACTGATTTTGTTTTTTGATACATTCAGTGAACTCGGGTGTCATTAGCTAGGCTAATAATTATTGCCCATTCCTAAATGCTGTTGAGAAAATGGTGGTGAAAGCTGCCTTCTTAAACTGCTGCAGTCCATGGTGTGGATACAGCTACATTGCCAGTAATGAGGGAGTTCAATGACTTTGACCCAGTGACATTGAAGGAATTATGACTTCCAAGTTGGATGGTGAATGTATTGGAGAGGAACGTCCCTAATGTCTGCTGCCTTTATCCTTCTTAATGCTAATGATCTTGGGTTTAGAAAGTGCTTACTGAGGAGTTTTGATGAATTTCTACACTGCATCCTGCCAATGGCACAGACTTCTGTCAGTGTGCATTGGTGGCAGAGAGAGACAGTGTTTTTGGGTGGGACACCAATTAAGCAGGCTGTTTTTTTTTTTCCTAACAACACTTCTGGAGTGTTGTTGTGGTGGTACTCATCCAGGCAAAGGAAGAGCATTCCTGATTTGTGCCTTGTAGATGGTGTAAAGATGAGTTACTTTCAGCGGGATTCCTAGCTTCTAACATAGTCTTGTAGCCACAGTATTTATATAGATAATCTAGTCCATTTTCTAGATAATAGTAATCCCTAGGGTGCTGATAGTGGGGATTCAGGTTTGGCAATGCTATTGAATGTCAAGGTTAAGTTAATTAGGTTAATGATGGTTAGGTTCTCTCTTTTTGGAGATGCTCATTGCCTGGCATTTGTGTGGTACGGATGTTGCATGCTGCTTGTCAGCTCAGCCTGGATATTGTCCAGGTTTGCTGTGTTTAGACATGAACTGCTTCGGCATTTGAAGAGTTTGAAGGCTGTTGTACATTGTGCAATCATTAGCAAACATTCCTATTTTTGACTTTATGATAAAGCAACTGAAGGTGGTTGGGCCTAGACACTAGCCTGAGGAACATGTGCAGTGATGTCCTGAATCTGAGATGATTCACTTTCAATGGCCATGAACATGACACCAACATTTTCCTCTTGATTTCCATTAACTCCAGATTTGCTCAGGCTCCTTGATGCCACATATGTTCAAATGTTGCGTTCATCTCACCAGTGGAATTCAGCTATATTGTCTATGTTTGGATGAAGACTTTCATGAGGTTAGGAGTTAAATGGCCCTGATAGAACCCAAACTGAATGCCAGTGAGCAGGTTATTGCTAAGTAAGTGCTGCTTGATAGCGATGTTGATGAGTTGTTCCATCACTTTTCTGATGATTGAGAGCGGTCGAATGGAATGCACCTGGCCAGGTCCGATTTGTCCTGCATTTTGTGTATAGTACATACTTTGGCAAGGTTCCATGCTGCAGGGTGTCTGCCACTGCTTTAGATGTACTGGAACAGCTTGGCTAGACATATGGAAGGTTCTGGAGCACAAATATTCAGTATTATTGCAGAATATTATCAGAGCCCATTTCCTTTACAGTATCCAATTCCTTCAGCTGTTTCTTGGATATCGTGTGGCGTGAATTGAATTTGCTGAAGACTGGAACCTATACTGCTGAGAATCTCCAGAGGAGACTGAGATGGATTATCCATTCAGCACTTCAATATTTTTATAAATGCTTCATTCAGCCATTTCATTTGTATTGATTAGTTGGTCTCTTTCATTATTGAGGATACTTGCCTCCTCCTCCTCCTCCTCCAGTGAGTGATTTAATTATCTACCACCATTCACAAGTGCCAGGATTGCAGGGCTTAAATCTGATCTGTGGGTTGTGGCATCACTTAGCTTTGTCTTTTCATTGATGCTGTTTAGCACACTAGCTTTCCTGTGTTGTAGCTTCACCGGATTGGCACCTCCATTTTTAGGTATTCCTGGTGATTCTGCTATGCTCTCCTGCATTCTTCATTGAACCAGATTGATCCTCTGGTTTGATGGTAATGGTAGAGTGGGGGTATGTTGGATCATGAGTTTATAGATTGTGTTGAGTACAATTCTGCCCACAGTGTTCATAGTTGGCATCGGCAAGGGACAGGTAAAAAATTAGCGCAGCGGGTCGGGAGATTCGCAGCCATCGTAATTTATGTAGTATTATCACTGAAAGAACAGCAAAAGTTTGGAAAAACCAAGAAAATATCTATTTTCTGATTGATTGTTTATTAGATGGCCAACTCAATGAAACTGCTTTCAAATTTTTAAAAATTAATTTGTGGGACATGGGCATCACTGCCTGGCAAGCTTTTATTGCCCATCCCTAGTCGTTCTTGAACTGAGTGGCTTGCTAGGCCATTTCAGAGACAGTTTGAGAATCAACCACATTGTTGTGAGTCTGGAGTCACATGTAGGCCAAACCAGGTAAGGACAGCAGATTTCCTACCATAAAAGACATTAATGGACCAAATCGGTTTTTCTGACAATTGACAATGGTTTCATGCTCATCAGTAGATTCTGAATTCCAGATTTTTTTTTTTAATAAATTCAAATTGCATCATCTACTATGGCAGGATTCAAACCTGGATCGGCAGAACATTAGCTAAGTCTCTGGAATAATAGTCTAGTGATAATATCCCTAGGCAATTACCTCCCCCAAATCTAACTAAATCTAAGCATAAGTCTGTACCTCGGAAAGGGATGTTGAAAGGTTTTTGAACTAGTTATTTTGACAATGCGAAGTATCTAATTTCAGAGCTCCCCCCTTCAGCCAATACCATGATCACATCCTTGCCCTTGGTGTGTGCTCAGTTGAATAGACAGGCCACCCTTTATTTGTTGATTCTCCTGCTGTGTTCTAGGTGCCTGAGCACCTCTGTTAGAAGATCAGCAATCTTGTTGATGGCTGATGATAGAGTACCAGCAAGGACTCCAAAGTTATCCATTACTTCCTCAAGCTAATCACCCAACATAGTAAATATGACAGCAATAGTTTCCTGTAAGGTGGAAGTCGTAATAGCTTATGTCACAACATACCTGACTTTCTTGCCAAAGTTTGGGCATGAAGTTGTCAAGTGGTAAGCAGAACACTGCAGTTAGACAACTTTGTTGTAGATGACTGCTTTTAAATTACATTTAGAAGAGTGACAAAATATGTTAACAAAAACTCTTTTTCTGAAAGCTGGTAAAGGAGGATCCCATGGAAGAATCCCACAGAAGAATCTCTACATTTTTTCACATGGCAGTTTTAGGCTGTTCCTCATGGGTTAACTCCACTGATCGCTCCTTAATTGCGATGGCTGCTTTGCTCGTTTAAATGTCCAAAGATGTTTGGAGCTCAAAGTGTGTTTTCACTAGATGAAGGGTGCAGTGCAATGTGGTGCAAAGGCTTTTGTTTGAAACCAGCTAGCTTGTTTTTAAAAAAAAAAAATCTATAGGAAGTGCAAAAGATAATATTCAGTAGAGAATTTAAAATGGAATCACTGCTAACGTAGGTAGGGTGCTAATATATTGATTTGTATGCCACTATGACAACATACATCTTTGTTATTCAATGAGTCAGGTTAACGATGAGGCTAGATGAACAGAAGAAATTCAATTGATAGGAGCAGCATGCTTTCAAATTCCCCTCACCCAATTCTTCATATGAATATGGGCCCAATATGCCAAGTGGCATTTCATCAAATGTGTATAGCATTATAATTGTGATTACCCTTTCCATCGTCGACATTTACTCAGATAATTGCAGGAGTGTTTATCCTGGAAGCACACACAAAATATCAAAAATTACCAGAGGCCTAAAGCAGTAAAAGGAAGAATACACAGCAATAGATCATTCAGGTCCTCAAGCCTGATTTATTCATTCATGGATGAACTGTACCTCAACTCCGTGTATCTGCCATTGCTTCATATTTCTTGGCATAATTACCAAAAAAAAAATAGCAACCTCAGCCTACTAAACTTCAGTTGGAACAGCATCCTCACACATCCTCAACTTTTTCACAGAATTTAACAATTTAAGCATTTGCATTATTCTAGTGCATCTGCGCTGTGTTCCTTCCAAGGTCAATACTGACCACCCGAGATATTCCTTGGAGTTTAAAAGAGTGAGGGGTAGCCTTATTCAAACATATAAAATTCTGAGGGGCTTTGACAGGTAGATTGGCCAGGTTTTTAAAACTGAGATGCTTAGACATTTCTTCTTAGAGGATGGTGAATCTCTGGAATTCTCTGCTCCAAAAGTTACTGGGGGCAAGATCATTAGAAATATTGAAGTGGAGGTGAATAAATATTTGATTGATCAAGGAATAGCGGACTATGGGGAAATGGCACAGAGAAAGAAGCTGGTATAGGTCAGCCATTATCATAGTCAATATTGTGATAGGCTTGACAGATCTGGTGGCATTATCCTCCTTTTTCTTGTGTTCTTGTGTTTGGTACCCAAAACAGAAAGCAGTTTGGATGGAGTTTGTCCAATTCTCTGTATATTTGAAGCATCATTTCCGTGTTTTGTATTTCAACCTTCTTGCATCTATGTAACACCTTTTATATCCCCTGGGTACCGCAAAACATTTCACAGCCACTTAATTATTGTTTAAAGTGCAATTGCCATTGCAAGTTAGTAACCCCATGTGGCAGAATTTAATCAGTGCACATCTTTCAGCATTTCTGTGCCACAGGGTGATTTTTTTTTCCCAGCCCTGATACTTCATTGAGAAAAGATCATTGTGAAAAGGGATAAATATTTACTCCTTTCACTCAAGCTCTGTTTGCTCTCTTGGCAACACTTGCTTTAACAGGTGGATGACTTGCCCTCCAAACAGAGCCACTCTCTTTTATTGATCTCTCCTGCAGCATGAGATTTTGGATTAGATACATACAATTACAGAATGAACAATGTAGAAATAGAATATTTGGCTCAACTTCATAGAATCATAAAATCCCTACAGTGCAGAAGGATGTCCTACAGTCCATCAAGTCTGCACTGACGTGCCTTTTATCTTATCCACACCCTATTCTCATAACCCCATGAATTTATCCTATTAATCCCCCTAATCGACACATCTGAGGGTATAAAGGGGCAATTTAGCATGGTTAATCCACATAACCAGCATATCTTTGGACTGTGGGAGGAAATCAGAGCACCTGGAGGAAACCTATACAGATGGTGCGAATTGCACAGTTCACTCAAGGCCGGAATTGAACCCGGGTCCCTGGCACTGTGAGGCAGTTACCATCATGTTGCCCACACTTGTCCATAGTAGCTGTTTCTGCGGTAATAACAATAGCTATTTGCATTTATCTACCACAAAACTTTGTGAAGATTGCTTGCACATTACACGAAGATTCTCCCAATTCAAGTAGCCCTTTTCTCTCGTGCAAACATCAAGCCTCCCATTAAACGCAAAAAACATGCAGAAGAGCAGACATTCATTCTGGGCATGTGTGAAATGCTTTTGCAGTGTAGTTCAGCAACCATCAGGAGGTATGCTCGCATTGCTAAATGCTTTCCACAGGTGGTACCTTATTGTATCATATGACAACTGAGGCCTTTAAATTACAGAAATGTCTCTGAACAAAATCAGGCTGCTATCATGTCTTGTCAGTGTTATTAATGTGAATCTTCTACTTCTCAGATGCTAACAGTAGGATGTCTGTGTAAAATCAAAGGCATGGTCATTATTTCAGGCAGCCATGAAGGAGCTTTGAAGGTGTACAATTTTTCTCGGAGTAAAGGAATTTCTACTAATGCCAGGTCCTCTGGAGTTTTTAAATCCAGAAGAAACACAAAATTTCAAATGCTATGTTATTTGTGTTGTTTATTGCTTCATCCCTGAGCCCATTGCTATTGGTATGTCTTTTTTCCAAATGTACTTCACACAAATTCTGCACTTTACATTCAAGATGAATTGTTTCTGAACTGATGCCCTCTCAGTAGTGTTTTCTGACATGTTGTTACCTTTGCCACAATTGGATACTGGACTGATAAATACCTGATTGACATATTGGGTTCCAGTTCCCAAGCTCTTGAGACAGACCATTCGAGTCGGCAGTAAGCCATTTGCCCATCTGAGGAATGCTCCCAACAAGAGGCATCACCAACAGCTCATCTCACAGTTTGCTGGCATGGATATGATCACCAAAGAAAATAAACCATAATAATATTTCCTGAGACCAATGTTGAACCAGGAGGAGCAGGAATCTTCCACCAGATTCCACCGATTTGGTGGCAGTCACAAAACTTCTCCACCTGGCAAGAAATTTGGGAAGCTGGGAGTAGAAGCTGAGGAAAGGGAAATTTGATCTGGGTGATATATGGCAAGATGGTTAGTTTTATTGCAATAAAAGGGTAACTGGAATGATCATGATATCCTTACACTTTTAATCATTACCTTTGTTATAAGAATAGAACTTAGTTAAAGCTGCCACATGGAGGATTGTGAGGGGAGAAAGGTTTGGCTTACATATTCTGTGACTATGTACAGGCGGAAAAGCAGCTTCTACATGACCATTAAGTTTTGGCAGGAAAAGATGGGCTATCATCATATCCTTAATAAAATATCAATAAAAGTTAACTGCTCATTTTGAGTAATATTCAAAGTATATGAACCAGAACATAACTTAGATCATGTATTATTCATGACTAATATGTTTTATTCATTTTTCTGTAAACATGAACCTTTTTAGTCCCCAAACATGTGCTTGATGAATGGAACACTTAAAATTTGACTGAAGGCCAATTCAAAGTCGACAGATCTATTGGTAAATCTCTTAATTAGCGTGTCGATCAAAAAAAATTGTACAAGCCAGTTCAATGAGCACAGATGTACATAGGATGGCATTGTTGGAACGAACGTCAAATATTGCTATTTTCAACTCATAAAAATCTGTAGCATTGACATTTTTAGAAATGTTTCCTGAATCTCAACGGCCACGTAAGAAAACAAAAGTTTAAGTTTTTTTATCAATCTAACAAGTAGGCTTACATCAACACTGCAATGAAGTTACTATGAAAATCCTCTGGTCCCCGCACTCTGGCTCTGCTTGGGTACATTGAAGGAGAATTTAACATGGTCAGCCCTCCTAATCAGCACGACTTTCAGACTGTTCAAGGAAACTGGACCACCTGGAGGAAACACATGTTCAAACTCCACCCAGACAATGACCCAAGCCGGGAATCAAACCTGCTCCCGGTGCTGTAAATCAGCAGTACTAACCACTATGCTGCCCTAAAGGCAATATTAAGAGCTTTTGTTGTCATCATCTTATTTTTGGTAAAAATGTAACCACGTGATTTATGTTTGATCAAGAAATATTGGTGGAACTCTAATGGACTAAAGGGCATTCAGAAAAAAATTGAATGCACACTATCCATTTTCCTGAGTGCCTTAGAGGTCCAGAATATTGTCCATGGTGTGCACACACACATACACACACTTCATGGTGTCTGACCTTACACCTATTGATGAGTACCATTAGCAAGCTTGCAGTATCCACTGGCAATATTTAGAGCAACTGTGATTTCAATCAGACTGTCATGCTGATCTGCCACTATCAGTGCCACTTTGGTGATCAATACTTCAACTAATGCCATCTCTTAATCATACTTTCGGCAGCTGGGTGGACCCCCAACAGGCTTTTTAAAGGGAAGATCAACCACTCTCAGATTTGTTGCTGATTGATTTCTATTGGCTGTGCTCCAATTGTCACTTCAGCAATTTCCAGAGTTTGTGAAAGCTGTTAAAGTCCACGGGAAATGGTGTGGCAGATGATGAAACACTTTGAGTGTTCTTCACAAAGCATTTGCTCCCAGCCATCGCCGATGTGGTCATTTCACTTGGACTGTAACATAACTGGGAGACTAAGGATGGAGCATGCAGAGCAGGACAAGCTGCAAGAAGAGGAAGACGAGGAGATAAACTTTCAGCCTATAGTTGCAGGGTTTTTAAGGAACAACTTTTCTGCAGGAACCATTGAGGAATGGTTTCTGAAGTATTTGCACTTCAGTCAGGATTTGATATGATTATTATTGTCACATCTATAAGGATACAGTGAAACATATTATTTCTTGCGTGTTATACAGACAAAATATACCATACATAGGGGAAAAGGAAAGGAGCAGGTGCAGAATATAATGTTGCAGTTATAGATAAGGTGTAGAGGAAGGTCAGCTCAATATAGAATAGGTCCACAGGGTTGATACAGTGTTAGTATTGCTGCCTCACAGCACCAGGGATCAGGTTCGATTCCTGGCTTGGGTCATTACCAGCGTGGAGTTTGCACATACTCCCCATGTTTTCTTTGGATGCTTTGGTTTCCTCCCACAATCGAAAGATATGCAAGTTAGATTAATTGGCCATGCTAAATTGCCACTTAGTATCCGGGGGACCAATAGGGTAAATACGTGGGCTTATGGGGATAGGGCTTGTGTGGGCTTGTGATTGGTGCAAACTCGATGGGATGAATGGCCTCCTTCGGCACTGTAGGGTTTCTATGATCCATTCAAAAGTCTGATAGCAGCAGGGAAGAAGCTATTCTTGAGTTGGTTGATAGATGTCTTCACCTGCTGCAGTGACAGCTGTAACCTCAAAGCCAGATGACATAGCCAGAGACCACGAAGGTGATTGTGGCAGTGGACTTTTATGCATCTAGCTCCCTCCAGCTGGAGATAATTGCAACATCACCCAGTTTGCCATCCACTCTTGCAGAAGCTTCTTTATTCCAAAAGTGTTAAATGCATGATGCAACATTTGATTGATGTCTCAGCTTTCATTGAGACACCGGCAAAATACACCTCATGTTGAGTTGCTGCAGTGGAAGTTCATATTTCTCTCATGCAAATCACCATATCATACTGGCCATTATGGCTGCTGATACCAACTCTCAAAGAAATGTCTCAGCATCCCAGTGTACTATCCTCCAATTGGTCACTAGAATTACTGAAGTGTCACCACAGGAGAACTTCTTTGGTGCCATGGAGTATAAACCTATTGTCTTCTCTCAGCATAGGTGTTCCCTCCAGTGCTCTTGCTGTTGCCTGTCAGCCAATAATTCCAGACTGTAACTAGCCCAGATGGTGCAGCAGTAAACTCAACTTTCTAGGTATAGAACTGCTTCATATCATCTCGTATGCCGTCTTCAGCTTCTCCCATTGAAAGCCAATTTCCCAATTGAAAATCAACATCCTTGCACATGCCACTGTTATTATGGGGCACATATTAGGAGCACTAGGACAGACAATGGCATAAGCAAGACAGGGGCAGAATTATCTGACTGTTCTTGCTCTGCCACCACTCAAAACAAAGCCAAGAGAATTTGATGCTCCATTCGCTGCAGCAGGACCTGAGAATCCTGCTGGCGTGAACAGCGAGAAAATTCCGGCCAGGAAATGCATGAGGATGATTAATTAATTAATTGACTTTTATTTGAAAATGGCATTAATTCTTGCTTGTCAGAGTGGAAGACAGAGTGAGAACATAATAGATAGGAGCAGGAATTAAACATATAGCCTGGTCATCTTTAACTTTGACTTCACTTTCCCATCCACTCCCTTTATTTTATGGTTTATTTATCAGTGTCACAAGTAGGCAAACATTAACGCTGCATAGAAACTTAGCAAGACTATGGCACAAACAGGCCTTTCGGCCCACAAGTCGCGCCAAACGTCCCCACTTATTAGGCATATCTATAACCCTTTATCTTACTAAGTTAAATGAAGTTACTGTGAAAATCTCTTAGTTGCCATATTTTGGCACCTATTCAGATATGCTGAGTACACATTACACATCTGGGTACATATTAGCATAGCCCATTGGATACCTTTATACAAGAGGGTAGAATTTGAACCCATACCCTCCAAGAACAGGATCAATGAAGTGGAGTCAAAATCCTATGTGATTTGAAAAGCATGGCTCACTTTCGCATGATCTCACTTTCCAATTTTCATTGGCCCTTGCCAATCTCATAATCAGGCTCCTTCTCTTAATGGCAAAACACAGCAAACATTGGAATGTTGAAACAATACTTCTGTTACTGATACCACTCAGGAGGAGCCCTGCAGTATCTGGTGTCAAGATTTATGGTACTTTGTCGCTCCCTGCACAACCTCAGCATTGTGAGGACAAGTTTTTGCCACCAGATACGTGGTGACCAGCTGAGCAGAAGGAGCATATGATGGAAGAGGAAAGGAGGAGGAAATCAACGGCCCTTTTCTGTCTGGACTATCCATTTTGAACTCATCTCATCACAGTGCAACATCAATTCCCCATTCACCTTCAATCCCAGTTCTTAATTTCCTGTGCAAATGACCAATATATTAGCCACAATTTGTAAATAAAAGATAAATGAAGGCAATACTCCAAGGATAATTTATAAATCAAGCATTTCAATAATACTTCAACAATTCATCCTTATGCATTTCCTTAGTGCCTGTCTTCTGTCTGCCTTGCCTGCCCTGGTGCTGTGATGCAGTTCCATCTAGTGGCTGCAGCATTTTAGTAGTTGAGCTGCAGATGGCTTTGTCTTAACCTTGAGCAGCTGTATGCTGAAAAGGCCTGGCTTCAGATTGTACTGTCTCAGCATGGTTAGTAGCAGTCAGCCTAGCTAGCTTCCCGGAAACAACAAGGGCACAGGTAAAGTGGCAGTGGTAGGAGGATAAAAACTGTCACCTTGACAGAGTACAGTGAACTCGTGCTCGATGGAACCACCAACTCAGCAATCTTAGTAACCTGTTGGAGGACAGATTGCTGGACTGTTGTGACATCTTACAATACATGTTTAATACTGGCATCTGCAGGCATTATGGCAGTAGGTTGAGCAGGCATGACAGCAAAGTGACTTTGCACAACAGGGAGTCCACTGCAATATTCAGACTTTGGGTTACCTGTGCTTGTACAACAATGGAAACTGAGGCTTCATCCATCAGACTCTGCAGCAGAGTCACCTCAGCAATTGCACAATAGAGTTTGACACCATTTCCTTGCTGGAGCAGATAGGCTTCAAACTCTGTACAAAATCCTGTGACATTGTGTGTGAGTTCTGTAGTTGCCTCGCTAATGGATCCAGCATTTCGTGTCCTAGCACCTTAGCCCTTTTCTGTAATCTGCCTCCTCATAGTGATCATCTGAGCCATCTGTAACATAATACATGTGCAATGTTGCCCATGGGAGGCTAATATCTGAACTATCATTTCTTCCCAGCCTGGCTTTCTTGATTTGTCTTATTATTGTCACATGTATTAGTATACAGTAAAAAACATTTTTCTTGCATGCTATACAGACAAAGCATTTTGTTCATAAAGAAAGAAATGAGAGTGCAGCATGTAATATACAGCTATAGTTAGGATGTAGAGAAAGATCATGTGAATGTGAGGAAGGTCCAGTCAAAAATCTGATGGCAGCAGGGAAGAAGCTGTTCTTGAGTGGGTTAATACGTGACCTCAGACTTTTGTATTCTCTTCCTGACAGACGAAGGTGGAAGAATATGTGTCCATGATGCATAGAGGTCCTGAATTATGTTGGCTGTTTTGCTGAGGCAGTGGGATGTGTAGACAGAGTCAATGAATGGGAAGCTGGTTTGCTTGATTGATTTGGCTACATTCATGACATTTTGTAGCTTCTTGGGCAAAGCAGGAGACATACCACGCTGTGATACAACAAGAAAGAATGCTTTCTATGGCGCATCTGTAGAAGTTGGTGAGATCGTGTCAGACACCTCCAGACGCTGAAAGATGCCCTCATGAGAATAGGATGTGGCGCTCGACTTATCGATTGACAGTTCCAACGTGCCACAGCGATAAACTGCATTGACCTCCTCAGAAGACGAACATGGGGCACAGTGGACAGACTACCCTTTGTTGTCCAGTACTTCCCCAGAGTGGAGAAACTACATATCTTCTCCGGAGTCTTCAATATATCATTGAAGATGAATATCTCGCCAGGGTCATCCCCACACCCCCACTTCTTCCTTCAGGCAACCACGCAACCTCAAACAGACCATTGTTTGCAGCAAACTACCCAGCCTTCAGGAGAACAGTGACCACAATACCACACAACCCTGCCACAGCAACCTCTGCAAGACATGCCGGATCATAGACATGGATGACATCATCACACATGAGAATACCATTCGCCAGGTATATGGTACATACCCTTGCAACTCAGCCAATGTTGTCTACCTAATACCTCTTGCAAGAAAGGATGTCCCGAAGCATGGTACATTGGGGAGATCATGCAGACACTATGACAGTGGATGAATGAACATTGCTCGACAATCACCAGGCAAAACTGTTCCTTTCCTGTGGGCGAACACTTCAGTGGTCATGGTCATGGTCATTTGGCCTCCGACCTTCAGGTAAACGTTCTTCGAGAGTGCCTTCATGACACACGACAGCGCAGAGTCGCTGAGCAGAGACTAATAGCCAAGTTCCACACACAAGAGGACAGTCTTAACAGGGAACTTGGCTTCAATGTCACACTATCTATAACCCCCATGACTTGCCTAGGTTAGCAAAAAACCTCACTTACTGTACTGTCTGGAGACAATACACATCTCTGTAACCTGTGCTCAGCGCTCCTTCCACTCATATTGTTAGCTACTTTAAGCCTTGAATAGCAGGTTAGGTGTAAAGATTCGCATTCTAATCAGCAATCTGTAAACACTCTGTACTGTTATATGTGCTATTTGCGACCCAAACACCTCATTCACCTGACGAAGGCCTGAGGGTTGAAAGATTCTGAGTTTACTATCAAATAAGTCGGTTGGATTTAAACCTGGTGTTGTCAGACTTCTTACTGTGTTTACCCCAGTCCAACGCCGGCATCTCTACATCAAGTTGGTGAGTCATAGCTGACATGCCAAATTTCCTTAGCCTTTTGATCTTGGGTGTTTTTCCAAGCACAGATTCTGCCTCTAATCTATTCTCCAAATTGCACACTGTGCCGCTATCTAAGCCAGTGACAGAGTCTGCGATCGAGTGACGGTTTTTCTTCACCATCACTGCCTTCTTGCTCCTCCAACACTACCTCGATAGATAGCAGTTCTTGGCCTTTTGAAAGGTGAAAGACACAACAGTAGGATTGGTGAGGATGATATGCAGATTATCGGGTGGAGCAGAGCTGAGAGGCATGGAAGAAGTTCTATGCTTAAATTGTCTCCAGCTTTTAAATACAAATTGATTGTGGAATGAGGAGCAAGTGGAATGTAAGTAGGAGAATTATTAAAATAGATAGCTTCCCATTAGTTCTGCCCAATAACTGGTTACAGCCACAGCAATTGCTGTTCCTATAATGGCCAGCACCATCTCCACCATGGGGTGTCAGGATTGGGAGGTGCAATAATAAGGATATGCAGCTGTCCACTACCAGTCCCATTTGGTTGGCTAAAACCTTTTCCAGCAAGACAGGGTGAAGTGTGCTAATGTGTGTGGAGCAATTTGTTTGGATAAAGTGGCTGTCATGTTTGTTTAACGGGCAGTTTGTTTGAGGAGCACTAAAAATGTATGAGGGTAAGGTAAAGCTCTGAATGTTAGGTATGAGTCCTGATTGACAAATATTGTTGACTGGTGATTGTTGTGGGCGTAGTGTATGGAACCATGTCTGAGGCTAGTTATGCATTTTACTTCAAGATGCATTTACTCACCTTGATATGAAGTAATTGAACTTTTTTTGCAGTACTGTATCAAGGACTGGCTCCTTAGCCAATGGCATTGATCTGCATAACTGATACCATTGTCCATTGGATCCTACAGTGCAGAAAGAGACCATCCAGCTCATCAATTCTGTACAACTCTTCAATAGAACATTACAGCGCAGTACAGGCCCTTCAGCTCTTGTTGTTGCGCTGACCAATGGAACCAATCTTATGACCCTCTAACCTAAACTATCCCAATGATGTACATATGCCTATCCACTGACCATTTGAACACCCTTAAACTTGGCGAGTCAAGTTCTCACATTCTCACATTCCTCCGCTCTGTCCTATTCCTGTAACTCCAAACATTTTATCGTGGCTAATTCACCGAATCTACACAACTTTGACCACTGAGAGACAATTAAGCACAGTCAATCCACTTACCTTGCATATTTTTGGAATGTGGGTGGGAACCGGAGCATCTGGAGGAAACCCCACACAGACCCAAGGCTGGAATTGAACACAGATTCCTGGTGCTGTAAGGCAGCTGTGCTAACCATTGTGCTACTGTATCTTCTGAGAGTTTGTCCAGTGAATGTCTTGGAGTCTTGTGGATTAAAGAGGGCTCTCCACTTTACATTCTTAACTAATCCTCCAGTGCAGCCTCAGTAAACTTTGGAACCTGCTTTCTCCATATTTTGCCATGAACACATCTTCCTTGCCATCAAAATGAATTTTACATTGGTTTCCAACCTCTCCTTTAAGATCAGCAGATGACTTTTTTAACTGGTGCCATCTTCTTATAGTTTGGGATCCCTGCTGAGGCATGCAGCTACTGAACAGCACTATTAGCACTGGCTGTACACTGCAATTGTATCAATTGTGGGCAGCTTGAAGTTGGCTTGCAACCAACGTCTGAAGCAGCTAATGTAGATTAATTCCACATCATGCTCCCCCATCTGTTTGAGGTGGGGGTTGGGGGTTGGAGGGGGCGGGGGGAGGAGGCTGCTCTAGAATTTGGCCCCCAGTATTCTCATGCTTTATAAGAATTGCACCGTGACTAAAAATAACAAACAATAACTAATCTGTTTATGTAGGAGCCAAAGAGACAGTAGTAAAATTTGCCTCTCAGGGCGAAACTGAAATAGGAGATTGATGATAACTTTTTGCCAAATAAATGGGTTCAGTCTAATGATCTTTAACCAAACCAAATTCAGTAAAATTTAATATTTTACCTAAAAACTGATTGGAAGTGATACAAATGGATTGTTTTTTTTCAAGTGCAGACACAACCTGATTGAAGCTTTATAGAATAGGGATCTTTTGATTTAACACTGAATATGATTATAATTGGAACTATTCCTTACCCTTTGTATAAAGCAAAAGGAACGTTATAATTCACTGGCACTTCAAGATCATTTGCCAAATCTTGCCCGAGGTTTCCAGATTGCTTCATGTTTTCAGCACGTGCTGACTCGACCATTGATTTCTGTTTTAAACATGAGGTACTGTTGAAGAGAAAGTACGACCAGCTTTTTTCCTGTTGGTGTCCTGAATTCATTGAACACAGTTTGGTTCCTGATCTAAAACTGAATTTACTAACCTAGCACTGCTATTGGGCATCCACCTAATAGCTATTTAAAGTAAAGTAAAGTTTATT
The DNA here is from genome assembly GCA_024679065.1 of Sphyrna mokarran. Taxonomy (NCBI): domain Eukaryota; kingdom Metazoa; phylum Chordata; class Chondrichthyes; order Carcharhiniformes; family Carcharhinidae; genus Sphyrna; species Sphyrna mokarran. Next base: position 69,834,691 of record JAGIQG010000011.1, on the reverse strand, counting down.
TATTAGTCACAAATAAAGCTTACATTTGCACTGCAATGAAATTACTGTGAAATTCCCCTAGTCGCCGCACTTGAGTGTCTGTTTGGGTCAACGTATCTAACCTGAACATCTTTCAGACTGTGGGAGGGAGCAGTAGCACTGGGAGGAAACCAATGCAGACACAGGAAGAACATGCAAACTCCACACAGACAGTGACAAAAGCTGGGAATCAAACCCAAGTCCCTGATGTTATGAGGCAGCGGTGCTAACCATTGTGCCACCCACGATTTATTATTCTTGATTAATAACCCCAATTTTATGAATACTAATTTACTTGCACTTTTGCTGCTGTGCCCAAAGCCCCAGCCCAATAAATTCAACCTGTTAATTTGGAAGACTATAGGTAAATGTACCAAAGGTAACATTAATAAACTCACAACAACTAGTTTTGAGTAGCGATGTAAGTGACTTCAAATCAATTGGGATTTCAATTAAAACAAAATTCCACAGATGCTGGAAATCTGAAATGAAAATAAAATGCTGGAAAAGTTCAGTGTCTTTGAGAGAGATACAATTAACTTTCAATTTCATCAACTCAGACTTTTGAAGGAGCATATATATTGGACTCAAGGGTTATGGGGAAAAGGCAGGAGAATGGGAATGAGAAAAATAAATCAGCCATGATTGAATGATGGAGCAGACTCAAGTGGCCTAATTCAGCTCTTGTGCCTTATGGATTTGAAACATTGGGTGGGATTTTCCACATTCCCCACATATCTTTTGGCCTTACTACTGTCAACAGGGTTCACCGTTATATGCACCCTGCTATCGGGAAACCCATGGCAGTCGTTTTGCGATTGACAGGACCTGATGATTTCACTGGCAGGAGTGGCTGGAAAACTTTGGTCAATGATTCTGTTTCACTATCCATCAATGCTGCCAAACCTGCTGAGGGTATTTTTCCAGCATTTTCTGTTCCATTGGGTTGGACTGGCATTTCATTTGAATGCAAAAGGAATAGAAGAAATAAAGATTGTGTTCAAGCAGCCTCTCTAGCAATGAGCACAAATCTCATCATGGCTTCTAAATCTCACAAGCGGCCAACAATTTGATTTACACCAATGAGATCTCAGTTTGAAAGAAGGAACTGCCAAGTGGGCACGTGGGGAGGCTCTGGCAACCCTCCATTGGGGTTGAGGGTTTCCTTTTCTAAGTGTGGGTGTTGGGGAATGTTCTCATTGTCCGCCAAGGTCCCAATCTCTGTGCAACAGTCCTGATTTTAAGTTTTACAGTTTATTTATTCCTGTCACAAGTTGGCTTACATTAACATTGCAATGAAGTTACTGCGAAAATCCTCTAGTCGCTACACTCCAGCACCTGTTTCTGTACACTGAGGAAGAATTTAGCATGACCAGCGCACCATACCAGCATGACATTTGGAGGAAGTCAGAGCACCTGCAGGAAACCTACCCAGACATGGGGAGAACATGCCAACTCTGCACAGAAAGTTACCCAAACCAGCAATCAAACCCAGATTCCTGGTGCTGTGAGGCAGCAGTGCTAACCATTGTGCCATCATGATCTTGTAGGGTTCTGTTGTGGTTTGGGGGGTGGGGGGAGGGGGCGGTTGGCGGTGCTGACCTCTGTAGAGATGTCCCGATTTCCATGAGGGGCACACAGCTCTCAAAATCCGTGCATTCCCAGTATATTTAGGCCCTGCTCCTCCAGTTGGCTGTGTGCTCTTTGCCAGTACTTGTATAGATTGTGATTAAATAAGGTGAGAAAAGGTGTCTGTGAAGCTGAAGAGTTTCACACAGATTTTCTCACCTGATCTAGCACTCTGGGTGTATTTTAGTTACAAAACCTCACAGTGTGAACCCATCATTTATTTGGTATTTTATTTCTGCGTTGGTAATTACTTAACTATTTGTTATTTATTTATTAATTTATTCTGGGAGTTGTACATAAATATGCCAGCTCACTGCCAGAGTAAGATAAAAGGTTGAAAAGATTGCCATGATTACTTAACCAGTTAATTGAGCTTTATTAGATGGAAACCAAAAGAGAAAAAAGTGCAGGAAAATTTCAGCAGGTCTGGCAGCACCTGTAAGGAGAAAAAAGAGCTGATGTTTCAAATCCTGAAGACTCTTTGTCCAGGCCTTTGACCCTTTGACAAAAGATCATCTGGACTTGAAACGTCAGCTCTTTTTTCTCCTTACAGATGCTGCCAGACCTGCTGAGATGTTCCAACATTCTTTCTCTTTTGATTTCAGGTTCTGGTATCCGCAGTAATTTATTTTTATTAGATAGATGTTGCTCGCTTACAGTCCAGCATGGAAGAGAGGGGAAAATACACAAATGTCTCTCATGATGTTATTACATGCCACATGACTAATCAGAGATGTATTGATTTACAATACACAACCCTAGCTGATACAAGATCATTATTAAAGCAGGAAGCTGTAAGGATCAAGCCAGTAGAACTTCAAACACTATAGGTATTCGACAATAGCTAAACGAGAGAACAGAACAAAGGATTGCTGAAACAATCAATCTGTCAAAATAAAACTGAGCACTCATCATAATTATTACCTGCCAAATAGAACAATTTGGATACTATCCGATTTCAAGTTGAAAATTGAAGAGATAGTGAGGATCAGGTCACAGATAAAGAAGATGAGTACATTAATATAATGTTCAGAATTAAACATTAAAAACTATGGAAATGGAATAGTAACACCAGAATAGTCGTTTAAGAGAAACAATGTTAGAGGCTGCTGGTGAACTGGAGTTCAGTTAAGTGATGACCTCTGCAATAAATATGCAAAGCCGGATGGTTCCTGACAGACTGCAAAAGAAAACAACAGTAATGCAATTTTACTGAAAGAGAAATAGAAGTGAGTGCGAGAATCAGCAAAGAATTAGTGTCTATGTATCCTTTTAAAGCATTTGAGTACCTTGGCCCACCAAATTATTAGCAAAGTTAATTCACTTTAAAGAGTGTAGCAGAATGGGCTCAGAATAAAATGAGGTTCGACACGTAGAATCCCTACGGTATAGAAGGAGGCAATTCAGCCTATCCAGTCTGTACCGACTACATCCCACCTAGGCCCTCTTTCCCTAACCTCACCCATTTACCCTACTAATCCCCCTGATACTAGGGTCAATTTAGCATGGCCAATCAACCTAACCCACAAATCTTTGGATTGTGGGAAGAAACTGGAGCAACCAGGAACATAGGTTCAAGTTAAGTGGCAGTAGATGTCGAGAGACATCAGAGGATGGTGTATGTAATTGATTGCCCGATTTGGCGGTGGAGACAGAGACTTTAAATCCTGTTAGAAATTCCTGGATCTACACCTTAAGTGTTTTAAACTACAGGGCTATGTGCTAGGTGTAGGAAGATGGAATTAGAGAGGCACCTGTGTATCCTCGGTTGCCCTGGACAAGATGGGCTGTACGGCCTCCTTCTGTTAGGTATATGAGTGGCACGGTGACACAGTGGTTAAAAAAACTGCAGCGTGCTGCTGTGCTCCTGTGCAAGGTCACCTAGGTGTCCTTCTGCAGGAATCTCAAAGAGTTGGTTTGTAGGTGCAGCAGGTAATTAAGAAGTCAAATAGAATTTTGTCCTTCATTGCTAGAGAGATGTGTTTAAAAACAGCAAGATTATGCTGATGAGGCCACATCTGGAGTATTTTGTACATTTTGGTCCCCTTATTTGAGAAAAGGATATACTGCACTGGAGGGGGTGCAGAGGAAATTCCAGAGTTGAGAGCGTTGTCTTGTGAGGAGAGATTGAGTAGACTGGGGCTATACTCTTTGGAATTCAGAAGAATGAGGGGAGATCTTATAGAAACATATAAGATTATGAAGGAAATAGATAAGATGGAAGCAGAAAAGTTGTTTCCACTGGTGTGTGAAACTAGAACTAGAAGGCATAGCCTCAAAATAAGGGGAAGCCGATTTAAGACTAAGTTGAGGGGGAATTTCTTCACATAAAGTGTTGGGAATCTGTGGAATTCCTTGCCCATTGAAGCAGTTGAGGCTATTTCATTGAATGTTTTTAAGACAAAAATAAATTTTTGAACGTTAAAGGAATTAAGAGTTATGGTGAGTGGGCGGGTAAGTGGAGCTGAGTCCATAAAAAGATCAGCCATAATCTTATTGAATGGCGAAGCAGGCTCGAGGGGCCAGATGGCCTACTCCTGCTCCTAGTTCTTATGTTCTTATTAACACTTGCCTCACAGCACTGGGGATCCAGGTTTGATTCCTGGCTTTGGTCACAGTCTGTATGGAGTCTATATGTTGTCCTCATGCCTGTGTGGATTCCTCCAAGTGCTTCAGTTTCCTTCCACAGTCCCAAAAACATGCTGGTTCTATACATTAGCCATGCTAAATTCTCCCTTAGTATACCCGAATAGGCACCAGGAATTTTCACAATAACTTCATTGCAATGCTAATGTAAGCTACTTGTGACACTAATAAACAAACTTTGAAAAAATCAATCTATCAAAATAAAATTGATTGCTCATTATAATTGTCACTGACCTAATTGAACAATTTAAATTCCATCCAATTTCAGGTTACAAGTTGAGAAGGTAGTCAAAATCAGCACTTTAATATAATGAGCAAATTGTAACTTTTCTATGGCTCTCTGGTATGTCTCCTTAAAAGCCACGCTTCTTTTCCACTGGTATCTGACTGCCTACAAATGCTTATAGTTTAGTAAGCCAACTAACAGTGTATTCGGTCTGCTGTTTAAAATGTTCACATTTCCAATCCATGACCTGCACTATATAAAACTAAGTTAAACAGGCAATGAAAAGATCAATAATTATTGATGTTTTTTTGGACTGGCACCAGCAGAAATTAATGCCATCAACATTTTCTCACCTTCCACTACAGAAGCTACTTGCTAAGTTTGAAACCAGAATGGAGATTGTGTTAGCTTATGGTGTTTTGGTAATATTAAAAGCTGCAAACTGATTCTGTTAAATCACAAACTTCATACAATTCATACCACTTTCATTTTAAGTGCTGGGCAGATTTGAAACAGGAGAGTTTCAGATCTGATCGCTTGGCCCATTCTTAGCCCCCACATAGGCAGTCCGGATACAAAATTTTGACTTCATCAGATTTGTGCTGCAGAAGTTGGTGGGCAGGGCTTAATGTGACCAAAAGCCTGCAGAGGGAGGTATTGCACATGTGCAGGCCTCTCAGATGCTGCACATGCACATTAGCACTAGCAGAGGTCTGACAGACAAGAGACAAGACTGCAGGCTGCCTGAAGCGGCTCCCCCCCCACTTCGTAATCGCAGGAGCCCATGGCCCAAGTTGCAGCCACCGCCAAGTTCTCACTGCCAGACCAACCGTGGAGCTCCCCAACACTACCAATCATGGACCTACCACCTTCCCCCTACCAATCATGGACCCACCACCCTTCCCCCATTAATTGCTGCAGAATGGCAACAGGTCCCCATTTCCCTCTTCCCCACCCCAGAGTAGCAGCAAGCCCCATTCCACCACTGCAAACCCCCCCCCACACCCAGTAATTCTGCCCCTGGCACTGCCTGGTGGGCATTGCCCAGTTGCTAAACTGGCAGTGCCCATGTGCCAAGGTAGCATTGCTAGTCTGGCATTGCCCAAGGGGCATGCCCCTTTGCCCTCAGCCTCACCAGGGGGCCTCAATAGCTTCCAATTCCATTGGCAAGGCCAAGTTGACTGTTCCCCATTCATGGGAAGCATGTCTATTCCTTATCAGCACAAACATTTCCCAGAAAGGTCATAAAGAGGGGGAGCTGAGCCTGGATCTTTGAGCGCCAGGCTCGGTAAGCAGATGCAAATGTTCATTTTTATAGATTTAAATACATTAACCTGTCTCTCGCCCATTTCCAGCGAAAAGCTGACCGCACTGGTTATCTGGCGCTTGTAAAATGGCACCAGCCGTGAAACCGGGCACCAATCACGCTCAGCGCTTTACGGCCTACCTTACCACTGTATCGTGCTTGAAAATGAACGTAATGTGATGGTAAAATTGCTCCCCAAGTGTCAGTCAGGTGCACTGCATGTGTGAGGATATAAAAAACTTGTAAACTGTATGATACTGTGCGTGCTCAATATTATGCTATTAATCAAAGTTATTTATTAGGATTTTTTCATCCTTATTTCGATTTTATTTAATGATAATGAACAATCCAACAATATCTCAATTCTAATTTGCATCACTGTTGAATAATTCAATAATTGTCATCAACAAATATATATTTTAAGAAATCATGATGATCCTTTACGAGTCACACTTAGGAAATATTTGATATTAAAGTTTGAGTGAGAATAAATATCGGGAAACGCTACAAACAGAATCAAAACATCTTCAAAAGAAATGAAGCAGTCAACAAGTGACAAGCACAGCTCAATGTAGACTCATGGAAAATCTTTCACTTGGCAGTCAGAAAGAAGAAAGGTAATTCACATTAAATGGAACAGTCCTGGCTGTGGGATGAATTTCATTTACATGGAATAGGAGAGGTCACTGAAGGAAACAGAATAAATGAATTTGAGAAGCAATAGAATGTGTTTTTGGTGAAAGAGACGATTGGGAAATGTGATGAGAAAATGAGAGTCTGGGTTTGATAAGCAAAAATGACCATAGTTTAAGCATGCTGACACAACTTGAAAATTGTCATCCACCGATGGCTGATGAGTTCCTTCTCCTATTTTTAAGGATCTGACTTTCCATTTAGAAAGCTGGAAATTATTGTTGATGTCATTCTAAAAATACATAAATCTTTTAAGTATTCTCCATTTTAATAGAATGCCAAACACATTGAAAAAGATTGCCACACCACTCTTGATGGGTCGAATGGCCCCCATTCTGAGTTGTACTATGTGATGATTCTAAAATCTAAACAGCTATCATTAAAATTGCAGTCAGAGAGTGGTATGAAAGTTTATCAGACTTTAGACTGTGAATATGGTTAATGACAATTTATAATCTGTCAGCTTGAAATCTTACAAATCTCAATTATATAGGAATTTGGCTCCTGTGTATTTTTTAAAAATTCTTTCATAAGATGTGGACATCACTGGCAAGGCCAGCATTTGTTTTCCATTCATTATTGCTCCTGAAAGGTTGATGGTGAACACCTTCTGTAACTGATGCAGGCCATCTGCTGGACTATATCTTATATATTTTTGAAACTTACAGGATAATGCAAGGCCTGGATAGAGTGGACGTGTAGAGGGCACAATCTTAGGCTAAAGGGACGATCCTTTAAAACAAAGATGAGGAGGAATTTCTTCAGCCAGAGAGTGATGAATCTGTAGAACCTTTTGTTGCAGAAGGCTGTGGAGGCCAGGTCATCGAGTGTCTTTTAGGCAAAGATTGATAGATTCTTGATTGATAAAGAGATCAGGCGTTATGGAGAAAAGGCAGAGGATGGGGATGAGAAAAATATCAGCCATGATTGAATGGCAGAGCAGACTGGATGGGCTGAGTGGCCTAATTCTCTTCCTATGTCTTATGGTGCAGGTATACCCATGGTACTGCTGGGATGGAGTTCTAGGATTTTGACCCAGCAACAGTGAAGGAATGGTGATGCATTTTCAAATCAACATGATGTGTAACATGCAGGAAAACTTGAAAGTAGTGGTGTTTCCGTGCTGCTTTTCTTAGCCAAAGTACATACCGCTGCCACCATGTATCAGTGGTTCAGAAAATAAGTGTTTAAGTTTGTAAACAGAGTATTGATCAAATGGACTGTTTTATTACAGGTGGTGTTCTTGAATGTTTTGGAGTTGTGATCATCCAGACAAGTAGAAAATATCCCTTCAAACAAATAGATGGGTTTCAGGGAATCAGGGATGAGTTATGCTTCACAGAATTCTCAGCCTGTAACTCTCTTGTTGCCACATTATGTATATCGTTAATTCAGTTCAATTTCTAGTCAAAGCTAAGCCTATGAATGTTGATAGTTAGGAATTCAGCAATAATAATGCCATTCAATGCAATGGGGAGATTGTTAGGTTCTCTCTTGTGGTACAAATGTCTATATTATCTCCAAAAATTATTGATTTCTGTCTTCAACAGTCTCAATAGTTGAGCTTCCACAACCCTCCAAATTCCAAATATTCACCACTGTCTGAGTTAAAAAAAAATCCTTGTCATCTTAATCTTGAATGATTATCTGGACATTATGATGCCTGGTTTTAGACTCACCAACTAAGGGCCCACCCAATCAAATCCTTTAAGAATTTTGTAAACATTGATGAGATCATTCCTCATACTTCAAAATCCTCAGGAATACAAACCCCCCCAATCTCCTCAAACTCTCCTTGTAAGACAATCCTACCATCCTAAAGATTATGCATATCCTCCTTTAGATAAAGGAAACAAAGCTGCACACATGCTCCAAGTGAGGCCTCATCAAAATCTATTCAACTGCAGTAAGATGTGTCAAATCCCCTTGTGATAATGGCTAACACACCATTTGCATCACTAACTGCTTGCTGCATATGCTAACTAATTTTTAATGACTCATAAACAACAGCACCTAAGTCACTGTGAACGCCTGCAGTAAACGGCAGAAGGCTCAAGAATATTGAGAGGTAGAGGGATCTGAGTGTACAAGTACACATGTCATTGAAAGTAGAAAGGCAGATAGAGCATGTAGTCAAGAAGGCATATGTCATTTTTGTCTTCACCAGCCAGGGCACTGAGTGAAGACATGTTGCTATCTTATAGAATCTTAGGCCGCACTTGGAATATAATGTTCAATTTTGGTTGCCACACAACCAGAAGGATGTGAAAACTTTGGAGAGGGTACAGAAAAGATTTACCAGGATGTTGCCTGATATGGAGAACATTAGGTATGAGAAAAGGTTGGAGAAACTTGGTTTGTTCTCATTGGAAAAGACAGAGGTGGAGGGGCGATCCAATAGAAGTCTACAAGAATATGGACAAAGTGGACAGTCAGAAGCTGTGGAAGGGTCAATTATTAGGGGGTATAAGTTTAAGGTGCAAAGAGCAAGGTTTAAAGAAGATGTACGAGGCACACTTTTTACACAGAGGATGGTGGGTGTCTGGAACTCGCTGCTGGGGGAACTGATGGAAGGAGGTATGATGGTGACTTCTAAGGGGTGTTTGGACAAATACATGAAAAGGATGGGACTATGATCCTTAGAAGGGTAGGGAGTTATAGTTCACACAGGCAGCATGGCCGGTACAGTCTTGGAGAGCCAAAGGGCCTGTTCTTCTGTTATAATTTTCCTTGTTCTTTGTTTGTTCTTCCCAATCTCTCACCATTTAAGGAATATTTTGCCTTTCTGTTGTTTTTCAACCAAAGTAAAAATCTTTACACTTAATCACATTATGTTCCATCTATCATTCTCTAGCCCATTCACTTAACATATCGAAGTCCTCTTGAAGACTCCTAGCATTCTCCTCATAACTTACGTTCACACTCAGCTTTGTGTCATCGGCAAACTTGAAAATATTACTTTATTGCTTCACAGGTTGAACACAGTAATAATAACTTACAATATTTTTTTATTCCAAGCTTAGAGGCTATAATCCATTGATATGAGTAGACAATTAGGAGACAGACTGTGTCTGAAGCTTACCATCTCATTTTTCTCCCATCAAATTCAGGAAAACAGAAAAACTTCTGTTCCAGGCGCATGAGCGTATCTAATATTTGGGCAATTGATTTAAATTGTTAAGCTAGTGTAGTACAAACAAACACCAGGCGCAGTGGTAATGACAATGTAGTGTGTGCTGATTTCTCCCTGGGTCTCATAAATCAAGTTACCAGTGGCACCAGATGTTGATGTACATTAATATCTTCTGATTAAAGTACTGAAACTGTACTGCTAAATGGAATGTGGTTTGTATCATGCTGCCAATAAAGGTTTTCTCCTGACAGTATAGAAATTAAGAGCACTGCCAGGATGCATAACTGAGACTAAAAGATACCAATATCTGTTGTATTCACAAAAGTGGCAGTAAGAATCATTGCAATTGTCCTCAGAGCCACAATTTTTTCGATAGAAAATTAACCTGGGTTCTCTCACTGGGTATGTTCCTTTCAAGTGACACATCGCTTAGCAGGGATGCCCTCTTTCACATGAGTAGTCATCAACCTTGAGGCACTGAGAGAGACCCAGCACACTGTAGTATTTGTGCAGAGTGGAACCCAGCAAGAAGCCAATTGTTTCATAAAAATAGGAAATGTGAAAAATTTATATAAATTGAGAGTGGAAAAATCTGATAACATAAGACTGATTTCCGCAATATTTTGTTTAAGTTTATGCAGACTCCTGTTGCCCAAAGCACAGGCCAGTGTAGGTTCAAGGTAGAAACATCAAGATGCTCAGCGTTAATTTTATGTTTTGAATTTATAAATACACTGCCCAACATGTTCTTTCTCTTTCAATTAGTCCCAATTATTTTAACTTATTTTCCCTTAAAATGACAAATATTGTTTTGAGATTCGTTGAAAAAAATTAAAGCTTGAAGTTAAATTGTCAACGTGGATTGAGTGATCTGAAGGAATAAATGGATTGATGGAGGTTATGACATGTCTCAGGAACCAGTATATGGACCTCTCTGTTCTCTACCTACATAGCTAATTTGGACACGGTCATATGGAGAAGCAAAAGTGACAAAGTAGAACAGTAAATACATATTGAAAAACACAAGACAATATAACTTGGCAGCAAGGCATTTTAGAAAAGTAGTACAGAGATGAAGAGTGCATTGGTTTGCTTCTGAATTATAAGATTCTTGAGACAATAATATCAAAATTTGTTAATGGTATAATATTTGGAAACATTACAAAGAGTGAGGAAGAATGTGACAGACATTGACAGATTAGGGGAGTTAATTAATATGAAAGAAATTTGATTCAATATGGATCTACAAAAGGAGGGATTTTGAAAATGAATATATAGCATTTCACTTTCAATGTAATAAAGGAAAAGAAGAATTGCTATGCAAGTTGATGTTTAAATGTGGGATTACAAACACAAAACAATCATTTAAAAAAAAAACAAATTAAATTCTGGTTTAAATATAGAGGGATGGAATGCAAAAGCAAGAAAGTGATAATCAATCTGTTTGAGATATTGTTTAAGCTAGAGATGAAGTCCTCTGAAGTTTTCAACATTTCATTATAGAAAGACTTCAAGTAGTGAAAAGGTACAATGCAAATGTATTCCTCTGGTAGAAGAGATGAGGAGTCATAATTTTGCTGACAGACTTAAAAAAAAAGAACTACATTCACTGAAACATAATAGGAGGTCTAATTAAATTGTTCATAATTACAGAACGACTTGAGAGGCTACAGAAATTGATTTCATTGTTTGGTGAGTGGAACACAAGGGATGTAAATCGAAAATAAACACAAGAAGCAAAAGATGAAAAGTAGAAGGATTTTTGCAGCAGTAGATAATGGAATGCTTTGCTGCGGGTGCTATTGAATGAGGCATGGCATTTGAAGAACAGTACAAAGATTTTGGTTTATAAAGGAAAGAAGGAAATAAAGAAAGATTAAGACAATGTGATTCAGATAGGAAGCTGACAAGTGATGTGATTGGGAGTTAGGGAAGGATACAGTGAGAACTGCCAATAACCCAGGTATGTTGTTCTGAATGGCTTAATCTTATACTTAAATTTCTACGATCTCTAGGCTGAGGAACTCTGTAGCAACTTTTAACCTTACATTCTTTTTAAATTCTTTAAAAAAAACAAAGTTTGAACCAAATTGATTTTAATGAAACAGGTTATAACATGTTCAATGTGTTGTGCTGTTAACATCAACTGATTCTATTTATAAGGCACATTTTGAGATTACTGGGGAATGTTTTCTATTTAATGACTAGCCATCAGGTGTCCATAAAACCTGCAGCAGTTCTTTAAATATGCATAATTATAATCAACGATCACAAGGATATTGCCAACCTGCAATAATATTACAGAAAATCAACGTAACATACCTCAAGAGTTTGAATTACTGTTCTTCTGTCTATAGCCTTGCTAACAAATCTCAACATCTTGTTGCCCACAGTGTTTAAACAGATGCTTCACTCTGCCAATCTTAATATTTTTCTATTACATATGAAAACCCACAGGTAAACTATAAAATATGATCCTCAACTCAGGTTCTGGAGTGAGAAAGTGACAAAGTATTAACATATAGATATGAAGAATGACCAGTTAATCAAGTTTTAGATTTATTTATTAGTGCCACAAGCAGGCCTACATTAACACTGCAATGAAGTTCTGTGAAAATCCCCTAGTAGCCACATTGCAGCACCTGTTCGGGTACATTGAGCGAGAAATCAGCATGGCAAATGCACATAAACAGATGGTTTTGGTAAAGATGCAGCAGAACACCCTCTTCTGAAGTTGTGATGAATGGTCATCAAGCTGAAACTTTAATTCTGTTTCTCCCCTCAAATGCTGCTTCCTGACCTGCCATGTATTTCCTGCATTTTCTGTTTATATTTCAGATTTCCCGCATCTGCAATATGTGGCTCTTTGTAGATAATGAACAATGTTCCCAAATACTGATTTCATGATTGAACATCTGCACTTGTTTCTTGGAAAACAATTCTATAGATTGGGCACCTGTAAGTCATTAGATAGAAAATATATTCCCCAGTCAACGAGAATGAATAACGTATAATTGCCATAACCATGTGTGACCTCTAATTCTGTCATGATGAATGCAATGAATTTCACATTGCAATCAATTTATTCTATTCTGATAAAAATGCAAATAAGAAAGACAATTAACGGAAAGGTATTTATTTTGTGACTATCTCAATTTTAACTTAGGTTATAACAATTATGACAATTTAATATCTTCATTCTCTTTTCAGAAAATAATATTCTAATTTCTTCATAAAATTGTAGCCTTAAAGGTCTTGTTTTGTCTTGAATTAAAATCAAATGTTGGTTCAACTAGTCATGTTTGAATAATTTTTCAAAGTGTAGGTCTACATTTTTGCTCGCTGATGGGTCAAATTAAGGATTTAAAAAATGACTCTTGAGCCTGATTTTAAAATTAAACATTTACAAAGTAAATTCAGTACAGAAAAATTGTAGTAATTCTGAGGCTGGCTGGCAAAGTGCATCAGAAAAATGATACATCATTTGATGTATAAGGGTGATGCAGTTTTGGTCCTTTATTCCTTTAAAATTCTTGGCAATAGTAGCACAGTAAGCGACTAACTCAAATGAAGTGCCAATCCTAATGTGCTGGATGATGCCGAAAGGGAGTTTATGTTGGGCAACTCTGTGTACCTACTGCATCCAGTAAATAGTAATAGTGCCAAAAGTGTAGGAGTAGATTACTCGTTCTGTCCTGCTGCTTGGAGCATGACATTTAGAATAATTCTAAAGAAGATTATCGTTTGCAGAAAAAAATAGTTTTCAGCTAAATTATTGAAGATTATGATCCTGTGGCTCACTAACCAAAACAATTGTGAGGTCTGATTGGAAGAGGTAGCATGGTGGCACAATAGTTAGCACTGCTGCCTCATAGCTTCAGGGACTCGGTTCCATTCCTGGCTTGGGTCAATGTCTGCATGTTCTTCTCGTGTCTGTGTGGACTTTCTTCTGGTGCCCTGGCTTCCTCCCACAGTCTGAAAAGCATGCTGGTTAGGTGCATTGGCCATGCTAAATTCTCCATTAGTGTAGGTGCTGGAGTGAGGTGACTAGGGAGTTTTCACAGTAACTTCATTGTGGTGTTAATGTAAGTTTTGTAACACTAATAAATAGGCTTTGAGAAAAATAAGTTGATTTATTATGATCACATGTATTAGTATACAGTGAAAAGTGTTATTTCTTGTGCGCTATCTAGACAAAGCATACCATTCATAGGGGAAAAGGAAAGGAGAAGGTGCAGAATAGAGTGTTACAGTCATGGAAAGGTCAACTTAGTAAAAGGCAGGTCCATTCAAAAGTCTGACTGCAGGAGGTAAGAAGCTGTTTTTGAGTTGGTTGTTACAAAATCTCAGACTTTTGTGTGTTTTTCCTGACAGAAGAAGATGGAAAAGAATATGTCTAGGATCTGAAAAAAAAATAGTAATGGCCCATTATTAAGTTATGGTTAGCTACTGATAAAGCTTTCTCAATTTAGAAGGAAAAAAGAACATGTACACTTGTGCTAAGCAGCTTTTCTGTTGTCATGTGCTCCATCAAATCTCTGGACTGGACATGGGATTCTTTTCAGAGATATCTGATCACTGTGTTAGCTGAAAGGCACTGTCACGTCTGCCTGTCTCTACTATTCTAAGGTGTCATCATCTGGAAATGTCCTTTTTCCTCCTCCAATCTGATATATCTTGCTAATAAAAGCTGAATTTAAAGAAAACATTAATTGATGGTTATCAATGGCTTGCAAGGCCATTTCAGAAGATGCTGTGAGTGTGAAGTCACTCGTAGATAGACTTCCTTCCCTAAAAGACATTAATGAACCAGGTGGGTTTTGACAACAATCAACAAAAATTTCATGGTCAACTCCCATTAGATTCTTCCACTTTGAGACTAAGGGCCATGCTAGCGGGAAAACAGTGTCTCCCACTGGTACTGGTGGTGACTGGCTGATGGGGTTGATCCAAGATGCCAATGAGTTCAGTGATTGATCCTCCATTTTTAAAGGGCTCCCTGATTTTTGCACTTGGACACAGGTTTCCCCCTCTCCCAAAAACAAAATGTTGGCCTCTCCCCCATACTGACCAGGGGAGCACCAGCAATTTCTCACCAAAGAGGGGCATCCTCAACCCACCCATCCATGGGGGCATGGAAATTCAATTCAGAATTTTCCTAGCTGACAGGCAGGAATCCAGAGGTTGATCACAGGACTGCCTGAAATCACCATACCAGGTCTGTCAGGGCTTGAAGGGGCAATTCAACCACAACACTTCCACCTTTGGGGAGAGAGGCGAGGTCAAATCTTTGTCCCAGCTGGAGCCCACTCAACCTCCCAGGACTCCTGAGGTACCATTCCTCTGAAACCGAAAAACAGCAGAGGGACAAATGGCCATTGGGCCCTACCACCTTGAGACCTCTTGGGACCCGAGATGCGAGGCCAGTCAGTGCTAGGGTATCAGGGAGCAGGGAACTGTTAACACTGCTGAGGCATGTGGTCTGAAGAAAGACTGAGTGGGAGGTCTGAGGGGAAAGGAGGAGGGTGGTGGGCTGAGTGTGGGGATGGTCTGAGGGAAAAGAGCCTCTGGTGGGAGGGGTGAGATCTGGGGCAAATGAGGTGGGGGGGGGGATTCGTTCACACTCATGCCTATGTATTGTTGGGTGTTTACCTGTCGTTTGAGTGGTGGGGGGAAGGATGACCCTCTTTTTTTGAAGGGTTGGTGGTGTTCCCCTAGATTCTCAAGGTCCAGCACATCATGTTCCGACATGTGGGTAGTGACTGTAAAACCCGCATGCTGTTGTTCCCATTGGCAGGAAGGGGGAATGTCAGAAGGATGATGAATTGCCTCTCAAACCCGTTGATGATTTTCAAATTAGTGGGTTTGCATAATTATTAGATTACCACTCGATGTAGGCAAGAACCAGATTGGGCCTGATGGCCCTAGTGCTCATAGCCTTATTGCTCTTAGGAATTCCAATTTTCGGCCAAAACTCCATGCACCGGGATTCCCACCAGCCGGCTGAGGAGTTTGGAGATTCATCCCCTTAATTCCAGTATTTTTTTAAAATTTAATTCAAATTTCAGCATCTGATGGAGTGAGATTTGAACCCAGGTCCACAGAGCATTACCTTGGGTCTCTGGGTTACAGGTCTAGTGTCAATACCAGTACACCATCAGATAAAAGATTAAAAACTGATTGTAGTGGAAAAGGAACATAAACAATAATCATGGGCGCTGATAAATGTTTTCACAAATAATGGAGCAGAATTATAAAATACTGGTAGCAAAAGAACATCTATTTATTTAGTCGCTGTAATCCATATTTCTGATGCTATACTGTGCGTCATGTTGGGCTATCATCTGTATTGTTACAAAACACTGAATCATCCTGAGCAGTAAAATAGGAGATCTGTTAGCTATGTTATCGAAACGTGTAACACAGTGACTTTCTGACATGTCACATTTCCCAGGTCATATTTCATTGTCACATTTCAGGTGCAATACTTGTGTGTGTATTTACATGTATGCAAAATCCCTCTCGTTGATTTGATCCAATTTTATATTAACAATGGAACAAAAAAATCAGATCTCCTGTGAATCTGGGGAATGCTTAGTTCCCAGCCTTCTCGTAGAAGAAAATAAGTGGAGACTTGAGTTGCCAGGTCTCTGTTCTGTTTATGTGACCCATTTTCCAGCCGTACTCACCCCAAGACCGAAAAACCCTGTCCGAGGTCAATGGATCATTGCATGGTCCACTACCCCTCACAACGCCTAACACCTCTTCCACCCCTCTCCCCCCTCCACTCCCTCCACACTTCCCCACTCAACTTAACCAAGGGTAAATTCTGCACCTGGTGTTTTGTGGTCCTCTGAAGGTTGGCAACACAGAATGTCAACACTAACAGTTTACTAGAATTGTAACCCCATGGAAATGAGGCAAGAATTGCCAATTAAGACCTGCTTCACTTTCTTCCAGATAAGCTGGACAGGTACGTGAAAGAAAAAAGCCTATAAAAGTTCATAAGTGAGCCTTACAGCTAATCCCCACAACTATAAAAAACCTATGTTTATATTGTGCCTTTTAATATAGCAGAATTTCTCAAGGTGTTTCATATAACAAAATATGACACCGATCACATAAGGAGATAGGTAGCCAAAAGCTTGATTAAAGATGCAAGTTTTAATGAACATCTTAAAGAATTCAATAGAGGCAGAGAGAGGGAATTCCAGACTTAGAGTCTTGGCTGCAAAAGATATAGAACATAGAACATAGAACAATACAGCACAGAACAGGCCCTTCGGCCTTCGATGTTGTGCCGACCAAAATAAAAAGCAAGGCCCCTCCTAACTAAA
The DNA here is from genome assembly GCA_024679065.1 of Sphyrna mokarran. NCBI lineage: Eukaryota > Metazoa > Chordata > Chondrichthyes > Carcharhiniformes > Carcharhinidae > Sphyrna > Sphyrna mokarran. Next base: position 69,817,703 of record JAGIQG010000011.1, on the reverse strand, counting down.
CCATTCCCTTCCCATCCATATACTTATCAACTAACCTCTTAAACGCCACCAAACTTGGCGCATCTACACAGCTGCAGGCAGGGCATTCCACTCCCTAATCACTCTTTGAGTAAAGAACCTACCTCTGATATCCGTCCTATAACTCATACCCCTTAATTTAAAGCTGTGTCCCCTCGTGCTAGCTTTCTCCATCATAGGAAAAAGGCTATCACTGTCCACCCTATCTAAACCTCTAATCATCTTATATGCTTCAATAAGATCCCCTCTTAGCCGCCTCCTTTCTAACGAAAACAACCTCAAATCCTTCAACCTCTCTTCATAGGACCTGCCCTCCATAACAGGCAACATCCTGGTAAACCTCCTCTGTACCCTCTCCAATGCCTCCACATCTTTCTTATAATGTGGGGACCAGAACTGCACACAATACTCCAAGTGCGGCCACACTAGAGTTTTGTACAGTTGCAACATGATGCTGTGGCTCCTAAATTCAATCCCCCCACCAATAAAAGCTAAGACTCCATATGCCTTCTTAACAACTTTATCCACTTGACTGCTACTTTCAGGGATCTATTGACACATACACCAAGATCCTTCTGTTCCTCAACACTATTAAGAGCCCTACCATTAGCCCTATACTCTACACATTTAATGTTCCTGCCAAAGTGCATTACCTCACACTTTTCCACATTAAACTCCATTTGCCACCTCTCGGCCCAGCTCTGCAACTTGTCCAAGTCACTCTGTAAACTAAAAACACCCCTCTTCACTATCTACCACACCACCAACTTTAGTATCATCTGCAAATTTACTGATCCATCCCTCAATACCCTCACCCAGATCATTTATAAAAATTACACACAGCAGGGGCCCCAAAACAGACCCCTGAGGCACACCACTCGTCACCGAACTCCACGATGAAAATCTCCCATCAACCACCACCCTCTGTCTTCTATCTGCCAGCCAATTTCTAATCCAATTAGCTAAATCAACCTCTATTCCACACATCTGCATTTTCTGTAGAAGTCTTCCATGGGCCACCTTATCAAAAGCCTTACTAAAGTCCATATATACTACATCAACCGCCTTACCCCCATCCACCTCTCTGGTCACTTTCTCAAAAAACTCAATGAGGTTAGTAAGGCATGACCTACCCTTCACGAAACCATGATGACTATCCCCAATCAATTCATTTCTCTCTAAATAACTATAAATCCTATCCCTAATAATTCTCTCCAATACCTTGCCCACAACAGAAGTAAGACTCACTGGCCTATAATTCCCAGGAAGGTCTCTCTTCCCCTTCTAAAACAATGGGACCACATTCGCTATCCTCCAGTCCTCCGGAACCACACCCGTAACCAACGAGGACCTGAAGATCAGAGCCAGAGGCTCTGCAATCTCCTCTCTTGCCTCCCAGAGAATCCTAGGGTAAATCCCGTCCGGCCCAGGGGACTTATACAACTTCAAACCCTCGAGAATTTCTAACACATCCTCCCTATCTACTACAATACTCCCCAATTTGCAACCCTGTACCTCAGTGCTCTCCACAGCTACATTTCCAGCACTCCGCGTGAATACCGAAGAGAAATATTTATTCAGTGCCTCACCAATCTCTTCAGGCTCCACGCACAACTTCCCACTGCTGTCTATGACTGGCCCTAATCTTGCCCTAACCAATCTTCTATTCTTAACATCTCGAAAGAAAGCTTTAGGATTCTCCTTAATCCTATCAGCCAACATCTTCTCGTGTCCCCTCTTAGCTCTCCTCAATTCACTTTTTACCTCCTTCCTAGCTAATCTATAGCTATCCATTGCACTACCTGAGCCTTCAAGCCTCATCCTGCAATAAGCCTCCTTTTTCTTCTTAACCAGCAAATCAACTCTTTTCGTACACCAAGGCTCTCTTACTCGTCCATTTCCTCCCTGCATCCTATGATGTAGAGATGCCAGCGTTGGACTGGGGTAAACACAGTAAGAAGTCTGACAATACCAGGTTTAAATCCAACTGATTTATTTGATAGTAAACTTACAAGCTTTCGAGAACACTTCATTCACTTGACGAAGACCATAGGGTCGAAAGCTTGTAAGTTTACTATCAAATAAATCGGTTGGATTTAAACCTGATGTTGTCAGACTTCTTACTGCAAAAGATATAGCCAGGAATGATGGAGTGTTTGGGATGCCCAAAATTGGAGGAGGGCAAATTTCTTCAAGGGCTATTGAGCTGGAGGACATGAGGAGGAGTGAGACCATGGAGGAATTTGCAAGTAGCAATGAGAATTTCAAAACCAAAACATAGAAGGAATGAGCGATGAGAATTTGATGCAAGTTAGAATAAGGGTAACAGGAATTTAGATAAATTTAAATTTATGGAAGGTTGAAGATGGTAATCTTTTGAGGAAGACATTGCAACTGTCTGGAGATAAGAAAGTTGTTAAACTTGTTTCATCAACAGATGGTCTGAGGCAGTGGCAATGTTATCTACTAGGTATCGATGCACAACATGATGATGGTGTGAGGTGTGGCCAGAGCTCAGGGTCAAGTCTGACACCAAAATGTCAAAAGATCAGAAGATTCAAGAGGTGTGGGTATCATAGCCAGTGAGGTCCAAAATCCTCAGGTTTTTTTAAAAGTAATTTTCATATAGTTCTTCAGGGTAGCATGGTGGCGCAGTGGTTAGCACTGCTGCCTCACAGCACCAGAGGCTTGAGTTTGATTACTGTCTTAGGTCATTGTCTGTGCGGAGTCTGCAAATCCTCCCCATCTCTGCGTGGATTTCCTCTGCATGTTCTGGTTTTTTCCCACAGTCCAAAAAGCCTTGGCTATGCTAAATTATCTGTCAGTGTATTTAAAACGGAGCTGGAATGTGGTGACTGGGGAATTTTCATAGCAGCCTCATTGCAGTATTAATCTAAGCCTATTTTGTAACACTAGTAATACACTTGAAACTTAAATCTTAACCCTTCGGGCTATTTTGTGCTAGGAAGACATTTGCTGTTGTTGCAAATCTGAGAGCAGGAACAAATTAGAGGACATGGGCAGGATATTTATCTGGATCCGGAAAGACAGGCAAGCACAGGTTATGAAATGATGTGTTCTTGGAGGAAAAATGAGAATTTACCTTTATTAACATTGAGAAAAAATTACAGAATCGAAACAATTGGTATGATTTTATGGCTTCACTTGGGTGAGACTGGAAATTCCCATGCCAGGTCGATGGAGATTTCTATAGTCGGACCCACACCCTCACCGATTCTGTAGCAGGCGAGTTCATAGAGGTCTAGCCAATTGTTTTACAAATTCCACTTGGCTTTTTTTCACTCAACTAAACAAATATGCACAACTGAAAGAAAATATTATTTGTGTAAAACAAAACAAGTGTGTCTATAATGTAAAAAATTTCACAAATATATTTCAACTTATGCAACGATATCAAAGTCTTGTTCCAAATGTTGTCGCTTACTTTCCTAATGAGGAATAACCATTGTCACAAGCCTAAGGCATCACATTATGCCTGGCATTTAATCTCTTTTTCTGTAGCTACAGCTTCAACCAATCCCCGATTTTAATTGTTCCACTATTGGCAGCTGTCCCCTCTGCTGACTAAATACTAAGATTTGAAATTCTTTTCCCAAATCTCACTTCAATCCAAACTCTCTCTCCTGCTTTAAGATACTCTTTAAAAATCTCACTTATTTTCCAAGCTTTTGAGTATGTGTACTAATGCACCACATAACAGCCTTGTTAACAAAACTAAAACACATGGAATCAATAGGATAGTCTGCTTTTTTGCTTCCAGCATGGCACTATCAGAACACACAGAGTAGTCGTAAATAATTATCTATGAGCTTGGTAGACAGTGGGCTTTTCCAGGGGTTGATATAGAAGTGTTTTGCTTTTCTTGATCAATGTTAATAACTGAGATTTGGATGTACAGGACACAATTTCAACATTTGCAGATGACACAAAAATTGGAAGAATGGTGAACTGTGAGAAGGATAGATATACTTCAAGAGAGCATACAGACAGCCTGAGGGAATAAGGGACTATATGACAGCTAAAATTTATTGAAGAGAATTGTGTAGTGATTCATTTTGATAGGAAGATTGAGGAGAGACAGTATAAAATAAAGGAGGGGTTTGCTGGTGCTGCTGGAAGGGTTTAATCTAACTTGGCAGGGGGTTTGGATCCTGAGAGAAAGTTTAGCAGGGAGATGCGCTGCCAAAATTAGAAGAAGCAAGTGAATCAGGAAACAGAAAAGTTATAGGTTTATTTTAATGCAAGGAGCCTGAAGAATAAGGCAGATGAGTTGTAGGTACAAATCAAAACATAGGAGTAAGAAGTTATTTCTGTCAATAATACACAGTTGAAAGAGGGGCAGAATTTGCAGCACAATATTCTAGGGTATAGGATCTTCAGGTGATGCAGGGAAGGAGATAAAAGAGGAAGGATTGTCACAATATGAATCACTTCAATTTCAGCAGTAAGGACAACAAATTTTAGGCCCTTCAAATGAAGCCACATGGATAGAATTTAAAAACCAGAAAGGAACAATAACAGTGCCAAGAGTGTTCTGTAGCCCCCAGTGGTCCAAATGCAATAGAGGAGCAGATATATAGGCAAATAAGGTAAGTGTAAAAGTAATAGGGTAGTAATAGTGGGGGTTTCCATTGCTTTAACATTAACTGGGATAGTAATAGTGAGTTTAGAAGGAGCAAGGTTCTTAAATTACATCCAGGAGAACTTTTTAAACCAGTATGTAAAATGTCCTACTGAAGAAAAGATGATCATAGACTTAATATTAGCTAATGAAGACGGGCAATTGGTTAAAGTAACAGTCGGGGCACAATTGCAGACAGCGATCATAACTCACATTCATTCTGCATGTAGAATATTTTTTTAGTAAAATCACCCCTTAAGACTCAAAAGGGAGTACAGGAGCAGAAAGAGCTGGGAATATATGTGCACAAATCATTGAGGGTTACAGGGCAAGTGAAGAAATGGTGAATAAAATACATAGGATCCTGCACTTATACAGAGATATGGAATAAAAAGCAGAAAGGTTAAGGTGAAACTTTATAAAACACAGATCCAACTTTGACCAGAGTACTGTGCTTACTTCTAAGCACCACACTTTAGGAAGGATGTGAAAACATTGAAGAGGATGTAGAAAAGGTTTACAAGAATGTTACCAGACATGCAGGGCTTCAATGACATGGACAGGTTAGAGAACTTGGAACTGTTCTCCATTGAAAGAGAATGTTGAGAGGAGATTTGATAGACGTGTTCCCAATTTGTAGGATGGGTGAGCTGTCAGCTACCAATTTTTTCTGTTGAGAAATGGGCAGTTGCAGGATAAAGAATTCTCCCTATCACCTCCACAACTCCCCTATGCACCTTGTACATGCAGATACATCATACTCATTTTCAGACATTACATTTTTTGAATAAGACAAGTCTAGAATGCTGAATGCTTCTAAACTATGCCCATGACAGCAAATTTATCTTCAAGTCAACCATGAGATTAATCTGCTATTGCCTTTACTTTGTAACAATTAAATACTCTTAAAAGAACTCCGTCTACTTTAGCAAAACAATTACGTTTTTTTTTACAGGGATACATCACACTGGCTATACAATATACCTTGTGTGAGCCACACTAATGTATATTAATACATTGCCTCAGACCATTCGGAGTTTAATGATTGTCTGAAAATTGCAATGTGTTTGGCAATTTCAGTCTTCAGTTGAGAAGTACGTAGGTGTTTAAGATTGATTTATACAATAAGACTATAAGATTAGATGTCTAAAGTATGAAATCTGAAGGTGGACACCCTCTGATTTTTCAAAGGGAGAGGGGAGGAATTAGCTGTACTCAACAAGAGTGGGGTCTTGTAAGACTGGAAAGGGTCCATGGATCAATAGCACAAGAAGGGTTGCTGGTTTTCAGTATTGAAGCACTGAGGGCATAATGTCCAAAAGATGTGTGGGTTAGGTGCATTGGCTATGCTAAATTGTCCCTTAGTGTCTTAGAATGCATAATTTAGAGGGATTAGCAAGGTTGTGGGGTTACTGGGATAGGGCCTAGGTGGGATTATTGTCAGTGCAGACTCAATGGCCTTCTTCTACACAGTAGAGTTTCTAAAATAACTTTGCCTCTGGCAGTATTGCAGCAGTTCATTTGTTTCTTTTAATAAGTATGACATAGGCAAAAAATTTGGGCTCATTAACACCCATTTTTTTGGGTGCTCTGAATGCACTTTGAGCTCCAAAATGGCACACTTGTATACATGTGTGGTGCATTGCATTGGATGCTATTTGGTGCACAGTGATTTGAATCTAATGTCTCACCACACTCAGATTTAGCTTCAATATACAGGTACTATCTGTGGCATCTCAAGTAATAGTGTCTTCATCGTTGTCGCACCAATCTTGATGCTTCTCCATAGCCTAGTCAGGTTGCACTTCTCAGGTACACGAAGGAGAAAATAAACAAGGATAAGATTATGGTGTAGGAAGAGTAGAAAAAAAACAAGTTCATACATACAATCTCTGGAACTTGTCAATAAAAAAGAATAGCATGAGAGTGAATTGGAATGTGAGAAGAAGTGTTAGGTATAAGAGCATGGTAATCTTTGATGGTTTTAGCCATTGAGCATAAGGACATATGGACATATCTGTTCCCTTTTGTAAGATGCTAGCGCTTCCAGTTGTTCATCACCTCGCCTTGCCTTGAGTGTTATGCAATATGTTTGGATGACGTGATCATGATAGTTGAATAGCTAGCCATGCATGAAGGCTGAGAGAAGTGCTATGAGGCTTGCAGCAGTGCTAAGCGAGAGTGTAGGGAAACATGTGAATGAGTTCTGATTCGCGGAGATAGTCGTGAGTGAATGAGGAAGGTCTGGATCACAACTGTGGTTGGTTTTATTGATGTAATCAGTGGGATTTGGGTATTTGAAGATGCATTCACCGATCTTAATTACTTACGTGAGGTCATCAAAACTCTTGCAGCCCTCTATCCAGGTTCTTCATGTTAACCTGCTGACATTGCCCTCCATGGATATCTGTTCTTATTGCCTTTAGGCTAAATGACAGCAGAATCTTTCCCTCCTGCAGATACAGCACATTGCTTCTTCTTTCCAATTCTTGCTCCAAAACCACAGCGCAGTGTTAGAATATTTTGTATCCTGCTCTCTCCCCTGTTACGTTACTCTTTATTCTTTCCCAGGTCGGGTTCACTATAATTATGTCTATCAAGACTAGCTAAAACCTCAATGGAAATCCTCTTTCAGAGATGTAGAGTTGCTTTAAGTCGTGTTAATCATTCATGGTATGAACACCCTGCTGTCAATGAATAGCATAATCAGTACTGGTGAGAAGCAAAGAACCTCAGGTGGGCTCATCCACACTGCTATTCCCACACCCCTTTTCAAGGATTATCCAACTTAGTCCTCAAGGTGTCTGATAATTCTCAGGAGGTGCTACTAGAATCTGATAACAAGAAAATTTGTGAAATGATTTGTAAATTATGTATATATATTAAAATATATATTATTTTTCATGCCAGACAACATTTCTTTATACCTTCAAATTTGTATGCCCTCTGACCTTTGCATGTGGGTGTTGGCAGGTGGAATTGTGAAAAGACACGCACTTACTGTGAAAGAAGGAAATTAAAAAGAAAAATTGAAGAATGTGCATGCTTTTAGCATGATTTCTAGAAAATATTAATAGTTTCCCACACATACTGCAGCTTAGGAACAAGTTTTTCTGAAAAACAAGGCTTTTCTTCATCCGAAAAGTGAGAGGGCATGGGATTAAAGGGGCTTTGGCCTTGTGGATCCAGAACTGGCTTGCCGACAGAAGGCAGAGAGTAGTTGTGGATGGGTCTTCTTCTGCATGGAGGTTAGTCACTAGTGGAATGCCCCAGGGATCTGTTCTAGGACCCTTGCTGTCATTTTCATAAATGACCTGGATGAGGAAGTAGAGGGATGGGTTAGTAAGTTCGCCGATGATACGAAGGTTGGTGGTGTTGTGGATAGTCTGGAGGGATGTCTGAAGTTGCAGCGAGACATAGATAGGATGCAAGACAGGGCGGAGAAGTGGCAGATGGACTTCAACTTGGGTAAAAGTGTGGGGTGGTCCATTTTGGCAGGACCAATGGGATGAAGCAGTATAATATCAAGGGTAGGAGTCTTGGCAGTGTTGAGGAGCAGAAGGATCTTGGGGTCCAGGTCCATAGGACTCTTAAATCTGCCCCACAAGTGGATGATGTGGTCAAGAAGGCACATGGTGCACTGGCCTTCACTAATAGAGGGATTGAGTTTAGGAGTCGGGAGGTAATGCTGCAACTTTATAAGACCCTTGTCAGAACCCACTGGAGTATTGTGTGCAGTTCTGGTTGCCTCACTATAGAAAGGATGTGGAAGCTATTGAGAGGGTGCAGAGGAGATTTACAAGGATGTTGCTGTATTGGGGGCATGCCTTAGGTTGAGAGAGCTAGGTCTCCTCTTCTTGGAGAGACGAAGGTTGAGAGGCAACCTGATAGAGGTTTATAAGATGTTGAGAGGAATAGATATAGTGGATTCTCGGAGGCTATTTCCCAGGGCTGAAATGGTCACTACGAGAGGACACAGGTTTAAGGTGCTGGGGGGCAAGTACAGAGGAGATGTTAGAGGTAAGTTTTTCACTCAGAGGGTGGTGAGTGAATGGAAGCGGTTGCTGTCAGTGGTGATGGAGGCGAACTCGCTGGGATCTTTTAAGAGACTTCTGGATGAGTACATGGGATTTAATGGGATTGGGAGATACAGATAGTTCTGTGGCCTGGTAAGTATAGATTTGATTGGCACAACGGGTGGGCCGAAGGGCCTGTTTGTGCTGTAGTGTTCTATGTTCTAAAAGTGGTATAGTTCTAGCAGAGACAATTAGAAATATTTATTATAAGTCATTATTTTAAAATACCTGCTACATATCATCAGGATTGGCTGTTGCTAGATGAATTATACACACCTAGGGTGGTATGTGAATGAAGTTATAGGGAAAAAAAAGGACCTAGCCTGTTGCACCAGAATTCAGATATATAATAGGAAATGCATTTGGCTTCTGTCAAGTTTATAAAAAAGGGACATCAAATCACCCACCTGAGCAAGAAGTGGCTGGAGTTGCACATCTACTAACACAAGGCTAAATTTATAGCAATGCGTAGGTGGGGGGGAAGTGGGGAGTAACACTTCCATCAGCGGGAGAGGGCAGCTGGGGGGTGGTGCCCTATACCCATTAGGGGCTCCTCTTCCTCTTTGTGCTTACCTTGACTCTTATCTTCCCTCACAAATAGCCTAGCAAGCCACTCAGTCTTATTCAATTTGGCGATTTACCATTACTTTTTCAAGGGCAAGTTGGGATGGATAATAATTGCTGAACTTGCCAGTGATTCCAATATCCCAAGAAGGAAAAAAAACAAATCCCATGGTGGAAATGGACTCTATATGCACTTGTTCCTGGATGTGAGCCCCCAGTGATCACATTTGATGCCATCACCTGGATCCTGCAAACTGTGAGAGATTTACTCTGAACCTCTTGGCAGTTGTTTCCCTTCATCCTCTAGAGTCATAGGGTCAGAGAAGTTTACAGCATGGAAACAGGCCCTGTGGCCCAACTCGTCCATGCCACCGTTATCATTTTTTTTCGAACCCCTAAGCTAATTCCAATTGCTCGCACTTGGCCCATATCCCTCTATATCCATCATACTCATGTAACTATCTAAATTCATTTTAAAAGATAAAATTGTACCGCCTCTATTATTATCTCTGGCAGCTTGTTCTAGACACTCACCCATCTCTGTGTGGGGAAAAAAAAATTCTGTCTGAACACTTCTCTATCTGTCCCCTCTCATCTTAAACCTATGCCCTCTAGTTTTACACTCCCCTACCTTTGAGAAAAGAATTGACTATCTATCTAGTCTATGCTGCTCTTATTTTATAGACTTCTATAAGGTCACCCGTCAACCTCCTACGTTCCAGAGAAAAAAGTCCCAGTCCGTTCAGCCACTCTTTATAACTCAATCCATCAAGTCCTGGTAGCATCCTAGTAAATCTATTCTGCGCTCTTTCTAACTTAATAATATCCTTTCTATAATAGAGTGACCAGAATTGCACACAGTATTCCAAGTGTGGCCTTACCAATATCTTGTACAATTTTATCAAGATGTCCCAACTCCTGAATTCAATGTTCTGACCGATGAAACCAAGCATGTTGAATGCCTTTTTCACCACTCTGTCCACCTATGACTCCACTTACAAGGAGCTATGAACATGTACCCTTAGATTTCTTTGTTATTTAACTCTCCCCAATGTCATACTATTAACTGATGAAGTCCTGCACTGGTTCAATCTACCAAAATGCATTCCCTCACATTTGTCTAAATTAAACTTCATCTGCCATTTGTCAACCCACTGGTCCAATTGATCAATTGGAGATAACCTTCCTCACTGTCCACCAAGCCATTAATCTTGGTGTCATCTGCAAACTTACTAACCATACCTCCTATATTCTCATTCCAATCGTTAATATAAATGACAAATAACAGTGGGCCCAGTACTGATCCCTGAGGCACACAGCTGGTCACAGGCCTTCAGTTTCAAAAAAAAAAACAACTCTCGATAACTTGTGTCAAAAAGCCAATTTTGCATCTATTTGGAAACCTCACTCTAGATCCCGTGAGATTTAACCTTATGCAATAATCTACCATGCGGTACCTTGTCAAAATGATCCATCTCAAACCTGAGACTAGTGGTCAAACTATTCACTTTGAATGTACTAACTGATCTGGAGATATCTTCAATGATGGAAATGGAAGCCAATGTTGGTCATGCCACTCTGCAAAGCAAAGCATTATGTTGAATTCTCCTGGGACTTCGAAGTTGAATATAGCATTGTTCTGTGATATGGCCTTTGGTCCTCTGCCCTAGACTTCAGGGCAATGCTCATTCAGCTCCATCTTAAACACAGAAGACCAGAGATCTGAATCTCCATTATCAGGAGCCAGAGGTTAACTCCCCTGGAGCTGCCATTCCCCACTGTTTGATCCTCTGACCCGTCTGACACTGCAGAGTAAAAGAAAGAAAGGATGCCACACATATTAAGAGGGTGAATTACCCAATGCCTGACCTACCCCATGACTTTTACTGTATAGTTCTTCGATCTGACTATAATTTTCATTGCTCAGTTTGTTTGCTTTATCCTGTAGTTGCAGGTTTTACATTCTATTACTGGTACAGATTTTTGCCTTTCGTGCAGATAGCTTCTAGTCACCATTCTGACAGTGATACCTTCACTGTCCACAATTGTCAGGGAATTTTGTCATTCCCTTGCTTCATGGCTCAAATAAGCTCCTGAATCAGATTCTGCATTTTCCGTTAATTTCAAGATTTTGCACACTGGCTTTGCGTGTTTTTTTAATGTGGTTTGTATTTCTGATACTTGATTCAAGTCAACAGCAATTATGCTTTGTTTCTGGGCTAGAGGCATCACATGGCAAGGCCAACCTGGCAAGGCAGCATGGTGGTGGCACAGTGTTTATCACTGCTGCTTTGCAGTACTATGGGCTTAAGTTTAATTTCAGCCTCGGATCATTGTCTGTATGGAGTCTACAAGTTCTCCCATATCTGTGTGGGTTTCTTCCGAGTGCCCCAGTTTCCTCCCACAGTCCAAAGATATGCCAGTTAGGTTGATTGGCCATGCTAAATTGACCCTAGTATTAGGGGGTTAGCAGGGTAAATATGTGGGGTTACAGGAAGAGGTCTTGAGTGGGATTGTGGATGGTGAAGACTTGATGGGCCGAATGGCCTCCTTTTGCACTGTAAGGATTCTATGATGAACATTTGCAATCCATTCTTAATGGCTTCTGAGAAGCAAATTTTTAGCATTACAATGTATGACAGTGAGTGAATCTGTTAAGCCCCCACGGACATTGCAACTTCTGTGTACCTACTGGCAACCCAAGGGTTCAAATTATGTTTTTTCTACTTTTTGACGTGGGAGCTCATGACTGAAGCATTTGTGCTGTGCTGTTCAAAACCATTTGCTCTCTGGTGCTCTTCAGAGAGACCCAGCAGATTGATTTTAGCAAAGAAAATTAATATTTATTCAGTGGTGTGAAGCATTGCTACTTGTCACCAAGCTGAATACCTGAAACATTACCCCAAGACACCGAGAGGCACAGTGCATCTGCATCCATGTCAGCAGTTCCTCAGAAAACAGAATTCAGCCTTATGTTCATGTCATTCGCCTCCCTAATTGGGCCACTTAAAATATTCAGGTTATTATTTAAGTAAGGAAAGGAAAGCTTCAGTAAGAATTTGGAGAATTGCATTCAATAGCCAGCCAAAAATATAAATGTGCAAATATACTTTATTTTATTTAAGTGCATTATTTCTAATAAACTAAACATAGAAAAAGGTTTTGCAATGCAAAGATTAACAGAAGTAAATAGTAACATCAAACGAGGGTTTTTTTCCCCAGGATAGAACAGTCAATTACGAGGGGGCACAGGTTTAAGGTGTGAGGGGTAGGGTTTAAAAGAGATGTCCGAGGCAGATTTTTTGTACGGTGGGTGCTTAGAACTTGTTGCCGGGGGAGGTAGTGGAAGCGGATATGGAGACAAATACATGAATAGGATGGAATAGAGGGATATGGTCCCCGGAAGGGTTAGGGTTTTAGTTAATTCAAGCAGCATGGTCAGTGCAAGCTTGGAGGGCTGAAGGGGTCTATTCCTGTGCTGTAATTTTCTTTGTTTTTTCTATGCGGGTAGCACAGTGGTTAGCACCGCTGCCTCATAGCACCAGGGACCTGGGCTCAATTCCAACATTGGGTAATTGTCTGTATGGAGTTTGTACCTTCTATCCGGTGTCTGCGTGGGGCTGTTCTGGTTTCCTCCCACAGACCAAAGATATGCAAGTTAAATTGTTCCTTAGTATTCCAAAGTGCCTCAGTAAGGGTAATTAGCACAGCAAATATAAAGGGTTAAGGGGATAGCGCCTGGGTAAGGTGCTCTATCAGAGAGTCAATGCTTCTGCTCTGTAGGGATTCTATGAATTGTTTAATTGTAGATTATAATCTAACCATAGATTTGCTTTTACACATCTATGGATATTCTTTATAGCCTTATTAGTTCAGACGCCTTGTGAAAATGCAAGAAATTTTTTATGCTGCTGTTATTTTTATGGATATTTTTCTCAATACTTAGATATAATTTGCTTGAATTTAAATAAAAATTAAATCACAGTAGTGGCCTTTTCAAGTCTTAAAAGCAGAATAGGTCATTCAGCCCCTTGAGCATTTTTTTGTCATTCAGTCAGCTCATGGATGATCTGTACCTCAACTCTATTTATCCACTTGTTTTCCATACCCTGTGATACCACATTGCCTGACAAAAATCTACTGATAACTACCTTGAAAATTCCGGCAATAGAGAAATTTGTACCGTGGTCTTGTTGCAATTTCAGTTCAGAAGTATTGGAGTTGAAACAATACTGAAGTGCTCTCCTATTAACAACGTTCTCTCAGGCTGGTACAATTTCAAACCTACTATTTCACGAAGATTTATTTTGACCCTTTGTAGAAGTTCAAGCCTTTTCAAAATAACATTAAATATTTGTGGGAGAATTCACTGGTCCCATTTGTCAATGGTGAGAATCCCAATGCCCATTAAATAGGGCATCGAGATTAAAATCCGGATACCCCGCTGGGTGTGAGGGCCATTGGGATGTTCCTGCCGAGAGGAGGTGGCATTCTGAATTTTTTGCATGACGATTAGCAGTTTGATAGCCCGTTCCTCGCTCCCCGCCCCGTCATGCACCCAGCCCACCAGCAGGAACTGCAAGGGCCGGGCTTTGTTGTTAGTCATCACCAATGTGGACCTGGTGTGCCACACGCTGAGGATTCAGGGGAACACCACCAGCCATACAACAAAGAGGGGCATTCACACCCCGAACACTCAAATAAGGGGTCGCATCCAGCCACTCTGCTGGACTCTTCATGCCCACAGGCATGAAGGTGACCCAACTCAATCTCCCATCAGATGCCCTCCTTCCTTAGACATGCACTCAGCCCCTCTCTCCTCCCTCAAACTCCCTCCTTCAGGCTATGTGCTTTGGCAGTGCTACCAGTCATTCAACTTGCTCTTATGCAGACCACTTTTTTCCCTTTGAAGAAACCAAAATCATCAATCAGGTTTAGAATCTATGTAAACATTGCAGTTAGAAACAATGGGGATGCACTCATGGGAAAAGGGAAACATAGATCAACAAAACTGACTTGAGGCTAAATAGACATCCATTAAGCTGTCAATGGAAATCTCTTTCAATGCATCGCTCTTTGAAATTGACAGAGATCAAAGGTTTCTCAAAGTTAGACAGAGTTTCAAAGGCTTCATCTTGCTGTGAAGACTCAAAGACTTCAAATCATGGGATTCAGTACTCAGCAGGGGAGAGTGGAACCCTTACTCTTCCAGTTGAAATTGATATCTCCTCTCTGTCAGAGGACTTCAAAGGGACCTGCTCACACTTGCAGTTTCTGACAGGGAGAAAAGGAAATCTCTGCTGCAGAATGGAGTGTTGCAGTGAAATTAAAGGTTGCCAGGTGACGGGGGGTATGGAGATTAAAGTGAACCGGCCACTTCAAAATTTTCACAGCTGACAGGCAGGAATCTGATATTGATCAAAGAGCTGCCTGAAATCACAATGCTATGAGTATTCATCAGGTCTGCCTGGGCTACAATGGGCAGTCCAGCCATCAGTTCTCATCCCAGGGGAGAGTGGTGAGGTCAATTCCTTACCGCCAACCTAAGCCCATCCAAACCCCAGAATCCTTGAGAGATCCCTTCTCTGCAGCCTAGCAGTTGCAGAGGGGTAAGTGGCCTCTATACAGGCCTCCTTGACTCTATTCAAGGCCGAAGGCACTGGGCCAGGATGAGTGTGCCAAGATGTCAGTAGGTAGTGTACCTTTGGCACTTGCTAAGTTCATGCTCTGTAGTTGAGCCTGAGTGGAAGGTCTAAGGGGCAGAGGTGACTGAGTGAGGATTTGAGGGGGCTGAGTTGATGGTCTGAGCGGTTTTTGGGTGTCTGAAAGTGTCCTGAGAAGAGGTTTGGGGGTCAGGTTGCATTTATACCTGCACGGTGTGATGCATTGTGGGAGGGGTGATTGTGGGGGAAACACATAATTTGAGTTGTTGGAAGGGGTGGGGAAGATGTCCCTATTTTGTGAAGGATTGGGGCTGTTCCCTGGTCAGCCGTCAGGATCAGCATTTAATTTTTCTAAGTGAAGTGCAGGGGTCCTATGTCTGAACAAAGCTCTGAGTGTCTTTTACAAATGTTGCCCCTACTTCTGAACAATAGGGTTGGCCACTGGGTTTACCAGGATGGTTTCATTTGCATCTTACAGGTGGGTGAATCCCACTGGTACGGCCACTTAGTCTGAACAAGGGAGAATTCCTCCATTGGATTTTGAAATCTCAGCTATTGCTTTGAATCATAGCGAAAAAATGGACTAAAATACCATTAACCGTATGTGTATGTGCTTCTTTAAACTTTCAGCCTTCACCACTATTATTCCAGCATTTAAAGTGCACAAAGGTTCTTTCCTTCATTTGAAGGCTGTTGCAGAAATGTAAGTGTTTTTATAATGAGCAATGTTGCTGACACAACACAGATGTAACAGGATCCAGAAAAATAGACAGCACCTGAAGGAAGATGGAAACAAAATAGAGGGAAATATTATTGTTTTATGCATCACATTGGCAGTCACTTCACCCTCCAAAGGAGCAATGCATCATCAACTCTTCCACTGAACTTTCAAGTCATTTCAAGTTTCCTTTCCATCGCAAGTTTTGCTGGTGATTGATTTTCTCAGTGGGTACTATCTCTCACTTAGCTGATCGTGATGTCTCTCTTCTTGCTGCCTCTGTCACTTTTGTGATTTTCTCTAAATGTGCAACCCAGGTAATTTTTCTTGTCAAATTTTCTCTGCCAATTTTCCCTCTTCTCTTGACAGTATTGATTTTATGCTGAAGTATGTTTCTCAGGCATCAGTAGCTCTGGTATCTCATCAAGCAATTATTGTTCATTATAAACCTTGGCGCTGAATAATGACAGGCTATTTAACGTTGGAGACTGCCGCTGTCTAGCCTATTGTTTTCTTCATCTGCAGTACATAAACACATGCACTTACATGTTGTAAGGAGAGATAGAATTCCAAACAGATTTTGGCCTCTGAAGTCAACCAATTTAACTTGGGTTGAACTTGGGACCTCCCATGTTTGTGAAGCTCAGATACCAGCCAATTAAACTCTAAGGGATTGTGACAGTTCTTTATGCTTCTTCTTTACTTTCATTCAAAAATGAAATCTTTCATTTCTGATTCAAACCAAGTCAATCTCACACTGTCACACCAAACTGAGATCTAGGGCTCAAAGATTTACAGCATGGTTAATTAGCCTGGGCAACATGGTGGCACAGTGGTTAACACTACTGCGTCACAATGCCAGGGATCTGCGTGTGATTCCTGAATTGGGTCACCATCTGTGCGGAGTCTGCACTTTCTCCTCAAGCCTGTGTGGGTTTCTTCCAGTCGCTCCAGTTTCCTCCCACAATCCAAAAGGCATGCCAGTGTAAGAGGGAAAGAATGAACTGAGTCTTCCAAAACCATGCATGAGGGACAGAAATATTAGCAGACTGCAGATGAATAGGTTGGCAGTGGAGCATTCAGTTGATTTCATATGCAGGATGTATTACAAAGAAAGGTTATTACAGCATTGCTTAAGTCTGGAATACTTATTTTGGATTAGGATTTTTAATTATGTTTGTCCTAAGATTTTGCATTAAAATTCTGCCATAAGGTATAATGAGCCTTTGAAGTTCTGGATGAATGCGCTATATTTTCCAAACACAAGCTTTTGGATTTTTTTAGAAAGCTTCATGACTAATGAATTAAACTTATATTTTAACATTGATCTGCCAGATTTCCACAGGGCAAGGATAATACAGCCATGAAGAAAAATTGCTTTATTCAACATGCATGAGGGAGTGCAGAATTCATGGCTATAACTGCAGCTTGCTTCCAAGTTACTCATCTGTTCTTACATATTCTTATACCCTTTCACATTACAAAGTGCTACACTTCAATTAGGTCATTGAATTATTACTTTGAATTGGTTACAGTTCTGTTTTTGATCACATTATATTGATTCATCGTCCTGTGTACATTAACTTTAATCATTTTCTGGACATAGCCTGTCTATCTGTTTACAATATCAAAGTATTGTGTTTGTCAAACTGATTTTGATGATGTGTTAATTGTCCCATCTCCCTGATACTTATTAGTTTTCCAGGAGCATAATGGCTCCTCAGGATCTTTTGGAACCTTGATAAGTGATATCAATTCTCTTACTGTTGCTGTGACCTTGGAATGATCCCACTAGAGTGTGACAATTTTAGTGCCAACCAAGATGTATTTATTGGTAATTTGTCTGCTTGCAATGAATGTGGATACTACAGTGCTGTCTGTTTAACCCTTTCCATTCATTCCTCTCCAGCTGCAACCCACATTCCCTGGATTTGCCCTAAAAAACAGTCAGATGCACTGAACATGCTAAATTATCCTCAATGTATTCAAACAAGTGCCAGAGTGTGGCGAATAGGGAATTTTCACATTAACTTTATTATAGGGTTAATGTAAGCCAACTTGTGACATTAATAAATAAACTTTAAAACTTAAAATTCTCTGAGAAGTCTGAAGAATTATACTAGCCAATGTCTTTCAACGCCACCCCATTGGGGTTGACAGAATAGGTGGAAGATTAACTGGTTTGTGTTAGAAAGGGAGATGCAAACATTTCTGTGGGAGTATCCCCAATGCTTTGGTCTTTTGCCTTGTGACTAGACGTTGGGTCTTCCTCTTTGTCTGGATGTTACTAACCATTGACAGCAACAGAGCACTTCAGACAATCCCCTAGCCACAGCCATGTTCTTCTCAATATGGGATTAAGGATGATCGGTGGCAGGGGTAGAGGGAGACTGTTGTGGTCGGCAGTGGAAAATTGTGAAAAAGGTGATTGTAAGCAGTCAGAATGAAGGGTTGGCTGTGGGGCAGGAAAAGTTCGAAAGTTTGTTGAGACTAAGAGGAAACTAGAAAAAGCCTTTGGGAGTTTGTAATCTTGAACTCCGTCTCTGTCATACACCAGCCCCAACCCCCACCGCCCCACCCCCATCCTCCCGCTGTCTTATCCTTGCCCTGTGGAAATCTGGCAGATCAATGTTAAAATATAAGTTTAATTCATTAGTCATAAAGCTTTCTAAAAAATCCAAAAGCTTGTGTTTGGAAAATATAGCGCATTCATCCAGAACTTCAAAGGCTCATTGTACCTTTATGGCAGAATTTTAATGCAAAATCTTAGGACAAACGTAATTAAAAATCCTAATCCATGTCCAAAATAAGTATTCTAGACTTAAGCAATGCTGTAATAACCTTTCTTTGTAATACATCCTGCATATGAAATCAACTGAATGCTCCACTGCCAACCTATTTATCTGCAGTCTGCTAATATTTCTGTCCCCTGAAATTACACAACATAATCAATTAACTGATACTAATGAGCTTTGTTTCAATAGTTTGATGGTTTGGGTAAACTGTGTTTGGATATTTTATATATTTATAAATAGATATAGATGCAATTGCTGGATTCTTATTTCTGATTTATTTGAGTGCACAATATTTATTTCATAAAAAGCCCCTTTGCAACAGTAAGAATCAAACTTGCACATTGGATTTTACAAATGAAAAGTGAAAAACCCAGCCACGTTTTGTTGCCAATATATCCACCATAAAAAAAGATTAAATTCAGAACCTATTCTTTTAAATGGCTTTTCATTAGGCTGTCTGTTCACGGGGTATATATTTAAGGGTATCAAATGCATGAGTTAGATATAAAGTATTTCCTTCATGGAAATTGAGATTAAATTACTTTTTTTATGTGGGAAATCCAACATTCAAGTAATCTCTTTGACACATCTCACTGGATGAGTTTCTAGCTACAGTGCTATTACTTGCTTTATCCAGGGAAAATAAAGATAATATTAAGAAAGTAGATTCACTTTCGCTAATTTACAGAAACTGGGGGCCCTAAGATTTACACAAATCCAGATTTCAAGACTCTACAGCACATTGTAAGGGATTATGGATGCCAATCAGCTCGAGAGGCAGGTTATCCGTTAAGTTAAGTTGTCGTTGGGTTTGCTGCATCCCGATAGTGATCCTGAGGTATTGCCCAAGAGGGATGAGGAAGTTGATCTGGATAGAGAGAAGGGGACTTAGGAGAGACAAAATCAAAGGCTACTGGGACTATTGTATTTTTTTAAAAGGACTTCAGGTGACCGCTTTAAGGGCAGCTGGCTAGGCCACATATAACGATTATTATTATGACTGTGTTGTGACCGATATTGGATATGGATATTTCCATTTACCCGAGGGGATATTTCAAACAGGCATTTCATTCCCACTTGTATATTCTGGCTTGAACTAAGCCAGAATTTTCCCAAAAAATGACAGAGGCTCTCAAATTGGGACAAAGTGCCCATGCCTATGAGAAATCTGGAGGGCATTAGCAGCATTCCACCTGATAGATGTCAGATAGATAGTAATTTAATCATGACAGACAACATATCAGCCAGCCCACAGTTCTGAGACCAGGCTGCCATTTTAAATGACTACCTGAACTTTGCACTCGGAGACAGACCCACCTCCCACAGAAACTTGTGGCTCCCATAGAGGTCACCACCCCATCACCTAAGAGGGGCATCCTCTCATCCCCCACCCCCCTCCCATAAATAGCAGGTAACCCCTCACCACACAACGTAGCCATAAGGGTGACCTGATTTTCCCCTCCTTCCTTAGATCCCACCACATAGTTCCCCCCTCCCTTTAGCCCACCTTCCCTCTGACCCTCACTGATCTTCTTACCTGCCAGATCCCCAGGTCAGTGCCCTTGCCCCTCAGACCCCTACCCAGCCTCCTTCAGAACTCACACCTTGGCAGTGCAACAGTGCTTGACCTTAAGCATCTGACCATTGTGACAGTGGCTTGGTGCCTTGGGCCCTGTGGGGTGCCGAGGAGGTAGATCCATTGGCATTTTCCCTACTGCTGCAAGGCTCCAGAGAGAAGTTCCTCATGAGTCATAGGGCTTGGGTGGGTAGGACTTCCCCACTCGCAGCTAGAATGGGGGTGTTTCATGGTGGGCAGCCCCTTCTAACCCTGGCACACCTTAAGATCCCTGTTGTCATGGAGATTTCAGTCAGCCCTGTGGTCAACATTTGCATTAGAGATGGCAAGCTGGCACAATGGTTAGTACTGTTGCCTCAAAGCGCCAGGGACTGGGGCTCAGTTTCAGCCTTGGGTGACTGAGTGGAGTTTACACACTCTTCCCTTGTCTATGTGACAGAATTGAGTGCTCTAGTTTCCTTTCACAGTCCAAAGATTTGAAGGTTAGGTAGATTGGTCATGGTAAAGGTGAGGTTTTACAGGGAAAGGGCAAGGAGAGAGGGCCAGGGCAAGATACTCTGAGAGGATTTGTGCAGATTCAATGGACCAAATGGCTCCTTCTGCATTGTAGTTCTTTGACTATCTATCGTAATTCTTGCCTGTCAGTTATGCAAATTCTGAAGTGGCCAGGTCAGTTTAACTATGCCCCCTGGTCACTTGGCAAGGTTTTAAATCGTTGTAGCACTCCATTCTGCTGGAGGGATTTTCCTTTCTCCTTATCAGAAGCTGCCAGTGAGAGCAGACTCCTTTGAAGTCCTCTGACAGAGAGGAGATGTAATTTCACCCAGGAAGGAAGGGCGGCTGCAAATTACTTCAAAGAGAAAGCATCAGGCTTAGAGTCTACCAACATTTCAGTCAGGAACAATAAAGGTCTTGTGATGCATTCAACTGTGAAGGAAAATAAAAATAAACACAGGTGGCTGGAGGATGATAGAAATGCACTGAGCTAGCAGCTGAATCATTTACCAGGCACTGCATGTTTAACTCATTATAGGTCAAAGGCTTCAAGTGCAATGGAAAGGGTTTCAATGATTTTAACTTGGTGGGGAGCCTCAGAAACCTTAAATTAAAGCTGTGTGCATACATTTTGTGTTATGTAGACTGGAAATTGCCATCCCCCCAGCTCTGCCCCCTACCACTGCCACAGATAGAATTGACATTGCCTCTTTGTCAGGACTTCAAAGGGGTTTGCTCACACATGGAGTTTCTGTCAGGGAGAAAGAGAAATCTTTGCTGCAGAATGGAATGCCGCAGTGATTCAAAATCCTGCCAGGTGACCAGAGGGCATGAATATTGAAGTAACCTGATCACTTAGGAATTTGTATACCTGACAGGCAGGAATGCAGATACTAATTAGAGGGCTGCCTGGAATCACCTTGCCAGCAGTGCCATTAATAAAAAGGGGCAGCCCAGCCCTGACAATATCATCCCAGTGAGACAGTGAAGTTGAGTGGATATGAAGGGGTGGGGGGGGTGTGGTTGATTGTGAGTCTAAGGGAGAGAGATGGGGGAGGGGGTGTGTCAGATAAACCTCATTGTGTGTGGTGCTAAGGTGTTGTTGCTTCAGGAAGGACTGTGGAAAAAGAGATGATCCACCATAGATATCTAAGGAAATAAAGGAAGGTATCAAATTGAAAAAAAACATACAAAGTGGCAAAGATTCGAGGGAACCTAGAGGACTGAGAAATTTTTAAGCTCAGCAGAAAACCATGAAAAAAGCTATAAAGAAAGGTAGGATGGATTATGAGAGTAAACTAGTTCAGAATATAGAAACAAGATAGCAAAAATTTCTACAAATATATGAAATGAAAAAGAGCAGCTGGACCACTATGTACAGTTTTGGTCTCCTTATTTTAGAAAGGATGTATCGGCACTGGAGTGGGTACAGAGGAGATTCACTAGGTTGTTCCAGAGTTGAGAGGGTTGGCTTATGAGCAGAGACTGAGTAGAGTGGGACTATACTCATTGGAATCCAGAAGAATGATGGGAGGTCTTATAGAAATATATACATTACTCCCAAGAGTCAGAGAATCCAACTTCAAATGAATGAAGCATATTTATTTCCTCACTGGATGGAAAGCAGATTAGGTTGAGGCATGGTGGCTGGGAGAATCCCAACGGGAGTTCGCTCTGGTGCTAAACACACAGGCCCCCTCGCTCACGAATTTCTGATCACCATGCCATTCCAAAGTGGTCATAATGCAGCTGGAAAATTGTGGACCTAATATTTATTTGAGGAGTGGGCTCTGGAAAAGTGCTTGTGCCTTTACCAATATAAATAGGTATCATACTTCAGTCATAAAATTAGTTGCAAAGTGATCCATTTTAAGCATATGTATTATTACGCACAGTGTCAACAAATGTCAAGGCCTAAGGAATTCTTGATGGCTTGGAGCTGAAGTGCTTTTGAGCAAGGTTAGAGAACTCTTCAGACAGTGTGCAGTGGGTGGAATAATTTAGTCCATTTTTAATTGACAGTATTAGCTTTGCAGTACAAGTCAATGGAGGAAGTTATAATCAGTGCACTTAACATAGCAGTGATGAGTGTTTCTAGGAGTAGGGGTTGTTAATGCATGTGCTCCAGTGTTTTACAGTGTCTCTGTAATTGGAGCAGGGAAGCAGAGCACAAGCACATTATACTGTTATGCTCAATATGCCTTATGAGCTAACTTTAAAATTCTACACCTTTTGAACTTCTTTCATTTTGCAGAATTTTTTTGAAATATATTGCTATTTAATTGTTAAGATTAAATAACTTCAGGCATTTTATGTTTTTGACAACCCAACAGAAACTTTTGTTTTACCAATTTCAAAAATAAATGATATGTATCAGGCAGCCTGATAGTATATTACTTTGATTGTAAGATTAATTGCAACATGGTACAACAGTGGATTCTGTTCCATGTTCTCCACATAATATACGCATGATCACAGTTAATATTAAAAGCCATACATAGGCACATATTACATTAGTCCTTCAACACCTCCAGCACGTTCCACCATTCAGTTAGATCATGGCTAATTCATTTCTCAAATCCATCTTCCTGTCTTGGTTCTGTAATAATGAATAACTTTGTCTCACAGACATCTATTGATCTGTGTGTTGACCTTCTCTGCAACAACTTTTTGTGGAGAAAATTCCAGATTTCCATGTCTATGGAATTATAGGGTCCAGCAGTCCATGATTACATCCCGTAAACCAATTGCAAAGTACCATTTTTATAATCATGGTAAGAGAGATCTCAAGTCACTAGAAAATCCTAGAAACTGGGGAAATAAATTTCAGCCACAAACTATTTAATGCGCAACTAATCGTAATATTCTTTTTATTCTTGAGTTTGCCTGACATTTTTCAAGAGACCGTGGTCATCAATCTTCTCGCAAAATTTTCTCTGAGATTGTGTGTCTTCCAATATATTGGTGTTATCCCTTCACTCTGAAATTATGGGAATAGAACCACAATTTGCCAATCTGTTTTCAGTACCAAAAATGACAAAGTAATCTGAATTTTACTCAACTTTTACTGATTTCATAGTGTTCTGAAGGAAGTGCTTGTGATATGATGTAATAGATTTCAACAAAGTTCTTGACAATTTTGTCAAACTTTCCTCCCGCTTCACAAGTGAACTCTTACATGACCAAAATTTAGAGCAGTCTTCAAAAAAATATTGCTCACCACCCTTTCCCAACTTTGACCTGAATTTTGATCTTCAAGCTGATAGTCCAACAAGAATGGAACATCCACTTAATCTTCTAAAATCTCCGCAGCACCAACCCTCTTTCTGGGGAGGGGTGTAAACAATGAATGTGAGATCATAGCAAAATTCCCACCACCAAGAGGGAGCCTGCCCATACATTAAATAACACTTGACTTCTGCAACAACAAAATGTAGTGGAAAAAGAAGAAGGAACAACCTATTGTCTTTGCTTCATGTTCTGCTGCTATCTGATTTTTAATGGGATAACATTAAAAATTAGAGCCAAGTATGAAGCTCTTACTCAGTATATTAATCCCCTCTTTTTACATTCACACTTGCCTGTCTTGTCTCCAAAAGTGACTGCCACTAATTATTGTATTCTTCACTACCATATGCTTAATCTCCCAATTTCCTCATTGGTATGCTGAAAAGTACCATTTTCTGCATGCCTTTTAATAGATTAGCAGCATTTGAGGAGATGCTTAGATAGGACTCCTACTTTTCCCAGTTTCCATCTTTCCAGCCCATTAGAAATCACCAATACCCAAACTGCCTAGTGAATGAGAGTAGGATTCTTGTCTGGGCATCCGAAGAATTATTCAATTTATTATTGCCACATGTATTAACATACAGTGAAAGATATTGTTTCTTATGCACTATATAGGCAAAGCATGCTGTTCATACACTCTCTGGTTTCCTTCTCTATGAACGGTGTGCTTTTTCTGCAGAACGTGCAAGAAACAATACTTTTGTTTGTATTTTAATACATGTGACAATAATAAATGAAATCAAAAAGTAAAAAAGGAGAGGGTGCAGAATGTAGTGCTACAGACATGGCTAGGATGCAGGGAAAGATCAACTTAATATAAAGTAAGTCCATTCAAAAGTCTAATGGCAGCAGGGAAGAATGGTGAGTTTGATGTTATTACTTAATTGTAGCTCCCTTTTCACAGGAAACCTTTAAGTTATCATTTGCATGAGGAATTACCTGATATCTCTGCTCAGACCAGTTAGCATTTTACTAATACTTTGTGAGCTCTTTGCTGGATGGGGAGCCCCGACCTCAGTAACAGTTACTTTGTACTGCCAAGCAAATTAAGGTACTATCACCGACTTCAGAAGTCTGGGATCTGGGCCGGGGCATCTCAACACATACACCATCATGAAATCTTCACCTCCCAGATTTCTAGCCTCATTGTTTATCAAATACTCCCAAAAGGAATTATTTTTGTCCTCAGTAAACATCCTTAAATCTATCTTTGTCTTGCAGTGCTGACCAATCCAACACCATTCATGTATTAGCATTCATTATATCTTAAGTTGGTGGGAAAAAGAAAATCATTCTGCAAACCTCATCTTCCTCTATCAATTCTTGCTCTGACTACAAATCAAAAACTTAATCCATTTATACTGAACTCACTGATACCAAATACTATTCTGCCATTTTTATTTGAATCTCTCTAGTGCCTTTTAGTATAGCCTCCCAATCAGCCACAAGTATGTAGACTTTCAGCTAACTTACCACGAGTATACTTACTTTACAAGCTTGGCATCAATGAGAGGTGATTTCCGTTTTGCATTGACACTAAACACGTATTGTGTTCAACACCAAGTTGCGCTTCAATCTAACTTTAGATTTAGGCTATATTTACTCCTTAATTGTAGTGTCTTTGCCAAACATAAGTACTGTGTTCAGACACTACATGCTGTTGTCACAAATCTACTTCTTCGTCTCTTGATAGTTTGATAACACCTGCTTTCCAGCTTTCTAAAATGAACATTGCTGTTACGTTTCTTTTTCTTCTCACTGTCAAAGAATTGTTTCTAACAGTATAATTAATGTACCCCAAATTTATCAGCTCTGAGTTGCCGAGGATAAGTAATTAGATCCTTTCCCCATGTTCACAATTTCATCAAGCACAGGACAATTTACAATTTAATCAAGAGTGGTTGACTTTCTCATTGCTCCATTCACCCGATTAAATGTAAAAAGGAACATCAACAATTCAATTTGTTTGGTCGGCCCAGTCAGCTGGCCCTCTTAGCTGATTAGCTGGAACTTTTTAACTGTTTAAAATAGAAACTGTCTCATTCTCCCATTTGCCTTTCAAATTGTGTTTATAATATGACTAAAGTTTAATTTTTAATGTCGAGAAAGCACATTTTTAAGTATTATTCCTGTCCGTTATTCTCCTTGGAGTTTCTTAAGATATCCCTTCCCCTTAAAGACTGCCTCTGACTAAACTTTTAGTCACCACTCCTGATTCTGCTTATTGAACAAGCTCAGGGTAAAATTTCATTTGTGAACCTTCCTCAAATTGCCTTTAATTGTTTTACAGTGGGAATGGGCCTACATAAATGCAAGTTGTTATTGTAGTAAACTGTCATATGATGTTCTCATTTTTACATTAACAGCCTGTAAAATAATTCCTTCTTTTATGCAAAATTAATGGGAGACTACATTCTTCTGTTAATTCACAACTGACGCAAAATTCAGTTGTGTGGCACTAATATATTCATGTTGTGGAAATAGTATCAGATCCAGAATTTATTCTGTGCTGCAGGAGCATACTTCTGAGCCTGGTCACACTGGACATTGCTTTGGATAGGTTGTTAAGCAGTGGTGCTGGGAGTGTATGGAATGCAAAGTAGGCAGATTATGATGTCAGTCACCCTTATAACACTGCTTTGACTGTAGTGGGAACAATTTTGATCCCGAATCCTCTAGCTTAATGCTCCATCTTAACCTCACACAAATGGACAGACATTCAGAAGCAGGAAGGATCACTTCAACCCCACTAACCACCTGCACTGTTAAATAAAACACAATTTTGAGGTTAGTAGTTTGATTAATTTCTAATGGCTGTTGTTGAGTTAGTGTATATGTCTGCTAGGCAAAGTTGCAGAAATCTACAGGGAACCAGTGTAGTTTGTGGTAAAGACATTGATTGTGGCTTGAAAGATTATACTCATATACTTGTTTCTGGTCACGTATGCAGTAGTTTGTAATTCATTTGGCTTTTGACCTGTCAGGGAGAATAAGCACAGAGAAGAAAAAACTGCCAAGAGGAGGGGAAGAAGGACTCTCACCAGGATGCCTTATGTAATATCTTCAGGAAAATATTTTCCTAATCCAGTCTAAGTGAGGAGCAGCATGTATAATACCTCTGGTTCACTAGACAGACCTGCAGTCCCAAACAAAGGTGAGCACAACATTGCCAATGACTATGGCCATGGGCTTCTGTGTGTTGTGCTCCTTCTTCGCTGCAGCATCTGAAATGTTTTGCAGTTTACTGTCCACTGTTGTATAAGGGAGATTACTTATGTCCTACATGTGAAAAGAGGAGTGCATTGCAACATTCCTTCCCAGAGAGAATCAAGCAAAGTGTGCATATGGCTTCACTGTGATAAACTCTCTGGTACAGAGTGCCATTGACTGCACACATATTCCTTTTGAGAGCAACATATGTAAACTCATAATGCAAACAGAAAGAGTTCAATTTCTTTCAGGTCGAGCTGCTGTGTGACCATGTTTAATGCGTCATGTAGGTCAATGTCCAGTATTCCTGCAACAGTCATGATTTTGTCAATTTACCCCAGTTTGCTTTCAGCATTTGAGCCACCAAGAGGATGACCACTGGGTAACAAACTCTTTTCACTGGCTACCTGACTGATGACTGCAATGCATAGGGGACAATATGTAGCTAAGGAGAGACATGCTGCCACAGGATATGCAATTGTACAGATCCCTGGGGTGTTTGAATAATGCTTCACCTATCTGATCCCTTTGAGTAAGGGTTCCCTCTAATCCAATTCCAGCAAGAGGAGATCCTGTACTACATTAGTGAAACTTTGAGCCTACTTCCCAGAGGACTTTCAGCAGCTGCTCCGGTCAAAGTGCACCTTCACTTTTGGGTTTGCTAGCTCGTTTCATGTGGTGCAGACTAACTTGAATCTCTGCATAAACCACTTAACTCATGTAAATGACCAAGCAATACAATGTTTATATGTTACATGCATTGGAATCAGTGGGTGCAAGTTAACGGTGTATTTCAGTCTCTGCATTCTTTTAAGGTGACATTTCATTTTGTTCTCCATGGCTCTCTGTTTGTCTACCTATTTGTCTCTGAAATTCATCCTTTTAATTGCAAAAAGTATTGTTTAATATCAAGTAATTAACTGATAATTCATTGTAAAAATTTAATATCGGGGTGACACAGGCAGCACTGAAATATTTCATTAAACTAACTACTTGCAAAATGAAGCTGGTGCATAGTCCTTCCAACTTTTCCCTTGAATGAAAACAAACATTTAATTTAGTTGACACTCCTTTAACTGTCTCCTTATATGTTCTGTGCAATTTAAGAAGAGCTTCCAAAAGACAGACAGGCACATGTCTTTAGAGTTGTGTAAATGGAGTGTAAATGCTCTGCAGGGTATGAGGTTTTAAGTGAACCTGCACACTACAGTGTAGGCTGGCAAAAAATTATGTAGTTGGTATGGCTAAATAGAAGCGGATCTGGGATCATTAGAGGTCCTGTGAGGAACCAGGAGATTTCTGAGGTGTCAAGAATCAATTCAAGTAGCCCTGTGTTTGGGACTACGCTACTGTAGAAAACTTGAAAGTGGTATATCAGCAGGTGCTCAGATTGATGGCTGAAACCTTTGACCAGTGCTGTAGAGATTGATATTTCAAATAACAAAGTGTAACAAATGAAGTGCCGAATTGGATTTAACTGTGAGGGTTAAGGAAAGGCTTTGGTAAATTGTGGAATAGTAGCCTTAATAGTTAGCCACACAAAGTAAAAGATGCCGGAGAATACACTTCCTATTGCTTTGTTTTGATTCACAGGCAGATATAAGGCAGAAGGGACCTGGTAAAGAGGGCAGGTTTTTAATCAGAGATGCCACAATGTGAGGGATCTAATCATTGGTCATTCCTGTGAGGCCAAGCTATAAAGTGCTGGGCATCAATTAGATGAGAATTCCCCTTTGTGGAGTCAGTTTTCAGTTAATAAGAGACCAAAATGTGACAATAACATATGGGTTCTAGCTGTTAAATGAGGTGGGGAATTGGAATTAAAGGAATACAGCTGTCAGGTCTGATGTAATGGTGTAACAAGCTCAGTAGACCTGTACTCAAGCTAAAATTTCAATATGGGGGGGTGGTTGAAGACAAGAGTATTTTATCTCCATCATCCCTCCATCGTTGAAATATCTTGGGGCTGCTCAGGTACTCCACCTGCTCATTTAATTCTTACAGTAATAAGCATTTGGACAACATTAATTTTCATCCTTTCAAAACATCTCTGCCTTTGGAGTGATATCTGGTCTTCTTGATTGTTGACAGTATGATCTTCAGATACGTTGGTGGAATTTTCTCATTTTTTTGTAACTCAGGTGGGGAAAGCATTATGCAGCCCACTGACTCCACTGGCGACTTTTCCCATCAAATATTTTGAAACTTAGTTTAAAAAGTGCTGGCCCCGCCGTGTCATGTTGGGAGAGTGGGTACTGAATAAACCCGACCCACAGCAACCTCGGCCTCCAAGAGATCTTACAAAAATTGTAAGATTTTACAAAAGATCTTACAAAAATTGTAAAATTGTAATTTCCCATGGATATGGAGACACTCACTCCCAAGGAGATGGAAACCCCCCTACCAGCACCCCCCCCACTACCACCAAACACCGCACCACCCCACCCCAATCCTTGCCAGTGCCTAGAAACTATCTTTTGGCATTTTCCCCATTGCACTGGCTCCAGGTCCCCTGGCATTGCTCCTTGCCACTGTCTGATTGTTTTCACTGATACTTGCCCTGGCATTGTCCACAGCACTGCCAGGGGGCAGTATCGGGGCAATACCATGGAGCAGCATAAGATGGCAGTGCTTGGACTGTGCAAGATGGCGGTGCTGGGAGGCTGTGTTGGAAGGCAGAGTGGTGCCCACACTATCAGGCTACATGACTCTCTCATCTTGGGGGCTGTAGTTACCTGGTGCCCATGACAAGGACCGTTCACAAGATTGCTGTTTGTCTAATGTTGTTATAAACTGAAATCCGAATTTGGAGACAATTGAGCAGGGGGCCCACTAATTGTGCAGTGGTATATATATATAGGGGTTCCTAACTTTTGTAGTGGGAATCCCATTACATAACTGGCAGGGGCAGAGACAATCAAAATGGGAAAGCCCAGCAGTGTAAAAGCTATTTAGGGACTCCCATTGGTTTCTCTGCCCCCATCAACACAGGCAGTCCAGTTATTGATTGGAGTCTGTCAATCCACTCTGTTGATAATGATCCTGCCCCCAACACTTTGGGGTGGCAACCTGCATCATGAGCAAGACTGTATAGGAGTTCTGGTACATCACAATTCTTATTGGCAGAACAGAAGTGTCAGAATTTAGGGCCTAATATGTTTAGCATGTTGATTTTTTTTTGTTAGTGAAGGGAATGAATGCTGAACATCGTGGGTGGGATGCCAATCCAGCAGGCTGCTTGGTCCTGGATAATATCAAGTGTTTCTGGAATTGTCTTCTTGTAGCAAAAACAGGAAGGCAGATTATGATTTGAATGGTGCAATATTCAGCAAGATCTTGGTGTTGTGGGACATAATCGCTGAAAGAAAGTGTGCAGGTACAGCAGGCAATATAAAAGGCAGATGATATGTTGGCCATCATAGAGAGGATTTGAGTATAGGAATAGGGATGTTTTCCTGCAATTGTATAAGGCATTGATAAGCCACACCTATAGTGTTGTGTGCAGTTTTGGTGTCCATATCTTAAGAGGAATATCTTCTTAGAAAGAGTGCAGTGAAAGTTTATTGGGCTGAATTTCTGGGATAACAGGACTAGTTTGGTTAAGATTATATTCATTGCAGTTTACCAGAGTGAGAGGGGATCTCAGAAATTTATGCAATTCTCACATGATTAGACAGGGTAAATTTAGAAAGCATGTTCCGAATGGAGAACAGCCAGAACTCGGGGTCATTGTTTGAGGATAATGACAAGGAAAAGTTTCTTCATCCAGATAGTGGCAAATCCATGGGATTCACTACCACAATAAGTTGCTGAGGTCAAAACATTGTGTGATTTCAAAAATGAGTTGATATACCTCTTGGGATCAAGGGACATGGAGGGAAGGTGGGATCAGGTCAATGAATTTGATGATCAGCTATAACCATCATGAATGGCGGAGAAGAGTTGAAAGACTGACTTGGCCTACTCCTGCTATTATTTCTATATATGTTTCCAGGCAAGTGAAGAGTACAATCCTCTGAAGGTTGCCAAAATAAAAAATGGAAAGAAACCTGTATCCACCTACAGGGAAGTCTGATAAGAGAAACAACTGATAATAACAATACAACAGAATCACCAGTGCAAAGGAAAAAAAAGTTGACTTAAATTAGATTCAGTAAATGAATTGTTATTTGGGATAACAGAAACATTCTATTTTCGAGTTGAATTGTGGTTGGAGATAATGTTTTCCTTATCTTCCTTTAATGGAATGCAGAAAGTAGTTCATAGAGTGAATACAGTATTTATTGTTGTACCATTTAAAAATGATGACTGGGATCCTGATTTGTTGAATGTTTGTGAGAAAATCAAACCCCAGTCTCTGTATCATCGGTGAAACATTCATTGTATTAAATATGTTATTTTATATTTGCACTGTTTTATTAATATAAACAAATTAAGTAAAATATACCATAATGCTTTTAACACTCAGCACAAGCAACAGATGGTATCAGAAAAAACTATAATGCTACTTTTGAGGAGGAATGTATTTAATATCTATTTACAAAACTGAGATTTTAATTAAGGACATTGAAATATGACTTACCAGAATAAAAATCGTAAAATCTTTACAGTGCTGAAGGAGGTCGTTTGGCTTATTGAGTCTGCACCAATAACAGTATCATCTGGACCCTATCCCCATAATCCCACATATTTACCCTGTTAATCCCCCTGACACTCATGGCCATTAGTATGACCAATCAAACTAACCCGTTCATTTTTGGAGTGTGGGAGGAAACCAGAACACCAGGAAGAAACCCATACAAACTCTGGGAGAATACCACACAGTAACCCAAGGTTGAAATTGAACTCGGGTCCCTGGCCCCATGAAGCAGCAGTGCTAATCATGATGCCACCGTACCA
Source organism: Sphyrna mokarran (assembly GCA_024679065.1). Classification (NCBI taxonomy): domain Eukaryota; kingdom Metazoa; phylum Chordata; class Chondrichthyes; order Carcharhiniformes; family Carcharhinidae; genus Sphyrna; species Sphyrna mokarran. The sequence goes on along the minus strand of JAGIQG010000011.1, from coordinate 69,785,756 downwards.
CCCAAAAAATGTTTTAGAAGTTGAAAAAGATGTTAAGATAAGCATTTTTGAATATGCTTCTTGCTAGCAAAATATTAAAGAGTAAATGGAAAGTAAAAGAAAAGGGATAAAATGGATATATAATGAGTGGAATTTCCTGCTCTGGGGGTTATGGTGGGCAGAAAAATCCACATGATTCTTACTGGCCAATGGAGCAGGTTGCCATACACAAGTTTATACTTTTCAACTCATTACTTCACGTTGTTCGTGTACGCTTGACCCAGACCATTTGATGGGCAACACGACAGCTCAGTAACTATCGCTACGCTGTGCAGATACATGGATTTGGGCCTGTGCTTGTGGGAGTTTGCGCATTCTCCCTGTGCTTGCGTAGGTTTTCTCCGGGTGCTCAGGTTTCCTCCCATACCCTAACGATGTGCTTAGGCTAATTGGCAAAACAAATTCTTCCTAAATTGTCTCAAATTTGGTTTTTAATCCATAGATCTATAAACATAGACAGGGATCACAGGAAGAGGTGGGAACATCGGGGTGGTGGCGCGGGCTCGTTGGGCTGAAGGGCCTGTTTCCCATGCTGTTTTGTTCTTTGTACTTTGTTCTTTGTACTTATGCATTAATAAACAGTTCATTGAATCTCATGGTGTGGGCAGTCTGTGACTCACCTGTGCTCCCATTATCTCATCAGGTCAAAATTCTAGCTGCCATGTTTAAGCAACACTCACTCACACATTCACCCTGCTGCCCATGACTTGCCATGTTGAGTTACATCTCTGGACTGAAATAAGCCTTCAGTATCTAAATTCAGGGACAAGTGGCTGGAGGAGTCCGCCCAAGCAGAGTAGAACTGTTAGGGGAAGAACCAGGTGGAGTAGGGTGCTGCAAATCACAATGATTCAAGACAGCCACTGATGAGAGCACTGGTGAATGCCGCCTTATTGGTAAAGACATTTCAAATGCATCTTTAGCATGCCAAAGGATTGCATAAGCAAGGGCATGTTGCAGAATGAGCTGTATTGTATCTTTTCTCTGGTTGACAAACGTGCATCATTAGCAATGTCTTTTGTAGGGACCCTTTGTCACCAAGGAGTCAACCAGAATGTACTGAGAGACATTCACGACTCATGGCATCTTTGAGTGACTCACAACGTATTAGTTGTGCCAACTCTCAGGGTACAACATATAAACTTACTTAATCTGCTTTCAGTGATCACAGATCAGATGCATATTAAAAGAGTGGAAGCCTTTTCTTTTGTTGCATCTTAGTCGTTGCTGTTAGGAAGCTCTTAAGGCCACTTATGTGCAGTCAACAGCACTCTGCATGTTGGGAAACTGTATTTCACTGTAAATGTCACTGCTCTGAAATCATGGCTGATTTTTCATTCAGGGAGAACTAGAGTAGGGTACAGAACCAAAATCTGAGATGTAGAAGTTCTCAGAAAATAAGCTGGACACATCACATCACAGCAGATCTGGAAATGGTTTTCATGGAATCCCTACAGTGCAGAAGAGGCCATTTGGCCCATCAGGTGTGCAGCGACTTCAACAGAAGAAATTATCCAAACCCTCCCGCACTGTATTCCTGAAATCCCATACATTTACCATGGTTAATTCATCTAACACACACATCCTGGAACACTAAAAGGCAATTTAGAATGGGCCAATCTACCTAACCTGAGTATCTTTGAAGGAAACTGGAGTATCTGGACAAAGCCCATACAAACACGGAGATTATGTGCCAACTCCACACAGGGTCACTCAAGGCCAAAATTGAACCTGGATCCCTGGCGCTGTGAGATAGCAGTGCTAAGGATTGTGCCACCATGCTTCCCAAAGCAATAATCATCTGAGTCCCCAAACGTCAGTAAAACTGTTCATTTTAAATGAAAAATATTAGTGCCAATAGGCAATTTATTTCAAAGCATATGATACGCTGAATCATTAGTCTTTGTCGGGGCTAAAATTTCATTTTGCAAATGTTTAATTATTTAATTCAATCTAATAAAACATGAATTACAGGAAAAAAAAAACTTATTTTCAATTGGAATTGGTATACAGAGACAACATTTTAAAATTTTATTTTAATAACGTAGACTTAGATATATAGGGTACGATTTCAAAATCTGAATGTGATGTAAAATTTGGAAGTATTATTAACTGTGAGCAGATCAGTGATAGATCTCAAGAGGATTGAAAAGGGATGATGGAATGTGCAGACGTGTGGCAAATGAAATTTAGTGTAGAGAAGTGATACATTTTGGTCAGAAGCATGACAAAGGTAATATAAAATAAAGGAAATGCAAGAGTAGCAAGGCCAGGTAGACTTGAACATCTCCTTCCCTGTTGCTGTCAGATTTTTGAATGGACTACCTTACATTAAGTTGATCTTTCTCTACACCCTAGCAATGATGTAACACTACATTTGGCACTCTCTCCTTTCTTTCTCTGTGTATGGTATACTTTTTATCGTGCGCAAGAAACAATACTTTTTAGTGTATACCAATACATCTGACAGTAATAAATCAAATCAAAAATATGTGCATGAATCATTGAAGGTTACAACAGATCAAGTTGAGAAAGCAGTTAATAAACTAAATAATCTGAATTCTGGATATTAAAAATAGGTGCATAGAGGACCAAAGCAATTAAGTTATGAACCTTCACAAAACACTAGTTCAGTCTCAAAGCAAAGTAAGTGAAGCTTTCAGAAATGGTCTGGAAAGGAATTGACAAGAATCGTTCCAAAGATGAGAAACTTCAGTTTTGTTTGTTGACAAAGCTGGGGTTGATCTCTTTGGAGAAGAGAAGGTTGAGAAAGATTTGTTAGACATGTTCAAAATCATGAAGCCTCTAGAGAGTATAAATGGAGAAGAACTACTCACATGAAAGTCGAGATCACAAAAATAACAAAAAAAAAGAATCAGGAACAATATGAGGATAACCTTTTTTATGGAACAGGTGGTTTGAATCTGGAATGCACTGTCTGGACATATAGTGGAAAAGATTCAATTGTGGTTTTCAGAAGGGAAACTAGATCACTATCTGAGGGAAAAATATTTTACTTGGCTAAAGGAAAAGGTTGAGCAGTGAGACTAGTAGAGCTGTTGATGCAGATAACTGAAGTGAGGAGAATGTGCTGAATAGCCTCCTTCTGTGCTGTAGCCATTCTATGATTGTAGTGTAGATAAATTCAAGGAACATGACATCAAGATGGAACTTTCTCATTTTTTGACAGAGTGGTGCAGCGGGTGGGGAAAAAAAGTGTTGGCGCTGTTGGCGTCAATGATGACTTTCTTGCAGTACAGATTGGCTGATAGTGGGAATAAAATGAAAGGATGGGTCCAACAACATAACACTGGCAGTGCGGAGGGCTCTGAGTCCATTTCACCAGCAAATTACTTTTTGAAAATCAGAGCATGTTTTTAAAGGGTGCTCAATTACAAAAAAAGTCAAAACTGAAGACCCACCCTCCCCACAACACGCCCCTGAACACCCACCCCTGCACATAAACACCCCACTCACAATGCAGAATGGCCTCCTTCACAGATCCCATCCCCACAGAAACTACATTGGCACTCTCCCCTGGCACTACCTAGTCAGCGTCAAGGATATTGCCTGAGCATGACCTTCACCCTTCTGATTGATACATTTATCTGAACTCTTCTGGTGGGTCCTGCATGCCAGGTAAACACCTTGGGAGACCTTTCATAATTCACATGAGCATGTTCTCCTGTTGACAAAAATGGATTCTCCAAAGGGGTGGATTATCAGATCTGTAGGCTTGATAATCAGATGTGAACTTAATTAAATTAGGATCTCCACTTTGAACATTGGGATTCCTGTTTCATCACTGGCATGGGTGGAAACAATGGCACCATGCCTTTAAGTTGGTGTGAAACTCAATTTGGTTTGCTGTAGAATATTTCACTCCCATCCTTGATCCCTCCTAATGGAAATGTGTGTGGCACATTCCTTTCCATTCTCAGTATTGAAGGAAGTAGGCCACAAGGCCTGTTTCTGTGCTGTAAACTCCATGAAAAACTATCAGCAGGGATTCCAAGCAATCTCCTTCCTTTCACATCCGCAAGCCATCACAGCCAAGGAATTAATGTTCAACAGGCAAACACAGCAGGATATTGGGGATATTGATCTTTCTTTAGATCCCGAAAACTTTGAGCTTCAAAGACCCTAAAATGCTTGTTTGAGAGAAAACTGTGCATGGGGAATTGTAAAGTCTGTATTTTTTTTATCATCAGGGAGTTGCACACAGGAGGGTTACTGCTGTTGTTGCAGCAACACACTGACTAAGAGATATTCCACACCAGCAGCGAGAAGCATGGGACTCTGGGCCTGACCTTTGCATTGCACCCATCACTTCCCCAAGCTCTGGATTTACAGACTAACTGTGAGCTCTGGACATTCCGGTCAACTGTTACCATCCAGCCTGAAGTGAAACTCTGCAAACCTGTGTCCAAACTTGCTATTTGTGCCCCACGTAACACAGCAGGTGGGGAAGCGGTAGAGTGGTATTGTCGCTATTTCGTTAATCCAGAAATTTAGCTAATGTTCAGGAGAATCGGGTTTGAATCCCGCCACAGCAGATGTTAGAATTTGAATTCATTAAAAAAAAACTAGTGTTAAGAATCTACTGATGACCATTGAAGTCATTGCTGATTCTCAGAAAAATCCATCTGGTTTACTAACATCCTTTTAGGGAAGAAAATGTGCCGTCCTTATATGGTTTGGCCTACTTGTGATCCCAGAGCCACAGCAATGTAGTTGACTCTTAATTGCTCTCTGAAATGGCTGAGCAAGCCACTCGGTTCAAGGGCAACTTGGGATGGACAATCATTAAAGGTCAGCCAGTGACACTTATGTCTCACAAATGAATTGAAAAATGCAGGTAGAATTCATTCAACATGATTCCTGCACTGGCGCTTCGGTGTCACAAAACATGGTTATGAGAGATTTTCCCTCCAGTTCTAATTGGTACCATCAATGAGTCAAATCCCCCTGCACATGTTACATCTGGAAACAAATAGCATCAATATTATGGGATGTGAGGATTAAAATCCAGTCAGACAACTTATGGAATAGTTGAGATCAGAAGAAAGAAAAATTAAGTTTCATGGTCATCAGTAGATTCTTAATTCTAGATTTTTTTTTTAAATGAATTCAAATTCTACTATCTGCCATGGCAGGATTCAAACCCATGTCTCCTGAACATTAGCTGAGCTTCTAGATTAATGATCTAGTGACAATATCACTCCATTGTCTCCCCACCTGCTGTGTTATGCCCATTAGCAAAGAAGACTTATCCGTCCAGCAGTGAATATTTTTTTATTCTGTCACAAGTCATGGTGGTCACTAGCTGCCAAGCATTTATTGCCCGTCACTCACTTCAAGTGAGTGGCTTGCTAGGCCATTGAGAATCAACCATATTGTTATGGGTCTGAAGTCTCATATAGGCCAGACCAGGTAAGATTTCCTTCCCTAAAGGACATTAGTGAACCAGATGTGTTTTCCCAACAATTGACAATGGTTTCATGGTCATCAGTTGATTGTTAATTCCAGATATTTTTATTAAACTAAATTCCATTATCTGCCATGGCAGGATTTGAACCCAGGTCTCTGGAACTTTTAGCTGCATTTCTGGATTGATTGTCTTGCAATAATACCACTAGGCCATCACCTCTCCTACAAATATCAAAGCCTTGAAACAAGATGGTATCCCATACATGTCCCCAAGTCCTAACCACCCCAGTAGTTGCACAGTAACAAGTGAAATTGGCCTGGCTTAAAAAAAAGCATTCTCAGTCTCAGTTCCAATTTTGTTTAAGCCAGTTTGTCAGATCCTAAGCTGCTCAGCAGGGATGATAAGAATTCCATTTAAAGCCAACCTTTTTGCTTGCAGGGCCACAGTTCCACTTCTCCTCTCTCTTGGGGCCAAAGAGGAAATTTCAGAAAGATGAGGTTTGGCACAACTTTAAACTGAATTTAAAAAAAAAACAGTTGCGGTGAGAAGAAATGAAACAACCACTGTGCAAAAATAAAGTAATTGTACCAAATCTCCATTTGAGCCCAAGCCTGAAGGGATTCTCAAAAGAATGCACACCTCATGTTGTGAGTAAGTTGCCCAAATCCTTCAATTGGCATTTGAGTTTTCCTAATTGGTCTCAGCTGAGATTTGCTCCCCCTATGCTGAAGCAGAAAATATATAGGGTGTCCTTCAATCAGCAAATTCATCTCACAAACCCTCAGACCCAGCCTCTTTGCAATTATTTTCCAAGCATATTTTGCAACTGCTTTATTACATTGACTGTCAAAATGAAGGTGTTTAGAGTTTATTATGAGAGCAGCTTGCAATCCTCACATTCAGGTATCTCCTACCATCCAGGAAGATCATCATATGCAAGTTTTTACTGCTTCCCCCTTTCACAGCATGATGGGTTGTTGTATAAAGTTGAATCTCACGGTATCCAGGATGAGGTTGTTAAATGGATACAGGATTGGCTTGATGACAGAAGCTAGAGGGTAGTTGTAGAGGATTGTTTTTCACATTGGAGACCTGTTATCAGCAGTGTGTTTCAGGGATCAGTGCTGGTCCACTGTTGTTTGAGATTTATATTAATGATTTGGATGAGAATATAGGAAGCATGGTTAGTAAGTTTGTAGATGACACCCAAGATTGGTTGTGTAGGGGACAGTGAAGAATGTTATCTTGGACTGCAACAGGATCTTGATTGGGCTAGTGGGCTGACGAATGGCAGATGGAGTTTAATTTAGGTAAGTGCAATTTTGGAAGATTAAACCAAGGCAGGGCTTACTCAGTTAATGGTAGGGCATTGAAAAGAGTTACAGAACAAAGGGATCTCGGAAAACAGGTTCGTAGCTTCTTGAAAGTGGAGTCACAATTGGACAGAGTGGTGAAGAAGACTTTCAGCATGCTTGGTTTCATTGGTCAAAACATTGAATATAGAATTTGGGATATCTTGTTGAAGTTGTACAAGACATTGGTAAGATCACAATTGGAATGCTATGTAGTTCTAGTCACCCTATCATAGAAAGGATATTATTAAGCTACAAAGAATGCAGAAGAGATTTACTAGGATGCTACCAGGACTTGATTGTTTGAGTTATAAGAGAGGCTGGGTAGACTGGGGCTTTTTATAAGGCTCATGGATGATCTAATAGAAGTTTAAAAGATAATGAAGGGCATAGATCAGCTCGATAGTCAACATCCTTTCTTAAAGGCAGGAGAGTCTAAAACTAGAGAGCACAGGGTTAAGGTGAGAGGGGAGAGATGCAAAAGTGCCCAGAGAGACGATGTTTTCACAGAGGATGTGAGCGTGTGGAACAAGCTGCCAGAGGTCGTAGCAGAGGCAGGTACAATTTTATCTTTTAAAAAACGTTTAGCCAATTACATGGATATAATGGGTATAGAGGGACATGGGCCAAATGTGGACAATTGGGACTAGCTTAATTGTTTTTTAAAAAAAGGGCAACATGGCAAGTTGGGCCAGCAGGCCTGTCTTCATGCTGTAAACCTTATGACACAATGACTATAACTTGGAACCCAGTGTTATTCTAGTCAATATCACTGTCCTACCCCTTGAATGGCTTTCTGCCTATGTCCCCATAATCCATGCCAACTTTATGCATCCTCATTTTGAGGCCCTATATACAGTGACCTACTGGGACCAGCCGCTGCCCCAACATTAACCTATTAAATGCATGCATCCCTGCTTGTCTTACTTGTCAGTTCCATATTTAAAGGCTGCAGATGCTTCCCCACCTCTGACTGTGTCATCTGCCACCCAGTACCAAGCCAGTAATCCCCAGGACCCAAATTTCTGAGGGTCCGACAATGCCCAGCACACCTTGCTGTACACAACCAATCCAGCACAGACAGACCCACCCTTCCTTAATCTTGGATCAAAACATACATGCCAGGCATAGCTTTGTAGAATGGTGCAAACTACAGAGGACTGCTTTTACTTTGCAGCCCCAACTACTAATTATAGTTCACTGCCCTCAGACTGTCATTAATTTCTGATCTTGACTATATGATGCCCACTGTCCTGGACTGCCTTCAATTTGTGGCACTCATTACAGAACATGCACTTCCCAGGACAACCTTGTGTTTCTGATACAAACTACATGATGTGCACTGGCCTGACAATTATCTTCCTCCTTCCTTTAACCCCTTGCAGTCATGTGGCTTTGTCCATCCCTTCCCTTGCCTGTGTCCAGTTATTCCCACCCAGTCAAGTGTTTGTCTTCCAACCCCTTCCCTTCCTTCTGGTCTTGCCTTAGTAGGCTTAGCACACATTCAGAGCCACTGCAAGGGTAGTGCAGTGTAAGGTAAGCAAACACTGCATGTACAAATCTCAATTTGCAGCCAGTCACTGGCTGCACGTAACTTGTATCTGACCATGAATCAAGCCACTATAATCAACTGGAGAGGAAATAATATTCAGAGTGCAAAAGTGATTCTGGCGAGCTCGTTTTTTAATGACCAGAGATGAGATTCTCAACATGGGCTATGGGAAACTCAATCCTCCATGGAAGTCAGGAGGGAAGAAATCCAACCTATTTTCTCTTCAGTGGAAAACTGATTAGAGCCATCACTTAAAATTTAGTGCCTCTTTGTGCCATGATTTTTGCCACTTACAGGAGTGGGAAATCCTGCCCGATATAAATGTTAGAGTTTGACTTTGAACCGAAACTTCGAAAGCGGGTCACAATTGTAAACGCTTACTGGAGTTAAAGAGGAATGTATTCAGTTTCATGGAGACCTATTCAAGTTTATGATGAACATAACAATGAATAATGAGCTTCTTGCTCAGGTTCTTTATTTATTTATGAATCAACAGAACGCATTAATTTTTTTCAAGGAAATTTGTAAACAAGAGCTGCATATGAAAGTTTCTATGGGTTGTAAATACAATATCAGAAGGTTGGAAAATGCATCAAGCCCCATTTTTAAAAGGGTACCATGGAATTATAGCCAATGGAATGATGTCCTTGTCGAATTGACACCTATTATATCAATCCCCTGTAACAAAGCTTAAGCAGAATTAGCAGTGCTAAGGGCAATAATTTCAAGACAACTTGATTTTGGTAAGAAGGTCGTTCATGTCAAATTACATTTTTTTTGAAGATATCACAGAATTTGTGGACAAGAATAATGTGGTAGCTGCAATGTGTCTTGACTGCAGACATTTAATCTCACAATTTAGAAGAGATTTGTAGCTAAAGTACAAGCTATAAGGGGAATTGGATAATGAATTGGATAAATAACAGGAAAAAAGATAGAGATCAATGGTAATAGTTCTAATTGGACAGCTATGAAAATGAATTACCAGTGGGATCACTCCTGTGACCTTTGTTTCTCACAGTAATACTGAATCATCCTGATGGTGTTAAGAGGAGAATGTCTAAATTTGCAGGTGATGCAAATTGTATAATGGTGCAGAGTACAGATAAGAGTATAAATGTTCCTCACATCTTTTCTTTCAGGATTTAGACAGACAATTGGGATTTAATATTTAAAAAGTCTCTTCCTATCCCATCTCCCCTGAAGTGTCAATCTAGAATCAAGACCTGACTTGATCAAAGAGAAGGAGAACTTGCCAAAGGGAAAGTATCACACTATTTAGTTTGAAATTCATTTGGAATCCCACAGGTTGCTGGTCGATTTGCACATGACTAAGGGTCTGTATTTTTCATAGAATCCCTAGAATTATAGAGTCTCATCTTATCCCTCTAATCCCACATACTTCCCATGGTTAAATCATCCAACCTACACATTTTGGGACACTAAGGGGCAATTTGGCATGGCCAATCAACCTAACCTGCACATCTTTGGATTGTGGGAGGAAACTTGAGCACCTGGAAGAAATCCATGTGAACATGAAAAGAACATGCAAACTCCACACCCAAGTCAGTCACCCTGGGCTGGAATTGAACTTGGGTGCTTGAGCTGTGAAACCACTGTGCTACCATGTTCACATCATGCTATTAATTATTTACTGAGTTCTAGATCAATGTTTACACATTGTAGGAACACTCATATTATCTAAACAACTGAAAGTAACTTGCCTGGTAGAGAGACCTTTGCGCATACACAATGTCTAGTGCTTCTTCCCTGGATAGCAATTTAAGTGGAGTGCTACTTGGCTGTAAACCGTACTGAAGCTGATTTTAAAATTTGTCACTAAACAGGCAGTATATTATTAACCATCAGTTAAACAACACCACTTGACATTCAGTGCTATGACAGAAATATTAATTGATTTTAAGAGTGGATGTAAAGATGATTTGTAAGATTAGTGCAACACATTTCATCATCAGCATGCAACAGCAAGACAATCTGTGTTTATATATAGTTTATGCCCTTAACAAAATGTCCCAATGTGATGGAAAGAAACAGGGTGGGAGCAGAGGTAGATGAGGGGTTTATAGTTCATAGAATCCTCACAGTGCAGCAAGAGGCCATTTAGCCATCAAGTCTGCAAACACCTCCCTGTCAGGGTCTCTATCGCACCCTCTCCCCGTAACCTCACACATTCAACCTGGCTAATCCCTCTAACCTACACATCTTTGGACGCTGAGGGAAATTTAACATGGCCAATTCATCTAACTAGCACATCTTTGGGCTGTGAGAGGAAACCAGAACACCCAAAGGAAAACCATGCAGATGCTGGGAGAATGTGCAAACTCCACACGGACAGCAACTTAAGCAGGCAATCGAACCCTGGTCCCTGGCACTATGAGGCAGCAGTGCTAACCACTATGCCGCCCTGTTGTGGATGTGGAAACTTATTGCCCACCCAGTAGAATGGTCAATGAGCAGCTTGACAACTTTAAAACTAGCTGCTCCACAATGATAACATGGCTTTGGGGCCCTGAGTGAGGCTTGAGTTCCTCAGGGTCATGAACTATTTGCCTCGAGATCTACCTGTCAGTTTGGTCAGCAGCTACAGAATGTAGTGATGGACATGGCTGGAATGACAAGGAAACCCTGAAGAGTAGATAATGGATATTTGACTTTTGAGTATGTCAAAAAAGGACTGGGTATCTTCGTGAGGTTTGGGAGTGAGTAGTAGTCATGTTTGAGAGACCAAGAATAGACAGAAAGGGGACATCTTTAGGAGTTGCCCCTAAAGGGGACCCCACAAAAGTGACACTATCCTACCTTTGTTCTGATTTTTCATCTAGTTGAGAAACTGAAGGCCTGACCATTTTCCTTCTCTCTTTTGTTGCCTCCATATATTATGGCAGATGAGGCAGAAAGAAGGCTTTAACAGGAAACTTTAGCCATCAAAATGGCTAAGAGTGGGCAGGCTGGCTGGCACCTTACCTGCCGAATGCAATACAGGAGATAGCAAGATGGTGAGCAAGCCACACATTTTATGTTATATGCCACTCTCCATTCCTATCCCCACCTCCATATATGCTGACAGAGTTGTAAAAGTACTCTCATAAAGCAAAATTGATACAATGATATAGAGAGATATCACAGCAGATGGCCAAACACTTGGTAGAACACATCAGTTTTAAAAAGTGTCTTAAAGGAGAAAAAAGGTGGCTGAGGTGTGGAGGGGTTTAAGAAAGGAAGTTTAGGGTCTCTCAAACTAAAAGACACTTGACTAATTCTGAAATAATTAACATTGAGAATGCTCAATAGACCAGCATTAGAGGAACACAGTTATCTAGGGCAACTCCTAAAGATGTCCCCTTTCTGTCTATTCTTGGTCTCTCAAGCATGACTACTACTCACTCCCAAACCTCACGAAGATACCCAGTTATCTCAGACTTGCAGGTACTGCAGGAGATTGCAACAAAAGCAGAGGATGAAGTCATGGAGGAATTTGACAACAAAGATGAGAATTTTAAAATTGAATTGCTGCTTGACCTAGAACCAATGTGGGTCAGACAGCATGGGGATGATAGGTGCTTGAGACTTTGAGCCTGAATTCATTGTCCCGCCCACTACAGTATCAGGAGCAAGCGAGGGGTGCACGATGGGAAAGTTCACTAATGAGGCCATAAAATCCTGCCCTTGGTGCAAGTTAGGACACACCAGCAGAGATTTTGATGACCTCAAGTTTACAGAGAGGCCAGGAAGAAGTGTGTTGGAATAGTTAACTCTAGAAATAACAACACATGAATGAGAATTTCAGCAATAGAGGAGCTGATAAAACAGGGGGCAGAGTTGGGCAATGTGGTGGAAATAGGCTATGTTAATCCATCTTCAGAAGATATGTGTAATCTTGCTTTTGATTTTACTGGCTTTCTGTCAGTAATTTCTCTATCTGATATTATCAGTAATATCTTTATTTGACAGAAAATATCTTAATGGAGAAAGGTGATAACTTGCTGCATATCTGTTAATTATGCTATGGCATTAAAACTTCACGACATTTAAATCTACTGATTAAAAGTGGGACTGAATCCAATTTTTTGTGTGGCAAGTGAGAAATGCTCTCTATCTTGTCAAGTTTTTCTTTCCAACGAAACTGTCGCCTAATGATTTTTTTGTACACAGATATATGCAGCTGGTATTATCAACCCTAAATAGATTCCCTCTGGCTGCCATCAGTCTTCTGAGATGGTAGTTTGCATCTAAGTCTTTAATTCTGTGTTCAGTGAAACTGAACTGTCCTCTCCAGAATGCAGTGTATAGGAAAATTTATGGAAGTCTGAGCGCCAATTGTTCAATTGTTCCATATTTGATTATGTGAGTCTGTTTAGTTAAGCCTGCATGCAGACTCAGAGAAAAAAAAACTAGAAGCAAGGAGCTATAAGCGCAGAGCAGTTTGTAAAGCACTATGAATAAACACTTGTCCAGCATGCATAAGCTCTGCATAGTTTCTATACATAAAATAAACATGTCAAGGTTCCTCTCTCAACCTCATTGGTTTGGTCCAAAGAAGGTAGAGCATCACATTTCACACTTGCTGAAAAGATGAGAGAAGTGTAAGGCATTGGTCTTCCTTTGGGCAACACTCCAGATTGTCAATCAGTGTTTACTCCCTGAACCTTCATTTATACTGAAGTATCCACAAGATAGTGGAGCTCTTTGCCTATGGCTGGGAGTTCTGTTTGTAAGTACCAGGGTGTGTCCACACACTGTGGATCTACGTGTTGTATGTAAGGAGGACCAATCAACCTCTGAGTTTCTCTGGACATTTAGCCTGGTGCTTCATAAGATCGAGTTTCAATGTATTTGGGATGGCATGGTGGCACAGTGGTTAGCACTGCTGCCTCACAGCACCAGGGATCGGGTTTGATTCCTGGCTTGGGTCACTGCGGAGTTTGCACATTCTCTCTGTGTCGACAGCATTCCATCTGGGTGGTCTGGTTTCCTCTCATACCCAAAGATGTGTGAGTTAAGTGGATGGGCCTTGCTAAATTGCCCTTTGGTGTAAAAGAACAAAACAGCATGGGAAACAGGCCCATCGGCCCAACGATCCTGCGCCGCCACCTCGATATTCCCACTTCTATCCATGATCCCTGTCTATGTTTATAGAAATCTGCATTGGAAGATGCAGGGGGACCAGCTAGGGTAAATGCATGAGACTATGGGTGGGATTGTCGATGCAGACTCGGTGGGCCGAATGGCCTTATTCTGCATTGTCGGACTGTATGATTCTATGTATCATCACAAGGATGCACAGCAGAGGACTTGCTGATCAAGAGGCTGGGAAAGACTGAGTACTGAAAGGAAGATACTTGTGTGTTTGTCTCTCCCTTTCACATTGTGGATAGCTGAGAAATAAGCTGAAAGAGACAGGCAAACTAGCAACAAAAAGCAGGAAACACACTTACTCTATTCACTTGGACATAAGACGTCTTTCATTGAAATGTTAGACACAAAATAAATAAAGAAATACATCCTATATAATACATTACAAATGAAAGTTTTGTGTGTGTACGTGTGGGTGGGGGGTATATTTATCAATATTTAACTTAGGATCTTAGAATTTATACTCCTCCACAATACAAATCTTTAACGTCCTTGTTTAAGATTTCGGAGACTATCATTATTGATTGATGAAGGCCAGCCAACTGACTTATAGTTATTCAAGTCATTCAGCTGATCTTGGAGAAGATAGAAGAGCAAGCTTGTAAACTTAGGAGAATCATCATCTGGATCAGCAAACATTTTTTCTAAGTATTGGTTTTATTGATCTTTTAATGTGAGGTGGGAAAAGTACATATTGAGGATAATCTCTATTTTTTATGACTTGGAGTAGCAAACATTGTGGAGAAAAGGAATAACATCCACCTGTGTGCAGTTTTGAAGAATTATTTTAATCTGGCATTGTTTGCTGCTGTTAGTATTTTTTATCAGAATAACCTTTGCAGTTTCTGCATTTTCTAATCTGATATTCCAAAATGCTTATCTTCCTGTTCAAATCATAATTTCCTTAACCTCATTATCAGCGTTTGCTCTGGTGTTCATACCAAAAGGCGATTCCTGATTTAAAAAAAAAGAACCATTTTCAAACAGGTAAATTTGTTTATTTTTAAACTATTGTTTTCAATCCATTTCCAAACTGGAAACAAAGATTGTAGTATTTTCCACTCAGATCGTGCACTGTTTCCAATTTAGGACTTGAAGCTGGACTTGAAAACACGTAAAATTTTTAAAAATGTGTATTAAGCAGCCCTGGTATCTGTGGTATTTCTGTTCAAAATCTACTTTTCATGTTAGGTTTTGTAATGGTTCTTGATTTTGACTTGGGGCAACACGGTGGCACAGTGGTTAGCACTTCCACCTCACAGCATCAGGGACCCAGGTTCAATTCCTGGCTTGGGTTACTGTCCTTGCAGAGTTTGCTTGTTCTTCCCGTGTCTGTGTGGGTTTCCTCCAGGTGCTCCGGTTTCCTCTACAGTCTGAAATATGTGCTGGTTAGGTGCACTGGCCATGCTAAATATTCCCTCAGTGCACCCAAACAGGCGCTGGGAGATTTTCACAGTAACTTCATTGCAGTGTTAGTGTAACCCTATTTGTGACTAATAAATAAACTTTGAATTTAACTTTGAATTGTATGGGGAAATTTAACGTTGACCACAGGAATCTAATCCATTGGATGCAGAGCTGGCACCAGCGCTGTTTCCCTTCTTCTCATGAAGGCCTATTGCATCAGGCTCTAAGTGAGCATTTGAATATTTAACCTGGCAGTGGCAGATCTCGCCCCTCCCACCTGCGCTCTCCCCCCCACATCCCCCCCCCCCCCTTTCTCCCCCCCACCCACCCTCATATGCTGAGAGTTGTATTCCAATTTGAGGCTGACTGCTCTTTGTTGCTCAGCTTCACTGCTGGAGAGATGCAGGCTCCTAGATGTAATACACCCACCTGAGGCATAGAATCACCGAGGATCCCAGGCCAAGTTTGCTTGTGTGCCCATCGGTCAAGCTGGAGAATCACAGGAAGGGTGCTGGCAGCTCTGCAGGAATCTTACCTGGCAGGTCCTCCACCTGTCACTGGGGCGTGCCAATAGTGGTACGATGTGGTCCATAATGGTCTTCAATTATCCTTGTAAGGGCCTCTATTGCCGATGGATTATGAAGGGCTTCTGTGAGTCTTACCACTTTGAACTTAATCAGGGCCGATGGAAGAAAGATGATGAGGTCCTCACCTCGCATCCTCTAGCCTGATGAAGTGCTCCCCCATCATCAAACTTGCCAAGGAGGAGGGCAGAAATCTCCATCTATAACATTATTACAGAAACTGTTGAAAAAGTAATATGATTAGTTTTTGGCTGCCAGCTTATCTTCGTTCACTTTCCACAACACTGATTATAATGAGAAATATGTAAACTTAGTTACATGTTGTTGAAGTCCTAAATTTCAACTCATTTTAATTTCTCCCTCAGTGTGGAGTTTATCTGCTATACAGTTAAATATATTTTCATTGGCATGTTTAGGCTGGATTTCCCTACTGCTGAGGGTAATTGGTGTCAAACTTGCAACTGCTGAGATTTTAATTTTCCTTTTGTGACAGTTAATAAAACATGTAAGTACTCAACAGTCCCCAAACAGCCAAATATAAATGTTCATTCTCCTTTCTCAATAAAGAAGGATAATTGCAATTCTTTTCAAAGTTAATTGAGGCAGTGGCTTCTAAAAAAAATATTATTTTTAAATTGGGTACAGAGCGGAAGTTAAACTTGTTGACGTAAATGTTAATGTTGCACAGAGACGTTCAAAACAGCATTGTCTTTACATGGTACAATGATCAATGAATTACTTGCTTTCTTCTTTTGATATATCAATGATAGAATCCCTATAGTGCAAGAGGAAGCAATTCAGCCCATCGATCCTGTACCAACAACAATCCCACCCTATCCCTGTAACCTTATGTGTTTAGCCTACTAGTCCCCTTGACACTAATGGGCAATTTAGCACGGCTAATCCATCTAAGCTATTCATCTTTGGATTGTAGGAGGAAACCGGAGTAGTTGAAGAAAATTCAAGCAGGCACAAGGAGAATGTAGAAACTTCACACAGACAGTCAGACAGCAGGAATTGAAACCATGTCCCTGGCGCTGTGAGGCAGCTAGTGCTAACCACTGTGCCACCATGTCACCCAAATCTTGTTGGTGATTTCCATATTTTTTCTGCTGAAGAAGAAAGCAAATAAATTCCTGGAAATATGCTGGGCTCATTCTTTGTTATCATCAGCAATAAATCATTCCTTGATTTAATTACCATATTCTCTACTTACGGCTTTGATTTAATTTGGTTATGAACTCTCAGAAATAGAATGCATCACCTTAACAATAAAAACTTCAATCATCTTGTATAAATGTGAAGGTTTTGTTGGGTTCTTAGCTGAGCCTCCAAATAAACTACAGGTCGAAATCAAGTTTGAGATGGAGAACGAAAGAAACAATCGCTATTGTACAAAATACTGTCCTTCATTTGCATCTGTTGTCACTGTACTACCATCATTAGCTATTGCCATGGTTATTAGTTTCAAATTTTGTAATTCAAGGAGGATTCAGTGGCAGCCTCACATGGCTGTTGAAAATGGTGAATTTTGTAGATATCTGATTGTCTCTTTTTAAACTAGCTAACTCTGAGCCATGGGACTAGCTTTATAATGTTGTGTAGTGTTGTACAAGTTTTTTTTTCATTGCTTATGTGGCTGAATTTTCTGCTGGGTATAAAGCTTAATGAATTTATGTCAGCTTCCACAAATTGGGAACAGATGTTTTAAATCTTAAAATCCAATCTTAAAATTAGTGATGGGAACTTAAGGTTTGTCTTTTCAGAAGCTTTTTTTAAAAAAAAAATCAGGCCTTGTTAATTTTCTTTTTGAGAAACTTAAAATTACACAAGGG
The DNA here is from genome assembly GCA_024679065.1 of Sphyrna mokarran. Taxonomy (NCBI): domain Eukaryota; kingdom Metazoa; phylum Chordata; class Chondrichthyes; order Carcharhiniformes; family Carcharhinidae; genus Sphyrna; species Sphyrna mokarran. Next base: position 69,768,402 of record JAGIQG010000011.1, on the reverse strand, counting down.
AATATAAATTAAAAGTGAATCCTAAACACCTGTTCTGCTCTGGCAGCAGTTGCCCATGTAGATGTTAAGATTTCATCGTGTCAAAATGACAGCTACTTACATCATTCAGTGCCAGTGCAACAATGTTGTGTACATGTACCAGAGATTCAATGATAAGTGTCATAATGTCAATACTTTATCGATAGTACAATCCAGCATTCAGATATCTGACCACTTGCAAAAGTCAATTACACTTTTACCTCTCCAAATAACTTCAATAACTTGCAATATTTTGTTGTCTTCAGTGCAAGAGGGTTTGAATAACATCCAAGGAATATCTGTAAATCAAAAGTGGACGGGAGGGGCAACTTAAAACAATTGCAATCACCAGGGAAGGAGCACTGAGAAAATTATTAGAAGTAAAAGCTGACAAGGTCCTGATTAGTATGGACATATATACAAACATGTAACTTACTCAAATTAAATGCTGCTCTGTAATTTGAGTTTTTAGCATGAAGTTTGATAGAATATTTATACATATCAAAACAATTATTTCTTAAATTGATTAAAAGTGCTTTTGTGACTGAAATTGGGAGAATGATTTTTGCTGACATTTTCTGGGATGTGGATTAAAAAAAAACACCTTTACAAATCAGACACAACCAGAAAATCTCTCTCCATCATTTGGAAATAACGATTTGTCAGACCTTGAAAGATCTAATCACACGGTAACAATTGTCCAGATAACATCAATATTGGACAATGGTCTGAATGTATATGCCTGCACATTTGGTGAGAATGATGATGTTACAAACAGTGCATTTTATGTTATATTAATTGCAGCTGAAGGGATATAAAGTAACTGGAATTTTGACTTTTCTAAATTAACTCAATCTTGATTTTTTACTATAAATCATTAGTTAAAAAATCTTTTCTGTTCACACTCAAATTTCATCTTAACCCATGACTTTGTTTTCAGGTCATGTTTTCTAACATATTTGTAGCTGTTTACTTTTAAGTCTCCTACAATATTATGAGATGTATTCTTTAATGTTTAAAATTTTAGAATGTGTAAAACATGTTTCATAAATCTTGTACAAGGATTGCAAAAAATGAAAAAAGATTCAATTAATTCCAATTTTAAATTCATGCTGATTGTATATGACCACAGTTATGGTAACTGTCTTTAACAGGATATAAATCACAGATACAAACCATTTTACTTAACCAACTCATGCTGATGTTTATCCTCCATTTGAGCTTCTTCCCATTTTTTTTCTAAATCTCCCATTGCAACCACTTTCCCCTCGTACACTAGCCTAACTTTGCTTCAAATGCAGCTATACTAGTCAATTCAACCACTCACTGAGGTAAGTACCACATTTTTACTATTGTTCTGGTCACAACATTTCTTCTCAATTCTGTTAAAATCTCCATTGATGCTGATGGCTTCTTAAAAGAAATGATTGTCCCAAAGGAACAATGAAAAGAACCAAAAGACAACATTTCACTTTTTAAGATTTTACACTAACAATAATGAATATCAATCACATCACACTGAACAGACACATCATAAATTAAAGTAAACAAAAGATACATTGACATCAATTAATTAAACTGAAATATGTCTTATGAAACATTGGTCTTAACTTTCTTGTCATTCCTGCCAGCGGGATCTTCCAGTTCTAGAAAAACACACCTCCGCTGCTGGCTTCCCAATGGCGAGGGATACAGTCAGTGGAAACCCCACTGACAACAGTGGGATAAGAAGATCCTGCTACCGACCAATGGCAGAAATAACAACACATTGAACAATATATTGGACTGGAACTATAAGCACAATGCAGTTGATGTGTGACTTGTTGGTCTAAATAGCTGCCACCCTTCATGTTGTCAAGCTCATCCTTTTATTTTGCTGTTACTGTCTTCTCCTTTTGTTTCTAAATACATATACAATACTGCAGTCCCTCTAATCTAATTGTGCCTTTTTTATTTCAATTTATTTTTAAAATTTATTTCAACTCGGATTTTGATTTTAGTATACATAATATGTACGTTTTGTGTGTCCTCCATGCTTGAAGGTTTTACACTTGCGCTGTCATTTGGTTAACCAAAGTACTTTATTCATTAAAATTTCCCAACTGAACAGAAAAGGAGCCTAATTTTGAATAAGTAGCATCTTTAAAATGTGTATAAGAAAGATGACCAATTACATTCTGCTGGCTCCTTCTGACATGGGGCTTGCATTCACAAGGAACTTTTGATCTTTAAATTTCCTTCTGAAACAGCCTCTTATTGAGTTAAAGCTATGCCTATTTCTGCTAAATGGACTGAATAGGTTGAATACGTTTACAATTTTGCAGCAGGATATAATACTCTCTGGATGTGAGAGAGAGACACTCAAAGATCTTGGACAATTGTCATGGTTAGACCTCCACTCCCATTTAAATGGGATAAGCATGATTATTTTTGATGTCGTTCAGGAGAAAAGAAAAATCTCATGACTTTGCCCCAGGATTGTTTGGCCTGACTATCCAGCCTAATGAAATTCAGACAAATAATGTCACATTTGAGTGAGATTACAACATTTAAGCATAGCAGATAAGTATTCCAATTCAACATGTAATCATTAATTGTGATTGGGGGAGGCATGTACAGTCATCAGCTTTTGGAAAAACTAGAGTTTTGTGATAAACTGAGAATTCTTAGATTTTTAAACAAACTATTAAGTACAGATTGCTTTGTATAATTTCCAGACTTTTCATGCATTTACTTGCTTGAGATGCATGAAAGCAACAATATTCTAAGTATGCAATGATTGAGTTGATTTATTTTTGTCACATGTATTTGTATACAGTGAAAAGTTTTGCTTTCTGTGTGCAATTTTATTATTACTAATTATTTATTATTGAAGATTGACTTTATTATATACATTCTATTGAATAAACGCATTCTTGTGAAAATTGATATCATAACTGGCATCCAGTAAAATTGACTGACAAATTCTTCCTGAAAGAGATATGGTCCTCTGCGATCGTAGCTTTTTGAAATTTATAATAATGTTAGAAGACAGTCATTTATTATATTCTTGAGAAATGGGGCCTGAAATCAGTCAATTTTTGTTATCAACAGCCCATATTTCTGAAGAAACATTCAGCGATTATGAAAATTTACGTTCTTACCTTCTGACGCCCATTTAGTATTCATCTAACAACTGTGTCAAACCTATCTTCTAAAATCCAAAAGTCCTTTATTTAAACGGGACAAGGTGAAACCTCCCACAGCTTTTAAAAATCTCTACCTATAAGATTATACACACCATTAGCAATCATTGAGGAGTTGCTAAACTGTAATATCCATTATCATATTAATATTACATTTAAAAAGAATTAATATTTAACATTTTATTTTAAAACTTATATTGCAATATGCAGCACAGCTATAAAGCAGCAGGATTATCAGCTTTGTGACCTTGGTGTTTACTCATATTTTAACCTTTTTAAAATATGTATCAAGTACAAAGTCATAAGTCCATGGTGAAGGATGTTCTGGCTGGAATCTAACCAGCTAAGCAATAATTACTTTGTGTTTTGTTCTCTTGTTCTAACAAATAGAATCTCAAATCATTTCCCATTTGACTTATTATTATCACATGTATTAACATAGTGACTTATTATTGTCACATGTATTAACATACAGTAACATACTTGTGTGCAATACTAACAAAGCATTCTGTTCATAGAAATGGAAATGAGAGAGTGCAGAACAGTGTTACAGTCAGAGCTAGGGTGTAGAGAAAGATCAACTTATTACAAAGTAAGTTCATTCAAACGTCTGACAGCAGCAGGGAAAAAGCTGTTCTTAAGTCAGTTGGTACATGACCTCAAGCTTTTGTACCTTTTTCCCAACAAAAGAAGGTGAAAGAGAGAATGTCCTAGGTGCATGGAGTCCTTAAGTATGCTGGCTGCTTTTCCTAGTCTGCGGGAAGTGTAGACAGAGTCAATGGATGGGAGGCTTGTTTGCATGATGAATTAGACTACATTTTGTAGTTCCTTGCAGTCTTGGACAGAGCAGGAGCCGTACCAAGCTGTGATATAATCAGAAAGAATGCTTTCTTTGCACCTGTAAAAGTTGGTGAGAGTCATTGTTGATATGCCAAATTTCTTTACTCTTCTGAGAAAGTTGAGGTTTCGGTGAGCTTTCTTAACTATCGTCTCAGCATGGGGGTACCAGGACAGTTTGTTGATGATCTGGATACATAAAAACATAAAGCTCTCGACCCTTTCTACTTTATACCTATTGGTGTATACAGGGGCTTCCTGAAATTGTTGACAATCTTTTTCATTTTGTTGATATTGAGGGAGAGATTATTATTGCTGCACCAGTTTACCAGATTCTCTATCTTATTCCTGTACTCTGTTTCATCACTGTTTGAGATCTGACCCACTACAATGGTGTTGTCAGCAAACTTGAAAATCAAATTAGAGAGGAATTTGGCCACATAGTCATAGGTGTATAAAGAATAAAACAGGGGGCTGAGAATGCAGCCCTGTGGGGCACCGGTGTTGAGGATGGTCTTGGAGGAAATGTTGTTTATCCTTACTGATTGCGGTCTGTAAATTAGGAAGTTCAGGCAGAGGGAGATGCCGAAGTCCAGGCCATGAAGTTTGAAGATGAGTTTTGTGGGAATGGTATTGAAGGCTGATAAATAGGAGTCCTTGTTATCTAGATGTTCCAGGGTGCAGGGCCAGTGAGACAGCATCTGCTGTGGACCTGTTGCAGTGGTAGGCAAACTGTAGTGGGTCCAAGGAGCCTCTGTTGCCCCCTATGTTCTGGTGTTGTTGGTGCAATCAGCCGTCAGCTACTCATTCCTTGGGTTTGGCTTTATTTTAAAAAAAAGGGTGAAAATAGGTGCTAAATAGCTGTGGTGATAATAATGAATGCCTTTTTAAAAATTCTGGTTTTAGTATTCAGTTTTGGTTCTAATTGCTGATTATCTGAACTTGTTTGGAGGTGCACTATAGCAGACCTACAGCAGTTTAGCATACATTTGCTGATGAGGAGTTGTTATAGCCATGGCAGATGTTATTTGCTGGTTCAAATCCCAAAGGGAATGTTATCTTACTGGTCATAACCTTTTTTTTCTATTCTGAAAACAAGGAGAAACCTATTGATCCAGAAGCATAGAATTCTGGCAACACTTTTGGGATTTCAAAGATTAAAAGATTTCTTAACAATTAGAAAAGAAAACTTAAGTACACAAGGTTAATGTTCCAGAGTTAAAACACTTACAAATCCTTTACAAGAGAACCTATTTAGTAAGAACACATAAATAAATACCTTCTTGGCAACACATCCTTCCAGATGTTTTAAAAAAAACTCCATTAATATTGTCCAAGGCAAAACTGCTGTCACTTCAAGGGAGGTATATCATACTATTTCTCACTCTCGTTCACTCTTGTGGAAATCCAAGAAAATTCAGAAACAGAACTTTTTTAAATCAAAAGATTTTTCTGGTTTCTGGATGGTTGCTTCAGATTTCGCACCTGCTATTAGCACAAAGCTGATCCTGGGATATCTTCCCCACACAGCTCACAACTCATCCCAAAATCTTTCTTTATATATCCTTTTTCCTTTTCATCATCAGGTCCTCAGTACCTGTTTGTACTCAACTTTTCCAAAACGCAAAAATCTTTTCTTATTGTCTCTCCTTCCCATCTTAAGTAAAATTGAGTAATCTTCCCTTACTTACTTTGAGAACTTTAAGTTGTAGCAGTCCCTGACCTGCTTTTGAAATTTCACAGCTGAAAAGATCCCTATTTAACCCCTACTTTAAATTTTAAAACACACTCTGTTTACCTATAAATCCATTTCACCACAGCTTCTCTTTACAAATGCATGCATTTTGCACTTTTTACCAGTTTCGTGTCTCAGTTCTCCAAGGCAAGTTGTCTCTATTAACTTTTCCCAAGATTCGTTAACTCATTTACACAAACACTCACACACACCCTTCTTTATTATTCCCCAAAATACATTTTTTAAAATAACATCCATCTTCACAATGTGAAGAAATATAATTTGCATTCATGAGGCCACCTGTACTGAAACTGTGTCATGGGTTTACTGCTATATAGCTGCAAGTTTCCATGTGCCTCTCAGATCATTTGAGAAGGCAAAACAAGGATTTTTCAGATGTGGAACTTGAGGTCTTGGTATAAAGGATCTGGATGAAGGATTATCAGTTTATCTTCTTTCCCCATACCCCCACCCTCTCTCCTGCAGTAGATTAGCACTGTTCTGCCTGACATCATATCCTTCCCTGATCTCTCCTGCAGACCAAGTAGTCCTCTAGCAAAATGCTTATGGCCAAGAACACTCTTCTCGCGGCTCCTAGATGGGGTGCAATAAGGTAGAGTGACAAAACAGTCACATTTTTTAGGTGATCCCTTTAGAGAGCATTCGAAATGAAGAATAGTATTGTCAAAGACTTAATAAACTGTTCCAGAAAATCTCCTGATGTGTTTCAGAGGTTTTCTTCAAATCTCTAGCAAAAATCTCTGGCCTTGTGGTATTATCACTAGAATATTAATCCAGAAACTCAGCTAATATTCTGAGGATCTGGGTTCAAACCTAGCCATGGCTGGTGGTGGAACTTGAATTCAATAAAGAATATCTGGAATTAAGAATCTACTGATAACCATGAAACCATTTTCAATTATTGGAAAAACCCATCTGTTTCACTAACGTCCTCTAGGGAAGGAAATCTGCTACCCTTACCTGGTCTGGCCTACTTGTGACTCTAGAACCACAGCAATGTGGTTAACTCTCAACTGCCCTCCAAGGGCAACAAGGGATGGGTAATAAATGCTGGCCAGCCAGCAATACCGATCTCCCATGAAAGAATAAGAAAATAAGTGATCGTTGAAAGGGAATATACATTTAAGATGTCCTTGAAATTCTCAGCAGCATTTTGCTTATTTCTAATCACTCATTTGTTGTTCAGAGGGGTTGTTAGGCCAAGCACCCATCCACCACAATGCTGTACAGGCCTGCTATTGAAAAGACAACAAGGAATTTAAATGCCAATCAGCCTCTTAATAATTCTTTGCCTGGTTCCTAACAGGTGCTTAAACTGCATGACCAAGATGCCTTCTTGTGCTCAACCTCGGCTAAATCAGTGTTTAAGCTTAAGTTCCTATATTGGCCAATTTGAAAGCTCTTTGGCATCTGAAGGCACCATCAATAATCACTCCTTTTTTTCCTGTTTGAGGCAGAACTGTGAATGTTAATAGGTTGTTCAACTGAGCAACAGCCAAAATTGCCAATTAAATACAGACCATGAATTGAATTGTAGCTTTCCTAATCAATATAGTTCAATGTCACATAAAACTTTATTTATTCTCTGAAGTATTGGAATATTTCCATTGTTCTACTGTTTCCACATAAATACATTTCCAATCATAAGTTACAATTTTTGCTACTTTTGAAATGCTAACTCGAAGCTTGAAAGACACAGTGAACTACTTTGTATGTTAGTATATGTACTCTATACTAGTTCTTCCTAGCAGCAACAATTTTTCAAGATTAATTCTTTCACAGGATATGGGTGTCATTGGCCATGCCAGGATTTATTGCTCAGCCCTAATTGTCCTTCAGGAGGTGGTGATGAACCGTCTTCTTGAACCGTTGCAGTCTGTGTGGTATAGGAGCACCCACGTAGGAAATAAAATGAACAAATTGAAGATTCATTATCTGCCAGCAATAGCAATGATTAAATGTAAAGTGCTGAGCAAATTCCCGGTATGAAAACTGGGTTAGTAAACCACAAAATTGGTTAGAAATTGATTCTGCCTGATTGCCACCTAACTTGCTTGCTCACTCCATTATGTGATCAGAAACAATTTTTTACTTTTCTGTCCAAAGCAGGCAGGAACTTCATCATATTACTGAAAAGGCAAAAGGAAGGGACTGTTCCATTTTCTGATATTCTGAGCATCAGGGAAGGCAGTGGCATTTCAGTATTGTTGTTGAATTAGTAATCCAGAAACCCAGGGTAATATTTTGGGAACCCGGGTTCCAATTCTATCATGGCAGATGGTGAAATTTGAATTCAATAACAAAAATCTGGAATTAAATGTCCAATAATGACCATAAAACCATTGTCAATTGTTATTAAATCCCATGTGGTTCTCTAATGTCCCTTTAGCGAAGAAAATCTGCTGGTCTGGCCTACATGTGACTCCAGAACCACACCAATGTGGTTAACTCTTAGATATCCATGTTGGCCCAGCCAGCACTGCCCACATCCCATGAGCAAATTTAAAAAAATCAAAGTATTCATGCTATATAAGTGCCCAGCAATGATCATCTCCAACAAGATGTAATCTAACCACCTCCACTTGACATTTGATGACATTGTCATAGCTGTTTCAACATCCTGGGAGTTACTATTGACCAAAAATTGAACTAAATTGACCACATAAATACTGTGGCTATAAGAACAGGACTAAGATTGGGAATTCCATGTTGTTTACCTCATCACCTGACTCCCCTAGCGTCTATAAGGTTCAAGTGAGAACTGTGATAAAATATTCTTCACTTGCCAGGATGAGTACAAGATACAAGAAGCTTACAACACTCAGGACAAGACACCCCACTTGTCTCGTATCCCATCTACCATCTTAAGTATTCACTGCATCCATCACCAGTACACAATGATAACAGTATGCGTGAATTGCAAGATGCATTGCGGAAATTCTCCAAGGCTCTTTCAACTGCATCTTCCAAACCCATGACCTCAACTACCTCGAAAAAGAAGGGTAGTATATGCAGGGGGACATCACCACCTGTAACTTCCCTCTAAGCCATGTATTATCCTTATTTGGAATTATAATCATAATTCCCGCATTCTCGCTTGGTCAAAATCTTGGAATACCCTCCCTAACAGCACTGTGATGCACCTGCATGACATGGACTACAACGATTCAAAAAGGTGCCTGACCATCACCTTTTCAAGGACAATTAGGCATGGGCTATAAATTTTGGCCTAGTCAGTGGCACTTATATCTGGGGGAAGAGCACCTAGTCAAACCTTCAGGTAGGATATTTTAAAGGTAAGTATCTAATAGTGTTTTTTGGATCCCTCCTTTGTATATTTTTTAATATTGCAAACCCCAAGGAGCTTTCAGTGGGTGAAGTTATCCTCAAAAATTTCTAAGGGTGCAATTTTACCAGCTCACCATGCTTGTAAAGGAAGGTGGGAAGCATCCGGGAGGGTGGAAGCAACCATGCCAGATCTGTTAATTTCATGGAGGTTCAGGCAATCTTATGTTAATGAGCTTCATGGCCAGAAAGGGTGTGAAGCTGTTCTCGCTGATAAAATGGGACCGAGAAGATAACATTCCGATTGCATTGGACGCAAATTAGATATTTTGTCTCTGACTCCTTTCTTGGGTCACTGTGCTGATCAGACATTTGTTTTTTGTATTTTCATCCCACCAGATCCTTTAACTGGCATTAGGTTTTCAGTAAAGGGGATCTTGTCTGCTGATATGTTCAGAGAAAAAGCAGAATATACAGGAATAATGCTGGTCAAGGCAGATTGACTGAAAGATGCGCCGTGCTCTCCCTTTGATACCCATACTGTTGGAACGGAAAACCAATGTGAAGCTACCTTTCTTTTTAGACACTGAATTATCCCTTCCCAATGAAATATGACTCAGCAGCCCCTTAGTCGCATTAATCTCGGATGCAAATGGCTCTAATCAAAATATTTCATGTATTATCTGGAGTTCCACAAATGAAGACCAGACAGAAAATTAAAAAAAACTGCAACAGATTTTCCATGCCAGCTTGAATACAACTAAATGCAGCTACAGGCTCTAGTACACTTAAAAGAATGTGGACGTTATCTTATCCGAGACTGGGCAACAGCAAGTTTCATGCACTGCTTTACTAACTGTTGTAAGGATATGTGAAGCTCTCATGAAAAATAGGATCAAAATTCCAGAGTGCCTGAAAATTGGCCTCTTCACATTTTTTTTTTAGTTTGTGAAACAAGACAACACTAAAACATTAATGCAACCAGACTACACAATCTGATAATCTTCTTGCATTGTTTTTCACTAGTAAATTGCAATTTAATACCCTTTCTTATCTCTATTTAATTGATGTGAAAAGTGAAGAATGTCAAATGGCATTGCCAATCCTACCAATGGCTTTTGACTGAATGTACCATATGACTACCCTAAAGCACTTGGACCAAGACTTTCCTGACTGGATTATTGTCTGAACTATAAGTTAATCACAATTGACCAGCTAATTGAACAATTCCCCCTATCCAATAGTGAAAGCAAACAGCAGTCGCGTTGCCGCACTGGGTTGATATCCTAGGACACTACTGTCAATATGAGATTCTAATTGCATCAAGGATGGACAGAATTGTAGAATTGGACTTGGCTCTGGTTGTCCTCATTGATGCAATGTACTAATGCCATGGTACATTACTTTTCCCTGTCTATGAAGAATGCATACATGAGTAAAGTTACTGAAGAATGAACAATATCTGTGAAACTGCATTTGAACAAGAGACAAGATTATCAAGAGAAAAGGCAATAAAAGAGTAAATGTTGGTGGTGGTTTCAGGGAATTGATTAAAAGTGTTTATAATTCAAATTCATAATGCTAATGTTTAGTTTAGACTTTCATCTCATGAACAGAAGAAAATACAATTAACTTACGCATACACCAAATGTATTGCTTACATAGATTATTAACATACCAACTGGCAAGTAATATTCTTATTTACTTCTTGAATCATATTTTACACCATTATTAGATTAAGTTCAATTATAAATATATCTTAGGTAAATATAACGTCATTAAAAAGAATCAAAAGCCTTGATCACTGAACAAAGAATTCACATTTGGCAGGAGGAAAAAATAATTACACAATTACCAACTAAAGCATTACTTCATAAGCATTAAGTAAAAGGACAGTATTTATAGCATTGGATCATATACATAGCTGTCTTCTGCAATCTGTATGGCAAAGGTACTCACACAGTGCTGTTCAGAACTTCCAAGATTTTGATCCAATAAGGATGAAGGAATGGCAATATATTTCTAAGTCAGGATGTTTTATAACATGGAGGGGAACTTACAGGTGTTCCCATGCAACTGCCACAGTTGTCCTTACAAGTCCTGGGGATGATGGTAATTCCTTTCCAACAATCAAACTCCAATCTGTGGAGACTTTCCCTGATAGTCAAATGCTAACTTCATGTCAAAGGTAACTCTCATCTCACCAATGGAATTCAACAATTTTGGTCATGTTTGGACCAAGGCTATATTGAGGTCCAGACCTCAGCATATTCATGATCTTGACTGCAAGTCAATTCTTCAAGAAATACAATTCAGTAACATTTCCTTGAGATGTGGAGAGTGAAGATGTTTTCATGGACACACCAAATCTTTTTGATTTATGCTTGGACCAAAATTGTAGGGAAATGTGGGGCCAAATGGTCTGATGGAGTGCAAACAGAACATTGGTGAGCAGGTAATCCGTGGGAAAATGCCATTATGTGGCACTGTCAATTACACTTTCTGCCAATTTTCTAAAGATTTAATGGAACAATAATTTGGGCAGAATGATGCCCCACATATTGGCTTATTGCACGATAGTGACCATTCAGCTTGTGACTGATGCCATTCATGAACTCAAACCATCATGCTCGGAGCAGACTTCACTCATTGTCTTGAGGTGGACTCCTGTCCGAGTTCACCACCACTCAGGTAGAATTTTACATTAGACACAAGCCCAATCCTTTAGGGCTGCAATCCCTCAGCCTGAGCCACCTAGTGGAAATACCCTTCATGTCCTTTGACATTTGTGACTTGATTGTTTTGAGCAGCTCAATTTATCTGATTTAATTTGATTACTTCAATTTCAAAAGATGAAGTGTTAATCGGTCAGCTCATATTTGAGCTACTTTTTTGTGGATAGGAAATAGAAATTATTCTCTTTTTTTCTTCCAACCAAACGTGAAATCTTTGTTCAGTGATGGAGACTTCTGATTGTTTTTACATGATAATGTTGTAATTACATAAGACTTTTTTAATTTGATTTGATTTATTATTGTCACAGGTATTAGTACATAGTGAAAAATATTGTTTATTGCATGCTACACAGACAAAGCATCCATTGAGGAGGAAATGAAAAAGTGCAGAATGTAGTGTTACAGCCATAGCTATGGTGTAGAGAAAGTGCAAGGTAGATCCATTTAAAAGCCTGATGGCAGCAGGAAAGAAGTTGTTCTTAAGTTGATTGGTAGATGACCTCAGGCTTTTGTATCTTCTCCTGATAGAAGAAAATGGAAGAGAGTATGTCTAGAGCTGGCTGTTTTTCCGAGACAGTGGGAATATAGACAGAGTCGATGAAAGGGAGGCTGGTTTGCATGATGATTCAAGAAGTTACTAAGAATAATTTTTGTCATGTGATATAATAATAATCCTCATTAAACCAGGTTTGAACCCACTTACCACACCCATCCTATACACCTGTGCCTTCACCCACACACTCATGTGCTCATTCTCAGCCTGAGGAGCTTTAGGACATTTAAACGCTTATTGAATGGGAGTTGATAGCCTATATCACTAGATATAGGCTATCACTAGATAATATCACTAGACTGTAAATCCAGAAGCACAGCTAATGTTCTGGGGACCTGAGTTTGAATCCCACCACAGCAGATAGTGGAATTTGAATTCAATTTTTTTTAAAAATCTGGAATTAAGAATCTATTGTTGATGATGAAACCATTGTCAATTGTCAGAAAAACTCATCTGGTTCGTTAACACTTCTTTAAGGAAGGAAATGTGCCACCCTTATCTGATCTGGTTTACATGTGACTCCAGAGCCACAACAATGTGGTTGATTCTCAACTGCCCTTGGGCAACCAGCAAGTGATGCCCATGCCTTACGAATGAATAACAAAAAGTTCTCAGAACATGGCAGCGTATGCTATTTACAAGGGTGACTTCTGTGCGAAACTATTGCTAATAGTTTCCACGGTTTCCTGCACCGATTGAATTCTGCATGATCTTCCAATGCAAGAAGGGCTAGGACAATCGGTGGAATGTGATGGATTGTTTTGTTTGATCACAATCAGAAATAGGGGTCCTGACCCTGACCGGCAGATTCATGCTAATTTTTTTTTGAGTTGGTGAAATAATACAAAAAGTAACTTTAAGAATATTCCCATCAGCACAGATAGTGAAGATGGAATGAGATTGAATGTATTCAAGTACCTGGAATTTAGCCTTGACAGCTTTTCATCATTATGATGTTGAAGTGAAAGATGGTCTCAAAAGAAAGATTTTTTTTCCTACCAAAGGAGAAATATTGGGTCCTATGAAGTACGTAGAAACTTTCAAAGCCCTTATGAAGAATAGAATGTTAGAATCATAAAATCTCTACAATGCAGAAAGAGCCATTCAGCCCATTAAATCTGTACTGCATCCATGATAGACCCTGGCTCTGTCCCTGAAACGACACGTATTTAACCCGCTAATTCCGCTAATCTACACATTTTGAGACACTAATGGACAAGTTAGCCTGGCCAATCAACCTAACCCGCATGTCTTTTGGACTCTGCAAGGAAACCACAGCACTCAGAGGAAACCCATGCAGACACCTAGGGAACATGCAAACTTTTTTTATAATTTGCTATTATTATCACAAGTAGGCCTACATTAAAAGTGCAATGAAGTTTTTGTGAAAATCCCCTAGTCGCCATACTCTAGCACCTGTTCAAATTCCACCAGAGACAAATTTAGCATTGGCAAATGGTAATATCGTGGATTGTGGGAGGAAACTGGAGCCCCTTAGGAAATCCACACAGCCATGGGGAGAACATGCAGACTCCACACAGTTAGTGACTCAAGCAAGGAATCAAACTCAGGTCCCTGACAATGTGAAGCAGTAGTGCTAGCCATTGTCGCAGCATGCTACCCATGTTACTCAAAGGGAGATTACATAATGGCAGCATTCTTTTTTGACCTATGTGAAAATATTTGCATTGCAGACATGTAGGGACAACTGCTGGTTGTGAGGTTTTATATCATTACAAAGCCATTGTAGACAAACAAAAATATATTTATTTTAGTTGATTTTCAACAGGTGGTTATATAGTTCCTTCCATCCTGGTGATATCACCAAGTCATTGCCAAGCATGAGATATGTTTATCAACATTGGACATTTTGAACACTTGATAATATTTCTCACATATCAGCATTCCAAATTCAGCTCTCAGAACTTGACTCAAATCTGAATTTCTTTTGTCCTGTGAAAATGTATCTGCATCTATTTATTTGCTTTCCTGTGTTTATGAAATTCTTGAGTGAAGTTTTATAGAACTGGATTTGATAGCTGTACAGTTTGCATTTCACTTTTAATTTAATCTAACAGCCTGAAGGACATGAAGCTCGAGAAATTTCTTTGTAATCAGCAATATACATTAATCCAGTAGAATGGGTAGTTATACCCAATGCAAAATGTTGAAATTAAACTAACTTCAACTACCATTATTATCTAATCATTACAAAAAGCTTTTATGATCCATTAACTCTGCAGAGATATTCATTTTATATCCTAAATGATTAATGTTTTCTGATTGAGCGATAAGAGTTGAATCCCACTGCATCTATTACACTTCAAGGCAGATCAAACCTGTGGTGGATGATGATCAACATACATTTTAAGGTCATGCATGTGCTGAATTAACAAAGGCTTCTGAGATGTTCAATGCCCAAAGAGCAACACCAGTGACAAGGGTTTCAAATCTAATGCAGACTTACTGGAAAAAGAATTGCAACAATAGCAGATGGAAATAAGTGTCTGTTGTGGATATTTAACGGAGAATAGTGCAATACACAATTGATTTTATGAATAAAGAGAACCTAACAATTCATGATTGATGAAGTCATAAGAGACTTATCTCATTCTTATGTGAAATAAGTACTGAGCTGTGTCTCATTTTGAATGCTGTCTGGAGAACAAATGTCAAGATGATTTTTAAGTCTCCCTTTTCTTTAAAGGAGCTTTAAATATACTTCATTACGTCAAGTCAATTGTCTATCTGGGTACTTGACAAGGATATTAGCTTGATTTCAGGCTAGTTTTTTTTTATTTTCCACTGTATATTACTTCACAATGTACATTTATACTTTATACAATGGGCTTCCTGTCATTATTTGCTGATCGCTGGGTGCGACAAGGTGGTAAAATTGCACCCAACGTTAACATTTTGAGTCTGCTTGGTTCTTCATCAGAACTGAGAAAGAGGGAAGATTTGTTAGATATTCTACTGCAGCTGCAAGAGATTGCAACAAAAGTGCAGCAATCTAAGAACAAGTGATGAATGACCAGGTGGAAGGGAGGGAAAAGGAGTTGAGACAATAATGTATGGAGTATAAGATAAGGATTAAGATAGAGGAGAAAGATCAGAGTCTAAAGTTGTTGAACTCAATGTTGATCCTTGAGGGCTATAATGTGCCAATTCAAATGATAGTCTGAATGCTATCCAGTTTTCAGTATGCAGGCACAGATTGCATCATTATCCAGAGTTGCGAATGGAACTGAACATTATGTAATTCTCAGTAAACATTCTCACTTCTGAACTTGTGATGGAAGGAATCTCACTGATGAAGCAATTGAAGATAGTTGGCCTGAGGAACTCCTGCTGTAATGTTCTGGGACTGAGTACATTGGCCTCCAACAATATACTATTATTCAACATTAATTGAAAATGACCAGGTAATTCGAGAGCGATGCGAAGTCCTCGAGAAAGTGTCAAAAATGTCTGGTTAAAAAAGTTGGAATGATTTAAGGCTTTGTGAATCCTTTGATGAGAATATATTTAAGATATAAATCTGAGATTCAGTTGATAAATTGTGCATAACTGGTGAATCTTGGGGAAATGATTGTTGTTCCATCCACAATTTTCAGTCCATTACTGATAGAACATTGCAGATTGTTTACATATGACTTTTGTGATGTGTTTCTTGTTAATATTTCTCCTTGCTGAGCATACTGTGTTGTGGTAAACTCACTTAGACTATTATGACTAGTTTTTTGAGCATGTTAACATTTATAATGTTAACATGAATACAGTGCCAGGGACCTGGATTCAAATCCCGGCTTGGGTCACTGTCTGCCTGGAGTCTGCATGTTGTCCCTGTGTCTGCGTGAATTTCCTCCTGGTGCTCCGGTTTTCTCTCACAGTTCAAAGATGTGTGGGTTAGGTGGATTAGCTATGCTAAATTCATCCTGTGTCAGGGGGATTAGCAGGGTAAACTTGTGGGGTTCTGGGTATAGGGCCTAGGTGGGATCGTTGTTGGTGCAGGCTCAATGGGTCGAATCACCTCCTTCTGCATTGTAGGAAAACAAGAATTCCACACAGGTAGATACATGGATCAAATCATCATTAACTTTAGGTCTTATTTAATCTTGTACCGTACTATTTGATTGGAAACTATCCTCTCAAACTCAATTTCCCTAACCTCTCCCTCCATGATTTCATATTCTTTCTCTTCAAGTATTTAACCAATTCCATTTTAAATTATTTAACATGCACCTAATAATCTGCTTTGGGACTGTTTTTCCTCAAAATTTCCTCTATAGTAATCCCAAATCTTGGTCCCCTTTTTACCATACGAATTGTCACTCTTACAATAAAACAGATGAACATCTGATTATTCAAGATGACAAGTGTTATGAATAAATGACAGCCTGGCTGCTATGTTAACTGTCATTAATAATGCTGAAAACTTTAACGATTTGTTGATTTTATATTATTGTTTTCACATGTATGGAGAGAGACAGAAGTCAAGTAATAGAAAGGTAATCACTTAGAGTTGAATAATAAATATTACTTGGACTAGTTTAACTTTTATTGTTTTTTTTAATTGCCAGTGGGAGTCAAAGAAAAATTCATACAATGACTTCTTATCTGAAGGTCCCACTTGTGGTTTTGCATAACCAAGACAATGCATTGTAAATTGTTAATTTAGAAGGCATGAGAAAACTCTTAATATA
Source organism: Sphyrna mokarran (assembly GCA_024679065.1). NCBI lineage: Eukaryota > Metazoa > Chordata > Chondrichthyes > Carcharhiniformes > Carcharhinidae > Sphyrna > Sphyrna mokarran. Next base: position 69,751,327 of record JAGIQG010000011.1, on the reverse strand, counting down.
GAGTCATAGAAATTCTACGTTTCAGGAGGAGGCCATTCGACTCATCAAATCTGCACTAACCACAATCACACCCAGGGCCTTTCTCTGTAACCTCACATATTTACCCTGCTAATCCTCTGACAATCGGGTCAATCTAGCATGGCCAATCAACCTAACTGTGTTTAATTGTTTGGAAGGCATAGGTCAAACGGGGAAAAAAAATAATAATTTGCGACATGACACACAAGGTTTCAAGCAGTACCATGAAAGGTGTTGCACAAGTGAAGAGCAATCTGCAGTCTGGAGGTCACTGACGGCCCATCTGCATTCTGAGTGCGACTCATGAGACATTTTGCCACATTCGGCTTATTTCCATCTGCATCATTTTTATTCTACCCGTATGACTGAAGAGATTATGAATTAAAATAAGGGCAAGTGAAATGAGGAGCATGCTGATTGCATAGAGTATTGACTGTGAGAGCTGTGCATTCCCTCTGCCTCCAAACTGTAAACGTTTATTTTTTTACCATTTGAAGTGGATAACAATTGAACTGTCAGTGATTATACATTTTCCAAAACTTGTTATGAAAATTTTTGCATGTATTAAATATATTTAACCTTATTCATATGGTTGTGGTTAGTGAACAAACCTGATTCAATCTAGCCATGGAGTGAGATGAAAGGGGAACTCTCATGTGGCCCACTCACTAGCCTAGGTTGCCTGTCACTGTGCTACACACTGGAATGCACTGTTTTTCAGATGAGGCATTAAACTCAGTTGCCCTCCACCTGCTCAGGTAAAATATCCATTGACTTTTGAATAAGAACAATGGAGTTAGTCTTGCTGTCTTAGTTTTCTCCTTTAATTCTCATATAAAACAGATTTTCTGTTCATTATCACTTTGTGAGATTTTGCCGTATTCAACTTGGATGCTGTGCTTCCAACATAACTGCAGTGACTGTACTTTCAAAATATTTTGCAGATTCCAGCATTCATAGTATTTTGCCCTTATCAAAAGGGTTTTATTGGCTGTAGAGTGCTTTGAAACATTGTGAAAGTTGCTATATAAATACCAAGCCTTCCTTTTCACTCTCAGAACACAGATTGCAAATTTGAGCAGGTGATCAAACAAATATTTCTGTCTAACCCCAAGACAATTTAAGACACAATGGGCAATGACCTGTCTGATGCCAGAGTTCCCGTTGAGGGATGAAGATCCACTATGTCACGCCTCTCCTTCCCCCGCCTCCTACAACTTGAAGCAATTCTTCAATCCCAGCAACATCACTATGAGCAGCGGCCACTGTTGGGACTACAACTAGGCAGGAGCAGAATGATGGAGCAGGTCCTGAAAATCAAGTAACATGGGATTGGACTAAATGTGGCCTCTATTGAAGTGGGGGGGCAGGGATGATTCATTATTGATGATGAGGAAGAGCTTTCTGAAACGATCCTTTGTCCACGGTTGTAAATGGGCTTCCGTGGGCCACAGGATGTCAGTAAGAAGATAAAGCACCAGTGTGAAGGGGATATTTCTGTAGGAGGCCACCTTCATGCTTAATTGGCCTCGAGCTGATAGGATTGTTCCCCCACCTTCCAGCAGCTAGTAAAATGCTATGTCAAAGTATGTCCTACTAAAACCAGTAGAGTGCATATATTAAAATCACCCATTTTGTTATATCTGGGTGAGGAGAAATGATTTGGATCCCCTCAGCTGCTCACAACAAATGTCTTATTTCATTTCCTTTCTCTATAAATGCTTTTTCAAATCTAAATATATTTACATTTTAATCAGAAGCCAATCAAATCATATTTTCTTGAGTCAAAGAAAGAATATATTTATTAGTTGCTGAACCCAAGAAAAAAATAATAAAGATGCTGCAACACACATGCACAGATATCTGAAGTAAGAAAGTTCAAATCAAATAAAAGTTAAAATAATATTCACATAATTCCTTTGCTTGTCTTTGAGGCACAGGTTGTTAAACATTACAACAGTTGAGATTAGTTAGGTCCTCTAAAATCTTGGAGTTAAATTGAAGTTCAGGTATCTGCATCTTTCTGGTGATAACATCAGCTTCAGAGAGAGAAAGTTTATTTACCGTTCTTTTCAGCTGTTTCTCCAAATGATTTTGATTTTTTCTTAGGGGAAGTTGAGGGGAAGTTTTCCCATCCTGTCCACATAGGAATCATAGCAGGGAGCTGACATTTGGGCCACATTTTCCTGTTTTGGAATGAGTGAGACTGGAAAATCCCACCTATGTGTCTGGCAAACCTTATTCTGCATTTTCCGAAAAGAAATTTCATTTTAAAATTGTGTAGTCATTTTGGATCTTCATCTCGAAATCATTTGACACATTTCAAACCAAAAAGAGATGGAGTTATTTTTGTCCTCCACAGGGATTTTGAATGGTTATTCGGTATTTGGGTGGTTTGCAATTCCACTGTCTTGACTGAATTACAGTTAACTGAATTCTAACACTTTGCATTTTTAATGCCTTCATTTCAAGAGTTCCTTTTTTTTTGATGTAAACCTTGACAGCACCCCCCTCCCCTGCTGTGAAATTCCATACCACAGGTCAGGGCCTGTCTGTAGTGCAATCCATATGGGAACTTTTCTGAAAAGTTGTCAACTTAAAATACCAGCCATCAGGTGACTGGTGGTCACCATCTTTATTCAGTGGGGACCCTTCTACTGAGGTGTTCAAGTTTTTTTATATTTAAAAAAATATGTTTTTGGTTAGCTGGTGAAAATATAAGTAGATCTCAGTCAGTCATAATTTCCCACTGCTGTGATCGTGTTTTTCAAAAGAATAGGATGTAACTTTTAATCTTGTTGTACCAACAAATAAATGACTAATATCTATGTTCTTTTATTCTAAATCAATGGATTTTGGAGGGTAATCTTGTCACTCAGGTAATCTGTATTTGTATAAAATAAAAGGAAACTAAAATTTGTTTCAATGGCTTCAATTTGAGCACAGAATAAATAACTTACAGATACAATTTCCACTTAGGAAAATTGTTCTAGGCATACATATTGCTGGCTCTCAGTCCACTGCATTTCTGTATGGCAATATTTGCCGGTAGGCTTTTTTCATGAGTAAAATATATATAACATTATGTGCATCCATGCTATGAAATTTGGCTTGGATTAAAGATGCCTAAAATGCTTTTAAGGTGTCAGGATGTCAAAGATGTGAATTGTAGCTTGACTGAATGTCCTGATGGAATATAAACATGAATAATAAGCAATGAAACAATTGTAAGAGTGTCTGAGTGTTTTGCATGGACCAGCACTAAATGTGTAGCAGGTTGGTCGGCAACATATTGTGGCACCGTTCTTGTTATGCGGCATATATCATTTACCTGGTATATATTTATTCTTATGCAGCTTACTTTATTATTGTGTAGTCTGCCTTCATCTTAAACATCTGTTCCAGTCACTGTTTAGAGCACTGAATGTACTTACTGCTATGGAGTGTCAATCAGAGCAATCCCTTTCATTAGCAACACATGCCTATTCAAACAGCCATCAAACAGAGGTCGGGTGTGGCTGCTCTTCCTTTGCCACCATGTGTGATTTTGTCCCACTATGGTTGTACCAGTCACCCTTCAACTCCCTTCCAATGCTTATCACATAGCTAGAAATGCTGGCATTTTTAGATTCAACTCAAAGTGATAAATGGACAACAACTAAATGGAACAGACTGCCAGTGGAACTTATGACATGGAATTGCCAGCATTGGACTGTGGTAGGCACAGTAAGTAATCTCTCAACACCAGGTTAAAGTCCACTAAATCAGGTGAATGCAGGATTTGTGATATAAATTGTTTGTGAAACAAATTCTGCGCTCACCTGACGAAGGAGCGCCGCTAGTGCAAGAGAAAGCTAGTGCTACCAAATAAACCTATGGAACTTATGAGCATTGATTGTTCATCAGCAAATGCAAGGCAGAGGTTTGATATGTATCTGGAGAAAAGAAAGACAATGAAATATGACATTACATTGGTTATCTATGGCCTCACTTAAGGCCAGGATCATCTGGTTTTGCTGAAAGTTAACAAACCATTGGCTGGACCACTGAATGTCCTCTGATGGCTCCAGTCAGATATCAAATCCTTATTTCATTACCTAATCTAAGCCTATAAATTAGAATTCCTCAGCATCTTTTGATGTGCTGGAAAAGATGAATTCTGAGAAGGATAGAATATAGTTAACTTGGTGGAATGGGCAAACAAGTAGCAGACTAAAAAAATTATACTGGTGTTAAAAAAATAGCTATGACTAAATTTAATGGTAAATTATTCAATTTGGTCGGAAGAATGAGGAGAAGCAATACAAAATAAAGAGTACAGTTCTAATTATGAAACAGGAGGAAAGTAACGTATACCTCAGCCACATAGGTATCTGTGTTTTATAAAGAAGGGCTTAGTTTATTTATTAGTCACAAGAACTACTTACATTAACACGGACATGAAGTTACTGTGAAATTTCATGAGTTGCCACACTCCAGCGTCTTTTCGGGTCAATGCACCTAACCAGCACATTTTTCAGACTGTGGGACAAAACCGGAGTATCCAAAGGAAATTCACGCAGATGCAGGGAAAATGTGCAAACTCCACACAGTGACCCAAGCCGAGAATCAAACTCAGGTTCCTGGCGCTGTGAGGCAGCATTTGCCACTCTGCCGTATAGAATACAAAAGCAAGCAAGATATGATAATCTTGTTCTCAACTAGAGTATTCTGTCCAGTTCTGGGGACGACACTTTAGGAAGGATGTGAAGACATTGCAGAAAATATTCACAAGAACTGTTCCACTTGGATGAAAGGGAGAAGCTGGAATTGTTGTTCTTGGAAAAGTGAAAATTACAATGAGATTTAATTGGAGGTTTCCAAAATGTTGTTATCTGGAAAAATGGATATGGAGAAACTATTTCCATGAGGAGAAACATCAAGAATCAGACAACACTGATTTAAGCTGATTGATTAAAGAAGGCAAAAGGCAAAATGATCATTTTTTTTAAAAACACAGAGCAGTAAGGACCCAAAATCCAGTGCCTGAGAGTGATGGGGGAATAATATCAATCAAAGCCTTCAAAAGGGAATTGGATAAAAATATTTTGCAAGACTATGGAAAAACAGTGGGTGAGTTTGACTAAATGAATTTCCGAAGAGTTGGCATAAGCACAATGGGCTAAATGATTTCTTTCTGCCCTGTGACCATTCCTTGATTCTATGAAAATATATTACCTTTAAGAGTTGATGATGTACAAAACTTCTCTCACTTCCTCAATTTGGTGAACTCCTAGGAATTGTCCGAAACTGGAAGCACTTCTTGAGCAGATAGTTAGATTTACCGAGGAACATCAATTGAGGTCAATCATCCTCTGTGTGGTGCATGCAAAAATATTGCAGCCTACCTGTATTATTGCCTTAATGCTAGGAACAGAACATCACGACCACCAGTTCTGTTAACGGCTAGTTAATAAAGTTATTTTGAGACACTAAATACACTCAATCTGCCAGCTGTAAAGAAGTGGATAGTTCAGGCGTCAGAGAGAGCAGCAGGCAAGATTACCTGGCTCAAAGCCAAAGGATTACATTGTGTTTAGGTTTGATGTTATAAACCAGGAGTTATGATTACTTAAATGTATGTGGACTATTCATCATCTTTGCAATTACGAAAAGTTAATAGCATATAAGGAAACAATTCCAACAGCATCTTATATTAGACAGTTACAGATGAGCATCAGAAAGCAAGTATTCAACTGCAATTTTTAAATTTCACCCATGTTAATGTCAAAAGCAGACATTGAACAGCTGGTCATTAAACATGGTGATATACAGTACAACTAAGCCATATCAATAAAATGTGTATGCCATCTGCTATTAATGTTTTCTTACGGATATTTGTAGCCATCGGTAGCAATTTTCAGAGACAAATGTCTGTGCCATATTTCATTGAACTCAGTGACAAAACTGAAGCTTTACCTGTTAGAGCAAAATGTTGGAAAGATTAACATTTGTATACCTATGATATGCTTATCAATCAATTGTACATTAAGCCACCAGTTGTTTGACCAAGAGAGATAAAATCAGGTAATTCATGAATTAATATATTATTTTGATTTATTGTCACTAAGTGGTTTAATATATTGTTAACATATTGGTTTCTCCTTGTAAGTTCTATGAATTCATCCATGATATTACAACTATTACATGGCTGTCAGAATGACACAAAAATGCCTCAAATTTTTGGCAATGTGAAAACTTGTTCCAGGAAGAAGAATCACTTGTTAGTCCTTTACTCTTGACTAAAATTTCCTTATGCACAGTGTATTTTTATTAGTATCTTTTAATTCCATTTAATTACATTAATTTTTTGTGCTATCTACCAAACAAAGGATCCTGGCTTTAATTGCCTAACCATAATTAAGTGTACCATTAAGTGTGTAGCAGGATCATCTTCCTGCCTATAGCCAATCGAGGTCCATTAATATTTAACCAGTGGTAGTAGGGGACTTGTCATGCATGAAGCCCAAAAAGCCAACCCTACTGAAGTTGCTTGTGGGCTTCCAATGAGGGGGACCCTTGTTCAAAGATGCTTTTTGCCTAACTGAGGGATTCCGCTGTAGAATAAGTGTCTGGCACATTAATGTGGGGTTGAGTACAATAGCAATTACACAGAGATGTGAGAGAACATGTTATCCACATCTGTGGGAAAGTCTAGTGTTGGATGAAACAAGCATAGAGAAAGCTCTTTGCACTTGTTAACTACAAGAACTATGCGCTTCAATACATACAATTCACGTACTTAAGGCCACAAAAGCTTCATTAAGAGCTATCAAATGGTATCCAACATGCTACAACATGATGACAATAGTAGGATGGATGCCAAAATATTAAAAGAATGAAGAATGAAGAAGTAAGGAAACAGCAATCTGAACTATGAAAAGTGTATCTAAATTGAAGACACAACTGGAAATCATTTAAAAAAAAAAGCTTCATTACCAGAATTGATTGAACACAAAGTGATGGGACCTGATCAAAATTTAAAAACAAACTTGAAAGGAGCTGAAAGGCAAAAGAGACGATGCAGATGAAAAGAACTCGGCTGAATGCAAATTCGTTGGGCCTGGCAGATACAGAATGAGCAAACTACAATAAAAAGGCAGAAATTGCCTTTAAAATTGGCAGCAATCAGAATCAGCGAGATCATAGTAGAGCATGGCTTCAAGAAAGGGTCCATAGTCAATGCTGAGGAGGGAAAAAAAAATCAATCTGCAACAATTGCAACTAAAGAATTAGCATAAAAGAGCAGCAAAGGCCAAGATTCATGCCTTTGAGATTCTAAATCACCAGGAGTAAAATGGAGAAGTCTGTAGCTGGTTGACCCAAATAGCTATTGTTTATATTTTTTTAATGCTAAGTGTGAGTATAATTGCAGTGGGAGGCCACCAAAACTAGCATAAGCAGGTAAACATTTTGGGGACAATCTTACCAGAAACATTAAGTGTTGACTGAACAAGAAAAACAGGAGTAAATTGCACCCTTTTTAGGGCAAGTTCTCAAATGCAACTGTATGATACTTAACGCAAAAAAGGAGACAAAGTATGGTTTATGCCAGTAGGGAGAGTAAATGGAATCTATTCTCACTGGGAAGCCGCCCAATGGCTGAAAACTGCCCCAATATACCTGCCCTTATCAGGTATATTCCCTTCCAATAGGCCCAGCTTCTTGGCACCCACTGGTGCCTGTTGGACTCTGGCAGGGTTCCTAGTTGACAGTGCTAGTGTGTCAGGCTGATACTGCCAGGATCCCAGGCTGACACTGCCCACCCCTGCCCATCCAGGGGGTCTTAATGGCCTTCAGTTGTACTGGTAAAGCATCACAAGAAGTCCTGTTGCTAGGGACCATATGTGATCCTTTCCATTAAGACAAGTGAGCCTGGGACTGACCAGTTATATTAAATAACAATTTAAATATTAAAATAAGGCCTTGTGCCCTTCCCGGGCCAGCAATCCAGGGCTAGTAAGAGTGTGAAAGGTGAGAAACCAGGTGCGAACCCGGTTTAACCCCCCAACTCATGACCTTACTGGCTCACCACACTGGTCAACAGGCGTGATGAACCAGAAAGATCACTCCCATTGTTTTCAAATGGATTGAATTTCCGTAATTTCTTAAAACAGAACTTGCACTCGTGCATTTTTAGACCATGAATCAAATGATCAACATACCAGGTCACTTTAGACTTATTAGAGTCAAACCAAATTGATAACTGGGGATCCTGGAGAAGAGAACTTTAAAACTATTGAAATGTATCAGGTTTAAATAAAAAGTCCAGATTATTAATTTTGTACTGTTTTGATGAGCTTGCTGATGAAGTGGTCCAAGTGCGATTAATTGATGAATCCTGAACCAGTGTTGATGAAATCGTAAAAGCCTAAGAATATTTCATCTTCAATTTGAGGAATGCAGAGAGCTTAAAAAGAGGCTCACAAAACCCCAGAAATACAAAAGTCAATGTTGGAGTAAAAAGTACATTGAAACATGGAAGATCGGTGCAGGAGGAGGCCATTTGGCCCCCTGAGCCTGCTCTGCCATTCATTATGATCATGACTGATCATTCAACTCAACAGCCTAACCCTGCTTTCTCCCCATAACGTTTGATCCCATTCGCCCCAAGAGCTACGTCCAGCCACCTCTTGAATACATCTAATGTTTTGGCATCAACTACTTCCTGTGGTAATAAATTCTATAGGCTCACCACTCTTTGGGTGAAAAAATGTTTTTTTACTTTCATCTTAAATGGGCTATCCTGTATCCTTCAACTGTGACCCCTGGTTCTGGACACCCCACCATCAGGAACATCTTTCTTGCATCTATTCTGTCTAGTCCTGTTAGAATTTTATAAGTCTCTATGAGATCCCCCCTCATTGATCTGAACTTCAGCAAAAACAATCCTAACCTAGTCAATCTTTCCTCAGACATCAGTCTGTCCATCCCCCGAATCAGCCTGGTAAACCTTTGCTGCACTCCCTCGAGAGCAAGAATATCCTTCCTCAGAAAAGGAGACCAAAACTGCACACAATTTTCTAGGTGTGACCTCACCAAGTCCCTGTATAATTGCAACAACACATTTCTGCTCCCATACTCAACCTCTCACAATGAAAACCAACATACTATTTGCCTTTTTTACCGCCTATTGCACTTGTATTCTTACCTTCAGTGACTGGTACACAGGACACCCAGATCCCACTCCCAATTTACAGTCATTCAGGTAGTAATTGCCTTTTTATCTTTGTTTCCAAAGTAAGTAACCTCACATTTGTCCAAATTATACTGCATCTGTTATTGATTTGCCCACTCACCCAATCTGCATCCTCACCACATTTCACCCCCCTACCCAACTTGGTATCTGTAAACTTTGAGATGTTACCTTATTTCCTCATCCAAATCATTAATATATAGTGTGAATAGCTGGGATCACAGCACTAATCCCTATGATACCCCACTGGTTACTGCCTGCCAAATTGAAAAAACACCTATTAATTCTTTGTTTCCTCTCTGCCATCCAGTTTTCTCTCCATCTTAACAGATTTCCCCAATCCTATGCACTTTAATCTCTTACTTAGGACTTTGTCAAACATTTTCTGAAAGTCCAAATATATCACATCGACTGTCCCACCCCGGCCCCACTTGTCAACTCTACTACTTACATCTTCAAAGAATTCCATCAGATTGATCAAGAATGATTTCCCCTTCATAAATCCTTGTGGACTCTGTCTAATCCTGCTATTGCTTTCTAAATGCTTTGCTATGAAGTTCTTGATATTTGACTTGAGAACTTTCCTTGCCATCAATGTTAAGCTTACTGGTCTATAATCCCTGTTTAGTCTCTACCTCTGTTTTTGAATATTGGAGTGACATTCACTACCCTCCAATCTACTGGGATTGTTCCATTATCTATAGAATCCTGGAACATGGCCACCAATGCATCTATTATTTCTAAAGTCACTTCTTTAAGTACTCTGGGATGTAGATTATCGAGCCCTGGTGATCTATCTGCCTTCAATCCCATCAGTTTTTCCAGCGCCATTTCTCTACTAATATTGATCTCCCTCAGTTCTTCCCACTCACTAACTCTTGCATTCTTCATCATTTTTGGTATCTGATTTGTGTTCTCTTTTGTGAGGACTGAACCAAATTATATATTTAGTTGCTCAGCAATTTCTTTGTAACTTATTATACATTCCCCCGTTTCCCCCATCTTCATCAACCTCTTTCTCTTCATGTTTCTATAGAAAGTCTTAGGGTCAGTCTTTATGTTCTCTGAAAGTTTACTTTCATACTGCATTTTCCCCTTCTTAATCAATCCCTCAGTCCTTTGCTGAATTGGAGGGTTTGATAATCAAGATTGAAGCTAAGTGTAAATTCCTGAAAATGCATCAGATACTATAGTTATTATTGAACCATTGACTCTTTAGAATCTCTCCAGTGCATAAAAAGTCATTCGGCCCATCGAGTCTGCACTGATTCTCTGAAAGAGCATCCCGCCCAGTCCTGCCCCTATCTGCTTGCTCTATCCTTATAACGCTGTGCATTTGCCATGGCCAATCCTCCTAACCTGTACATCTTTGCACTTTGGGATGAAATAAAAGCACCTAGAGGAATACCACACAGATACGGGAAGAATGTGCAAACTCTCAGTAACCCAAGGCCAGAATTAGTCTCTGCACCACTGTACTGCCCTAAACTACGCTAACCAAGCTCTTCAACATCAGAACAAACATTTTAAGGTATCAAAGAGGTACAAGAGTCTACAAAGTTGGAGGAAATCATAGAAAAACTACGGCACAAACAGGCCCTTCGGCCCACAAGTTGCACCGATCATGTCTTTATCTACCAGCCTCACTTATAACCCTCAATCCTATTAAGTCCTATGTACTCATCCAGAAATCTCTTAAAAGACCCTATCAAATTTGCCTCCACACCATCAATGGCAGCCGATTCCACTCAACCACCATTCTCTGAGTGAAAAACTTGCCCCTAACATCTACTCTGTACCTACTCCCCAGCACCTTAAACCTATGTCCTATTGTGGCAACCATTTCAGCCCTGAGAAAAAGCCTCTGAGAATCCACCTGATCAATATCCATCCGTCCCCTTTCACCCTTTGTCTCTCCAAGGAGAAAAGACTGAGCTCTCTCAACCTATCCTCATAAGGCATGCCACCCAATCCAGGTAACATCCTTGTAAATCTTCTCTGCACCCTCTCAATGGCTCCCTTCCTATAATGAGGCAACCAGAATTGAGCACAGCACTCCAAATAGCATTTGACCAGGATTATATGCAGCTGCAGCATTACCTCCCAACTCTTAAACTCAATTTCTCGATTGATGAAGGCCAGTACACCATATGCCTTCTTCACCACATCCTCTATCTGCGAAGCTGATTTGAGAGTCCTATGAACTCGGACCCCAAGATTCTTCTGATCTTTATAATATCATAATATAATATTAAGAGTCTTACCCTTAATATTATATTCTTCTGCTAAGAGTCTTACCCTTAATATTATAATTCTTTCTGCCTATCACACAAGTGAATAATGTGTACATGAATTTCAGTGCCAATGCGGAAATGGGTGGACATTCTGAAAAAGACTTGGAAAGTCTACATTTCCAAAGGTATACATAAAGAGATGAAAATCAAAATAGCTACAGAAAGTAGAAGTTTTCATTAAAGAGTGCTAGGGTTCTCAAAAAAACAAGGAGCAGAAACACAGTTACAAATTGTGAGCTTGAATGATAGCACAGAGAAATTACACTCTGCCAAGGAAAAGCAGATCAGTATAGCAAATCCAGTTTCACGTATGAAAGGTGCATTTGATAATGAAAAACAAGAACTAATGAGAACACTGGAATATTGCTCACAGGCAGTAGGAAGAGGACTTGAAACACTTAAATAATGAACTTGTAGAAACAAATTCAACAAAAATGGATCTTCAGTCAAAACTTGATGAACTTCAAGCATCAGAACCCTTTAGTAAGCATCAGGCAAAATGCCAGGAAGAGGAAAAGAAGTTGCTGATGAATCAGAACAGTTGCTTGAAAGCAAAATTAACAACGAAAACTGATGAACTTCTTGGATTTTGGTCCAAATCTGAAGAATGTGTAGGATGAGATTAAAAACAAAAAATGCTGCAAAATCTCAGCAGGTCTGACAGCATTTGTGAAGAGAGAATAGAGCCAACATTTTGAGCCTGACTGACCCATTGTCAGAGCTGCCGAGATATTCCAGCATGTCCTGTTTTTGTTTCAGATTCCAGCATCTGCAGTATTTTGCCTTTATGAAAGATGAGGTGAACAGTATGAATGAACAAATCCAGACTTCAAAAGTAGAAAGATGAATTCTACAGAGCAGATCATGATCTGATGTTTGTTTCTTGGACTCTTCCAGTTCAGTGACCATGGAAGAAAGATTCTGAAAATATCTGAATGCCCAGACAAAGCTGTTAAACTTATACAAGATTTCCCCAGATAACTCTGAAACAAGAACAATGTAACTTATCAGATTTGTTGTTCAGCTGAATGAAGCATGCTCAAAAAATAACTGGAAAAGTATAAAGTGATCAAAAATTTATCCAAAACTGTGAACAAGTGGGAATGAAGGTTCCATTGTTGAATTGTGAACTTCCATATGTGTCACAGTGAGCCACACAGCAAAAGAAGAGGAAAAAAGCTCTATGGGAACAAGCACAGTGTTCATCCACCCCAGAAAGATTAGGATAAATCAATGACTTCCCTTCACCACAACTGCTAAATTGGACAAGTACGGTTCAGTAGCAAGGGGAAATGAAGACATAAAAAGTTGGCCAGACGCAGAGCCACCTCCAGATCAATGGAGTTTACCTGCAGTGACACAACCTACCAATACTTTGAAAGTGGTGCCAACAGAATAGGGAAGGGATCAGACAGCCTGAATCTATGGACTCAATGCTTTATAGTGGGGAGGTGGGCTAATAGTAACAATGTAAATAAATAGGGTAAACTTGAATAATTTGAAATACATTGGAGAGAGAGACATGGGTGAATGTGTAGTATAAGACTCTGTTACATGCAGGATCAATGTCTGACTGAGTTTACTGATTGTTTCATTCTATTTAAGAATCCATTTTTGCTTTAAATGACTGGTGGAAATAAATTATACAAGTCCCCAATCATTCCCACCTCCCTACAACCAACTTCCTCCCTACCTACCACACCCGCTTCTACACACTGCCCTCCACCACCCTCATCAGCCTCTGGAAACTCCCATGAAGCACATTATCCATCAAAGACATAGGTCAATTGAGAGAAATTTCAGAGGGATGAGCTGTGCTAGGCATGGGTGAGTGCATAGCCAGCAGCCTGAGCAATGAGACCAGAAAATCTATTTCTTAATTCATCTGTGAGAGAGGGTTATTTTCCTCATGGGACTATCATTGGAAAGTGTCAATGCATTAATGCATGATTACTTAATCATACCACTGAATGTGCAAAATTTGAAATAGGAAAGAAATTGAAAATTAGCTCAGAAAACATCCAATCGTAGCAGCATATGTCTGGGAAAAAAGTTGTGTTGTAGCTATGAGGATATATTGAGTACTGCTTGTGTTGTTTCAATCTTATGCAGTTAATAAATGTATTTTTACTTCACTTTAATGTGGGATTCTGTGCTATAACAGATGCAGAATGGTAAAGCCAATGAATGTAGCTATAGTAATTCTGCCAAGCACCTGTCTGAAATATAAAATAGGCTCTTATTGCCTCGGCTTGATGAATATCTAAAAAAATTCTGGAGCCATTTGGAAATATCCTGGAGGAAGGAAATTAGATATTTTAGACACCTAAAACACTTTTGCAAAACACGAGAAAAACCAAGAGAAACAATGTACAAGATAGAGGAGCTGTTCACTTCAGAAGACAATGAGGTGGAATTGTCCCATTCTGCCCAACATGGGAATCATAGCATGGACACTAACCAAGCAAAGGTCCATTGAGTTTGGAAAATCATTCCCATCGTAAAATAAGAGTTTCTTTCTCAATTGATCTGGTAATACACCTTGCTAGCTGATGCAAAACTGAAAGAATTAAATTGGTGTGAATCTCCCATAAGGAAGGCCAGTGCTGATAAATCTTCCACATTCACTTTCTGCTATAAGGAAACAAGCAGGAGTAAGTTAAGTAGACTGGAAATGCTAAATGATAAGCAATGGACAACTAAGCATGATTGAGAAGATTGCATATGGGTAATAAGTTATGAATAGGTCATTCATAGCAAGCTTCTGCAAAATCATGTGAATGCCAAGAATTGAAAAGCTACTTGGAAGAATAAAGGTACAACAAAAAAAAAGCTAATGAAGCAGTAACATTTCTTGGAAATCTTTAATGTGCTGAAAATTCTTGTGTCTCCTGCAATTGTTTGGATTGTATGCACTTCACATTTATCAGTATTTCTGTTGTACTAGCTGAAAGAGCTGGCATTTACAATGGAATGATCATTGTGACCTTTAACCCTATGTAATAGTTATGGCCCCATTAAGGGGCCAAATCCTTGAGGGTCACATATGGCATTAATGTATGTCTAAGATTTTTTTAATCGCACTCTTTGCACATTGTAAGCTTTGGGTTTTTTTTCCAGTGCTGCTGAGCTATCTGCCAGAAGTCCTTTTATTACTGCTTCAATGGCTTAAATGGGGTTTTGTTTATTTTTACCCTGGATGTCAGGTACTTCCTGAATTTTTTTTTGACCTTGCATTGCTAGGGGGAAGATTGATTGACAAGTCAAAGTCAAGAGGTTCCTCCCAGAAGAATCACTTTCAGTTTTGGGTTTAGTGTCAGAAGTTCTCCTGGTTGTCAAGTGGCAGGCAGGTTTTTTTTTCTATCTCTCTCCCCCTAGATTGTAAATTCTGCTGGCTAGCTGAAAGCAGGTCTCCTGGATTACCTGGTGTGAAAATTCTACTGTTGATGGTTTGCTAGCTAACTAGAATCTATCTCTTTCTCCATGATGTTTTGGGAAGGAGTTCTGACTTTAGGGCTTGTCTGTGTGTCTATCAAGAGAAGTGCAGAATTCAACCAAAGGATTAAGTTCCAGCATCACATGAGAATTCTTACTTTCTGTATTAAACCCGTGGTAAGTGTTTTGTTTATGAGATTTGTTTGACTGGAATGGTATTTTACTGGGAAAAGTTTATATAATGTCATGATTGTCTTTTTTCTTGTTTATGATTGGTTAAGATTATTGATAATATTCTATTATACGTGTTAACTACATTCTTAAATAAGAATTGTTTGATAAAACTCCTAGTAGGTTACTTGAGTCATACTGGAAGAGAAACATCATATGCGCAGCCAGCCAAATTCAGATTGCAAAACTTATGATCTAGGGGGACTTCATAACACATTTTGGGATTATAATAAATGATCAAGCTGGATCCTATGGAGAAGCAGTGCAGAAAGCCAAGCTAATCAACTGTAAGGGCATGCATCTTGGGCAGGGGGTGAACCTCAGTTGAAGTCAGGGAGCAGAAGAGTGCAGACATTTATTGTAATTCTGTCAGACCATTACTTGTACATAAATACATACACACATATATATATATATTTATATATAAGAACCAATATTAAACTGAGCAGCCTTCAAAGTTATTACATTACTGGTGAAGTCCATCTTGTAACTCATTGAAGGGAAAATATAAAGAGATGGTGAGGCCAATAATCGTGTCAGAAACATTTATGTTTAGGAACCTGACAGAGAGTAACATCTAATTATACTGTAGCAATCTGTTGAATTGACATTCTGTAATGAAATTGTTCAATTATCCGTGTTCTCTTTTTAAAGAAACTTAGGAACAGTTTGTGCCTGCAAGCAAACCTACACGATCATACACTCTGTGCCACAAGCACCACCTACTAGAGCACAAACATAGAACCACACAAACTGGCTAATGTAAGTGAGGAGTTTGTTGGAGCACAACTTGAGTCACATTGTGTGGATGAGGATGAATCATTGAATGTATTAGTCACACAAAGACAGATGGCTACTGTGCTTAGGTGTCCTGTATAGTTTCTGGCCTTCCTGCAGCATCTAATAGAGACTTGACTGAAAAATGTAGACTTTTGTTTGAGTGGAATTGTTCAATGAGTCCCTTGTTTCTACTGCAAGTGAAGGTTTAGATGATGCATGTGAATATCTGCACATTTAAGGGTAAATGATGCTCCTTATTGGAGTATGCCAAGGAGAAAAGCACCAGTGGGATTCATATTAAAGCAGAAACAAAACGTGTTTTAGACTCAATGGAAGAATTACATCTGAAGGAAGCCAGTTGAAGTTGTGTTCTCACAAATACCAAATGTTTTGAGATAGGTCATTTGCTGTGTTGAGGGGAGACAAACATCCATCTATAATTACAACCTCCAAGTATTTTATATCTGTCAATCTGCACCTATTGTGCACTGTAGATTGTTCTGGGTTGCAGCAACTGGCAATAAGGGATTAAAAAATATAAAAAATTATTAAAAATACTGAGCAGCTTTAAGACCTCTGATGTGTCTTCTCACTTCCATAGGAGAACTCACACACTACAGATATGTGACCCCTTTTGAAGCCATGTCATCCCAGTGCCTATGTGACTACTGAGTATACATCTTTCCCATTTCAGTTAGAACAACTGGTAGTACAAAAGGTGCATCAGTGTAAGACAAGATGTAAACCATTTACAAAATTAAACAGGGCGAACAAAGCATAACTATTTACATTGTGCGAAGCACTGGTTGGGCTTCTGCAGCTGGCACATAATTCATCACGTCACTTACTCCTTTAAAATAATAAACTCAATTTGTAGATTAGTCCATCATATAGTCCTCAAATCATGTATTTGGTTTACTTTGGTGCCCTGAGCATGTGATTGTATTTGGGATGTCATCAGGTTGGAGTCCTAGGTATGGATAGTATCAGGCATCCTTGTGGTGTATCCAGTGGCTGCAGATCTTGCTGTATTCAACTCAACAGGGGCTTCCATTTCCATTGGTGTAGAGGGTCTAGATTGCAGGCTGGATGCATTGTGTTCTGCAGTAGGAGAAGCCGGTTTCTCATACAATGAGTACAGTCCAAGGAGCCACATAGCTAGTTGGCTGAATGGTATGGCTGTGAAATACTGTCAATTTGTCATGGCTGTGCAGAGTTTGGATACTGACTGGCTGACCAGGTTCTCAAGGGCAGAGTATGCAAATGTTCTCCTGGTCACTGCTTATGAAGGAGCCACTCACATTGGTTTCCACTTCAAGTTGCAAGATGGCTTTGGCAACATGGATCATGGTCTTCATGTGCCTGGACAACATTTTTTTATGCTGACAAGGGTAAGGCTTGGCTTGGCACATCTTGCAGACTGCAGAGTGCTGCATAGACATCCGTGCTCTCTCAGCACACTTCTCAAGTAGATGCTTGGCTGAACATACCACCTGTTCTGCTCAGCCTGTGAATATAAAGGACTACTCATTACCTGCTTAAAGTTCCATACATGTGCAAAGTCTTTGAACTACCCAGAGATAAACTGGCAAGCATTAATCAGTCATTACCCTTTGAGGGATGCTCTACATGATAAAGTGTCTCTTGAGCTTGCCAATTTCTGTGTTGTTTTTCACATCAGAAAGTGGTCACTTTTGTACCAGAGCAAAAATCTGCTAATACCAAGGGCTGTTTACTATTCCATTTGAAGACATCACTCACTATGAGTGAACATGGGAGGTCCAGGATTTTGTGTGGGGTGCAGTTTTTTTTGGCTTGATGCAGTTGAGCACATCATATGAATGTTTCTCTCTTCATATCTGCATTAATCAATGGCCCGTTTAGGGATTCCTAACGCCTGTGCCTAATTGCCTCCCACATTGGGTGCTCTTAGTGAAGTTGCTTGCTACGTTATCTCCACATGGAGGGGGGTATGATGAATCGCTGGCCACACAGTATCAGTCTGTCTTGTATGATTAGCTCCTTTGTCATAGGGAAGAATGTATAGAACCCGAGCGAATGATCCTTTGAAGACTCAGGCCAGTCTCTCATAACGATGATGTAAAGCTGCCTGCAAATGAGATCCGCTTGTAGGGCATCTTTCAATTCCTTGATTCAACAAGACAAAAGTACCAGTATGGACACGATATCAAAGACCTCCTCATGATCTGCCTGGTCAATAAGAAGGGTCTGGATAAAGCATTAGTGAGATGCACCTGGTTGTAAGTGACTCTGAGATTGTAGCATTGCAGCTTGAGCATCTTGCACTTCAGTCATGCAGATGCCATATGAGAGGATTTTTAAAGAATAGGCTGGAGATCAATTTCAACATGTACAAAATGACCAGACATGAAGTCATGACATTTCGGACAAGCAAAGTGTAGGGCAAAGAGTTCCTTCTCAATCTGGCACAACAAGTCTCAGTGTCAGAGAGGGCTTGATGCAAAGGCTACTGGTCTGCCATTCTGGATGCAGACTGTGTCAAGTTGATGCTGGGAAGCATATACTGATAGGAATACAGATGCTTGAACGTCAAAGTATTGTAGCACCAGAGGAGCTGGGTCTATTGAGTTTGTTGAATTTAGCAGAAAGATGCTTCTACCAACATCATTTAATATCTTGGTGGAGGAGGTGATGAAGAGGTCCAGTGATCTCATTGTAGCAAGGAATGAATTTGGAAAGATAATTTGTCATAGCAAGGAAGAACTACAAGTCATGTTTCTCCTTTGGAATGGATGTCTATTGTATAGCTGTTGTCTTATCTGGATCTAGCTTCATACTGTGAGCTGTGAGCATGTGACCCACATAGGGAAGCAGATTGACCCTGACTCTGAACTCAGCTGAGTTGAGCTTTAACTGTATGATCCTACTTCTGTCGGGAACTAAACGATGATGTGCATCATGTTCTTACATTGAGTGATCCAGACCAGGATGACTTTGCAGGGTTGTCCTGTAAAGAGTTGCTCCATGCGTCATGAAAAGAACTCACTGTCAGTGGAGATCCCATGGGCCATGTGGAGGAAATTTTTTTGTCTAGTGGAGACATGAACAGAGTGAGTTGAGGATTCTTCATCCAATAGGTCTTGCCAGAAACCACATTTCACAACCAAGATGCTGAAAAATTTGGCATTGCACATGTCAGCTCTAATTTGTTAATATTTTTTTATGGGAGGATGAGATCTCAGCACTGCTTTGCTTGGGTAAACTGAATTAGTGCAGATCCTGACCTTGCCTATCCCTTTCTTTACTGTCTTTCTGAAACCATCACTTATGAAACCCCTTGCCAATGGGAGCACACAATGTTGCCTACTATCTGATACAACTCATTGACCACTTTCTGTTTCATTGTCAGGGGCACAAATCTCGGAGCACAGACCATGGGTAATATTTAGTCATCTTGCTTCATGTATGACAGGTGGTTTGTCAATGACTTTGCAGTTGAATATGTTCTATCATGGTGCAACAGAGCATACATCTGGACAACTGGCAAGTTCTCTTCAAAGTCACACACCAGCCAGGTGGAACTTTGCTACTGTTTCTTCACTGTGGTTGGATCAAAATCCTGGGACTTCCTTCCTAAGAGCATTGTGGATATACCTACACTGACTGTCGTGGTTCGAGGTGGAGGCTTCCCACCACCTTCTCAAGAGAATGTAGGGATAGACAATAAAGTGGTGCTCATCACATGAAATAATTGAAAATAGGGTATTCCTCTGTTTAGAAAGGAAAATGTTATGGAGATGCTGGTGTTGGACTGGAGTAAACACAGTAAGAAGTCACACAACACCACGTTAAAGTCCAATAAGTTTATTTCGTAGCAAAAGCCACTAGCTTTCGAAGCGCTGCTCCTTCATCAGGTAAGTGGGAGTTCTGTTCACAAATAGGGCATATAAAGACACCAACTCAATTTACAAAATAATAGTTGGAATGCGAGCCTTTACAGATAATCAAGTCTTAAAGGTACACACAATATGAGTGGACAGAGAGTTAAACGCCTATTGTCTCCAGCTGGGACAATCAGTGAGATTTTGCAAGCCCAGGCAAGTTGTGAACATTGTGAGGGTTATAAATAGTGTGACATGAACCCAAGATCCTAGTTGAGGCCATCCTCACATGTACAAAACTTGGCTATCAATCTCGGCTCAGCGACTCTGCACTATCATGTCGTGAAGGCTGCCTTGGAGAATGCTTACCGGAAAATCAGAGACTTAATGCCCGTGACCGCTAAGTTCCCTGAGAGGAAGAGAACACTCTTGCCTAGAGATTGTTGAGCTGTGTTCGTTCATCTGTTGTTGTAGTATCTGCATGGTCTCCCCAATGCACCATGCTTCGGGAATCCTTTCCTGCAGCGCATCAGGTAGACAATGTTGGCAGAGTTGTACCTTTAAGACTTGATTACCTGTGAAGACTCGCATTCCAACCATTATTTTGTACATTGAGTTGGTGTCTTTATATGCCCTGTTTGTGAACAGAACTCCCACTTACCTGATGAAGGAACAGCACTTCAAAAGCCAGTGGCTTTTACTACTAAGTAAATCTGTTGGACTTTAACCTGGTGTTATGAGACTTCTCTGGAATTTTCCTTTCTACTGAGATTATTGCAAGATCGTATTGTAAGCAATTACCTGTTTGTCTTGAATTTCTGAAATGTATTTCAGAATGTTAATTATGTTTTTTACCAATTATCCTCAAAGTTACATAAATTTAATTGAACTTGCCTATCCAATTTTTTAATTTTCCTCTTCTTTGAAAGAAAGTTGGCATTGAAAATTCTATAGGTCACACACATTTAGCTGTGTAATTAGAACCATTGAACATTATAATTCAGGAGAAGGACATTTACTCCAGTATGTCTCATTTAATTAGAGCAATTTGTAACTAATTCTACTGCGCCACATTTTTCCACAAGTATTTTTCTGAGTTTAATGCAGTGGATGCATGTTAGATGTGACAACTGATCTCATTTTTCACTTTCAATTATTCTTCCCTGTCGTCTGGCTTGATGGTTCTGATTTTGGAAAATCCATAGTTAAGATTTTATTTTTAAGAAGTTGCAACCTGCAGGATAGAGAAGGGATAATCACTGAATGTGCTGCATTGGATTTTCATGAAGCATTCCATAAGATACCATACAAGAGATGATACTAAATTAGAGCTCATGCAATTGGAAGTAATATGTTGGGTGAAGAATTTGGTAACAGACATAAAATGCAGAGTGTCAGTTTTGGATTGGCAGGCTGTAACTAATTTGGTATTGCAAGAATGCCTTAGCTATTTATAATTTCTCAATATAACATGAGAAGTGGGAATGAGGTGTAATATAGTTAACTTTGCTGACCATTCAAAGCCTAAGTGGGAAAATAAGGTGTGAGAAAGACACAAAAAGACTACAAAGGGATATAGGTGGATTAAGTGAGTGAGCAAAATCATGACGGAATGTGGAATTTTACACTGCCTCATCAACACATTTATAGGTAGGGGACTGAGTATAAAATTCCTCAGAACTTTCTGCTGGATTCCTATCGGTCATGACATCTCTGCAATTTTACACTGAGCAGACAAGGTCATGGCTAGCCAGCCAGCCGTTGCCCCAGTTGAGATCTTTAAATGGCTGATTATTGATTATTTAATGGTCAATTCCCACCCAGCTTCAACATACAGACGGTGGGAAGAGCTCCACATTATGCAGGAAGCCTGGAAATAATTTGAGTACAGATCTTGGGTGGGAAATGTGGGACTTCCAGCATCAACCTCCATTTATTCTTAATTTCCAACTCTTCCCCCCCACCCACACCCCAATTTTTAAGTTCCAAGATCCAGTATCATGGGACTAACCTGCCTCCCAAATCCACCTCCCCACTGATATGACAATCCCTGTCTGTCCACAACCATCCCCCAAGTTCTCCCCTATCCTCCCTGCACTGACACCCCCAAAAACTACCTAGTCTTGGAATCTGGGCCTAAGGCACTACAGGCTGATTGCTGTCTCAGTCCTGGCTACTACACCGTCTGGTGCTGCCTGGAATAGGGAGCTGCTGGTTAAACAGATTGACTGGCAACTCTATCCACAGTGAGGGGCAGAAGTCTCATCTCCAAACAACTTACAACCCTTCGAACGGGAAATCAATGTGGAGAAGGAACCTCAGTAGTAGAGTGCTGGATGGGAATCTCTGGCATCCATGGTCATATGATACATAGCACAGCGACAAGCCATTCAGCCCAACAATCCATGCTGTTGTTTATGTTTTACTTGCTTGCCTCATCTTTCCTCATTAAATCTATTACTGAAACCCTCTATTCCCTTTTTCCCTATATGCTTAACTAGCTTCCTCTTAAATGCATTGCTCCAATTTTTGCTTCAACTCCATGGCCAGAATTTTACAAATACGCCCACTCAGATTCCAGTCACAGAACGGAATTCTTCATTGGCTTCAGGAGGAATTTTATAAGCCTCGCCCAAGAGAGGTTGTAAAATATCGGCCCATGTGGTGGCGAGTTCCACATTTTTACCATAGTTTGGCTGTAGAATGCTGTTTTGTTTATTTATTAGTCATAAGTGGGTTTACATTGACACTGTAATGAAATTACTGTGAAAATCCCTTAGTCGCTGCACTCTGGTGCATGTTCGGATACACTGAGGGAGAATTTAGCATGGCCAATTCATCTTGCAGACTATGGGAGGAAACTGGAGCATCCAGAGGAAATCCTTGAAGACACGGGGAGGACGGGCAGACTCTGCACAGAGAGTGACCCAAGCCAGGAACTGAACACAGCTCCCTGACATTATGAAGCAGCACTGCGAACCACAGATTTTGAATTTGTAAATGGATTTCTTGGTGACTATGTTATACTGGTGGTCTCTAGTTTTCACAAAAAGAAGAAACATTCTCCTTATAGACTCTCAATCTAAATGTTTCAGAAATTCATTTCAAAACCCCAAACAGGTCACCCCTCAGGCTTTTTTTCAGGAGAAAAAAAACGTCCATTCTCAAAATCTTTACCAGGTATGTATACTTGCACATTTCTATAAATCATCTCTGCATCCTCTCTGTATCATTTTGTTGTAATTGGTTACCAGAATTTTACACAGTTATCAAAATGTAGTCCAGTGAAGGCTGGATTCAGATTAGCACAACTTCCAAATTCTAATACTCCTGAGGTTTGCTTTTTTTGTTGCTTGCTAACCTGTGGTGTAGCTGTTCGTGATTAATGTATTCATAGTCTGAGAACCCATTGTTCCTTTTCACAACCTAGCTTTTCATCTTCCAACTAATAAATGATCTCCCTGTTCTTCCAACGAAAAACGTACTCTCACATTAATCTGTGCTGAACTTCATTTACCAATTACTTTCCCATTCTGCAAGTTTATTAATGTACACTGCAATTTGTTGCAGTGCTTTGCTGTACTGACTAACCAATTTGGTGTCATCCACAAATTAAACAATCATATTTTTGATTTCAAAGACCAAATTTTTAATGTAAATTGTGAACAGATGGAACATAATTGGGAAATGTGAAATTAACTACTTTGTTGGGAAAATATAGAAAAGCAGAATATTTTTAAATTGGCAAGATAGTTGAAAAATTTGGTTCTCAAAGAGACCTGGATGTCACTGTACATGAATTCTGAAGAATTAACCCAAAGGTACAGAAAACTGTTTGTGCTTAAATGTAAAGGAGTCTTATTGTTCAGGACCACAAAGAACAGGACAAGCAGTTTGAAGAACGAGAAGAAAAATGAAGCAAAGCTTTGTATGCAAGGCTATTTTATTAACTAATTCAGTGATGTGAGCATCACTGGCAAGAACAACCTTTTTTGCCCATCCCGAATTGTGCTTGAGAGGATATAAACATAAGAACATTATGACAGCCATGAACTGACACTGGGAAACATTGCTCTATCTCCCCATGAGGTTTGTGGAGTACAAACTCCTTATTGAGTGAGCAGAGGCCTGAGCAGTGGGAGGTTAAGCATGTTGCTCTAACTCTGGGTATGCTACAGGGGTGACTCTTCCTCTGGTTTCCAATAAAGAGTTCTGGTGATGGGAAACTGGTCTTAGCTGAATTACTACTATGAATGAAAAGCAGGAGTAAGCCATTCAGCTCCTCCAATGTACTGCACCATTTAATATGATCACAACAAGGGTTGTTGCAAAGGTGGGGGTAACATGAATTGCACCCAATGGCCAATAAAGTGAGAGAATTTGGAATGTGAATTTGAAATGAGAATTTGAAAATGGAAGGAGGAATGGGAGATTGGGAGTTAAAAGTTACAAGATCCAAATTTTCATTGGCACAGTAACACTGTGGCTTCCAGGGAAATGACTGTTCTGGACGTAGTTCAACATTACTTCAAAGATTAAAAAACTGGGCTATCATTTGTACTGACAACACCAGGGAAATCCTGGGATCTTGGGAGATGAAAACTTCCATATTGACTTCACTGCTTCTTGTGAAATATAAGCAACATCTTGCTTAATAAATTCTATTTGATTCTTAAATACTAGAATATTATTTGTACCTTGTAGGTAAAACACAGCTTTGGACACTAATGTTAGAAATTAAAAATTCAAGTTCTTTTCAACTAGAATTTTAGATCTCAAAAGCTCAAATCTTACATTACCCCCATTGCTAAAACCCTATCATCAATATTGTGAGGATTACCATTGACCAGACATTGAACTGGACCAGCGATCTGAATATTTTGGCTGTAAGAGCAGATCAGACAGTGAGAAATCTTCAGCAAGTAACTCACCTCCTGAGTCTTCAAAGTCTGTCCATCAGCGACAAGGCACTAACCAGAGTGCGAAGGAATACTCTCAACATGCTAACTTGACCCAATTATCAGGAGATTAGCAGAGTAAATATGTGACGTTACGGGAATGAGGCTTGGGTGGGATTGTGATTGGTGCAGAGACGATAGGCTGAATGGCCTCATTCTGCATGTAAGGATTCTGATTCCTGGATGAATGCAGCTCCAACACTCAAAAAATTGAACACCATGCAAGATAAAGCAACCTACCTGTTTAGTACCCATCCACCACTTTAATTATTTACCCACTCTGCTCTTGACGTACAGTGGCACAATATATATCACCTAAAAAGGTCTTCTAAGACAACTCATCAAGGCTCCTTTATTTAATCACATCAGCCATCTCTACAACTAGAATTGCAAAAGCAGAAGGCACATGAAAACATTGCTGCCTGGAAGTTCTCCTTCAAGTCACATGTCATCCTGATGCTGAACTATATCAATTTTTTGCTCACGCTTGCTGGGTCAAAATCTGGAACCTCTCCCCAATATCACAACCCTTATATGTCATAAATTCCAGAAATTCACGTTCGATCACAAATGCGCATATCTTTTCAGATACATAGAAGACATAAATAGTGTCCTGTCAAAATAACTTAACCCAAGGCTTATATTAAAAGCTATTAAAAAACAATTAGAACCATGTCTTATCATAATATTATAAAATAAACATTTCCTCTCAATTACAGATCAATTAAAGCAATGGATGGTTCCTTTAGACACAGTGTCACCTAAGTTCAGACTGCTTTAACGATTCCTTCAAACTGATTTGAAAACAAACAGCTCCATATTTTGGTCATTAAGACAGCTTCAGCTCAAGACTCAAATGAGCTTCATCATAAATTAATAAAACACTTGTTTCTTCATAAACAACTGCTTTTCCTGTTCCCCAACTATCTTGACTGTCAATAGTCAGGATAAAAAACTGAATTATTTAATTTTAAACTGTTTTTACAGAATAAAAATTCATATGTATTACTAATCCAAAAGAGTGATGGAATTATCAAAATCTTATAGTAATGCAATTCAGTGTTATAGGGAAATGTCAAGATTCTCTGTTATTAGAGATGGTCACTCCCTGAACTTGCATGTTAAAGTAGTGCTTGACACTTGTCAGCCCAAACTGAAATTAAGAATTAGAAATATCATCAAATATGTGGCATGGTGGCAGAATGGTTCGCACTGCTGTCTCACAGAGCCACGGACCCAGGTTCAGATTCTGGCCTTGAGTGATTATTTTGAGTTTGCACATTTTCTCTGTGTCTGCGTGGGTTTCCACTGGGTGTTCCAGTTTTCTTCCACAATGCAAAGATTAAAGTAGGTTTATGGGCAATTTATAATGGCCACTTAGTATCGGGGGATTAGCAAGGTAAATACATGAGATTACGGGGATAGTATCTGGATAGAATTGATTCTGGTGCTGGCTGAATGGACAGAATGGCCTCCTTCTGCACTGTAATGATTCTGTGATTCTAAACGCCATTTGACAGGTTTTTGCCTAGTCATCCAATCTAACTATATTCATCGCAGATCACAATATCCTCATTATAACATATCTTTCCATCTATTTTCATGTCATCGGCAAATTTGCTGGTGGGCACCGTATATAATAGTCCAAGATTCCATAAATCTCAGTTTCCCTCACAAAGTACATCCTCTGCAATCTGGAATGCAAATGCTGTCAAAAAAGTTAATGTGCTTGGGGTCACAAGTAGAACAGAATAGGTGAGGACAATGGATTTCCCTCTCTAAAGAACATTCGTGATCAAGATGGGTTTTTACAACTGACAATGGTAGTTTCATGGTAACCATTACTGCGAATAATTTTATATTCCAGATGGAATATAAAGCTGTGGTGGTAGAATTTGAAGCTATGTCCCCAGAGCATTAACCTGGACCTCTGGTCCTGCATAGTCCTGTGACCTTGCCATAATGAATCTACTTCTCCCCAGTAATTACCATGTACCAAAATGATTTGTGTGTGAATGAGGCAAGCTACATGCCAGAATGCAGCAGGTCATTGAATCTTGTTTGGCACTGAACCCATAAGTGATGGTAATCTCATGCTATGCTCTCTGGATTCGCCGTTCAAATCCAGACCATCATGGCTGTTGGAGGTGGATTGCCTTAGCCAATAGGTACATTACTGGTCTCCTATTTTAGACTTCTTTCACTTGGGAGGTCCTGGTCAGAAAAGCCGAGGTAGTGGAATCCATCCATTTGGCTTCTCCACTGTGAATAAAAGTGTAGAGCCAGAAGGGATCATGAGAAGGCCTTGGCTGGTAGGATTAAGGAGAATCCCAAGGCCTTCTACAAATATGTGAAAAGTAAAAGGATGAGAAGAGAAGGGATAGGACCTATAAAAGGTGAAGGGGAAAAGTCTGTATGGAACCGGAAGAAATGGCAGAGGTGCTTAATGAGTACTTTGCCTCAGTAGTCACGGTGGAAAGTGATCTGGGAGGATGCACTACAAGTTTGCGGCAGACTGAAAAGATTGAGTATGTAGATATTAAGGAAGCGGATGTGTTAGAACTTTTAAATGCTATCAAGATAGACAAGTCTCCGGGACCAGATGGGAGGTACCCCAGGTTATTGTGGGAGGTGAGGGATGTCATTGCAGAGCCCCTGGCGATGATCTTTGCGTCGTCGATGGAGACGGGAGAAGTTCCGGAGGATTGGAGGATTGCGGATGTGGTCCCCATTTTCAAGAAAGGGAACAGGGATAGTCCTGGAAATTACCGACCGGTGAGTCTGACCTCGGTGGTTGGTAAGCTGATGGAGAGGCTTCTGAGGGACAAGATTTACAAGCATTTGGAGAAGTTTAGGTTGATTAGAAATAGTCAGCATGGTTTTGTAAAAGGAAGGTCGTGCCTTACGAGCTTAATTGAGTTCTTCGAAAATGTGACTGAACACATTGACGAAAGAAGAGCAGTGGACGTGGTGTACATGGATTTCAGCAAGGCATTTGACAAGGTCCCACGTGCAAGACTTCTTGAGAAGGTGAGAGGCCATGGGATCCAAGGGGCTTTGGCCTTGTGGATCCAGAAATGGCTTGCCTGCAGAAGGCAGAGGGTGGTTGTGGATGGCTCTTTTTCTGCATGGAGGTCGGTCACCAGTGGAGTGCCCCAGGGATCTGTTCTAGGACCCTTGCTGTTGGTCATTTTCATAAATGACCTGGATGAGGAAGTGGAGGGATGGGTGAGTAAGTTCGCTGATGACATGAAGGTCGGTGGTGTTGTGGATGGTCTGGAGGGATGTCAGAAGTTGCAGCATGACATCGACAGGATGCCAGACTGGGCGGAGAAGTGGCAGATGGACTTCAACGCGGATAAATGTGTTGTGGTCCATTTTGGCAGATCCAACGGGATGAATGAGTACACTATCAAAGGTAGGAGTCTTAGCAGTGTGGAAGAGCAGAGGGATCTTGGGGTCCGGGTCCATAAGACTCTCAAATTGGCCTCCCAGGTGGAGGATGCGGTTAAGAAAGCTTACGGTGTACTGGCCTTCATTCATCGAGGGATTGAGTTCAGGAGTCAGGAGGTAACGCTGCAGCTTTATAGGACCCTTGTCAGACCACACTTGGAGTACTGTGCGCAGTTCTGGTCGCCTCACTATAGGAAGGACGTGGAAGCTATTGAAAGGGTGCAGAGGAGATTTACACGGATGTTGCCTGGATTGGGAGGCATGCCTTATGAAGACAGGTTGAGGGAGCTGGGACTGTTCTCCCTGGAGAGCCGAAGGTTGAGAGGCGACCTGATAGAGGTTTACAAGATGTTGAGAGGAATAGATAGGGTGGAGTCTCAGAGACTATTTCCCAGGGCTGAAAAGGTCGCGACGAGAGGGCACAGATTTAAGTGCAGGGAAGCAAGTACAGAGGGGATGCTAGGGGAAAGTTTTTCACTCAGAGGGTGGTGAGTGAATGGAATCGGCTGCCGTCGGTGGTGGTCGAGGAGAACTCGCTGGGGTCTTTTAAAAGACTTCTGGATGAGTATATGGGATCCAATGGGATTGGGGGTTATAGATAGGTCTATGGCTGGGTAGGTTTTGATGTGTTCGGCACAACTTGTGGGCCGAAGGGCTTGTTTGTGCTGTAGTGTTCTATGTTCTATGTTCTATGTAAGGCAAAAGGACTGTGACCTATTTAGATTACAACAGTCTTATTCACTCACTATATGGATGATTACTGTTAAGATGTGAAGAAAATGCTCTACACAAATGTTTGGTGTGGATGTGATTCTAGATAGCATACTGTATTCCGTGATCACTGACAGGCCAACTGGTTTCTCCCCTCTTAGTCACACTTTATACCATGAGCGCATCCAATAGACAGGTGGTAGAAGGCCAAGTGGATGGGATAACATGCATGGTACTGTTCATCATTCATCCACACACTGAGTATTGGAGGCTACCTATATTACCTACATGAATGATCTGTATCAGGTGGTAATGGCAAAACAATAGTTGTGTGTTGTGAATATATTCATGCTTTCCGTGTTCCAGCACAGTACATTGTGATCAGGCAGCGACAGTGACAATTTTTCCAAAGAGAAAGCCCATAATCCATCATCTATTTCAGGGTCAGCTAACAGTAGAACAAATTTTGCAGCTTTGATGCTCACCTGACAAGATAATGATGTCTCCTCCAAGTCTTCTAACCTGCCTCCAACCTCTCACTATTTCTCTAGTCACCTGCATAGACTCCTACTATAGGCCGCTGTTGGCGCTACGTTGAAAAGCTTTGAAACCTGTGCTTGGTTGTGCTGTGCCATTTTCGTCTCCACTGTTAGAATGACTTGCAGCATCTGCTCCAGTCAAGTTGCACATCCACCTCTAAGTTGTGCGAGATAGCCTCAACTCCTTATAGCCTTGCAATTTTTTGCCCTCTGCTCAAGTGTGCAGTCACACAACAGCATTGGCTAGATTTTGTAATCCGATAAATATCCACAAAAGAAGAGATTTGATGAATGTGTCAGACAGTATAAATTGAGAGAAGCAGTTTCTGTTGGCAGAAGGATTGAGAACCAGAGGACACCAATATAATGAGAATTGTAAAAGAAAAAGTGGTAAGAGGAGAAAGAATTTCTTTAGGCAGTGAGCAGGTAGAATCTGGATCACAGTGCCTGACAATGTGGCAGAGGCAGATTCAATTGTAAAATTCATAAGAGAATTGGATAAGTACTCAACAAGAAACATTTCACAAGACTATGATGAGTGTGATTAGCAATGGTGTCCTTGCTGAGAGCCAGCACAGACACATTGGGTCGAATGGCCACTTTCTGTGCTGTATCCTTTCCATGATTCTATAAAATGAGCCGGTTTGCATGCACCTTGCAGTGGCAAATAACAGGAATGGGTTAATCCTGCATCACAATCCCTTTTTCCATAACCGATTGAATTTTGCAGTCTTAATCTCTTGTTTGGTTCTGAGTAATCTTTCATTGCCAGTCCAAGAAGCATCAAGGATATTTTTTTTTAAGGTACAGATTTTTTGCATACATTTGTTATTTTGCTGACTTTTAATTAAACAGATTACTTAACTGTGGAATTTCGATCACATCAAATCCTACAGGCCTGGCTGATTTGCTGACTCCCAACAGTGTATGAAAGCAAAATTAACATCAAATGATGCCACTATTAATTTTGTGTCTGCTTTAGTTATTTCAGTTTCTTCATAGACTGACTTGGTGTCTGCTTCAAATCATCCAGCATCCCCCACACCAAGTGCCATTATTATTCATCGCTAAGAAAAACATTTTATAAAATTAAAGGCAGCTTAAATTAATCGCCTGTCTTTTCAATTGGTTAGTTCCGAAGATTACCTTGTTGAAGTTCTCAGTTCTTACTCTTTGGGAATGCAAAGGTAGGTCAGCTGAGTAATGAACTGTAATCCAGAGAAACAAATTGCAAAATGGAAATAACATCAATTTTTGCTTCTAATATTTTTAATTAACTGGTCTGAATGCTTTTTTGATGATTTGTGTCTCATGCTCAAACAACACTTTTCTCAATTCTCAATAAACTTTATAGGTGCAATGTGTTTCAATTATGAAACTATGACCTACTCTCAGACAGTCAACTTATCATCAAATTTTATTTATAGCTGCACGCCAGCAATGTGAGTTATCAATGAAGCGACTAATTAGTTGCACGATGTGTCTCTGGAATGTGCGACTAGCACCTTGTCATGTAATAGGCAAAAGCTAAAATATGGATTAATTGGTCAAAACTCAATTATCACAGATGACTGGCTATCAAACAAGAGACATTTTTTGCAACATGTTGTCTGGCCACCTTATTTATTTTGCATCCTGTAATATCCTCTCCAGGGTTAATTAAAATAATTTTGTTTGTGTTGTTCTGGTAATAATTTCTTCTTTTGTATTGCTGCTTCTCATGGATATCAAAGAAAATAATTCCAAAAGTCAGTCTGATGTTAATTAGTAAAAAGTGTTCCTCAACATGCATGATACATTGCAGCTTTTAAATTGTTTTAAGAATTGGCTGCTTTCTTTGATATTGTCACAGTGCAGAACAGCTGATACAATGTGGAGTTCTTCCTTACTGTCTGTGTGACAGCACTGATACAAACGTACATGAAATAGAGAAGTAGACCACTCAGCCCCTCACTCGGCTCCATCATTCAATAAGATCATATCTGATCAGATTGGAATCTCAACCCTACATTCCCACCTACTGCCAATCATCTTTCACCTCCTTGTTAATCAAGAGTCTAAGAGTTCCAGAGATGCACAACCCTCTGATCTCCTCATCTATGTCTTAATTGAACATCTCCTTATTTTTAAGAAGTGATTCCCTCATTCTAGGCTTGCCCACAAAAGGAAACTTCCTCTGCACATCCACCCTGTACCTACCCCTCCGGATCTTTGTGCAGTCATCAGTAAATATCCCCACTTCTGACCTTATGATGGAGGGAAAGTCATTGATGAAGTAGTTGAAGATGTTTGGGTCTGGGATCTTCAGGAACTCTTGCAGTAATGTCCTAAGACTGAGATGATTCTATATGTCTGTGTTCAATTCAATGTGAGGCTAAGCAACCTGCTAAGCAATGGAAGATTTCAGAAAATCTGTAGTGCAGAAGAAGGCCATTCAATCCATCGAGACTGCACCGACAACAATGCCACCTAGTATCCCAGTAACCTCAGACATTTTTACTTTCTTAGTCCCCCAACACTAAAGAACAATTTATGATGGACAATCAACTTAACCCGCACACTTTGAGTGTAGAAAGAAACCGGAGCACCAGAGAAAACCCACGCAAACATGGGGATGATGTGCAAACATCACATAGGTAGTGACCTCAGCCAGGAACTGAACCCAGGTCCCTGATGTTATGAGGCAACAGTGCTAACCATTTGTCACTGTGCACGCTGAGTAATGGAAGCTACCTACATGAATGTATAATATCTGTACCAAGTAACAGTGGCAAAACAATGCCATTTCCATGGTTGTGTCTTGTGAATCCATTCATATTTGTCACATTACAAAATGAAAAATCAAGGATTATTTTCATTTTGTTCCCCAATCTTTGCTCCAAAAGACCCAAGAATTTTGAATGCTAGCTATCCCAAAACTATTTACACACTCACATTATATTTCCTGCAATCTTTTAAAACTGTTTAAGATTCAATTTTGATTGATCATCCATTCACAAATCCGGCTCCAGATCAGAATTGAGAAATTCTGCTGTTGATTACGTTGGTCAGCTAATAAAAGAAAACTCTTCAAATTGCGTACGCTTTCTTAAGTTTATCAATGGGCACCTTTTCAAAGATTACTTTTACATCAAAAATATTTCATTTAACAGGAAACTGACAAGTTTATAATAATGAAATCATAAATTGTTCAGTATAGTTTTTGTTTTGAAAATCACTCCTCGTGATTTTAGGTCAGATTGGAAGATTGGAAACTTCTATCTTTAAAGTGATAAAACCCATTTTTGGTTATATTACGAAAACTGCAGCATTTTGCCACATTAAATTCATCAGTAAACACATACGTTTTGTTATGTGGTGGCAGGAAAACCATCTTCACATTTTCAGAAATATCACCAAGGCTGACAGGATAACCCAGGCAATTCTCCAAGATTAGCAATATCTTGAAAATGATATTTGCTCTGGTGTAATATTCTCTCCAGGCAGGGGTGGCACACAGAGAGAAGTACTTTTGAAAAAGTATTCAATCATCCAAGCTTTTTAATTTAAATGCCAAATTACATGGAAATGTACCTTGTGGTAACCCCTCAATTCTCAGACTGGTACATCATTCAGGGCTTAAACTTCAAAATCTACATTGGAATTTTCACCAAGCAAAAAGTCAGTTGATCCTTGGCAACTTGAAATCCTGGCCTCATTTTCTCTTTCAAAATGTACGTTGTCTGTGGCATATGTTTCCAAAAGAAGCTCTGTCTCATGAAAAACTTTGCCACTTTCTTCAATGAGCCTCTTGAAATGGGCTGTGTGTTTATGAGTCACTTCTGTATCAGCACTAGTTGCTTTGCCAACATTTTAACGTTGGGCAGATAGGAACACCTCTTGAAATAACTGGACTGTCCATGACTAGCATTGAAACTTTGACTGAATATTCTCACCCTATAAATCTTCATGCAAGCTTTCGGTTTTTGCTTGGAATGACCATCAGACTGAGAGGCTCATGACACTGGTTTTGGTTTTTGACCCAGATTGTCAAAGGTCCTTCCACGTTCTACATTGTACTGCTGATAGACTGATCCATTCTACTAGCACTTAATGCATGACATGCTGTGCACTTTGATTTTACCAGTATTAATACAAATTAATCTCACTGAGGTAGAGTGTTAGCCCAACCTAAGCTTTCTAGTAATATTGCCTGTGCATTTTTGAAATGTTTTAAAACATCCAAATTTTGCTGCCAGGCTGATAGCTTTCTTGATTTCTTTACTGCAGCGGACATACTAACATCACTTACCGTGTGTCTCTGGCTCATATTTAAAACTGATTTAAAAGTCTCATCCATGGCAAAAATCCAAATTTAAAATCCAATTTAAATCTTCCAACTCTTTGATTGTGGAGAAAAGAAGTCAGCACCCTTAACAAGTCCACAACCTGACAGGACCCAATGTGGTATGAAGGGAACTAAAGCATGTTGTGTGAAATGTGATGATGATAGATGATTGTGATGTGCAACATACGATGATGTGAAATGACATTAAGTTGGGAATCGTGGCTTAATTCAAAGGAAATGGACTGAAAACAAGAAAAATGTTATAACCAAAAAACTTAAAATATGGATTTATTGTGGTCCATGTTGACTCTCTAAGATCAAGTCCAACTATGTGGGGGTTAAGTGGATTGGTCTTGCCAAATTGTCCATTCATGTCAGGGGGTTATCAGCGTACATACATCTGGTTGTGGGGATAGGACCTAGGTAGGTTTGTAGTTGGCACAGGCTTGATGGCCAAATGGACTCCTTCTACACTGCATGGCTTTTATGGTTCTATGAAATCATGTGAGCCAATTCCCTTCCCCTTCCCTCATAACCCCACTTTTTTTTATGTTGATGTTTATCTAATTACTTTTTGAAAGTCACTGTTGAATCTGCTCTTCCACCCCCTCAGGCAACATATTCCAGAAAGATGATTCATTTAATGGAAACCGGAATCACAACTAGGCAAAACCATTCTGAATGCAATTTGCAAATCTATTTGTGCATGAAGATAGCATTGGGAAAAAACTTTTACAGACTTCTTACTTTAATTTTGTCACTTCCTTTCATATCAAAATGAAATTAACTGGGAACTGTATCTCCAGAGGATATTGAACTAATACACTGAATGCAAAAATGTAAGCTTAATCTAATCCTTTCTCTGACATAGAGCAATGTCTGTACCCAAAGAATTATTCTTCATAATATATTTGATCTCAAATTAATCACACCTTATCAACATGGGGAATTTATAATGCTGCTTTCACAATACAGAAAATCAAATTTATTGTCATACTGACACGGTATATGTAAAGCATTTTCCATCGTGCAAAAAGCAGTCCAGTAGGTTATATAGCCGTACCATGGAACCTCAAGACAAGTCAGATTTGATGGGATAAAGGTCTCTGTCTAACATCTGTCAGGGTTTTAAATGAAGCAAGTTTGGTTCATCTGAACTCCATTTGTACGGCACAGTCTACAACACATGATGGGTAGAATTTTCCCAGTCTGCCTACCCACTGTAGAAATTGTAGCAGGTAGGACAGAAAATTTTGTGGACCATTTAAAAGCCTGTTGACCTTGGTTGGGAATTTCTGGCTGTGGGCACAGGATGGCCAGAAAACCCCACCCAATGTCTCGAATTTGCATAAAGAAGATAGAGGATAGTTGGTATGCAAAAATATCATAATATTGGCATGAATTTTCTTGTCCCATTGCGAGCAGGAATGGAAAATTTGGAGAGCCAGGCAGAGGTCCATTGACTTTCAGTGACACCAGAAAATTTTGGCCATGGGGCAGGACTGGAAAATCCCAGTTATTCTAGTCAATTGTGCTCTTTTGACTCAGAGTAAAGAAATCTTTATTCAGCAGGCAATATTATCCTGGAATGTTTTATGTGATGCTGGGCACCTGAAGTGGAAAAAAAAAATCTCTAAAATCTTTCACTTTGCTGAATATTAACTTACCTAATGACTAATTGTGCTCTGACAGTTAGACTCATTTACCTGACCAAGGCTGCATCATTTTCAACACCTTGCCATCAAATCTTTTTATCCTTTGTTATGGCACAGTCAAGCTATATCAACTAGCTAACATAAACTGGAATTTTACTTCCTTTACGAAGACTCATCATCACTTTGAAAAGCAATGACATAACCTTCAGTACATAGCAGAGAGTGGGAATCTGAATTGTTTTACTTCTTTTGTAGGCAATAACCTAGTGGTATTATCACTTGACCAATTAATCCAGATACTCAGCTAATGTTCTGGGGACCTGTATTCGAATCCTGCCACAGCAGGTGGTGGAATTTGAAATCAATTTAAAAAAATCTGGAATTAAGAATCTAATGGTGATCATGAAAAGATTATAGAAAAAAAAGCCATCTGGTTCACTAATGTCTTTTAGGGAAGGAAATTTGCTGTCCTTACCAGAACCATAGCAATGCGGTTGACTCTTAACTGCAACTCTAAAATGGTCTAGCAAGCCACTGAGTTCAAGGACAATTAGAGATAGGCAATGAATGCTGGCCCAGCCAATGATACCAACATCCCCTGATCAAATAAAAAAAATGAAATAATATTGATGAATGCTTTTGAGATATATTGCTCACCAACAACTAACAGAGGCAAAATAACGGCTTCTTTTGGTAATGTGTGATCCACAAGAATCACTGCAGATGTTTGGAGCTGCATTGCATCTTTGTTTTGTCAAAATGTGTTGATTTTAAGTAGCTCCAATCATAGAATAAAAGTACATTGAAACAATAGAATGAAAATCTTAGTTTAGGGTTAGTGGAGATTAGTCAGCGCATAACTATTCAAACATCTTGGAGAGTATTTACATTACAAATTTACTGTCAACACAGAGTGCAACCTGATTTTAGAATGACGCTCTCTAGCAATCTTACACACCACTTCAATTTGCACAGCATTGAGTATATATTCAGTGTTGTGTCAATACAGTTTACTGTGTATGGTGTTGGAATGTGGATCGATTTGTAATTTTATCTTGCTTCAGTTGTGTGTTTAAGGAGCTGGGAGGTGATAGGGGGCAGGATTCTCTCTTCACTACTCCTGAAGGAATTAACCTTCTACTTCTTGGGAGAGAGTTCTGCTCTTTTGCATGTTCACAGCTCTATCCCAAAACAAAATAGTGCAAGTTCCAACCAATCGGTAACTAAGCAATTTAGACAAGATTCAATTTGGCTGAAAACCAAACAGTTACAAGTCTGAGACACAGCCATTAAATGAAATAAATAATTTCACTCCTTATACAGCATTTATTCCTTATACAGTGATCTAACCAATGAAAGGGAGACAAGCAGACAATTGGCAATAAGCACATTATACGGTTCTCAGTTGAGCTGCTAGAAGCATTTTCCCACCATTGGGCGACACCTCAGCTTTATCTGCCTTGCTGGAATCTGGCACCCGTTTTCTGCCTGATCTGAAGTGCAGCAGTGATGTCCTAAACTATGAAGGAGTGGATTGTCCCTCTCGCGCTGCTTACAGGGCTCATAGCAGGTGCAAGAGGCTGACTGTGTGTGGGTGGAATTATAAAAAAAAACAGGAGAAAAGATCCATATGAAACAAAAAAAAGGTTAGTGAATCTCTGGTACAGACAGCTGGCTAAAAATTGAACAAAGGTTTTGCACAGGAGACAGCAGCTGTGTCAACCAGAAATCCAACCTGACGCCAGTGACATCTCAATAAAAGATACTGTGTGGAATGCTAAAGCATGTACATGTTGCACCAAGCTGGGAGCTGGATTCAAGTATACTTTTCTTAATAAAAAGTGTGGAATACTCTCACCTTTGCTCATTTTGTCTTTCACTCAGTAAATGACGAACAAGGTATCCAATCTGTACTATGTTTGTTTAAACTGTGTTGCTGTATAAAGATGACTGATTTGTTACTTATTCTGGTATTCCATGATAAAGCATAAATTATTGGACAGTGCTGAATAAGACATTGATGTTATGTTATCTGAATCAGCCTGTCTCAGTGGGAATGAATGAAAAGTGATATGAGGCATTGAAATCCATGCTGAAAATCTAAATTGGACAATCAGTCAACTGCAGTAGCATTTGTGAACGTGTGAATGCAACACTGATATCATTGTTCTAGCATCTACTTGCTTGCAAAATCATTTGTTTCATGAAAAAGGACCTAACATCAGGCAGTTAGACATTCGATTTGTGACTAGGAACTTGACATCTGGATAACTTTATGTGCTGACCCCCTTGCCACGTTGGGGTATATACAAAATAGGAGAAGTAAGTCATTCGGCCCCTCACATCTACTCCACTATTTAATAAAGTCATGGTGGTTCTAATTGTTTTGCAAACTCCATACACCCATTACACACATGGGATACAACCTTCAAAGGTAAATGCCATAACTGAGCTGGAGGTGAGCTCAGCACCCAATTGGTTGCACTGAGCTCTCGAGGAGGCAGGATCCTCTTGGAGCAGAAGTTTCCAAAGGCAGTTGCTGACCATAACAGGGCTTGATACTGTCTTGTACAAGAGAAAAGGCAGAGAGTCAGAAGGCTCAGCACCCAAAGAAGTATCTGCACTGCCATCCAAGCAGCACTGGAATCGATCCCACATTGAAGTCCCTAGTACCAAAAATATTTCTGGTTTGAAAAATAATCCTCAAAGCTTTCTACATTGAACCAAACAGCTGTGCATATATGTATATTAGACTGTTCGGGTTAGGTAATTTCCAATTTGAAACTCCCCTCCTGGACCTCCTCTACCTGTTACTTAGTTGCTCAAGGAGTTTAATGGACTGTTAATTGAAGGCAGATGAGGTCCCATCACATTCTGACAGCACTGGGTCTAAATTTCAATGCATTACCACTTGGCTTATCCTGCAATTGAAAATTGATTCCTCAGATGTGGTTAATCATGCTTTTAATTACTTATCAATCAGTGTGGACATTTAGGTACCTGATAATAAAAGGAACTCATTGACCTTTCTTTTTGGTGTCTAAAAATTGGAAACTTGTAATCCATGCTATTATCCAATCATTCTATTAAATACCCTCAGTGCCAAGTCATTAGAGCCAAAGTTAAGAGTTTATTTCAAGGCATCTGACTTGGAATAGGGTTATCTCCTTTGTATACAGCAGAAATTTTGTCTTCAGTAGACCAGGAATTAAATTCTACTTCTCAATTTATTTAGGTTAGAATAGCTCACTCTCTGAAACTGGGTTTTCTCGTCTCTGGATGATCAGAGATTAGACAGATGCAAAGATTAGATTACGGGACATCTCAGAAATTCGAATGCAAGGACTCTACAGAAGTTATCTGGGAAGTTTCAGCTTCCAATGGGTTATTTCCCTGCTCTCCCAGGATTCTTCAACTAGGAGTTAAAGGCTAAGACTGTAAAGAGCTCTGACCTAACAACTTGAAAATACAAATGGACCAAAAAAATCTAACTTTTGGATCACTAAAGGCCCAACTCACCTTCCAAAATATAGCATCCAGTCCAGTAGAAGAGGTGTTATCTTGCCTTCCTCTGATGATCCTGCATTATGAAGAAGAACTTGCCAATCCAGTGGGGTGATTGCTACTCTTTGGAAGATTTAACGTATCATCTTTGAAAATGCAATGAAGTGTAAGTAAAAAACAAAAAAAAAATAGGAAGAGGGAAAGAATTGGGTTTGACTTCAGTGTGCCTCAGAGCAAATTATTCCCCCCCCCCCCCCCCCCCTTTTACTAAAGACACAAAGAATGACCACTTTTTTTGAGGCTTGAGACTTGTTACCAACAGGATATGTTTGCAGGACATCCATAAGATAATGGGAGAAAAGATAGAGTAAAAGTTCTAATTAGACAACTTATTAAATTGCGAAATATCTATCTAGATTCATCTTTCCCCTGCCCCACTCCGAACGGTACTGTAGGTCGACCTCCATCACATGAACTGCAGCACCTTCAGATGGTCATATACCTGTTAGGAATGGTCAATTCCTGCTGACCCTCTCAGTGATCATATACATGAATGTGTTTTTTTTATTGTAATTTAAATAAACAGTCCATCTTTTATCATTGTCTAATGCAAACAAAAATGTTAAATTGGGCTACATTTTAATATGCAATGAATTGGGAACTGTATGTTATAAATGGAACGAGGAGTAGAACTGACAGTTTTCCTTTGTTATGCATTCAGTGAAGAAGTCAGCATAAATGTCTGCTTTATCATCCTGTCCAATTAAAACAGCGAAGAAAACTCCTGCTCGTTATTGAAACTACTTAATGACTGTGTCAGCATTCTGCAACAATGTTCACTTGTTGGTATATGAATATCCAACAGCAGAACAAGACTATGTTTCGGTAAATCTTCCAGTTTATCAAACAAATATCATTGTGCCATGGTTCAAATCCTAGTAGTGTTATTCCAATGAAGTTGCAGCAATTTTTCAGCACAATTGGAAAGAATAGCTTTTTTTTTCACTCTGGATTTCTTTTCATTTTTAAGGGCACATCTTCAGGCGTATTCAATGAGACAATTCTCTATGTCAGCATGTTTAACAGAAATGCTTTGGTAAGGTAGATACTTTTCATGTCGAGTTGATTTATATTGATAATTTATTAATGTTACGACCAACTCTTTCTGAGGGTCATGTCAGAAGTCAGCCACTTATTGGTGGAGGAAGAGAGGGGAAAGGGAAAGGGAAAGGGGTGGAGGAGGAGGAGGAGGGATGGCAGCTCCCAGGCAGGCAGACTACAGAATGGTTACTCCCCTCAGCTGGTGCAAGCACCACTCGCCCTCCCTCACTCCTGAGTGGCTTCTGGGATTCCTGATACAGGCACAAGTCCTACTGGAATGCTACCAAAACACATTAATCCACTATCAGCAGCGCAGACAACAAATGAATAGCGCTACTGACCTGCCAATTTATGGGCTGTGTTATCAGCATAGAGGAAGATAAAGGTAAATCTTTCTTCAGTGCTTCAGTAGTTCTCTGTTGTATTGTGATGATGTATATTCTGTTGCATGGACTGGCATACTAGGAAATATAAGCTATTTTGGTAACCTAATTATCAAACAGAAATTGCACAAAGTAACTAAACCCACCTTTCGCTTAATAGAATGAATCCTCGGGGACAAAACATGTTTTCATATAACTAAACACAGTGCTTTTTTTATATTGAATCTTCTATGGATAGTTAACTGTCAATCTAGCATAAAACTAATGCACTCCTGAACTATAAAAGTTTCCAGTTTTCACATTTCAATAGTTTTATTGCTTTTTCCACATATTTATCTCTGTCGAACACCTGGATCTGATCCTGCAGTTGCATACAAATTAGAAGCAGGGATAGGCCATTTGGCTGTTCAAGCTTGCTACACCATATGATAAAGATCATGCATGATCTGACTGTGACCTCAACTCTACTTTCCTGTTCATTCCCTTTTTTATTCTTATTCTCTCTTGTCAATCAATAATCTATCCAATTCAACCTTAAAAAAAAACTCTGGCCCTGCTGCCATTAAACTGTAGGGAAGAAATTTCATAGACAAATGATGCTTTGAGAGAAAGAATAGTCTCCTCATCTCTACTCTAGCTCTAGTATCCCCTACAAGAGGAAACATCCTCTTGGCATCCATCCTATCAAGTTTGCTTCATTAATGCATGCTTCATTATTCATCTCTCATTCTTGTACACTCAAAGATACAGGCTTCATCTGTGTAACCTTATCTCTGAAAATAATCCCCTTATCCCAGGAATCAACCAACTGAACCTTCTCTGAACTCTTCTAATGCAATTGTATCCTTTCTTAAGTATGAAGGCCAAAAACATGCACAATATTCCAGATGTACCAACACCTTTTACAAAAGTAACACTTCCCTATTTGTATACTTGATTTCCCTTGCAATGAACAGCAATAGTCTATTTGCCTGCTGAATCACTTGCTGTGTCTGCATACCAATGTGATTCATGTATCAGGACAGTCAGATTCCTCTGCACCAGAGATTTCTGTAACTTCTCTCCATTTAAAAAAAAAATTGCTATATTCATAAGAAAATGAATATGCCTCAACGTGCTAGCATTAAAACTATTTGCAAGGGATAACTACCTACCTTTACTAACTTGGTCTTACTTTAACTGTCATCAGTTATTTCATGATTACGTATAATTGTAGTAAGTTTATTGATTTCAGAGTTCATGGGTAAGGAAGGTGCATAACTGAATAGACATGAAAATCTGCTTATAAAGGATCACTCCAGAGCCTGTGAAGTCAATAATCTTTTTATTGGATCTAGGAACATGAATCTATTGTATTGTCCTTATGCAATGCAGACAAATAAATAATGTTATTCCCTTCATGTCCTATGTTTGTGCACTAATAATTGCTTATATAAAGGGAGTGGTGTTTTAACATTACACCAATGATCTCTTTAGGTTGTGGGATTTTATAGAGAATGCCATTTAGAAGGTGAAGTAGACAGGCACTTTTCCTTTGCCAGATATCTCTGCAAGATCATTGTACCAGATTCTGCTTGAATTCAGGACTTTTTATTCTGAACCTCCTGTGACAAAATGTATTATTCGTATTCAGTTTGATTTGACAGTCATACACTTAAATGCATGAATAATATATACGGACCAAGAGTTTTCACTTTGGCTGCACTAATTGATCGAAGGACAAGAGCAACAGATGCATGGGGACACCACCAGGTTCCCCTCCAATTAAATGCACACCAGCCTGACTTGGAAAGATAGTCATTCCTCCACTGTTGCTAAGTCAAAATCCTAGAATATCCCCCGTAAGCACACTGTGGATGTACCTGCAGTAGTTCAAGAAGCCAACTCATGACTACTTTCTCAAGTGCAGAGGGCAATAAATGCTGGTCTCATCAGAGATGTTCGTACCCTGTGAAAAAATAAATTTTTAAATGTTGTGTACAAAATTACACTTCTTCACAGACATATTCTTCTTTTTGTCAAGTTTTTGATCAAACTCATAGACATCAAAACCTATCATGGACCAGTACGATTAGGCAGCCTTTTGGACCATTTTGTTTTTAATTACTTTGAAATATTCTTCTATATTAAAGTGGCAATATAGCATAAATAAATTGGCACAGTTGAAAATATCTTTATCGCTGTTTAGTCAGAGTGTCAGCCCATCACTAATCTTGAATAAGCAAAAATGACTTTTAATCACATTGGTCTACTGCAGATTTTTAATCTGGAGATGGACTAGGCTGGGCAAGTAAAAACACCAAGTTAAAATCCAATATGTTTATTTGGAATCATGAGCTTTTGGAGCATTACTCCTTCATCAGGTGAATGATATCCTTTCAACTAAGTTGTCAACTATTCAAATCTAAGAATTCCTGGTAATACTTCAGTGAGTTGCGTTATTTGAATGAGAGTGAACTTATTTTTAAAACTTCAAAAACCATATCAGAGCGGTAGATTTGCCATATTCAACCCAGCTAACAAGGTCCACTCATCTGATGAAGGAGCTGTGCTCAGAAAGCTCATAATTCCAAATAAAACTGTTGAACTTTAAGCCAGTGTTATGAGACCTCCTACTGTAGTTTGAGATATTAAATTCTTAAGCATACTTATTAGTGACTAGGCATGTAAAAAAAAAAATAAAGTTTAATTTTAAAATTCTCCTCAAAGATCTGCAAATGATCATAGTTTACAGAAACGAGGCAAAATGGACTTGGAAGTCATCAACTTTTGTTCATTGGTTTGACCTAATTCAGATGAATTGTGCTGAAAGAAACAGAGACAAGCTAACAGAAACTCCAGTCCTAGTTCTTTAAGAACCAACTTCAGTTAAAAATCAAATTTGTTGCAAAATCAGTACAAATGTTGTGAGGTTTGATTGATGGTTGTTGAAGTTGCAGACTCAGAGAGAAACCAAGTCACATCTGTCACAAAACATTGTTTTGGGTTTAAATTATTTCAGTTGTGTGACTAGCAGTTCCCCTTTCAACTGAGTTCTTAACTCTTCAAATTGAAGATGTCCTCGTAACAGTGACATTCCAGTGAATTACATTATCTAAATGAGTGAATTTATTATTAAAACTTCAAAAAAAACCACATCAGAGCATTAATATTGCTGAAGAATATAAGGCAACATTTAATCCAGATTACATG
Organism: Sphyrna mokarran; assembly: GCA_024679065.1. Classification (NCBI taxonomy): domain Eukaryota; kingdom Metazoa; phylum Chordata; class Chondrichthyes; order Carcharhiniformes; family Carcharhinidae; genus Sphyrna; species Sphyrna mokarran. The sequence goes on along the minus strand of JAGIQG010000011.1, from coordinate 69,707,648 downwards.
AGCCTCACCCACTTCTGAAAAAATGATGTGAACTCCATGTTACTGGCTTTGGGGAAGACCCACCCAAGTAAGTGCCAACTAAGCACTTGAGTGTCCGTAGAAGCTTCCACACTTCTGGATGAGTATGTGGGATTTAATGGGATTGGGGGTTACAGATAGTTCTATGGCCTGGTAGGTATGGATATGATCGGCACAACTTGTGGGCCGAAGGGCCTGTTTGTGCTGTAGTGTTCTATGTTCTATTAAAGCAAAGATATCAGCGGATCACCCCATTCCCACGCTGGGTCCCTTGATCTGATGTTGAGTGTCTTTGAGCAGGCAATGCTAACCCTCTCTCTCCCAGGGAATCAGCGTGCATATGCAGCATGATTTGCATTTTAGGCTTTCTGCATGGTGCTTGCCCCTTCAGCCACTGCTCAAATATCCTTGGTGGTGGAATGAGGCCATTAAGTGGGCAATGGTAGCAGATCAGAAAGACAACCCATGAGTCTTCCTACCCAGGAATTAATCGGGGAACAGATGGGAAGATAGCGAGGCCCCACCCAGCACCCTCTAACCTGATTAAATGCACTCCTTGCCCCCCCCCCCCACCCCCCACCACCCACCTTCAAATTCAGCTCAAATTAAATTTAGGGGACACAATGTCCTAGTGGTATTGTCGCCAGACTATTAATCCAGAAACTCAACGTCTTGTAGACCCAGGTTCAAATCCCAACGTGGCAGATGATGGAAATTGAATTCAATAAAAGAACATCTGGAATTAAGAAAATCCACTGATGACCGTGAAACAATTGTCAATTTTGGGAAAAACCCATCTGGTTCACAAATTCCTTTACAGCAGGAAATCTGCCAATCTTTCCTGGTCTAGCCTACATGTGACTCAACAATGTGGTTGCCTCTCAAACGTCCTCCCAAGTTTAACTCGGAATGGGCCATAAATGTTGGCCAGCCAGTGATGCCCATTTCCCACGGATGATAAGAAACAAGTTTCCTTCCCAAGAATCATCTCTGACCTCGGCCACAGCTGAGATTATCTGGATCTACTGCTTAAACAGAGATTTGGCTGAGCACCAAATTCTCTGTTCTCCCTGGCAGCAGTAGTAGGGCATGCAAGGGTGGAAAATTCAGGCCATTATGTTTTCAACTGTTACGTCAAACACATAGTAATTTGGTATAGAGATTGAATAAACATTTTTGTAAAGGTAGATAAATTCCTTTCTGTTTGAAATACGTAATATTGTTTACTCACTTATCTATTGTTAATTATGATGCCTGAATCAGGGAGATGATTTTTACCTATGGGCCGAATGAGAAACCAGACTAAATGTTCATTATACACGCATCATAATTTTCCCTTCCAGGGAAAGGGATATAGGACGTGGTATATAATGGGCATCAAATCTATAACCACCAATTCTCTGACCGTGCTCACAATAAGATTCACTTGTAAGACCTGCTATTGTGATGTGCCACTGCTTTTTCTAAGCACAAGAAAGGCTTATGATAATTCCAGTAGCTAAAGTAATGAACTGAAATATTTTTCTTTCATGTTTTCCATGTTATCAAAGGATTACCTTGGTAGCAAGTTTGAATGAATTGGATTTGCAAAGGAAGGTAATGTAACATACAGAAAATGTTGTCACTGGCATTTCAAATACAAAGCAGGTGCTTGTTATAGGCAAGTTATGTTACAAATCTAATTTTTGACAAGGTCTGCCGCTCAGTAGGGAACCAAAGATGGTAGCAAGAAAATCTAATAAGTAGATTTTGAAGGAATATTTTCTTTGCTAGATTTAATTAATTGTTCGTGCTTGAGTAGCTGTTTTCAAATTTCTTTGTACCTCCTCATCGGAGGTTCACCTATCCAAGGGGCTTTCAAGAATGATTAGCTACTGCTTTGACTCTAAAATTTGGCCAATAAATTGCATGGATAATGAAAATTGCACACAACTGTATGTATTAACAGAGCTGGTTAATAATGCTGAGAGATACATGTATTAGAAATAGCATTGTTTATTTTTTCAAAGTTTAATCTTGGAATTATTTATTTTAATTAGTTAAATGTTGCAACAGTTCTGGAAAAGAAGCCTTGTGTGAAGCTCACTGTGTGACTCTGAATTTGACTTGGAATCTGTAAAGATTTGCTCTGGTTGTCTGGAAGTGTTGAGCATAGCCATGGAAGGTGCATCCATTTTTAACTTTGAAAGGAAATCTATTATAAATTAGCAGGAACACGAGAGATGATGTTAATCCTCATTATCAGGGGAAACCAGGATGGGAAATGAACACTGGTTCCGATGACTTATCTACCGACAACCAGCATCGATTTTGTGGCCTTCAATTTTAAACTGCCCTGTTGAACGTGTTTTAATGGTGGTCAGATTTTTCCTTTGAAGACTGAAATGTAACATTAGCAGGGAATTATTTGCAGCTTTCCATCAAGTGAGGATGATCAAAAGTAGATTTGAACCAGAAAAGGCTATTTAATGATATATTCTTGTGATTCTGTGAGGAAGCTTTGGGTTTCCCCTTTGCCATACTCCCCTCATTCTTCCATCCACTTCCCCACACTACAGCCCCCCCACCTCCCACCAGTGAGAACCATCCATAATACTCTTTCCAACACTTACCTTCCTCCCAGAAAAAACTTCTGTTGGTGCCATACAGTAACCACCTGTCACTTCTTGTTTTATATTCATTCATTAATTCATTAATTAGCATTCATGCTAACCAGCATCTATTGCCCATCCTTAGTTGCTTGAGGGCAATTGGTAGTTAACCACGTTGTTGTGGACCTGGAGTCACATATAGGCCAAACCAGGTAAATTTCCTTTCCTAAAGGATATTCGTGAACCAAATGGTTTTTTCTGACAATTGACAAGGGTTTTATGGTTATCAGTAGATTCTTAATTCCAAATTTTTTTTATTGATTTCAAATTCCACCATCTGCACTGGTGGAATTTGAATCTAGATCACCAGAACATTAGCTGAGTTTCTGAATTAATACTCTAGCAACAATATCAGCAGGCCATCACCTCCCCACGCTCACCAACCACCTATCATCTCTTGCCTTTTTAGAGTTGGACTGCTTGCTACTGGCAAGTCTATGAAACTGGAGTCTTAGATTTTATAAGCCTCAAGTTGCCAATGTTGGTACTGTGTTGTCAATCCCTCCTCCCCTCTTCCGGACCCCTGACTCAAGGTAAAGTGCTCACTAAATTACAAGGCAAATATGATGGTGAGTTGCCGGTGTATAATTCTGAGATAAAATGAGTATATGTGGACTCTGGATAGTGCAGGCATGATAAACAAATTAAACTTTCTCTTTTTAGAACTATAATGCTATATTCCAAAAACAGCAAAATGTTTTTGAATTTCTGGTCCTGAAACTTGGTCTCAAAATTCTAGCTCTTCAAAATCTGTCATTGAAATCTAGATTGCATTTAAAATGTACTGGAAATGTTTGATCAGCCTTACTGCAACCAAACATCAAATTTGTGGAAAGAAATATGCAGAATGATAGATGATGAGAAGAAGTTGATAATCTAAGAACGAAAGCAGCTGTGACTTGAATTTAGCAAAACTCTTATTATTGTCTCTGGGCTCAGGGGCATTGACCTCTCTAGATTGTATTCCAAACTGAATCAGGAAGTGGGGAGCATTAACTGATTCAACGTCTAACTTATCCTGTCATTAAAATCATTTTCTTCCATGGCTAACAGTCAGTACAAAGAAAATTACAGCACAGGAACAGGCCCTTTGGCCCTCCAAGATGCCCCAACCATGCTGCCCAATGGAATTAAAATCCCTACCCTTCCAGGGACCATATCACTCTATTCCTATCCTATTCATGTATTTGTCAAGATGCCCCTTAAAGCCACTACTGTATCTGCTGCTAGTACCTCCCCCAGCAACAAGTTCCAGGAACACACTACTCCCTGTATATAAAAAAAAAAAGTTCTACAATCTAATGCCATGGAAAGCATCAGCTCAAGCGTTGACTCCTCTAACTTGGTCTCAACAACCTAGAACTCATTCAAAGTCCTGAAGTTTGTGTTCTTGTGTGCACAGAGTTCACTTGTGTACATCATGCACAGCTAGTGTAAATGCATGGAGTTATGGGGATGGGGCCTGGGTGAGATGGTGGTGGGTGCAGACTCTGAGATGAATGGCCTCCTTCTACACTGTAGAATTCTATGCACGTTTTTGAGGCAGTGGCTGGACTTATGGCATGAATGGCTGGCACTTAAAATATTGAAGTTTTCATGTCCAGTATAATGGGTTGAATGTCAGTATATGTGGCCTGCTGTTCCCCAGCTGCTAAGGAGGTTTCTCATTCTATATGCCCCCTGCTGTCAGAACCCACAGCGGGGTATCACTGTTGGCGGGATTGGAAAGTCCTCCTATCAAGAACGGCCAGAAAATTCCAGCTAATGTTTATGCCACCTAAATGGCCCAAATAACATTTTGGACAGAATTTTCAAAGAACCACAGTGTCTGGGATAAGTTGGCTTTGAAAATTCCAGACCCAATGGATGACTCAGGATCCTGGTAATAGTGGGAGAAAACAAATTCTCCCTGGTGGGAAGAAATTTGTTTAAGAAGGTATGATTAACCTGGACTTAACTATTTTTTTAGGTTGAGATCAGTAAGAATACACCTGTTATTCAGCAAGTGCTAAGAAAGCACAAAGCACAAGGAGGACCAATTGTAAAAGTTGGCCATTAAATATCCTAAATTGCAAATCATGAAAATGTGAAAGTTTTTTTCGAGACTTCTCGTGAAGACTGCTTCAGTTTTAGCCATGGAGTTACCTATGAGTTGCTTCACATACTCATAATATGCTGATGTCTGCCTGGGAAATTAATGAAGAAACTCTCAAAACTAGAGAGTCTGGCAAAGAAAAATTGTAGGAGTATTTCACAGATAGAAATGAACTGAATGCAAATTGAACCTGTCTCTTAGAGGGCTTATGAGTCACAATTCATTAAATGTTTTAAAAAAAGTCTGTTTGAACAATTTTATCAAGTGTCATAACCCACGTTGAAATTATCTAACTAAGGGCAGCATTGTAGCACAGTGGTTAGCACTGCTGCCTCACAGCACCAGGGACCCAGGTTCAATCCCAACCTTTGGTGATTGTCTGTGTGGAGTTTGCACATTTTCCATGTGTTTGCATGGGTTTCCTCCCACAGTCCAAACATGTGCAGGTTAGGTGGATAGGCCATGCTAAACTGCCTCTTAGCTTATCCACTTAACCTGCACTATGGGAAATGTGTGGGATTATGGGATAGGAGGGAGGAGAGGACCTGGGTGAGATGCTCTGTCAGAGAGACAGTGCAGACTAGGTGGGTAGAATGGCCTCTTTGGCACTGTAGGGATTCTATGTACATATGGTTAAACACAAGAAAGCCATGGGAATGAGAACATGTTGATTTTCCTTTGAAGCAGAAGGGAACGAGTACCTGGTTTTGACTGATTGATATAGCAAATGGATAAATGTTGAGTCCATGCCCAATGCCACAAGTAACAAAGCTACTGACGTTTTGAGAAGTTGGTTTGCAATTTACAGGTTGCCAAGGTTCTGTGTCAAATAATAATCCATAGTTTCCGTTAGGAGAGTTTCAAATGTTTCTGAGTAACAATAGAGTCAAACCCACCTGAGTGTCACCATATCTCTCAGCAACAAGAAAGACGTGTACAGATCATGAAGAGGTATCTGTTAATTGACAAGCCAGGCAGGAGTTTTTATGTTTCTTTTCAACACAGGCTAGACAATTTTCTGTTCCCTTAGAAAATAACCCCACCAATCCACAATAGATTTCTTACCTGACAAGTTAGTCTTTAAAAACAGTTTCTTAGGGTAAGGTTTAGCTTGCTTAAGCCTGTCATCAATAGGAAAGTAAGAAGGGAAGATGCGTGACAATACACCAGGCATGAAGCATAGAGTTCAGTGCTTGTCAGAAAGTCATTGTGGGGGAGAAAAGAAGGGTAATAAGAAGAAGTATGTGTTTGAACTGGTGAAAAAACTAAATGCATTTACAGAGATATTGAAGATTGGAGAGGCACTCTGCTGGTATGATGGATTTCTTGCTTGAAAGAGGAAATCTGACAATGGAAGGGCAGGAGAAACTTCCTTTGATCCAAATTCTTCCTCCTCGAAGTGAAAATCACAAAGAAATTGAAAGTTTTCCATTATCACAGAATGCAACAACCTAGCTAAGTAACTCAGAGGGTGGGAGTTTCCTGTCCCACCTACCATGGGAATCATAGCAGGCATGACAGGACCATGCAAAGATCCACTGACCTTGGGTGGGATCTTCTTGTCTTGGGGTAAGCAAGGCCAGAAAATCCCATCCAAAGCTTTTGCCAAAGACAAATCAATCACAGTCCAAACATTTAAGTGGAGTTGCTAGTCAAAGTTCCGGTTTGACACAATCAGATGTTGCAAAAGCACAGTCAAGCTAATCAAAATGAAAGAAAAATACCCAGACAGAAAGAGGAAAGAAGCCGGATAGATTCAGTGAAAGTATGTAGGACAAAAAAGAAATAAGTATTTTCTTTGTGTTATCCCTTGTTAAATGCTGATTTTTGTTAAAACCATACTGATGTTAAGGAAGAACATCCTTATTCTTCCTGTGCCTGTGTTCTTTGACTGAAATTTCCCGAGTAATTTGCATGTGGAATGTTTTGATTGTGATCACAATTGAAGAAAATCAGTAACTCAAACCATTAAAATGCAAGTATTACTGAAATTGGTTTAGTCTTTGATATGATTTATTATTGTCATATCTATTAGATACAGTGAAAAGTATTGTTTCTTGCATGGTATACTGACAAAACATAACATTCATAGAGCAGATGGGGAGAAGAAAAGGAGAGGATGCAGAATATAGTGTTGCAATTACAGATAAGGGGAAGAGAAAGATCAACTTAAAATATAATGGGTCCATTCAAGTCTGATGGCAGCAGGGAAGAAGCTGTACTTAAGTTGATTGATATATAACCTCAGACTTTTGCAACTTTTTCTCAATGGAAGAAGGTGAAAAAAGAGTATGCCCGGAATGCATGGAGTTCTTAATTATGTTGGCTGCTTTTCTGAAGTAGCACAAAGTGTTGATGGAGTTAGTGGATGGTAAAATGATTTCATATTGTATTCTGAGATAAGCAACTCAGATTGTTAAGATGCAGGTATTGTTGATATTGATTTAATCATGCTACATTTTGAGAAATTATAGTTAGGTACCTTTTTTTTAAATGGGGAGGAAGGGTAAGTATATTGCAAAGTTGACATTTTGTTCATTGCCCTCTCTAATCCTTTCTGTTGGGGTGGTGTAAATAATGTTAGTTTGATAATGATTGCCTGCTAAGAGTCCACACGTTAATTCTTTCTCACTGCAATACACAACGCCTTCTGGCCAATTAAACTATTTATGTATTTTTTTAAAAATCACAGTACATGAGCAATATAGCTTGGGTATATGGTTTGAATACAGAATTCATCCAAGTGTTAGATTCCTGGCTGTACGCTGAAGATGGTGCCTGTGTTCATTTCCAATTTGTATCTTCTGAGTTTAACTTTGAGGGTGGGGTGAGGGGTGGAACTTACACTTCAGATGCTATTAATTGGTTCATCTGCCAGTGTGCTTTAACTAGTTCTATTATTTGACTTCCTATATCAGTTGCCTCTGTGGCAGAAGGGAGAGACAAAATGTTCAAATCCCAGCAAAAATCAGTAATTCTGACTCTAGTAATAATAGAGTTCCATTTTAAAGGTACACAAGACTGGCTCAGACAAGTTTTACCGGTACCTTTCGTTTCCAAGTTTTACTAGATTTGCCTTTTGGGTCTGAAAAGTGCCACAAAAATATACAATGGCTTGTAGTCAAGCTAGCTTGCAGTCATCAGAGGGAGTAAAGCACTGGTCCTTGTTTCCCTGCTGCTTCCCCAGCCTGCTCCAGTCTTTAGATGGAACTGCTTTATTAAGGGCTGTGCTCTTTAATTTCCAGGCAGCCCAGCAGAGTGCATCTGTTTTGCACAGGATTTATGCCAGCTCCTATTCTGATGGATAAGCAGATGAACAAAACATGAAATTATAGCAGCTCTTCAAGCCGGTTCTTATTCTTCATATTGGAAAAAATGTGGTTGCAATTCATTGCATAAGAATTGTGGGGCAATTGCAAATTGCATTGTGCAGAGTACATATAATGGTGGTTTACTATGTTGCAGTATCAGGGACATTCATTGTTTAATTTGTTTTAACTTTCATCATCATCATACAAATAGAAATGTTTGCTTATCCCTGTATTGAGCAACACTTAGGGATGTGGTATTAAATGATTCAAAGGACCTTTCTGATGCTGATATAACAATATATTTGCTGCAGCTGTCATATTAATTTAGAAAAATCAAAGTTTCTTGTGACTTTAAATAAGCTAATTGAGCAATTCTGAGTGAAGAGTTGACATTGAAGTTTTTGTATGACTAAATACGTATCTTAAAACTTATCTACTGTCCAGGAAGTCATTGATTCCTGCTCTCGATCACAGCCTCGTTTTTTAAATCCTACTTGGGAAAACAGGCAATCTAAGTGTAACTTCATGTAAAGAAAATTGAAAAAGGTTGATGGAAAATATTGCTTCAGGGAATTGCTTGAACTGGAGATGAATTGGCATTGGAAGTTGTTGGTGACACTACTTGAAGATTATCTGATATATTTTGCTACAATTCTTCAAGCGATGACATCACCAAACACCCTGCACAGATATAACTCCACTATGAGACCAAAGTAGTTGCCCTTGCATAACAGCTGAAGTTGTGCCCTTCAGTTATATAGCAATTCATCAATACTCATCTTTGAATTGGGTGAGTATAGTACAAGGATACATTTGCAATGAACACCAAAATGTTGAAGCACTGATATGATATAAGATACATATATGTTTTACATGAAGTTATATTCAATTATAACATACCTTTTGTTGCAGACAAAATCTTCACAGCCAGATGATTTGATTGGTAATGTGCATTTTTCAAGATGATTTGGTGAAAATATCCAAATCAGCATGTGGATCAAGGAAATTCGAGAAATTATATGGAGTTTCCATGGTTGTTTGTTTATTTAGCTGACAAACCTTTGCACTAGAAACTGGCCCATTCACAAAGTCTGACCATGACCCCAGGTTGAATTCATTATCATGCTGAGTTTCAGTTGCTTGGACATGTTAATGGGCTTTCAAGGAGACTCTTTAAAAAATAAATTGTTTCTTGGCATAAGGGCATTGTTAGGCACCTTTCAGAGTTATGCATATGCTTTTAATTTGTTGCAGGTTTAGCTTACATACTGAATAATGTATATTATTAGAAATAAACGCATTTTATGTTGCATTAATTTAATGAACCTGCACCATATTAACACTCTTAATTATATAAAAAGAATTTATTAATGTATTTTTTCATATGTTCTAAAATACCGCCAGGTTGAGCTGGTTCAATTTGGCGAAAGCTGGAAGGAAAAGAACTAAAGTAATTTTTGCTCAGATGACTTTAATTGCATTCAACAATTGGCCGAGCTGTCCAACAAAAACTTTTGCAACGTGCATCAAAATTAAATGCAGGTGATAAGTAACAGTTTTAATACCTTTATGTCTAAAAGGAAACAATTTCCAATTGCAAAATTCATTGAATGACTGAACAATGAGATTATTTTGCACCTTTATCTCTGCTGTTTCTACTTGGATACATGTAGTATAGTGCATAGTATTACAAACCTTCCAGACTATCTGTCTTCTGAAAGGTCCTGACAGGGGTTAAAGACAGTGGTGATCTTCACTGCAACGTTCAAACCTAGATTTGTGCTAAAACGCAGAGGCTCTTTGTCTTGGCAAAGGTGGTGGTTGAGCCCAGAAACATGGTTCTTCCTATTTTCACGAGGAAGGTAACGGGGTTGAGCTGGGATTCACAGAAGTTGTTAGCCATTTAAAGTTATCAGTTGCATCCACCGAAATGGGGTTTTTGTAGTCCATAAATTTAAAATTCAACATCTGCAGTTTAGACCAGGTAAGAGCTGATCTGAACTTGGAGGATTCATTTGGATGGCCAGGGAGGATAAGGTACTATGGATATGGTCCATGGCCACTATTTTGAGAGAGAGAGAGAGAGAGAGACATAAGGCAATCTTTAGGAAAGGTAAAATACCATTTGGGATAGATAAAATACCTTTAAGATTGTTACAAGTAAACATGATTGTGCGTAAAAAGTGTATGAACCCATTGGAACTGTCAAAAATGTTAGTGGGTTTAATATTTCAAGGCTTTTAAATGATTAAAAAAAAGTTTGGAGTTGAAAGAAAAAATAATTTGTTTTTTTTCTGTCAACATAGATCTGAGGGTTATCATTTTAGGAGTTGTTGCAATAACTGATTTTACTAACATTATTGCAATAGGATGTCTGTTAAGTGAGATTGATGGTGATTATAAAATAGACTTGTTGCACAAAGGATTAGTTGAAGAAACTTCTATGACTAAATGAATGGATTGTTATCAATGCGAGTTTTATTTAAATAGTGAGGCCATCAATAGTTGCATGCATTTATTTTACATCAGCATGGTTCTTGAGGTTTGCTCATGGTAAATAATGAGTTTCCGTGGAGGGGGTAGAGGCAAAGAGTGGTAGATGGGCTGGGGTGACATGAGTTGGCATATGGGCTATAAAGAGTCATGAGGATGTTGGTCGGGATTATAGTGAATGTGATGACAGAGATTGGCATGAATGGGGTCTTTGGAGGGGCTTGAGGGGTTAAGGCTTCATAAAATTTTAAATCATTTCAAACTGCTGGATCACAGAATTTTTCACCCAGCAACCTCTGCACTTGTTCCAGGAGGTGCCGTGATTTTCAACCCAATCTTCTTTCTGGGCAGCTGTTTGTAAAGGTCAAGTTTGCAGAGCCAAGAATTATTTTGACATTGATAGCCATGAGAAAAGATCTGAGCCTCAGAATTTCATCCAAATTCCTGGGTGTGAGTAACATTCTATAACATATGGAGCAATATTCTGATTCTGGAGACACAAACATGCATCCCTAATTAACTTGTACATTTTATAGGCAAGTGTAAAATCTTATTCAGATTAGTCAGATTAGTGAGATTAATTGGAAAAAGACTTGATAGCAATTATATTCAAATTATGATACTTTCTATTTCCTACAAATAGCCCCACAAAACAATTTAAGAAGATCTCCTATTATTTTGCAGAAGTTTTTTTTGTGTACATATCAAAATCAAATTAATTTTATTCACTGAATCTGTAAATGGATGGGTTTCTTCAGTACATTGTTCTTATTTGTGCATCAACCTTATTTATAAATGTAGTAACCATTTCTTATTCTCATGGGTATTGTTTTTGGAAATAAAATTGCAATAGTTTTCCAGCTATATTTCATATATATTATACAGTCATGAAGGATCATCAATTCAAAATGTCATGAAAAGGTCAAAGAGAAAGGTTAGACATTTCTTCACACAGAGGGTGTTTGTAATGTATGGGGAGTGGTTGAGATAGAGACTATTATGTCATTTAAGGAAAGAGCAGATAAATATTTGAAGCAAAGAGGACAGACTGCGGGAAGTACAAACATTTCATATTTTCGTGACTGCCTTCAAAGCATTTACTTTCAATCTGGACAAGAAGCAGCTAACTCTTTTGGAGTTTAACTTTTGTTTACTTTCCAGCAGAGTTTTATTAGATTCACTGTGGGAACAAGAATTCTGGACAATTGGACTTTTCCCCATGCACCATTAGAAGTTGTGTGAGGTGGGATGGGGGGGTAATGGCTGGATGGGTAGCTGGGTTTGTGGGGCTGCTGCTGTTGAGGGTGACAGGATGTGAAGAAAAAGCCAATTTAATATGTGAAACATTCTGCAGGCAGTCAAAACCTTTGAGCTTGAACTTGGGTAAAACAGCAGAAGTCAGCATTTTTTTTGGAACTTTACACTGAAGAACAGTTTTCACGAAAAAGATTTGACCATGGAAAAGAAATCAATTGACAATGCAAAAAAGAGAAATTTATGATGGAAATTGACATTGATGGCATGATAATGATCATTTATTCAGTACAAACTTATAATCATACGACTTAATATTAGAAGAATGATGTGAATTATTTATTTGAAGATAAGACCATATGCATATAACAGTAACCTAGTGCAATGTGGAACATGCCTGACTTGTAAGATTGCTGCTGTTTCACCTACAAAACACATAAGATTATGCATCATATCCTGTGTTGTGGTGGATAGTAATGGATAGTGATTTAGACACATTCGCATACAAGTGCATCACAACACCCCACCCTTCTTACTAAAGTTTTACCCTTAAAGAATCAAAACTATTTACATTACATCAGAAGACAATGACATTCGCCAAAACTTTGCCACCTCGCCTGTCCCAATTCCAAGTGGGCAAAGTTCTCAGAATGGAATTTTTTATTGGCCTGAGGTGGGATATTATGATCCCACTCAACATGCTTGAATATATTATTACACAAAGTAATGAACAACAATCTGTGAGGCTTGATGGAAACTTATCTACATTTGATTACAGTTAGAATGCATCTCACCAACTAATTTCAATAGATGTGCTTTGTTTGGATTGTGTCATAGACTAGCAATAGGGCTATAAAAAGTTTTTGATTGTGATATTGATCTAATTTTGCATTTTTTAGTTTTTGCACAGTCAGACCATTTGGTGTTCATTGATATGATCTTGTTCTGGGCATCTGCTACCATTTCCATTGGATTCTAATGTAATTGGTTCAGTATTGTTTTTTCTGATGTGGATAATTCATTATTTGCCTGCCGTACGTAGATATCATTCATCTCCTTTGTTCTTTGATTAAGGTGTCTTGGATTCCCAAGGATGCTGACGAGTGATCCTGAGAAACATTTGCACTATCCTGTGAACTGTAATTCCATAGTGGTTCCTGCAGTAAGATTAAGTTTCTAAGTTCAGAATAGCTTACTTCAAACTGTGCTGTGTAGCCAGTTGGCAAGAACATAAGTAGGAGCAGGAGTAGGCTATCTGGCCCCCATGATCCTGCTTTGCCATTCAATAAGATCATGACTAATCTTTTTGTGGACTCAGCTTCACTTATCTGCCTACTCACCATAACCCTTAATTCATTTACTGTTCAAACATTTATCTATCCTTGCCTTAAAAACATTCAATGAGGTAGTCTCAACTGCTTCACTGGGCAAGGAATTCCACAGATTCACGACTCGTTGTGTGAACAAGTTCCTCCTCAACTTGGTCTAAATCTGCACCCCCTTATTTTGAGGCCATGCCCCCTAGTTCTACTTTCACCTGCCAGTGGAAACAACTTTCCTGTTTCTATCTTATTTATTGTCTCCATAATCTTATGTTTCCATAAGATCTCCCCTCATTCTTCTGAATTCCAGTCTACTCAGTCTCTCCTCCTAAGCCAATGCTCTCAACTCCAGAATCAACTTAGTGAATCTCCTTTACATCCCATTTCGTGCCAGTATATCTCTTTTCGGGTGAGGAGACCAAAAGTGTACGCTGTACTCCAGGTGTGGCCTTACTAGCATCTTATACAACTGTAACATAACAAGACAGTATTGTATTTTCCTGTTGGCTTGTGAGTGCACTTTCTGTGGTCTTTGCTGTTGTCTTGACAATACTATGAAGGACAATTTCCTGCATGCTGGCAAACCTAAAATCCACGGACCAGTGGTGTCATCCAGATAAAATATCTGAGCTGACTAGTAATGTTCAAGTGTGATGGAACTTGAGGGCAATTGCCGAACTATTGTATGAAGTAAGTTTAGCAGTGGTTGGTTGCATCCTAGCTGTCTACATCTGTGGGTATATGCATTTCTGTGCATCAAGAGGAAAGATGTTTGTGCCTAAACCAATATTTATTTTTGTATATAATTTTAAGTTGGTTCCACATCTGTGGACATATAATCCATATGGGGACAAAGGCTACTAATGTTACACTGCACCAAAACGCTGTTTGAATTTCACTATATGAAATGTCTTCTCACTCAATATTTTGATATTCTGGTCTATCCTTATCATCTAATCATATAGCCTGGCTATCATTTTGTGTATTTTGTTTTGGTACACTGTGTTGGTTGGCAGGAATATTATATCTCGTCTCAGCTTGTCCTTGTGATGTTGAATCTTCCAGTCTGGACTTTACTTTCTGCATTGGCGCTTCCAGTGTCTTTTGATTCCACATGCCTTGTATATATCACGGAAAGCAGAGCAATTCCAGGTGTATGTTTGAGACCACGCTGCTTGCATTGCTCACTAACATGCATTTGCCTGCATTGGTTGTTGTGCCAGAGCATTTAGACTTTGTTTATCAGTAATATGGCTTTGTGTATCCACTTTGTACTAGTCCTTCCATGCCACAGCCCATGTTTTGGTCCAAGGTGGATTTTTGGTGCATTTGTGTAGGTAAATGTACCGTGATCTTACAGATCGACCAATGGTTTCCTTCATTTGTTGTCTAAAATACATTGGCCAGAATTTTACACCCCCATCTGTCACAAGAATTAGAGCAGGTGAGGGGTAGAGTATGGAAAGGTCCATTGACGATGGATGGGATTTTATGGTGCTGGGAGGAGCGAGGCCATAAAATCACACCCATTAACTCAAGACAGCGCATTATGAAGTTGAGCTTCACTTCAAACTGATTCAAATGATGACCTGAAGTATTTAATCTGTGAAACTCTTCATTGTCTAAAAGCAAGTTTAAGATTTATGGCTTGTTTATCCAGTTCAGAAATATCCTAGTCTGAGTTCTACACATTTGTCAACCAAAGCAAACATGAAGAAAATGTTTGCGTTTCCCATTTAAGTGTTGAGAATATTGTGGTCATTCTGTAGTTTTCTAAAGAACTCTTATGAAAATCTTTAACAGGAACAAATGTCCAAGCTTCTACTGTCCTTTTGAAATTGGTTTCTGTTGCTCCATGATTGCAATTCCTTGACTGGCCAAAGCCTGTTGGTAGATTGGAATGGTGGTGTTGTTTCCCTCTCGCTGAACTATTGAGAGGTCCTGGCCTTCAAGTACTATTTTTGACATAAATACCTACCCCATGCCTGAAGGAGTAAATTCAATAGTAAAAAATAGCTCTATACAGCCTTCAACAAGCTATAGGGAACTGTTGCTGAATGGACTTTTTTATATATATATCCACTGGCACAGTCACAATCCTTGCCACCAATTTCCTGAAGAGATGGCATAGAGGGACAATGAATGTTCCTGTTTGTGAAATTCTATCCAGTGCTTCAGTGCACGCCACCCCGGCCCAAAGAGCAGAGTCAATTATCTAATGGCTTTTTTCCACACAATCTTTGCAGCAGTTAGATACTCAACTTCCCAAATTTCAGTGATCTTACCAGAACCCAATGCCTGCTAAGTTTTAAGTTTAAGTTTATTTATTAGTGTCACAAGTCAGTTCACATTAACACTGTAATAAAGTTACTGTGAAAATCCCCTAGTTACCACACTCCGACTCCTGTTCGGGTACACTGAAGGAGAATTTAACATGGCCAATGCACCTAACTAGTACGTCTTTCACACTGTGGGAGGAAACCCATGCAGATACGGAGAGAATGTGCAGATTCCACACAGTCAGTGACCCAAGCCAGTGCCGGGTCCCTGGCACTGTGAGGCAGCAGTGTGAACCACTGTGCCCATGTGCTGCTAGTTGGAGCCAAAGATAATGTCCAAAACAGATGTACTGTGCGTAGGATTCTTAATGGTGCAGATTCACTTAAAACTTCAACGCTGTGTGTATTTGGAAAGTGTTTCAGTTCCACACTCCAGTTGAGGCTTATATATTGTTCGGTTAATCTCAAAAATCACTTGCTGGCACTATAGTTCCTATTGTGTTGTGTCTGTGCAAATATACTAACCATACAATAAAGACTTGTAGACCAATCCTTTGAAGATAAGATTGTACATATATACTGGTAACTGGGAGGCTATGAAGAGCATATCTAGACTGTAGGATGTTGCTGTCTTCTGTTTACAGGGTAAATGAGATTATACATCACATACTGTCTTGCAGTGGAAAGTGATGAGCATTAGATAATCTCCCTTAAAGGTGTGTCCTAATAACTTATCTCAATATGCAGTGGTGGACTTTAATGGTTAATAGCTTTGACATTTGTGAAGGAGCCATGGGCAGTCACAGATTATTATTGCTATTCCACTTTGGTTCTCTCATTCTACAACATCATAAAATTCTGCTACCTTTATAAACCCTGTAAAATTTCAATGCATAATGATTGCTGCAGCATTCCTGACATCAATATCTAAATAACATCTACTTCTGCCTTGAGTTTCTTCTTCTGGTTTATTCACTTTTCCAGATTCTCCAATCTCATCTGTTACAGCCCCACTGCCAGTGAGAATGGAAAATTTGGGACTCGGGCAAAACTCCATTCACTGTAGCGGCACAAGAGAATCCCAATCGCAAGGGAGGTCGGAGGTTTCTACTGCTGATATTTTATTCGTAGTGCATAAGGTGCATGAAGCACAATTGGGAAATGCCTTGAGATGAAATTTTAGGATTGAGTTTCAGAATCTCATACATTTTCCATTTAAGTGAAAAGTAAAACCTGACCTGATGTTTCTGGCATGGGAATGTCTTTTCTTGATGGATTTTGTCTTGGCTTGATAGTTCAGCCATTTATTATTTGTAAATTAGCTCTCAATATCACTTGATGTTAAAGTACAAAGTTGAATAGGTATTTTTTTCAAATCATTGCTTCCTAATATCATAAAGTAAAAATATATTTATTAGTCACAAGCTTACATTAACATTGCAATGAAGTTACTGTGAAAATCCTCTAGTCAACACACTCCAGCACCTGTTCGGATACACTGAGGGAGAATTTAGCATGGCCATTGCATCTAGAACATAGAACATAGAACATTACAGCTCAGTACAGGCCCCTCGGCCCTCGATGTTGCGCCGGCCAGTGGACCCTCTAACCTAAACTATTCCAATATCATCCATATGCCTATCCACCGAACATTTGAATGCCCCCAAAGTAGGCGAGTCCACAACTGCTGCAGGCAGGGCATTCCACGCCCTCACCACCCTCTGTGTAAAGAACCTGCCTCTGACATCCGTCCTATAACTACCACCTCTTAATTTAAAGTTATGTCCCCTCGTGTTGGTCATCACCATCCGAGGAAAAAGGCTCTCACTATCCACCCTATCCAGTCCTTTGATCACCTTATACGCCTCAATTAGGTCACCGCGTAACCTTCTTCTCTCTAATGAAAATAACCTCAGGTCCCTCAGCCTTTCCTCATAAGGCCTTCCCACCATACCAGGCAACATCCTGGTAAACCTCCTCTGCACCCTTTCCAATGCTTCCACATCTTTCTTATAATGCGGCGACCAGAACTGTACGCAATACTCCAAGTGCGGCCGCACCAGAGTTTTGTACAGTTGTAACATAACCTCACGGCTCCTAAATTCAATCCCTCTACCAATAAAAGCTAACACACCCTACGCCTTCTTAACAACTTTATCAACCTGGGTGCCAACTTTCAAAGAGCTATGTACTTGTACCCCAAGATCCCTCTGCTCGACAACACTATTAAGGGTCCTTCCATTAGCCCTATATTTCATATGCCTGTTCCTACCAAAGTGAATCACCTCACACTTATCCGTATTGAATTCCATTTGCCACCTCACGGCCCAGTTCTGCAACCTATCTATGTCCCTCTGCAAACTGTAACATCCATCCTCGCTGTCTACAACTCCCCCCACTTTGGTATCGTCAGCAAATTTACTAATCCAACCCTCTACACCCTCATCTAGGTCATTTATAAAAATGACAAACAGCAGTGGCCCCAAAACAGATCCTTGAGGTACACCACTTGTAACTGCACTCCAGGTTGAATATTTCCCATCAACCACCACCCTCTGTCTTCTATCAGCTAGCCAATTCCTAATCCAAACTGCTAAATCACCTTCAATCCCATGCATCTGCACTTTCTGCAGTAGCCTACCATGGGGAACCTTATCAAACGCTTTGCTAAAATCCATATACACTACATCAACTGCCTTACCCTTATCTACCTCTTTGGTCACCTCCTCAAAAAACTCAATAAGGTTTGTGAGGCACGACCTACCCTTCACAAAACCGTGCTACTATCCCTAATCAATTTATTTCTCTCTAGATGCTTATAAATCCTATCCCTTATAATTCTTTCCAAGACTTTGCCCACAACAGAAGTCGGGCTCACCGGTCTAACCAGCACGTCTTTCGGGCTGTGGGAGGGAACCAGAACAGCCAGAGGAAACCCACACAGATATAGGGAGAATGTGAAGACAAGGCAAAGACAGTGACTCAAGTCAGGAATCAAGCCCAGGTCTCTGACGCTGTGCGGCAGCAGTGCTAAACACTGTGTCATCGCACCATCCAGAGTACCAGGCTTAAGTTCTATCTATCACAACATGCTATCATGCAATCCCCTCTCCACATGTATTACAGTTGAAGTAATATAGTACATACAGTCTGTAACAATTTGTGGGTTTTATACAGGCTTCACTAAGATGTGAGAACAATGCAATGAACTTCTTTTAAAGGCATGTCCAAAATATCACTTCAGTCAGTTGACTTCTACACAGACAATCAAAGCTGAAGACCCTGTAATGGAAGACAGACCATTGAGTGAAGCAATTTCCTCACCTTGGATTAATTCTATATCAAACTGCAGACAGGACATCTGTAAAGCTACACCATGGCGTACTTTGCAATCAACCACATTTCCAACTTCTTTGGTCTATTTGTTTTCTCACACAGAGTTCTTGACTGTGACAGTAACTGTCTGCTCCAATCTTCACCTGTTTAAAAATGTGCTGGGAAATGTCCTTTGTTGACCCTATATACAAACCTGCTGGCTTTTGATGCACAACGGCCATAAAAAGCAGCATGCCTGAATTTTGATCAGGCAATGACCTATAAACATTTTCAACAACTCACCAAACTTTAGGTTTAACCCAAATGTGTTTAAACATTAACCCATTTATGGCCTTATTTTCAGAGTGTTGGCGATGTTGATAATCATGATATGCACAAGCAACTTGCAGTTTCTAGTAGAACTTTAATTCAGGAATAAATATTTACTGCCAGTGAATTGAGACCAATTTAGACAACTATTATGGATAAATTTGTTTAAGTTAAGTAAGACACCACTTCAAGAATGAAAGCATTAGTGCTGTGTAATACCAGTTGAAAGCTGCATTTGTGCCAGGTGCTAACACTGTTGTGACAGGACAATAATTTGACTTTGATTCTGAAAATTAGATTTCAAATATATAGAATACTGAGTTGTACTAGCAGAGATGTGTCATACAAATAATGAGATTGGATTGAACTCCTTCTGAGTCTGATCAGTAATCAGTGGGACACGTGCAAGAAAGAGGAAAGAAATCAGTAGAATAAATGGGTACTTGGGTAATGGACCCCCTGTAGAGTGGTGCCACACCACAATTGTCACAGTGCCAACGCAGGTGGATCAGGCAGTGAAGAAGGCCTGGGGCATTCCTGTCTTCATCAGTCGGGGCTCTGAGAATAAAAACTTGCAGGTCATGCTGCAGCTGTACAGAACCTTAGTTTGGCCTTGTGTGTAATATTGTGTACAATTCTTGTTGCCATTCTACCAGAAGAAAGTGGATGCTTTGGAGAGGGTATAGAAGAGGTTTACCAGGATGTTGCCTGGTTTGGAGACCACTAGCTATGAGAAGAAGTTGATTCTCATTGGAATGACGGAGGTTGAGAGATGATCTAATAGAGGTTTACATGATTAAATGGCATGGATAGAGTGGATAGTCAGATGCACTTTCCTAGGGTAAAAAAGGTCAAGTACTAGGGGACATAGGTTTCAGGTACGTGGGGAAAAGTTTAGAGGAGGTGTGCAAGGTGAGTTTTTGAGAGGGTGGTGAATGTGTCTGGAACATGCTGTTTGGGGAGGTGATGGGAGCAGGTACAATAGTGGCATTTAAGATGCAACTAGACAAATATAAAAATAGGATGATAATGGAAAGATATGGATTCTGTAAATACATGCGGTTTTAGTTTAGGCAGGCATCATGATTAACACAGGCTTGGGGAGCTTAGTGCCTGTTCCTGTACTGTACTGTTCTTTGTTTAAGTGAGGAATATATGGTTTTTAATTCTTTTGTAGGTCATAGGTCTCACTGGCTGGCCAGCATTTATTGCCCATCCCTGGTTGCTCTTGAGATGGTGATGGTGAACCGCTTTCTTCGAACGCTGATGTAACTGAGTGGCATGCTGGGCCATTTCAGAAAGCAGTTGAGAAGCAATCATGTTGCTATGACTCTGGAGTCATGTGTAGGCCAGACCAAATAAAGACAGCAGATTTCCTCCCTAAAGGACATCAGTGAACCAGATGGCTTCTTCCACCAATTAACAATAGTTTCATAATCATCAGTAGATTCTTAATTCCAAAAAAATTTGGTTGAATTCAAATTCCACTATCTGCTGCGGCAAGATTCAAACCTGGGTCCCCAGAACATTGAGTTTCTGTATTTATAGGCTGGGATTTTACCATCCCAACCACATAGGAATCGAAAGGGTGAGGGGTGGACCACATTGACCTCAGACAGGATTTTACGGTTTCGGGATGAGTAAGGCTATAAAATCCCATTCTATAGTCCAGTGATTGTCCCACTAAGCCATTGCCTCCCCTCTTGTCAAGTGGGATAGAGTTTGTGAGATGATGGTCGGGAATACCCATCGATGAACAGTGTTTTGGCAGAATCAGGATATCAGTGAACTGCTGGGGCATTGAATTTAAAAATCGGCAAGTCATGTTGCAGCTTTACAAAACCTTAGTTAGACACTTGGGAATATAATGTTTCTGGTCATACTACCAGAAGGGTGTGGAGGATACAGAAAAGATTTATCAGGAATTTGCCAGATATGGTGGGCATTAGCCATGGGGAGAGGTTAGAGAAACTTAATCCATTCTCATTGGAATGACGGAGCTTGATGGGTGACCTGATAGAAATCTATAAGATTATGAGAGGCATGGACGGAGTGTATTATCAGAGATTTCATCCAGGGCGGAAAAGTCAATTACTAGGAGGCACAAGTTTGAGGGGTGTGGTTTAAAGGAGATGTACAAGGCAGGCTTTTTTTCCACAGAGCATGGTAGATATTTGGAACTTGCTGCGAGGAGATGTGGTGGGAGTAGATATAGTAGTGACTTTTAAGGAAGTGTCATGACAAATTCATGAAGAAGATGGTTGTAGAGGGACATGTTCCCTGGAAGGGTAAGGGCAGCATGGTCATTGCAGGCTTGGAGGGCCGAAAGGCCTGTTCCTGTGCTGTAATTTTCTTTGTTCTTTAACTCTTTCAGAAGGTTGTAATTGCAGAAAAGCCACTACAATTTCTTTAAGCATACAAGTTTTGTTTTGCGCAATTTTCAAAACAGCTCCGGCAATGATACTTTCTGCTTTTGCAGAGGGGATGAAAGCTTCACTGGTGAGGTGGTCAATGATGGTTATTGTTGGCCCCTGCTATTCAATAACAACTTACTGCTGACAGTAAATTAAAATTGCCTGGATCTGAAGATGAAGTCTAATCAGATCAACAGTAGCAGAACAGTTAGTGCTAAAAATCGTTTAAAAATGCCCTGAGACCTGCCTCCTAAATAGGGCTCAGAATTTTTGTCCTCGCCTTTTTGAAGTATTAATGTCATCTTGGTGCACTAATCCTTTACTACACAAAAATGGTGCCAGATGAAATATCGATTCATCTAAAAATAATATTCTTGGCAATTAACATTTATGTTTCTGCAAGCACTAGTGAGGGCAGATTGACATTCCTTCACATGATGAAAATATGGATAAAACTCAATTAGGCAGCCATCATGAATAGATATTAAGTATTAATTGAAAAGGAAAAAATCCACTCAAGGAAGCAACACTGTTTCTTCTTGCTCCATTTATTAAAAATGTAAAACTTTGTCTTTCATAATGAAATATTTAGGAAAAAATCTATTGGGAGGTGATATTTTCAAGCTTTACATTTCTGATGCGTTTGGGGAATAACTTACCAGCTGTAATTTATTAATTAAGGTTGTTGATTCTCAGGGGAAAAATCCAACATGTGACCTTTTTTCCTTTGATTTTAACCTACAGATTATAGCCAATCCAAACAATTTTAAACTGGTTCGTATTTTCTAATTAGCAGTTCTGGAATACATTGAATGTACCATAGTCATATTTTAAATAGCAATGATAGATTTTCAATTTACTGCAATAACTAACAAGATGTCAATGAGTGCTTTGCACCCAATATTTACCTGTGTTGCATTATGATCGATTTACTACTGCCAGTCAATTAAGTAGTCTGTCAGGAATGTGAGGGAAGACTTTCAAGTTGGGCATTGAATAGACATGATATTGGTGTTGTGGATATGGTACTGCCTGAACCATTTTCAGCTTTGGGAACCTGAGGGTTGATCCTCACATGGTTAAAGGCTGATGCTGTTGAAGCTCCGATTAAGCTGTTTTCTATTACGTAATGTGGAGATGCTCGCATTGGACTGGGGTAAACACAATAAGAAGTCTCTCAACACCAAGTTAAAATCCAACAAGTTTATTTACTTGTTAATAAACCTGTTGAACTTTAATCTCTCGTTATGAGACTTTTTAATATCTATTACGTAGCCATTGCTGATTTTGGTGTGCTTCAATCTTTCAGACACCATCAGTATTTTCAGCTGTCCCAGCAGCTTAAAGGTTTATTTATTATTCATAAGTAGGCTTACATTAACACAGCAATGGAAGTTTTGGAGTATGAAATTATCGTTGTTGCCACGATCTGATATCTGTTTGGGTGTACTGAGGAGAATTTAGCACAGCCGATGCACCCAACCAGCATGTCTTTTGGACTGTTGGAGGACACCGGAGTACCCAGAGGAAACCCATGCAGACACAGGGAGAACGTGCAAACTCCACACAGACAGTGACCTAAGCCAGGAATTGAACCCAGATCCCTGGCACTGAGGCAGCAATGCTAACTACTTTTCCAGTCAACTTCTCCAAACTTTTTGGATTGGTAATGCATGCAGTAGTGATGTTCTTCCATGAAGGGAAAGCATTTGTTGCTTGATGTAATCTGGATTCCTTCACATTTATCCAGAATAAAATCCATCCATCTTCCTGGCCTATCTCTTTGTTTGGGCCAGGCCCAGTTAATTGCTATTGATCTTTACATTCCTCTCCTAGATATATTGTTTGGTGTTCAAAGCAAATATAATATTATCTGAAAAAAAGATTTCCTGCATGAGAGTTATAAACAATATGAAGAACAGGAGAATCACAGTGGATCTTTTTGGAGTCTCACTTCTCAATTTCCAAACAAAGCTTTCAAATCAGTGATATAGTTCCACATGAGAATGGGGTGTGTTTTGAAGGGAGCCAGCAGATGGTTGTGTTCCAATGCATCAGCTGAACTTGTTCTTCTAGGTGGTAAATGTCCTGGGTTTGGAAGGTGCTGTTGAAAATCTCAGTACATCTGACATCACCAAGCTAAAGCAGCTCCTGTCAACATCATATATATGGAGATAGATCAAAGGAAACCAAGGCATGGAATCCTACTACTGAAATGCAGAGAGAGCTTCTACCATTTCCCAGGTCCAATGAGCCATGACAACTTATTGCAGATGGTACACACAGTATTTGCTGAACCTGTGGTGCAGGGAATAGGTTTACAATCAAGTGGGCTGCTTTGTGACAGGTTTCTTAAGTATTGATGGAGCCGTACCCATTCAGATAAGTATTACCAAATTTGTGCCCTGTAGGTGATGAAAAGACATTGGGGAATCAGGATGTAAGGTGGTTGTTACTGGATTCTCAGCTTGGCCAATTATCATTAATAGGATATCAATAGTGGAGGATTCTGTGATCATAACGTTGTTGAATGTCAAGGTGAGGGGGTAAGATTCTCACTTATTGGAGAAATTCATTGCCTGGTACATGTGTGGCACAAATATTATCTGAATATTGTTCATATTGTGTACATACATGAGTTTTTTCTTATCTGAGAAGTTGTGAACAGTGCACAGTTATCAGTGAACATTCTCACTTCTGACCTTTATTGACAGCTGGGGATGATGGGGTCAAGGCATGACCCTGGTGAACTTGTAGAGTGAGGTTCTGGGCTGATCTGATGAGCCTCCAATGACCACAACCAAAAGTCCAATTGTATGATTTCAACCAGTGAAATGTTTTCTCCCCAATTTTCATTGACTGCAGTTTTCCTAAAGTTCCTCGATACCATATTCAATCAAGGGCAATCACTGTCATCACACCTCTGGAATCCAGCTCTTTTGTTCACTTACGAACTAAAGCTGTGCTAGGATCTGGAGCTGGGTGATTCTGGCAGAACCTGAACTGAACATTGATAAGTTGGTTATTGGCAATTATTATTTAGCAGC
This sequence comes from Sphyrna mokarran, assembly GCA_024679065.1. Taxonomy (NCBI): domain Eukaryota; kingdom Metazoa; phylum Chordata; class Chondrichthyes; order Carcharhiniformes; family Carcharhinidae; genus Sphyrna; species Sphyrna mokarran. Next base: position 69,683,119 of record JAGIQG010000011.1, on the reverse strand, counting down.
GCAATCACCTTCCATCAGTTTGCTGGTCGAAATTTTCAATTTCTACATCAATTGAAAGTAGATTGATGTTTGGTTGCATTGAATTTGTCCTGTTTTGTGGACAATACAGCCGGTAACCTCCAAACTCCACAGGTACCTCAAAGATATGCTGAGAAACCCTAATGATCCCCAGATAAGGGGTTGCATGGCAATTGCCCAGGAAGTTTAAACTTGCATTGGGCAATTGACTTATAATGGGAATCACTCAAAAGTGCAATAGGAATCATGAGTTTGAATGGTTCTGACTGTCTTACAGTATGAGTTACCTGGAAGATATTAGAATTAAAACCACTTCTACTTCTAGCTAACTATAGTGCTGGCCCTACCAACACCTCACAGGACACATTCGTCCCATTCCCCATGAATTCTCCATCATTTCCAATCCTTCTACTCAACCTATCTTTCCCCCATGTGATGTGACTGCCTACCCTAAAATCCAATGAGGAACCCTAACTGTCCCATTTACCCCCACTGTATTAAACCCAGCTCCCTCGATACCATGAATGAGCAACCAATAACTACCTCCTACTGACCACCTGATCCACTGCCCTACCCCATTGACCACCCAATCCCTCATTCCAATCCTGCCCACTTATCTTTCAAATTTACCTTCTCCACGGCTCCTCAAAGTTATTGGACCTTTCAACTTACCTGCTTTATGTCAGCTTGTACTGTTTCTAAAAAAAAAAATGGGTGTGGCCACACTATCTCCAACTCTTCTGTCCTTAACACAAGGCCTCAGGAATCCGCTGCATTACGCTGTTCTCACCCGGCTTGAGCTGAAGGTTAGGCAAGAAAGGAGCTGCTTCATTTCCAAGAGTGGGACTGAATGGCAGTCTGATTCGGATTGCCAGACCAACATAACTTAGAAATTTCTGCATTGCCAGAAGATGTCAGTTTTGTGATTACAGTGGAAAAGCTTTGTAAGAGCATGTTTAATCCTGGAGCATAGGTCCCCAGCACAAAAGCTGGCATGTTGGCAGGATTGCAAATCTTTGCTACATCTCGTGTCCTCAGCCATTTTTAGTTAGCAGGTGGAGTGAATTGAATTAGCTGAAGATTGATAACTGTGGTGATAAGGACCTCAACAAGAAGCCAATGTAAATCATCCACTCAGCATGACTCAATGGTGGTTGCAAATTCTTCAGCCTTTTTTTTTTGCACTTATGTGCTGCACTTCACCACTGTTGAAGATGGGGATGTCCTTTGAGCTATCTTCTCCCCAGAGTTGTTTAATTATCCACTACTATTCAGCAATTTGACATGTCCCATTGTTTGTGAGATTGCTTAATACGGTTAATGCTGCTTCCAGCATCATTGTGCTTTAGGTTCTTTGACTATGGTATTAGATAGGGAATTCTCAGGTATTGACCCAGCAACAAAGAAGAATATCAATATGCGTTCGAATGAGAATGGCATAAGATCTGAAGGTGAATATTGTTCCCATGAAATTTCTGCTTTTATCCTTCTCCATTTTAGCAATCCCAGGGGAGGAAGATGTTATTGAAGTAATGTTTAAATTTTTGCAGTGTATCCATAGTGTAGCCACAGTATGCCAGTGTCAAATGGAAGAGATATTGAATTGAATCCTGAGATAAACATCTACGCTGCATGGACTGCAGTGATTCAAGATGGGGTCAACACTACCTTCTTGAGAATAATTAAAAATGGTTAGAAAACTCTGGACTTGCGGAGATGTTCACATTCCCATGAATGAAAACAAAATGAACTGCTCTGTGCTGAGTAGTTTTGAGCTTCTTAACCATTATTATAACAGGAGCCACCTAGGCAAATAGCAATGATTTCATTGCGTTTTGGGTTTTATGTGCATAGGATTTAAGATGTTACAAGGAGAGTTATTTGATACAGAATATCCAGCTTCACCCTTATATTTGGTGTTAATATGAGTATGGTTCGCTGAGTTAAGTTCTTGTCAGCAATGGCTCCCAAATTGGTGATAGTGGGAACCTCGAGGGTCATGCCTAAGCCTTTTCTTGTTTGAGATGTTGTTAACTGGCGTTTGTGTTGCACGAATGTAGCCTATTAATTGTCGTCCAAGCTGGATGTTATCGAGGTCCTGCTGTAGACTGGCATGATGAAGCAGTTGACAATGATTGGGACAGAGATGCTTCCCTGTGACCTGTTGCAGTAGTCTCCTGAGGCTGCACTAATTGGCTCCAGTTATAGTAATGTTAGTTTGCAAATCGCATTGTAGCATTAGGACAGCGTTAAGTATTACGAACTGACACTGAAGAAACACTTGGGTCAATTATTGCGGGTGGGCCCAATTAACTTAATATGTACTGAACATTTCCGAATGTTTTAAGTGCATTCCTCCTGCTTATTAAGTCATTCTGGGATCAGGTCATAATCTCTGTCAGAAAACTAAAGTCAAAATGAATAATGCAGTATTAAAGTTATCCCTGCTAAGATATCTATCCATGCTGCAAAAATATAGATTGGGATCAAACAAAAAAGCACAAAAAACAAATGCTTTTATGAGACAAACCTAATTAGCAACTCTTTGTGGATTTCAAGCATTTTTCACTAGACAATTTAACTTTTGTAAAATAAATTAAACTTCTCCAATTTATTTTTCTCCCTTTCTGTTCTGCCTTTGACAAACACCATGTGCGTTACTGTAACTCAAATAATGGGGACATTTGTAACTGACAGATATCTGTTTATTGCTGGGGTGTATCAATTTTGAAACTAACTGGATTCCTTTTATTCCCCTCTTTGACAAAGGCGTTGTTCCAAAAATGAAGTATCCCTTGAGAAACTCATATTGACTGTATGTAACATGCTTGAAGTCTGAGGAACACAACATCAAGCACATTTCCCTTTTTAGAGATTCAAAGCACCTTTAGAAGCTAACGCTCGCCTGAATCCTTGCCATTCCTAGATCCCTCCTTGCCCACCATACTGGATGATTGCAGATAATGTTAAACCTGTCATGTGAAAATGATAGACAAATCTAAGGATATAATTGGGCCAGTTTTTAAACTCTTTTTTTTGCCTAATGTGAGTTGAAAATCTCTCCCGATAACTTAAAATAATTCCTATTAATATGTGATCAGTGTGTATTACGATGTATAAAGTTCAAGTTTTCAGTTCTGCTCACTCAATGGAAAGTGAATGCATTGGATGAAGTGATTAAGTGCTGGAGTGTCAGGATACTTTGCATAATTCATAATCATTGTCTTATTGACTTATATAAATTCTGAGTTGAGACAAGGGTATTTAAAATTTGTCTTTAGCCTTCATTTTGGAAGATCGATTTGAAGAACTCATTTAGCACAGCAGTCATTTTCCGACCATCTATAATTTTTCAGTCAATCTTAAGTTCTATATACCCTTTAGCATACTGTCTGTTACCTATCAAGTTATCCAGATAAAATGCATCTTGCTGCTACTCCAAAATGGGACATCTTTTTGCTGTTTGATTAAATTGATTTATTATTGTCACATGTATTGGGAAAGTTTTGTTCCTTATGAGTTATTACAGACAAAATATTCATTCATAGATTGCATAGGGGAGAAGGAAAGGTTCATAGAATCAGTGCAGAAGGAGACCATTTGGCCCATCGAATCTGCACCACCTACAATTCCACCCAGACCCTATCCCCACAACCGCATACATTTACCCTAATTAATCCCCTTGGCACTAAGGTGCAAATTAGCATGGTCAATCCACATAACCCACACATTTCTGGACTGGACACCAGAGCACCTGGAAGAAACCCATGCAGACACTAGGAGATTATACAAATTCTACATAGTGATCCAGCTGGGAATTGAATTGGGTCCCCGGCACTGTGTGGCAGCAATGCTAACCACTGTGCTAGCATGCCACCCGAAAGGATAGGGTGCAGGATTTAGTAGAATATAGTATATTTGCTCATGCAGATGTTAGTAACTGACAAAATGTTTTTGAATAGCCCATAATTGTAATTAATTAATGTTCCTTCATGACTTTGAAATAGTTGTGCATTTATCGCTTGTTTTTTTTTCTATCATATTTGTATTTCTCCAATAAAACAATTTACTTTCCGAAACTCGACATTTTTTTCTCAAAAGTTATTCTTTTTTTAAAATTTTTTCCATGTTGAACTTCTTTCAGTTTTCCCCTTATCCCTCTCCACAGCTCATTTGCACTACAACATTGCCTTTTCAAAGCTTTGCACAGCCGTGTTCATACTTTTGACCTGCCTTTGCTAATGACATCCAATCTAGCTATATAACATTCACAGAAGCTGAAACATTCACCTTACGTGGATTACAATGATATTTGCTAGATAGAAAATCTGGGTGGTTTTTTCTCCTGTTATGTTTATGTTAAAAATATCACTAGCTACATCTAACAAATGACATACATAGGACTTTGAGTGAAATAAAAGATCAAACCATCCTACTAGTCACATGATGCAACAATGATGGTGATGCTAATTCATCAAAGCAGTCATTCTCTATCCAGCCTACCACAGACCCACTTATGAGACATGAGAAACCTAGCTGTCCCTCAAGTCTGTTCCATTTTGTGTCTCAAATTATTTTATCTCAAAACATTAGTCCAGATTTTCAATTTTTTTTTCAAATTCAGATTTTTCATGCAAATTAGTATCTCAGAAAAACTGGATTTTGGGCTGTGTAACTTATCAGAATCCTGTGGAAGTCCTGACATATGCACATAGCTGAAATTATTTCAGAATTTTAAACTTCTGATTGGCTGATTCCTGTTAGAGCTGATAGAGGTTTACTCGACCTGATAGAGGTTCACAAGATGTTGAGAGGAATAGATAGGGTGGACTCTCAGAGACTATTTCCCAGGGCTGAAATGGTCATGACGAGAGGGCACAGATTTAAGGTGCAGGGAAGCAAGTACAGAGGGGATGCTAGGGGAAAGTTTTTCACTCAGAGGGTGGTGAGTGAATGGAATCGGCTGCCGTCGGTGGTGGTCGAGGCGAACTCGCTGGGGTCTTTTAAAAGACTTCTGGATGAGTATATGGGATCCAATGGGATTGGGGGTTATAGATAGGTCTATGGCTGGGTAGGTTTTGATGTGTTCGGCACAACTTGTGGGCCGAAGGGCCTGTTTGTGCTGTAGTGTTCTATGTTGCCCAGACGCTGAGCTCAGGGTCAGATATCTGAGTTGATTTGGATACTTGCCCAGGAGCTTGGTTAATGCTTGGTCTAATTCTGGGATTAGCCAATAGAACCAAACGAAGCACTACAACCAAACTCCTAAATGTACCCTCTACTTCACCTGATTTTTCTCTCGCACCACTACCTCCTGACCTGAATACCATCTACCCCACTGCCCAACCAAATCCTTTTATACCATTCCTTGATCTGACTGACTCAGCCAATCACCCTCCCAAAGCAACTACCTTCTAATGTGACAACTCAGCTGTTTGCTCATTCACTCATCCACCAATAATCGGCATGCATTCATCCAAAGACATGGGACCTTTAATAACTATAAATTGACAGAGGGGAATGTGCAATGATATGTGGGATGATATGAAGGTAAGCATGCAGTGCAGCAGGTGATGCAGAGGCCAAGTAGTATGTTAGCTTTCATATCAAGAGAATTCAAGTACAGAAGCAGAGATGTTTTGACTCAATTATACAGGCTTTGGTGGGACCACACCTGTAACATTGCATGCAGTTTGGGTCATCTTATCTGAGGATAGAGGGAGTGCAGCACTAAGATTTACCAGACTGATTCCTGAAATGATGGAACTGACATATGAGCAGAGATTGATACGGTTAGGATTATAGTCACGAGTTCAGAAGAATGAGGGGGTGGGGGGGGGTAGTGATCTCATAGAAACTTGTAAAATTCTAACTGGATTAGACAGGATAGATGCAGGAAAGATGTTCCCAATGACGAGAGTCCAGAACCAGGAGCCATAGTCTTAGGAGAAGGGGTAAAAGTTTTAGGATTAAGATGAGAAAAATCTTTTTCACCACATAAAGCAGTTGAGGCCAAAATATATACATTTTGATTTTATTTTACTTGATTTATTATTCACATGTATTAACATACAGTAGAAAAATATTGTTTCTTGCGTGTTGTGTAGACAAAACATACTACTCATTGAGAAGGAAATGAGAGAGAGTAATGTTTCAGTTATAGCTAGATTGTAGAGAAAGATCAACTTAATGCAAGGTAAGTCTATGAGAGCAGCAGGAAAGAAGTTGCTCTTGAGTAGAGTGGTACGTGACCTCAGACTTTTGTATCTTTTTCCCAAAGGTGGAAGAGAGAATGTCCATCTGTCTGGGGTGTGTGGCATCCTTAATTATACTGGCTGCTGTGCTGAGGCAGCGGGAACTGTAGACAGAATCAATGGATGGGAGGCTGGTTGCAGAATGAAGTGGGCAGAGCAGGAGTCATACCAAGCTGTGATACAACCAGAAAGAATGCTTTCTATGGTGCATCTATATAAGTTGCTGAGACTCATAGCTGACATGCTAAATTTCCTTAGTCTTCTGAGAAAGTAAGGCATTGGTAAGCTTTCTTAATTACAGCCTTGGCATGAAGGGGTCCAGGACAGGATGTTGGTGATCTGGATGCCTAAGAAGTTGAAGCTCTTAACCCTTCTCTACTTCATCTTCATTGAACAGAGGTGTGTTTTCCTTTATGCTTCCTAAAGTCGATGATGATCTCTTTCATTTTGTTGACATTGAGGGAGACGTTATTGTTGCTGCACCAGTTTGCCAGATTCTCAATCTCATTCCTGTACTTTGTCTCGTCATCATTTGAGACCCAAACCACTACAGTGGTGTCGTTAGCAAGCTTGAAGATCAAATTGGAGGAGAATTTGGCCACAGTCATAGGTGTATAAGGAGTATAGTAGGGGGCTAAGAACACAGCCTTGTGGCACACCTGTGTTGATGATTATGGAGGAGGTATTGTCATCTACCCTCACTAATTGTTGTCTGTGAGTTAGGAAGCTCAGAATCCAGTCACAAAAGGAGATGCTGAGGTCCAGACTACAGAGTTTATACATGAATTTCATGGGAATAATAGTGTTGAAAGCTGAGCTGTCATCAATAAATATGAGTTTGACGTTAGTGTCCTTGTTATCTAGGTGTTCCACGTTGAGTGCAGGGCCAGGGAAATGGCATCTGCTGTGGACCTGTTGCAGTGATAGGTTTTAAAGAAGTAGTCAGATATAGCTCTTTGGGTGAAAGGGATCAAAAGATTTGGAAGGAAGACCAAATCAGGCTTTTAAATTGGATGTTGAATCATAATCAAAATAAAAGTTGTGGCTCTGGGTTGAGAAGCCAAATAACCTACTCATAGAATTGTAGAATCCAAAGAACATAAGAACCAGGAGCAGGAGTAGGCCATCTGGCCCCTTGAGTCTGCACCACCGTTCAGTAAGATCATGGCTGATCTTTTTGTGGACTCAGCTCTATTTGTCCGCCCACTCACCATAACTCTTGTTCCTTTAATTGTTCAAAAATTTATCTATCATTGCCTTTAAAAACATTTAATAAGGTAGCCTCGACTGCTTCACTGAGCAGCAAATTCCATAAATTCACAACCCTTTGTTGAAGAAATTCCTCTTCAACTCAGTCCTAGCTCTGCTCTTTCTTATTTTGAGGCCATGCCTCCTAGTTCTAGTTTCATTTGCCAGTGGAAACAACTTCTCTGCTTCTATCTTCTCTATTCCTTTCATAAATCTTATCTTTCTATAAGATCTCCCCTCATCCTTCTGAATTCCAATGAGTATAATCCCAATCTACTCAGCCTATCCTCATAAACCAACCCTCTGAAATTCGGAATCAACCTAGTGAATGTCCTCTGCAGTATATCCTTTCTCAAGTAAGGAGACCAAAATCGTACACAGTAATCCAGGTGTGGCCTCAACAGTATCTTATACAGCTACAACATAACCTTGCTGTTTTTAAAGAACAAACCAAGAACAAAACAGCATGGGAAACGTCGATGTTCCCACTTCTACCCATGATTCCTGTCATCCCTGTCTATGTTTATAGATCTATGCATTAGAACCAAATTTGAGACAATTTAGGGAGAATTTGTTCTGCCAATCAGCCTAAGAGCACATCTTTGGGATGTGGGAGGAAACTGGAGCATCTGGAGAAAACCCACGTAAGCACGGGGAGAATGCGCAAACTCCCACAGACACAGGCCCAAATCCATGTATCTGCACAGCACAGCGATAGTCACTGAGCTAACTCGAGGGGCCAGATGGCCTACTCCTGCTCCTAGTTCTTATGTTCTTTGGATTTTACAATGCTGTGAGTTGGTCATTTGGCTTCTCAACCCAGAGACCTTGGAGAAATAAGTACTATTTAAAATGCTGAATGCAGAAGCCAAATGGTGGGGGGAGAGGTGGAATTCAACTGAGGATTGTTGGAGCTACCAGTCCTGCCTGTCATCCCTTCTTTTAGGTATGGAACCTCTGGCCCTGATGCTGCGGGAGGCCACCACCCTGAAATAGAGGGCTGCTCCACTATCAGCTCAATATCTGACAGTTCACTTTATAGGCCCCAAAAAAGGACCTTAATTATGCAAGTAGGCAGTCATACTCTAAGTGTTCACCAACACACTGAAGAGCTGGGACGTTTAAGCAACTGTTGTATTGCATTAATGTACGCCGCTGAGTGAAAGGGTGAATGTGTAAAGAGGTAAGGAGCTGGAATGGGTGAGGTAAATTGGTAAGGATGGAATGGGTGAACTAAGTAGATAAAGGGGGTTAGGGATTTGTGGTTGGGTCAGTTTGAGTAAAGAGTGAGGTGGTGAGGACAGGTGAAGTTGGTGGATTGATCGGGGTGCGGGATAGTCTGAAAGTGAGGTCAGGTTCGGTCATTTGAGGTGGGGGAGGATGGGGGTGTCAGCTGCATTGTTACCGTAAGACTAGGAGTTTTTAACATTTATTGGGTAACTACGCAATTAAGTAAGTTAGAACTGTCTGAGGTCTCTGACTAACTCAGAGTTAGGGACGTTTTTAGAGGATCCTGGGCAAATTACCCATTGGAAGTTCAAACTTCGCAAGCATTTCCAGAAATAGTGTGTTAGAACTTCAGAGGTGCTCTGTGGTGCATCTTGGGAAGGATCTTAATAAATCCAGAGACAGGAAGATCTGAATTGTATCATAACTTCCCTATGCAACACCCTGTAGTTCCTTCCACAATCATCACTGTTTGTGTGTACACTTTATCACTAAGATGTTGAGATCTTTCATGCTTATCATATTATCATCCTATCTTGTGTCTTTACTTAGCTAAACAAGTGATTGTGTAATTGTTCCTCTCCAGCTAATGGGCATCAGGAGCTGGTAGTTAATTTTGTTTTTATTATTGATTTCCACCTAAATTGATTCCATTTACCCCTCTGCAGTTATCCTCTCAGTCACTGTTACGTCAGACTTAATCACTAATGGCACTTGTCTGCCTGGAGTATGTGTCCTTTGGTTTGTTACGTGTGTTTTTCCAACTTAAAGTCTTGTCTCGAAGAATCTAATAAAACATTCAAACTATTCGGTTCAAATATCAATAAGAAAAAACTGAGACTTATGTAATATAAGTTGCAAAACTGGTAGTAGTCTGATTATTCAATTTTCAGTCAACTTACTTATCCTGAACATAGGTGCAAGCTCCCACACATCCATTATTGCTTAAATGAGTTACATTAACTTGATTTTTTTTTAATGAAGTATTTGAAAAGTCATTCATCTGCTGAAATATATTGAACTGAACTTGACGAGAACTTGCATGCGAAAGCCGGATGCCAATCTTTGCAAGTTGGTTCGAGCAGACATTGTAATTATAAGGATTTATTGTGTGCTGGTTTGTCACTTTGTTGTAATTAATACTTGAACAGGCACTGGAATATGCCTACTTTAAGTTGGCTGCATTGAGTATCAAGTCTTCAGAGTAACTGTTGGTATGTAATACATCCAGATTTGAGCTGTATTATTTGACCTTATTTTAATGAGCTTTAATTTTTATATAGGAAACCTACTTAACAGTTTGCTTCAACAGAGTGTCAGTTGTAATTCTGTGTAACAAATCCCATAACAAATTTATGTAGATTTACACTCATTTACTTGCACCACATGAAAAAAAGACATTTGACCTCCCAGTGCCATTAATTGTAAAAGAGAGGCTCCAAATTTCAAGTGATATGATTCTGGCAGGTTCATTATTACATGCCAATTGAGGTGAAAAGTGGCAGGGGGTTTGATTGGCCCCAGCACTTTTAGTACGGCCTGTGCTAATTGCCATGTTGTTGAGGATGTTGGGTGTTATGTGCATGTGCCTGATGTAGGGAGAGGAGGCAGGTCAGGACATTAGTCAGTGCATAACTGGCATTTTTTTACTGTGCTTTTTTAGTTAGTGCCCTCTCTTAAACAATTTCAGCTGGAAAATGGAAACCCACCCTCCATCAACCTGGCTGTGCCAACTGACACACTGGCAGAGCCAGGTGTGCACTGCCAGATGTGAACTGCAAGGGTACAGGGGGTGGTGTTGAGGAGGATGGAGCCTAAGGAGTTTGGGGTGTGGGCACCATGATGGTTGTCATGAAGAAGGTGGAGCATGAGGGGATTATGGAAAGCGATCCATTGGGAAACATTAATGCTGGTGATCTATTTGGAGGAGGAGTGTAGGGGCAGAGTACTCCTAATATCCCCCTGGGTGATGGAAAGGATTCTTCAACTTTACTTTGAGATTAAGGTGCCCTGATTTCTGAGAAGCCCACTTGTTGGTATGTTTCAGCACAGTTCTTCTTAGACCTGGTGTAAAATTCACACTCTCTCAAAAAATGACCAAAATGTGGGAAGATTGCAATCTGATTCACAGCAGGCATGCTGACATGACTCCATCCACTTTCTCACCCAAAATCACTTCTGTGTTTTTTAGGAAAATTCTACCCATACATAGTTGAATCCGGAAGTGTTCTCATGGTATTGCCACTGGGTCCATACTGAAAAGAATGGCCTTGAAACTCTGTACACAGCCTTTGTGTGAAGTTGGAGCTGGAGGCCTTGCATGTTCCTTGACACTGACAGCAGGCTCTCTGGCAAGCCTACCAATGCACCAAATATTTCTGTATTTTCTTAGCATTTTCTTACCCTTTTATAGCAAATGGGGTCTCAGTATCTGAGAAGGTGGATGCTTGTTTCAGTTCAAGCTATTGTGTTTCTTCCTGCTCTCCCTCTAGGCCTTTATCCATGGGCATCATTGGATGGCGGTGCTTGATTATCTGAAAGCATAAATTTGTGAAATGAGATTTGGGATGAAGGAGGTGGAGGAAGCAAGAGGTACATCATTACCAGATTGCAGATGAGTGTGAAGTATTCATTGATCTTGACTGCTCATGTGACATCATGAAGCATCTTGTGCTATTGCATCCACATCCTTGGCAATATACTGGTGATGTTGGTGGCCTTGCGCACTTTCTTCTAATGATTTTGGTCCCTTGAGGGAAGAGAATCTGTCTCCTTCAGTTTAACTCCTGCACCAGTGACTCAGAATAGCATACTAAAAACCTGGGAACACACTTTCTTGTCTGTTGTGCCATTTTTGAGTCCTTCCTTAAGGTCCTCAAATACTCTTCAAACAGCATCAGCCCTTGTTGCATTCAGAAAGCTCCTTCCCCCTTAGGAGATGCAGTTTGGCTTTAATCACTACAAGCTAGAACATAGAACACTACAACACAAACAGGCCCTTCGGCCCACAAGTTGTGCCGAACACATCAAAACCTACCCAGCCATAGACCTATCTATAACCCCCAATCCCATTGGATCCCATATACTCATCCAGAAGTCTTTTTAAAGACCCCAGCGAGTTCGCCTTGACCACCACCGACGGCAGCGAGTTCGCCTTGACCACCACCGACGGCAGCCGATTCCATTCACTCACCACCCTCTGAGTGAAAAACTTTCCCCTAGCATCCCCTCTGTACTTGCTTCCCTGCACCTTAAATCTGTGCCCTCTCGTCGCGACCATTTCAGCCCTGGGAAATAGTCTCTGAGAGTCCACCCTATCTATTCCTCTCAACATCTTGTAAACCTCTATCAGGTCGCCTCTCAACCTTCGTCTCTCCAGGGAGAACAGTCCCAGCTCCCTCAACCTGTCTTCATAAGGCATGCCTCCCAATCCAGGCAACATCCTTGTAAATCTCCTCTGCACCCTTTCAATACCTTCCACGTCCTTCCTATAGTGAGGCGACCAGAACTGCGCACAGTACTCCAAGTGTGGTCTGACAAGGGTCCTATAAAGCTGCAGCATTACCTCCTGACTCCTGAACTCAATCCCTCGATGAATGAAGGCCAGTACACCGTAAGCTTTCTTAACCACATCCTCCACCTGGGAGGCCGATTTGAGAGTCTTATGGACCCGGACCCCAAGATCCCTCTGCTCTTCCACACAGCTAAGACTCCTACCTTTGATAGTGTACTCATTCATCCCGTTGGATCTGCCAAAATGGACCACAACACATTTATCCGCGTTGAAGTCCATCTGCCACTTCTCCGCCCAGTCTTGCATCCTGTCGATGTCATGCTGCAACTTCTGACATCCCTCCAGACCATCCACAACACCACCGACCTTCGTGTCATCGGCGAACTTACTCACCCATCCCTCCACTTCCTCATCCAGGTCATTTATGAAAATGACAAACAGCAAGGGTCCTAGAACAGATCCCTGGGGCACTCCACTGGTGACCGACCTCCATGCAGAAAAAGAGCCATCCACAACCACCCTCTGCCTTCTGCAGGCAAGCCAGTTCTGGATCCACAAGGCCAAAGCCCCTTGGATCCCATGGCCTCTCACCTTCTCAAGAAGTCTTGCATGTGGGACCTTGTCAAATGCCTTGCTGAAGTCCATGTACACCACGTCCACTGCTCTTCCTTCGTCAATGTGTTCAGTCACATTTTCGAAGAACTCAATTAAGCTCGTAAGGCACGACCTGCCTTTTACAAAACCATGCTGACTATTTCTAATCAACCTAAACTTCTCCAAATGCTCGTAAATCTTGTCCCTCAGAAGCCTCTCCATCAGCTTACCAACCACTGAGGTCAGACTCACCGGTCGGTAATTTCCAGGACTATCCCTGTTCCCTTCCTTGAAAATAGGCACCACATCCGCAATCCTCCAATTGTCCGGAACCTCTCCCGTCTCCATCGACGATGCAAAGATCATCGCCAGGGGCTCTGCAATGACATCCCTCACCTCCCACAATAACCTGGGGTACATCCCATCTGGTCCCAGAGACTTGTCTATCTTGATAGCTTGTCTAGCTTGAAGGAGAGCCAGGTTTGCAAAAATGTGACCTCTTATTGAGGTGTGCAGGTCTTTCATCTGGGTAATCGTGAAAATAAGTAGGCAGCATGAAATGTCGTCTGCATTACTTCAATTGGGTGGCAGATAATCACAGATTATGACGCCTATTTGCCTGACAAAGACAAAAAGGTCGAAAGCTCGCAAATTTACTATCAAATAAATCAGTTGGATTTAAAATTGGTGTTGCTAGATTCTTACTGAGTTCCTCCAGAATAGAACAGCAGACAACTGGCATGCCTCACAGGTCAGAAAATATCAGCTTTGATTTCCAATATTTGCTGAGGTTTTTTTAATTTATTCATGGAACATGGGCTTCGCTGGCTGGCCAACATTTATTGTCCATGTCTAATTGCTCTTGTTCAGATGGCGGTTGAAAGTCAACCACATTGCTGTGAGATCTGGTGTCATATATGGACTAGACCAAGTAAGGGTGGTAGGTGCCCTTCTCTGAAGGACATGAGCGAAATAGATGTGTTCTTCAACAATTGACATTGTTTTCATGGTCATCAGTAGATTCCTAATTCCAGATATTTTTATTGAATTCAGATTCACCAGCTGCCATAGTGGAATTTGATTTAGGGTCCCCAGAGCATTAGCTTAGTTTCTGGATTAATAGCCTAGCAATAATACAACTAGGCTCTTGTCTTCCCTAGAGCGGGCTTAACTGGATGACATCAGGGAGACAAGGAAATCCCCAATGTCAGAGAACAGAAGGTCTACCAACAATTCTCAGTTCTGGTTGCTCTATGTGTAGGTTGACTGGCCATACTAAATTGTTTCTTAGCACTGGGGGACTAGCAGAGTAAATAAATGGGGTTAATGGGATAGGGCTGTGGTGGGATTATGGTCAGGGCATACTCAGTGGGCCAAATGGTCGCCTTCTGCACTGTAAGGATACTATGATTCTATTCATTTTGGTGAGCTGTATATGTGCAGACAATGAGATATGTGACATGCTGCCCAAAAACAATGAATAACCTGTCAACAAACATTTGAACAGTTTCAGACTTCAACAAAGGCCATTTTAGTAGGGTGCCAAAAGCTATCTTGCACCCAGTGGATCTAATTATACCTGAAATTTGAACTTTCAAGTGGATGGAAAGCGAAATGAATTATTCTTCCATTGACAATTTTGAATGTACTCCAATAATTGGCCATTTTTAAAAATGTTTATTAAAGAAAGTGGCTAAGTTTGCATTATTTCTCCTTAATGATTAATCAATTGGATGCTGCCTTCAAGGATGCAGAGGCCTCATTTATTACAAAAGGTATTATTGTTGCATGGGGAATGAATAATTCTTAACTTGTTTATGACTGAACAGTTTTTTAATTTCTTCATTCTTTTACTGCTCTCTAACCACTCCTTTCTTTGGAAAAGGCTGAGTAATCATGAAAAAAAAATTACAACATCATTTTGGATCATAAAGTCCCACTCAAACTGACAATATTAATTATTCTTAATTTCAAATTTTATCTATGCTAATTCAATCACTTTCTTTGGCCAGACATATTTTGGTCAATTCTGTATTAATTCAGCTGTTCCTACCTTTTTAAGTGGATATTTGATATTGAATCAATGTTTTGAAAAAAATGCAGGAACCAACATAGCATTCATAAACAAAACTGTAGATTATACTATATGTGGCAATGAATATAAATTAACTGTATGCTACGATTGAAAAATGGTACTGGAATGCCTGTCAATATGGAACTTCGCCTAGAAATTTTTAAATAGTGTAATGGCCTTGTCAGTCATCTGTTATTTGGTTTACACAGTGGATTAATTTTTAATTAGAAGATAAAGTTAATGCTGCTTTCTACATGGTTTCCCAAAATTTGTTTTGTATATTCGTTGCTCTCTAAGACTGTGCTAATAAGTCTAGTAATACTGAGTAAAACCCTTTAGGGTACAATGTTCTAATTTGATAGAAAGCATGCCGTTTGCCTGTGCAATCAAACAGACATTAGCATTTGGAACCATATAGACTGCTTCAATGCTTAGAAAGCTAAAAATTAAAGTAAATGCACAACTGAATCTCAAATCTTTTCTGGCACAAATGTGAAATCATCTGACGTAAAAGTCAGTCAAGTTAGCGAAGGTTTCAGAGGTTGTGAGTCCGCTATCATTTAATCCTTCGAGACTGCCATTGAGAATGCAATATTCTGAGCTGTGATGAAGAGGCAAGATGAAACTTTAACCTGTTGCTTAATCGCTAAAATCAACAAACTGGATGATACAAAATAACTCACTTTTAAAATTCAGAAACAATTGCTGTTTATGTGTACATTTTGGGGCCAAATGATCATAGTGTTGTGATCGATTGCCATTTCTACATTTCAAGCAAGTGTGCCTCTTCACCATTAATACCATGCTCTTAGAATTTGAATTAAAGCTTATCATCTTAATTTATATTTCATAATTATGAAAGGTTGCTGCCCAGAATTCATTTAAAATACACCAAAGAGTATTTTGTGTGGTTTCCAGGGTCAATTATAGAGCTGTCAATTCATTAGAGGCCTAATTTGATGATTAAAATTTCTAATATCATAGCTGTTACACAATCTAAATGGACATTATGTGAATAATGCCATACTCTTGGTCTTGTTGCGTGGTAAGAAGCCTCATACCTCCAGGTTAATGTCCAACAATTTTATTTGGTAGCACAAGCCACAAGCTTTCAGAGCACTGCCCCTTTATCAGATAAATGGGAATTTATTCACAAACAGGGCATATAAAGACATAAACTCCAATTTACAAAATAATAGTTGGAATGTGAATCTTTACAGGTAATCAAGCCTTAAAGATACAGACAATGTGATCGGAGAAAGGGTTAAGCACAGGTTAAAGAGATGTGTATTTTCTCCACACAGGTCAGTTAGTGAGATTTTGAAAGCCCAGGCAAGTTGTGGGGGGTTACAGATACTGTGACATGAAGCCAAGATCCTGGTTGAAGCTGTCCTCGTGTGTGGAACTTGGCTTATCTCTGCTTAGCGACTCTGCATTGTTGTGTGTCGTGAAGGCTGCCTTGGAGGATGCTTAGCCAAAGATCAGAGGCCGAATGGCCATAACTGCTAAAGTGTTCCCCAACAGGAAGAGAACACACTAGCCTGGTGATTTCCAAATGGTATTCATTCATCTGTTGTCGCAGCATCTGCATGGTCTCCCCAATGTACCATGCTTTGGGACATCCTTTCCTGCAGCTTATCAGGTAGACAATGTTGGCCTTAATCCTCTCTCTACTCACATTGTCTGTACCTTTTAAGACTTGATCACCAGTAAAAACTTGCTTCCAACCATTATTTTGTCAATTAAGTTTGCGTCTTTTTATGCCCTATTTATAAACAGAATTCCCGCTTACCTGATGAAGGGGCAGCTCTCCGAAAGCTTGTGTTGGATTTTAACCTGATGTTGTGAGACTTCTTACTGTGTTTATCCCAGTCTAACACTGGCATCTCCACACCTTGTTGTGTAATCAAAGAATATTTGCAAAGGATAAGGAAGAAGTAACTTTAGTTTTAAAAAAAACTTAATGTCACCTTCTTGTCTTGGCATCTACAAGAGACAGTTTGTTCATGAGACGATGCATTTCTTCCTGTGTCTCATTGGTATATCACTGTGAGAGTATATCCTGATACAACATCTCCTCCAAATATTGGAGTCTCCTTGCTATAACACAAATAAGACCATAACATTTTTGCAATAAGCTGGGCAACCTGATGAGATTGGATATATCAATAATTAATGAACATTATATCCATTTGTAAGTATGTAGCTGGGATTGACATTCTTACAATACACCCACTAACTGTCATGAAAAACATGGAATCCTAACCTACATGGTGCAAACTGAGTTTTACAAATTGCACTAAGATGTTAGCTGAATGAAACCTTGCACCAAATACAGAGTATAATGCCATACACAATTTATGTTAACACATGGAAAACATTTTGAGTTCTACCACCCGATGGAAGGAAAGCAGTAATGGAGTACAAATGGAGGTGGCAGATTTGCTGCTATTTTTTTCCTGTTTTTTTTTGTAAGAGGACTGGAGTGCACATATGAATCAGAAGGGAGTCTTATTAATCGATGTAACTCAGGATCCAAGATATATTTAGGATGCAATACCATTTTGCTTGCCTATAGGGTGGATAATCTGCTGTGTTAAAATTACTGTTCAGTCATCTGGAAAGGCATTGCTCTTGTGAGTTCCACGGGATACTGAAGGCTGCTGCCACCTCAGACTGTTTTGTCACCTCTCTCCAGCAGCTTCACCATGCTTCCCAAACTCTGCAATCACAGATCTTTTTTCGATTCTAATCCTACCTCCTCCTTGCCAAGTATTACAAAGTCTAGAACTAGTAAGCCGCATCAGGCTGCTTGTTTGTCACATACAGTGCAATCTATATTACATATTGGCCTACTGGGCATGCTGTACCAATTGGTTATCCAGAGATTTTTGACCAATCATTAATTTTTAAAGCCCAATTCTGCTCTATATGAAAAGTTAGTAGAATGCTATCTGTACTTAACATTATCTTCTCCCTTGGAAGAATTTAGAAAGTTATCACTTTTTGTCTCTCCAGTACGTTTCCCAGTAATGGCCTGAGAGTAAATAATTTCCTCAACGTGTTGGTTTGCAATGGTTTGTACATTTCTAAGAACCAATTAAAGAACTTTCACCTATTAGTTGGCAGGAAAGCTAAAATAATGTTATTTTATGACAAATGTATAAAATTATTTTATTATGTTTTGAAATGTCCATTTGAAATTGATTATTTCTGCATTAAATATAAGAGGGTTTGGATTTTGCCTAACTTTTTATTTCTGCTGCTTCCATTTTACCTGGGGGTCATTATGATTCTGGTTGATCATCTTTCTCAATCTTTTGTCAGCCAATTAATCTTTTTCCCAATTCTACTGTGTATAAACCTCTTGCATTTTTCCATCTGGTATTAAATCTTCCTCTTCTACTTCTTAGCAGTTACACCTCCATCATATACCTCACCATATTTCCTCTCTCAATGAAATACCATTTCAATCTCCTCTTGGCTACTTTCTTCAATGCTCCTACAATCTTCACTGAATCCTTAATGTGTTGGCTCCTAATTTTGTCCTTTCTTGACATTCTACACATGCATCTCAGCACCCACATCTCATTGATATTCAGTCATCGACCCTCTCTCCTTGCTTTTGCCTAGGTTTCTGTACAATATTTCAAGGCTGGTCTGACAACTATCTTGTAGATTTTCCTTTCAAGTTAACAACACTTTTCCAATTACTCTAACCAACGACTCAGTTGCTTAATTCCATTTCTAACTTCCATCTTTTGCCTCCATTGAGTCAGGTACTTTAACGTACTCACTCACTTCAAATCTCAACACATAATCTTCACACCTTTAATCTGATCTTCTTCCCTGGACTCAAACAGACAGTCCTTAGATTGAGTCATTGGGCTATTGATCTTTATATCTCTGTCTTCCAGTGCTTTCCACTCATTCTCCAGATTCTCAGTCATGTTCCCAACCTCACCAGCTAATAAGTTAGTATCATCTGCAAACATCATAGTACTTCCTATCTCTCTTGCTCAGATACTGTTTGAGTTATAAGGAGAGGTTGGATACACAGGGACATTTTCCTCTGGAGCATAGGAGACTTAGGGTGGATCTTATATAGGTCTATAAAAAAATGAGGGGTGTAGATCATCTAGATAGTTAATAACCCTTTCCAAAGGTAGGGGAGTCTAAAACTAGAGGGCATCGGTTTAAGATGAGAGGGGAGAGATCCAAAAGGGTAATTTTTTTCATATAGAGAGTGATGAATATCTGGAACAAGCTGCCAGAGGTAGTAGTAGAGACAGGTACAACTGTGTATCTTTGCTTCTATAAAACATCCATAACAATCAAGGAGAGAAAGGGTGCAATATTTTTGTCTATTTGTGGCAGCTCATGTTTTAACATGAGTATTCTGTTTTTTGCTGATGTCTGTGAGTGAGCAACATTTCAGCAACGTCAGCCAACTTCCTCATTTTCTCCAACCACTGTTGTTTTCCTTTTCTACCTTCATTGTCTTCTGTTTTCTAAGCAATTGAAAATGTAGTAACGTTGCTGGTTGCTAGAAATACAACATTTCACAATAGCCACAAAAACCTTTGAGAAGGCATAGAGCAAGCTTTCCTTTGAGTTTTAAGAGTGATAGTGGGCCATAGGGAGGAGAATGTAGCTAGATGATGGGCACAGTCTTTCCAGCCTGCTGCACCAGTTATTCACCATAGCAGGCCAGGAAGATAGTGCCTGAGACTTTTGTTCCGGGCACAAACTAGTCTCATGCCAAAAGCCATCCTTCTGGCTGCGTTTTACTGGTGTAATCAGCTTCGCTCCCAAAAATGAGTTATCTGATTTAGATAATAACAACATGCTTGACATGTCATTGATACATTCAGCCTTCCTTGTCGGAAGAGGCCTCACTGATGAGAATTACTTCTGATCCCCATCTAACAGGCACTAGATGTCTTGGCCGTGCCAGTAGTATCAGAGACCATTGAAGCCCCTACGTGGTTGAGGCCATGACTGGGCAGTGCCTGCCTGGCATTGCCAACTTGGCACCATAACTGGCAGCAAGTGCCAAGGGTGGGGGTGCCTCAGTGGGGGTGACATCTATGTGGGAATGGGGCCTGATATTGGTCAGGTCTGAATGGGATGGGCTATGATGTGCGGGTGCCGAAGAGGGGCGGAGAGGTGAGTGGCAAGGGGGGTGCGCTGGAGTGACTGGTAATGGGGAAGGGTGGGTCATGTAGGGGGGTGGGCCATAGAGGGTTTCATGATGGGGACTCATTGGGAGGGTCACCAATTTATAGGGGAGAGTTTGTGGGGGGCGCATGGCGGCAATGTCCATACTGGGGGCAGGGGGATAGTCACTGGCAGGAGGCCTCCTGTTGCACTGGGAGATCAGGATGCTTGCGCAATGATGCCCTGAGCAGTCTGCAGCTCATTTCCCCAGTGATCTAGGTTCCCCGCTTTTTTTACCAACCCCCCCCCCCCCCCCCCCCCCCCCCCCCCCCCACACACACACACACACACAAGTGGCATGGAACTTCCAACTGCCGACAAATGTGACAGTGATACACTTTAGTGTTAAACTCGCCAAAGAAAACCAGATGATGTGAGCATTCATACACCCATTATTTTGAGCAGCTCACCCCTGATATATGTGCCAGGACTAATGGATCAGAATGTATTACTGTTGATAAATCTTTGTTTAGCATCTTTACTTTTGCTGTCACCTGAAAGAGTTGTAATCATTTGTTTTTTTTACCCTCGCATACCTGGTTCATCATCAGTGAATGTACAACCATTGTTCAGAATCATTTCACAATGCAATGGCCACTTAGCATCTCAGGAGTGAAACACAGAATTGTTTACACCATGACATTGTATCCAATGAAATGATTTAATGTAATTTTGTTTTTGGTCAATATAATTTACGTCGTACATTGTCTATACGCCTGTTTTACAGAAAAAGCTGTTTTAATTTTCATGACTTTTGATTTTGCAATACACTTTAGTGTTTACTAATATTTACCAAGTGCTTTTGGATTTGCAGCGTTTCAGAGACTGTGACAACGTGTTGCTTGGCAACACTGAACTGCAAGGTATTCAAGATGTTCTGAATATTTTCTTTAATGCTTTTTTGCCATCACTGAAATGTTTATATGTTGTTCATTTTAATACCTGCAGTTGAATCCATGCCACTCATCTTCTGCAAAATGTTTAATACTGTTTACATAACATAAATTTTGGTTCCAGTCTTTAATCTCACAACTACTTTATAACGCACAAAAGAAAAGAAGGATGTGAACTTCCAGTTCCCGTACATTCTGAGTGAACAGGCTGATCTGTAGCAAGAATTTTACAGCAGTGTTGCTACTATGAAAATCTAAATATTCTCAATGTATCAGAAGACACATTATTGAATATGTGTGTATGCACAAGCCTAGCACATCATAGAAGATCAGTTGCACACAGCTTGCCAATACAATGATAAGTATCAATCACCATATCAATAAGCCACCACTTTATTATCCCAAATACCTTGATAAAATGAATTTTAGGTCTATTACTAAGGCTGAACGTGCAAAACGCTTTGAGGAATTGAAGCTCATCGAACCACGTGATCTGAACCTTGAAGTAACCAATCCAGAATCCTCAAAGCTGTAAGCTGCAGTCAAAAAGGAAAGAGAGAATCTTTTCTTTTCTTACTTTCCTGAATATGGAGTAAGGGTGCTCCAATTGCCTCTTTAGTGATACGTTAGAAGCCACGGCTGTCCATGGGTGACCGTCGTCCTGCTGTGAATTTTCTCCCTTATTCCTATCAAACCTACCAATGGCATCGAAAACCATCTTCACCCTCATTAGAACTGGCATATTAGCTCTCATCCCGGTGAGCACACCACTCAAGTCCTGAAGGCATATCAAATCAATGTTTGTATTGCCTTTCTCTTTACACTAGCATTTCCGTGGTGATTTTTTTTTTTGGTGTTGCTGCATTTGGCACCAAATATAGCTTCTTATTTTGGAAGTAAAATAGTGGGGAGAGTTACATAGAAACTACAAGCAGGAGTAAGTTATTTGACCCTTCAAGCCTGCTCCACCATTTATCTTGATCGTGGCTGATCATCAAATTCCATATCTGACCCCTCTTCTCCAATATCCTTTGATCCCTTTAGCCCCAAGAGCCACATTAAATTTCTTCTTGAAATCAGAAAAAGTTTTGGCCTCAGCTATATTCTGTGGTCATGAATTCCACATATTCACCACTCTCTCTGAGTGAAAAAAATTCTCCTTTCCCCAGTTGTAAAAGGTTTGCCTCTTGTCCATAAACTATGACCCCTAGTTCTGGGTTCCCTCACTAGTGGGAATATTTTTTCTGAAAGTACCCAGTCTAACTCTCTTAGAATGTCATAAGGTTCTTTGAGAACCCTACTCATTCTTTTAAATACCAGTAAATATATTCCCAATGAACTTTATCTCTCCTCAGTTGACAGACCTGCCATCCCAGGAATTAGACTGGAAAACCTTTGCTGTACTCTCTCTATAGTAAAGATAGCCTTCCTCTGATACAGACACCAAAACTGCATACGTATGATAGATCTGCCAGGGTGGAAGATTCAGGCATCTGGGATTGGACTTCAACATTTGTTGGAGAATTATAAAAGCTGAATTATTAGAGTCACTGCTGTTCAGAACTTGACTGTTTGTAAGGATTGCAGCCACAGCCAATATTTCCCTCTGTTCCCAAAATCGTAGACACTACATATATCAGTGCAACTTGTGCGTAAACATTTCTGAAATGTTCTGGAAAAAATATGGTTGAGCACCAAGTAAATTCAAGCCTTAAATTTTCTGGAACCTTTTATGATATGTCTGTATAAAAGTCCTGTGTTCACTTTCTGTCACTTGATGCCCTGTTGTCATACTTTTTCTATCAAGTCTTCCCTGATGAATTTATGTTTCTACATTTAGAATGGAACATTTTTAGAACTTGTCACTTTGATAACATAACCTTGCCACAAGATTTCCATAATTCCCACAAAATGCTTTATGATCTTTTTGTTTAATTCAGATTATTGTCAGTTAAACAAATCTCTAATGTACAAAGTGTGTATATTTTTTTTTCTGAAGTGTAACCAACAAAAACATGTTCAGGAAATGATTTCTGGACAGGGAGATTCAGACTTCTATAAGCAATGAATTGTTATGGTCTCAGATGTACTGCCTAGAATGACATCATTTATTTGCCTTGCTGGGTAAATCACTAACACGTACTATTGTTATAATCCAAATCAGAAACTCCGAGGCGTTTTATAAATTCAGCCTAGACCGTAAGTTTTACACTTTTTGAATTTGGCATGAGTGAGCATAAGGTGTTTCATTCCAGGTATGAGTCAAGTGACTCTCAGATCATACCTGTGATCTTAGGCTTATTTAAAATCACAGTGAACATATAAGAAAATTAATGTAACTTTTACCAATGACAAAAAACTCAGTGACGTTTTATGAACCTTTACAGCTAAGTATACTGTTCCAAATCAAACAAAGTCCACAAACATACACCCCTTTTTGGGCTTAGCGTAGAAAACAAGTATGCTCCTGCAATGTTAGAGTTTGCAGGTTTGTAATGCCTGCTGTGAATTGGACTGTTGGATCACAGCTGAGACTTCCTAGCCATGGAACTTCTAGCAGATCTTGAGGGAGACAGAGACACTGCTTGCCTCTAGCTGTACCTCACAGACAAGAGAATTTCCAACACCAAAGAGAGACAGAGAACACTGGTTTCAGGCTGCAGTACAAACAGCTTCTGCCAAAATGAAAATAAAACCTTTGAATTTCTCCTGTGGGGGGGAAAAATACTGTCCTAAGGTACCACCTCATCTGTCAAGCATCATTGGAGGGCAATTGTAGTGTGGAGTGAGTAAGACCTATAATAAATACCTGTGCCCCTTGACATCTAGCGGTGGTGTGAGTTCTTGAGGATGCATCCAGTAGTAAAGGATGAACAACTAGTTTGAGTGCATAATTTTGCATGTCTGTTTTGTTTTAGAAAGATATTTAGAAAGTCTCACTTTCTTCAATGTAGATTTTTTTAATATGTGATTCATGAAAGGAAAGAAATACTTTCGTACAGTACTTTTGTTATGGACAGGGGAGAGATGGGACATGTTTCCACCTCACAACTGGCCATAATAAGATGTGGTTTAATTCCTTGCGTACCGTGTCTTTCAAGAACAGATATAAACAGGGTTTCCTGTAACTTTAAGAAGGAATAATGAATATTTATTTCCCAACACCCATGTGTAATTGAAACAGCACCTACTCATGCACATACAGGAATAGAAACGAGATGGCATGCACCGAGCTTTTCATTTAAATGTCCAGAATGTCACTACAGTCCAGAAATACTGAGTCAGGAATGGAGGAATTCATAACAGGAAACAAAGAAATGACTGAGGAACTAAATTCATACTTTATTCATTGTTTCTGCCTTCAAAAAGGAAGACGTACATCTGAGATTCTGAGAAATACAGGTTTTAGTGAGGATCTGAAGGAAATCAGTGTCAGTAGAGAAATGGTTTTGGGGAGATTAACGGAATAAAACTCCAATGTCTGATAATCTTCATCTCCAAATGCTTGAGGATGCCGTCCTAGAAAAAGTAGATCCGTTGGTTGTAATTTTCCACATTTCTTTGGACTCTGGAGTGGTTGCAGAGTTGCTAACGTAAGCCTGCTATTTAAAAAGGGAGGAGAGAGAAAACAGGCAAGGAAAGATCAGTGAGCCCAGTGTAGTAATAGGGAAGTTGCTGGAGTCCATTATCAAGGATTTTATAGCACAGCATTTGGAAAGCAGTTGTATAATCAGACAAAATAAACATGAATTTAGGAAAATTAAATCATGCTTACCAAATCTACTAGAATTCTTTGAGGATATAACTAATGGTGAATCTGTGGAATTCGTAACACGGAAAGCAGCTGAGGTCAGAATGTTGCATAATTTCAGGAAGGAATTAGATACAGCTCTTGGGGCTAATGGGATCAAGTGATATGAGGGGAAGCAGGACCAAGGTATTGAATTTGATGATTGGCCATGATCATATTTGATTTGATTCAGTATTGTCATGTGAATTATTACAAAGTAAAAAGTATTCTTCCTTGCATACTGCAGAAAGAGCAAACTGCTCATAGAGAAGGAAATAGAGTGCAGAATGTAGTGCTGCAGAGCAGGCTTGAATGGTAGAATGGCCTACACCCACTTCTATGTTTCTTTCTATGTATTGTTGGCCAGATGATTCTCATTAAATTCACTGAGGACATGGAGGTTAGATTTTTCTGGCATTTAATTAAGTTGACTTGCTCTTTGCAAGTTGAGGTGCAGTTAAGCTGCTGTACTGATGATTTTGGCTTTGTTTCTCAAATCAGTCGGTAGATGGCAAGTCCCACCTCTCTGTTTGTTAGTGGATTTTAGGCAGCGTTCTTTGCTTGGTGGAATCCCTTTCCTCTGTGGTCATCTTATCTGCCAAACTGACTGAGTAAGATTGCTGTCTAAAAATGTGTTAAGAAATGTTTCTTATCACAAGCTGGTTTCTGTCAGGAGACCATGGTATATTTATTCCCATTTGTCCATACAATTATAGAGTCACAGAAGTTTACAGCATGGGCACAAGCCTTTCAGCCCAACTTGTCCATGCTGCCTTTTTTAAAACCCTACAGCTAGTCACAAATGTCCATGTTTGGCCCATATCCCCTTTAGCCAACTTATCCATGTAACTGTCTACACATTGTACGCACCTCTACTATTACCTCTGGCAGCTTGTTCCAGACACTCCCCACCCTCTCAGAAAATTGATACCCGGACTTTTTTTTATATCTCTCCCCTCTCACCTTATACTTATGTCCTCTAATTTTAGACTCCCCTACCTTTGGAAAAAGATATTAATTATCTATCATTTTAGAGACCTCTCATTCCTCACCCCTCAGCTTCTAAGCTCAGAGAAAAAGGTCCCAGTCGACCCAGTCTCTCCTTAAAACTCAAACCATCAAGTCTAGGTAGCATGCTAATAAATCTCTCCTGCAGTCTTTCTCATTTAATATCCTTTCTATAATGGAGTGACCAGAACTATACACAGTATTCCAAGTGTGGCCTTATCAATGTCTTGTATAACTTCAAATCATCGCAACTCCTGTATTTAAAGTTCTGACCAATGAAACCAAGCATGCTGAATGCTTTCTTCACCACTTTGTCCACCTGTAACTCCATTTTCAAAAAGCTATGAACCTGTGCCCCTAGATTTCTTTGTTCTGTAACTTTCTCCAATGCCTTACCATTAATTGAGTAAGTCCTGCACTAGTTCAATCTACCAAAACACGTTACCTCACATTTGTCTTAAGTAAACTCCATCTGCTATTCATCAGCCCACTGGCCTAATTGATCAAGATCCAATTGCAATCCAAGATAACCTTCACTGTCCACAATGCCACCAATCTTGGTATCATCTGCAAACTTACTAATCATGTCTCCTATAATCTCATCCAAATCATTAATATAAATGACAAATAACAGTGGACCCAGCACCATTCCCTGAAGCACACTGCTGGTCACAGGCCTCCAATTTTAGAAACAAGCCTCTGGCATCTGTCATCAAACCAATTTGGTATCCATTTAGCTACCTCATCCTGGATTCTGTGAGATTAAACTTTATGCAATAATCTACTATGCCTACCTTGTCAAAGGCCTTGCTAAAGTCCATGGAGACGACATCAACTGCACTGCCTTCATCAACCTTCTCGGTTACCCCTTTAAAAAAAACTCAATTAAATTTATGAGACATGATGTTTCACTCACAAAGTCATTCTGACTGTTCTTAATCAGTCCTTGAGTCTCTAAATGCCTGTAGATCATGTCTCTCAAAATACCTTCCAACAATTTACCCATCACAGATGTAAGACTCACTGGCCTGTAGTTCCCAGGCTTTTCCTTACAGCTCTCTTTAAAGAAAGGCTCAATATTTGCAATCTTCAGACACACCTCACCTGTGATTCAGACATTTCTGCTGCGGGACCTGCAATTTCTTCCTACAATGTTCTGGAATATACTTCATCGGGTCTGGGGAATTTATCTTCCTTGATGTGCTTTCAGACTTCCACATCTCCTCTGTGGTATGTATGCTCCTCAAGACATCATTACTTATTTCACCAAGTTCCCTAAAATTCATGCTTTTCTGAACACGAAATACTGATGAGAAATATTCATTTAGGATCTCACCTGGTCTCTGATGTGAATATTGACACACAATGGGGTTTGAATCTCAGCCATTTACCCCCTTCTTATGATGTAATGATTTTCCTCATACCCATTTTGTGGCATTCCATTCAACAGCTATTAGGTGTGTGGTGTCATTTTGTATTAGATTCCATACACATCTGAACAACTGTTACTGTCAAATCTTTAGGAAAGGTTGTTATATTTTTCATATCTTAATGGAATGTTCCATAAAGTTGTCTACATTTTCATGTTCCGATCAGACAGTCAGGTTAATTTCCAGCCTTTGGCAGTGTCAAATATATAAAGTTGAAGTTTGTTTATTAGTCACAAGTAAGGCAACTCACAGAAAGAAGGCAAGTCACCTGACCTCTTTGATTCCCTCTTCTTTCATTGCAGATTGTTGATTTTCTGTGTTCTTTTTAACGTTTTGATTTTTATTATATATCCATTTGTACAATTGCACTGGTTTGACATCTTTCACAAGCTCAAATTGCTTCACAGCCTTTGAGGAAGTATTTTAAAATGTAGTCGCTGTTGTAATGTAAGAAACAAAGCAGCCAATTTGTATACAGGAACCTGATAATCTCCAAATAAAATGTATTTTATTATCTTGGCCAGGATACTGTGGGGAGGATTCACCTGCTCCTTTTCAAAATAAGTACCTGGGATCTTTTATTTTGATCAGAAATGGCAGAATGTGCCCTCAGTTTCAATTCTCATTTTGAAAGATGACCCCTCCAACAATGTGAAAATCCCTCCTTGCTATCCTGCAGAATCAACTGAAGATTGTCTGGAGCAAGTTTGAACCCACTGGTTCACAGATAGGAATACTAAATGGGCAACAGCTAACTGTATGAAAGTACAATAGGAAACAAACACAGGTACATAATTAATCCAAGAAGCAGTTTTCTGAAGAAAAAAAGCACACTTTAGCATTCAATACTTTAAAAAAGTTTAATGCAGATTCTGCAGATAAAGCAGTGAGTGTGTTGGGATGGTCAGGGGAGACATTGGTGATGAAATACATTTTTGAAGCTGTGATGGACTAGGAAATGATGTGGCCTGAACACTTCTTCCTTTTGAGAATGGAAGGCAAAAAAGAATGTGATCTGGGCAACTACATTCCAAAGTGGCCCTGATTTTATCGGCATGGCCGTCCAAGGCTCGTAAGATCATACCCACGGTCAACGATCATACCCAATGCCATTTTGCGATGAAGGGGCAGAGCTCCAAAAGTTTGTGCTACCAGATAAACCAGTTGGACTTTAACCTGGTGTTGTGAGACTTACTTACAGAACCTGTTTGCCATTGAGATGGTTGTTGAATCTTGTCAGACTGCTGGAGTCTAAATGACTCATGTTGTTCTAGATGGTAGAGACATACATTTGGAGGTCAAAGAAGTCATAGTGAGTTTCTGCAGTGTTCCATGTAGATTGTGTATCGGCGATGGATGGATTGAATATTTAAAGTGGTTTATAGGATACCAATCAAGATAGCTGCTTTGTCCTGGATTATATACAGCTTTTTGGGTGTTTTTGGAGCTGTGTTCCTCCAAGCAAGCAGAGTGTATTTCTTGATACTCTCTCTGAACATGCGCCTCGTTGAATGGTGGACAGAGTTTGGGGAGTCTGAAGGTGAGTTACTCACCACAGAGTTTGATCTTCTCTTGTAGCCACAGTATTTATGTAGCTGGTTCAGTTCAGTTTCTGTTAATGGTAACCAGGATGTTGCTAATTGGGATTCAGCAAGGTAATGCGATTAAATGTCTGGGGGAGATGGTTAGATTCTCTCTTGTTGGAGACAACAATTGCCTGGCACTTGTGTACCAAATGTTACAGATAGTACTTGCCACTTATCAGCCCAAACTTGAATGTTGTCAGGTTTTGCTGCAAAGGACAGAGACTGCTTTAGTACTTGAAGAATGTGAATGGTACTGAACTCCTTGTAAAGCAAATCCCAGTGCCCTTTTTACTGCACAACTGCCAAGAGCCTATTGGGAACTTTGTAGGCCACTAAATCCAATAATATGAGGATCCAGTATCTGATAAGTTTCATATTATAAATCCTGATGACTTTAAATTTGTTTGACAAACTTATTTTAGTTGGAAAAGAAAGAAGAACCAGAAGAGTTTTATATTAATTTTTGCCAGAATAATCTCCAACGGCTCAGTGTGTTCATTTAGTGAATTACTTGGTCCTATGATTGGGAGATGCCAAATTTAATCCCTGCTCTGCATTGAGTTGGCTGATCTTAGCTGGGCTGGCAATAAAGATGCTGCAATTCGCCTCAATTGTCCAATATTAAAGAGTGATTTCATGAGAATGTATCTGTGATGATACTGGAGGAGGATTGCATTGGAATGTGCTGCTCCAGCAGATGAATAGTCTGGCAATACTCACTGTCAAAGCTTTCGATGAATGACGTGGGAATAATCAGGAAGAAGGCAATGCTTCAGGAGGGTGGAAGAAAGATTGGTGGATTGATTCAGGTATTCACTTGTGTTACATTAATCAATTCTGTATTTCGTAATCTTCTTTTGCACTTTTCGTAACAATAGAGTCCCTTTAAACATTATTCAATCGGTATCGCTTATGGTTCTAATCTACAAGTTTCAAGCAAATTTGCATTATAATGAAAGTGAGCAATAAGCTTTGAATAATGTATTTATTCTGACAGTTCTTCAAAGCGATGAATGAAATATTTTTGTACGCCCTATTTATTATCAGACTAATGAGTGCAGATAATTAACAAAAAAAAAAATGATCCCATCTAGTAATTCTTGACTTGTGTCACACATGATCCTATATCTGGCATGCTGCAAAGTTTGATAGTTGATTATAATGGACAGAGTTTACATGGGCAGAATAGTAAAAACATATTAGATATTATAACAAGAATAGAGTGTCGATCAGAATAGCACACATACATAAACGGAGTCGACGTGGGCTAGCCATAATGTGGCTGCCACATAACATGTGCATTGAGTTTGAAATTGTTGACAAAATATTTTCATTGATTACTTTTCAATGATAACACCATCTATTTTGTAGTATTATTTAAAGTTTGAAAATGTTTAAATTAGTACCATTGTTTTAATCTGATGGAAGAAAATAGTGTCAGTCACTGTTAATATGGGCTGCGATTCTCCTGAATATATTCTAAGGCTTGGTTTCCCTCGTGAAATTGAGAGCTCCTGTCACTCAAAGAACTCCAAAGAGGCTGCAGAGCACTGGGTCTTAAGAGAAAATAAAGGGATCTCCCTGGTAAAACTGACGAGGTTTTTTCATAAGAGCACTTTAAAAAGATCATTTAACATCTAGAGCTCATGACATTCCACAGGACCAATCCCTACTGTGGAATGGAGCATAGAAGTGACTTTGAAGAATTCCAGAGGTAGGAGTTTACGGCCTAGCTCGTCCAGAAAATGGATCTTCCCGTGCTCAGCCCCATGCCTGCTTTGATTCCGGTGATGGGTAAGAGAGTAAAATTCCAGCCCAGGTGTTCATGGGATATGGATATAAAAGGACTCCTAGATTACTTTAGATGTAGTGAAGGACAAAGATAGTTATGAATATCCTTGCCAGAATTATATCGGAAATCATCATCCTGAGAGTATAGAACATCTTTCCCTGGGCAACAATGACAAGTGTAGCCAGTAAGCCACCATCTGTGGGGAGGGTCCCAAGGTCAAACGCTTCTCCCCCTTCCTTGTCCGAAACCACCTAATCCCCAAGTACCTTCAAGAATTTTCCCTCTACATTCTGTCAGAGGTTCACATTGGCACAGCACTTAACCCTCTTCCCCCCTCTCATTCCTCTCCTTGGAGTGCAAAGTGCCAGGTCTAGGTTTGTCGAAGGCCGTAAGAAGGCATTGAATTGGGCTTCCAGTCTGATGCATGTGAACAATTTTTTGTATATTCATCCAGTTCCTTCCTACTCTGGGTGGGAACCTCACTGCAGCCGGAACAGTGTGCCAGGACAATTGCGATGGGTCCGCTGCCTGGCGGAAATTCTATTTTAGGCTGTCAGGAGTTTTGCAGGGGCTAGTAAGCCAGTCAAATCCTGAGTCTGGAGAGTGTCGCAATTTTTATCATAATAGTAAAACTTGCCATGAAATTATATTATGTTTGTGTGAAGAGTCAGAAAGATTGTTCAGCAGTAGTTAGAATGTTAGAAATATCGACTGTTAGAAATCCAGTTGCCCCTTCTCCCAAGGCCTAACTTTCTCAGGAAGCTTTGAGAGGGACATTAAAACATAAAATGTGGAAGATTTCATCAGTTCAGTGATTTCTAAAGATTTTCACCCATGGGAAATTCAACAGTGCATCCTGTAGAAGAGCAAGGGATTATTAACAGCAACATTTAGACTTCCATGCTCATGTGTGAATGATGTAGAGATGCTGGTGTTGGACTGGGGTAAACACATTAGGAAGACTGACAACACCAGGTTTCTAATCAGTAATCTGCAAACAGTCTGTGCTATTATATGCGCTGTTTGAGACCAGAACACCTCATTCACCTGACAAAGAGATCAAAATACCTCGAAAGCTTGTGAGTTTACTATCAAATAAATCAGTTGGACTCAAACCTGGTGTTGTCAGTCTTCCATATGTGAATGCCCAGGATTGCTTTAAGCCTAAACATGGTTAACACTGACAGTTTTGCCATTGTTAAAACAATAAAATTTGAGTTCTAGAAATGAGTTCCTTTATCATATTTCATGATAATATTAACCTATAAAATTGTCTGAATACCTCATCAATATTTCATATGAAGGTCTTGGTTATTCTGAAAAAAAATGGGGCTGGAGTTGGCATTCATCCAGATTAATAATTCCCTGTGGAAGGGAATCACAAAGTGATTGACAAATCAGAAAACGATGAAAATGCGCTCGACAAAATGAGAGAGTGAATACATTTTCACACTGCCAATCTCCTGGAAAAGGTAAATAAACCTTTACACCATCCAAAGTGTTTACCAAGATTCAAATTATATGCTGTAGGAAAGTTAGTAATTATTCATCATTGGCCAAGATTGACATGTGGAAAAATAATCATTTTAAAAAATTTGAAAGGACATGTATCTACTAATGTGAAAGATCATGATGAGGCCTACAACAGCACAGCTTTTGATGTACAATGGTTCTCTAATTCCCTGTGTAGGATCTGTAGTCCTGAAGTGCAAGTACAGTCAATCGTTTTGGGGTCATTGATGTTGTTTATAGTGGAGACCTCGCATGGCATGTCTACTTCAGAAACTGCTTCTGTCTCTGTTCAATTCTTGGAATGGAATTTTCCAATCCCAACTGAAGTGTAGGACAGGACCATGCAAAGATTCATTGACCTCGGATGGGATTTTCTCATCTTGGAGTGAGCGTGGCCAGAAAATACTGCCCCTAACATCAAAATGTCCAGAATGTTTTGATAATATTGGCAGTTTCATGAGAGTCACAACATTATACTTGCAGGAGGATTCAAGTCCATCCATTGATTTGATTTTTTTTTGAGTATTGCAAATGCCAGCAGCTTCAAGAAGAAACAACAAAAATTTCTACGTTACAAGAACTGCGGAAAATGATTATTGAAAGGTTGGAGATGAAACTCCACAAGAGTCCTCGACTCTCCCTCCCTGCTAATCTCATAACCATTCCTCACTTCCCACACTAACTCAAATCATGGCAGGTCAGGTAAGTTAAAAATCCAATTCAGAATCCTAGAAGTGCACAGCAAGCTTAGAAGTATCTTTAAAGGCAAATGATGAATTAATTTTTCATTTATAACATTAGATATAGGGTAATGATCGCTGATAGACATTAGATGTGGAGATGCCAGCGTTGGACTAGGATAAATATAATAAGGAGTCTCACAACACCATGTTAAAGTCCAACAGGTTTATTTGGTAGCAAAAACCACTAGCTTTCGAAGCTCTTGCAGCCCCTTTGTCAGGTGAGTGGGAGTTCTATTCACAAACAGGGTGTATAAAGACACACATTCAATTTACAAAAATAATGATTGCAACGTGAGGCTTCACAGTTAGACTCACATTGCAATCATTATTTTGTAAATTGAGTTTGTGTCTTTATACACCCTGTTTGTGAATAGAACTCCCACTCACCTGACAAAGGGGCTTCAAGTGCTCCAAAACTTAGTGGCTGTAGCTACCAAATAAACTTGGACTTTAACCTAGTGTTGTGAGACTTCTTGATAATAGATGCTCAGACAAGATGCCAGATACTTGTGAACACCTGTGGTGATATGCCTCTGTGCTCTTCAAGCAGAAAAGAGATAAAAAGACACTACTGCAATAACTGAACATGGAGAATGTGTTAAGGGATGACTGGTTATTGAATATCATAAAATATAGTTTTTGAATACTGCAGAACTTGTTTATGTACAAGTCATGTCTCTTTTTTTTCCCTTTGCTGTATTTTCCCTTTTTTTAATCCATTTTCCAGCTTGTTTTTATCACTCAACCTCAACATATGTGTTTGTGCTACCTTTTTTTCACAAGTGCCAATGTGACATGGGCCTTGCAGATTTAGATCTCTGGTGGTACAAGTTACGCTGCATACTTCATCTTCTCTTCCTCATTCAGAGGCCTTGTTTCAGAAAAACCTCACATAAAAAAACTTGGCGGCAATCACTTGGTAACCTCAAGGGTGATTGCATCATTATACTGTGCATCGAAGTGGAAATAAAACAACACTCAAATGAACCCACAATTGCTCCTTTTTATAAGAGAGATATAGCTTGTTTGAGAGTCATTGTTTATGTGTCGCTGTTATAGAATCATGCATCAATAAGTATTGATTCTCCAATAAGGACCTGCAGTATATATAGCCTGGGTTTAAATTAATGGTAAGCATCCTAAATGAATTGTGCGTTCCAACAGAGACACATTAAACTCTTATCAAAACCATTGCCAATTTTAATGTATTTTTGGGATTTTTTTTTAACAAACATGTCTAACGTCCCTCACAGTTTGCATTTTCAAAACTTTAATTTAAAAAAAATATATAATTAAACTTTACTGACCAATTCCATGTTAAATAAATCAAATCAGCCTTTTAACCCCCCCCAATTTAGTTCTCCATTCCCAACCACTGCCCCCATCGGTGGCTTTGTCTTGGTCCTACATTCTGGACTTCCCTCCCTGTACTTCCCACCTCTTCACCTCACATTTGTCATTTAAGATACTAACATGTATCTCTTCGACCAAGCTGTTCATCATCTGAATCTAATTCTCTTTAAGTAACTCAGCATCATATTTGGCTTTTGTGATGATTTGTACCTTTTTAAGGGCAACACAGCAGAAGGAGGTCATCTGGCTTGGAGGAACAATGGGGACTGAGATTAGGTGATCACGTTGGGGGGTGGAATCCTTTCTTAGGCGCGATACGCTGTGTAGAAGGCATGTAGGGACTGAAGCAGCCAATGGGCTGTTCCAGGACAGCTGGGGGCTGCCAGCCTCTGCTCAATTTTTCCTAATTAATAAATACTCTTTATGTTCCTGACAAAGTCTGTGAATGTGCATCATAACATACTGCCCATGTAAATGAAACGCTGAGCACGTTATTACATTAAAGATAATACCTAGATACAGTTGGATGTCACATTGCTCTGATGTAAGTATCAGATTATATATTAGATTATCTATTAAAAATGTGACATGGAGGCTGAACGATATGTGACTGATGTATTCTTTCTCCTTCACCTTCTTCAACTATAGTTTACAAGTTCCAGATGATTGAGTATTGTTATCCTTCTTGCTGTGTTATTATAACAACATAATCCTTGGGCCTATTTACTATTCTTGATACAAGATACCGATCAAGGTTTCACCTTGATCAGTGTCATATTTATTAAGAGTTAGCACATGAGAACAGTTATACGTAGGTATAAAGCTTGAAGACATCAGATCTGTGCGTGTGTGCTCTGCTCAAAGCAAAAGTTGAACTAAGATTGGGTCACATGACATACTTCCATTCTAGTGATATCATGCTGCTTTCTCTTAAAAGCACATAACACCACACCCATTCATTCCTTTTCCCTTCAGCTAGTAATATTTGTCTCCTCACTCCATTTACTTGAATTGTTTGGTGAGCAAGATGAGGAGATCAAACTGAAATTAAAAAAAATTATGGAAGAAGGAAAGTGGGAACAGTTAACACTATTATGAGGGATTCAATTAATCCGGCAAAAAAAATTGTTTGTTGAATAATGAAGTGAGTGAAACTAGGCACAATATGCAAGAATAGGCCTATACAATTGTAAACTTAAAAATACATCATGACCTAAAAAAACAATCACTGATTTATATGCACTGCAGACTTGTTCAACATTGAATATGCATGATGCTAATTTGAAGGCATCTTTAAATTGTGAGAATTTTGGGAGACAATGTTGTGATTCAAAGGAGTGAGACAAATCACAAACCAATTTAATCATGTGGAGCTATGTTTGTATTTGAAGCACTATTGCATTTTTAAAGAAAATTAATGAAGCTTACTCCAAATGAGTGATCTTTGACAGCTCTACTGAATTACATACAGTATAATAGACAGCTGCCAGTCAGTTGCAAGACAATAAATTATTCAAGAAATTCCGACAGCCATAACCATAACAGCAAAGTTCAACTGATTAATTAATATCACCAAAAGCTTTGGCTTGAATTACTGTGTTCAATGCAGTTATTTGTTTTTCTTAATATTCATTATCTAACTTTATTAATTTGTGGGCCATGGGTATCATTGACTGGCCAGCATTTATTGACCACTCCTAGTTGCCCTTGCTCAGAGGGCAGTTGAGAGTCAAACACAATGCTGTGGCTCTGGAGTCTCTAAAGACTAGACTAGGTAAAGACAGCATATTTCCTTCTCTAAAGGAACATTAGTGAAGCAGATGTGTTTTTTTTTTACCAAACAATTGAAAATGTTTTCATGGTCATCAATAGATTCTTAATTCCAAATTATTTTTATTGAATTCAAATCCTATCATCTGCTGTGGCGGGATTTGAGCCAAGTCCCCGAACATTAGCTGAGTTTCTGGATAAATAGCTTACCAATAATACCACTAGTCCTGTGCCTCCCTTGATGTATTGTAATGTCAGAAATATTGTGATTCTTAATTTGTTGTTGACCATTTGTGTGGTGATCTATACGCTTTGCATCCATTTAAATCATTAAACTGAACTGAGTTCCCAGTTGCGTAGTTTGAATATTAGGACTTGAGGTCTAATTTTTATTTTTTTAAAAATAGCATCTTGAATATAATTTACAAATGATTTTATCTGTAGCCCCATGTTAATACTGATCATGATATTTTATATGAGGCAATTTAGGGCCATTGCCGTCAATGCTTTTACATTGCTTGTAAAAAGCTATGTGTGGGACAAAGGTATGATAGAAGATCAGTCAGTTCAGAGCTGATTGTTTTGAAGGCTAATGACATTGACGGATGGTTTTATTTCTGATGTGCAAATTTTCCATCTGTTGCCAGGAAGATGAAAGTAATTCTGAATGGTGAAGTCAACTCATAAGAGTGACTTAGGAGTTGCAATTATGTGGCGTTACATGAATAACACAAAAATCAGAACATCTTTTTGAAGACAGATTGCAAGAAAAAGAAACACACCATGTGCTACAAAATTCTCCAACCTGTGTCTGAATGGAATGCTTTTAAATTTAGTTCATGGTATCACTTTTTGGCTCATAATCAAAAAGGACAATGACCTAACTTTAACCATTTTAAATAGCAGCTATAATTTTTTTAAAAGGCTACATTTTAAAAATGGCTAAAGAACATAAAACTTATGGGCCTGGTTGCCCACACACTTAACTATTTCAGGGATAAAGTATTTCTGCCAGTACTTATTATATTTCCACTTCTCGTTGTGGGCAAGGTATTGGTATTGGAGAGAATTATTAGGGATAGGATTTATAGTTATTTAGAGAGAAATGAATTGATTGGGGATAGTCAGCATGGTTTCGTGAAGGGTAGGTCATGCCTTACTAACCTCATTGAGTTTTTTGAGAAAGTGACCAGAGAGGTGGATGGGGGTAAGGCGGTTGATGTAGTATATATGGACTTTAGTAAGGCGTTTGATAAGGTGGCCCATGGAAGACTTCTACAGAAAATGCAGATGTGTGGAATAGAGGGTGATTTAGCTAATTGGATTAGGAATTGGCTGGCAGATA
Organism: Sphyrna mokarran; assembly: GCA_024679065.1. Classification (NCBI taxonomy): domain Eukaryota; kingdom Metazoa; phylum Chordata; class Chondrichthyes; order Carcharhiniformes; family Carcharhinidae; genus Sphyrna; species Sphyrna mokarran. The sequence continues at coordinate 69,645,748 of JAGIQG010000011.1, read as the reverse complement.
GAAGACAGAGGGTGGTGGTTGATGGGAGATATTCATCGTGGAGTTCGGTGACGAGTGGTGTGCCTCAGGGGTCTGTTTTGGGGCCCCTGCTGTTTGTAATTTTTATAAATGATCTGGATGAGGGTATTGAGGGATGGATCAGTAAATTTGCAGATGACACTAAAGTCGGTGGAGTGGTAGATAGTGAAGAGGGGTGTTTTAGTTTACAGAGTGACTTGGACAAGTTGCAGAGCTGGGCCGAGAGGTGGCAAATGGAGTTTAATGTGGAAAAGTGTGAGGTAATGCACTTTGGCAGGAACAATAAATGTGTAGAGTATAGGGCTAATGGTAGGGCTCTTAATAGTGTTGAGGAACAGAAGGATCTTGGTGTGTATGTGCATAGATCCCTGAAAGTAGGCAGTCAAGTGGATAAAGTTGTTAAGAAGGCATATGGAGTCTTAGCTTTTATTGGTAGGGGGATTGAATTTAGGAGCCGCAGCATCATGTTGCAACTGTACAAAACTCTAGTGCGGCCGCACTTGGAGTATTGTGTGCAGTTCTGGTCCCCACATTATAAGAAAGATGTGGAGGCATTGGAGAGGGTACAGAGGAGGTTTACCAGGATGTTGCCTGGTATGGAGGGCAGGTCTTATGAAGAGAGGTTGAAGGATTTGAGGTTGTTTTCGTTAGAAAGGAGGCGGCTAAGAGGGGATCTTATTGAAGCATATAAGATGATTAGAGGTTTAGATAGGGTGGACAGTGATAGCCTTTTTCCTAGGATGGAGAAAGCTAGCACGAGGGGACACAGCTTTAAATTAAGGGGTATGAGTTATAGGACGGATATCAGAGGTAGGTTCTTTACTCAAAGAGTGATTAGGGAGTGGAATGCCCTGCCTGCAGCTGTTGTAGATGCGCCAAGTTTGGTGGCGTTTAAGAGGTTAATTGATAAGTATATGGAAGAGAAGGGAATGGTTTAGTTTGGAGGGGCATTGCTTTTTATTTTGGTCGGCACAACATCGAAGGCCGAAGGGCCTGTTCTGTGCTGTATTGTTCTATGTTCTATGTATCACTGTAATGAAGTGTAGTATGGCAGTGCATTCTACTTCACAATGAATTCCAAGTACTCAATCCCAATGTTCACACTGGGATGTGACATTGACATATATACTTCCTTCTCTTATTCTTCCACAAGATGTGGATATTGTTGTCTCGGCCAGCGTTAAGGGCAATCAGAAATGGACAATATAGAACTACCGTGGTGGCCGGATCTCAAACAAGGATGAGACAGGGTGCAGGAATGAGATAGAGACTATTGTCACCAGATTCTCTCCCTCAATGTCAATAGAATGATGGAAACTTCAGGAAATGTAGAGGAGAACATGTCCCTATCTACATCAATAAGGACAAAGTGAAAAGGGTTGAGAGCTTTGTGTTTTTAGGTGTCCAGGTCACCAACAGACTGTTCTGGTTTCCCCCATGCTGATATTATAGTTAAGAAAGTCCACCAACACCTCTACTTTCTCAAAAGATTAAGGAAATATGACATCAACTACAAATCCCTCCAACTTTTACAGATGCACCATGGAAAATATTCTTTCTGATTGTCTCATAGCTTGGGACAACTCCTGCCCCACCCAAGTTTGCAAGAATATACAAAAGGTTATGAATGTAGCCCGAACTATCATGCAAACCAGCTTCCCATCCATTGACTCTGCCGATACTTTTTGCTGCCTCAGCAAAGCAGCCAGCATAATTAAGGACCCTGTGCACCCCAGACATTTTCTCTTCCACCTTCTTTGTCAAGAAAAAAATATAAAAATCTGAGGTTACGTATCAACCAACTTGAGAACAGTTTTCATCCCTGTTGCCATCAGACTTTTGACTGGATCTATCTTGCATTAAATTGATCTTTGTCTACACCATAGCTATGACTCTTGCATTTCTTTCTCTATGAATGGTATACTTTATATAGCATGCAAGAAATAATACTTTTCAATATGCTAATACATGTGACAGTAATAAATCAAATCAAAACGAGATAGTGGTGAGACACATTCTTGAACTGCTGCAGCCTGCTTGATATATGTACACCCACAGTGCTGTCTAGGGAGGGGCTTTCAGGATTTTGACAATGCATTAGTAGCACCAGCTGATGAATATAGCAGCAACAGCAACATGCCTCTGGATACAACAAGTAGACATGAACTTGTTGCCAAAGGAATACTATTATCTCTGGATGAAGTTGCAAATGGACCGATCTTCAACCGGAGCGCAGGGGAGTGATTCTCCCAGCAAGGTCATGTAGCGGGTTTCCTGCTGAGTGCCATGGCTTCCACACATCTCCAGCTTCCTGACTTCTGGCATCATCAACGCCGTGTCTGAAATTGGCATGGAGCTGAATAAATTACTTAAATGGAGATTATCACTATGACAGATCACGCATGTGGCAGTGACCTGTTCAGTGCTATGCTGCCAGCCTCTCCAGCAGGAATAGGCCTTGCCCACTAATATTTTTAATGTGTTTCATTCTAGGGCACTCTGAGATGCAGAGTGTTGGAGATTAATTTTTAAAATCTTGCTTGAAAAAAACCCAGCAGGTTTTGATCATTTTTTAACGTGAATTAGGCACTTAAAGTGTGATTAATATTATTTTCAAAATAGAGATGGTTGCCTCATGGTAATGTTACTGAACATGTAATTGAGAGATCCAGGCTAATATTCTGGAGACATGGCTTCAAATCCCAGCATGGCAACTGGTTGAATTTAAATTTCATTCATAAAGCAGGAGTATAAAGCTGATCTCAGTAATTGTGACCATGAAACTATCATCAATTGTAAAAACCCAGTCCTCTATTGAGAAGGAAATCTTCCATCCTTACCTACTGTGCCTAAACGTGACTCCAGGCAATGTGGTTGACTCTTAAATGCCCTAGCAAGCCATTCAGTTCAAGGGCAATTTGGGATGGGTAACAAATGCTGGCCTTGATGGTAATGCCCACATTCTTTGAAAGCATGAAGACTGCAGAGTTGAACTGCTTTACCATTAGTTATGTGAAATCATATTCTGTTGCTTATCTTATCATTAAAATGCATGAAATGAACATGAAGCTGTTGTATTTACATTGCATAGTGGATGCAAACTAAACACACTGCAGTCATTTTCATCTGAGAACTCCTTTAACAATGTGATAAACATTAATCAAGTTCTCTGCCACTGAAACTATTAGATTGCATTCCCTGAGATTTTAGTTGTTAGTGATTTTGAAAAGGTAAAGTTTAACAACAAAGTCTGCTTTCCATCCCTCTTCTTTCCCAATCATAGTCCCATCTTTCTTTCCTGCTCTATTTATTTTGCTCTATCTGATTTGACAATGTATTTTATCATTCTAATTTATGCTTGCTCAGTTCTCAAAGTTTCATTTTTTTTAACCCTGTTAATGTCACAATCTATGAATTCTATAGATTCAGCACAATTCATTCAGCACAGTTCATTGACCTGGCTTCCACAGTCAATGAGTGCATTTAAGACAAACATAGGTTCTTTATTGGTAAGGGGATCAAAGATCATGGGGAAAAGGCAAGAGAATGGATTTGAGAAACTCATCAGCCATGAATGAATGGCAGAGCAGACTCAATGGGCCAAATGGTCTAATTCTGCTCCTATTCCTTTATGTCTAATGGCTAATCTTCATGCAATCTGGTTAAGAAAAAAAGGAGGCAATTCTCCTGGGCCACAGTGATGCTTCAGCAATGCAGTGGGCCAGGAGACTCAAGCCAAGACCATGTGGTGGTGTTCTCGCTGGGTGACACGGCCTCCGTGCATCTCCAGCCAACGGATTTCCGGCACCATCAGCTTTCCCCCAAAATCGGCATGGAACTGCATAAATTATTTAAATGCTGATTTCAATATCATTAGTGAGTCTGGAACTGAGAGAGATTTCCAACTTTATGATCTGGGTGACCCTCTGCAAATATAAAGGAAGGGATGTTTTCAGCTGTATTTACCCTGAAACTGGAAAATCCCACTTGAGGTGAACAGACTTGACTGTGCTCCGCCTCTTGTCTGCTATGATCCCTGTGGTGGGTGGAATGGGAAAATCTGCCCTGAGCTCACTCCCATGTTCTGTACTGATGTCTAAAAGGACCATGTGAAACAAAATGCTATTAATAAAGAAAAATGGTTTTCATTGGTATGGAAACACAAATAATTCTCATTACCTTAAATCTCCCAAGTGTTGCATTCTTTGATATAAACATACCAATCATACAACACTGATAGATGGATCAATAATGTGAGTTCTTTAAACGTAGATAAAACTGTGGACAAATCTGAGGTGAAATTTAGTATATCTGACTCCTACTCTTGCCATTTGTAGAATGAATACAAGTAATGGGACCAATGCATCACATCCCCCTTAAAGTACCAGTACATCATTTCACAACACCAAGGTTGCAGAGATTCCAGTATAAAAGCCCATAAGTTAGAATTAGAGGTAAAAGTACACCTTAAATTATTAACACATCTTTCACAATCTTGGGATGATCAAAACTGTTTCATAGCCAAATTATCAAATGTAATCATGGTGGTGATTGTAGAGAAACACAGCAGCTTGTTAGCACTCATTGAAGTATTAGCAATGAGATATGGTAGTGTTAGCTGGGGGACAAATATTGACCAAAATGATGGGAGAAGTTTCCTCTTCTCTGAATATTGCCAAGGAATCTTGTATTTGAAAGTGTAAATAGGGCCTCTGTTTTAGATCTTATTAAGAGACTGTACCCCGCTTTATGTCTCTCTTAGAATCATAGAATCCCTAAAGTGCGCAAGGAGGCCTTCCAGCCCATAGAGTCTGCACTGACCATAATCACACCCAGGTCCTATTCCCATAACCCCACTTATTTACCCTGTTAATTCTTTGACACTAGGGTCAATTTAGCATAGCCAATCAACCTAACCTGCATATCTTTGGACTGTGGGAGGAAACTGGAGCACCCAAAGGAAACCCACGCAGACATGTGGAGAACTCTACACTGTAAGAGGCCTGACAACACTATTTTAAATCCAACCGATTTATTTGATAGTAAACTTGCAAGCTTTCGGCAGTGTTTACCCCAGTCCAACGCCGGCATCTCTACGTCAGAACTCTACACTGACAGTAACCTGCGGCCAAAATTGGACCCAGATCACTGGTGCTGTGAGACAGTAATGATAACCACTGTGCTGCACTTATGGTCTCTAGAACTTAAGATTTTGAGATTGCCTTTTATATTGGCTGCCATTGACTTCTCATACTCCCTCTTTGTTTTTCTTAAATGCTTTTTCACTTCTTCACTGAACATTTTATATTTAAACCGGTTTTCAATTATATTTTCTACCTGATACCCACCATGAGCAGACTAATTTCTCTCAATTTCTATTTTCACTGTCATCCAAGGAGCTCTTGATCTGTTTGCCCTAACTTTCCCTTTTGAGAAAATACACCTTGACTATGTCTGAGTGATAGCCTACTGTTCAATGACTGACTGTTTTTCCCGCCAAACTTTGACTCCACTTTATCCAGTCCAGATCCATTTTTACCTGCCTCATAGATATTGGCTTTCCCCCATTAATGATTTTTACTTCGATTGTTCTTTGCCTTTTTCCATAGCCAGTGTAACCTTATGAGACAATGATCGGCACCCCTTAAATATTCTCCAAATGATATTTGCGGGTAAGCAATACAACTTCACACCAAAATGGTAAAATTCACCCTTGCGTGTAAATAAATAGTTGAGTTAGCATTTACAAGAAGTTAACCTGAGATTTGCAGTGACCCAATTTTGAATGCTCATTCATCAAGTAATTGTTTTCTTTCCACCACACTCTTTTGGAAATGATGAACAATCAGCACACAACACGTTTATTGTTTATAATTTTCTTACTAATAGCAAGTTTTGTGGCACTTCCAATTATTTACCTCAACATAAATCATTGTACAGCTTCCACATATATAGCAACGTAGACAGAGACTCCTTTATTTACTTTAAACACAAACAATTTCCTTCATTTTAAATTGAAAAAGAAACTATTACAAGCAAACAACAAAAGTAATTTTATATATGGAAAATATGTAAGAGAATATATGTGTAGACAAATAAATGACATTTTTTTACAATATCTATTGTACATTGGAATGCACAATATCTGTGTTTTTCAATGCCCTATGTTTCCAATTAAACACTGTCTAATTTGCTTTAAAAAAAAGACAATAGTAATATTTTAAATCAGCAACTGCTTATAAATGTTTTATCTTTTATAAAATTAAAACTAGTTTTTCCTGTGTTTATGTTCTCATTGTACATTGTCATCATGCAGAATAATCCATAGCCTCTATTTTTGACTGCACTGTCTTTAGTTAAACTGAGAGAAGTTAAGTTTGCTGAAGAATATTTTCAATTTACATTATTGCTTATTAGAAGTATAGACTCTGGAAAAGAATTTGTGAAGTAGCTGCCCAACTACTTAGGGCAGAATGTTACTAGATGTCTGTCCAAGTTTCCCATGATCCTGCCCAAGGCCAACGGAGAATAGTACTCTCCGAATGCAGCCCACCCCCGAAATCGGGGCTGGCATGCCAGTAAAATTCTGGCCTTAGTGTTTTGAATTAACAAAGACACTTCCTTAACATTTATTCTGATGACAAGTGAAGAAAATTCAAGGCATTGTTTTGGTGGTTTGCCTTCATAACTTCTTCCCCTTTTGGTGGGCAGAGACAGAACATTAGAATCCCTACAGTGCAGAAGGAGGCCATTCCCTCAAAAGGTCAATCAAGCCTGTACTGACAACAATTCACCTGGGTCCTATCCCTCTAATCCCATGTATTTATCCTGCTGGTCCTCCTGACACTAAGGGGCAATTTTGCATAACCAGTCCACCTAATCAACACACCTTTGGAGTGTGGGAGGAAACTGGAGCAGAGAAAACCCACACAGATGTGGGGAGAATTAAGGAAATGCTCTCATTTATATTAATGCCTTTACTGACACGCAATGCATTTCACAGCTTCTTAAGCACAGTTTTATTGATGTGTAGCTATTGCTGTAAAAAGGGCAATGCAACAGCCAATCTGTCCAGAGCAACTTAACACAAACTGGAATGGGATAAATAATCAGAAAACCTGTTTTTAGATGTTAATTGAAGGAAAGAAATAAAGAATTGGATTTCTGTCGCACTTTTCATGACAGTGCAATGTACAACAAAAATGGAATCAGTGAAAAATAATGGCAAAATATTGCATTGGCTTACAATCAAAATAATTCAATGTCTGGAGTATACACAGATGAAATTGCAAGCTACTTCTGACTTACGATCAGAAAAATTATATTGGCAAAATCATAAAATTTAGTTAATCAGTAATTTGATGGTTTAAAAAAACCAAAACGATCAAAATGATTCAGAATCATTTTTGAAGAGTGATTATCATATATGTATTCCAGCCTGTGGGGGGAAAACTAATGCCCATTTGTTTAGAGTCCTTCATTTGTTCTAATGCCTGAATGTCCTCAGGCTCATAACAGTGTTTAAGCTGATTAATATAACTCCACTTGTGCCACTTCCTTTTTCCTGATTTATCGTTATTTGATAAACCACTGGTGACAAGTTACAGCTGTCTCAATATGCTACTTTCTACATGATAGGAAAGTCTTGAAAGTTTCATTTTTTTTCTCACTGTAGTTAAAGCCCTCTAAATGGATTTTAACCAGATATGCTTTCTGATCATAGTAAGCTATCCTCCCAACTGCACACTTCCTTTCCCCATTTTTTCCATTTATAAATGCCAAAACAGTTTGGGTCTCCTGCAGGCTTCCCTGCTCCTGCCAACAATCTCCTCCACTAAGTGCACCCATACTGTGGTATGGGATGACAAAAGGAAAGTGCCAATCGAGGTAAAAAGGTTTACCTTACATTGATAAATAGTCTCAACTGCCTCATGATCATCTTTTTGGTACTTTGTACCATCTTACATATATGGCAGGACCACTGGGTCATTGGGAGTGCAGGCTTCATGTAAGTTAGTTTCTCCATAGTAACAATCTTTCCCAAATATATCAGAGAATCTGGAAAATAATTTTCACAGGCCTATAAGCTGCTCTTCAGTTCCAATGTACTTGTGTCTTGCATATGTCCCATGGTATGGAACCAAACTTTCCAACCCAATTAGATCTCCAGTTTCCAATTCCTTATTTTCAATTCCCTTTTATCATTCTCAACTAACTGTAACTGGAATTCAAGGATAATTTCATTCTTGTTCGAATGGAACAATATTATTTCCAGGGTGCCATTGGACATCTCAGAATCTAACTTCAGAGGCAACTCCCTCTTAGCATTATAAAATGCAACCCCCCTTTGGCCAAGTTTGCTAATCCACCACTTTCTCATTGAGGTTTCTAAAAATATACTTAAAAAAAATCTGAGGAACAGGATTGCTAATTTGACAAAGTATATGTTTAGCATTTTAACCCCTTCTTGAACTGTTCTGCATCTGTTCAATATTGGTGAACTTTTGATTAATGTTGTGTTGTGTGTGATGGGGCATAACCCCATGTAAGACCCCATGGGTCATGTGACCTGGGAAGCGAGATGAGTTGGTTGGGAGCCACTTTGATGTTCGGCATGTGGAGTGAATAGCTTGAAAACAAAAAAATCTGTTTCCTGATGCCTGACTGTGGAGTAGTTCTTGAGGAGATGTCTCCATACTCAAAGATTTAACAGGTAGTATCACTATCATTTGAAACATTTATTTTCCTGTCCTTATTATGAATTTGCAACAAGCTAAATGACCTGACACATGCTGTTAACTCCTTGTGCATGTCCATGCTCTTTTGATCTTTCATCAGGGTAGAGATGAGACTCACCAGGACGCAGGCTGGGCTAGAGCATTTGATCTATGAAGAGAGGCTGTCAAAACTGAAGTTCTTTTCCTTAGAGCAGAGAAGGCTGAGTGGGGACCTTATCGAGGTATACAGAATTATGTGGGACAGTGATAGGAAGAAATTTTACCCTTTTGTAGAGGAGTCAATAATCAGTGGGTCTGGATTTAAGGTATAGAACAAAAAATTTGGAGGAGATTTAAGGAAAGCTTTATCTCCTAGAGGGTATTTGGAATCTGGAACTCACTGCCTGAAAGTATAGGCTGGAACTCTCACAACATTTAACAAGCATTTAGATGAACACTCAAAACGTCATGGCATACGAGGCCATAAAAACCAAAAATGGAATTAGAATACATGTTTGATGGCTGGCATTGACACCATGGGCCGAAGGGACTTGTTCTGTGCTTCATGACACTATGATCTTGACAATGACTTGCTTTGAATGGAGTTCTCAATGAAACTTTAGATCTCTTAACATTCTCCTACTTTCTTGATCTGAATTGTTTAACTTCTTCGCTGTTGTGGAAAATCCAACTGTTTTTAGACTAACTGTGATTATAACTTCCTCTTTCCATTGGGATTATCACGTCAGCTCTTGTTCATTCTGGCTCAACTATCATGTGAATCCTACTTTTTGGCTCAGCTGTTGCCTTCTTTTCTGTTGGCAAAGATTGTTTCCTTTACTTGTCATTGCATAAAATTCTTAATCGAATTATATCTGGAAAGCAGTTTCCTGAGTGTTGGAATCCAGAATTAATTCTAAGTGAAAGGTAGTTTTTACAAATTAAAAGCTCCTATATATTTCCTGCATATAAAGTTTTAGATCTTTCGAGGCTTGTTTTTGTTTAAGCTCTTTCTTTAGCCTGACCAAAACCCCAGTTAATGCCTAGTATATTTAGTATTTCTAGACCTCCAAATACTGTCCAGAGCTTTGTAATTTTCATTTTTACTTGGCCAAACCTATTTGTTTTGTTGTGCCACTAAGTTTATTTCAGTCTTCAACCCTCTCTCTCAGCTCCCCTTTTATCCACTCACTCTCTGTTGACCAAATCTGTTCCTGATCCTAGTAATGATATGAAATGTAGGAATGGACAGAAGTATCACCTTGTCATGGCAGAACTCAATTCTTCCTTACACTTCAGGAAAAAGCTTTTGAATTCCCACACTGCTTATTGCAAGTCATCCCACTCTTTTCTCTTAGCAGATAACTCCACAGGATATCAGTAGTGAATAAACATTTCTATCTGTTGGTACCAAAATATCGGTGGGCGTAATTTTCGCATGTATTTTCATCCTACATATTTTGCGAAGAATTTAATTCACTTAATTTTGCTCGGGTGGCTTATTACAACAGTTAACTAATGTAATAGAACTAAGTAAATAACATTAAATTATACCAACAAAACAATTCATCACAGTTTAATGGTGCCTCCCCAAATATGTTTTGAGAAGCAAACCCTGACCATAATCCCATGGTTATGGGATATTCATCAAGAACAACCAACTAATCTTTTATCTCAGTTCAAATCATCAAAAGCCATTGCCTGTTCAGTCCATGCATTGGAATGTCTCTCCCTTCCAGTACCATTGGTGACCACAGATACTAATATAAGTTTGTCCATGGTTATATTTGGCAAAGTACTGCAGGTTTACCATAGCAGGTTTTGGCTGACCAGGATGCTTTTCTGTTCTTACCACAAAAATTTTAACAAAATCATCCTCTGCTATTTGTGATTTTTATCAATGACTCGGAAGAGGGCGCTGAAGGGTGGGTTAGTAAATTTGCTGATGACACCAAGATTGATGGAGTAGTGGATGAGGTAGAAGGCTCTTGCAGGCTACAAAGGGACTTGATTGGATGCAGAGCTGGGCTGAAAAGTGGCAGATGGAGTTTAACCCTGATAAGTGTGAGGTGATTCATTTTGGGAGGACAAACTTGAATGCGGATTACAGGGTCAACGGCAGGATTCTGAAGAATGTGGAGGAACAGAGAGTTCTTGGGATTCATATCCACAGATCTCTGAAGGTTGCACCTCAAGTGGATAGAGCCATGAGGAAGGCTTATAGTTTGTTGACGTTTATTAACTGGGGTGTTGAGTTTAAGAGTTATGGGGTTATGCTGCAATTATACCGGATGTTGGTGAGACCACATTTGGAATATTGTGTTCAGTTCTGGTCACCTCACTATAAGAAGGATGTGGAAGCATTGGAGAGAAACTGCAGAGAAGATTTACCAGGATCCTGCCTGGTTTGGAGGATAGCTCTTCTGAAGAAAGGTTAAGGGATGTGGGGCTTTTCTTTTCAGAACAGAGGAGGATGAGAGGTGACTTAATAGAAGTTTATAAGATAATGAGGGGGGTAGATAGAGTAGACGTGCAAAGAATATTTCCTCAAGTGGATGTAGCTTTACTCAGGAGCATAACTATAAGCTTCATTTTGGGAGATATAGGAGGGATGTCCAAGGTAGATTTTTCATTGAGTGGTTGGGGTGTGGAATACACTGCCTGCTGTTACAGTGGAGTCAGACACTTTAGGATCTTTCAAGTGGTTATTGGATAGACATATGGGGCACACCAGAATTATAGGGAGTGGGATAGCTTGATCTTGTGTTTGGACATAGTTCGGCACAACATTGAGGGCTGAAGGGCCTATACTGTGTTACACTGTTCTACGTTCTATGTTCTTACCACCTGTCATGGGCATTTTGGAAGTATTTGCACATTAATAATCAACCTGTTAGACCACGTTATATACAGCCCTTCCATGGTCATCAAGTCCCAGATTGGGATTTGAACCTGAAACTTCTGATTCAATGGTAGAGATGCTGCCACTGAAACACAAGATTGTGTAGGAATATAAAGTGCCTAAATTTCAGTGACCAAACTGACTTTGATCAATTAGGTTTTTTTTGTAGCAGTTACACTACCACTTTCAACATGCTTACTGTTAGGCCACTCAAATATTCTCTTGCCTTCTCTTAAATCCATTTTTGGGCATGGTCAGAACTCCTCCAACAATAGCCTCTTGTTTAATTCTCACATCTTTTTTCCATTGTGACAGTCACACAATGGCATCATTTTTTTATGTCCTTGAATTCAGTTTTACCTATCTGTCTTCTCTTTTCACTCCTGCTTCTCTGACATACTTTCACATCTCAGTACTGGGCTGTCTTGTTCCAAGCACTACTGAAATACAAGTGCCAACTCTATTATCTACTTTAAGAAGTTCCTTAAGATCTCTCTCATCAACCCAAACTATTTTTGTTGTGCAACAGGCACAGGAGTGGGAGCTGGCTGGATGACTCCTCCTGCTGCGATGTACTTACTTCACAAGAACCCCCATCACCCCACCCTGACATAATCTCTTCTACCTTTCTCCAGTGGCCACTTTTCATACAGGAATCTGGGAAATGCTTTCTAATTTCTTTGTGTTGGATTTGTTGCAGTTGTGAGAGGCTGTTAACACAAGCTTCTGCTGTTTTATGTTGATTTCTGACAGCAAGAGATAAATAATCACAAAAATATGTTTTACATTTCTGATGTGAGGTGCAGATTGTCAAATGGGACACAGAATCAATGAACAATAATTAATTGGGGGAACAATGAACAATAATTATGAACAATAATTAATGAGGGGAAAAAAAGTCAACAAGATTTTAAAAGTTATTGAGGACAGCTTTTCAAGTCTTTGTTGCTGAGTGTTATCCTGAGAGAAAAATTCCTTGTCTTAATTCTTCCAGAGTATGATACCTTTGGCTGGAAAACAGTAAAGAATAATCTTTCAGTACAGTAAATCTTCATCTCTCACAATTGTCTTTTCCATAATGTTAAATTACATGAGACAAAACTCCTTTTCATGTTTAATTAATGTATTCTCATATCTCTCGATAAAACATAGAGCTATCACAGTGGTAACAGTGTGGCCTAGTAATACCACATATTGTCTATAAATGTCACGGCAAAAACTCTCCATTACATACTTCAAACTGATGTGAATGTTAGATCAAGATGTTGCTGGAGAAAAGATGAGAAAACACAGGTGAATAAGGCCTGGCTGGGGTGCAGAGGTGGGCACATGAGTTTTGGATAAGCTCATCTTTACGTAACTTGAGGAGCGAGCCAGCCAGGAGAACACATGGTCAAGACCAAGCTTAAAAGGAATAAGGATGCAGGTTTCACAAGAGGTGAGGTGTGATCTGGACATTGAGTAATACAGTCACAGAGGTTTACTGCATGGAAACGCACCCTTCCTCCCCCAACTTGTCCATGCCACCCTTTTTTATTTTGAAACCACTAAACTAGTCCCAATTGCCAGTGTTGGGCCCAAAATATCTATATACCCATCTTACCCATGTAATTGTCTAAGTGCTTAAAAGTCAAAACTGTACCTGCCTCTATGACTACCTCTGGCAACTTGTTCCAGACACTTATCATATCTGTGGAAAAAAATTGCCCCGCTGGACTCTTTTATATCTCTTCGCTTTCACCTTAAACCTATGGTCTCTAGTTTTAGACGTCCTTACCTTTGGGGAAAAAATGTTAACAATCTAACTGATTAATGTCCCTCATGATTTTACAGACCTCTATAAGAAATCTCCTATGCTTCAGGAAAAAAAAGTCCCAACTATCCATTCTCTCCTGATACTCAAACCATCAAGTCCCGGGAACATCCTAGTAAATCTTTTTGAACTGTTTCTCGTTTAAAGAGTTAAAGCAATGGAAATGTTGCTCTAAATGCTGGAGCAAGCACATGGTCAGAAACTCATCTCAAGAAGATACTCATTTTAGCTTCAGTTGCAGGGAGAGGGACAGAATTGGTGGCGAGTACACAGGATAAAGATGTTTGTCTTCCCAATATTTACCTGGAGGAAATTTTGAACCTTTAAGTTTCAATAGATCTTTGAACTTACTTGGTTTATGGCAGCTGGCCCTGGGAATGCACAGCATTGTTCGGATCTCACTTGGCTTGAGTCAGAAAGTTGGACAAGATAGAATCAAAAAAAAAAAAAAAATTAAGGTAGGAAATTGGGTCTGGAATGGGAATCCATTGCACTCTGAGGAATTCAGGCCCATTGATTTAGGTTCACATCCACAGTGATAAAGCCATGGTCCAGAGCAAAATTTTGTTGGAAATTTCCCAGATAGTTCATTGAAACTTTTAGAATATTTCAAAATTGCCAATTCTCTCTAAAATTTAACATGCACTTGGAGGCTGGCAAGTTGAGCCATGTGCAAATTGATCTGTACAAAGCTGGGATTTCCCTAGGATCCAGCCTAATGTGGAAGTCAGCAATATAGCTCTGATTTGCAACTCCTTATTTTATGAGAATAACAATCTGAGGCCAGTACCTGTAGCATAATTAGCTTCTTGTAGCAACTGAAGTCTTCAAGCAGTATATTCATCATAAACCAATTTGCTACTTTGCAGTTTTAAGACTGTTTTTGTTCTTTGTCCGTTCCTTAATTATTGTGGATTTCTTTTAAATTTAAAATCATGTCTTCCAATGCTCATCAATGAGTTGCTTGTGCATGGAATCTAATATTCTGTGTACGTTACATGTACTGAGCCGAGGTTGCGAGTTTGTATCTCGTTGAGCTTTTGCAGTTGTCTCCTCGAGGCTTCGTTTAGAGAATCAGTAAACTGCTAATATTTATGGACACTGAATTAATTTGTCAAGGGATCCATTTCCTTCTCTTAGGCATTGTATCATGTTGTTGACCTGCTCGGGAATGTAATTTACTACAGTCCTCAGGGAAAAAAAATGTTGGCTTAGCTTATCCTATTATATTTTTAATAAACCATGACAATAGAAAAAGACAATACTCATTGACTTTTCACATTGAGACCACATGGAAATTACTAAAAGATTAAGCACATAAAACAGATAAGCAATCACATTTATCCATCCATTATTCCTTGAAGGAGCTAGCAACAAAGACAAAGATAGAGGCATAATATTTCAGGACCTTCCCATCAGACACATGAGCAGCACAGTGGTTAGCACTGCTGCCTCAACACCAGGGACGTGGGTTCAATTCCCAGCTTAAGTCACTGTATATATGGAGTCTGTGCATTCTCCCTGTATCTGTGTGGGAGTCCTCTGGGTGCTCCAGTTCCCTCCCATAGTCTGAGAAAGGGGTGCTGATTAGGTGGATTGGCATGGTAAATTTTCTCTGTGTGCATGAACTGTGTTATATTTCAGACCTCATGTTTCAAGATATTGTGTGGAATTTTCCTGCTGCACTTGCTCTGACACTGAAAAATCCTGCCAGAGATCAATAGACCTTTCCACGGTCTGCCCCTCACCTGCTAAAATTCTGCTGGCGGGTAAAAGAGAAAAATTTGCCCCGTTGTATAGAAGAGCTATATTGACTCAAAGCGGTAACACTGAATGGAATTCTCCAGGCGTTCACATCCTACTGTCACTGCCAGAGTGATGGAGAATTTGGCACTCAGTTAAATCTCTGTTCACTGCAGTGGGATAGGAAATTCCTGCTGGCTTGAATGAGCAGAAAATTCTGGCTTCTATTTTTTAATCAGATATTTACAGACCTGCTCAGGTTTTCCAGCATTTTGATTTGATTTATTATGTTGTTTATTTTGTTATTTGTTTACTATTTATTGTGTTTAATTTCAGATTTCAAATATCCAGAGTATTTTGCTTTTATTAAATATTGTAGTGTTCAAAATCGGGGTATTGGGTAAATGATTTTCACTCATGCAAAGTATCAAAAATTTATCTGCACCCTTTACAGATTTTGAATTTGGTCTTTGAATGGCACTGTGCAGACACAGAACATAAGAAAATGGATATGATCTGTAAACTTATTTGTAGATGTCTACAAAAGATAAGCACTTGCTTTATAATAAAGACACAAAATATTGGAAATTTGCAGCAGATTCAGTAACATTGACAACCTTTCGCCAAACCTAACTACCTGAAACATTGGGAGAAATTTAATCCAGGCTGTGGGGTCTCAGCCCAGGTATGGAGAGTAAGGGGAAGTAAATATCACAGGATTCACAATTTGTAAAAACAAACAGAATTGCACCACGAAGGAGCAATCTAAAAGCAAAGTATTTCTTAACGACATAAATGAGAAACAATTTCTCTTTTATTTACTCATCGGGCATGAATGCCATTGGCTGGTCAGCATTTATTGCCCATCCCTAGTTACCCTTCGAATGAATGAACTTTGCTAGATCATTCAGAGGGCAGTTGAGATGCTATGGTTTTGAAGTCATATGTAGGTTTGACTAGGTAAGGATTGCAATGAACAAGATGGGTTTTTTTCTGAAAATCAACAATGTTTTCATGGTCAGAGTAGATTCTTAATTCCAGATATTTTTTGTTGAATTCAGGTTTGACCATCCGCTATGGCAGGATTCAAATCCGGGTCCCCAGAACATTAGCTGAGTTTCTGGATTATTAGTCTTGTGATAATACCACCAAGCTATCACCTTCCCCAGAAGGTTTGGCCTCAGTAGATCATGTAGGATCAGTATGAGTGGAAATTAAGAATAGCAAGAGTCAGAAAACACTGACCGGAATATCTTATGTATTTTCTAACAATAATTATATTATTAGATAAAAATGAAATAAATTATTACAACTAGCAATAGAGGAAATATAATACCCTTTAATCTTCATGAACATCTGGGCAATTAAATTGACAAGAGTGACCTCGAAGATGAGTTGACAGAATGTTTTTCTGGCAGTTTCTTGGAGCAATACTTTATGGGATCAACCAGGAATAAAGCTATCTTTGATCTAGTATTGCGTAATGAAACAGGGTTAATTAGTAATGCCACAGTAAATGATCCACTGAATTCCATTTTGAGTTTGAAAGTGATATATTCCAATTACAAACCAGACTCTCAAACTTAAACAAAGCCAATTATGTTGGTATGAGAGAAAAGCTGGCTAAAGTTAATTGAGGAAATATTCCAAAATATACAGAGGTAAATGAAAAGTGAGAAATGTTTGAAGAAACAGTTCAAAATGTTCAACAAAAATATGTTCCAGTGGAAAACAAAAACTCAAAGGAAGACCCCACTTAGCTCACTCAAGAAGTTAAGGTAATATTGGATTAAAAGAAAAGGCTTATGATGATGCATAAAAAAAAGCCAAATCTGAAGATTGGAATGTTTTGGAAACCAGCAATGGGCTACCAAAAAAATTGATGAGAAGAAAAAGCAGAATATGGGATTAAACTAGCTAGAAATATATAAGCAAACTGTAAACTATGTATATGTAAAAAAAAGATGAGAGTAGCTAAAATATTTTTTTGTGCCTTAGAAGGACAAACAGAAATTATCAAGCAGGAAAAGCCAGAAGTTGGGTGGGATTTTCCATCTTGATAAGGCAGCCAAAAATGGTGGAATTCCTGGTCCATTGTGCACGTGTCTATCTTCATAACAGAATACACCTATTTTAGATCACTAATGGATCGCAAGCTAGAGCCTAAGAAGAGTGAGGAAATTAATAACAGCAGAGAAAAAGTATAGGAGAAAGTTATGTGACTAAAATCCAACACCCTCAGGAACTGATGGCCTGCATCTTAAGATTCTGAAAGAAGCATCTGTAGAAATAGAAAGGTGTTAGCTATGATTTCCCAAAATTCTTGAGATTTGGGAATGATTCAGGAATGATCCCATTAGGTTGGAAGTTGGAAAGTGTTATATTATATTTCAAGAAAAAGGGAAGGGAGAAAATAGTGGACTACTGGCTGGTTAGCTTAATGTGAGTTGCTGGAATCTAAGATTAAGGAAGACTTAACAATGCATTTAGAAATTCAGAATATAATTAGAACAAGTCAACATAGTTCTACTGAAGTGAAATCCTGTTTGACAAATTTATTTGAATCTTTTGAAGATTTTAAGTGATAAGGCAGAAAAAGGAGCACCTGAAGATTTAGCACACCTGGATTTCCAAAATGTATTCAACTATGTGTCACACAAGGAAGTTAATCGGTAAGATAAGTAGTTGTGGAGTAGGGGCAATAGTTTAAAATAGATAGAAGCTAGGCTAATGGATAGGAAGAAGGAATTGCTTTTTTAAATTTAAAAGACAGTGAATAGTGGACTGCTGACGGATCAGTAGTAGACCCTCGACTATTTATAATCTAAAAAAAATCCTTGTCACCGTGGTTGGTTACCATGCAAATTCTGTGCAACCTTGGATGAAAACTTGTCTGAACTGTAAATTTGCAATTCTGTATCTGTATTTTACAGAGTACCTTGGTCATTTCACAGTTTTAGCAGTTGCTCTCTACTTTCTGAGAGAGTAGAATGGGCCAGAGTAGATGAATTGTTGTGCACTGATTTGTTTAAACATAAGCTCTAATAATGGAATATTAACCATAATGATCTTTCCAAGCATACCACATAAACTGAAAATAGCACGTAGAGTGTGCGGGGCAGTTTTGCTTGATATACTGTGCAATTTGATGGGGTCAGTTAGCTCAGCTGGCTGGACAGTTGATTTAGTGATGCCAAGAGTGTGGATTTAATTCCTATACCGGCTGAAGTTATTCATGAAAGCCCACCTTCTCAACCTTGCCCCTCACCTAAGGTATGGTAATCCTCAGTTAAATCACCACCAGTCAGTTCTCCCTCAAAGGGGAGAGCAACCAGTGGTCATCTGGGACTATGATGACTTTACATTTATTGTGCAATTATTAATTGATGGGTAACGTAGTAAAGTAGTTGATGACAATAATGAAGTCAGTGTGATGAATATGGAAAAATGTTCAACACAATTTTGGGTTTGGACCAAGGATCTGTAGGAACTTCATGTGGAATCAATGTTCTTTGTACTGACTTGGCAAGTGCTCTCAACATACTTCTTGATGATGACTTCATTGTCATTGTTCATACCCAGCCAGAAGACTGTCTTTCAAGTGCTTATGCTTATGTATGGGCAATGAAGATGTAAAAGACATCAGGTTGTTTGGTTAGCTGCCTGCTTTGAAAAAGTGACTTTGCAGGAGAAGCCTGGTTCATCCAGATAAGGCCAAAAATGGTCGGACGTATTCATGAACATGCTCACTCAATTCAGACAGCCTTCAATTTTCCAACATTTCCGCACTTTAGGATCTTTTTCAGCTTTTTAGTTTCTGGCAATTCCTTTGTGCAAAAATGTACCAGGTTATATTGGAGACCACCTTCCAGTTCTACGTCAATTATGTCAACATGTAGAACGAAGGATATGTCTTTGCTTTCTCTCTGGGTTAGGCATCTGCTAAGTGCATCTGATGTGATCATCAAGTTACCAGGCTTGTACCGAATCTCTCACGCGTAACCTTGAATGTCTGTCAAGAAACATTGCAATCTTGGCTTTGCACTTGTTAGTGGTTTTTGACAAATACTCTCCAGTGGTTTGTGATTGTTCTCTGCCACAAATATTTCACCAAATAGCTCCTTTAAAAAAAAATGCATGATTCCAGACACTAAAGTTAATGCTTCCCACTTGATGTTACAGAGATTTTGGAGTACATGTAATTAGTTTATTGTGTTGTATTATGTATACTCATAGATCTTTGTGAGACATCTATCTTCAGGGTAGGAATCTTCCTAGGATTATAAAATTGCAATATAGGTGTAATTGACCATAACTGTTTCAATGCTTTGAAAAAGGTTTGGTGGTCTCGCTATCACAGGAAAGACAATTCCTTTTTCAACAGTTCCCTTCAGAATGTATGGAGAAAATAAATTCAAGAGACTTAAATAATTATGAAGGCTGTCCTTTCCTTGAAAAGTTGGCATATTTTTATATCGTCTGTGTTACTTGGTTCACGACATTTGCCAATATTGAAATAAATAAATCTGAAAAATCTGATTTGCTGCGCGATGAAGTCACCTTTCAGATTGTTGAACACCAATCCTTCATTCTGTGCCATTTGCACCAATAGTGCATATATTATGGTCATATTCTTGCTTTGTTCTTCCCACAACAGTTGTCATCGGTGAAGCAGATACACCTGTAATACTGAATCAATGAAAAGTAATTATCCAAACATGTTGTGGCTTTATTTATTAAAACTAGATACACGAAAATAGTTATGCATAGGTATAAAGCTTGAAGACATTGGAGCTGTGTGTGTACTCTGCTCAAAGCAAAAGTGAAAGGAAGACTGAATTATATAACACACTTCCCTTTTCATGTTGTCATGCCTATATCCCATAAAGGCATCATAGAATCATTCTTGGGAGAGCCACAAGCTTTCTTTGGGGAAGGTCTGCAGTTTTACATATCAGTCAGGTTCCACTGAGAGCTGCCAGCCATTAAGAGGTCATCACACATCAATCACTGAGCAATGGAACTTGCTGGCAATGCAGGATCAGTGGCTCAAGATCAGCAAGGAGCTCAGGTTGTAGGTGAAGCAAGGTGTTTTCTTTTAATACTTTCCTGGGATATATGTGTTACTGGCAAGGGCAACATTTTTTTTGCCCATCCATAATTGGGATTCAAACCCATATCACTAGGCCATCATCCTGGCCCTCTGGCTTACCATCCCTCATCCTCCCTCTCTGATGTCAAGATCTTCAATAAAATCCCTGGATCCAGCTGAGTACTTGACAATGAGGAACACCTACGACACTAAAGTCAGAGGAGTTGTAGACAGTGAGGGTGGATATTACAGTTTGCAGAGGGACATAGATAAGCTGCAGAGCTGGGCTGAGAGGTGGCAAATGGAGTTTAATGTGGAAAAGTGTGAGGTGATTCACTTCAGAAAGAGTAACAAGATTACAGAATATAGAGCTAATGGAAGGACTCTTGTAGTATCGACGAGCAGAGAGATTTTGGTGTACACGTGCATAGATCCCTGAAAGTTGGCACCCAGGTTGATAAGGTTGTTAAAAAGGCATACAGTGTGTTAGCTTTTATTGGTAGAGGGATTGAATTTCGGAGCTGTGAGATTATGTTGCAACTGTACAAAACTCTGGTGCAGCCGCACTTTGAATATTGTGTATAGTTCTGGTTGCCGTATTATAAAAAAGGTGTGAGAAGGGTGCAGAGAAGGTTTATCAGGATGCTGCCTGGTATGGTGGGAAAGTCTTATGAGGAAAGGCTGAGGGACTTGAGGTTGTTTTTGTTAGAGAAAAGAAGGTTAAGAAGTGACTTCATTGAGGCATACAAGTTGATCAGAGGATTAGATAGGGTGGACAGTGTGAGCCTTTTCCCTTGGGTGGTGATGGCTAACATGAGGGGACATAGCTTTAAATTGAGGGGTGATAATTATAAGATGGATGTCAGAGGTAGGCTCTTTACTCGGAGAGTAGTAATAGCGTGGAATGCCCTGCCTGCAGCAGTTGTGGACTCGCCAACTTTAAGGGCATTCAAATGGTCATTGGATAGGCATATGGATAATATTGGAATAGTTTAGGTTAGAGGGTCATTAAATTCATTCTACTGATCGGCCTGACATCAAGGGCCATAGGGTCTGTACTGTGCTGTAATGTTCTATGTTCTGTGTTCTACCTCCCTGCAAGAGCTCACAAGCAAACGTGGCACAGAGGTTAACACTGCTGCCTCACAGCGCCAGAGACCTGGGTTCAATTCCAGCTTTAGATGACTGTCTCTGTCTCTGTGAACTCTGCACTTTTTCCTGTGTCTGCGCAGGATTTTTTTGGGGCGCTCTGGTTTCTGCCCACAGTCTAAAGATGTGCAGGTTAAGTGAATTAGCTATGATAAATTAGTGTCAGGGGGATTAACAGGGTAAATATGTGGGATTATAGGAAAGGGCCTGAGCGGGATTATTGTTGGTGCAGGAATTGTTGTCGATGAGTCAAATGGCCTCCTTCTGAATTGTAGGGATTCTATGGACTTTATGACAGGATTTGCTATGTAGTGACTGCCCTGCTCACCACTGGTTTAATGCCAGCGATGGTGGGATTAGACACTTAAGCATGTACTTCTGCTTTGGACTTAATCAGAGCAGAGGCGTGTAGGTGACCATGCACCACCCTCCACTGATTGATAGATCCTGTCTCCACCTCAGGAGACGGCAGTGTAATCTGCCTATGCTTGCTCTCTTTCTGTCTCCACAGATGCTGTTAAATTTGATAAGTATTTACAGCATTTTCTGTTTTGTTTTGGATGCCTCATATCCACAGTATTTTATTTGCTATTGACTTTCCAATTTGTGTTCAAAAACTGATTTTAAAACTGCATTTCACTGAAATAATTTAAGCAATGCTCGAAAGAACATTTCTGAAACCATTTGCCAATAAGTAAAGCTTATTGCAGCAATATAAGTTGTTTAAATTGCCCCTGTAAATTTGCCAGCAAAATAACAACAAACTCCATGATGCACTGCTTTTGAGTTGGAGGCCACTTTCTCAGCCCGATAGCAGTAATTAGTGTCGCAGTATCTAAACGCTTACAAAGAGAAAAGATATTTTAAAACTTTCACGTGTTAAACCATTGTAATGCTTGTAAAGCATTCCAATCTATTTTACTAAAATAGTTTACATGCTTTGAATGTCTAAATTACACATTTTCACAAATTAGGAAAGGGATTGTTATTCGTTCTTTTGGGATGGAAGACTTACATAAAATAAAAGCATTAGTAGCACTTTTAGATACACTTAAAACATCTGCGATTAAAAACAGCAATACTTAGTTGGTAATATTGCTGTCAGCTTGATGAATATTTGTTCGATACTTGCTCTTATTTATTTTGTTCATTTGTGGGACATGGGCATCACTAGCAGGCAAGCATTTGTTGCCCATCCCAAGTTGCCTGAGGGCAGTTAAGTGTCAACTACATTGCTGTGGCCTATGTAGGCCAGACCAGGTAAGGATGACAGATTTCCTTCCCTAAAGGTCAATAGTGAACCAGATGGGTTTTTGCAACAATCAACAATGGTTTGTTGGTCATCAATAGATTTTTTATTCCAGATATTTTTTCATTCTAATTGTAACCCGTGAGATTTGGTGTATGGGCATTTTTTTTTTTTTGTAACTAAAATAGAAAGGACAGAAAGACTTGTGTTTTATGAACTCTGGATGTTCCATAAAACTTATAGCCATTGAAGTGCTTTCCTAATGGTGGAAGTGTTACAATCAATTTGCACTGTGCAAGCTCTCACTTCAATAATTACCAAATCATTTTTAAATTGTTGCTGAGGGATAAATAATTGCCAGAATCCTGAGAACTACTCATCCACTCTTCTTCAAACAAACATGCCATGTGAACACTTATATCTATGTGAAAAATCAGCTTGGGCTTTTATCTGAAATATTACTGTTTCACTGTTTCAGTACTCTACCAAGTGGACAGCCTAAATTTTGTCAATGTTATACGTCATCAAATAATTGTTGAAATCAATTGCAATTCTGCATAAGCCACCATCCTCTCTAAGCTAAAATGTGTGGGAGGCATGTAATAATTCATTAGAAGATATAATCTGATGTTGAAGCTTTGGCTATATCGAGTTGTAATATTTTCCGAGGGAAAGACGTGCCTTTGGGAAGTACAGATCAATGTCTGAATTTCTGATTGTTTATTAAGGGAGTGGTAACATAGTTTTAATGTTACTGGACTAGCAACGCTGAAGCAAACACAGGAAATGCTGGAAAAGCTTGGCAGGCCTGATAGCATGTCGGGAGCAAGAAAGAGCGTTATCGTTTTGACTCCATATCCGTATGACTCTTTTTCAGAGTGAAAAGAGAGAGAGGTGTGATAAATCCTATACTGTTTAAGAAAGGGTGGAACTGGTTGAACAAAATGGAAGGTCATGGTTTTGTGGGAACTCGGGACAGATTTGACAAAGATGTCAAGCGCACATTTTAGTTATCTAATGCTCCCTGGTTAAATGCTCGTGGGACAAGTTCAAACCTCACCACAGCAGCTGGTGACATTTAAATAAATCACTACATCTGAAACAATAAACTGGTATCAGTATTGGCAATGAGATTATCAGTAGAAACTCAAGTTACATATAGGAGTTTTAGGGAAGGAATTTGCCTGCCCTTATCTGGATTGACCTACATGTGACTTCAGATCCAGAGCAATGTGCATGATTTTTGTTTGCCCTCAAAAATGGTTGAGGAAGCCACTCTTTGTATTAAACTGCTGAAAAACAAGTTGATGATAGAAGGAATAATATCAGCACATTTAGCCCATTTGACCCTGGAAAGTCCTTGGTAACACCTGGAGGCTTGGGACAAAATTGGAAGGACTGCTCCACCGAATACTCAGACAAAAGCTTGTATAACCAGACTCAACAAATCATGTCATACATCAAACATATCAAACTCATTCATCTTCACTCAAGGGTATGTCCTTTCCCATTGGTAGGACAGATTCGCCAAAGATCGTGACATAGTGGTATACAGCAAGTTTCCCTGGAAGTCCTCAGAAGTGACTTTGGACCTCTTGAAGTCACGTGCCATCAGGTTAAACATGGACAAGGGAACCACCTAATATCCTCCCTCAGCTGGTGCACTCCCCCATGTTGGAGCAACAGTTAGAAAAGGCATTGAGAGTTGCAGTGGCATGGAATATACTCTAGATGGGGTCTTCAATGCTCATTACCAAGAGTTACTCAATAGCATTAGCACTGATTTAAGCTGATCAACTACTGAAGGAAATAGCTGCCAGATGGAGCCTACAGCAGGTTGATGAAGAAACCAAAAGGAACAAGACACCAATCACCAATCTGTTGCAAATGCATCTATCCATGACAGTATTGATGGGACTGACTCATCACCGTTCTTGTGAAAACAAAGTCCTGACTTCACATTAAAGATACTGGCTGGAATTTTACCAAGGCGCTCAGAATGTCATTCTCAGAGGATCTTACGAGCCTCAGGCAGGTGATAATATTTTGGTAACTGTCCATTGTGTTGTGTTGGCATCATGCTAAATGGATAGATTCAAAACTGATCTAGCAGTTCAAAACTAGACATCCATGAGGCACTGTCGAGAATCAGCAGCAGAATTGGACACATCCACAATCTTTTAACTCAACATATTCCTCAGATCAAGCCAGGGGATCAACCCTAGTTTAATGAGGAGTGGAGGAGAGCATGCCAAAAGTAGCACCTGTACCCAAAAGTGAGGTGCCAATCTGGACTGTATGCATGTTAAATAGCAAAAGCCAGCAATAATCTAAAGATAAAAACAGAGAATTCTGGAAAACTCAGTAGTGATGCAATAGGTAGAGCTAAGCCATATTGTTTAAAAAATTCATTCACAGGATGTGGGCATTGCTCTCTGGACCAACATTTATTATCCATCCTTAATTGACATTAAAATGAGTGGCTTGCTAGACTATTTCTAGAATCAGTTACATTGCTGTGGATCTGGAGTCACATGTAGACCAAACCAGATCTTCCCTACAAGGCATTAGTGAACCAGATGAGCTTTTTAAATGACAGTTGACAATGTTTTCATTAGTTATCACTTGAAAATTTTAAAATTCCATATTTTTTTTTTAAATATAAATTCAAACGTCACCATCTGCCATTCTGATTAAACCCATTATTACTCTGGGTTTCTGCAATCCAATAACAACAATTGTGAATGATGGTGGACAATTCGACAACTACAAAGAGGAGAAAGTTCCACAAATTCAGTGATGGAGGAACCCAATATATCATCACCAAAAGTCAAAGCTGAAGCATTTGTCATCTTCAGGAGGAAGTGCCAATTGAAAGAACCATCTCAGCTAGCTTCTTAAGTCGTCAACATCATAGATGTCAATATTCAGCCAACTCACTTCACGTCATCACTTCTGTGATGTCAAAAAAAAATGGCTGAAGGCACGGGAAACAGTTAAGACTATGAATTCTGGCAATATCCCAGCAATGATGCACATACTCCTGAACAAGCCATGCCTTGAGGCAAGCTGCTCTAGTACAAAAACAGCAGTACCATTGAGTCAACAATGTGGAAAATTGCTCAGTTATGCCCTGCAAAAGTACAAACAAATCCTGCCCAGCCACCATCAGTCTACTGTCCATCAGCAGCAACAAAGGGGGAGGTCTCATCAACAATAGCAGCGGTGTATACAAGATTCACTGCAACAAACAACTCCTCCAGCATCACTTTCCAAACCTCCAACAGGAAGAACAACGCAAAACAGTAACACAGTGGTTAGCACTGCTGCCTCACAGTGCCAGGGACCCGGGTTCAATTCTGGCCTCAGGGAACTGTCTATGTGGAGTTTGCACATCCTTCCCATGTCTGCCTGAGTTTCCTCCAGATGCTCTGGTTTTCTTCCACACTCCAAAAGATGTGTGGGTTAGGTTGACTGAGCATGCCAAATTGCTCCTTAATGTCCCAAGATCTAGAGGTTAGGGGGATTAGCAAAGTAAATATATGGGGTTATCAGGATAGGAACTGAATGGGATTGCTGTTGGTGCAGGCTCAATGGGCCGAATGGCTTTCCTCCTTACTGTAGGGATTCTATGATTCTACAAAATGCAGGGGAACATCCCCTGAAGTCACAAATTATCGTGACTTGGAGATGTATTGCCATTCCTTCATTGTCATTGGGTCAAAATCCTGGAACATCCCACCAAACAGCACCATGGATGTACCTACACTACATGGATTGCAGTAGTTCAAGAGGACAGCTCACCACCATCTATTCAAGGACAGTTAAGAATGGATGATGAATATTGGCTTAGCGAGTGATGCGCACATTCCAGCAATAAAGAAAAAAATAGTGGCATTGGGACTATGTTACTGGGATTAGCAATCCACGTGAGGCCTGAATAAACGATCCAGTGACGTGAGCTCAAAATCATCTGCTGAATTTAAATTCAATTACTCAAATAAATCTGGAATTTTAAAAGAAGCTATTATCGGTGATGATGATTACAAAACTTAACTTTCACTAAAACATCTACTTGGTTCACCAGCAGCCTTTTCAGGAAGGAAATCTGCTGTCCTTTACTGGTCTGGCTGATATGACTGGTCTGGTCTAGTCATCTTAACTGCCCTTTTGAGAAAGCCGAACCAGCCCTTCAATCATTTTCAGCATGACCTTTTCACGAGCAAATAGAAATGAGAAATGAATGCTGCCAACATCTTGCCAATAAAACAATTCTCACACTCTGTGAATGAACAAAACTAAATTCATTGCTTCAGGGTTATAAGCAGTCCAATATTTTCTATCAATAAGATTGAATTTTAGGAAAACATTAGGATTAACACCAATTAATGAAAATTATTAATAAAATAAATGTATCTGAAAGATGCTGAAGTTTTATTTTGCTCCAGTCCAGAGAATGTTGCATTTTATGGCTGAAAGCTGTCTAACAAATTATCACAACTTGGGATTTAAAAGTTTATTTATTAGTGTCACAATTAGGCTTACGTTAATACTGCAATGAAATTACATTGAGAATCCCTTAGGCATCACATTGTTTGAGTGCACTGAGGGAGAATTTCACATGGATAATGCACCTAACTGTACACCTTTCAGACTGTGGGAGGAAACCGGAGCACCCGGAGTAAGCCCACGCACACACAAGGAGAACATGCAGATTCCACACAGACAGTGACCCAAGCCAGGAATCAAACAGTGGTCCCTGGCGCTATGAGGTAGCTATGCTAACCACTGTGTTACTCTGTTACTTATTTGTGGAGAAACCAGGAAGTAATATGGATGGATTACATAAGAGGTAAAGTTGCTCATTCAGAACTGCCATTGCTAGACATCAGTTTTGACTATTTGTATTTGAATGAAATTCCAATGTCTTAAATCTGGACCCATATGTTGTTCTTATGACTTGTGGTACTGTAGCTTTTACCATCTTATTGTTTGTGCATATGTTGTTTCTTCTCTGTTGTCTTAAAAAGCCAAGATAAATCTATTCCTGTAAGGAATTTAACACATTTCCCGGAGCTGCTAATAATGAACTCCATATGAAGCTGGTAGGCCACCTGCTTATTCAAGCTGAATCTGCATTCCATTGGATATGTTCCTTCCTGTTGCTATATTGAGAATGATGCTGCAACGTTGTTACGTGAGTCGGCAGTCAATACTGAATTGCTAAGTAGGTGGAAGTATAATTCTAGTCGATGTTCTGTTGCCAATCTTACCTTTTTACAGAAGGGAATTATGGTTTCATGATGGACGAATAGATCTTCAGCAAAAGGAACGAGGTCTCTTGATAGATTTTCTTTAACATCAATGTTAATTATACAACGTGAGTTAAATGATGAAAAGAATAAGAACTCTCTCACTGATTCTATTAGCCTAGGTGCTGCTTATTCAGGTCTCCTGCGTATGTATCTATATATATATATAGCTCTGCTTGCATTTGGATCATGCTTATCTAACTCTAGATTCATTTGAAACATTGGAATTAGTAGGCTGGATTTTCATCCTTGAAGCAGTTTGAGGGAGTTGGGACAATTCTTGCCATGACCACCTGCGTCAGGAAAGATTATATTTTGGTTGTATGGGCTGTAGTCAGACCAATGAACCTGGGAGAGAATTTCAGACATAACAACAGGGGATGCTGGGTGTGGAGAAGGCCAGGGAGTTTGTCCTAATTATAATGAAAAAAGTAAGGCTCCCCAGTCCTCACACCTAACCCATTCCCAATCCCCCATCCCTGTCACCTCATATCATCCAGCTAACCCCTGTGGCTCCTCATGTGACCTTTTGCCATGATATATTCTCAACCAATCCCTATAGACCTCATGCCCTCATCCTAAGATATGCCTCCAATTCATACTCCATGGCTTCTTGTTCCCCCAATGCTAAGTTATGACACTTCAATGCTAATTCATCTACAATACATTGAATTTTGGCATGGACATGAATGGCCATGGGGGTAAGTGGAGAGCATACAGTGATGTAGGAAGAATTAGGGGCCATAGATGGTGTGGTGGGCACACCTAGGTATGAGAAAAATGAAAGGCCGTAGGGACTGGGAGCATAATTTGATGTGAAGGCATTAGGGACTTTAGGAGAGCATGTACTGGGGGTATAAGAACCATGGGGCCATACCTGGATACGAGAACATGAAGGGCCATAGTGGGGTGGAGAGCTAATACTTGGCATAAGGACATGAGGAAAAGCTTTTTGACTTTGCTTTTTAAAAGCTTCTCTTGTGCAAACAATGCTCCACTATATTTGTGAAATATTGTGAAGACCGACTCTTTGAAATGTTGACTTGATTCCACGAACATTACGAAGGATTACAACCTGCAGAACCCCACAATGGACCCAGCCAGATTGGGAGTGCAGTGTGTAGACTTGCAAATCAAACCAATCTGCATGCTTAAGATGCACTGCAGCAATGGGATTCACACCCCTGTTTGTACACCTCCACCAAGTTTTCCCAAACCCAGTCCCATATGATGATTATTTTTATCTTGTCATTATTACATGGTATATACAGCACAGAAAAAGACCATTCATCCCAACAAACCCAAGTCAGTATTTCTGTTCATCAAACGTTCTTCCACCATTCATCACTTATCCCCTTGTATTATCTCTTTCTATACTAATACATGATGTGAAGTTGCTGGTGTTAGACTGGGGTGGACACAGTAAGAAGCCTCTCAACACACCTCCTAGATCATAGAACCTTACAGTGCAGAAAGAAGCCTTTTTTGTCCATCGAGACTGCACCGAACACAATCCCACCCAGGCTAAAGCCCCATATCCTTACATATTATGCCCTCTAATCCCTCAAATCTCAGCTACCATGGACACTAAGGGGCAATTTCTTAGCATGGCCAGTCAATCTAACTGGACTGTAGGAGGAAACCGGAGTACCTGGAGGAAATCCACGCAGACACACGGAGAATGTGCAGACTCCACACAGACAGTGACCCAAGCTGAGAATGAAAACCCAGCACCCTGGAACTGTGAAGCAGCAGTGCCAACCACTGTGCTACCATGCCACCTGATGAAGGAGCAGCACTCTGAAAGCTCGTGATTCCAAAGGAACCTGTTGAACTTCACCTTGGTGTTGTAAGACTTCTTATTAGACTAATACAAAAAATGCTGGAACAGGTGTAGCAGTTGAATGTAGATCTTTAATGGTGGCTTCTTCTCACATGCTGTGATGTGTGATGATAAACTAAGATGGTTGCTGCATCACAGGACACTGCATTACTATCCATGATGACCCAACTATTTACGTAGTTGGGGGGCTGTGATGGCCTAGTGGTATTACAGCTAGACTATTAATCAGAAAGCCAAACTAATGTTCTGGGGACCCAGGTTCGTATCCTGCTATGGTAGATGGTAGAATTTGAATTCCATGAAAAATATCTGGAATTAATGATCTATTGATGACATGAAGCCACTGTCACTTGTTGGGAAAAAATGGCTCACAAATGTCCGTTAGGGAAGGAAATTGGCAGTTCTTATCTGGTCTGGCCTACACGCAGCTCCAGAGCCACTGCAATGTGGTTGACTCTTAACTGCCCTCCAAGGGCAGACTGGCGCTGGCAATAACTCCTAAACAGCCAGCGATGCTCATTATCTCTCAAGTTCATTAAAAAAGCATATTTAATGGAGTATACTTTATATATTAGCAAGCACATTATCACAATAATTCATTTCACCATAGCTTCTGTTCCTTATTGACCCTCATGTTTATCTAGCTTCTTAAGTATGTCCACACTGCACCTTGTGATGATGAGTTCCACATTCAAATTATTCTTTGTAGCTGAAGAGTGCCTCTGAATGCCAATGCCAATCATCTCTGGTCTCTGACCTGCCCTATAAGTCAGCTGGTGGGTGATTATTTACCTCATCAACAAAGGCATATTAAGGGTTAGCTTGTTAGACTTGTTGAAAAGTGGCTGCTATTGGCTGGTGGCTGTCAGTAAAGATAATTAGTTAATCAGGATGACAGGTTAATGTTTCAATATTTTGATGATTAGAAATGGAATTAGACTCTTTTTGTAACACACATTTAGCTACACAGGTAACTTAAATAAATTGAGAACTATTAAGTATTCCTCATAGCATTTTCAATATAATATCCTTTTTGGCATTTATTGAAGTACTTTTAAAACCAGCTCCCTTCATATGTTACTTGAGAATTTGAAGGGATATATAAGTTGTGCAGGTGAAAGATTGTAACAAGAACATGACACCCAAAATAAATACCGCAGTCCATATATTCCAGAAAAAATATTTTTGATTTCTGAAAGTTATTATGAATATTGGTTCAATACCATAGATTGCAGTGTATAAGTTGACCTGAAATATAAGAACCCCATTTTTCCTTTCTCAACAATTGCATTTTTGCAGAGAAGATTGAGGAGTGACCTGATTGAGGTGCTCAAGATTGTGAGGGACACAGACAAGGTTGATAGGGACCAGCTGTCCGCCTCAATTGAAGAGTCAGTTACGAGGGGATATCAGTTAAAAGTGAGGAGATGGGAGATTTGAGGAAAAGCATTTTTACCCAGAGGTAGTGATGGTCTTGAATGCACTGCCTGGGAGGGTGATGGAAGTGGGATGCTTCATATCCTTTAAAAAATATCTGGATGAGTACTTGGCATGTCATAACATTCAAGGCTATTGGCCAAGCTATTAGGTGGGTAGATCAGAGCCTTTCATGTATTGGCGCATACGCGATGAATCGAAGTCTTCTGCATTGTAGTATTCTGTGATTCTGTATGTACTTGCCATATAGGTTTTCAGCCTGGTAGGCCTTACTCCTTCCAGATCAAGCAGTGATTTATTTGTGTTTCTTTCAATTTAGTTTCTTGTATTTGCTGATCACATGATGCTGCCATTTACTTTCAAATGCAGGTTGTGACCACTTGGTAGAATATTTCTATTCAACCCACCAGTAAGACCAGGTGGCCTGCCACTTTAATTCTCTTGTTCTCACACTGGCATGCCTGCCCTTGGCTTATTTGTTTTGTTCCAGTGAAAGTCCACTTAAGTTTGAGGATCAGCATATCTTCTGATTTGTAACCTTCCGATGTGGCACAGAGTTCAGCAATTTCAAATAGTAAACTCTGCCCCCCCCCCCATTTTTTTTTTTATTTTATGTCAATTTTTCTTATATTCTTGCTTTCAGATAGTAGAATATCTGCCCAGACACACCTTTTATTTTTTGTATCTTTGTCTGCCTCATCGCCACTCCATTTCGATCCTGCAAGATGAATCCTGTTGACAAACAGTCTTGTCTTTCACCCTTTGAGGAATCTTCCTTTTGTCTTTATCCCACTTGCTGAAAATCTATTCCACCTCTAACTTTCCCCTTATCTGATGAAAGATTGACAATCTGAAATTATAACTCTGTTTCTCCCTCCACCAGGGTGCCTGAAGACCCACTGTGTATTTCCAACATTTTCTGCTTTCAGTTTAGATTTCCAGTATCCACAGCATTCTATTTTTCCGACAGGCACTTTGATTATGAGAACTAAATTTTAGCTTTTTCTCACTTGAGATTTCAATAATTTATACCACATTCCTAATTCAGCTGTCTGTTTACAAACCAATAACCTTATATTTTCAAACGTTCCAAAGATTATCTGTGTACATATTTATGGAGAGACTGATTTCTACAATCTGCAATTTTGTGGAAAGCTATGTGTCTTTCTAAGTGTTGAGTTTTATATACCCCTTTTCTCAGAAATGGGAACCACATTTGCACAACAAGGGTAGATGCTGCATTGAGGAGACCATCCTATTTTTGGGGTGGGACTTTATTTATAGCCTTGCTTATCCTGAAACCGTAAAATCCTACCTGAGATCAATGGATCTTTCCATTGTCTGCCCCTGGTCCACTCTAATTCCAGGGCCAGGCAGGACCGTAAAATTCCGGCTTTGATATCTTAAAACTTTGTTTTACATCAGTTTTTACTTTGGTTCATTATTCTCTTTTTTTCTTTGCTTCCTACTTTTGATGATGGGTTCAGAAACTGATCAGTCTTTGGACTGAAGAAATGGATTCTGGGTTGGGAATTTCTTATTCTGTGTTTTGAAGAGGAGGGACAATAGGAGTTGGAAAAAGTTAAATTGGAGATGCATAGAATGAGAAACATACAAGTATTTTCTTTCATTTCTAACACACGAGCAGCCAATCTAAGGAATTTGCAGACTTAGATGGGCTTATTTGGATTTATGTAGCCATATTTGCCAGCTTTGCGTTTGCACCCTTCTCTGCTGGTGGTGGTGGAGACGGGGAGAGAGAGGGGGAGTAATGATTGTCACGTTGAGCAGGACCCGTATAAAGAAGATCACTGAAGCTCTTTTCAGGCAAACCTCAAAACTTATCAATTTTGTGGAGCCTGCAAAGAAAGGAAAAAAGGAGGGCAGTTTAATTCCGTAGATTGGTAGCATTTTTACTGGTGCAAAGAGCAATGAATGTGACACATGTGGCATTGAATGTTTAATAAGACACCTCCCTCAAATTTTTATAAATAGAGGATGGTTTTCATTGACTAAATGTTTAGCCGCTATGTGACACCAATCACCCTAATCGTGTAAAAAAAAAACTTACCACCCAGGAAGCTGTCATGACCATTTTATCAATCTTGATTCTACCATATCAGCCTTGAGGGCACAGAGGTATTTATCATGATGGTTGATTAGTAATCATGGATATCCCCATACTCATGATTTATGATTCCAGTAAGGTATCAAGGGACAGAAATGGAGAGAAAATATAAATAATACATAAGCCTACATGGATTTAATAGAACAGACCATGGGCATTTTGAATTTAATTTTACAGCTTGCATAAAGCTGACAAAGCTCCACTATCGTCTGTTAACAGTCTCTCAAATTGTTGTCACTTAGTTTATTCAGTGTAGTATCATACAAGAAAGATTAATGCTTTCTAAAGCGGAAGAGGATGATAATGAAGTGGGGAGATTCTTTCTGTTCCCACTTCGAGGCGGAGAAACGGAAAAGGAGGTGTTGTACCCTGTTGTATTATTTATAAATAGCCTGGAAGTACTTAGCTAGAGGAACTAATGTTTTATAGTGTTTGAAGGGGCCACATTTCACAGCTGCACAAGGCACTGAAGTGAGCTGCACACAACCAGTTCAATACATCTCACTTCAGTCTCTCGTGCAGCTGTGAAATGTGGCCTGCTCCAACACTTATGAAACATTAGTTCCTAGCCAAGTAGTTTCTAGTTATTTACAGATAATACAGCAATATATAACAGAAGGTAACGGAGCTAAAACAACATCAGCCAGCAGGCATAAAAATAGAAGGCAACAACTGAGTAAGCTAAATGAAAAGCTATGAAACCAAGTAACTTGCTTCACTGCCCTCTTTGCCACCTACCCCCGCAGTTTCCTCACAAAGTCATGAATTCTCAAGTGTCTGTACCCTCAATCCATAATAGAGGTCAGACTCTCTCATGCCTTCATCCAAATCCACAGTGTTGAAAACACCTACAGGATGCACTCAAGTCCACGTGATCAAATGGTTTTGTCTTTTCAGAGTAAGGTGCAATAAAAAGGTTCTAATGATTTCCTAATGCAATAGTTTTTATCCCTTCCTCATATTCAAAGTACAATGCAATGGGAGGGAAAGTGAAGATGAAAATAAGAGGAAAATAAAAGACAATGACAAATGAACATAAAAGGGAACCAACAGTTTTCAACTGGCATGAAGAGACGCAGTGAAAGACAGTGTTTGACCTAACTGGAGCAATTAGGTAATATATGCCCAAAGGCACAGGGCAAGGCTGGATTACTTTATTTTGCTGTACCAATATTTAGTTAAGAAGAGGACATAAAAGAATCAGGGGAAGCAGAGATGATAGAAGTGGTGGAAGGAGAGAAAAT
Organism: Sphyrna mokarran; assembly: GCA_024679065.1. NCBI lineage: Eukaryota > Metazoa > Chordata > Chondrichthyes > Carcharhiniformes > Carcharhinidae > Sphyrna > Sphyrna mokarran. The sequence continues at coordinate 69,611,101 of JAGIQG010000011.1, read as the reverse complement.
TGTTCCAGAAGATATACAGAAGGAGTTGGCTCTGCTGAGAGAGTCACCTGGTCTAGGTGATTTGCATTCTACATCACCAAGGGAAGTTGAAAAACTTGCCAGAATCTCCCAAACTTCTCTAGATATGAGAAAGGTGCCAGAAGATTGGAGAATGACAAATGTGACACCAATATTCAAGAGTAGGTGTAATGATATTTCTAGGAACTACAAACAGGTCAGTTCAACAGCAGTGGTGAGTAATATTTTAGATATAATAATCAAGGAAAAGGTTAATAACTACTTGGAGAGATTTGAACCAATTGAGGAGAGCTGGAATGTATTTGAAAAAGGCTGATTGATTGTACCTGATTTATCTAATTCAATTTTTCGATGAATTAAGTTTATTTCATCGTATCACACATAAATTTACATTTACACTGCAATGAAGTGACTATGAAAAATTCCCTAGTCACCACACTCCGGCACCTGCTCAGGTAAACTGAGGGAGAATTTAGAATGGCCAATGCACCTAACCAGCACGTCTTTTGGACTGTGGGATGAAATCGAAGCACCCGGAGGAAACCCATGCAGTCACAGAGTGGGAGGGGGAACAGGCAGACTCCACACAGAGTGATCCAAGATAGCAATTGAATTTAGGTCCTTGGTGCTGTAAGGCAGCAGTGCTAATCACTGTGACACTATTGCCAACCTAAGTGAGAAGATTGATGAAGGGAAAGCAATTGATGTTGTCTAAATGGATTTTAAGAAATCCTTTGACAAAATGCCACGTGAAAAGCTGCTCAACAAAATTGAGATTCATGGAATCGAAGGGTCAGGTTGAATTTTAAAAAAAAATGAGTTAAGGAGAGCAAATAAGAAATTGTGGTAAGCGAATGTTTTTCGAACTGGAGTTCCCCAAGGGACTGTTATCTTCACAGCATTTTTTTTTTGATACATTTCAATGTTTTGGATATTGGAATAAGACTAACATTTCAAAATTTGATGATTATACCAAATTTGGAGATGTGGCAGCAATCACAATTATGCCAATTATACTGGCAATAAGGCATAGTAAGGCTAGCAGAAAGAACAGACAATTAAATGGAACTTAATTTTGAGAAGTGTGAAGTGATGCATTTTAGTGGAAGGGAGAAACAAAATTGACTTGATGGCACTGTTTTAAAGTGTGTTTAGTCACAAAGTGACCCAAGGGTACATGTGCATACTTCTTTAAGGTTGGCACAACAGATTGAGAGAGTGATTAACAAAGCATATAGGAACTTGGGCTCTGTAGGTAGAAATATTGAGTATAAAATTACTTTGCATATAGAGCAACTTGGCAGAGAATGGATACATTGACCCAAAGCTTAATCAAAGATTAAAATCTTTGAAACTAAAGAAAAGTCTGCGGGGAGAGAAGAAAGTGGTAATGTGGAAATTCAAGGAGACAATTTTAGACCGAGGCAACTGAATGTTTGGCCATCAACAATGGAGTAAAGCAGAGGAGGATGGGAGGAAATTTTGGTTTCAACTTACATTTTTAATGAAAGCAAGGGTGTATAAATGGCTCATGTAGAAAGACAGAACCACATTTAAATAAAATGTTAAATGATTTCCAGATGTTGCAAAGAATTTCACAACCTATTAAGTACTTTGGAAGTGTAGATACTTTTAATATAGTGACTGGAATGTACCCTTTTTTTTTGTATTACTGGAAATATTGTGTAGGATGCAGTTACTTATTTATGTCTGATTATTATCTATCTATTCATACCTGATCAGTCAAGTGCAACATTACTATTGCAACTGGCAAAGTGTTTCATTTATATGATGCCAATCTCAGTGTCGTGGGATCAGTGATGCTTCCAAGTCAGAAGTTTGTGGATTCAACTCATTTTCTAGCAGATAACCTGAGAGAGAACTGCACTGCTGAGGAAATGTCCTTGCTGAGGTGAATATAAAGCATCTCGCTGGAAAAAGACACAAAACTCTGAAATATGTACCAAACAGACTCAAGAACAGCTTCTTCCCTGCTTTTTCTGAATGGCCCTATCATATATTAAACTGATCTTTCTCTTTGCCCTACCTGCAACATTATATTCTGCATCCTTTCCTTTTCCCCTATGTATTTTGTGAACAGTAATGACCTCCGCACAGTCTTTGTGGAGATGAAGTCCCACCTTCACATTCAGAATAACCTCCATCATTTTGTGTGCCACTAGCACCATACTAAATGGGACAGACTTCAAACCGATCTGGCAACTCAAGACTGGACATCCATGAAGCAATGTGGGCTATCTACAGTGTACTGGAATACAATTCAGCTAATCTGCAACCTAATGGCCCAGCATATTTCCCATTCAACCAATACCATCAAGCCAGGGGATCAACTCTGGTTCAATGGAAAGTGCAGGAGGACATGTCAGGAGCAGTACCAGACATACCTAAAAATGAGGTGTCAACCTGGTGAAGCTACCAAACAAGTTGCCAAATGGCAAAACCAGCAAATGGCAGACAGAGCAATCCCACAACCAACAGATCAGATCTAAGCTCTGCAGTCCTTCTACATCCAGTCGAGAGTGGTGGTGAACAATTAACCAACTCACTGGAAGAGGAGGCTCCAAAAATATCCCTATCCTCAATGATGGAGGAGCCCCACACATCAGTGTAAAAAAAAGAAGGCTGAGGTATTCGTTACAGAAAGAGAATGATCCATCTCGTCCTCCTCCAGTGGTCTCCAGCATCTCGGGTGCCAGTCTGTAGCCAATTTGATTCACTCCTCATGATATCAAGAAATGACTGAAAACACTGGATACTGCAAAGGCAATGGGCCTTGATAACATTCCAGCAAATGAACTGAAGGTTTGTGCTCCAAAACATGTCACTCCCCTAGCCAAGCTCTCCCATTACAGTTACAATTAACTGTATCTACCAACAATGTGGAAACTTGTCCAGGTATATCCTGTACACAAAAAGCAGTACAAATCCAACCTGGCCAAACATTCCCAATCAATCTAATCTCGATCATCAGTAAAGTGATGGAAGGGAAAATCAACAGTGCTATCAAGCAGTACCTGCTTAGTAATATCTATTCAATAATGCCCAGTTTGAGTTTTGCCATGTCATTCAACTCCTAAACTCTTATAGTCTTGGTTCAAACATGGACAAAAGAGCTGAATTCCAGATGTGAGATGACAGTAACACCCCTTGACATCAAGGCCACATTCGACTTTGTGGCATCAAGGAACCCTAGCGAAACTGGAATCAATGGGTATCAGACGGCAAATACTCTGCTGTTTGGAGTCATACCTGCTACGTAGGAAGATGGCTGTGGTTGTGTATGATCAGTCATCTCAGCTCCATGACATCTGCACAGGAGTCCCTCAGGATGGTGTCTTAGACCCAACAATCTTCAGCTGCTTCATTAATGACCTTTCCTCCATCAGAAGGTTAGAAGTGGGGATATTTGCCAATGTTCAGCACTGTTAGATACTGAAGCAGTCCATGTTCAAATGCAACAAAATCAGGACAATATTCAGACTTGAGCTGCCAAGTGCCAAATGACATTCACGCCACACAAATGCCAGGCAATGACCATCACCAATAAATGCCACTCTAATCATCACCCCTTAATGTTCAACAGTGTTGCCTTCACTGAATATCCCACAGTCAATGTCTTTGGGGCTTACCATTGACCAGAAACATAAGGACTGCAAGGGCAGGTCAGAAGTTAGGAAGACTGTGGTGAGTATTTATCACCTGACTCCCCCAAGCCTATCCACATCTACAAGGCACAGGTCAGGAACATGATGGAATATTTCCCACTTATCTGGATGGATGCAACTCCAACAACACAAGAAGGGTGACACCATCCAGGACAAAGTAGCCCACTTGATTGGCACCACATCTTCAAACATTCAATCCCCCCACCATCGATGCTCAGTAACAGCAGTGTGTACTATCTACAAGATGCACTGCAGCAATTCACCAAAGTCAGCCCTTTCTAAATCCATGACAACTTCCATCTTGAAGGATAAGGGCAGCAGATAAATGGGAACTCCACCACATGCAAATTCCACTCCAAGCCACTCACCATCCTGAGTTGAAAATATATCACCGTTCTTTGCAATTGCTGACCTTTCCTCCATCAGAAGGTTAGAAGTGGGGATGTTTGCCAATGTTCAGCACTGTTAGATACTGGAATTTCCTTCCTAATGGCATTGTGGGACAACTCTCAGAACATGGACTGCAGCAATTCGAGAAGGCAGCTCACCACTGCCTTCTCAAGGGCAACTAGGGATACAAAGAACAAAACAGCACAGGAAACGGGCCCTTCGGCCCAACGAGCCTGCACCGCCACCCCGATGTCCCCACTTCTACCTGCGATCCCTGTCCATGTTTACAGATCTATGGATTAAAAACCAAATTTGAGACAATTTTAGGGAGAATTTGTTTTGCCAATTAGCCTAAGCGCACATCTTTGGGATGTGGGAGGAAACCGGAGCGCCTGGAGAAAACCCACGCAAGCACGGGGAGAATGCGCAAACTCCCACAGACACAGGCCCAAATCCATGTATCTGCACAGCACTGAGATAGTCACTGAGCTGTTGTGTTGCCCATCAGATGGTCCAGGTCAAGCATACACTAACGATGTGAAGCAGTAGGATACTCTCAAAAGATCCAAGAGCAGTCCTCTCACGACCCATCGCGTGTACGCCCTTCATTAGACAACAAGGTGGACCAAAGCACCTGTAGGATAAAAACAAGTATATCAATGTCATCATCTATTTACACACTTCCCAGGGACTCCCAAGGCTCATGATCCCTATTTTAAATCAGTTTTCTATACCCTCCATTCCCATTCTGTTCATGTGCCCATCTAAGTATTTCTTAAATAACTCCAGACTACCTGCCTCCACCACTTTACTTGGCAGTGCATTCCATACCCGCACCACCCTCTGTGTGAAAAAACTCCCTCTAGCATCCAAATTATACCTTATCCCCCTCACCCTAAGACCGTGACCCCTCGTGCTATTTGAGTCCATCCTAGGGAAAAGCTTAACCCTGTTTACTCTATCTATCCCCTTCAAAATCTTGTACACCTCTATTAGATCTCCTCTAAGTCTATGTCTTTCTAAGGAAAACAGTCCCAATTTGTCTAATCTCTCCTCATAACTCAGACCTTCCATACCAGGCAGCATCCTGGCAAATCTCCTCTGCACTCTCTCCAGAGTCTCCACGTCCTTCCGGTAGTAAGGCGACCAGAACAGGATGGGCAATAAATGCTGGCCAGCCAGCAATGCCTATGTCCCATGAATGAATAGCGCAAGAAACAATACTTTTCACTGCATCCCAATATATGGACAATATGGTGGCACAGTGTGGTCAACGTTGGTGCCTAACAGTGCCAAGGACCCAGGTTCAATTCCCGGCTTAGGTTACCCTCTGTGTGCAGTTTGCAGTGTGCAGTCTCTGAGTCTTGTAGATATCCTCTGCATCCTCCCACAGTCTGAAAGACGTGCTGGTTAGATGTGTTGACCTGAGCGGCAGGCGCCAAAGTGTGGCAACCGGGGGAATTTCATAGTCACTTCATTGCATTGATTGATTGATAAAGTCACCTTATTTGTGATAAATAAATAAATGATGTGACAATAAGAAGTCAAATCATATTAAAGCATCTCAATGGTACTATTTGAAGAAGAACGGGTCAGTTGCCCTTTTACTCTGGCAAACATTTATCCCTCACTGACATCACCAAAAGTAGATTAACTCAATGGTATCTGTGGAGCTTTGCTGAATGCATGTTGACTGTTGTGTTTCTATGGGCTTACATATTTTAGAGTGTCACGTTATTGAATTGTTCAAAGCATAATGTCATTAGTAATAAGAAACAACTAATCATGACTCATCCACCATAATCGTTTTATGCTTCTGAAATAATTAACCAGGTGTTCATGAAAAGTCAGAAGATTTTAACACTGCAGACTGTTGTCACTTAGATTAACTGAACAAAAAAAATCCTATTTCATTCATAAGCTACTGCATGTACTCAGGTTTGTCATGGTGATCCTGACTGTTCTTCTTCGAAGATTGTCGCTGATGAGGATAATTTTTGCTATGGTATTGACTTCAATTTAATAGTCTGCAGAAATAATTGAGATGCATAGAAATTTTTGAATTTCATGGGGATCTTGACCATGAAAATACAAAACTTGTGTATTTTATAGCCATATTTCATGGTAGCTTTAGACTGCATTTGAATATACAAAAATGACAGACAGCAAGAGATCAGCTGATCCATTTAGCCTGCGCCACACTGATATTGCCTGGGCTATCATGATGAGACACTCCTACATCACTGCATCCACTCCTTCACAGCCACCATCACAATGTCATGTAATCTCTTGGAAAAGCAAGAAAGATTAATAAAACTCAGAGCCAATAAGCGAAAATAGAATCACTCCGATCCCCTCAGGCAAGTGAAGCAACTTCAGACTATCACATTGACCGTGTATGTTAACTGTCAATCTCCTGAATAACAATTCCAGATGAAAAGAGAAGTTTTTTTTAAAAAAAGCACTCCTAAAGGCTTGCTATCATTGCCTATAACATTTCTTTCTTGGTGTGATATGGAGTGTTTTTTTATTGTTGATTATAGTTGCATGGAATAAACATTTATTTGTATATTTGATACTGTAATATGAAAAACGTGCTCCAATAATTTTCAAATTGGAATTAATTATAGTAACTGATGAAATTCTGTGAAAATGAATAGCTGAGATGCATCAGAAATTTTCACCTGTGTGTTAATGATATTATTTCTATAGTTTTACTACAAATGACAGATTTTGAGCAGATGCATCTGCATCTGCCTTAAGACAAATTATGACTTTGAGCACTTAACTTATGCACTGTCCATGTACTATTTGGTTTACTATGGAGGGAACTCTGAACTTAGAACTTAAAAAAAAAGCTTGGTTTCCATCTCTATTTATCAAATAAAATCTACAGAATATCATCTGGAAAGGAGCCTCTGTCTTCTGTACTTGGCTGACTTGATATTATTGACTTTAACAATTCCTCCCCCGTCGTCATCCCTCTGAAGAAGAAAGATTTACTTTCTGCTGCTATCACTACACGCATCTGTCTCTGAGAACATCAAATGTGTCAGTTCACAAACCTCAAAGCTCATCTGATCAGATTTTACATAGCATAATTCAAAATTATCTGTCCTTGTTGGCTGCAGAATATTCCTTTTCCAACCAGGCATTTGAAATCACGCTGAAATTTGAATCCTGAAAGTGGTAGCAAATGAATTAGCTATAAAATAACTGAGAAAATAAGCACTTCACATTTGAGTTTATTGGGAAAAAATGTGCTTTTATGTACGCTCTCATCTCTTCCTGCTTCCCCCAACAAAACAATGCTAGGATCCCCTCTTTAGCAATTGGCCCACTGGGTAGAATTTTCATACTGCCTGAGTGGGCAGATATATGCATACCTGACCCAGAAGTGTATAAAATTGTGCGAGAAGACATTGGGCAAGCATCTCAACATCATTGTGCAGTCGTGATGTTTCTTATTTTTAGATTGGGCAACACGGGCAAGCAGCCAATCCATTTTTTGCTGTTTTGTCATCCAAGTGACCATTTGCTGAAAAATTGGGCCAGAGGCAGCCTCCAGTTGTATGAGCAGACACCCAGTGCACAAGGCTCTCAAGGTCACTGTGACATTTAAATTTAATTGCTCTGGATCATTCAAGACTCTGTGGATGATCTTTGCAGAGTCTCCCAGTCAGCTGCGCCCAGCTATGTTCAGCTGGTGACTGACGCACTCTTTTTGGGTGAGAATATTTATCCATTTCAGGATGGGTGAAGTCAGCCAGGCTGAGTGGCCAAGAAGCTTTGCTGCAATTGTAGATCATCAAAGCACCAGCTGCCAGCCAGGCCCCCTAATCAATAAGAAAGCGTTTCATTTTGTGAAAGGTCAGATATTTTCTGACCATGGGATTAAATCGTACAGGTTTGTGCCAGGTACCCTGGCAGTTCTCATGCTGCCTACATACTCACAAGTGCAAAGGTTGTTCAAGTTCACCTCGGTTGATAGTTGCTTTGTGACAAGAAGTATCTCTTGAAAAGGTGGCTGATCTATGATATTCAGGTACTCAAAGACATAGGTAGAGGAAAAATATGACCTCTGCCATATCTCCTTAAGGATGGAGAGGACAATTTAGTCCACTGAAAATGAGGTTCTGATGCCTAGACCACTCTGGCAATGCCCCACACTATCCACCAGAGTGAGTGTCACTCATCATCATTATCTGTCATGCTCTGCATAACTTAACTGTCTCTTGGCGGGGGTGGGCAGGAGAGCCACAGGACAAGGAAGACACAGACAGATGAGACAGCCTCAGAGAAAGAATCCAATGAAGCCTGAAATGCAGAGCCCAGGCAGCAGATAGCAAGCACAAAGAGATTGGAATGAGAAACCTTCAAGGAAACAGGAATAGCAGGGAAGCCTTGTTTCAGCATTTCTTCAATGAAGCTGCTAAGACCTGCCTTCCACCTGAGAACAAGGGCACTGCCTTCTTCCCAGATATCTCATACATAATCACTCCATGAGCCCAATGTCACATCACTGCCCCAAATGCTTTCTGTCAGGCATTGATCAGGCAAACACCCATCGAATAGTGGGACACTCAAAGCAAGTGAGCGAGGAACTCGTGTCTCTTTATGACATTGAAGTAAAAATAACAGCCAACTTCTAAACACACGAGCATAAATCGCCTGTGCGAACTAATTGCTTTGCTCCCTGTATCTTAAGTTTAGGTTTGCGGGTGCTATGAGTAGGCCCCATCTGAGAGGGTGTGCTCAATGGCATTTCTAGGCACTCCTCAGTGACTGCAGATTCTGAGGATGGTACAGTGACCGGTAGAGAGGCTAAGGCAATACAGGCCCTGCCTGGATACTGTCACAGGAGACAACAGTAACATAGGTTGTTCATCTGCCATTATGACCTGGACCCCCTTGCTCATTATGATGGATGGGAAACCACTGAGCGTCTGGGCATCGTATCCGTCTCCTGTACTGACAGTGAACTCTTGAGATCAGTGCATGTATGAGTACTTTGATAAATTTGGGGATTCAGATCTTCTCTTCTGCCTTAACACGTAGAGACACAGCTTTTTTTTTCTGAGATTTGAATCTCTCACCTTTTGAGTGAAACTAGTAATGGGCACCCACCATCAGTTCCTCATCCTGGACAATGCCACTGTATCCAAATGTGCCAGACCAGGTCATGCCTGCTGATCTCAACTGTTCCCTTTGCCCAGGCCTCCTTTGGTGAGGTGGAGTAGCCTCAACTTTCCATTCCACAGCATGACAATGTCCCTCCTGGCTGTCACCATCTCCATAAAGGCTCAAAGACACCGATCAGAAAAACTGAAGGCTTGTTGCCCACCTGAAGTGCCCTCCCGCATGTGGCGTCTTCTTGGCATGATGGAGAGCTCGCTCTACCCTCTGTTGTCTTCTGACAGCTAACTTTAAACTTCACGGCTGCTACCATTGGACTCCGAGCTCACTGCCCTCCTGCCAGCCTCACTTACCCTTCCCAGATGTTTTTTACACTGGCTGCTATTTAAGTGGCATAACATCGGGATTGTTAACTAATCTCAAGCAGGACCAGGGAACACAGCTGTTTCAGCCCACAGTAGACATACATTGTCCATAAAATTCTGGCCATTGTCTTTAAAGGAAACAATCCTCACCAGTTTCTTGAACATTTATTCAATTTCAACATCTCTTTGCTCCAGAATTGAACCATTTCTAGTCACATTTACAACTCATCCTATGCCTTATGGTATTGTAGGCCATCAGGGATTATGGGGAAAAGGCAAAAGAATGAGCATGAGAAAAATATCAGCCATGATTGAATGACAGAGCAGATGGGTTGAGTGGCCTAATTCTGTTCTTATGTCTTATGATCTTATGGTTTTAACAGGAAAAAAGTGATGGTCGGGATTTTATGACTTTGCTTGGGTGAGGCTCGTAAAATCGTGACCTGAGGCCAACAGAGAATTTCATTCTGTAAGCCTCACCCGCCCTAATTCTGAGATGGATATGCCGGTAAAATTCCAGCCTGACTCATTTCCCAATCAAAACTAATTTGTTATTCTTAAGACAGCAATCAAAACGGGAATAAAGTTATGAAGATTATATTGAAATAATAAATTAAACTGATAAATCACCTGATGATTATAGCTAAGACACCAGCTACAAATGAAGTCAAATTAGCTTTTGTCTATCTTATTTCATGTGTAGATTTTGTTATAAAATAAGGATTACAATGTCAACTACAATTTATACCCCAGTTAAGATTGATGAATTTCTCAGTTGAAAGTATGTTTTATTCAATTGAGAATGCAGACTGTCAAAATGCATCAGGTTAATAATTTACATCACCCAAAACCAACAGTCCAAAGCCTGCTATAGTCGAACCCACTTCAATGAATAATTGACAAAAAGCCTGAACTTCCTGGAAGTGGCAATCAGAGTTGGATTGCCATTTCACTCAGAGGCAGGATTCTCTGGTTGTGAATTCCCACCCAAGCTTAACGGGCCTTTGCATGTTCCGCCAAATTTTCTGTCTCGCCCGCTGTGATTCCTGTGGCAGGCGAGAGGGAAGAATGTCGGCCAAGCTGTTTTGTTTTTTTTCAATTCTTTCCCGCCTGACATTCTGAGGCAAAATGTAATCCAGACAATGGAGTAAAGTTGAATGCTGCTTTGTTGGATTCAAGAAGGCACGCCCCCTTTCTTCATGTCCAGCAGAGATTAAAGGGCCCTTGACTGGCCAGAGACTAGGTATATGAGGATGATTTGGGGTGCAAGGATTTTGGAGTGAGTCTCAAAATGGGAGTTGGTGTTGATCTTTGAGGAGGGAGATTGGTAGGGATGGGCCTTGGATAAGGAGTGGAATGTCAGGCCTGAGGACTTTACATCTTGGGGGAACTGAATCTCAGGGCTGGCACTTGGGATTGGGCTGTGGGAACAGAGGGGTTGAGTCAGGCCTCTGTGAGGATGGGGATGGGGGAGTGGGTTGTTGATCAGGTTAGGATCTTTGGAAGGGAGGTCTGGTCCAATCTCAGGGTCTAGCGCAGGGAGAGGGTATAGGATCAGACCTCTGAGCTCGCAATGGTGAGTATGGGGGAGTCAAGTCAAGTCTAGTCAGGTTAGGTTTTGGGATTTGTGGGAGGAGGATGAAGTTGGACTGAGCCATTGGGGGATATTCAAGAAGCTATTGAGATATTTGAAAATGATGATGAGAAATTCAAAATTGAAGCGTTTGCACAACTATCATCGTTAAATGAATAAGATGTTGAAATAAATTGCTAAAGTCTGGATTTGTTCTTTTTAAGTGTTCTTCCTCAGTAAAGTTGAAGTGTTCAACCTTTTTAATTAGCCTGTTAAATTATTTTTAACAAGCATTTTTGTTGAGGTGCAGAGATTACTCATTATCAATGACTCATTGTCATTTTCACCTCCATAAAATGCTATTGCTTAAGTGTTAGCCAGGTTTCTGGACAAGAGTGCCAAGTGATGCACAGCAATCAGTAGGGGGAGAGGGAAGTTCCTAATTATGTCTTGGACCGGGGAGACAAAAGTTCCAGCTATAATCAGGGCTGGGTGGACAGATGTATCCAAAGGTTTTCATGCGAGGATTAGCAGAGCACTCCTGCCTCTGACGGGCACGTGCGGAGTGGGAGAAGCATAGGTCTTCCCCTTGACCTACATTTAAGCTAAGTTGAATCTTAATTAGGCTTCTACCTGGGAATCTCGGCGATGGTTCTTATTTGTAAAAACATAAATGGGACAGAAATGGGGTCAATTTGGGATCAGGTTGCTTGACCTCTATATTCTAAATCCGAGGCCTCTGTCTCTATAAATAATGGGAAGCCACCTCTATAGTAGCTGGCTATTCGTCATGCTGATGAGTTGAAAATAATTGCGATGCTGAATGGGCCCGAAGGTTTTCCAGACTGAATTCGCTAAATGGTTTGATTTATCACAGCCGCGGAAATGTTGCGCAGTCAGAAGTAAAAATAAAAAATTATGGATGAATGGCATCACAATACGAAAAGCTTGGAATGGAAAAAGGAGAGTGAAGCGAACGTCATGTTGGAACATGATTTGAGAGTGCCTGCTCAGTTGACATTCTAAATAAATTGATTGCTTATACTTCGAAAAAGAAAAGTTAATAGAATCTTTAGGAAGAATATCGGCCACACGTCATCTTCCCTGTTCTCATCAGAAGGTAATTTTCCATCTGAAACTTAAAACTGTGTGGAGCACCGCCTTTTTTTACCTGAAGAGGAACTCCTGCTGGGACCTTGTCCATTGTGGATTTTATTTTAAAGGAATAAAAAGGAAAAAGTACAAGCCAAAGGTTCAATTGTTTTGTGTACTAACTTAGAAGGCTGTGAACGAAATGAATTGTCTTAATTTTCAGCAAAAATGAAAATCCACAATGCTTCAACATGTTCGTTTGCAGCAAATGCATGCAATGTATATAGCGTTGACAGCCCTGCTTGGATGGTACAACACTTATTCACAGAGCAATTACTGGAGATAAACAACAGCAGACACCATTTCCCTGGCCCTGCACTCAACTCTGGAACACCAAAGTAATAAGACACCTATGTCAGATTTCTATTTATTGACTACAGCTCAGCTTTCAACACTATTATTCCCACAAAACTCATCTTCAAGCTTCATGGCCTGGGCCTCGGCACCTCTCTTTGCAACTGGATCCTGAACTTCTTAACTCATGGGCCACAATCAGTAAAGATAAACAACAACACCTCCTTCACAATCATCCTCAACACCAGTGCTCCAGTGTTCTCAGCCCTCTAATATCCTCCTTGTATACTTACGACTGTGTGGCTAAACTCCCCTCCGATACGATTTTCAAGTTTGAGATCTGACACCACTGTAGTGGGTCGGATCTCAAACAATGATGAGGCAGGGTCCAGGTATGAGATAGAGGATCTGGTGAACTGGTGCGCAACAATAATCTCTCCCTCAACGTGAGCAAAATGAAGGAGGTTGTCATTGATTTCAGGAAGCATAAAGGAGAACATGCCCCTGTCTACATCAAAGGGGACAAAGTAGAAAGAGTCGAGATCTTCAAGTTTTTAGGTGTTCAGATCACCAACAACCTGTCCTGGTCCCCCTGTGCCGACCCTATAGTTAAAAAAGCCCACCAATGCCTCTACTTTCTCAGAAGACTGAGGAAATTTGGCATGTCACTTACAACTCTCACCAACATTTACATATGTACCATAAAAAGCATGCTTTCTGGTTGTATCTCAGCTTAGTATGGCTCCTGCTCTGCCCCAAACTCCAAAGGTTGTGAATGTAGCCTAATCCATCACACAAACCAGCCTCCTATCTATTGACTCTCTCTATACTTCATGCTACATTGACAGAGCAGCCAGCATAATTAAGGAACACATGCATCTTGGACATTCTTTCTTCCACCTTCTTCCATCAGAAAAAATACAAAAGTCTGAAGTCATGTACCAATCAATTCAAGAACATCTTCCTTGCTGCTGTCAGACTATTGAATGGACTTACCTTGCATTAAGTTGATCTTTCTCTACACCTAGCAATGATTGTAACACTACATTCTACACTCTCTCATTTTCTTTTCTATGAACAGTATGCTTTGTCTGTATAGCATGCAAGAAACAATACTTTTCACTGTATATTAATACCTGTGACAATAATAAATCAAATCTATGCAACAAATAAGAAAGAAACCTTTACTTTTTCACCATTGTAGCTCTCAACAATATGTGGGGTTGTCTAATGTGATGGCAATTTTCATATTCCCCAATACAACATGGCTAATCTAGCTCATAGAACATAAAGGAGAAGACATGTTGCCAACTGTTAGATCACATTTGAGTACTTTGTTCTGAGCATTGCAGGTTACTTGACCAGATTCTTCTATTTTGGAGTGTGTTTGATGGTAGGCACAGATGTTGGATTGATTTCCGCTGAGGACAGGGATGGCTAGCCATGTGCAACCTTATGCTATTCATCTCATTACTAGTACATCAGTGAGGAGCTTACTGATTTTTATGAAAGCAGGAAGTTGTTATCCCCACTGTCGCCTCCATAGGCCAAAGATCTGGGCGCTATACATAAAGGCAACCAAACATTTTGCCTTCCACTTTCACTCAGCCATTGCTCCACCTTTCCCTTTTAATTTTTTGGTCATTCTCCACACAACTTGCACTGCCATCACCCAGTCTCAGGCATGATTAGCATTTAACTATATGCCCCAAAGAGGACAATTCCAATAAGGTGAACATTTTAATGAGAAGGCATAACTTACAGGTGCATGCAAAAGCAATTTTGATAGTGTTCATCAGGAAACTTCATCCACCTTTAAAGACCTGAGAAATTGGGAAACAATTTTTCCCACAAAGGACAGTGAAAAAAGAAATTCTCCCATAAAAAGAAGCATATGCTATTGTATAATGATATCATAACACAATAGGTGTAATTTGTGTCTCAATGATGAGACTTGTATATTTAAACACAAAGGGGGGAGGGCAATCTTACGAAGAGAATTTTCAGTGCCGAAAGAGCATGACAACGGGAGAGAATTTCATACATTTTTTGGGCATACCCTCAGACATTAACCTCTCACTGGTAAGGAGAGCAGATAGTCTGTTCATTGCTGGAAAACCAGTAAATGACAGCTGGAGTACGCCATTGCATTTGTACTTGATTTCCCAATGTATTATGTACAATACTGCATAATGATTTAAGAGATTGTCATTCCTCTGGACATCACCAGCTTTCCTTCCCTGAGTGTATGGCTCCCCAAATGCTGCCTCCCCTTCAGCCCCAACCATTGGCACTGCCTTGTGCCCTGGGGGTACTGCCAGGTTGCAGCTCCAGGGTGCCCGGTGGGCAACATTTTCAGGGTCCTAGACTGGCATTGCCAGACTAGCACTAACTATAAGACACTCCACGCCCTCCCACCCCAGCCACCCAGGAGTCCTCAATAGCTTGTAGTCACACTAGCAAGGCCTGCACATCTGGTCCCCACTACTGGGACCATACTATACCACACCCATCACACATGATGTTCAACAATGAGGACCGACACTGATGAGGCCATTCAGGCAAGTGAGTGTAGACGAATATGCCTCGGCAAATCAAGGCTGGTATCATCCCAGGAGGTGAAAAGTCTGGTGTGAAATCAGTTTTTCACCTTGGCTTTTCACAATTTTACTGGCCCACCGCACTGATCAATGTGACAAGCCAGTAAGATCACACCCAACAATTTATTGTTCATCTTTAAGTAGTTACAATCCCAGATATTACCAATTATGGTGCTTCTCCATGCAGGCTGCTTCCAAAATGTTCTCTCTGAATCTAATACCATGTGACTCTATACAGATCACCATGGGCCATGGTATTCTCCAGACACACATTAACCCTTGCTCTATCAAACAGTTTTACATTACAAAAGCGTGCAGGCACATATTATGTTGTAGAATAGATGTTAGTTAAATTAATAATATTAAAGTTGAGATCAATATATTTTTCGCTGAACAGGGGCATAGAAGAAGCTGGATTGTCTAAATAGGTGATAATTTTGAGTACCATGTGTATGGCGGTACAAACCTAGTGAGCAGCGCATGGATGGATAACAATAAAAACTATTCCAGATCACCAGGATTTGGCACAGATAAATGGAAACTGTTTCAGCACCAGAATCCTTGGCTGTGGATCAATTTTAAGAGCTTGTTGGAATGGGCAATAAATTTCACCATTTTCCAAAGTAAACTGCAGCTAAAATAATTGAATCCACTGGAGCTGATAATCTCTCTATCTGCGTTGAACATTTGAAAGATGTGCCCATCTCCATTAAAAAATTGAGATGATTGTGCATTGGACAAAATTGAAAAATTACTTGGCATGTCAATCTGAATTATCAAAAATATTTTGAGCATTCTCTAAACTAGTGGACATAGTCTGGCATTTCTAACCAAAAGGGAGGCACTAAATGTTGAATTTTTGAAAAAATGAATAATTGTTGCATGATTGCTAATTAACCAAAATTTAAATGTCCCTTCCATAAACAAGGATCTTCTATTTTGAAGCATTTGTTAGCTGCATTGTGCAGACCGCAATGAGGCAAATCACAAGTACATTTTCAGTAATCATTGTTATATGACTATCCCTACATCATTAAAATTGCAATCCAATTTTCATTGCATTGTTTGCTTTTTGCCAAACTTAGTACGCTTGTGAACTGGGTAAGAGAATAGAACTATTAAGTGAGTGAAATTACTTTACAGAATCAATGTTCATTTAATTGTTTTACATTGTCCTTGATTTTTAAATAGTTTTGTACAAGTACTTTTTAAAAATTGGGTACGTCTTCCACATAAACATAATAACAGAGTTTTTACATCCTGTGTCTAGTGGAGTTCAATGTGCTGACCTCCTCAGTTCAGGTCAACAGTGTCACCACGTACACACTAGTGATATGTTAAATTGCTCATTATTGCTTCCAGTTCTTCTGTCCAATTATTCACCCCTCGACAGGTTACACCTGGGAGAATCTCTCAGAATAGAGCTGGAAACCAAAACTTTGCTTCAATTGCAAAGTTGCTGATCCTTTTATGCAAATTGAAAGTTTCTCTATAAGTATGGTGTAAATTTGTATCCTTGTCAGTGGGATCTCATTTTCTGATTTTTCCCTGCCCCATGTTGGTAACATAAAGTTTCCCCCTTTGATGCATTTTAAATAAATGTTAATATGATTAGCCGGCTTTCCTGCCATATCATCCCCCAACTTTTGAATTCCCCACCCTTACCATCATGTCGGCAAGGCTTGCAACTACTTTTCAAAAATGTGAAGCAGCCAAACAGAACACACCAGGGCACATAGTTAAGCATTGCTCTGGGGTGGGGATACATGCTCAAGGATTACCCTGCCACTGCTTCTGACACCACTGCTTCAGACGCCAAAGGCACTGTCAGGGGGTAGTTCTGGGTTGGCCCCCTGTAGAGATTCAGTGGATGTCTCATCCTGGTGCTTATGAGGATGTGGGTTCCCCATAATTGTGCAAAGGGGGTTTCCCAAATGCTTGTGGAAGGGTGTTCCCCTTATCCATGAAAGATGGGGAGGTACACTGGTATGCCTGTGAGAGGGGAGTTCCCCATTTCTGTTTGGGGCGGGGGGGGGGGGGGGGGTGGCTATGCATTTGTTATGCACAGATTGGGCTCCCTTCAAAAAGGGCATCCCAATTTCTGTAGGGCTGATATTGCTGACTCTATCAGGCCCAGTCCCACCAACTTGTTGGTGTGGACCATACCTATAAATTTTTTGTGCACAGAGGGCTGAATTACCTGAAGACAAAACCCGTCCATGCAGCTGGAGAGCTGCATTCTGGTTTTCTCAGCTCAGGCAGCACTCTGTGCACAGATTGTAAACCACCTACCCACCCCCATTCCCTCCACTCAGCCATGAATACGATAAGGGGCATAACATTGGAGCTGAAACCACAAAATTGTACTCTCATGGTATATTGTCCAACCTTAAATGTTCTGGCTCTCCCAGAAAGCTTTTAGGTGATTTTGATGCATAGCCTTTGTACTTGCCAATTACTTTATAATTTGTTCTTTATCTCTCTGTTAAAATGTGAAAGTAATAAGACAGATTATGGTCAGCAGCAAATGCAGTTAGTTGACTGACATTGTATACTTCAAATGGATTCAAGCTGCTAGATTGTCAAAAGTTTGAAAACACAGTTTGTATTTGCCAAAGCAGCAGAATAGATTTTCAAATAATCATCTTGGCTGAACCCATACTTCTGAGGTCACATAATTGGATAATCTGACCCTGTGTAAATATATAACAGTATTGAAAGCTGGGATGAATGAAGATAGGTATTGTGCTGAGGCCCTGAACTCCACATTTGGATTACCGCTGTTATTAATAGTCCTTTTTTTGCTTTGATTTGTAGAGCATAAAACATGTGGGCCAACTGAATTTCGCTGCTATGACCAGATGACCTGCATCTCATTGAACTGGCTATGCGATGGTGAACCAGATTGCTCTGATGATTCAGATGAGTCCATTGATCAGTGTAAGTCCATCTTCAATTCTGATAACACTGCCTGCAAGCTTAAAGATTGCTTAAAAAAAAACTTGCTAATATTTTTGGTGGCCCAGTAAAGAATTAAATTGACCTTATACAGGAGGTTTAAGCTTGCATTCCAATTTTCCTTTCCCTTGACTGTCATTAATTAATTTGTTCTGGTGTAGTTGAGTTTTATATGTTTTTTCTTTAAGATGTACATTTAATTCGACATGTGGCTACTGAATATTTAATTTTTTTCAAAAACATCTTTTTTTGTGTCTTTAACTGATGAGATTAGTATAATTAGAATTTAGTGGAAGTCATCAGAATGCGGGAACAATAGTGATGATTGAGTCAGATGCCAATTGAATTGGCCTAAAACTATCAAACTTAGATCTAAAGCTGGTTTAATCAAAGTTGACAGTTGAAAGTTTTAAAATAACAAATTGCAGTTTGCACAAAGTATTTTTTTTGGAAGATGGAAAGAGCTGTCGTTAAATGAACTGGGTGCAAATGCTTTAATGAGCTGTTTCAGACACATCAAATGAATCAATCTGTTTGCAGGTGGAAATTTAGCTGTTTTGCAAAAGTAACTAAATTGAGGAGACACAAATCTAGTCATCCATTATTAAATTACTTCCTCTCTTCCTTTTTGACTCATCAGGTGAATGTATTTTCACTATGCAATGAAGTTTCATAGACACCCTTTTTTGTGTGTAGTGATCTTTAGATGGAAAAGGAAGATATCAGTCAGGATATTCTCGCCTTATCATAATCCTGTGACTCTTGCTGCTTCTCAGCCTTTTTGCTAAGATCAAGCATTTGATCAAGCCCAAGATGGGGTGCAATACCTCATCTTATCAGCTTGGATCCTGTTTATTTTCCTTGTTGAGACGCTGAATTGGGTTCAATTGGATTTTTTGCAGCAAGCGAAGAATGGATTTGGGTTTGTTCGGTCCATTCGGAGCATTGGCTTTATGAAGTAAAACATTTTTAAAAAATGCTCCTGGAAATGGGATAGTCTGTGACATCTCCCTTAAGGAGAACCCTAAAGCTTTCTATAGGTATGTCAGGAATAAAAGAACGATTAGAGCAAGATGAGGGCCAGTCAAGGACAGTAGTGGGAAGTTGTGTGTGGAGCTTGAACAGATAGCAGAGGCACTAAATGAATATTTGTCATCAGTATTCACACAGGAAAAAGTCAATGCAGTTGAGGAGAATACTGAGATACAGGCTTTTAGACATAAAGGTGCATATGGAGAAGGTGTTAACAATTCTAGAAAGTGTAAAAATAGATAAATCTCCTGGAGTGGATGGGATTTATCCTAGGATTCTCTGGGAGACTAGGGAGGAGAGCCTTTGGCTTTGATCTTTATGTCATCATTGGCTACAGGTATAGTGCTGGAAGACTGGAAGATAGCAAAAGTTGTCCCCTTGTTCAAGAAGGGAAGTAGAGACCATCCTAGAAATTATAGACTGGTGAGCCTTACTTCTGTTGTGAGCAAAGTTTTGGAAAGGATTATGAGAGATAGGATTTATAATCATCTAGAGAGAAATAATTTGATTAGTGACAGTCGACACTGTTTTCTGAAGGATAGGTTGTGCCTCACAAACTTTATCGAATTCTTTGAGAAGGTGACTAAAGAGGTGGATGAGGATAAAGCAATTGATGTGGTGTATATGGATTTCAGTAAAGTGTTTGATATGGTTCCCCAGGGTAAACTACTGCAGAAAATATAGATACGTGGGATTGAGAGTGATTTAGCAGTTTGGATCAGGAATTGGCTAGCTGAAAGAAAAGACAGGTGGTGGTTGATGGGAAATGCTTAACGTGGAGTTCAGTTACTAGTGGTGTACCGCAGGGATCTGTTTTGAAGCTACTGCTGTTTGTCATTCTTATATAGAAGGATGGGTTAGCGAATTTGCGGATGACACTAAAGTCAGAGTTGTAGATAGTGCAGATAGATGTTACAGTTTTCAGAGAGACATAGATAAGCTGGGCTGAGAGGTAGTAAATGAAGTTTAATGCGGAAAAGTGTGAGGTGATTCACTTTGGAAGGAGTAATAGGATTATAGAGTACTGGGCTAATGGAAAGACTCTTGGTAGTGTGGATGAGCAGAGAGATCTCGGTTACATATGCATAGATCCCTGAAAGTTGACATCCAGGTTGATAAGATTGTTAAGAAGGCGTATGGTGTGTTAGCTTTTATTGGTAGAGGAATTGCGTTTAAGAGCCGTGAGATCATGTTGCAGCTGTACAATACTCTGATGTGGCTGCACTTGCAGTATTGCGTATAATTCTGGTTGCCACATTATAAGAAAGATGCGGAAGCATTGGAAAGGATTCAGAGAAGATTCACCAGAATGTTGTCTGGTATGGTGGGAAAGTCTTATGAGGAAAGGCTGAGGGACTTGAGGTCATTTTCATTAGAGAGAAGAAGGTTAAGAGGTGACTTAATTGAGGTATACAAGATGATCAGAGAATTGGATAGGGTGGACAGTGAGAGCCTTTTTCCTTGGATAAAGTGATGGCTAATATGAGGGAACATAGCTTTAAGTTGAGGAGTGTTAAATATAGGATAGATGTCAGAGGTAGGTTCTTTACTCAGAGGGTAATAAGGACGTGGAATGCCCTGCCTGCAGCAATGGTGGGCTTGCCAACTTTAACGGCATTCAAATGGTCATTGGATAGACATGTGGCTAATATTGGAACAGTTTACGCCAGAGGGTCATTAGATTGGTTCCGCTGGTCAGTGCAACATTGAGGACCGAAGGGCAGGTACTGTGCCGTAATGTTCTATGTTCTATTGTTTGCTATCTGATGAAGATCAATTTAAGCAACCACATTAAGAATGTTCATTTGGACAGAATAATGGATAACAGTTGGCATATTTGTAGTTGGTATATCAGTTGTAGATGCACCAAGTTTGGTGGTGTTTAAGAGGTTAGTAGATAAGTTTATGGACGAAAAGGGAATGGTTGAGGTTAGAGGGTCATTGCTTTTTCCTAATTGGTCGGCGCAACATCGAAGGCCGAAGGGCCTGTTCTGTGCTGTAACGTTCTATGTTCTATATTTGGGACTATGCCTTGCCTTGAGATGCCATCTTCAGAGAATGGTGGAAAAGGAAGAAGTAATGTGGGTATTTTTTTACACAATACAGTAAAGCATTCCATACACAGACCTGTGAAATTGAAAAGCAATGGCTGGAATTCACCAGTCTCGCATGCTACAGAAACTCTTATCAGCAGAAATGGAGATTTTGGCACTCAGCCAAATCTCTGTTCACTTTTGCTGGACTGGAGAATCCCAGTTGCAGGTGAAGTCGGAGAATTCTGGTCAATGAATTGTTTTTGATGTCTGTACTGCACCCCTTCCCCTCAACCAATCAAACTCTTCACCTAATCTGTCCTTGTTAATTCATTTCTATCATTTCAAAACTTACATCAACTGGATTATTGAAAGTAATCTTTTCAAAATTTCATCATGAATTCGGCACAGCAAACCTCAACAGACAGCTGGGAGATCTTCCTCAGCATTAACAAATGCTTCTTAGTTTTATATAGTTTGTAGTCTGTCAGTCCCACACTAAGATCAAATACATTTGCTTCTCAGGTTAGTGTTTGTGATTTACCAGCACAGCAAAAGAAATAGTTGCAACTGAAATAATATTCCTTCTCAATCTAAAATCTTTGACAGGCAGACAAGTAATGGAGGAAATCTTTGCTACTTTAGTTTTTTCAAGGTTTAGAGGGAATACAGCTACTGATGCAGTGCATTGTACAACATTACAAAAGCAAGTATGACTCTCACATGACATTGGGAAAAAAATACCTAGATTCCCAGCCCACCGAAACTCAAAGTCTGCCAAGACTAACAAATTAATTTTAATATATAATGCAACTTTACAGTATTTCCATCTTTTAATAAATAGATGATGGTGCTTTTTTTGAAGTGAGTTAATGTTGAAAACTTGCATATTGATAGAGTGAAAGCAGCAAATAGATAACATAGAATCTGTACAGTGCAGATGATGCCATCTAGATGATGCCATCCACTGAGTCTCCATCAACTTTCTAACAGAGCATCTCTTACCCTTGCCCACCCATCCATGTAACTCCACACATTTCCCATGGCTAATTCATCTAACCTACACGTCTTGGGACACTAAGGGACAATTTTCCATCGCCAATCCACCTAATGTATGCATTTTTTGACTGTGGGAGGAAAGCGGAGCACATGGAAGAAACCGACACATGTAGAATGTGCAAACTCCACACAGACAGTCGCCCAAAGATGGAATTATACCCAGGTCCCTGCCGCTGTGAGGCAGTAATAATGGCCACTGTGCTGCCCATTATTTCTCGGAAGTCTGCAAAATAGAATGATTTGGCATGTTAAATTTAGGCCATTATGTCTCATCTTTCTAACTGTCCAGTCACACTCTGAAATAATATTTTGAACAGCTGCAATATTTTTGTCCCAATTTCTCTTCTCGGTGTTGTAGCCAATCTTTTACTCTTTTGAGTAATTAAATGCTTCAACATATTTTAAATTTAGTTGTCACTAAATTTCATCAATGGCCTTTGGTCCCAATTCCCTCGCTTAAATTGAAGAAATAATACTTCAGCTTTTATGTTAAATATGTAGATAATTTTATGGTGATGCCTTACCTAATCAATCAATTAATCTTGATCAATGAAAGATTCATGAAATAATCAGTTTAGTACAATAGTCATTTCTTCATTTAGTTACCTTTTTCTAAATATTGATTATGTGGGGGTTGGTGGAGGGGGTATTGCAGCAATGGTCAGTAATGTTTGCATGGTATTTAAATCTCTCCCCAATTGGGACAAAAAGATCATGAGTGAGTGCATGCAAAAACCTTTATACCCAGGACAAAGTGCCTTACTTTTACAGTCTGCTGGCACTCATTAGTAGTCAATGAAACTATTGCAAGATGAGGTATACATCCAGTAACAAGACAGCATTTCTGTGTAATACATATAAACTCTGTGTTAGCAGAATACTTATGTGTAATCTGCATTCAGCTAAAGCTTTTGGGAGTTTCTCAGCAGTGGTAGTGACAATCATTATTCCGATTATGGGCCAAACCTTCTGGTCTCTGGATTATTAGACACCAGACATATGACTAAAGATTTCAATCAGGACTCTGCAGAAGTCCTGACAAATGGACCCATGTGGGAATTGTCCAGGAAGTTTCAGCTTTCTCTGCTCCCCAGGATCTTCTGCAAAAGATTCTGAAGACTCTGGACTGATCTACAGTACTTACCTGCATAGTTCCCCAGGAAATATTAGGCAAATTGTGACCTGGTCTAACATCTGGTTGACTGCACAACTGATTCCCCTAGAGTCAAATCAACTATCTTCGACCTGACTAGGTCTGACTAACCAGCCTGCTCCACCGGCTTCACCTAGCCCTCAAAGACTGGATGGAAACTTACCAGACAGAATAAGACAGCTGGTGCTAATGAAAAGGGGTTGAATCCTGTCTTCTCAGAAACTAGTCTGATTCAATGGAATCCCCAGGGGATGCTGCCTTCCATATTTCTGTGCCAATCAGGAGCAGAAGAAAGCACAGCAACATTGGCCCAAGAACATTTCAAAATAGCAGCAACACACATCTGATTTATTTTAGAAGCGTTATATTAAGACAACAAACCAATATGATAACTGGACAGCTAATCATTTTCCAAGTGTTTTAATTTTATATGGCACCATCTTATAAGGGGATTTCCCATATGCTTGGACAATAATTTTGAATATATTAAATTCAAAATATGTTTTCTGTATTTTGTGCATGAAAGGAAATAGAAAGATGAGTAGACCATTCCAGATTGTTCTGCCGTTTAAAGGGATAATGGCTGATGTGAACATCAGCTTATTTACCTGCCTTTGCCCTTTGCCCTTGATATTCTGACCAAACAAAGTAATTCCACAGACGAACTAGCTTTTGAGAACATGTCTTCCCAACTCAGTCTGAAAAGGGAAACCCCAATTCTAGAGTTTCCAATAGAGAGATACATCCTCTTAGCATTCATTTTGCCAAGTCCACTGAGGATCATGTATGTTTTGATAAGGTTACCTCCCCTTGTTCTAAACATTAATAACCATCTTTCTTTTATATTCTAATTCCTCTGTCATTATTATTTGCTAGTTTCTAAAATCTGTTCAATCTCCTGATTTACCATTAATTTTTGTAGTTTTGTACACTTTTTCTTTTGGTGTATGTTATTTCTGACTTCCCTAGTTAGTCATGGATGGTCATCCTTTTCAAAGATCTTGCTTTTTTAATGGAATACAACTTTGCTGTGAGTTATGAATTATGCCCTTAAATGTCTGCTGTTGCTTCTCCACTGTCATAGTTTTGACTTATTTTCTTGATTACTTTAGCCAACTCTATTATAAAGTTTATTTATTAGTGTCACAAGTAGGCTTACATTCACAGTGCAATGAAGTTACTGTGAAAATCTCCAAGTCACTGCACTCCAGTGCCTGTTCAGGTACAATGAGGGAGAATTTAGCATGGCAATGCAGCTAACTAGTATGTCTTTCAGATTGTGGGAGGAAGCTAGAGAACCTGGAGGAAACTCGCACAAATATGGGGAGAATGTGATGACTCTACACAGACAGTGACCCAAGCCAGGGGTTCCCTGGCATTGTAAGGCAGCAGTGTTAACTACTGTGCCACAATGCTGTTCATGTTACTCAAAAGGAGGCTATGTAATGACAACATTCTTCATATTTTTGCAATTTTCTCTTTTTAAGTTTAAATGCTTAACTTGTATTAACATTTCTCTTTCTCAAACTGGGTATGAAATTCTATCCCATTATGTTCACTGTTGCATAAAAGCTCCTTTTACATGCGCTCACTCCAAAACCGGTAAATCCCACCTAGTCAATGGTCTGTCCATGGACCACCCCTAGCCCACTCCAATTCTTGTGGCAGGTAGAACAGGAAAATTTGCCCCAAGGCCATTAATTAATCTTGTTTCATGACAAATTACCTGATTTTAAAATAGCCTGCTCTCTGGTTGACAGCAGAATATGCCACTCAAAGAAATTGTTTTGAACATACTCTAAGAACTCATCTTCCAGGCTACCTTTGCGAATCTGATTCATCCAGTCCATTTGAAATCAAAATGTTGATTTTTCATTATTTGTTCTTTTCCTATTTATTTTGCTTCTGCTCTGACCATTGTAAGCCTTTGTGTTAAATAAGATTAAATATATTTCTTTGTGCCTCTCTACTTTACCCACTTCAGAGGAAGATGCAACTTGTTTGTTTTTGAGAAGAATACCAGCTTTATTTATGAATTAGAATATAAGAACTTAAGAAGTAGGAGCAGGAGTAAACAATTCAGAGTAGTATGGAATAGCCAGCTCTGCTATTCCATACAATCCTGGCTGATCTTGTCTCAGCTTCAACTCCATTTTCCTGCCCATTCTCCATAACTTTTATATCCAGCACTGACTAAAAATCTATCCATCTGCTCAAATTTACTCAGTATCTGAGCATCCAGAACACTCTGGGGTAGTAAATTCCACAGCTTCATGACCGGAGAAGTAGTTTTTCCTCGTCTCTGCTTTAAACCTTCTACCCCTTATCCTAAAACTATGACCTCTTGTTCTAGATTTCCCCACAAGAGGAAGTATCTGCTCCATGTCCACTTTGTCAATATCTTTTTATCAATGCCAGTTGACACATTCAGAGGAACAGCCTTCCAACTTCACAGAGTTCCATGCTATTTCTGTGCTCACTCTAGCTGATCATAGGAGGTTGTTCAACCTTTTGTGATACTGAAACCACCTGTGATACATCTTATTGTAGCCGCTGACTTGATGGCAATATCTGTCCTGGCTTTCTTGATATGTCTTTCTTGCTTTAATTGGGCATCAAAACGTCCCGCCTAACACTGGTCTCCCACATTAGACAGTCATTTGAATTAGCAGGAAGGTAGACTGACTTTCGTTCCCACTTCTGTGCCCACCAGATGCTGAGGAAAACAATGTTTCCTCTCTCTCTCTTCCAGAAAATTTACCTCCTCCGCAACTCTTTACAGCCCTCAGGTTGCTACTTGCAGGGTTTCTAAATCCTCCGCTGTGTTCCCATTGGATACTGTGCCTGAATCGTTCCAACCTTACTGATACTGTCAGATTGACTGGAAGATGTGTCATGTTGGTAGTGCCTTAATTGGCCACTGAGAGTGAAATTGCATTGAGAATGTGTTCTCACCCAAGAGTTGATTCTACAGATGGGAGTTTCTGGCTGCACTTGCTCCAAAAATGGAAAATTCTGCGTGAGGTTAATGAATCTTTGCATGAGGTCCCCTCCTCCATCACTGCCTGCTCCAATACCATGGTGGGCAGGATTGAGAAAAATCTCCCCTAATTTTCTTCCAGACCTGTTGACTTCATGCACAAACCAGATACGATATTTAAACCAATGAACGGGATTTTCTGGCTCTGCCCATTACTGGGATCATCTGGTCCTACTGAAAGTCAATGGACTTTTGGCTGAGTCACCACATTTCCTGGCAGAATCAGAACCTGCCATGGCAGAATCAGAAAATCTCAGCCAATGTGTTTGCCAAATCATTACTTTTATCAATTGGCAAGCTGTCAAGTAAAAGAGAACCCATGTAAATGTATAAATGTCTTCAGATGAGTTGAAAAAATGCAATATAATGGACAAGAATGTAGATTACATGACTCACTATTGAAAAGACAGTCGAGTATGGTAACCGAATAGTGTCATCTTTTTCTATTGCTTTTTTTGTATGAAATCTGGACATTTATTGAGATAGCAGTTCTGAAGTCTGTTTGTTTACTTGGAAAGCATAATGGGCTCTTGCCTGAGATGCAACTTTCTCATCCTTTAACAAGTTTATCGTTTATAAAGCTCCTTTTGGAGAGTCTATTTTTGCATCAGGCTTTGTATAAAATAATCAATTATTTCCAACTATCATAATAGGCCTTGAATTATTTCATAAACTAAGTAGTATGGAGGAAAGTGCAGGGGTGAAATGTTAACAGTATATAGATCAGTGGTTGATTGCTTCAGAAGCAGGAGACTGTCTCACAGGAATGTTTTTTTCAAATTGCAAACCCCCCTCCCCCGCCACCACCCCAACCCACCTCTGGACTTGCCTTCCTCTGAGCCACACAGGATTTGGAGAAGATTCTGTCTGCCAGCATTCTTGAAAAATCGGCAGAATTGTGATAGCAGGATTGAAACGGTGAGATTAATCCAAATTCTTGATTCGGATTCCAGCATTGAAAACAGTCCAAAGACTCTGTTTACTATTGCAATCAGATGTACGTACTAAATGAGCCTTCAAAAAAACTGCTGTTCACCCCTTATCTGTTTAAGTGTACGAAAGGATTATAAACTTAATTAGCTTGACTATTTAGTAGTATTTGTTTGATGTTCAATTAAGTTTACCTCAAAATAAACCAGTAGACAGGCAAGTTGGCCAGCAGAAAAGATTCCTCAGTTGCTTCTTTTCCTTTTCTCCATATATCTAAAAGGATTTATGCAGGCCCATTGCTCACATTTAATTTCAGTCAGAGCCTCTTAAAGAAAAAAGTTATTCGGCCTTTTAAGGATTGTGTGCTTCAACTTTATTATTATACCCAATTCCATAGTTATGCAATTTTGTTTGCAAATGAATGTGTTATTTATTTTAGCCTGAGCATGCTGGTCCAAGAGTCTGATGTTTATTACATTGTGGTGTGAACAGAGGAGCAAACGAGGCAGCAATATCGACTCTGTTACATCACTCAGTTAACAAAGAGATAGCTAATTTTTCAGGGAACATCATCCCATTCACAACGCCTGTGCAGCTGCAAATTTCAATTACAGTTGATTTTATATGGCATGGAAACTGATTCTTGTTGTGAACGGAAGTTTAAAATGTTGCGGGAGATCAGAAATTGTAATGCTTTACCGCTGTAATGATTTTTTTAAATTGAGATTAGTAAATAAAAACATATAGCCCAAGGGAACAGCAGTTTCCCTGCACTTCTGTATTCAAAGGTTAAAACTAATATTAATGATAATCACACACTGAGAGAGGTGAAAAGGAACACAATTGTAAATATGTAATTCAAGTGCCTGAGGACAAATGCAATAAACGAGTCACCAATATGACTTGCTCGGTATCTGGACTGCTCATCTCAGTAAATGTGAGTACATCCTCAAAACACTTTCTACTAGCTTCTGGCATTCTCACTTATTTATTTTGTAAGAACTAAAAAGAAGCTTGTATTTTCAGACTTGTTATTTATTCTCTGAAGGTCAGTGAGTTATGTGAATATTCTTTCAGTGCTATAGCACCAGTTAAAGGTTGACCAAATTTAGACATGAAAATAAGAGCCTCTTGACATCAAGGAGGTTAACTACTTGATGTGTGTTTTTCAACCAGAGAATAGCAGAATAGTGGCAAACTGTAATTGGATTACAGAATGGCATATATAAAGATTAATGTTGTAAAGGTCCATTTGCTGTCTCTCAAGGAGGTCTGGAATGTTTGTATGGTTGAATATAAACCATTTATTGTAACTTTGTACCATAAATCTATAAGAAGGTGAGCAGATTAGGTGGATTGACCCAGCTAGTTTGCCTCTTTTCTAAATATATGTAGTTTAAGGAATTAGCGAGGTAACTATATGGGGTTACAGGGATAAGGCTTGGACATGATGATCTGTCAGAGTCAGTACAGATTTGATGGGCTGTATGACCTCTTTCTGCACTGTAGGAATTCTTTGATACCCAAGCTAGTGCCATTTATGAGTACTGTCCCCTTGCTGCCTTGTCCAGAATCTAATGCATAGTTGACTATCATATGACTCTCTTCTTCATATCATGGCTATTACTATTCTCCAGTTCCATTAACCTTGATTTGCCAAGTTTCCTTATTACTATAACGACATGTTGCTATCACTTAAAAGCATATTACAACAGTTAACTGTGAGTACAATCAACAACCATAGTCTATATAGAAAAAAACAAGAATGGATAATATTTTGCAATACTGCAACACATTTGTGGGGCTGGGTTGATATCGGAAATAATAAAAATGAAGCACAAGTAACTTACTTAATCTCTAAATTCCACTTATCTCCCCAATTATTATTTTTTGAATTTTATGCATGCATTTACAATGTATTTTGAGAACACATAAATTATAATATGAAAGAAATGTTGATCCATTAAAAATTCTCATTGTGTTTTGGGAGTTCATAGTTTGTTTGTCATTGTTCATTTTTGGTTGAAAGTTAGGGCTTCGGTTTTTTTAGTATTGTTTAGAAAAGCTCTTTCTATGTGTCCTGGAAAATACAATGAAGGTCATGATCAGTTACAGATTGAGTCAGTGGAATTGCTTTTGGCTTGTACTTGATGTTGTGAGTTTTGTTGTACATACACGATTGTATGTTGGGGGATTGGAATTATTAGAATGATGATAATTCTTTCATTTGAATTGCAAAGCCTCAACTGCCTGCTACAAACGAGAGGTGTTGAGTTCACCAAATCCCAACTGGCAAATCTGCTGTGCTTTTTAAGTTGTTGCATATCCCAACAGGATTATGCATGTTGATTGTTTCACTGAATTTAGACTACACCCTGTATGAAGATTAACTATAGACACTCTGAATATTTCTAAATTAAAAATGCACATAAAGTACTTTATTTCTTCCAAACATATTTCAGAATTAATGGGTCTTTGCATATCATGAGAACCAAAGGCAGAATTTGATAGGCACCCGCCAGAATGTTTGCAGGTTCCTGTAAAATTCCTTTAACTATCTACCTGTCCCTAACCTGTTTACAATTTTACAGGAATTAGAAGAAGTTGAGAGTGCCTCATCCATCCTTATCTCAATTGAGGACCTTAAGAACTGCTTTCTGTCTGGCCTCAATTTTGGGGCCAGCAAGAGAGGGTCAGGGATAGGGCAAGGCCTGATAGGATAGGTTGCTTGTCTTTGTTCGGTAAAGGAAGGAGCCTTTCAATACTGGCTGCATTCCCTTTGTATGAGTTCTCTCTCTGCTAATGTCTGTTCCCTACCTGGCATCTCTATGAAATCCTCCAAATCCCTGGGGTCTTTCCTCCAAACCATGCTGTGATGTGGCCCCCATACCTACCCCCATCCTGATTCTGTCTTGTGAAGTTGCCTGCAGTCTCAAAAGTGGCCATCATTCCTAGTGGGGCTACACAGTCACCATCCAATGAGATTGGCTGGCAATTATCTGAGATGGCAATTCCTCGCATGTGAGCGATGAGGTCCTACTTGCAGTTGACTTGTGTGCTTTGGAGCATTAAACCACTGCAGGGTATCCAATGTCAGCAAGGTTGCATTCCCCACTGAATTTTCCATGAATTCCTGCCACCTCCTAAATTCTGCTCAAAATTAAAATGGGAAATGTTAGAAAGATTTTCTGTAGTCAAGCAAGTTCTGTGGAGAGAGAAACAAAGAATCATCCTGACAAAGGATAATTGATCTGAAAGATTCAAATAGAACATAGATCACAGAACATTACAGTGCAGTAAGACCCTTCAGTCCTTGATGTTGTACTGACCTGTGAAACCAATTTAAAGTCCATCTAACCTACACTATTCCAATATCATCCACGTTATCCAATGACCATTTAAATGCCCTTAATGTTGGTGAATCCACGATTGTTGCAGGCAGGGCATTCCATGCTCAACACTCTGAGTAAAGAACCTATCTCTTTCATCTGTGAAGAAAAAGGTTCACACTGTCCACCCTATCTAATCCTCTGATCATTCTTATATGCCTCTGTTAAGTCACGTCTTAACCTTCTTCTCTCTAACAAAAACAGCCTGAAGTCCCTCAATCTTTCCTCTTAAGACCTTCCCATCATACCAGCAACATCCTAGTAAATCTCTGCATCCTTTCCAATGCTTCCACATCCTTTCTATAATGCGGTGACCAGAACTGTATGCGATATTCCAAGTACAGCCACATCAGAGTTTCGTACAGCTGCAACATGACCTCATGGCTCCTAAACTTTATGCCTCTACTAATAAAAACTAACACACTGTATGCCTTTTGAATGTGGGTGCCTACTTTCAGGAATCTATGCACGTGGACACCGAGATCTCTCTGCTCATCCACACTATCAAGTATCTTACCATTAGCCCAGTACACTCTATTCCTGTTACTCCTTCCAAAGTGAATCATTTCACACTTTTCTGCATTAAACTCCATTTGCCACTTCTCAGCCCAGCTCTGCAGCTTATCTATGTCCTTCTGTAACCTACAAAATCCTTCCACACTATCTTTAGTGTTTATCTTTAATAATTTATGATTAGAACAGCTGGAGCTTAATAAAAATGTCAACTGTTAAAAATGCATCGAATAGCTGGCATCAACATACTTAAATCATGGATTTTCAATTTGTACATGAAATTAGTCTAACAATAAAAGGTTATCCACATTGTAACACATATAACAAACCATGGATCTGTCCTCCATGAATGACAGACGTTTGCTGTTTCTTTTACGGAAAGGATCCAGTCAAACTGAAATCCTAGCGGAGCTAAACATTTTAGCCGACTGATTATATACGATTGTTGTCACCAGTCTTCACCTGAGCTGCTGCATGGAGGGTCCACCACAGGATAAAGCAATACAATTCTCCATTTCCTGCTGATTGAATTGCATCTCCTGTTGCCCAGGCTGTCTTGTATTGACAAAGGCCAAATACTGTGGATGTTGAAATCTGAAACAAAGACAGAAAATGCATTTGTGGAGAGAGTATGGAGCCAACTTTTCGAGTCTGGGTGATCCGTCATTAGAGCTGTTCTCTCCACAGATGCTGGCAGACCTGCTGACAACTTTAGTGTCATCCTTAAATTTCCTAACCCGTCCTTTTATACCTTCATCCAAGTCATTTATAAAAATGACATACATTATGGTTTTTTGACGGCAATGCTCCCTGAGTGGCAGAGTATTTCCATCGTTTTCTGTTCAGATTCAGGGTTTCCAGCATTCACTGCAAATACTTTTGCATTGATACTTCAAATGTGCTTTGAGAAAGAGAATGGAATCGGAGAAAAATAAAGGAATGATAAATTTGTGATAAAGCTATCGACATGGTGTTTTGTAATATTTATCCTAAACTGACTGGTTGGGATTTTCTAGCTGTGTGCACCCTAAGACCAAAAATTCCCACCCAAAGTCAATGGATCTCTACGTGGTCCATCAAATTTTTTGTCCTGCCTGCTACAATTTCCAGGACAGGCGAGATGGGAAAATTCCACTCCATCGTTCTGAAAAGATTAATTTTTTTGAGAAAAGTTGATAGTTCTCAGCAGCTCAAGTCCAGACATTTATAATGATTCATTTTTCTGCAATTCAGCAAGACTTCATACAATCTCTATGGTGCAGAAGGAGGCTATTTGGCCCATCGAGTCTGCACTGACCACAATACAGGCCCTATCCCTGAAACCCCACATATTTACTCTGTTAATCTCCCTGATACTGAGGGGAAATTTACCCACACATCTTTGGAAGTGGGAAGAAACCAACAGCACCCAAAAGAAACCCTCACAGACACGGGGAGAATGTGCAAACTTTACACAGAGAGTGACCTGAGCTGGGAATTGAACCCGGATCCCTGGCGCTCTGAGGCAGCAGCCCGAACCACGAGACCACTGTGCCACTCCAAACTTTTACAAGTGAAAGTACAATTTGTGTGTTCGTTCTGTTATTTTCTTTTGGGGGAGGGAGGGGGGTTCACAATAAATGGAATGGCCTAGATCGAATCAAATATTGCAATCAAAGATTTCTGAAAAGTAATTGCTATATCAACTTTTACTCGAGCCTCAGACAAGAGTCCAGAGGGTCCAGGGACTGCGAGGATGGTCCAACCTGTTCCAGTGGCCGGCTGCAAGAGAAGGGACGTGGGAACAGGATCTTGCCTTTTCTCGGTGTTAAAATAAGGTGCAGATATCTCTATGCCAATTTATCAGACTCAAATACAAATACACAATCTTCCATGAATAGTTTATTGCAGTGTAAGAAAAACACTGCCCCTCTTTATGAATAATTTATGATTAGAACAGCTGGAGCTTAATAAAAATGTCAACTGTTAAAAATGCATCGAATAGCTGGCATCATCATACTTAAATCATGGATTTTCAATTTGTACATGAAATTAGTCTAACAATAAAAGGTTATCCACTTTGTAACACATATAACAAACCATGGATCTGTCCTCCATGAATGACAGACATTTGCTGTTTCCTTTACGGAAAGGATCCAGTCAAACTGAAATCCTAGCGGAGCTAAACGTTTTAGCCGACTGATTATATACGATTGTTGTCACCAGTCTTCACCTGAGCTGCTGCATGGAGGGTCCACCACAGGATAAAGCAATACAATTCTCCATTTCCTGCTGATTGAATTGCATCTCCTGTTGCCCAGGCTGTCTTGTATTGACAAAGGCCAAATACTGTGGATGTTGAAATCTGAAACAAAGACAGAAAATGCATTTGTGGAGAGAGTATGGAGCCAACTTTTCGAGTCTGGATGATCTGTCATTAGAGCTGTTCTCTCCACAGATGCTGGCAGACCTGCTGAGATTTTCCTATACTTTAAGTTTTTGTGTCCCAAATTGATGTCAGAAACTGCTTTGGATGCACTATTCTACTCCACCTGCTCTACAGGATTGGTGACTTTTAGCAGTATTAGTTGCCTTTAAAAAAAAAGGTATAGAGAATTGGAAAAGACAAGCTATTTAATGCCATGCCTGGGATTTGATAATATATTAATAGGTTTCCTCTTTTTCAATTGTGCCTAATTATTCTTGAGCATATTCTAGATAATGTTTGTTGCGTTAGCCATAAACTTCACAATCCTTGAAGAATTTTTCTTTCAAATTAAATTGGTGCAACATCCAAATTGTGCTCTGTCAGTATCCACCCTATTATTAGGGTGTACATGAAATTAGTATTACGTGGATTATGCAAAGCCTCCTTGTGACTGGCAAAAATATAGTTTGTGTGCTATTTCTGCTCCGCGTTTTCTCACAGAAGCTGTGGTAAGTGATGGCTTGGTTCCAATATGAAACATACTGCAACATTCAAGCTGAGCATATCAGGCACATTGCAAGATGAGATCTCCATGGCT
The DNA here is from genome assembly GCA_024679065.1 of Sphyrna mokarran. NCBI lineage: Eukaryota > Metazoa > Chordata > Chondrichthyes > Carcharhiniformes > Carcharhinidae > Sphyrna > Sphyrna mokarran. The sequence continues at coordinate 69,576,775 of JAGIQG010000011.1, read as the reverse complement.
GCCTTCGCTCTTGAAGAGTTTCCATTATTTCCTGAGCGCGGGGTAACATCTCCTGACAGTTGTGTGTGTCAAACTGATGGGCTGCATCATTACAAAAAAGAAAAAAAAAGCAATTAAAATAATTTAAAAACCAGAATGAATTGAATGGGATGTGAACACATACCAGCAGGTGAGTTGGGCTATGCTAAAGGTCTGGGAGCAGGCAAAACCAAGCAACGAAACAGACTGGAGACAAAAAGTAATGAAGGGATAGAATAGGTGTGAAGAAGTGTCCATTCAATAGGAAAATAGAATTACTATTCAACAAAAAAAGGAAAGAGTTTGAGAGAGACCAATACTCATAAAACAAAATGTAGAAGGTGCTCAAATAGCTTCAATATAAAGTAGAAACTATGGCATTTGGATTACCAAAGTAAGATTGGACCATGACAATATGAAGGGAAATAAATGAAAATAGAGATTACAGTAAATTATTAGTAAGACATTTTTGTTGCTCATTCTCCATATGAGCTGTAGCTGTGTAGCCAATTCTGTTTCCATAATATGAAATGAATGGGCTAGTACACAGTGGATGGAATATATTGTGAATAAGAATGAAGTTATTCACTTTGGTAGAAAAAAGATAGAACGTTTCTCAAATGATGAGAAGTTGAGGTGAGAGTGTCACCAGCAATCATCGTTGGCTTCATCTTCCCCCCTATTTCTGTTTCCCACACTGCTCCCCCAATCAATATTCACCACCAGCTTCACCCACCCGCTCTTCCTCTCTTTGAACCTCCTCTCCCAAAGTCATCACTGGTATCACCCTGACTCCCTCTCTCCGCCCCCATAGAAGTGTAAGTTCTGCACTGCTACTGGGTGTGGGTGACAGCCATGCTGTATCTTCCATGGTGGGGCCAGTGCTGGAGTCTGGTGGGTCCAGGGACTGCAAGATGGTCCAACCTGTTCCAGTAGTCGGCTGCAAGAGGAGAGACATGGGAACAGTGCGTTACTTGGGACATTGAGAGAACGTTGCTTACTCACTTGAGGCTTGAGGAATGGTAACATTTGTGTTGAGGATTCTCATGTTGTCCCCACTTTGCTAGCAGCACAGGCACATTCTTCTTACCCCCGGCCAACTTAGGGCCTCGTTCCTTGACGTGAAGGTTCGCAACTCGGGCCTGGGCCCAGTGGGCAATGCCTGCTGATGCCCATTGTGCCCTAGCTTGTTCTGTCATGACACAGCTAGGGAAGGTATAGGTGGCACTGTTAACATTTAAGATGGTGATGAAATGTGTCTGACATGGGGTTTAAAAGGTTTATTTATTAGTAACACAAGGAGGCTTACATTAAGACTACAATGAAGTTACTGTGGAAATTTCCCAGCTGCCACACTCTGGCGCCTGTTCAGGTACACTGAGGGAGAATTTAGCATGTCACTGACCTAACCAGCACGTTTTTCGGACTGTGGTAGGAAACCCAAGCACCTGGAAGAAGCCTACACAGACACCAGGAGAACGTGCGGATTCTGACAGACAGGGACCCAGTCGGGAATTGAACCCAATTCCTAGCCCTGTGAGACAGCGATGTTAATCACTGTGGCACCTGGGGCTTGGATGGTAGCTAGAGTGTATGGAGCATAGCAGTTCTTGGTGGAACATGGTGATTGTGGGAGGGTTGAGGGGACCTCGTGCTAATCTTGACAAAGGCTAAGATGACTGAGTGAGAGAAAAGGTTTGGTGTCCGAGGAGGTCCTGTGAGAGTCTGGGGTGGTTCACATATCCTGGTTGAGCAAAGAAGATCATTAATTTTCCAACACTGGTGCCTCATCCTCTTCTGTAGTGTGCATGCACTGATCAGAGCTGCCACTACATCCCAGGCAGAGGTGGTCACCCTGCTGGACTGCCATCTTCTGGAGCATAAGTGCAGGGTTTTCATTCTCTGAACTATTCCTTTGAGCAGTCTTCTGAGATCCTTTTTGAAGAGCAGTACTGCCTTCATATCAGCAATCCCCTGCATTTATTGTGGAATAAGTACTGAGGTGCTGTTTTTATGGAGTGCTTGCAGCAGTTAAGTTACTGTGCAGTGAGTGAATCAGGAAATGCATCGCTGGATTGACATAAGAGTTGTATGAATAAAAATTAATACCAGTTGTGAGAAATACACTGTGCAGTCACTCCTTTTTGTTTTGTCCTGGAACCAACACTCTGCCATGTTTTGGTAAGATTTCACCCTAATTTCATTTTTGGGGAAAATTCCTCACACCGTGTGATATATTTTCCCACTGGTTTTTCTCAACCATGTGGTCTTGCCCTCTAAATCATGCTTCCTTCTAATGATTATAATTAGCAACTTGACCATATTTCACCAACAATTCATCATAGAGGAACAATAGTTTGTTAAAGGTTAAAGTGTATGGTGTTAGTACTTTGGTATTTCACATCTACATAATTACCCATTAATCTGAAATCAATAACACACTGTGCACTCAGATCTACAGGGAATTAAAGGTAGCAACGTAACTGTAAGTATTCCAACAACAATTTATGTTTATACAGCAGCTTTAGTGTAATAAATGAACACAGACGAATCACAACAGCGTTATGAAACAAAATATAATCATTGGAATTCTCTGGTCGTTCACGCTGGTAGGATTCTCTGGTCTTGCTGGCAGTGCATTGTCCTCTGTCCGTGGATTTCCTACTGATCTGAGATGACATCAGTAGGAATTTCCATTAACAGCTGTGGGACCAGAGTATCCCGCTGCTTGCAAACAATACGCCACCTCCTGCCAATGGGAACCACATATAGTTGGGAGGCCAGAGAATCTCACCTGACACTGAGCAACATGAGATATTGGAACAGATGACCAATAGGTCAATCACAGAGGTGGTTGTAAAGAATATCTAAGCAAATAGAAATGCAGTAGAGTGGCGGAGAGATGTAGGGAGGATCATTTGGAACTTGAGACCAAGGCAATGAAAGGTATGACCAGCAATGGTGGAGCAGTTAAAATCAGAGATGTTCAAGCTGTTAGAATTAGAGGAATGCAACTATCTCAGAGGGTATTAAGTAAATATTATTCTCTCAGAAATAAAAAGAGATTAATTTTTATTGTCAAAGTACAACTGCTGAGAAAAAAATTGTCAAAGCTAATGGCTCAGGACAAAAAGAACTTGCAAAGTAAACATGATGATACAGATTTTCACCGCTGTGTGCTTAACCAGGTGCCTTCTGAAAACTGCAGTGGTCTTCTGCATTGAGGTATTACAAGCTTGCAATGCAGTGCCTAGCCTTTTATAAACAAGGGTTTAATTAAAAGAGATACCACATCAAAACTGTTTTCATTTGTGATACAGCAACATGGTGCCAATTTTGACTCTAATTATTGTAAACAAGAATGCCTAAAACTTCATGTATCCATTGAATTAAGTATCTTGGTACAGCTAACAAAAACAAATTGCAAATATCCTAAAGGGTTTTGAATTCCTCGCTGATGCACTGTGAACCTCTAATAAAATTGTAATATGGTATTTAACCTGTTTAAAATGGAGCACATTTTATAACAGTATGTTAATGATACACATTTATGAAATACAACTAAACACTTAAACAAGGTTTCACAATTCACAAAATGCTTTCATTTCAGCACTTTTGTTTTGGCCTTTCTGATCTTTGTGACTCGGGAGGGATTGCCACAGAAACAAACACAATTCCACCCATACTTTTTGGTAAATGTTCTATAGAAAATCAAGAAAACATATAGCTGTGAAAATAAAATGATAAATCTGAGAGAAAGGATACCTTTATCCTGTTCATAGTTGTAAATGGGAACTGAATTGGTGAATAATTAAATAACTCACTCCTTTCAATTTAATATTGCAAGAATTTTTTTATTCGCTTAATGACCTAATAGCACTTAGTCCCTCAGCTAATCTGCAGCTCCAAACTCTCTGTACTTAATTTGCAAATTGCTACTTCTTGTTTCACGAGGTTTCTTTTTGTCTTCCTTCCTGTAGCATCTCCAGAAAACAAATCCTTTGTGATAAAACCATTGCCAGTATATGAGTCCCAATTCTCACCTGCCAGGTTCCACTGACATACTCAGTTCTAAGCCAACAAACAAACTGTGAATTTTGTGTTACACTCAGACAATGTTATTTATTGTAGTTTTTATTAATTCCTCTCCCCTCACCATTTTTCCTTTAGCCAAGTCTTTGGTAATCATCCCTCACATCTGCCTTCCCTGTTCTTTTACCCTTCATTTATTTGTAAAGTGGCCTGTGGCATTCTTCGTGTTAGAACAACTCTGCAGAAAACAAAAAGTGCTGGAAACATTTCAGCAAATCAGCAATTTTCAGCAAATCAGGCAGTATCTGTTGACAGACGAAAGTAGTTAATGGCCCAACTTTTCAATTGCTGTCAGGTTCAGATGGGAAATGGGCAGGTCTGCAAATTGGCGCCATTGGCTTCACTGCCAATTCCCCATCATAATCTCAACAGTGAGCCATTTTGAAAGAGCCCAGGTCAGGGTGAGACGAGCTGACCAATGATAAGTATAAGGTAGCCAATTAACTTGGGGTGGACATGGGGTGGCACAGTGGTTAGCACTGTTGCCTCACAGCACCAGGGACTGGGGTCTGATTCTCAGCTTGGGTCACTATGCTATCTTCATGTGCTTGCGTGGCACTCCTCTGGGTGTGCCCACAATCCAAAATACATGTTTGTTAGGTGCATTAACCATGCTAAATTCTCCTTCAGTGTACCTAAATAGGCAGCAGAGTAAGAATCATCACAGAATCTCTACAGTACAGAAGGAGGCCATACAGCCCATTAAATTTGTACCAACCACAGTTCCAACCGGGGCCTGTTCTCGTAACCCTACACATTTTCCCTGTTCATCTCCTTGACATTAGGGTCAATTTAGCACAATGAATCAACCTAACCTGGACATTTTTGGACTGTGGGAGAAAATCACGCAGACATAGGGAGAAAATGCAGACTGCATACAGACTGTGACCTGAGTCCAGAATTGAATCTGGGTGCTTGGCGCTGTGGAGGCAGCAGCGCTGGGCGCTGTGGGGCAATGAAGGGATTTTCATGATAAATCCATTGCAGTGTGAACGTAAGCCTATTTGTGACACTAATAAATAAACTTTACCTAAGAATTAATTTAAAGAAAGGATTTATTAAGGCCTCATTTTTACATTGTCAACAACAAATCCCAGGCAATATAAGCAGCTCACGTTAAACTGGAATACACGCTAGGGTCAGAACGGGAATAGCGAAACCCGATTATTAATGTGAGCCCCACTCGCCCTTCACTCCACACCCATAATGTTTCCATGCCGCAGCAGTGCCATCCCTAAGATGAGATGGTGGCTAGGCAACTATGGCTATTTTAAGAAGAGAATAAACTTACCTGACTTCTTGTTGCACAGATTCCACTTTCAGATCAGCTGAAGTTGCTAACGACTTGGGAGTGCTGCAGGGCCTCTCATTGACCCTGCGGTTATGAGAGTCCATGTGTCACTCCTGATAAAGAGTAGGGAGCGAGTGAGCTGGCCTTCCTCACTCATTCTCCATTTTGAAATAGAGTTGGGCTTGCTTATAACCAGCAATTCTGACCGAGCTGCATTTTTTTGGTCGACGACATTTTCATAAGAACAAGATGTTGCATTGAACAGGAATGGGAATTCTGGACGAATTCTCTTTCTTACCACCACCGCCCCCCCATTGCCATCTGGAGTTGCTCCTCTGGTACTATCAGTGCTGAGGTCAGCTAACACAAAAGAGAGGAGAAATCAAACTTTAGATCTTCCCCCTTTGTGGCTTAGTTCCCACTGGATGTTTGGCATTTGAACTATCAAAAAAGCTTATGCCTATTAAATTGCCAGTGCACCTAGAATCTGAACGAGCCACGATAGAGTCAAATTGTTTTTTTTTTCTACACAGTACTAATTCAAGGTGATTATCTATTGTGTTCTAGTGCATGGTCCTGCCACGAACAATAAAGAATGTAGCAACTTTCATTCAAACTTCCATCAGGAGGCATTCTTCCACCACCTTCAAAAATGTATTACCCTAATTAAGGGAGCTGATCTACAAAAGGAAAAGATCCTCCCGAGACTAGTCTTTTATAAACGTTTTTCATATATCACTTTTTCTGAAGTTTAATTTAAAACCAGGAGGGAATCAATTTACTTGTGCAGCTGGTCTTGCCTGCCTTCCAAGTCCCTTTCAGCAGTCAGCACGTGGTGTATGTCACACTACCTGCTATCTAAGAAATATGGTCTGGCGGAACACGCAGCTGCAATCTGTTGAGATAACTTTGCAGCACAATAAGGAATATTAGTGAGATAGTAAAATTATCATTGCACGAAAATGCATGGTGGTGCAATGATTAACACTGCTGCCTCACAGCGCCACGGACCCAGGTTGGATTCCCGGCTTAAGTCACTGTCTGTGTGGAGTTTGCACGTTCTCCCTGTGTCTGCCTGGGCTTCCTCCCAAACTCCAAACAATGTGAAGGTTAGGTGAATTCGCTATGCTAAATTCTCCTTCAGTGTACCTGAACAGGCGCCGGAATGTGGCAACTTCATTGCAGTGTGAATGTAAACCTAATTGTGACTATTAAATAAACTTTATAATTCATATCTATGCTTTTCTGATCATAGAATCTCTACGTTACAGAGGAGGTCATTTGGTCGATCGAGTAGTGCCAGGATAATCGGATGCTCTTTCCTAGGTAGAAAAGTTGGGTTCATAGGTTTAAGGTGCGTGGGAAAATTTTAGAGGAGATGTGCAAGATAAGTTTTTTTACACAGAGGGTGGTGGACGTCAGGAACGTGCTGAACAGAGAGTTGGTGGGAGCAGGTATGATAGCAGCATTTAAGGGGTATCTGGATGAATGCATGAATTGGATGGGAATGGAAGGATACAGACTTTAAGTGCATATGGTTTTAGTTTAGGCAGGATTGGAGGGCCGAAAGGCCTGTCCCTGTGTTGTGTTGTTCTTTGAATCTGCACTGACTCTCTGACAGATTATCATACCCAGGCTTACTTCCCTGACCTATCCCCGTAACCTCATACATTTACCATAGCTAATCCATGTAGCCTACACATCTTTGGACTGTTGGAGGAAACCAGATTACCTGGAGGAAAGCCACGCAGACACAGGGAGAATGTGAAATCTCCACATAATAGTTACCCAAAGCTGAAATTGAACCCTAGTCCACGGCACAATAAGACAGCATTGCGAACCACTGTGCCGCTGCTTTCGGCTATGATTTTTAATGGCAAAATCAGCATGTTCTCACACGTAATGCACCCAATCACAAATGGCATACCTGAAGCGACCTCATCAAGGCCCATAAGGTTGTCCTCTTGAAGTATGAGCTCCCTGATTGAAGTAATGATTGTAAATAAAGTCAATCTGGTGATAGGTTACCAGCCTCTGAGGAATTGTTTCAATATACTTACATACTCAATTGCTCACAGAACTAGTTCCCAAGTAAAAAGAAATACCACAGAAGCTGATAATCTGAAATAAAGAACAGAAAATAAATCCTCAGTTTGGGGGAGCTGTAGGTATTAGAGTGCAATTTTAAACAGGAATGCTGGGAGTGAAGGGTTTTGGTGAAGAGAGAAAGGAGGAGCTCCTTTGCTTTTCTAACTCTGTTGGAATTGATTCTTAATTTAATATAAGGGAAGAAGCAAACTATTTGGTACCTAGAAAGCAGTGAAGGACTATTCTGATCCTAAGGTTTAAAATAGTTTACAAACTGATGATAAGGTCATAAAACATATTAAAAGGAAAAAAAATAAGTTATTAATGAAAACACTTTAAGGATGACAAGACAGGTGATGTGTCATGGCTGCAGCAAATGGAAGCTCCTGGATGATATTTTGATTTAGGATAAACATGTCTGTAATAAGTGTTTGTGGCCTGAAGACTTTCAACTCGGAGTTAGTGACCTGCAGGCTGAGTTGTGATTCTCAGGGAGGGGGAGAAGTTACCCGGCCACCTTGTACCCGAAGATGGTCACAGCACTGAGGATTGGGTATTTTGATTTGGTCAGCGTCAAAGATAGGAGTGCACGGCTTCAAATGAGGGAGAAGTGTCGAAGCACCAGTCTTTTCAGTATCCAACAGGTCTGAGGTTCTATTAGCTTGTTTCGATGAGCATGGTGGGGTGAGGCTACAAGGATGAATGAGCTAACTGACCTTGCCACTGTGATACTGGAAATCACTCAAGTGGGGGGAACATAAAGGAATTGAGTGGGAGTAGAAGATAGTATGGTGAGAGGGATTGAAAATGTCATTTGCAGAAGAAAGCAAGAGTTCAGATGGTTCTGTTGCCTGCTTAGTGCCAGGTTTGAGGAATTTGCTCATGGCTGAAGGGGACTTTAATTTGATTTGATCTGATATATTATTGTTATGTAATAATATACAGTGAAAAGTACTATTTGTTGTGTGCTTTATAGCAAAGCACACCCTGCATAGAGAAGGAAAGGAGATTGTACACACTATGTTCTGCACTAACCTATAGCTAGGGTGTAGAGAAAGGTCAACTTCATACAAGGTAGGACTGATGGCAGCAGGGAAGAAGCTGTTCTTGAATCAGTTGGTACATGTCCTCAGACTTTTGTATCTTTTTGCAGACAGAAGAGAGAATATGTTTAGAGTGCAGGGGGACCTGATTATGCTGGCTATTTTTCCAAGGCAGCAGGAGGTGTAGATAGCGTCAACACATGGTTTGCGTCATGGGCTGGACTTTGTTCATGAAGCTTCGTGGTTTTTTTGTGGTCTTGGGCAGAGTAAAAGTCATAGAACCAGAAAGAATTTTTTTTTTTAATGGTGCATCTGTGAAAATTGGTGAGAGTTCTGGTGGACATGCCAAATTTTCTTAGCCTTCTAAGAAAGTAGAGGCATTGATGGGCTTTCTTAAATATAGCCTAACTTCCTAACTATATATTTTTGGTGTGGGAAGAGGAGGAATAGTCCATATTGGCACTGTTCACTTCGGTAGGACAAGGAAAGAACTCTTTCTGCTCAGTATGAAGAGCTCGACACCAAATTAGGAAGCAGTATCTCAAAGATATCTGAACCACATAAAATGACATAGAGCAAAATAAGATTAGAGAAGTAAATGCATGGCTCAAAGTCTGTGTGGTAGAAGAGGGTCCTGGTTTATGGGACACTGGTACTTGTACTAGAGAAAGTGGGGGCTGTATTGTTTGCATGGTTTACACCTGAACCTTTCTGGGAACAAGGTTCTGGTGAGCCATACAACTAAGAACATAGAGAGGATTTTAAACTAAATAATGGGGCAAGGGAATCAAATTTTGCAAGAATTAATAACTTAAAGAATAGAAGCAATTTAAGAAAGGAACTAATTTGGGAAATGATAAAGACAGTGATAGAGATAGAGTACAAATCAAATGATAAGGCAGCAAGTACAAAAATAACTTAAGTCATAGTATTGCAAATAAGAGAAAACTTAAGGCTCTGTCTAAGTATACATAGCATTCAAAACAAAATGGAATAATAATAATGAGTGGCAAAATGGTTAGCATTGGTACCTCTCACTGCTGGTGACTTGGGTTCAATTTACGTCTTGGGTAACTGATCATTTTCCCTGTGTCTGCATAGGTTTTCCTCCCGGCGCTCCAGTTTCCTCCCACCGTCCAAAGATGCCACGCTCAATTAGAACATAGAACATTACAGCGCAGAACAGGCCCTTCGGCCTTCGATGTTGTGCCGACCAATTAGGAAAAAGCAATGACCTCTAACCTAAACCATTCCCTTTTCGTCCATAAACTTATCTACTAACCTCTTAAACGCCACCAAACTTGGCGCATCTACAACTGCAGCAGGCAGGGCATTCCATACCCTTACTACCCTCTGGGTAAAGAACCTACCTCTGACATCCGTCCTATAACTACCACCCCTTAATTTAAAGCTATGTCCCCTCGTGCTAGCTTTCTCCATCCTAGGAAAAAGGCTATCACTGTCCACCCTATCTAAACCTCTAATCATCTTATATGTTTCAATAAGGTCTCCTCTTAGCCGCCTTCTTTCTAACGAAAACAACCTCAAATCCCTCAGCCTCTCTTCATAAGACCTGCCCTCCATACCAGGCAACATCCTGGTAAACCTCCTCTGTACCCTCTCCAATGCCTCCACATCTTTCTTATAATGCGGGACCAGAACTGCACACAATACTCCAAGTGCGGCCGCACTAGAGTTTTGTACAGTTGCAACATGACGTTGCGGCTCCGAAATTCAATCCCCCTACCAATAAAAGCTAAGACTCCATATGCCTTCTTAACAACCTTATCGACTTGATTGCCAACTTTCAGGGATCTATTAACATATACACCAAGATCCCTCTGTTCATCAACACTATTGAGAGTCCTACCATTAGCCCTATACTCTACACATTTGTTATTCCTGCTACTAATCACTAATTGTCCCTTAGTGATCAAGATGGATAGGTTAGAAGGATTAGTGTGGTAAATACATGGGGTTACAAGGATGGGGCCTGGGTAAGATGCTCTATAGAGGAGAGTTAGTGCAGACTTGATGGGCTGAATGGCCTGCTTTTACACTAATGGACAGCTGAAATGGAAATAAATATGATCTGATTATCATTACAGGGACATGGCTGTTGGCTGACAGAGATTAGGACTTGAATATTAAAGGGTACATGACATTTAGCAAAGCCAGGGATCTAAGAAAGGCTCTATTAATTTATGATGGTATTAGCACAATAGAGAGAGATGAGGAAACTAGGATATTGATGTGTTTGGATTGAAAAGCAAACTTATAAAGGTCAGAATTCTCTTTTGAAAGTGGTGTATTGGCCCCCTAACAGTTACTGGATGGTAGGATGGAGTATAAATGAATAAATAATGAAAGCTTATCAGAAAGGTATGGTGATAATCATAGGACATTTTAACCTACACATGGACTGAAAAAGTCAGATGGGTCAAGGTCACCTTGATGAAGAGTGCATGCAATACTTTTGGGATAGTTTCTTAGAACAGCACATCCTGGGGCCAACTGGAGAGCAGGATGTATTTATTAGACCTGGGAGTATATAATGAGATAAGATTAATTAATGACCTCATAAGGGAAGATGCTATTAGGTAGTGGTGATCATAATATGGTTGGATTTCAGTTTTGGGGAGGAGAACAGTGATTCCAAGATTAGCATATTAATCTTAAGGGCAATTATGAGGGCATGAAAGCATAGCTAATTAATGTGACCAGGAAAATTAAGTTAAGGGATAGATCAACAAAGAGGCAATGACAGATGTTTAAATTGATATTTCAGAATATGCAAAATAGATACATTGCAACAAGAACAAGAGGAGGAATATCATCTATGATTAACCAAAAAAGTTAAAGATATTCTTAAACTTAAAGAAAAAACATACAAATCTGCAAGGGTGGGTAGCAGGTTAGTAAATTGAACAGAATCAATAAACAGTAAAGAATAAATTTAAGATGAATAAGGAGGAAAAAAATAGGGTCTGAGGGAAGATAGCTAGAAATAAAAAAAAGATTGTGCAACTTCCTATAGTTTTTTTTAAATAGAGTTAACAAAGTGAATATTGGTCCTACAGTAAGTGAGGCCAGGGATTCAATAATGGATAATAAAGAGATGGGAGATGAATTGAGCAGGTATTCTGCATCAGCTTTCACTTTTGGAGGATACAATTAACAATAAGGATACAATTAATACAATCCCAGAAATCACTGTAAATCAGGAAATGTAAGAAAGAGGAATTCAAGAAAATTGCAATCATTGGGGAAGTGATATTGAAAAAAAATGTTGGAGCTGTGAACTGACCCTAGGTCCAGATAGGCTTCATCCTATGGACTTAAAAGAACTGACAGTGAGGTAGTTGATGCTTTTGTTTCAATTATTCAAAATTGCATCGATTCCATTAGATTGGATGTTCAATACTGAGTATTCAAAAAGAGAAGGTAACTGATAGTCAGTTAGCTAAACATGTATCATATGAAAAATATTAGAAGCTGTTATTGAAGATGCTACAACAGAGCATTTGGATAGATACAAGGTGATCAGGCAGAGTCAACCTGGTTTTATGAGAAGAAAATCACATGTAATCAAGTTACTGGAGTTTTTTTGAAAAAGTAAGTTTTGCTGTGGAGAAAGGGAAACTGCTGGATGTGCTGTACTTAGATTTTCGGGAGGCATCTGATAAGGTGTCACATTAAAGGCTATTGTAGAAAATAAAAGCTCATGGTATGGGGGATAACATGTTGGCATGGATAGAAGATTGGTGAGCTAACAGGAAGCGAAAATAGGCAAAAATGAATCATTTTCTGCTTGGTGAGATGTAACAAATGATTTGCCATTGGGATCAGTGTTGGAGCCTCAACCTTGACAGTTTATATAAATGATTTGGGTGAAGGGACCAAATCTCTGGCTGTTCATTAGAAGTTATAAAGAAATATAAGAGATTACATGGGTGGGAGAGAGGATCTGGCAAATGGAATACAGAGGAGAATCATCATTGAGAAAAGCAGCATGTTTCAGATCTTATGATACTTAGAACATGGAACATTACAGCACAGAACAGGCCTTTCGGCCTTCGATGTTGTGCCGACCAATTAGGAAAAAGCAATGACCCTCTAACCTAAACAATTCCCTTTTCATCCATAAACTTACCTACTAACCTCTTAAACGCCACCAAACTTGGCGCATCTACAACTGATGCAGGCAGGGCATTCCATACCCTTACCACCCTCTGGGTAAAAAAATTTACTTACTTTGCGTAAGTAAATTGGGGTGGGGGGGTTGGGAGGGTGTTGGTTTCATGCTGTCATGAAGCTGATCCTCAACATTCTGGTAAAGCTGAGCTGCATTGAGTTCAGGGTCGTATCTTAAAGTATTTTGCCCTTAGTCCACTATGGATGCTTCAGCAACTCCCCTCTCCACACCTGATCAGAGTCAACACTTCTCTTCCACATTTCAGCTGATCAGTAGCTCCTTCCCCCAATCATTAACCCATCCCCCAATCATTGGCCCATTCTCTACCCCCATGCATATTTGGAGTCGACACTACGCCCCCCCCCCCCCCCCCCCCCCCACAATGACAATCGTCGGCATCCCTTCTCTTCCATCCACTGCAGGTCCACAATCAAATCTGAATCAACCCCTGAGGTCCCATTGAGGCTCACCTCTTGACACAGGTTGGCCCTGTCAGGTGGGCTTGATATAGTGCCAGCCTGGCAGTCCAACCTGTGCCAAGAGGCAGCGCCAATGACATTGCCAGGCCACTGCTTCGCCATGTTCCTAACGCCAGTGGCTATACTCACCTTTATGCCCCCAGGCAGACCCCAGTAACAGATTCATGTTGAGTTGAACTTGATGTAAATGGTGCTGGTGTGACATCATGCTGGCACCGGCAGACTATCAGGCGAGGAGGGGCAAGTCCCAGAGGAAGTGCTCGCTAATGTGTTAAAATTAGCTTCCTGGGGTGCCATGATGTGATTCATACTACTCCGCCAGCTGGAAAATCACAGCTCAGAAACTCACCAGCACCAATGGTGCTTTCCAAATTTCTTTGGTTTTTGAGCATGCATGCCATTCCTGTAGATGGGGAGTGCAGGTTCAAAATCACCCCCCTAATGTGAGAAAATGTGTATTTATCCATTTAGATAGGAAGAATAAAAGGATTTACTACCCACAATAAACAGACGTTTGCAAACAAGGATCTGATGGAACTGAATAAATGTCTACTCTCTCTTCACCCTGGCTCCAACTGAGATTCCTCCCCAACCCAGGAGATACTCACTTGCACCCCATTGGCTTCACTTCTAGCACTGCCTTTCCATAGTGTCTGGCCTGATCATGTGACTTTCAGTGACTAAAAGGGGCCACGGTACCACAAATTCAATAGCTTCTTTAAAAGAAACGACATGCTCATGCTAAAGCACTTTCAATTGCATTAGTTCATGGAAGCTGTAATGCTTTTAAGTGTGCAAATGAGCCGACAAAAACCTCAAATGAACATATTTCTAGTGGACATAGGAGTGCAATTTGCATCCAGATTGCTAATTGTACGCAAAGTGGAAACTCAACTCCCACGTATTGTTTGTTAAGTTTCAACATAGATAGAAGGAAGTACTTTTGAAATGTACACACTGTCACATGGTAACAAAACATATACTATCTATTTTGTGCACAGCAAGGCTCCACAAACAATAATGAGATGCACATCCACAACTGAATCAGGCAAGAAACAAAAATTTAGTTGTGTGCATAAGTTTGCAATGCAACAGTTTAATGAGCAAAACATGACCTTGTGTCACAGGTGATGTATCATTCGAACCATGTCCATGACATTGAGGACATAATTTCATGTTAATTATTCCAGTTCCAAGCTGATTTGCTGATGCGATTGCAGCAACATGAAAAATAGGTAATGTGCGCAGCATTATAATCCTTGCACCTGGACACTGTACAGGAGATGAATCATTTTGACTAATAGCTGGAACTGTGTTTGCTGCTGTGAAATAGTGTTTGCAGTTTGGACAATTGCCAAAAAAATGTAACTGAAAGTGTTGTAGTCCTTGCTCTTGTCCTGCAAGAGTCAAGGCAAAAGTATCTATTATTTCAGGTAAAACTTGTTGCAGCATTAATGTGTTGTGAATGATGCTAGTGGCCAGAATTTTACCATCTCGCCTGTCATGGGAATTGGAGCAGGCGAGAGGTGGATAATGAAGAGATCCGATGACCTCAGATGGGATTTTATAGTTTCAGGATGAGCAGAGGCCATAAAATCCCATTTTGTTTCAATATTTAACTACTTTGGCACAGGAAAGGGAAGTAAAATTAATTATATTTTAGATATTTGAGCTGTGTTATAAAAAGTGTCAATATCACATTTTCTCTTCATTAAAATGAATAAAGCACAAATAAAATTTAGATGCAAAGTCTTTACAAGTTAAATAACTTATGAATAAACCATATATTCCCAGCTAATCACGTTAAAGTTATCGGATGCAAAGTTTGCCTTTGTGGACAGACAGTGAAATAAGAGACATTTTTCATTTCTTGTTTCCTACATTCTTAATGTTGGATAGAAGCAATGGTTGACCTAACCAATGTTTCAATCAAGAATAAGAATAATTACCTCTTGGATTGAAAAAAAACATGTGATGTTAAAAATGAATGTTTTCCATGGCATGGCGGAACACTCCTGCTCTAGCCCAGAAGGTATATGGATTAAATACATAGTTTAGGCTTGGGATCTGGTACAATATTGAAGGAGTGGTATAATGTCAGTGCTGTCCTTCAGATGACATGATGCATCCATAAATGTTAAAAGGTTTCCATGGCAGTATGTAAAGAACAGAGAAGTGGAATTGTTTTCCTGGCCAACATTAGCTTTCAGCAAGCATTAATAAAAATAAGTTACCTGGACGTCCATCTCTTGTTATTTGTGGACCTCACAGCAGTGAATACGTTTCAAAAGTATGCCATTGGATGTGAAGCAGTTTGCAATGTCCTGGGATGAGCAAAAATGCTATCTCAATGAAAGTTCCTTCTTTGCTTTAAGAAAATCTAAATAGTACCTGATTGCTCAGTCAGTCTGAGTTTTAGAATTGTGTTGAGGCCAAAAATTCAATAGCCTAGCATTCGTATGCGTTCCGCTATTGCCCAAAAATGCCATTCCAAATTAAATGGTACTTTAATATCACATTCAGTCATTCCAATTTCAGTCCTCAATCCAGCACTTGGTGGTGCATGAAGACAAACTTCTGCTTCTTTCCATGGACGGTTATTCCCAGAACAGGTCATTAGTCTATCGCCAAGAACTTAAAGCTTGAAGAACATCACTCTGCATCAAGCATGGCCGAACAGAAGTCTCTCCCATTCTTACCACCAGCCGTTGGCAAGTTGGAAGGATTTGCAGGTTGACATTCAATCTGTTTGACCACGTTATGAATACACTTTCCTTGGCCAACAACCCTGGGGTGGGAGCTTCTGACTTGATGCAGGGTCGCAATCCACTGCCTCACAAGACTCCCACATCAAAAGTCATAGGAAGACGGAATTCCTTGGAAACTCTTGCATCTCAGAATGAATCCAATAGTACAGAAATCAGTTAGATTTACAATGCACCATTTATGCTTTCAGAATGTCCCCAATTACTTTGCAGCAAATACATGATTTCAAAGTGTAATGACTCAAGCTACGTACAAAAACATGGGTGGAAATTTATGCTCTCTCCAGACTTGAGGGAAATTCACATCCTGGTTGAGTGAGGATAGGATTCCTACTGCCACCCTGCATCCCACTCCATCTAGAATGTGAATTTCCCTTAATTCCGCTCATATCCCTCTGCCAGCCAGAATCATCTCAAAGTCCAGGGCCTATTGGAAAAGTTGCAGTCCCAATCGGTGATAATTGCTAGCAGTGACACTGCTGAGTCTAGAGGGCCACTGGCTGTTTGAGCAGCCAATGGCTTTCTAAGGCAGGAATTCCTCTTGGAAGAGGTTGGAATTCCTGCCTCAAGACACTTCATGGCCAGATAACCATTAAATGCTTGCGGAGTGATCCAGCCAGGAGTAGATGGGGTAGGCAGGGTGGAATCACAGCCGCCACATAAAATTCAGCCCATAGTAAACAATTGGTACACAACAATTTCCCACAAACAGCAGATGGAAGGAGTAATCAGCTATATGTTTTGACAATGTCTGTTGAAGAAGAAAGATTCACTCCGTTACCAGAAGTACCTCCCTGCCCCGTGCTCCTTCCAAAGATTGCCTCCAATTGTCTGGTATACTCTTGCCACAGCACAGAAGTGCCAGTCGAGATGATGTACTTATGCCTCAGGGTGGAATTTGAATCCACATGCTCCATAACAGGAGACATGCTAGCCGCTGACACAAATTGGCACAATGTTCAATTTTGAAATAAATTATAGATTTAAGCATTGCAGGCCTATTCAAATCTCAGTGAAAACTAAATTAATGATTGAATTAAACAAAATGTAATTTGACATCAGGGTACAATTAAATACCCATCAGTTGTACCTGGCTTTCATTTTATTTGTTAATGGCTTCTGGCAAGCCATTTTCTCTTTGCATCCTCAATTAATTGCTCATTTCCTTTTTAACTGATTTTTGTTGTTGTTTTTAAAAAGCTACTGTAATAAATAACAGCAGCTCCGAACTTAGGCCAGCTGCACTTTCTCTTGTTTTCAACTTTGATTTATTTGGCTGGTGCTTAAAATGAAGATGACTGCGCATACTAATGTATGCAAGTGATATTTCATATCACATTATCAACCTGGCAGAAGAAATTTTTTATGTATATAATAAAGGCATAACTGTGACTGTCTATGTCGCTGTTGCCTATTTTCAGACTTATCAGAAAGGCACTGTTGGGAGGAGAAGCTAAATTGATATATTTGAAAAAGCACGATTTTCCAGCTCTTCCCGAAGACAATACCCTGGCAACTGGATGGATAAGCCATAAAGTGAATTGGAAGATCCCGCTAGCAGCCAAAGTCCCGCCACCTCCAACACCAGGAAATAGATTGTGGGGGGATGTTCCCAGAAAAGTTTCTAACACTTAAATGCATTTAATAAAAAATAAACCAAATTCACTTGAACATTTTCAAAGTCTTGAGGGAGAGTTACATTTTTCACATCTATTTTCCTTTCTTCTGTCGCACCTAAAGATTCACTGTGTAAAAATTCAAAGCATTGAGTTCCTACACTGCAGAAGGAGGCCATTTGGCCCATTGAGTCTGCACCAACCTCCTGAAGAGCATCCCTGCCCCATCTGCACAATACAGCACCATAGCTAATCCACCTAACCTACTCTCTGAGGGACAATTATGCATGGTCAATTCACCTAACCTGCACATCTTGGGACTGTGGGACGAAACTGAAGAGCCCAGAGGAAACCCACACAGACACAGGAAGAACATGCAGCCTCCACACAGACAGTCACCTGAGGCCGGAATTGAACTTGGTTCCCTGGTAATGCTGGAGACCCAGGAGCACTCTGTCACCGAGCCACTCTGCAAAATGCTTGATAGAATCATCAAATTACGAAGAAGGAAGCCATTTGTTCCACAGCAGTTGTGTCAGCTCTTTGGAGGCACAACTCATTTTATCCCAATGTCTCCATAGTCCAGAATTTTTTTTTTCCCTTTTCAACTGTACATCATGTTGAAAGTTGCTATTGAAGCTACCTTGTCCAATAGAGAATTGCAGATTGTAAACATCCAAAAAAAAACAAAATCTCTGCTCCACCCTTGTTCTGTTATTTCTTTCCTCGTACTCAGATTAAATAATAGAACACAGAAAAACTACAGCACAGACAGGCCTTCCGTCCCACACATTGCGCCGAATATGTCCCTACCTACTAAACTTACCTATAACCCTATATCTTACTAAGTTCCATGTACTTATCCAAAAGTCTCTTAAAAGACCCTATTGAATCCATCGCCACCACTACTGCTGGCAGCCACTTCCATGCACGCACCACCCTCTGAATGAAAAACTTATCTGACATCTCTTCTGTACCTATTCCCTTGTACCCTAAACTTGTGCCCTCTTGTTGCAGCTATTTCAGCCTTGAGAAAAAAACCTCTTAGAATCCACTCGATCAATATCTCTCAACACCTTATACACCTCTATTAGGTCACTTCTCATCCTTTGTCTCTCTAAGGAGAAAAGACCGAGCTCTCTCGACCTATCCTCATAAGGCATGCCGCCTAATCCAGGCAACATCCTTGTAAATCTCCTCTGTACCCTTTGTATGGCTTCCACATCCTTCCTGTAACAAGGCAATCAGAACTGAGCACAGTATTCCAAGTGGGGTCTGACTAGGGTCTTATACAGCTGCAATGATTTAAGAAAGAAATGACTTTAAGAAAGCAAACCTGTCAAAAGTTGATATGCACGCATGTTAACAGTAAAATTGTCCCCCTGTTGAGTTCTGGCTCCAATCATCACAAAAAAATTTAATTTTACATTCTCCCAAAAAATCTAGGTGCTGAATTTTGTCTCCAGAATACTTATTTTATAAAGTTGAAGACAGCACTTAAAAGTGATTAAAAAAAAAACAGAAGTCTTTATTTGAAACGTTCTAGTAGCATTTTAACATTCAATATGCTTTCTTTAAAAAGTAAATCTTGCATCGGGGTAGTCATGGAGTAATTTGTTGGTTCACTGAATTTCTTTACCTTGGGAATTAGTTTGAAATCATGAAAATACATCAGATACACCTCAGCTGAAATGGTATTACGTTACATAAAGGATGAAAATCATCAAAGTCATGATGTGTTTTTGCACGCTGAAGGTGAGGGGGACATTGCATTTCTGTTTGCATATGGATTGAAATCTATTTCTACATTTAGCAGTCATTGAATTGACTGTAATAGCATTTAGCAACATTTTCAAGATTAATTTGATGATAATAAAGGGCATTTTCGAAGGTCACAGTTTATGTAAACTGTACTTTTCCTGTTTACTGAGTACAATTTCAATGTATCCATCAATAAGTCTATTTTCATTTGCCGACAATGTTTTTTCAAAGGTTCAATTTCTTGCATTTGGCACAAATCAGAATTAATTGCTGAGAAGATTGCAATTTTCATAGAAATATTGGGGGAATTTTAACTTTGCTTGACTTTAAGGGAACGGAGGTAGTTGGATGGTGGGGTAGAGTTCTGGTGGTAGAGGCAACTTCATCAATGATGGTAGCAGTAGAGCTATTTGCTGACAACCTCACAGTAATAAGTTTCAATCACGTTCTGATAATAAAGCCTTTGATGCTAACTTATACCAGAAACTGGAAAATATCTAGGCCGGACTAAAAAGTGAAGGTCACCATTTGCAGTACTTCAATTCGGAAAAGATGAAAAAGCCCAGCCATTTGCCCTCTGATTTTCTGGCAGCACTTCTATTCAGTCCTCTTGCATTAACTTCTTGGTGGCACCAGTGACCAGAAGCTTACAACCAGGCCGAGTCTGTCAATTTCCTGGTTGTATGACCAAGAAAGTGAAAACTGATGAACAACTCACCTCCTGACTGCTCAAAGCCTCTCTTCCATGACGCAATACCCAACACATGTGGATTTGTGCAACAAATTAAATTCCAACCTTGGGAGTTTGACTATCTTCTCGTTTCTCCGTGAGTTTCCTCTGGATGCTCAAGTTCCCTTTCACAGTCCAAAGATATGGACATACTAAATTGGTAGATTTGACATACTAAATTGCCCCTTAATGTTCCAAGATTTGTAGTTTTTGAGAATAGTAAAACATGTGAGGTCATGGGAATTCGTCCTGGATGGGATAACTGTCAAGTTGGTGCAGACTTGATGACCGAATTGTTTCCTTCTGCACTTTAGTGATTCTATAATTATTTTTCTATAATACCTCTCAAGAACTGCATTGACATCTAGGAAATAACAATTTGTTCCACTGACATTTTGCCGCTGAATTCAATATGTCACCATTCCGCTGCTGACATATTGTAGCTCCAACTTTAAGACCTAGAAGATACACAGCTGAAATTCACTGACAGAACCCCCTCCCTGGTGATCTTCACCATCAAAATGCTCAAAGGGAGAAATTGTATGAACATCACCACCTTGACGTTTCCCTCTCAGTCACATACCATCTTGATTTAGAGAACTCCCCATTCCCTTGGTAAGTAATTCCAGGATATTGACCCAGCAGTATATAATATTTGTGGGAGCATTGTCAATGATGAGATATTTCAGCACCGTTTATTGAGAAGGACAAGGGATGATCAATTGATGTATTTTTGCCAGAGTTATTCATACTTCAGTGATGAATTTTTAAAGAAGCGAGAGAGGTTTTAACAACATGCATGCAGAGGTATTGAAATTTCTTGCTGTTCTGAAAATGGGGATAGAATTACTTTGTCAGTTTTTCACCTCAAGAATAATGTGTGCCTAAATTGGTGATTGGAATTTGACTTCACTGTAAACTGCCTGCCATGTCCCCATGTGCTATATTTACACATTAGGAGAAACACTTCAAATATCTGAAATTGCATAGTATTCAATTAAAATGAGAAATAACATAAAAACTGTTGCCCGGAACAAACAATATATCTGGGATTCATGAGTCTTTGAGACTGAAAACTAATGAAAAATTGAGTCGTGATCACTGCAACTGGAAATGTGTGGGGAGTTTTTGTTGCTTTGTGCTTAAGTAGAATAGATTTGCCTCTCTTGCTCTGTCTCGTGTCTTTTGAAGGTCACAAATGCCTTGTTTTTTTGTAACACTGGATTTGCAAACTGCTCTCGGGTAATTGCCGGGTGGGGAGTTTGACTGGGACAATACACCTGTAACACTTTAATACAGATGTCCTGATGTGAGCTTGAGGACAGAAATCATGAGGGATCATTGACATATCAGCCATGATGATACCAGATGAGCATGTTCTTGCAGGAGACTGGTGCACCTTTCCATAGAGTTGAGAAATTCATTCATTTGGAACCACAGCAAGGCAGCAGTTAGATAGTTGATCTATTTTTCTACGGCTTTGTGGATTTTCCAATATGCAGTGTAAAATAGATGGTACTTGCAATGATTTCCAAAGTCCCAGGGTCAATTTCCTCAGAAAAGGAGCCTCCCTCTGAGTTGATACTGTGTATCATAACATGCAAATAATCATTCATGGGAATGTGCACTTTGTTGGATGCTGTCAGGATCTATTCATCCTTCAGAATGCCATCCTCTCTGAATTTTTGAAGTGAAGAAGAATCGTAGACAGATGGCATGTGAGTATCTCCTGTTCCTTGGATAATTGTCACTTAGCTGCACAAAACACATCGGTTGAGTGATACAGCATGCCTCAAGCAAAGTAGTCATTGAGATAAACATTGGGTTCTTAAAGGAATGCTTTTAATGCCTTGCTAGGTCAGGCATGGATTTGCAAGATGTTGTAGCTCGACAACATTGTAGTCTGCTGTGCCCTGTACCATCCAACATGGATATTCATGGCTATGGCCAGAGCCATTTACCCTGGCTGAGTAAATTCCATTATTTCTCCTGGGTACACAGAGGTTAGTTGCTCCAATGTGACAGAAAATCACAAATCTCAGGCAAAAATATTTCAACCGCACCTAATCTAGTCCTCAGTGGAATGAGCTGATCTAATAGCAGTTTGATATCCCTCAGAGATAGTAGAAGGCATTCTAGTCTCATGTGTCTTGGAACAGGTTTACTGGATGCTGCCTAATCTCTTTGTAATAAGGCCACAGAGGCAAAAGTCCCGTCTCCAGAAGTTCCTTTATTTACAAGATCTTACTATAACATCAGAGTGCTCCAAGTGTGCTACCTGCAGCAGGAGCCAGAGAAACTTACATACCCGTTTTAAATACGGAGCATGAGGATCCCTGATTGAATCTAACTGATGGCCCTGTTAATGGACAACAAATTTCTGAAGTTAGATACATAATATGAAACAGACTAAACTACACTCAGAATCCCTCCATTAAAGATCACAAGGGAATAGATCCAGACAAGCAAGCAAAAGGCATGTTTTTAAAATGCAAACAAGGTCTAACACACAAAGGAAATGGGACAGGATGGCACCAACGGAAATTAAATTAAAAGTACACCCTCATCTAATCAAATCAGCACACTGACCTAATCAAGTAATATCAGGAAGTCTCTATAGAAACACCTAAGGAGAGGAATAACATAACTAAGGAAGCCTTCTTGGCCTCAAAAGACTTCCTGAGATCAGCCAAATACCCATTGCTCAAGAAACCCTGGAGATTCTAGCCATTGATAAACCCATCAGATAGAAATGATTCCCATACTTAAAACATTGATACTGTACTTGAAGGCACCGAAACAGAATGGTCAAACACTGTAAGCAAAACACTAACGTTTGAATCATATAGCATGTCAAAGTTTGAGTATAATTTTAGCCCATTGCAGCGGGCTTTCAGAGTGCTTTCAGGATAGTGCTGGTTGTATGCCCTGATTGCACCTCTGTCGACGTTGAATAAAGCTGTACAGCTGTTGAACCTGACTCTGAGTCGGTAGTGGTTGTGGTCGCCCACTCGCGCTAACAGCCCAATCAGGGACACCTTTAATTTTCCAACCAAATAAATCAACTTAAACTAACTTGGGGACAAATAAAAAGGGACCGCTCCCAAAAGGGGGGAAACCACTCAAAACAAAAGACAAAGTGGAAAAGAAACTTAAAACATCAAATTAAAATGTGATTAAAGGGGGTCAATAATGAATTTCCAGTCTCTGTGGTGCCCAGCGGGTATGGAAGGCATTAACAATGCCCTAGGACACCATGTGTTCCGTAGGCAGGGACACCCAGCCACGAATATAGCTGCAGTAGAGAGGCAGACAGACAGATTGGATGATCCCCTTGGTCATTCACTGCCTGGACGTGTAAATGACACGCCTTGCCAGGCCCAAGAGCAAGTTCACAAGGAAGTCCTCCTCCTTTCCCTCTGCACTAGGTGCCCATACATCAGGAAACAAAACATTAACAAAAGGTTTTTGATGAAACTGAAAAGGTTGTGCAGCTTATAACATGGCTCACGGACTGCAAAAAGGACACATTTTGGAGCCCGTGAACTGATGCCACCTACGGTTGTACAGGACTACTGCATGCACCAACCTCCCTGCAGGTTCCCAAAATAATGGGGGAGGATCCCTCAATAGAGAGACCTCCACTGGAAGACTTCCTTGACCTAGTGATAACAAGTGCACCATAGGCTCAATCAGGGAGTTCATACTCTGGTAGGCCAACTTCAATTGCCTGATCCAAGTTACGACACTCTTTTAACACCATAAAAAGTGTTTGAATATATTCTTTCATGGACCTGGAAATCATCCTGGCCAGCACTTTTATTGCCCATCCCTTAAGTTGCATTGTATCCTACAATGGAGGAGGAAGCAGTGGCTAGGCCACAGCTACTTCTAATGTTAGAACTCTCTGCAGACTCTGATGAAGCTGCCTTAGGCAAATCAACAGTCAGGGCTATATAGTCAAAAATCTCACCTGTGAGTCAATGCTCATAGACAGGCCACAAAACATGCACTTGGATGCAGTAGTCTTTTACAGGTAAGTATCCTTAAATCCTGGGGATCATGATTCTGAAGTGACAAGCAAACTTCTACTGGGCCTACACTGGGAAGGTGACATAACTGCACCCATAACCCATTCCTTTGGCCCCTTCATGCTATGTTAGTCATCCGGTGCTACATCCAATAATATATTTACTCTAGAACAAAGTTTTGTGAATTTATTACAAACAGTGGCACTCCTTTTCATAGGATCACAGAATAATACAGTGTAGAAGAGGCCCTTCGGCCCTTTGAGTCTTCACTGATGCATGAAAGGCCCTGACCTGCCCACCTAATCCACTTGCCAGCACTTGGCCCATAGACTTGTCTGTTATGATGTGTCAAGTACTGATCCAGGTACTTTTTAAAGGATGTGAGGCATCCTGCCTCCACCACTCTCCTGGACAATGCATTCCAGACCATCACCATCCTCTGAGTAAAAAAAGGTTTTTCCTCTAATCTTCCCCTAAACCTCCCATTCCTCACTTTAACTGGTGTCCTCTCATAACTGACCCTTCAACTAAGGGAAACAGCTGCTTCCTATCCGTTCTGTCCATGCCCCTCATAATCTTGAGCCTCAATCTGGTCACCCCTTTATCTTTTCTGCTCCAGAGAAAACAACCTAAGCCTATCCAACCTCTCTCTATAACTTAAATGTTCCAAAGCATCTTTGTTATTTAAATTCACCTGTCCACTAACATAATCTAATTCATCTTTTTCATGCAAGGGTATCACAATATTTCAATTATTGCTAATATCTTGGCAACCGGATGGCATTGTTACACAAGATTTACATGGGCACAGTGCAGATTTGAGAAGGTTAAATCTGTGTTCAGCAAATCAATGGCATATTTCCAAAGCTGTCCCTTTGTGACATGAGCATAAACAAAAAACTTTAATGGCTGTGGCATCGAGCAGGCCTGGCTTTCTCCTCAATGTTCTGACCCAAATAATATCCAATCTCACTTGGTGAAAGCGTCTGTGGTGTGGTGATGCATAGAACTGAAAACAAACAAAACATGCGAGGGGTGAGATCAAGAGAGTTGTGGCCAAAGCAGATAGGACAGGAATAGAAACAGTAACTAATGGACGTACTTCGCAGATCAGGCAGCATTTGTGAACTGAGAAATAGACAGGCCGTGATTCTCCCATTCTTCAGTGCTGATTGTTGAGTGCAGTGAGCTGGGAGACTGAGGCAGTGCTTGATCCTTTGGGATCCACACTGAGCATTCGGCCCTTTGAGCGCATCTCAGTGCTGGATATTCAGCGCCATTAGCTCCACACCAGAAATTGGCGCTGAGCTGCCTCATGTATTCAGCAGCTCATTTGAATTTAATTTAAATGCTATTAGCCGACCGGGGCTGATTACTCCGGGCCCGCAAGCCTCTCCCCTGCTGCCAGGAGTGTTGCATTCTGGCAAGGTTTACGAAAGCTCCCACTTGCTAGGAGCTGGTGGCCCGACCCTGCTGGCGTGAAGAGGAGGAACAATTGAGGCCTCCCAGAGGGTCGGGTGCTGCGGGGGTGCCCCCTGGGCTTTTGTACCATGGCAGTGCGTATTGAGCAAGGGGTAGGGCCTGATGGGGGCATGGCCAAATGGGATAATCAGTGGGCATGGTGTTCCTGCTGTCACTCTGCAGTTGGGATGTGTGGAAGAGGGAGCGGGGCTAGCGATTGGGCTTGACCATTGGGGTGAAAGAGGGGTGGGGGAGGGGGAGGGGGGGCAGCAGTTGGGGCTGAAGTGTCAGTGCTTGTGGGGTAAGGTCAGGGCTGCTGGTGGGGATGGGGCAGAGAAAATGGTGTGGCTAGAGATTGGAGCAGCTGGTGGGGATGGTAGGTGTGAGGCTGGCCCAGGAATGCTTGGAGCTGGTGAGGGGGTTGTATTTTAAAATCTCTGATCCTTTTCAATCAGTTTGCTTATTCCAATGTTTTACCCCGGTGCCCTTATTTGCAAGGTGGACAAAGGACAAACACAAGTAAAGGTTCAACAAGTTTATTAACAATAACACAATTAACCCTTAAATTACCCACATAAAACAAGAGAATACCCCAAAATCAGATATACGACCCGCAAAGTTGGTTTGGTTAAAACTGCAGGCTCGATTCTCTGAGTCCCTCTGGCCAGTCATCACAAAGGTGAGTGTCGATGCAGCCTCTTCTTCCTTCTTTCTCTGGTCAGTCTTCCGAATCAAATCTTCCGAGTCTTCCCCCGTCTTCTGGAGTCTGAAAATGTGTTCCTTTATCCCCTGCCTGCTTGCCTTTCCAGAAATTTCTCTGGCTTCCAGCCAATGAAGTCACAGGAGGGGGTTCCAATACCCAGTGGGTTTCTTGATGTCTGCCTGACAGGACACCAGGGTCCGCCCCCAGGTGTCCATTTCCATGCTGCTGCTTACTTGTGACCTATTATCCGATTAAGCCAACTGCAGGAACTCTTGGTGACTGAAAGTCTGGCCCTACCCGGGCTTCTAACAATAGGCTGATGTATTTCAATGGGGCGCAATAATCTCCTGCTAAGTACCAGTAGGGTGCAACAACTTTTGATAGGAGATTGATGAGTCAGCTGCAGACAGGTTTGTGAATTGTACAACTGGCCTGCCTGAGGTTTGACTGCGTTTGATTTTTAATACGTCCAATTCTTTAATTTAGGATATCCAATTTTATCAGCCATAAAGCTAGGCCCTGTTTCTGTTACAGGGGGATCCCATGACCAGCATTGCTGGGATCGTTGGCCAGCCTGTGATCAAGTTGGCCAGCAATCGGGAGAGTAGCAGACGGGCCACTGTGTATACACTGATCTCGGTGCCGACAGATCGGCGCATGCGCAGTGGCCCACTCAGCGCTATGCTGCCGGCCTCTCCAGCAGGAGTAGGCCCTGCCCACTGATAGTTTACATGATTTATGCTTACGCACATTGCAGTGCACAGAATGTGGGAGATTTTTCTCTGAACTCCCACTGAAAAATCTGATGTGATTTATTCCAGTTTGCACATAAATTTGAATGAGTTTTTTTTTGAGAGAATCGTCCCCTTATTCTATCAATTGATCTTTGATCAAAACTGTTGAGCATTTCTAGAATTTTCTGTTGTTATTTCAGATTTACAGTGTCCACAATGCCTTGCTTTTGCAGAAAGGCTGGGATTTTGGTCCAAGGATTCAGTGGGATCCTGTTTTCTTCTACTCATCAACTTTCACCATCTAATCCTTGTCCTCAAGGGCAATTTACCTTTTTTTCTGTTCATCCTCATAATCATCATTATTGCTCTCCTCAACCTTACAATCATTATGGGAGTGATCTTAGCTTTTTACCCCACCCATTGGGGAGGAGCAGTGTATCGCAGGAAAGTCAAAAAATTAGGTTCACGCCCAATTTCTCTCATCTCGTGATCTTACCAGACTAGATATCCAGCAGAGTCAGCCTTGAGCCCGCAAAGACCATAAACCTATATGTAATATTTAAATCCTATGGTAAGTAGAATTTAACTGTCACAAGTGAGCTTGGGATGGAAACATCTGGGCCTCAGTGTGAAGGTTCTCATGGGTGAGGATCACATATGTTCCCAATCAACTAGGACTTTACATGATGGCCTCGTTGGTTGGACCAGAAGCTAGTGATTATCCAGGAGGTTGGGAGCAGGGGCATGCCAACCTGGCACTAGTCATTGGGCACTGCACTACCAACCTAGTACACTGGCAATGTCCGCTGGGCACCAGGCAGTGCCAAATGTGTGTGGCTTATTGGAATGGCCCTAAGGGGAGGCAGGCAGGCAGGGGGATGCTGCACACTCTGCAATTACATTTGGAAGGGACACTGCTCACTCTGCAACCAGTGATGGCCAACCCATGCCCAGGCATGGGGATGATCGATTATGGAGGCCAGTTATAGCTGGGGGATGGCAGCAATAGATCTCTCTGTTCTGTGCAGAGTGATTTGTGCTGCGCAATGGCATGCTTTGCTGTATACTGATACCTTTTAGACAAGTTTAGGCCCTACCCCCTCCTCCTGCTGGTGGGAAACAGATTTTGCTTCATTGTTTCCTCAGGATGTGATAAGATTGGATTTTTAACTTAGCCAAAAAAAAGGTGTGATTCTCTCCCATTTTCTCTCTTGTTTAGCACTTGGAATTTTTTTGGTAAGATGACCCCCTACGACTTTCATTCAGAAGACTATAGAAGTTACTCTTATAAAAATTACATATTTGTTTTTCATTCCTCTTCTCTTTGCTTGTTTCTGGCTGATGCCATTGTAGGATATTCAAAAAGGCTGTACTTTGTTGGGACAGCACTGGTGGCCCTAATGATGGGCAGAAAACTCTGGGGCAAACCAGCCTGTCCACTTGGTTAGCCTCAGCTGGACTTTATACCACTTTGTGGCTAGTGAACTACCATTAAGGCCACTGTCCCTTTGAGGGACAAAAGCCTGACTTCAGGAAATACTGAACAATTGGTGGTCATTACTGGGGCCAGACAAAGTTGAAATGTTATGATGGATGCTACCTTGCTGCAAGGTAAATGGGTTTAGATGGTCACCAGAGCCAAAGAAGTGGGCATTGGGGAGGATGGTTGGTAAGGCAAGAGAACTGTTGCTGCAGGGAGGCCATTGCAATCAGGAGGCTCCTCTGTGGGCCACAGACTACTTGATTATGAGGCTAGATTTGCAGGAAGGCAACCAGTATTCACCAGATGATCTCCCCAGGCTGGGGAAGATGGGAGTCATAGAATCCTTATAGTGCAGAAGAAGGTTATTTGGCCCATCGAGTCTGCTCCGACTCTCTGGCGGAGTATCTTACCCAGTCTCTTTCCCCCACCTTAGCCCTGTAGCCCCACACATATACCACGCCTAATCTATCTAACCTAAATATCTTGGGACACTAAGGGGTGATTTAGTATATCCAATCCATCTAACCTGCGCATCTTTGGAGTATGAGAGGAAATCGGTGCACCTGGAGGAAACCCTCGCAGACGTGGGGAGAATATACAAACTCCACACAGACCCAAGGCTGGAATTGAACCCCGGTCCCTGGCATTGTGAGGAAGCAATGCCAGCCACTGTGCTGCCAGCGATGTTCGGAAGAGGTCACTAATTAACAGGCACAATTGACCTGAGGTCCATCCTCCATGTTCCTTGTTTCTGGCAGGTGGAGATGATGGACATTCCATTCCTTTCCCTCCTCCTTGATTATTTTCAGCCTCCTATGCCTCCTGTCCTGCTCCTGCAGGTCCCATAAAATACAACCCAAAAAGAGGGATTAAATTTCAAGTTGTCATCAATCCATCTACGTAAAATTCACTTCAATGAAACAGTCATTTTCCGACAGACCTGCTGCAATCTTCAGACAAGCGTGACTTTCCAAAGGCTCTCATCGAACTTGCCTGCACCATCAATATATATTTCTTCTCTGTGTCTGCTTTGTGCTGGAAAGCTAAATGGTTATTTGACTCAGCTGACCTAGCAAGGAGTAAGGTCAGCTATGCAAAACTTTGGGGATTGCATATCCTACCACAGAGATGCAAATTGGCATGTAAAATCTCCAGCTCGCAAACTCAAAAGTTAATTCAAAAGTGCGAGCTTGCACACACAGAGGGGAGTATAGAAAATGCATCAGTTTTGCTACAAAGCTAAGAAGGGAAAATGATGACTGAAGAAAGAAGATAATGTAGATGATTGAAGGCTCACCACAGGCATCACAAAGTTGAAGCCAGATCATTGAAGAGAAAGCCAGGCCTGCTCAATGCCACAGCGGTTTGCTATTGAAGTTCTGTGTTTATGCTTATGTTACAAAGGGCCAGCCTTGGAAATATGCCACTGATTTGTTGAATGCAGACTTTACCTTCTCACATCTACACTGTGCCCATGTAAATCTTGTATAACATTTTATGCAGGTAGCAAGATATTAGCAATAACTGAATTATTGTGATATCCTTAAATTATTGTTGCACTTAAAAAGACTAATTTCCGGGAGAGGATGGGAGAGTTTACATCACAAAGATGTTATGAAACAAATGACAAAGGAAATGGTAATTGGTGTAGAAACTAGCAGCAGGAACAGGCCACTCGGCCCTTTGAGCCTGCTCCACCATTCATTTTGATCATAAAATTCAATGCCTTGGTTCCCCCCTTCCTCCCATATTTGTTATCCCTTTAGTCCCATGAGCTATATTAATTTAGTCTTGAAATCACACAATCTTTTGGCCTCGAATAGTTGCAGTAAGGTAACAAAACACTGCTCCAGAGTGGATATTAATAACAAGTGGTCAATTAGTTCTGACATTATTGAACAACTGTTGAATCCAGAATGCCATGAAGTGCCTCATTGGAAGATGAAGTGTTATGCCTCAAGCTTATGTTGAGCAGAATCGGAATTGGGAAGAATGGCTCGGGAAGAACTGAGGAGGATGCCAGGTGTAGAGGTGGGCAGCGCTGACGGCCTGCCTGAAGACTCTGCCATTGTGGACAAAATTTAAATATAAAATTTAAAACATGAATTGTCAATCTAGCCTTAACTTTCTCTCTCTCTCTCTCTCTCTCACTCACACACACACACTCACACACACACACACTCCCTATGCCAGCTCCTGCCCCTTTAATATCCATCCCCTCATATCCCCCACATCAACCTATGACCCTCATACCCACTACCCTGGAACTCTCATACTCCTCATGCCAATGTATGCACCTCCAATAACCCTTTATAGCCCCTATGCCAACTTTAGTGCCAATTTATGCTAACACACGTCCCCTTCCTCCACCATTCCCCTTCACAACTACTATGTCAACTCTGAGTATCCATTGGGGGCAGACCTCAGGACAGATGCAGAGATGAGTTAAAATAAACTTAAATAAAATAATGTTTTAAGTACCTACTGCAGAATTCACTACATTGGAAAAAAAACTCCTTTACATTTATTAACTAAATAAAGCCTTGGAGCAACAAAAAATTCATTCGAGTGCTCAAACACATATAACAACAAGCAATGAGATACATTGTCCCACACCAAAGGATGTAGAACCACTTATAGCTGTCACTCAAAGTTTGAATCAGCAAGCGTCCTACTGCGATAATGGATGGTTGTGAAATCAATCATCCAGCTGTTAGCCAGTAATGGAAGCCCTCAGGCTTATATCACCAAACAGAGTAAAATAACAAGTAACCCATTATTTTGAAAGATTGAAGGGCATTAGATGTCTTGACAGCTTGGCAATTCCCTTTCACAGATGTTTCTGACAGATTTGACAGATCCCTGAGGTGCTTCTGATCATTTTGACAGGTGATTTTGACAGATCTGTTGACAATTCTAGTTTGTTAGACCATAACAAGTTTATGCTATTTTTATGAACATTCCTGCCTAACTTTAACAATTACACCTGAGCACCTGACTGGCACTAAAGGGCATCTTAACATCCCCAAAAATGTCATGGAACCAGATCCAACGAGGTACTTTCCCTCTCCAAAAGGTAGCTAACATCCAAACAACTTCTAATGCACACACATCAGGCTTCACACTCCTGATTCACAAAATAAATTAGACATATGAACATACAAATTAAAAGCAGGGTTGGACCATTCTGCCCCTCAAATCTGTTCTATCATTCCATACAATTATGACTGATCAGATTGTAAATTCAACCCCATATTCCTGCCTACCTGATAACCTTTGCCCTCCTCTTGTTAACCAAGAATCTATCTAGCCCTGCTTTCAAAGTATTTGAATACTCTGCTGCCACTTATTTGATTTGATCAAACAGTGAAAATTATTGTTTTTGCAGTGCTTGTTAGACAAAGCATAGTGTTTATAGAGTACATAGAGAAGGAATTGAGAGGGTGCAGAATGTAGTGTTACAGTCATCGCTAGGGTGTATAGAAAAAGATCAACTAAGGTAAGTTGATTCAAAAGTCTGATGTCAGCAGGGAAGAAACTGGCTTTGAGTTGATTGAAATGTGATCTCAGATTTTTGCATCAGGGAAGCAATAGCCGAGTGATATTATCGCTCGGCTGTTAATCCAGGAACTCAGCTAATGTTCTGAGGACCTGGGTTTGAATCCTGCCATGGCAGATGGTGAAATTGAAATTGAATAAAAATACCTGAAATTAAGAATCTATTGATGACCATGAAACTGTTATCGAATGTTGGAAAAACCTATCTGGTTTACTACACACATAAAAAGATGGAGAATAAAAGATTCACTAATGTTTATTAGGGAAGGAAATCTGCCATCCTTACCTGGTCTGGCCTACATGTGACTCCAGAGCCACAGCAATGTGGTTGACTCTTAACTGCCCTCCAAGGGCAACTCAGGATGGGCAATAAATGATGGCCAAGCAGTGATGTCTAGATCCAACATATGAATAAAAAAAGCTTTGTGCGTCATCTTATGTTACACTTTTTGGAAAACCAAGTATGTTACCTTCATTGCTTCCTTTTTATACATTCTGCTCATTGCCACCTCATATAATTCTGATAAATTTATCAGACATGATTTCCCTGTCAGGAAACCATGCTGACTCTGCTTGATTACATTTTGAATTTCTAAATGCTCTCCTTGAAAGTGAACTCTAACACGTTCTCACTGACAGACGTTAAACTAACTAGCCTATTGCTTTTTGTTTGTCTCCCTCCCTTTTTTTGAATAAGGATGTTACATTGGCAGTTTTCCAATTTCCTTGGGACATTTCCAGAATTTAAGGATTCTTGGAATATTACTGCCAGTGCATCCATTCTCTCTGTAGTTATTTCCTTTAATATCCTTGAATGCAACTTATCAGGTCCAGCTTTTAGTCCCATTAGTTTTTCTAGTATTTTTTCTTACATGATAGTTTTTGTATTCATTTCCTCTTTTCCACCTCTTCTCTCTCTTTGCCCATTGTTTATTAAGTGTTTTTGTAAAGTTATTAGTGTCTTCAATCAAACATCGCACTTCAGTGGAGGCAGCTAATGATTAAATTCAATTCAATTCAATTCGACTTTATTGTCACTGTATAATATACAAATACAATGAAAAGTGAGCTTGCAAGCTCCCAAGATACAAAGAAAAAAAAAGAAATGCAGTAGTCGTTATAAAATAGCGCTAATAGTCATTAAGTGTATGCATGCATATTGTACAATGTGTACCATGCTCATTGCCTGGGGGTATGTTGAAGGACGGAGTTCAGATGAATAACAACTCTAGGGAAGAAGCTGTTTCTGAGCTTTGTCATATGGGCTTGAATGTATCTGTAGCACAGCCCAGATGGCTGGAGGGGTAGCGGGTGGGGGGCAAACAGTCTGTGGCTGGGATGAATGGTATTTCTGGTGATGCTAAGAGATCTCCGCAGACAGTGTTTGTGATAAATGTCCTGGATGGCCAGTAGCTGGATGCTGATCATTTCTGGAGCAGTTTTGACTGCGTGCTGCAGAGTTGTTTGATCTGAAATGGAGTGACTGCCATATCACACCGTACTGCAGTTTGACAAGATGCATTCTAATGTGTACCGGTAGAGGTTTGAGGGAAGCTAGGAGGATAAATTTGTTCTCTTTAGTCTCTTCAAGACATATACAAGCTGCTGAACTTTCTTCACTAGGGAGAAGGAGTTGATGTGGATACCCATGAATTTGAAGCTACAAATCCTTTCCACCTCTACCCCTTTGATATAAATGGTGGTGTGTGTGTGTGCGTGTGTTGCCTCTGCACTTACTGAAGTCTACAATGAGCTATTTGGTCTTAGTATTGAGGCTCAATTTGTTTCCACCACTCCACATTGCCAGATATTGGACCTCCTTCCTGTAGACTGATTCATTGTTATTAGTGATCAAGCCTAATACTGCAGTGTTGTCTGTGAACTTAATGATGGTATTGTGTCACGGGCAGAGTTGTAGGTGAAGCAGGAGTAGAGAATGAGGCACTGCACATACTCTTGTGGAGTCCCAGTGTTCACGGTTACGGTGCCCAACTGCTTCCATAAATGGCCAGCTGTCTCTGTAAACATGCATCATCCCATTCTTGCCCTGACGAAAATGAGAAATGCCGTATTTGATTTGCAATTTTTGGCCTCTTTCAACATTTTTGCCACAATGGAGAGGCCCTCCAGTGAGGCGAAAACCTGGGTCTACTCTAAACCAATTCTGTGTTCCTTTACAACAATCTTTACCAATCCCTTTCCAGCGTCTGTAGCATTTTACTTTTATTGCATTAGATTATGTTGATTGACGTTAAACTCCAGAAGATTCAAATCTGATGGTTTAAAACTTACAATATTTCATCTTTTACCAATTTTCAGCCACGCCCACGTTTTCTTTGTATTAATTTCCATTCAGATACTGTTCTTTTACACCCGCTTTGGGCCAGTCAAAACATAAGAAAGAAAAATGAAGACATAATTATATGGTGCTCTTTACAACCAACATCTTAAAGTTCTTTACAGCTAATGAAATAGTGCTACCATTGCTGGGTGCAGTTTTTATTTAATCCACTCCATGAGAATTGCAGTAGATGATCATTTATCATCTAATTGAATGGCGGAGTAAGCATGATGGGCCAAATAGCCTACTCCTGCTTCTGTGCTCCCCTTATTTAGGATGTTGGGTATTATAATAATGTACTTCATGGAGCTTTGGGATTTTGAGGATGCAGGAATTTTTAAGAGAACTATGCCTCAAATTCAAGATAGCCTAATTCATAGCCGCTAGCTAGATTTGCGTTTTCAATAGTCTTGGGGTAACATGTTCATGGAGAAAAAGCAGATGCTGTTTTCCTGGCTTTTTTATTGCCTTTCAAACATAGTGGAATTCAACCCTTGCATACATTTCTTAGAAAAAAGCTATTGGCTCATATTATAAAAGCTACAGAGTTGTAATGATCTAATTGAATGGCAAATCAAGTCTAAGGGCAGAATGGCCTACATTTTATTCCTTTGATTTCTTCATAAGCAAGTCTACCTATTTTATGCTGGTCAAATCCTACTCTATTTTACAGTCAGGCTCTCAGCTATGCATCAACATCTTCAGTAGGTGGGTCCGTTGTTTTTGAGATGGACATTAACTGGCATTCTTCCAGGTTCAAACACTGAGACATATGCACAGCACATGTTGTATACTCAAAAGAAATAGTAAAATTTGACCCTTTCTGCAATTAGAAGTCCTTACTTTGAAGTCCAATTCTAAATATCCATCAACACTTGATATGTCTGTATACATGGGTGCCTGCAAGCATCGATCATACCAAAACAAATTCTTGAAGCTTCCTTTTCAAATTAAATATTTTCAGGTCATTGACAAAACAAGAAATGTAAGACCATTCAGGTTGTGAATAAAATTAGTTTTGTATTTCATTGACAGCACCATTGTTTATGGGAAAAATTTGGAGGGGAATTTATATTATTTTAAATTAAATTGATCAGTTTTCAGAGTTGAATAGGAAATTGCAAAATAAAAATGAAACAGTCAGTACTGGATTCCTATTCCAGTTGCAGTTTATTGATTGATCTTATTGTCTGGTTACAGATTTCAACTGAAATTCTGTCTGCAAGTTTTGGTTAATTAACATCATTAATTTTAAATTGATGGCTGGAATGGGGTGCTGTTTGGGGGGGGGGGTAGTGGGGAGAGAAAGGTAGAAATGGAGCCACAAACATGAAAAAATGCCAAAGCTACAGAGCAACAGATGAAGCTTTGTGTTACATCAAGAGCATATTAGGCCCAGAAGCCATACAACAGAATATTCAAAGATTCAAGGAATTTGAAAGACTACAACTAGATTAGTTATGAATCTATTTTCTTGTGAATTTCTAGTAACCTCTTGAGCATCTGTGAGCATAAATTTACAAATTTACATTTGCAAGAATATCGAGGAATAAAGAATGCATACAAATTAAAATGTCTTCACTGGATTCACTAACAATCATAATAATTGTCAATGGATAACCTGTGTATCATCTTCAAACAAAGGAGGCAACCTGGATGAACTGTCAGCAACAATGTTCTGTGGTCCTGGTTGATGCTGATTCATACACTTGTATCCTCAAACATGCATAATCACTTTAATATGCACATTTCTATAACTGGTTCCTTTTGTTGCAAACAAGATTGGTCATAATGCACAACTTAACTTCTCTACTTACTATCTTGAGCAGTCCACTCTATTTCAGTTGAGAAGAATCAAAGGCAATGTCTGATAAATCTCAGCAACTACCACACTGAGTTTATTGTCTGGAGCTTCTGCAGGCATAATAATGTGAATCAGTAAATCTGGAGCAGTTGAAGTGTGACAAGTTTTGACACAGAAGCAGTACAAGAAGGAAAGTTAGTGATTTCTTTAAAATGGCTGTGGAACCTGAATTTATTATTTTAGGAACATCTGAAAATGACTTTTGAGAGTGTATCAATTCTGAAGGGATTAGATTTGGTTTTCTTGAATGATAATCAGTACTGGTCTGTGTGAACTGGAAACCATCTACCTGGAAGCAGTGCCAAGAGGAGAATAATTAAGCCCAGAGGCTATGTGATTGGCAAACTCAAAGGAGAGCTACAAGCAGAGGAGCAGAGTGTACAAGCAATTGTTGCACAATTGCAGACACAGAGAGGTAGCAGACTGGGCAGGAAAGAGAAACACACAGAATTATTGTGAGGAGCAGAAAACAAGTTTCTCTTAGGAAATAGTCACTGTGTCATTTTTGGAGAAAAAAGACAGGAACTCATGGTGGTCCTGTGCAAGCTGGCTAAAATGGTTTTAAACTTGGAGAGTTGTATCACTAGCTGGGAGAGGCTGAAAAGCTAGGTATTTTACCAGGTGTTGCCGAACTGTACACTGGGCTATTGTTGGTTGGTTGGTTTGGAACTCGAAATACTACACCATCAAAACTATCATGACGCCTGGGTTTGCAAATTTGAAAAAAGTGAGCCTTGCTGAAGATAACCATACCAATGAAACTCAAAATAAAAGTCCTGATTGAAGCCCTGATCTACCCTACTACATAAATAAAAGAAGAGCATATTGTATAACTGCGGTTGTATTATGCCATACATGCTGAAGGGAAATATTTGTGGTTGTATAAGACGTACCTTTACTGTATCAAGTATTTAAAGTGAAATTTAGCTTTCTCTTTAAGGTTTTAAAGTATCATTCATCTGTTTAAATATTTGCATGTTTAGTTTGTGTTGGTTCTGGTTCATATTAAAATAAAAGTTTAAAAAGAGATGAAATTTTGTTTGCAATTTTTTCATGTGGAGGTCATTTAGTCAGCTTGATTATTTTGGTAAATATTTAACCCGTGAGATTCATAACAAGAGTGAGAAGCTTCATTTTCCTTGTCAAAATTGTTCTGAGTGGGATCATACAGAGAGGGATCAAATATATTGGGAACATTCGAAGGAGCAAACACACTTGCACACCAGTGCGATGTTGTTTTGCAAAAGTTTCAGATGACCATTTTTAACAAAAATTGCTCATGATACTGAAGTCTGTTCCATATGATAACACATGGTTTGGTATGAAACTGCCCCCTTCAAAAGCTTTCAAACCATTTATCCCTAAGTCAAAGTGAGACCATTGTTTTTTTTTAACTTCCCACCATATACTGTCACTTCTGTATTATTGCAGTAGATTTTAAAATGGCAACACTCTAAAATGGACTCTTTCCATTCATAAGAAATAATAAGCATTCAACAAGGTTTGCTCACTGTGATTTAAGTGCGCAGTATCATTTAATGAGTCCTAGGAAATTGTATAGATTGATATCTGCAGGTAATGGTGCATCAAAAACTGCAATAACAGAAGTTGGATTGGATCATAATCCTTCTGGCAAAACAGATAACAAAAAATAACTATAGTTACTTTGACAGATGCTGATATTAAATTTCAAACCTGCACATTAATAGAAAACTAGTGAATACTTTATATTACCTCTGAGAATGCCAGAAATTCTCAACAAGTCTGGCAGCATGTGTGAGGAGAAAAAAACAGAGGCCAGAATTTTACTGGCACTCCCGCTCCAATTCTGGGAGTGGGTAAGGCTTAGAGAACAGTATTCTCCATTGGCTTTGGGCAGAATTGTACAAACCTCAGGTGGACCTGTTAGTAAAATTCTAGTCATGATGTAGAGATGCTGGCATTGGACTGGGGTAAATACGGTAAGAAGTATGACAACATCAGTTTTAAATCCAACTGATTTATTTGATAGTAAACTCGCAAGCTTTCAGCTCTATGGCTTTCGTCAGGCGAATAAGGTGTTCTGTGCTGATGTGTGTGCTATTGGAGACCAGAACACTTCATTCGTCTGACGAAGGCCATAGAGCCGAAAGCTTGTGAGTTTACTATCAAATAAATCGGTTGGACTTAAAACAGGTGTTGTCAGACTTCTTACCGTAAAATTCTATCCAGAGTTGACATTTCATTGGACCTAAAAAAATGTTAAAGATCCTCAAAAATGAAAATCATGATTTTTACATGTGTAACTTGAAAAGTTATTGGGCAGGATTCTACAATTTCACCTGCCACTCCCCCAAGATGGCATCAAAACATGGCGACTTCTTGCAAGCTATGCCCAGCATTCCTTCTAATTCTATCTTTTACTCTCGTTCTGTTCTTCTAAAACTTTATTCTACCTCTTTTAAATTCTCTAACAATGTTTTAATTCAATCTCTTGACCTCACATTAAGTTGATTTTTCTTTACACCCTACCTATGAATGTAACTCTACATTCTGCATTCTCTCCTTTCCTTCCGTATATACGGAATGCTTTGTTTGTATAGTGTGCAAGAAACAATACTTTTCATAGTATACTAATACATGTAACAATAACAGATCAAATCACTGCCAGCAAGAATAAAGAATTTGGGACTGAGCAAAACTCCATTCACTGCAACTGCACCAGAGAATCCCAGTCATTAGCGAGGTTGGAACTTTCCAGTATATATCATCCAGGTAATACTGCATTCTTGAAACCCATGTTGACACGTTGTTATCGTTAACAGAGATCAAGAGCAATTTGGGTATGATTGTCAGTCCTTAGAAGATTTGGGTCTTGATCTTCACTCTCCACTCATGATGGTACAAAACATCAACTAGTGAACAGGAAAATCTCTCTTGATTGTGAATTTGTAGCACAAATGACTCAAGCTTGTCACTTTTCCTTTGACACTAAGATTAAGTTTACCAATCATTTGATGTTGTTGCTAATATCCATTTCATGTGTTTTAAAACTTAGTTACAGAAAATGGGGCAGATAAAATTAAAGCAGCTTGGAGTCTATTGCACTTCAACATTTGGGGCTATGTTGCTTCAAGCGATTAATACCTTGAAAGGAAGAATCATGAAACAACGGATGGGTCGACTTACAAGGAGAATTGGAAATGTCTAAATGTAGTTATTGTTTGCAAAAAAGTGCAGTTGAGAGATATGTTTTTGTTTCAGAAGTTAGAGCAAAATTAATTTAAAAGCGTTCAGCAAAGCTTGAGAAATTATAAAAGCATTTATTTATCAGATCAAAAACTGAATTGTATATTAGGAATAATTAACTTAAAGGCAATGCTGAGGACAGCCATGAGCAGACAACAGATGGGTCGAGCTATCGCCCTGGCTCCTATTTACCTGGGAGAGTTAGTTTGGACCTTGTATGGTTTACAGATCACTGAGAGAAGTCGGTCAAAGTAAATGGCACACAGATCTGCACTATAAGGAGAGTAAAACATAACTTTACCGTTGAATGTATGGAAGGTTGGTGAGCTTTAATCTCAGCTTGACTTTTGTGAGGGAACAGAAGCTGAAAGATTGCCTAGTTTCAAGCTAGTGGGAGAACCTACAATGGGCCTCACTGTGTCTCATTGTGAAAGGAAGTAATCAGTTGAATTAACTTGCAAATGTTGAAAAGTAACCAGGACGAGGAATCGGGGCATCCACAGTCAAGAGATGGTAAATGAAAGTTTTACCTCTGAGAATAGTTGGAGCTAAGGAAAATTCTCAAGAGGACTGTGACATACATATGCACGGTCCCTACAGAAGTAAATAATTTTTATGATTGATGTGTATGATAAGAGAATTCTTGAGGGAATTAAGAAGTGAAGTTGAGTGCATCGTGTATGTAGTTATTGGTGTGTACTGTGGTATTGAAGCTCAGATCCATAGAGGCTTTATGTACCAACTGTTTTATTTATTTATTAGTTACAAGTAACATTAACACTGCAATGAAGTTACTGTAAAATTCCCCTAGTCGCCACACTCTGGTGCCTGTCTGGGTCAATGCTTCTTACCAGCATATCTTTCAGACTGTGGGATAAAACCAGAGCACCCAGAGGAAACCCACAGGGGAAAATGTACAAACTCTACATAGTCAGTGACCCAAGCTGTAATTGAACCTAGGGTCCCTGGCACGCGAGAGAGCATTGCTAATCACTGTGTCACCGTGCTACCTCTCGTAGTGTATTCACTACGGGCTGTTTCCCGTGTTATGAAATTGTGACATTATTTTTATTAATAAACATGAATATATTATTACACTATGCTTATTGTAACTATGAAGACTCACTATCAGTGCACAGCATTTCCTTCTCTTTTAAATTGAACATTCCCATGGGTAGCATACTGGCAGTGAATGGCACAACGATACAGTGATTAGCACAGTTGCCTCACAGCACCAGGGACCCCAGCTCAATTCCAGCCTTGGGTTTTTGTCTGTGTGAAGTTTTGCATGTTCTCCCCATGTGTGCATGGGTTGCCTTCGGGTGCTCCAGTTTCCTTCCTCATTAGAAAGATGTGCAGGTTAGGAGGATTGGCCATCCTAAATTGCTCCTTAGTGTCCCCGAATGTGTAGGTTTGGGGGATTAGCCAGGATAAATGTGTGGTGTTACAAGATAGGGCAAGGGAAAGAGCACATGTAAGACAATCTGGTAGAGTCATTGCAGACCTGATGGGCAGAATGGCCTCTTCTACACTGTAGGGATTCTATGATTCTTCTGTGAACAATTTCAAATGTGTAACATGCACCGTAATCAGTAAATCGGTCAGTTTGGAAGTCATTGCTGTCGGAATAGTTAACAGCGAACCTCTGGCATCTTCCTCCGTGCACTAATTGTAACCTCTGGCATTTTCATCCTTATACAAACACCATCAGTGTTTGTTTTGGCTGGTGTCAATGTTGTAACTACAGATTAACTCTGCTTGGTCTGAAGGTGTGTGTTGGTGTCAGGCTGTGAGGAAGGTTCCGGTCAGGATTTTGCACAGTTGAATCTGGATTTTCAGCAGATTCCATTTCTTGTGGATCATATCTCTCCACCAACAGCTGGTCCCCATGACTCTTTCAGATGACTTCATCCCTAGTTTGGGTGGCATACGAGACAAGTCCATTCTGTGCAAGGAGCGTAAGCAGGAACCCATTTCTTTCCTGTGGAGCAATTCATGGCTGACACGTTTTGGCCTTAATGGAAGACACATTCTTTTGCTTTGTTTTCCCGATGTTCTACCTGTTAGCAAATGACAAGTGTACTGTCTACCTGTTCAAAGTGGAAGATACTTTGAGTAGTGTTGTGAACTACTTTGTTGTGTTAATCATGAAAGTCCATCTGCATTACAATCGAGACTTGATTGTCAATACTTGCTAGTATAAGTATGTGCAGACAAAAGCAAACCCAGTTTGCTGCAAATTATGGAATTCCTGTGTGTGTGGTCCAAGAGTCACCAACTAATGAACGGTGGTCCATGAATACGGTGAATTTTCTTCTGTACGGGAATTGATGGAATCTCTTCCCTCCAAAGATAATCCCTAAAGCCAGTTTTTGTGTTATATAATGTGATATTGACTCTAGGAAGCACGGAGGGTTAATAACTGAGCTCTATTTACAAAGTGTGTTGACTGCTGACTGCTTCTTCATTCTGGCAACTTCCCATGCTGACAACCTGTGACTCCCCTTCAGGCGATGACATGCATATATTAATACAAAATGCTTACTGTCGCTACTAAGATTCAGTATAAATACACAACAGTTATGTTCTGTTAATTTACATGTATGTACTTTGTTTAATGTACAATTAAGCTTGTTTTGCTTGAACAAAAAAGGAAACTCTTGTAGTGTAGTTCTGTTGGTTACTATGAGGTATTTTTTTAAATATTAATTGTTCTTAACTGGATCATAACAATGGGTGGGATTTTCCTCCTCACCTGCAGTATGTGGCAGCTCGTGGAGCACTGCTCACTGACGGGTAATCTGATGGTCCCACCATTGTCAATGGGGTTTCCCGTTCAATGCACCCCACTGAGAAACCTGTTGGAGGAGGTGGGGGGGGGGGGGGGGTGTGGCGGCGAGGGCTGTGCTGTCAGCAGGACTGGAAGATCCCATCAGCATGAACAGCAGCAAGATTTCAGCAAATGGTCTTTAGTTAATGAAGGT
Organism: Sphyrna mokarran; assembly: GCA_024679065.1. Classification (NCBI taxonomy): domain Eukaryota; kingdom Metazoa; phylum Chordata; class Chondrichthyes; order Carcharhiniformes; family Carcharhinidae; genus Sphyrna; species Sphyrna mokarran. The sequence goes on along the minus strand of JAGIQG010000011.1, from coordinate 69,534,310 downwards.
GCCAATACTTGGAGAAAATGTCAAGTTGGTGTGTGCTTCATTGAGCAATGGTTTGACATCACTAATAGCAGCTTCAAAGCTGATGACTTACCAAAGGTCTACCTCAGGAATAATTTTTCCAAAATATGGGTCAGTTATTTTATTTGAATCCATTTTCCCCGCCTGCTGTGCTGCTTTTCCAGTGCAGCGGGTCGGGAGACTCAAGCGGAGGCTGTTTAACGGGCTTCCCACTGGCCGCCACATCTTCCACGAGTCCTGAGAACTAGATTTTCAGCTCCACACTGATTTCTGGATAATTTATGGAAATGTCCACTTCACCACAATTTTCATCTGATTAGCTGGTTTCCAGGTCACTGAGAATCTCACCCCCTTCCCCCCCACCACCCACTAGAAGTATTTCACTACAATAGGGTTTACAATACCTTCTACTAGTGGGGAGCTGGCGACCAGTGGAGTGGAGGAGGATTACCGTGGGGGGCAGGATCTTTGGATGGAGATGCAGTGTCCTGCTGCTTCCCTGCAGAGGGATTGTGAGCAGACGGATGAAAGCCAGTGACTGGGGCTGGTCTTTGGGGTGGAGGAGGGGGCTGGTCAGTCTGTGGGGAATGTTGGGACTGCAGAGGGTGAGTTCAGAGCTGTGGGTTACAAGATTGGGGCTGCAGGAGGGGCTGGGTCGAGGGGGCCAGCAATCAGGCCTTGAGGGGATATTTGGAGGGGCAGTGATATGGGATTGTAGGGCTGGTCACAATCGAGGTGGCCAGTGATCGGGAAGTTGTCAGTGTGGGGTTGCTCATCGTGCGCCAATCTCAGCTCATAGCTCAGGCTAAGTTGTCAGCTTTTCCAGCAGGAATAGGCCTGCCCCCAATTTTTTTTTTTTGCGTGGATCACGCTATAGGTGTTGCCACTGGTTTTCAGCATGGTCCATGCTGGTGCTGTTTGTAGAGCACAGAGTATGGAATATTCATTCTGAAACTCCCACTACAAGAACCAACGTGATTTACTCCAGTTTTTACACAAATTCAACACTTCAATTTTTTTGTGGGGGCAGGAGAATCGTCACCAATAGGTTTCTTTTCATCATTAAATAAAGTGAGGAAAATACTCCAAAATAGCATTGTGATTCTTGAGTAAAGGTAACTTTATATTCTATTCAAGCCATTTAACTGTAACTTGTTAATAGCTCATTTGAGTTATATAGAGGTTCACAGATCCTGACTCAAATCCCTTTAGAGATATCATCGACATAGCCTTTGCAAAATCTTGCAAATCCACTGCTAACATAGGCATACTAACATGAGCACCCTCTCCCAGGTCAGTATCCCCAGTATCAAGAGACTGGTCAAGCCCAATCAGCTGAGATGACTACATTGTCCACATATCCAAACAGGACACATGAAACAACAGCAAGTGATCACTGGAAGGACAGAGGAAACATTACAAGGACACTGTGAAGCTTCCCTAAATAAATGCAACATTCCCTCCACGTGGGAATTGCTTGTCTTAAAACGCATAAACTGAAGAAGAAGCATCTCCAAGGGTACTAATCATCTCAATTGTCACTGGGTGGAGCATGTGGAGGCCATGCTAAACAGCAGAGAAAACAAATCCTGTGTGTCCCATCACTGCATCAAACTCCTCCTGCCAGACCTGTGGCAGAGTCTGCAGCTTTGGGTTTGGACTATTCAACCCACCTCCCCAGAGTGGAAGCAAGCCAATCTCAGCCATGAGGGACTACCAAAGACGATGATAATAGTGAGAATGCTGCAGTGGCCAACTCACTCAGTAACTTTCTAATTTTTCATTTAAACTTTAAAAGTAATATTGGGTCATCTGGTCATGCAGAGAAATTGGCACACATCTGTGTTGGAATCGAAACACACAGACATACTGGACTCCAAATTGTGGAGTTGATGGTGCATATTTTGTCCAACAGCTGAAGTGGTGTTAGAGTTCAAACTGGCATTAGCATAGTGGAGAAGCAAAATATGTCTATATAGGAACGCCATTCGACAGGCAAAAAAAAGTCAACAGGTTTTACCTTGTCTGTTTTGTCTGACTCTGTGTGACTTGCTTGCTCATCTATTTGATGATGGTTTAGGATTATGATGGAGTAGGTGGCCTTGTGAAAAATATCTGTCCAATTCAGGCTCGTTTAATTCAGAACTGTCAGATTGACTTAAGTCTTTAGTGGTATTGGGGTAAGCTATGTCACCAGAGAAAAATGAAGCTTGTTTTCCCAGTGATAGTGCTATTCACCTTTCAGTTATAATAGAGCTCAACCCGAGAATCTTTGTCTTGCAGAACAGGGATTAGAAAATGTCTGAAAGCTGTTCAAATTGTCTCAAAAATGAACCATCCTCTTAGTGTGATTTTTTTTTTAAATTAGTTTTGGATACTTTCAAGGATTGCCAGTCTTGCTTCTAAACCTCCGTTGAAAATTACAGTATTGCTATAAACAAATGTAAAAGAAGTAGCCTACATATATCAGCTGTTAAACCTGAAAGAAAGTCACATTCAAAAAAAGAGAAGTTCGTCAAGAATTAAAGATTCTATATCCCCCTTCTTGTAATATGCTCTTTGATTTTTGCAGGAAATGCACTGAAGCAACAGCAATCTACAGACTTTCAATGGAGGTAGACTGGAGGATCTCAGAAATAAAATGTTGCTGTGCGAGTTACAGCACAACAAGACAATAATTTTGTGTTAAACTGAGCAGAATATTATAAATGAGAAGGGTTTTTTCCACACAACAGTTCTGATATATTGTTGGTCTATACTGGGACTCGGACTGAACAATGCATTGCAAGTCATTTTGCGTAATGACACCTGCTTGGTTGTTCACTTCTGTAATTTGAGAATTTTGTATCATTTATATGTAATTCATGCAGCCTTTTATCTGGTTGGCAAATTGCTTTGAATAGCAGTCAAGGTTAAACTGTGACATGATGGCCTGGGACAGGGACAGAAGAGGTCTCTGATTGAGAATTCTTGAAAATTGGTGACTTTGTCCCCATTCACTGCTCTGCTCCATTCACTCTGTCTACACTTCCCGCTGCCTCAGCAAAGAAGTTTTGCACCCTGGACATTCTCCCTTCCACCTTCTTCCATCAAGGAGAAGATACAAAAGCCTGAGATCATGTACTGGAAGAACAGCTTCTTCCCTGCTGCTGTCAAACTTTTGAATAGATCTATCTTGCATTAAGTTGATCTTTCTCTAGATACATTCTGCACATTCCAATTTCCTTCTCTACGAACAGTATGCTTTGTCTATAGAGCATGCAAAAAAACAATACTTTTCACTGTCAATACATGTGACAATAAGAAATCATATCAAATCAAAATCAAAGTTAGAGCTGATGCAACAGGGTATTTAGCAAAGGAGTGTTGTGCTCACTAAAATAGAACACTTGACTGGTCCATCAAACTTGGTAGCACTCAGCTCCATACTCTGCACTACAAGCTAAAGCAGATAGGAAATTGTTCAAAACTTTTAGCTTCAACTATTTTGAGTAACTGCTTCAAAATGCATGCTATAAAAGTTTCTTTATAATCAATCACTGATTCTCTTGTGTCTCATTCAGAGCACTTATCCAATCCAATCGACCAATAATTGCTATCACACACGGCAACAAATACAAACTGCAGTTCAGATGTGAAACTTTCGTCGCTCTGAAATATCAAAGAATATTCAGAGTAAAGATAACAGAAAACGGATGTCGAGTAGTGTTATTAATGTGTAAAGCAGCCGGCAAATTCAGGGGATTAAGGGAATTGTCGATTTAGAGTGGTTGCTTGTTTTTTTTTTACAAGTAGAATTTTGCCCCAGTGGGAGCAGTGAAATGGTATAAATCACATCAAAAATACCCTTAACAGGAGAGTTGCCATAAGAGGTGCTGGAGAAGTGGATCAGAGTGTCGTGGAGGAAACGGTCCTGTTGAAATCTACAAGGGAAGAACAATATGGGTCTGGTCATTACATATTCATAGGTTGAAATGTCCTACCATATAATTTGAGCATTAATATGCTGATTTTTAGTGCTGGAGATTCATTTTGAAAATCACGCTGAAGAAATTGGTGGGCATTACGCCAGTTTTCACGCAAATTCAGCTCTTAAGAATATTTTTGGGAGAATCCCCCTATGCTTACCCAGGCAAAATGCAAAACGTTTGGTCTAGACTGATTTCATAAAACACCTTGGAGTTTCTGAATGAATCATAACAATATGTTATTAGTGTTACCCAATCCATGTTTTTATTTGTTAATGATCTTCAAGTCTGCTGTATTTAAATCCTTATATTTTCACACTATGACTATTATTAATTCTTTCTTCTTGCTCTATCCTCCTAAGTATTTTATGCTGAGGTATATTTACTTGCCAAATCTGAACTAGATGTAGCCATACTTCAAAAGTGCAATCAAATCCTGCAGAGTTTGATATTCTGAGCAAAAGGCCCATGTACTGCATTTTCCAATGGAAAAATCTTAAGGCAACAGAAACATCAAAATTTGTGTTATTAGGCAGCCAAAAGCAAATGAAGTAAAACAACAAAAGAATACAAAAATACAAAAACACAAATGAACGTGTTCTCCTGCTTCCTCTCCCCCAATTACCCCTCCATCCTTCCTGCCCAAGTTTCAGCATTTACGTGAGGAATTTAAACAATTATGTCTAATGCTTATTTCATTAAAGACAGCTGAAGGTTAATGTAATCAACGTCGGACTCTGGTAATTTATTTGTATGGTTTGATTTACTTAGCACATCCCATTAAATGCTTTAGAACATTCTGGCCAAGGCTTTTATCTGCTAACAAGTGCATAGAACAGGGAGAATTCCCAGGACTGGGATTAAACTGGGAAAATGCTTGCCTTTTTATGCAGGCACTATATCAAAGTTTAAAAAATAATAGGAAAAGATAAATAGCCCTGCAACCCCACCCTTCAAACAACCATCACATCAACCCATCCAAGCTAAACTAAGACCTCCATGCCAATTTATTCCCACCACCCAGTGGCTGATTTCTGTCCATGTAACTGTTTTTTTTCCTCTTGGCATGTAAATCTAGGGCAAGTGAAGTGAAATGAGGTGCATGCTGATTGTGTGCAATATTGAGTGTGAGAACCATGCACTCCCTCTATGTCCAAAATGTAAATATTTCATTTGCTTTTACTATTTGAAGTTGATAATTCTATTAATATATAAATGATTGAGCATTTTCTGTAATTTGTTATGAAATATTTGGCTATATTAAATGTATTTAATCACATCCATATCATCTTGATTAGGGAAGAGAGCCATTCAAGCCCACTTACCAACCCATATTGGTCATCACGGGTATAGAACCTTGGTGAGATTGTACCAAGACTATTGCGCACAGTTTAGATCTCTGTACCCTGGAAATGATTTACTTTCCATCGTGGGAGTGGAGCAACTTTTCACCAGATTGACTCCTGGGATGGCGGGATTATCCTGTGAGTTGTGATTGAGGAAACTTGGCCTGTGTTATAGTGTGCATGATGGCACAGTAGTTAGCACTGCTGCCTCATGACACCAGTGAGCTGGGTTCAATTCCAGCCTCAGGTGATTGTCTGTGTGGAGTTTTGCACATTCTTCCCCTGGCTACGTGGGCTTCCTTTGGGTGTTCTGGTTTCAAAGACAAAAGACAAAGAACAAAACAGCACGGGAAACAGGCCCTTCGGCCCAACGAGCCCGCGCCGCCACCCTGATGTTTCCACCTCTACCCATGATTCCTGTCCATGTTTATAGATCTATGGATTAAAAGCCAAATTTGAGACAATTTAGGGAGAATTTGTTTTGCCAATTAGCCTAAGAGCACATCTTTGGGATGTGGGAGTTAACTGGAGCACCTGGAGAAAACCCACACAAGCACGGGGAGAATGCGCAAACTCCCACAGACACAGGGCCAAATCCATGTATCTGCACAGCACAGCGATAGTCACTGAGCTGTCGTGTTACCCATGAAATGGTCCAGGTCAAGCGTACACTAACGATGTGAAGCACTAGAATACTCTCAAAAAATCCAAGAGCAGTCCTCTCATGACCCATTGCATGTATGCCCCTTGTTAGACAACAAGGCGGACTAAAGCACCTGTAAGATAAAAACAAGTACATCAATATCATCATCTATTGACACACTTCCCAGGGACTCCCAAGACTCATGATCCCTATTTTAAATCAGTTTTCTATACCCCTCCATTCCCATTCTGTTCATGGGCCCATCTAAGTGTTTCTTAAATAACTCCAGAGTGCCTGCCTCCACCACTTTACTTGGCAGCGCATTCCATACCCCCAATCACCCTCAGCGTGAAAAAACTCCCTCTAGCATCCAAATTATACCTTACCCCCCTCACCCTAAGCCCGTGACCCCCTCCTTCTATTTGAGTCCATTTGAGCTTAACCCTGTTTACTCTATTTATGCCCCTCATAATCTTATACACCTCTATTAGATCTCCTCTACCAGAACTGGATGCAGTATTCCAATTTCTTCCTCCAGTCCAAAAATATATGGGTGAGGTTGTTTGGCCATGCTAAATTGTCCCTTAGTGTCAAAGATTAGGGGAGAATATGCATGAGGTTATGGGGTAGGATTGTTGTCGGTGTAGGCTTGATGGATTGAATGACCTCCTTTTGCACTATAGATATTCTAAGATTCAATTTAAAAGAATGAGAACGAATCTCATTCAAACTTTAAAATTTTTAAAGGCTCGCCAGGGTAGAAACAGGAAGGGTGTTTTCTCCTGACGGGGGAGTGTCTCATAGTAAAGGGTGGGCAATTTTAGATTGAACTGAGAAGAAATTTCTTCACTCTGAAAGTGCTGAATTATTTATATTCTTTGTCTAAGACAACTATGGAGGCTCAAACATTGACCACGTTTGGGATAGAAATTTGTATGTTAAAGGAATCAAGGAAAGTAGGGATAGTGCAGGAAAATGACATTAAGTTATGATAATAGCCATGATTCACTTGAATGATGGTGCAGGTTTGAGGGGCTGAATGGACTGCTCTGCTGCTAGTTACTGTGTTCCTATTGCAACCCAACAAATAGTATCAAAATTGCTGATCTGCATCTTTTAGTTGACAAGGTTATTTTTATATTGATGTGATCAAACTTAATCATGATATTCATTGCCTGAGAGTCCTCGTCATTTCATACTAAAGCAAATTATGCTTGGAAATCATTTTGTTGTTTCACTAGTTCCTTTGTTTATTTTTTATAGGAAACTTCATCAATCAACACAGCTTAAGCTGACAGTGTTTTCCAAGCTGAACCGCCATTTGTCTTTTTTTACAAAAGTGCTTGGTTTCTCTCTTCAGTTAATTTCGTAAGATTTGGATCCTTTTTTTAAATATTGGCCTTCCTTCTTGGATTTATTTTAACAAGCAATGGATAACAAACATGTTTATAAAACTAACTGCGCATAGCTCGGGGTTCCCTTTAATTATGAACAAAAACATTTAAATATTATTACACTTGGATTTTTATGAGCTTTATTAAAATTAATGCTGCCTCTATGATTTTAAGGTCCCAATTTTGGTGTGTGGTGTGGAAACTATGAGAACATTGTGTTGCTTCTTAACTCTGTATGCTTTCATATTTTTAATTTACTGTTTCTTCAGAGTAAGTTGTAAGTGTTATTTACATTGATTTTCATGTTTAGTGAGTTGTGGAGCACTTTTTATTCATCAATTTATTTCTACCTGTTTTTCACTTTGTTCATGTTGGCAAATATGTAGCACAATTTGAATATTGTTGCTGTACTTTTCAGTGTGTAAAAAGAACATTGGACATGAATGATCAGAATAGAAGATACCCATCACAATTGAACATTTAAAATGATCAAGAAAGGTCACTTCAGAAAATAATTTCCTCCATTGAATTATGGCAGTCGCAACCAGCAAAGTTCTCTATGCATTAACATACAAAGGACTCACTGGTTCTGGAAATCTTTATTTAAAAGCAAGACTTGCATTTATATAGTGCTTCTCATGACCTCGGTACACTCCAAAGGACTTTACAGCCAAAAAAACATGAAAAGCTCATGCAAATAGCAATGTAGTAATGGTCAGATAATGAATTTTAGTGTTATCAGTTAAGGGATAAATATCAACGGATACAAGGAATAACTTCCCAGCTCTTCTTTGAAATTGCATTGTAGGATTATTTACATCCACCCAAGAGAAAATTTGTTTAATGTCTCATCTGAAAGATGGCACACTTACAGTGCAACTCTCCTTGAAGTATTGCACTAGGAGTATTGGCTTACATTTTTATGGACTTGAACCCTCATAGATGGTTTTGAACCTCCAATCTTCTCATTCAGGCAAGACACATACCAACTGAGCCATGGCTGTCATTAATTCCTTTTCTTTGTAATCTTTTATAAGTTGTCTAAATTCTGAATACAAACACTTTTAAATGTTAGAAAGAGCTCTGAAAAAGGTTTTTTTGTGTTTATTTATTAGTGTCACAAGTAAGCTAACACTAATACTGCAATGATGTTACTGTGAAAATCCCCTAGTCGCCATACCTGTTCAAGTACACTGAGGGAGAATTTAGTATGGCCAATGCATCTAATCAACATGTTTTTCTGTTGCAAATGTCCATTGACATCGGACAGGATTTTCTGGTTTTGGCACAGGCATGGCTGGAAAACCCTGCCTGATAAGTCATGATGTGCTCGTCCAGTGTGACCCCATTCAGTGCATACTCATCTTGAAAACACTGTCAATGTAACGAAGCTACAGTAAGGTACACAGATGGAGAGAAAATAAGACCATTAAAGGTTTACTTTAATGAGAAAGGATACTTTAAATTGGAGATTTTGATGATCAGGAGCTAGTGTAGATGAGTGAGGACAGGGTTTTTCAATCAGCAGAGCAATATGGTGTTGGTCAAGTGACCAGAATTTTGGATCAGCTGAAATTATTGGCAGATGGAGGATGGAAGACTGGCCAGAAGAACAGACAAATGATAGAGGTGGGGGTTTCAGCAGCAGATGTGCGATGTTTGGGGTGGCTGCGGAGGCTGACGAGAAAAAGTGAGGTGGGAGCTCTGGTTCTGTTTTGAATGCCAAGTTTGTGAACAGCCTGGATTCAACTTGATTAATTGGCTGAGGAGGTTGATAGAATTAGTAGCAAGGCTACAGTATTCATGGCTGGGTTGATGCCACAAATCAATGAAAAGATGACTTTGATCACTCAGTGTTAACCTAAAGAAAGTTGTGGGTCACCCAAGACTAGAAGTCAGATCAAAGTTTTTAACAGCAAGGAAAGATGGTGGAGAGGTAGAGACAGATGTTGCCATTACAGATGTGATAGCTCACTATGTGTCTGCTGATTTTATTCCCAATATATGGTGGAGGAAGAGGGGTGGAGGTGGGCTGGAGGGATATAACCTTTAATGATTCCAGAGATAAACCTGTAAAGGTGAGAAAGAAAGACATTGCTGAAGATCTTCTGCCAATGATTGAATAGTAAGAAGTCTTACAACACCAGGTTAAAGCCCAAAGATTTATTTGGAATCATGAGCTTTCGGAGCATTGCCCCTTCATCAGGTGAGAATAGAACCAACATTTTGAGCTTTCCTGACTCAAAACATTAGCTCTGTTCTCTCTCCAGAGATGCTGTCAGACTTGCTGAGATTTTCCAGCATTTTCTGATTTTGTTTCAGATTCCAGTATCAGTAGTATTTTGCTTTCCCTGCATCCTGGAGAAGAAAATAAGTTTTGTGCTGAGCAATTGTTTGCAGGGGCAGAGATGGACAGGTTTCCAAAGAGGAGGTGATGATGACAATTTGACAAAAGCAGAGATAGTATCAAAAGAGAGGAAATTGTTCCCTCTGCCAGTTCACATGGGGTCAGGAAGGGGAATGAAGTGATCAGAAGTTTTTAGTTGCTGTGAGGTCAGGAGAGCAAGAGTTAAGCTTAGATGGTTTAAAAGGAGATAGAAGTGAAAGAGAAAGATTCAGAGCTAGTACAGGTGATAGCCTGGCTGGCGGTTTGAGATAGTGGAATAGAAAAAGTTGTGGGAAGGAGTAAGGATGGTCTGAATTTTAGTGACAAATGAGACCCTCACTGTTGCTGGAGATTAGAATGAAAGTGGAAGGGAGCAGATTCTAAGGGCTGGATTTTCCCTCTTGGGGTTGGGCAACAGAGCTGGAAAATAATTAACAATAGAAATTTCCAAGGGAGGAAACAGTTTTGCCAACTAATTAGGAACTGCAGGTGGGCCAGTAACAAGCCTTTTAGCTTGAAAGAGACAGTAAGCTGTCAGAGATTGTAAATAAGACATGTCGTCCTGTGTGCTTTTCCAAAGGTAAGTCTTTGTTTCATTGTCTATGGGTGCTTCATCCTGAGCTGTTTCCTTGGCAGTTTTTGTCAGTGGTGGTTTGCAGTTACCTTCCACTTTGAGGCAGAGCGAGGAGGTAGGTCTTAGGTCTATATCAGCCAGAATTGGAATCAAACCTATGCTGCTGGCACCATTCCGAATAGCATCTCCCCATCTACCCAACTGACCTCCTATAAAGGGTATAGGAAGCCAGATGTTCAGATCTCTGGCTCATGTTCAGATCTCATGTCAGCACAGAGATTGAGGGGAGGGGGTGTTCGAAATGGCAGTAGAACACAATTGTGGGAGTCCCACCTCCCCCCAATCCTGTGGGAGTTTTATGACCCCAGGATAAGTGTGAATATCATCGCCACTTGAAACAAAATACAGGGGATTTACTTTCCTGCTTTTATTTACTTCTTTCTCATTAATTTTTGAAAAGTGCATCCCAGCTGAATTGATGTCAACAGTTCTTTAAAATCATCAAAAAGATTTGAAGTTCAGTGCTCTTGTGCATGTCCAGATGAACGAATCCCTACTTCATTAACTCCATGAATGGCTTAGCATTTCAAACCCTTGGTAGTGCAGAACTTGAACATTGCTGAAAAGAGAAGCATATTACTGAAGCTTTTTATCCTGCATTGATCGGAACAAATGCAAGAATGCCAAACTTCTAATAAACTCTTCAATGTATATGAAAGGAAAACAAGAATATTGATTGGTTGGCAAGTTAACACTGGCTGAAAGCGGCAGAGAACTATACAAATTTCCAAGTACAGGGCTTGGACATGTTTCCTTTGTTTGCAGAATGAGCTCTTGAGTCTGGATGTGTGCCGCTTCTACCAAGTATAAATTGGCATGTGACAGGTTCAATTGGTTATTCATATAGATTGTAGTGCACTCAGGATTAGCCTGTTAAATGTTAACCTTTTGCAGTCACTAATAGTAGGTGTTTGCTTTGTGTGCATATAAAGCTTGGCATTCTTGTGATATTCTGATAAATGCAGGACAAAATGTTTTGGCAATACTTCACACATTTCAGCAACATTTTGGACCCCCATCCCTGCTAATTTGTTAAGAGACATGGCACACAGTACAACAGAGATATTGTGAACAATAAAAAAAGCTGGTTTGGATTTTTTTTTGATCAGTAAATTCAAATGGTTCTGCCAGCTTCAAACATAATTAGATGCTGTCTGATGGGTTCATTTTTTTAATGCAATTATTGATAACAAAGCTCTGTTCTTTACGGAAAAAAAGTGACAAATAAATTGGGCAACATTCTGTGAGTATTCAGATGCATTATCAACTATCTCCTGTTGATAAAATGTGCTCTTCTGAGATCGACAGCATTGAAAATCAGATATTAATTTCTCACTTGGATCCTATGTTTGATTTTTACTTTGACTTGGCCTCTTGAGCATTCGAAATAGCTGAAAAGAAGCTTGTCAACTTTAAATTTGTCTAGCTGTTAAGCCTTTGAACAGATAAGTTTTCAGGCATCTTCAAAGACACTGTCGCATTGATGTCTATAGGAATGAAATATCATTATGAATGCTTTGCTGAGCTCCAAGGCCGCTAAGGGAATCAGCTCAGTAGGGAGTGTTTAAGCAGCTGGAATGTTAACTTTGTATGACAGTTTTATGAGCAGTTAATGATAGCATTTTGAATAGATTTTTTGAATGGCAGTTTGCTTATCATGTTTCAAGACAGGAGGTGCAGCTTTCCAAATTTTGAATTAAAAAAACAGGAGTTTCTTTCCTTTCCTGCTTTTATTTACTTTCTTCTCATTAATTTTTGAAAAGCACATCCCAAGCTGAATTGAAGTCAACAGTTCTTTAAAATCACCAAATAGATTTTGAAGTTAGTGTTCTTGTACACGTCCAGATGAATGAATGACAAAATGCTTTGGCAATTTATCTTACTGTTTAATAGGGAAGGCAATAATATATTATGGAAGGCTATGGGCAGAAAGTTTTGGTGCCTCAATTTTATATTGCGTTTGAGCTCAATTTTGTAGTGGGTTTGAGCATAGGACAGTCCAGTGGCACAGTGGTTAGCACTGCTGCCTCACAGTTCCAGGACCTGGGTTCGATTCCTGACTTTGTTCACTGTGTGTGGAGTTTGCACATTCTCCCCATGTTTGTGTGGGTTTCCTCAGGTGCTCCAGTTTCCTCTCTCAGTCCAAAGATTTATGTTGATTGGACATGCTAAGTTAACCCTTAACTTAGTGAGACGTAATAGGTTAAAGAGATTAGCAGGGTAAGCAGGGATAAGGTCTGGGGTGGGATTGTTGTTGGTGCAGAGTTGATGTGCTAAATGGCCTCCTTCTGCACCATATTGTTTCTATGTAAATGCATCTGTCACTTTACACGTATCAATGGAGAAACAGCAAAGCTTGTACTTACTAGATAAGGTTCTCTGGCCCCCTTCCCTCAAATGTTTTTCTAAGTGGAAAGATGCAGCGTGCCATTCACTGGTAGCGAGATCTTTTGATCCCACCACTGTCACTGGGAATTCTCATTGAAACCACCACATGCCACTGGGAAACCAACAGGTGTGCAGGACCAGAGAATCCCGCCTCCATGAACAGTCAGAGAATTGTGACCACTATAAATCTACAGTTTGTATTTTTTACTGCTTACCCATTTATTAAGTGCCATGAATTTTAAAGGCTTTAAGCAGTGGTCTAATTAAAATGTTTATTCTGCCACCTTTCAAAGCCAAATAACAATGTGAAGGAACATGATTTTTCCATTAAACCTAAGATTCGGTTTGAACCTGGGTTCACGATACTGAGCCAAGAGGAGATAATCACATACGTCGGTTTATATTGTGCAGGGTTCATTTTTGAAAGGGCTGTGAACCAGAAGGCTACAGATCTACTGCAAGAAGGTGGGATAAGCTGGGTTCTTCCCTGTTGGCACATGTGTGGTTGATGAAATGTTTCCTTAGGTGTTGTACATTTTCTGTGATGAACCTGTGAAAAAATCTTGGTTAAAAAGCCAAAAGAATGATCACGTGACAAATTCAATGACATATACTTCAATTTGGTTCAAAAAAGAACAATTGTGCAGTTACTGCTATAAACACATAAAGTTGATTATAACATTCTTTACAATTACATCACACATCTTTACACCCAAGCAATGCGACATACCAGTAATAATTAGAAGAGCAAAGTGCTATTTGGAGAAAAAAAACTGTAATTCATTAACATTTTGTAATTTAAGTGCAAAAAGCAAACTGGGGAAAATTTCAAACTCTCAAGGACAGCACAACAGCACAGTGATTAGCCACAGCATCAGAGACTTGGGTTCAATTCCAACCTTGGGTGTGACTGTCTGTGTGCAATTTGCATGTTCTCCTCATGTTTGTGTGGGTTTCCTCCAAAAACTCCAGTTTCCTCCTACAGTCCAAAAATGTGTTGGCTGGATGGTTTGGCTATGTTAAGTTGCCCATTGAAGTCAGATGGACTTGTAGGATAACTACATGGTGATACGGAGAGAGGGTTTGGCACGATTGCTGTCAGTGCAAGCTTAACGGGCTGAATGGTTGTCTTCCGCACTGTAGGGATTCTTTGATTCTATGATTCTCCCACGTATCCACCATCCTCAAAATCCTAAAGAACAAGAGCAAACAAATCAAGCTAATTTGGATATATTATTCAATATTTGACACATTTTTTCAAAGGCTTCTAGATGAGGAATGGTTAAAAAAAGCGCTATTAAGATTTTACTTCTCTATAATGTTCTCGTTATTCCAGTTATGTTCTGTTTTCTGTTGTGTTGTGATACGTTGCTGGATGTCACTTTTATTTTGAGGCAAAATATAATCAAGAGCAGTATTTAACATTGCTTGCCAACTTTATGTGAGGCAAATACCCAGAGGCAGTGACTGCTAATGATATAAGAAGCATCGCAAATGGTAGGATTTTTGCCAGTAGCATGAATATGGATCTAACTAATTAGAGGAGAAGGCATCAGGTAATGAAAAGAAAATGTGTATCACTTTAAACAAAGTTTACTTGATTTGAGAAAAGAACATAACAGCCAAATGTTGAAATTTCCTTCTTATGTCTGATGTACTTTGTTTCTGAAAAATAGATAATTAATTTGCTGGTCAGGTGATTGAATGAGCTGGAACAATATAAAAAAGAAGGCAGTATAGTCAGGATGTGGAGGCAGATTGTAGCTCCAAGGAGTGGTTAACTTTCTCATTAGCTTGATCTCAGGAGCAGAAAAGGCTGACATATTCCTTTGTAAAGAAATGGCAAAAGCATAATTCCAAAACAGTTTTGATGCCAAGAGAGTGTTTGGGGAGGAGTCATGATCTTCTCCAATCAATTTTTCAGTCAGCCAATGTGTTTCTGGGGAAAAAAAACACCATTCTGTTCTCATGAACCACAATCATCCATGATTGGCCTTTTGGTTTGGCCTGCAAGTGTGTGCAATTCTTGGATTAGTATTAGGATTAGGTTTAGTATATTAGTATCACAAGTAGGTTTACATTAACACAGCAATAAAGTTACTGTCAAAATCCTCCAGTTGCCACACTCAGGCACCTGTTTGGGTACACCGAAAGAGAATTTAGCATGGTCAGTGCACCTAACCAGCAAACCTTTTGGACTGTGAGAGGAAACCAGAGCACCCATGCAGGCACGGTGAGAATGTGGAGACTCTGCAAAGACAGTGACCCAAGCCAGGAATAGAATTGATTCCCAATGGTGTGAGGCAGAGGGCTAACCACTGTGCCACCCCAGTGGTGTGGTGGCACTCCCAGTTCTGAGTCCTTCCAGCTGGTTGGCATCTACCATTGTTTCAAATATTAAAAATGCAAAGCATCTAAGATGCCTGTACTGGTCATTTGAGCCATTTGCTTCCACCTGCCTACAATTGGCCCACACCAAATCTCAAATGAAATCTTTTGAATGAATGCCAAAAATGCTATAATATTTCTTCCATATTTATTAGTTGTATTCCCTTACAGATATTACACAGCAACATGTATGGAACCTGGTGTTCCAAAAAGTACCTGATTATCTATAATGATACGTAGCTTTCAAACCCATGTCAATCTTGGCCTCAATATTATGTTCTTCTCTTTGGTGTAAGTGTAAATATTATATGATGTGGATTGGTGAAACAATAATATCAGTTCTTTATTTGAAGATGAGATGATATACATATTCAATTAGCTTGGAGGCTGATTCTGCTACTGCTTGCCCCTGGAATACAAGTAATGAATTAATATATCACATCCTATTGGGATGGTAGTGATTGACAGCAGTTTAAGATATGCATCCTTAAACATACATGTGCCTCATACTACAATAACCCCTTTTTTGTTCTAACTAAAGGTTTATCTTTACAAAGTCAAAATATTTACATGACAGCAAAAATTAAACGAGCAATGTGTCTGAATAAACCTTTGTACTAAGCAATGAATTTACAAGTCTTTGAGATGTATCAGCAATTTGCTTATCTGCTCAGACTTGATTATGGTAATCTTTTGCTGGAGGCTGCCACATGTTTTTGGAAAGCTGGTTATAGGTGATTTGTTGCTGTCGCATCTTGCTTTGTTTTCACTAGAAAGACTTAGTGCTTCTAGTTGTTATATTGTTCTGATTTGGCATCTGTTTTGTCACATGGCCATTTTATATTTATACCTGATACAACCTGCTCTACATTGAAGAGAGTTACAGGTCGCTTTAAGAGCTGATCACATGAGTTAATGGTATTGTCATTCGGATATTTGCAGAGGTTGCTGTTTTACTTGCAGTTTTGTATTCTGCACAGAGCAGAGAACATCTCTTTCAATAAACCTGTTGTATGTCAGTTTGAATCTTTGTGTGCAAACCACACATTTTCTTTCCGAGAAAAATGCACAAACCCTAACAGTTAGGAGCCATGCTAAGGAGAGGGCAGGCAAACATGCCAAGAATTGGGACAGAATGGAGGGCAGGGGGTTTGATCTAGATGTTTGTGGGGAAAAAGAGTTGATCAGGGCACCCTTGCAAAATGATGCTCAAAAGATCTGCAGCAGAGCTCATTGGTGTGGTTTGACTCCCCTACCTCCAGTACTAGTGCTTGACCCAAGACCAGAAAATTCTGACTTTGCTCATTGAATCTTTGTATAGTCCTGCCCATCCTCCATGATTCCTGTGTTGAGTGGGACAGGAAAATTCCACCCTCCATCAGTTTTTTTGAGACAATTCCACCCATAAATTCCAAATGATGTCACCTGAAATTGAGCCTTTCTTGTAATTAATATTTGAATGCTAACCATACCTTGCCTTGATTTTTTAAGGTAGTTTTTGACAAAACTGACTTGTTCAGAGGCCTTCATTACCTCGAGCAATTATCATTTTAATGGCTTTTTTAATCTGGTTCTGAAATATTGAGGTCCAAAAAACACAGCTTGATGTAATGTCAGAACAAAGCAAGTGCAGTTAGGGGGTCTTTCACTTACATTTGAGTGGAAGAAATTTTATGGTAATCTTTTAACAATTTGCAGAATTTTTAAAGATAGTTGGAACTGTTGACAGTTATCCAGGCTGTTTTGACAGCTCTTCGAAAGTGAATTTAGCTCTGAATTGCAGTATCTTTAGTGGCCAATACCTTCGCTGAGCATAGATTACTGTGTGTTTGCAGTGCAGACACTCTTGAGTTCTGTCACATTTTCCTTGTGTTCACCAAAGCTCTGTCCATTAAAGTGAAAAGCAATTGGGAATTTCATGTTCTAAAGTAAGATAAAACAGAGAAACAAGCCTTCCTTACCAGCTTCCACCGGCTGTTATTGGTTAGAATTTTCCTCCCAGTTTTTACCTTCTCCTTGGCCTTCTGAAAGTAGGAGTAATGCTGGGCGGAATTCTCCCATTTTGGCACCAAGTGCCTATGTGGGGACGGGAACGTGAGTGGGAAAACGTACCAAATCTGTGGCATTTGCACGTTCTCCCTGTGTCCGAGTGGGTTTCCTTCAGGTTATCCGGTTTCCTCCCACGTTCCAAAAATGTGAGGGTTAGGTTGATTGGCCATGTTTAAATTGCCTCTTAGTGTCAGGGAGATTGATGGGGTAAATGTGTGGGGATGGGCTTGAGTGGGACAGTTGCTGATGTAGCCTCAATGCTGAACGGCTTCCTTCTGCACTGTGGAGATTCAATGATCGTCCAACTTACCCCATTAGTTATGAACCCAAGCATTTCATGTTATATTCAGTGGCAGGTCAGGCCTGGATGGCTTGCAGTCTGCCATCATGTCTGACTGCGTATTGTAAAGATGCCCAATACCACTGACCCACCATTGAAGCAAGAAGGTGGATCACTTTAAAATGTAGATGAATGTCCAGGAGCACTCAGAGATCAGAAGATGGATTTCTGGATCTCTTGAGAATGAAAATGGATTGTCTCGGACATGGAGGCTGGAAAGTGGACCTCCTTCGGTATACATAATCTGGAAGGTCCATCTGCATATGTACTCCCAACCTGCTGCTGTGGTGGTCCAGGGTTGCGGCCTCCACTCTGAACTCCAGAGGTAGTCTCATGTATTGAGTCCTGACATCTCTGTACGCCACATTGTTCCCAACACGTCTCACTCCAGCATGTTTTTTTTGCCTACCAACAGCGTGGAGAATCTGGAATTGGGCCGCCGTCTGCATTCCATTAACAGAATATAAATGAGGTTCATGCCAGCCTCTGGCAGGTTTTCCAACCCAGCATTGCAGACAGCAACGGAAGATGCTACTGTAAATAAATGTTAATGTGAAACCAATTTCTGGGCTTCCCACCATACTGTCCTGCCACCCACCTGCTGGTGAGGGATTGGGAGAAATCCTCCGCCCCTGTGTCTTTTGTGTTGGCGAGATCTGCTTAACATTGCATTTTCCAGAGTCAGTGATTTAATTTCTGTTACTGTTTAAACTTTGTAGCCAGTAGACTTGTCCGCTCAACCAAATTCAAACAGCATTTCCAGCACTTGGTGCCTGATGCCAAAAGCAAGGCGCAAACCCAGTATGAAGTAACAGTATGTAAGGTTCTTACAGAGCAACAGAATTGCTTTCACATGATCAGTTTGTTATCGCTTCATTTCCAGCCACTTGATCTTCTGTTGGATATGGAAGGCTTGAGGTTTGTCAAATCTTCAAAACCATACTTTAACCATGTTAATATTGTTCTCTTTGACATAAACATATTATGACAAGGATTGATCAAACAACAGTGTGGATGATCTTTTTGAAATAAAATGATATACAAAGACTGTTAACTGGGAGGCTGGGTATATGCATCTAGCTTTTGCTGTTGCTTGCAGGCTGGAATACAAGTCCTTGGACAAATTCATCACACCCTGTCAGCATAGCAGTGATTGACAGCAGTTTAAGATACGCTCCAGCTACTTCATATCCCAATACACATCATCAAAGGAAAGGATGATCTTCAAACACCTCCATAGATAGAGTTAGCAAAACAGCATTGGAGATGCTTGGGCAGGAGGTCTGTAGTGGTAAAAGAATGAGGAGCAGAATATCTGTGTGCAGAAGGATTCCTGTATCAGTAAGCAGAGAAAAAAGAAGTTTGTTTATTTTGCACTGCTTCTGTGAGCTAAAAATTCATAACATTATCCTTATATTAGACAGTCGTTGAAGATCACTACAGCAGGCAAGGGGACAATGAGTGAAAATACGTCACAGGGCATTGTCTTTTTATCTATGGAATCAGAATTGTTGGGATTGAAATCCACCTCTGTTTGCTCGCTATGCAGCTCCCACAGAATTTGTGCACTTTTAATTTGATTCCATGCAAGTATTGGCCGACAGCATGAAGCTGCTCTCAATTTGACAACTGGTAATCTTTAAATTAAAGAGCCCGGCGAATAATTGAAAATGGAAAGTTGTCATAATAGTGCAGTAGGGGACAATCGTTTGAAGTTGAGATTAATGGCCAGAGAAAATAAGTCTTTGATCTCCAGTTAACCATGCTACGTTTTATTTGATTGCCTCGGAGTTCCCAAAATGCTAAAGAGGTAATGGGGACAATGTTCACTTGAATGCAGTCAAATAAGTTGATAGTCGCGGATGAACACTCATTTGTTCTCCGTTCTATTGGCTAGAATTGAATGATATGGTGTCCTGTCTTGTATGAGCTAAGTACTGATGGAAATCAAACCTAATGTTCCCTGGCATGCTTTCAACATTTTGCTGGCAGCGCATTTATACATTGGAAAAATACTGAGAAACATTTTCCTGTTTCTGAAAATGTTTTCATTTCACGCAATGTTTTCAGATGCAGAAGGGAAAAAAGACCACACTTGCATTGATCTAGCTCCTCAGGATGCCACTCGTCAGCCAGAGGTTTATCGATCTATCAGATGGGCCTTCAGTTTAATTTGTCACCCTAAAGCATTCTTTGAGCCACGTTAGATTCTGAACTGCTTTCAGTGTTAGAAATGTCTTAGAGACTAATTAATTCACTGAATGGAACAGGCAATTTGCACAAAGCAAGATTTCAATTAGCAATTAATTATGTGACCGAATAATCTGTATTTTTTAGTGATGTTGATTGGGGATGAATATTAGTCACCACAGCAGAAGAACTCCAATGTCTTTCTTTGAAAATTGCCAAGGGATCTTTCAAGTCCACTTCCTCGAGGCTTGCAGGACGACGTTTTCCATTGGCTTCGGACGGGATTTTATGAGCTTTGTCCAAGTGAGGCCATAAAATACTGGCCATGATCTTCTGTAAGAATTCTTCCACTACACCAAGGCTGTGATGGGAGGGAAAGGATAGATGCAGAGAGTGTTAGTTAAGGTGGTATTACAAGTAATTGGAAAAAATAAGAGAATGTTTTTGTTTATTATGAAAGGAATTGGTTTCAAATATAGGGAGGTCATGTTTCAATTATGAAGTGCACTGGTACTGGGTACAATGTTGATCCCTTTATTTAAGAAAAGGTGTAAGTGTGTTTTATGCAGATCAGGGAAGGTTTGCTATACTTAAACTAACCAGTGGATTGTCTTTTGAGGGAAGGTTGGACAGGTTAGGCTTGTAACCACTGAAGTTTAGAAGAGTAAGAATGATTTGATTGGAATCTTTGATATCCTGAGGGGTCTAGTCAGACTGGATGTGCAGGTGATGTTTTCTCTGGAAAAGGTAAATCTAGACCCATTTGCTCTCATGAGAGAATGTAGAGCTGGGGGGTGGTGGGAGTGGTTTATTTTTTTTATTCATTTAAGACAAAGTTTTTCTGAACATCGTGAGCCTTTTAAACTTTCTTCTTAAAAGACAATGGAAGCAGAGTCTTTGAATATTTCTAAGGCAAAGCTACATCAATTCTTCATTAACAAGGGGGTGAAAAATTATCAGGGATAGGCAGGAATGTAGATTGGAGGTTACATTCAGATCAGGCATGAACTTGTTGAATGGTGCAGCAGCTTGAGGGACTGAGTGGCCTACTGTGACTCCTATTTTACATGTTCATATGGATCCATAATTGAAAATAAAAGTAATAGTCTTGTCTAACTGGTACTGTGTAACTATGAGACAATTCCATTGCCCTCTGTGGAACCAAATAATTTTATTTATTCACAAGTTAAAGTCCTTCTTATTACTACAAGGACAATTGTTAAAAAACAGTTTCCTCCCCACAACCTTGCTTCCCACTTTCCCCCCCCAACAAACTGAAGGACCAATCAAATTAACAGCATTCATTTGGAGAATACTGAGGGGCATTTGGAAATTTTAATTGGTCCACAAATAAAAGTTTTTAAAAACGTAAAAATCATTGCGATTTCTTTCTTCAAAAAGTCATTTTGGTATATAAATTACAAAAATGGTGATAAAAGATAAACACACAAACTGTAAACAATATGTCAGGAGTGTCCTAACGATGCCAGGGTATGAGTTTAACCTTTCACAAGATTGGGGTTTTGCTGGCTAGATCAGCGTTTATTGGCCATCCCAAACCGTATTTGAGAAAATGATGGTGACCTGCAGTCCGTGTGATATAAGTACATCCACAGCGTAGTTAAGAAGGAGTTCCAAAATTTTGACCCACAACAATGAAGAACAGTCAAATAGTTCCAAATCAGGACATTGTGTGACTTGGAGAGGAACCTGCAGGTGGTGTATCATGCATCAGTTATCCTGATCCTTTGAGGGGTAGAGGTTGTGAAGTTGGAAGGTGCTTTTGAAAGAACTTTGGTGAGTTGCTGCAGCACAAATTGTATGTGGTAAACATTGATGCCACTCTGCATCAGTCAAGGAAGGAGTGAATATTGAAGGTGAGATGCCAATCGTGTGGGCTGCTTTATCATTGGATGCTGTTGAGCTTCTTCAGTTTTCTTGGAGTTGCACTCAACTGGGCACATGGAGAACACACATCCAAGTGAAGAATACTCCTGGCATCACATTGCCTCGAGGAGTATTCTTGTGGATGGAGCCAGATTTGTGGAGTCAGGAGGTGAATAATTCATTGCAGATTTTCTAGCCCCCTGACTGACATTTGTAGCCACAATATTTATGAGCAGGTTCTGACTAATGATGTTGATAGTGGGGAATTCAGTGATTGAATGTCAAGGGGAGATGGTTGAATTTTCTCTTGCTTGAGATGGTCACTTCTTGTGGTGTTGATGTTACTTGCTATTGAAATGGCATTGATTATAGAACGTGTCTGTTGAGGGAGTGTGCAGTGCCCCACATCCCCCTTACAAGCCCTTAGAGTTCTGAATTTGTGTGGTCTGAAGGCTTTCTAAGCTTTCAATGTTCTGTCAGAAGAGTTGGCAATCTTTGTTGGTTCTGTTTCATGTTGTTGGCTTGGAGTTTAACTGGCATTTGAGGATGCTTTCCATCTTTTCCTCCATTACTGTTTGTTTACCCATGTCTGATCAATTTGACTCTTGCATTTTTCCATGATTGCTGTTATTGTCGATCATATTGTGTGTGTGGCCATATATGACACTTGTCTCCTTGGCACCCCTTTTCCTTTGTTGTAGGGGCTGTTTCAAAGATCTCTGAAGCTGAAGAAGAGTATTTTCTGTGGCGAGAAAAAGGCTTAGTGGCTCGTTCACCTCTGCTTCTTGTTGTCGATGTTGAGAGACTGATACATTCCTTGTGGTTGCGGCATGCTGGCTAAAAGTTATAGTGTGTGCACAGAGGTTGCTATGTCAACTAGCTGCACCATTAATGTTGTTGGAGTTAAAGGCTTCAGAGATTATGGATCAATCTCTGGTGTTGCTTCCACCGCAGACACCGTGGTAATAGTAATTCTATGGGTGTTAAATTAGTCTGACCATCGGGATTTTCCAGGAAAAATACTACTCCACATAGAGAGGACAGAGATTGTCTTTGAATCTGAAAACATTTTAGTGTTTGATGACCACAGAGTACTATAGTCCAGGAGAAGACCATTCAGTCCATGTGAGTCTGCACTGTCTCTCCAAAAGAGCATCTTAATAAGTCAAACCACACCCCTGCCCCTCCACCCTGCACCCTATCCCCATAACCTATTTTACATGGCTAATCCATCTAACCTATATATTTTTGGATACTAAGAGCTAATTTATCATGGCCCATCCATCTAATTTGCACATTTTTGGATTGTGGGAGGAAACCAAGGACCTGGAGGAAACCCGCAGAGTACAAGGTGACAATGGAAATCTTGACATGACATCTGAGGAGATTCAAGATGATGCAGGCGTCCCTTTGAGGAGAGGGAAAGGCTGGTTACAGACGATAGACATCAGTTAAAGATCTGTTTGCTTCCATACCTCAGTGGTTCCAGATCATGCAGATGACTGGTGGGTCAGACTCCCCTGCCCCATAAAATGGAGAGTCTATTGATCAAAAGCAGAGGTCTTCCCACATGCAAGGCTTCTGGAGAAGGTGAAAGGGCATGGGATCCAAGGGGCTTTGGCCTCGTGGATCCAGAACTGGCTTGCTGGCAGAAGGCAGAGAGTGGTTGTGGATGGGTCTTGTTCTGCATGGAGGTCGGTAACCAGTGGAGTGCCCCAGGGATCTGTTCTGGGATCCCTGCTGTTTGTCATTTTCATAAATGACCTGGATGAGGAAGTGGAGGGATGGGTTAGCAAGTTCGCCGACGATACAAAGATCGGTGGTGTTGTGGATGGTCTGGAGGGATGCCAAAAGTTGCAGCGGGACATAGACAAGATGCAAGACTGGGCGGAGAAGTGGCAGATGGACTTCAACGCAGATAAATGTGTAGTGGTCCATTTTGGCAGGAATAATGGGATGAAGGAGTACAATATAAGGGGTAGGAGTCTTAGCTGTGTTGTAGAGCAGAAGGATCTCGGGGTCCGGGTCCATAGGACTCTTAAATCGGCCTCGCAGGTGGAGGAAGTGGTCAAGAAGGCGTACGGTGTACTGGCCTTCATTAATCGAGGAATAGAGTTTAGGAGTCAGGAGGTAATGATGCAGCTCTGTAAGACTCTTGTCAGACCCCAGTTGGAGTATTGTGCGCAGTTCTGGTCGCCTCATTATAGGAAGGATGTAGAGGCTATTGAGAGAGTTCAGAGGAGATTTACAAGGATGCTGCCTGGATTGGGAGGCAGGCCTTATGAAGATAGGTTGAGGGATCTGGGACTCTTCTCACTGGAGAGACGTAGGTTGAGAGGCGACCTGATAGAGGTTTATAAAATGTTGAGAGGAATAGATAGGGTGGACTCTCAGAGACTATTTCCCCGAGCTGAAATGGTCACTACGAGAGGACACAGATTTAAGGTGCAGGGAAGCAAATACAAAGGAGATGTCAGGGGTAGGTTTTTCACTCAGAGGGTGGTGAGTGAATGGAACCGACTGCCGTCGGAGGTTGTTGAGGCAAACTCACTGGGGTCTTTTAAGAGACTTCTGGATGAGTATATGGAAAAGAATAGGATAGGGGGTTATAGATAGGTCTGTGGATTGGTAGATGTGATCGGCGCAACTCGTGGACCGAAGGGCCTGTTTGTGCTGTATTGTTCTTTGTTCTATGTTCTATGTCTTTGAAAGGACTGTCACACTGACATCTGAATCTAATTTAAAATCTGAAAGAAGATTATTTGCTGGGATTCAGCATTCCAAATTGAAAAATCACAATTTTTGACTTTAGCCAAGAAGCATGACTGTATGTTTTCTGGATTTGCAGTCATAACTTTATGGACAACTTTTAGATTGGTCATGGTAAAATGTATGATGTTGAAGTTTTGACTTACAAAGTTTGTCAAAGTGTCCCTGTCTGTTGCAGTGGATACGTTGGGATGATACATTGCCAATTGATAATCTGAACTGGGCATAGAGACTTCCACTGGTGCAACTGGCATTAATCCAGCATAGGATAGGGGCTCATCATAAATGAACATGACGATGAAGCCCACTCAGGATTGCATGTGGCTTTCCAACGAAGCCCTTCACTCAAAGGCACTCAATGTGTAATCAAAAGATTCAGTATGGGAAGAGAGAGTGAGGTGGTGGGGCCTCTGAGGGCCAATGAGAACCACCTCCTTATTGTCCTCTGATGAGCCAGCAGCTCTTGACAGAAAGGACCCTGCTCCCAGAGTCCATTATCTTGAGGAATTGACACTGACCAGTTGAGTACCTGACTGGAACTAATTGCAGCAGGCTTTGGGGAAAAGAGGTCATGCAGGATTTCTGCACATCTGGAGGAAAATAAATTCATTAATGACAGGCAGTATGATTTTGTACAGGGAAGGTCATATCTCACCAACTTGATTGAGTTTTTGAAGAGATAACAAAGATAATTAATGAGGGATGGGTTGTGGATGTAATTTATATGGAAGGGCTGTGGATGTAATTTATATGGACTTCAGTAAGACGTTTGACAAGGTCCTACATAGCAGACTGGTACAAAATGTAAAATAATGTGGGATTTTGGGTTGGATGGCTCGATGGATAGGGAATTGGCTTGGCCATAGAAGACAGAGAGTAACTGTGGAAGGGTATTTTTCAGAATGGAGATCTGTAGCTACTTGTGTTCTGCATGGATTAGTCCTGGGATGACTGTTTTTGTAATAAATTTACGTATATATATATATATATATGATCTGGAGGAAATGTGGATGGTCTGATTTATAAGTTTGAGAATGGTACAAAGATTGATGGAGTTGCTCATAATGCAAGGATCATGCCAAGGATCCTCAGAGGATATAACAGAAGTAGATAGATTGGAGACTTGGGCACAGAATTAGCAGATGAATTTTAATCTGGACAAATACAAAGTGACACATTTTGGAGGATCAAATTTAGGTGTGAATTGTACTTTAAATGGCAGAACGCTGAGGAATATTAACAGAAAGAGAGATCTGGGCAAGTAGGTCCACAGTTTCCTAAAAGTGGCAACATAGTTGGCCAAGATGATTTAGAAGACATGTGGTATACTTGCCTTTGTTGACCAGGGAACTGAGTACAAAAGTTTGCAAACCATATTACAGATATATAAAATCTCAGTTAGGCCATATTTGGAGTATTGCATGCAGTTCTGGTCACCACACTACCAGAAGGATGTGGAAGTTTTGGAGGAAGTGAAAAGAAGGTTCACCTGGATGTTTTCTGTTCTAGAGGGCATTGGTTATGAAGAGAGATTGAATAAACTTGGCTTGTTTTCACTGGAAAGATAGAGGCTGAGGGGAGACCCGATAGAGGTCTACAAATATATGAGAGGCATAGACAGGGTGGATAGTCAGAGGTAATTTTTTCCCCAGGATGGAAGTGTTAATTACAAGGGTGAACAGATTCAAGATGAGAAGGGGAAAGAGATGTGCAGTGAGTAGCAGATACCTGCAACGCACTGCTAGAGGGGGTAGTGGAAGCAGGCACATTAGCAACATTTAAGGGGCATCTGGATGCGTACACAAGTAGGGAGGGAGCAGAAGGTTATCATGGAATCAAAGAATCTACAGTGCAGAAGGAGGCCTGCACTGACAACAATCCCACCTAGGTTGTATCCTATCCCTGTAGACCCATGTATTTATCTTCCCAATCCCCCTGACATTTAGCATGGTCAATCAACCTAACCCGCATAAATTTGGACTGTGGAAGGAAACCAGAGCACCCAGAAGAAACCCATGCAGACACAAGAACAATGTATAACCTTTACATAGACAGTCACCTGAGGCTGAAATTGACCTCAAATCCTGGTGCTATGGGGCAGCAGTGCTATCACCGTGTGCAATTGGTGCTGCCCCACATGGACGGTGCAATGAAGATTCTTTTTGTTTAGTTAGGGCATCACGATTGGCATGATAGTTTTCCAGCCAACAGTCTAGGCTTTATTTCCCCAACAAGATTCTGTCCAATAACCGGAACAATCACTGGATGTGACAAACAGTGGATGGGATTTTCTGTTCGTGTTCCTTTTGAGCGGGTTTGGTTAAATGAATGGACAATCTCATTTTAAGGCCAAATTGTGTATTATGTCGGTGGGAAGTCTCACCATGATTGACCCTGCCTCCTGCCAGTGACCTGACCTGAATTCCGATGTTTAGCATCTGGAACATCAAAGGCTGCCTTTGATGCTGGGGTGACTAACTCACTGTCCCACTCTGCCAAATAAAGAGAAAATTCCTCCTTGTATAATAGAACTGATCTTTAAGACAAGTTTCTGTTGGAAGAGAAAATTGATGAATTTAGTTGTGTAGATTAATTAGTTACATCTACCAACACATTTCTACTGGAATATTTTTGTTTCTTTTTTCTACTGGCTTCCTCAGAATTAATGATTGCAGAAGACGGGTACAAAATATTGCAAGTTAGGTTTATTCTGGCCTTTTTTCACACATTCCAATTAGATTTGTCACCGAGCAAAAAGCTCTGCAAAAATATATTTTTTTGCAGCGTTATCAGAATTTATATTGGATCACACTTTTTTTACGTGGATCAAAGTTGTGTGATGCCAGTTAGTGGACAAAAGAATTTCAACATGTTAACCTCATTCACTAAGAAGATAATGAGTAACTGTAGTATCCTTGGCAACCTGAGCACATAGTAGGGGATGGTCAAACTGCCTCCGGCTGATTATTAAGTTGATACAGCTCAGGGATTAGGAGGCAGAGCAGACACACATTTCCGCAGTGTTGGAACTGGCAGCTCGATGAATGGGGCAGGAGGGGTAGTGGATGTTGGTGGAGTGACCTCACACTCTGCTGTAAGTGTGGCAACTGGATTGGCAACCATGCACCGTTTGTGAATGCACCTGGAGTCTTTTTGTTGTCAATTCCTTTATCAATTAACCACTCAGCAAATAGATGAAAAACCCACGCTGCGACCTAAACACAGCGCATATCTTGCTGAAATCAGTTGGCATTCTGGCAGTCAAAGTTGGGCATTAAAACTCTCCTTGCCTGTGCGTGAGCTGTGGGCTCAGTCAGCAGAAGGAAGCTGGATGTTGATCCAGAGATTTAAACTGAGCCGAGGAAGGAATGCTGGATTGCAAGAAAAATTAAGCTGTTGGAAATGAAGAGATAAATAAAACCACACGTTAGTCCTTACATGCTCTTACTTTTCATAGAATTTGCAGTTACATTGTGTGAAAAATATGTCCTCACAAGTGTATGAAATGGTGATTAAAAATGTGTCAATAATGGCTGTCCACACTTAGGGGCTGTTGATCGTCTTTCTGATTTGATTTATTATTATCACGTGCATTGGGATATCATAAAATGCCTTGTTTCTTGCAAGCTATGCAGACAAAACATACTGTTCATAGAGTACTTCGAGGAGACGGAAAGGAAAGAGTGCAGAATATGAGCCGGAATTCTCTCAGAAAGATTCTATGTGTCAAATTCATGTGAAAACTGGAGTAATTCACGCCGTTTTTTTCTCCCCCAGTGGGAGTTCAAAGAAAAGTCTCCCATGCTGTGCACTGCAGAGGCACTAACATGAATATAATTAAATATCAGGGGATGGGATTTATTTCCACTGGAGTGGCTGAAATCAGCATGCTGAGTGGACCACTGCACAACTGGCAATCTGTCAGTGCTGAGATTGGTGCACTGCCAGCCTCCCAATTACAAGCCAGCTCAATCACTGGCTGATCCCGCAACTTGGCTCTCTGTCCCTCCCCATGGCCTCCCGACTATTCCTGGCACACCCCAACCTCCAGCCACCCTCCCCTCCGCAACTGCCCGCAATCCTGACCCATCTGCAGACTTGATGCTGCCCCCCATCAATCCTGACTTCCGCAGCAGGCTGACTCCATGCCTTCATCTGCGCAGCAGGCTGCCCCTCTGTCCCAATCACTGGCCTCTCTTCTCCCTGCTCTGATCCCTATGCAGAGTGGCAGCAGGAAACCACCCCCCCCCTCCCCCCACCACCAAACCTCCACCAATCGCCTCTTAGGTCCCACCCTCATATTCCTCATCCCCTTTGCCCCTTTGGTATTGCCCTATGCCCCGTATGGAGTTCTAAGGTGCCCTCTGGGCATTGGCTTGTTGCCCCTGGGGCAATGCTTGGGAGCACAGGCTGGCACTGCCAAGGGGGCACTCCCTGCACCCAATCCTCTGGGGGGCCCTGATTGCCTCCCCTTCACTCCAGCAGGGTCAAACTGCTAGCTCCCTAAAAGTGGGGAAGTACTGTAATCCCCACTGGCGGAGGGGGGGAGATGCTAACAGGCCGAGAGACTTCAGTCGCAGGCCCGCTAATCACATTAAAATTACATTGATACCTGCATACCTAATGCAGTATGTCCGACACAGTACTGACAGCGCCATAAATCTGACACTGGGAAAGGCATTGGGGCTGGTTGCCCAGCGCGGATCACACATTACTCCAGCTCCACTGAATCCTCTCAGCTTAATGCACTGATAAATCAGTGCAACAGGATGGGAGAAAGAGAGAGATCAACTTAATATATGGTAGGTGCATTCCTGATGCTAATAGGGAAGAAGTTGTTCTTTAGACGGTTGGTGTGTGATTTCAGACTTTTGTTTCTTTTTGCTGACTGAAGAAGATGGGGGAGAGTATGTCTGTGGATGTGTGAGATCCTTGATTATGTTGGCTGCTTTTCTAAGGAAGTGGACTGTATTAATGGATGGTTGGCTGATTTGTGTGATGGACTGAACTTCGTTCACAACCCTTTTTAGTTTATTGCGGTCTTGGATAGAGCATGAGCTATCCCAATCTATGATACAACCAGAAAAAATGCTTTCTATGGTATGTCAGTAAAAATTGGTGAGAGTCATAGTGGACGTGGCTAATTCCCTTATCCTTCTGTGAAAGTAGAAGTGTTGGTGGCTTTCTTAACCATGGCGTCCGTGTGGAGGGACCAGGATTCTAAGGTTGCTCTAAGACTCAAAGTTTGTCCTGACATATAACATATTATTTGTTTTACTCTTAATCTCAATTCCAATTGCAGATTTGTTTTGGCAAATTGCATACATTTTTCAAAAGACTAATTCAATGTTAACCCCAAATTATTTGATCTTTCACACATTTGGGTAATTTTGAGGTAATTATTTGTTTTTAATCCATCCTTGGGAATGGAAGCATTAGGTTAACACATAAAACAGGAGCATAGAAAATCAAAAGCATTTCTTTTTTTTGTGTGAAGCAGTACTTGTCAAACTGTAAAAGGTTTACAATTTTTGGACCACTGACATGTGGAGAGACTTGCAATTATGCTGCCAATTTCAAAGCTGTGTAATCTATTATTATACAGTCAAAGACTATATTTGAAACCTGTCAAAAAACGGAATCTGTTCAGTCTGTGAATTAAATAACTCTGCCTGTCATCAGTGCCTGTTCAATATATTTTTTTGTCCTAATTGAAATTAACTCCTTCAAAGATCTGATTTATTAACTGGTAAGGAGGAGCACTAGTATTTAATCGTGCTTTCAAAAGATCTAATCATTTTTCATTTTATTGGTAACTGCAACTGCGCAAATGGTCTTCTTAAATCAAACTGAAATCTTTGTAATGGGTTTAATGCTTTCCTTGTCAAACTAGAAAGGTCATCAAAAATATCATTTCAGCTTTAAAGATTCTGATTAAATTTATTTTAATCAGTTTGAAAAATAAATTGGTGACAGAATCCTTTTCTGTCATGGGAATAATGATCAGTAATATTGTATGCCTTTTTTTAAACAAAATTCTAGAAAGAAAGTCTCTTCATGTTATTGTTCAGTTAAACACGGAAGATGATCTTCCCTCAACTTTTGCAATGTTTAACCAAAAGATCTCATGATATGTTTTCCCAAGGAGGGGCACAGAGTTTTCCCATTCTGGTGGCTAACATTCATCCCTCAGTCAACACCACAAAAATAGTTCAACAGCGTATTAATGTATTTAATTTGCTCTGGGGAATGCGAACATTGCTGGTCAGAATCTGTTGGCCATTCATAACATCCCTTGAGGTAGCAGTGGTGAGCTGTCTTGAATTATTGTGTTCCAGGTCAAAAATTCCAAGGTATTACAAGAAATCGGTCTAAACTGTAAGTATTATACTTTGAATTGGGAGTGGAGTGAACATATGATATTTCACTCTAGATATGATTCAAGTGACCCTCTAGGAAGCTTCTATCAAACAAAATATATTTAGAACACAGTTAAACCATAAGAAGAAAAGAAAGTAATAACTTTTACGAATTACAAAACACAACCATTGCATTAACCATTAACTAAGTAAACTATTCTTAATCAAACAATTTTCACAAACATATACTCCATTCTAGTCTTAGCATGAAAAGCAAGTATGTTTACATGATGCTGCAGCTTTCCAACACCTGCTATGAATTACATCTTTGGATATTAAATTGACAACACTGAGGCCTTCTCAGTTCTGGAACTTCCAGCAAACCTTGAGTCACAGAGATTTTGCTTGCTCTATCTTCTAGTTCTATCTCACAGACAGCAGAATTTTCACTCCAGAGAGACACAAAGAACACTAGTTTTCAGTTTGCATTAGAACAGCGTCTTCCCAAATTGAAACCAAAACTTCTGGATTTTTCCTGTCCCACGGTACCAGCTGACCTGTCAATCAGGCCACCCAACAATTCCAAAAGGGTTATAAAATTCCAAGACACTGCATTAGTCTAAATTAAAAATAAACAAGATATCCATTATGTTGCTTCAGTAACAATTAAGGGAAACATGACATGACAGCATCAAAATCAAAAAATGCCAGGCCTGCTTGAAAAAACTGCAGAGAACATGATGAAAATACACTTTTTAAAGGCACAATAGCATCACACAGAATCACTGCAGTGCAGGTACATCCATAGTACAGGTTAGGGAGAGAGTGCGAAGATTCTATCTCAGTGACAGTGAAAGAATGATGATGTAGTTCCAAGTAGGAATAGTTTGTGACTTGGAGAAGGACTTGTAGGTGGTGATGTTTTGCACAGATACCAAGAAGAGTTCACAAGAGAGCACATGGTATAGACAGTCTGCAACTCTTAAAGGAAATCTATCCCTCTTAAAGGAAAGCTGCACTGAATCACAGGAAGCATGCTTCAGAATATTTAAAAAAGGAAAACTGAACAATGGAGCAGAGGGAGGGCTCCCAGCTTCACAAGTTCAATCCTGGATTCCTTAGTCAAACAAGAAGAGCGTGGTCTCTGTGCTCTGATGAAGGTTCATCCAGATTCAAAAGATTATTCTCTCTCCACAGGTGCTGTAATTTCCTAGCATTTTCTGTTTTTGTTTCAGATTCCAACATTCATAGTAATTTGCTTTTATATCAGGAAGAGAATGGTCATATTTTCACAGAGGGTTGGGGAGGGCAGTACAGTTGTGCAGTGATAGGGTTGGGGATGCAGATGCCTTCAAAGACCAGCCTCAGAAGGTGGCTGTGAAGGTCAGTTCACAGAGTCTGTCACTGAGAACCTGTCAGCAATGCCACAAGAAGTGTAATGAAGTCATCAGGATAATTAAGATCAGGGAATGTGTCTTCATGTAATATTTTCCACTCCACTGCACTGCACCGCCACTAATATTCAGGGCAAACATTCATACTGAAAACTTCAGATTTTCCATTTCACCCTCACACATATTCTAATGATACCAGGCTCACACCCCACCTTCTGCAATTTTCACATACCTTAGCTGCAAGCAGGTACATCACCTATACAGTATGCATTGCATTCACTGCCATTATGTCCTCTGTTGCAGAACAAGGTGGTCCAGAACAAGTAGAGCAGAGTGGAAGTAGTGGGGGACAAGAACACCTGCACCTCCTGCGTTCTCTGAAGGAGGTGGGTCTCAGTATTGTGAGCCCAGCTGAAATTGAACTCCTGACATCTCTTGAGAACATTATAGACGTTCTTGGCTGCTGCTCAATTCACAACACACTCTCATCCTGATCTCTGACATAGAATCATAGAATCCTACAGCACAGAAGGGGGCCATTTGGCCCATTGAGTCTGCACTGACCACACTCCCATCCAGGCCCTATCCCTATAACCCCATGCATGTAGCCTAGCTAGTCTCCTGATACTAAGGGGCATGTCTTTGCCCCTTCCATGTCTTTGGACTGTGGGAGGAAGCCGGAGCACCCATGCCGACACAAGGAGAATGTGCAAACATCACACAGACAGTGACCCAAGCTGGGAATCAAACCCAGGTCGTTTGGTGCTGTGAGGTATGGAGAACAGGATGTTGATGATGTGATCATGGATCTCTTGCCTCCCGTTCCAAATTTGGGCAGCACTGCTCCTTCACAATTCCAGGAAACTGGGTTCGATTCGCTGCTTGGGTCACTGTCTGTGTGGAGTTGGCACATTCTCCTCACGTCTGTATGGGTTTGCTCCGGGTGCTCTGGTTTCCTCTCACAGTCCAAAGATGTGAGGGTTAGATTGATTGGCCATGCTAAAATTGCCTCTTAGTGTCCTGAGATGTATAGGTTAGAGGGATTAGTGGATAAATATGTGGAGGTAGTGCCTGGGTGGAACTGTGGTCAGTGCAAATTCGATGGGCCAAATGGCCTCTTTCTGCACTGCAGGATTTCTATACCCTCCTTTTTACCCTTATCATCCTTTTTCTGTTTCTCTGCTCTCTGAATTTCTGTCTGCCCAGCTACAGTGCATCGAGGAGGCAGAGGGACAGCAATGACACAATACCCTTGTAGAGGGCCTCCTGACATGCGCTAGTCTGACATTGCACGAACATTGAAGGCTTGTGTAGATGTGCATGTGATGAATCAGCTCATAGGAGGACGAGGTCACAGGTATGTTCTGCTACGGAAGACTCAAATGAGGACTCTGAGAGGGTGACTTCTAAGAGAATGCCACATATGATACACACTGGGATGCCTGCATGCACTGATTTTGCTATGACAGTATATGTTACTGTTATGGAGCCTTGAAATGTCTGCCTGACACTTGGTAGTAGAGCTTGTCCTTTCTGCAGTCTCTGCTTCCCAATGTCATGTTGCAAACCCAGATACACTGCTGCCTCAGCACTCAGACCTGTCGCTGCTTTTGTGCGGACAGGTCATCAAAACCTTAGCCCTCCCCATAAGGAGGCTGTCACGTATTCTGCCAAATTCAGAAACTCATCACAACACCTCCAAAAATACTCAACTATACTTCGAGACATTGCAACAATAGTATATTAAATTGCCTTTCCTGCTGATTGGGTACCTGACCCTTTCATTAACGACTAGTACTCAGCCTCTTGCATCTGAGCACACATTCTTTGTGGAGTGATAAGTGAATACGTTGACTGGAACTGTGTGGTTCAACTTCACAAATACAGTGTCCAATTAGTTGGGATGGCTGAGCAATGTCATGGCAACATCAGTTGGGATGTTTCTTATGCACTCAGGGAATGTTCATGTAAACAGCCTTCCCAGTGAAGGGTACCATGTGAACTGTGCCAGAAGTGGTTGGAAGTGCAGTCTGCTCTACTCGGAGGGCCACCAACCTTGCATCCAATCTACCTGTAAAACAGCAATGATTACACTTCCACTTGAATGCATTAATTGAGAAGAGTTTTTGAATATTTCTGAGGAAATTATTCCCTCGCTCTGCCTGCCACCAGTTGACAATGTGTGCCACATACACAGTGATGTGTGTGAGTATAGGGGTGTAGCCCAAGAATTGGAGAACACAGGTATTTATTTGCAGGTCTCACTCGCTCCACTTTCCAGCTCCAACTGCCTCGCAGGGCAGTCCCTAGCTGATCTCCAGACATTCAGGGCCACACAGATCTGCAGGTGCCAAGGTTACATAACTTGTTCCATTTAAGGGGCTGCGCCCCCAACATACAGATACATAAGCTGACTGCAACAAAAAATTGTTAAGTGCTATTGTGGGAGCTGAGATCAATTAACTTAATGCCCATCTTAACCTGTGGCATGCCTTTGTTAGTAAGATGTCGTACCACATTGCTTTGAGGTACTGCACAACTCAGGTAGCACGGTGGCACAGTGGTTAGCAGTGCTACTTCACAGCTCCAAGGACGTGGGTTCGATTCCTGGCTTGGGTCACTATCTGTGTGGAGTTTGCATGTTCTCCTTGTGTTTGCGTGGGTTTCCTCCAGCTGCACCGGTTTCCTCCCACACTCCAAAGATGTGCAGGTTAGGTTGATTGGCCATGCTAAAATTGCCCCTTCTCCTGAGATATGTAGATTAGAGGGATTAACCGGGAAATGTGTAAAGGTATGGAGGTAGGGCCTGGGTGGGATTATGATCAGTGCATACTCAATGGGCCAAATGGCTTCTTTCTGCACTGTAGGGTTTCTATGAACTCTTCAAATTTACTTTATGAAAAATTGTGTCCTTGCTACAATGTTCTTTCCCAATGCTAATAAAAGGAAAATGGTGGGAATAAATAAATGAGAGCAAAATGACAGGCTGACAATTCATGCAGGAACCTTTCGAATTTTGACAATGCTTCCTACCTGAAGCAATAACTAATCTTATATCTTTTAGACACTGATAAACTTATTTTATATTTTCACTTCAAATTTCCAGCTTCACACATCTTTATTTTCACCTCAAACTTCTCCATTCTTATTGTTATTTTCTCTATGAGGCATTTCAATACCTCTTGAATTAGTGCTAGAAAATGACCTTATCACTGAATGTCTTTTGTATATTTATAAACATAGGATAGAATACTAACAAAAGCTGAAGTTCCAACTTTGTATCTACACTGACCTGTAGTGTGTGCAAAGAGTTGCTGACTTGAAATTAACATTAGTTTTGCCATATGCTTTTGGAAATGTGGTTTTAGTCACAGGAGCTGTGATGTGATTTAAAATATTTACTCCCTTCTTGGAGCATATCTTTACAATTAATCCTTTGCAAATACCATGGAATATTATTGAACTAATAGAGGTATGATTCTGAGCCAAACACTCACACACGAACCCTACAGCTAATATTTAAAATATCATACTGTTTTCAAAATTTCATCTGGTTTATTGTGCAGTAGCCTGCAGGCAACAATGAACAATACAGCACTGGAACAGACCCGTCGACACACCACCCCGAGCCAAATCCCAATCCTTGTTTAGACCCATAACTTATTGGCCATATGTGGTTTCTATCCTTCTGTTTGCCTTGCATTCATGTGTCTGTCAAGATATGCCTTGAATGTTGTTAATGTGCATGATTCCACCACCTCTTCTTGCAATGTTTTCCATATACCCATACTCTCTGTGTGAAGAACATTCCCTGCACATCTCCCCTAAACTTCCCACCTCTCACCTAAAACCTGTGCTTTCTTTAGTTGACTTTTCCACCCTGGGAAAAAAGGCTCTGACTATCCACCCTCACTATGCCTCTCATAATTTTGTAGACCTTCATCAGGTCACCCTCTTAGCCTCCATCTTTCCAGTGAAAACAATCTGTTAATATAAAATCTTTCCTGAAATGTCAAAATCTGCCATGCTTTGTGTTAATCTAGATAGAAATAGATTCCAGTCAATATTTTAATTTGAACACTTATACATCCAGACATACACTGGATAAACAATAAGCAAAAAGTATTCTAACTATTCTTTCAATGGATGACAAAAAAATAAAAACTTTTCCAAGAAAGGTCAAATATTCCGTTTACATAATGAATTCTGGATGCTTTTATGTTTGGCTTTACAGTCACATAGCAACCTCCTGCATCTTTCCAAAACACATAACTGCCACCAGGAGAAAATATGAAACTGACACAAAGCATTAAATAAATAGGATTGTTCCATCCATCCCCAAATGTCAGTTTGTCATTTCACACAAGAATGTGAAGGGGGAGTTGGCGGCATAGAAGTAATGTCACCGGACTTGTCATCCAGAGTCCCCAAATGCAATGCTCTAAGGATAGAAGTTCAAATCCACATAGCTGGTGGAATGTAAATGAACTTAAAAAATCTGGAATTAAAAGCTAGGCTAATGATGATCAAGGAAGCTTTGGATTGCTGTTAAAAACCCATCTAGTTCACTAATGTTCTTTAGGGAAGGAAATCTGCAGTCTGGCATGTGACTCTAGACCCACAGATATGGGTTGACGCTTAAATGTTTCCTGAAATTGCCAGGCAAAGCATTCAACTGTATCAAACTGTTACAACGTCTAAAGGAATGAAACCAGATAGGCCACGCAGATTTGTCAAACCTGCAATCCTGTAAAAGTCCTCTTTAATATCTGGGGACTTGTTCCAAACTTGGTTCCACAGACTAATCAAGCAACAGGCTGACAGAGTTAAAGAAACCTTTGTGACATTGTCCCAAACTGAAAAAGCAACGTTCCTCTATGTTGAATACTAATTGGAGGAAGTACCAAGGATGGTAAAGGATGCAGTCTGAGTGAGGGACTTCAATGATTGTGTCCTAAAGGATATGGTTGTTATACTGAGTGTGTAGCATGTGGGGAAGGAATCACCAAGAGAGTAAAAATGTATTTGACCTGATCTTCACCAATCCACCTGTCACACGTCATGAGTAATGGTGGGAGTGACCTTGTTGAGACAAAGTTCCCTCTTCGTGTTGAGGTACCTTCCATTATGTTCTGTGACATGACCATCGAAGCAAATGTGATGGATTCTGAACAGATCTAGCAAATCAAAACTGGGAATCAATGAGGTTCTGTCGACCGTCAACAGCGCAGAATTGCGTATCACTACAGTCTGTAAGCTCATGGCCTGCTACATTTCCCACTATACCATTACTGTTAAGCTGGAAGATCAACCTGGTTTAATGAAGAGTACAATAAGGCATGCCTGGAGCACCACCAGGCATAATTCAAACATGAGGTGTCAACCTGGAGAAGTTGCAACAAAGGGCTACTTTTATGCCAAAGCAGCATGCAATGAACAAAGCTAAGTTCTGCATCCTGCCACATTCAGTGACAACTTAGACAACAAAGAGGAGAAGGAGGCTGCATAAAGATCTCATCCTTAATCATAGACAAGGCCAGGACATCATTGCAAAAGAGAAATTTGAAGCATTTGCAGCCATCTTCAGTCAGAAGTGTGAAATTAAAGATACAACTCAGCCGCCTCCTGAGGTCTCCATATCACAGGTACCAGCCTTCAGCAAACTTGATTCATTCCATGAGATATCAAGAAATGGCTAAAGCATAGCATATGTAAAGGCTATGGATCCAGACAAATTTCTGGTGATTGTGCTGAAGACCTGCACTCCAGAATGAGTTATGTCCCTATCCATGTTATTCCACACATGTTATGGCTAAAACATAGTCATTTAAGATAAATTAAGAGGAGAGAATATGCAATGAGATATGGGTGTCCTTGTATACCAGTCGCTGAACGTAAGAATGCAGATGCAGCGGATAGTAAAGAAGGCAAATGGTATGTTGGCAAGACGATTCGAGTACAGGAGCAGGAATGTCTTGATGCAACTATGCAGGGCTTTGGTGTGGCCACAACTGGAATGTTGTATGCACTTTTGGTCCCCTTACCTGAGCAAGGATGTTTTTGTTATAGAGGGAATGCTGAGAAGGTTTATCAGACTGATTACTGGGTGACGGGACTGGCATTATGATGAAAGATTGAGATAGTTAGGATTATAATTGTTGGAGTTCAGAAGAATGAGGAGATCTCCAAAAAACCTAAAAATTCTAACAGGACTGGACAAGATAGATGCAGGAAGGATGTTCCCGATGTTGCGGGTGTGCAGAACTCAGGGTCATAATCTAAGTATATGGAGTAAACCTTTTAGGACAGAGATAAATAGAAATTTCCTCATCCAAAGAGTCGTAAGACTGCGGAATTTGCTACCAAAGAAAGCAGTTGAGGCTAAGACATTGTACATTTTCGAGAAGTAGCTTGTTCTGAGGGTAAAGGAGATCAAAGAATGTGGGGGCAGGATGAGATCAGGCTATTGTGTTGGTTGAATAGCCATGATTGTAATGAAGGGTGGAGCAGGCTTAAAGGGCCAAATAGCCTACATCTCCTCCTATTGTCTATGTTTCTATTTACCCAGCAATGTGGAAAATTGCTGAGATATACCCTAACGATAAAAATAAGGACACATCCAATTCCCCCTTTAGCCTTCTCTTGATCATCAGTGAAGTGATGGAAAGTGTCATCGACAGTGCTACCAAGTGCATTTACTTAATAACCTTCAGAGTGATGCTCAGTTTGGACTTTAGTTGGGGCATTTAGTTCCTGACCTTATTTATAATCTTGGTCCAAACATGGATAAAACAGTTGAACTCATAAAATGAAGTGAGAGTGCCTACCCTTGACATCAGACAGCATTTGACTGAAAGCTGCAACAAAAGCTGAAGTCAGTGGGAATGACAAAATCCTGGAACTTTCTTCATAACAGCACTGTGTGGGCATACATACAAAATATGGATTGCGATTGTTCAAGAAGACAACTCACTATTGTCTTCTCAAGGGCAATTGGGGATGAGTAATAAATGCTGGTTTAGCCAGCAATGCCCACAATTCATGAACAAATAGATTTTTTTCAAATACCAATATCATGCTGAACCATTGTACAAACACACATATTGTCACATTAATGCCATACTGCAGGATGCAGTCTTCATACCATCGTTGAGAGCAGCTGAATAAAATCCCTTGAAAAGAGTCATTTAAAAGAAGAAATAATCCCTATCACACTCTCATTCAATATGTTACAAATTGCACAATGGAGTGAGTCAAACTTTTACATTTCTTTTCCTTTTTTTTTGCTCTGTGAGTGGGACATTCTTTCAATCCAGGATTCCCAGCATCAAGCTAAGGTTCTCAAGTTTCTGTTTGAATTCCTCCAGAATTTTACCTTCCCCCTGCCGGGATTTTATGACCTCACTCAGGCGAGACTAATAAAATCCTGCCTGAGGCCAAGGGAGAACTCTGTTCTGTG
The DNA here is from genome assembly GCA_024679065.1 of Sphyrna mokarran. Taxonomy (NCBI): domain Eukaryota; kingdom Metazoa; phylum Chordata; class Chondrichthyes; order Carcharhiniformes; family Carcharhinidae; genus Sphyrna; species Sphyrna mokarran. The sequence goes on along the minus strand of JAGIQG010000011.1, from coordinate 69,494,698 downwards.
AGCTTCACCTGCCCTGATTCCAGAGAGAGCTGGTGGTAAAATTCCGGCAAACATCTCTGAAACTTCCTTCATTCCGACAACCAGTTTCAGTGTTCAATTTCTTTCCAACTTAACCTCTTGTGCATTCCCCTCTCCCTTAGTCCAACTGCTATCCACATGAATTCAGCTCTTTGGGGCCTGAGCTCTGCAATTTCCTATAAAGTTCCGACAGTATCGATATCCTTTTTCTTGAAGGTTATCTTTAAATCTCTGCTCTGATATCCGCATCCTTGGAACAGTGTTGATAATTTATATAAAGGAAAAATACTACGGATGCTGGAATCTGAAACAAAAACTGAAAATGCTGGAGAAACTCAGCAGTCTTCACAGCATCTGTAGAAGTCATAACATAGAACATAGAACACTACAGCACAAACAGGCCCTTCGGCCCACAAGTTGTGCCGAACACATCAAAACCTACCCAGCCATAGACCTATCTATAACCCCCAATCCCATTGGATCCCATATACTCATCCAGAAGTCTTTTAAAAGACCCCAGCGAGTTCGCCTCGACCACCACCGACGGCAGCCGATTCCATTCACTCACCACCCTCTGAGTGAAAAACTTTCCCCTAGCATCCCCTCTGTACTTGCTTCCCTGCACCTTAAATCTGTGCCCTCTCGTCACGACCATTTCAGCCCTGGGAAATAGTCTCTGAGAGTCCACCCTATCTATTCCTCTCAACATCTTGTAAACCTCTATCAGGTCGCCTCTCAACCTTCGTCTCTCCAGGGAGAACAGTCCCAGCTCCCTCAACCTGTCTTCATAAGGCATGCCTCCCAATCCAGGCAACATCCTTGTAAATCTCCTCTGCACCCTTTCAATAGCTTCCACGTCCTTCCTATAGTGAGGCGACCAGAACTGCGCACAGTACTCCAAGTGTGGTCTGACAAGGGTCCTATAAAGCTGCAGCATTACCTCCTGACTCCTGAACTCAATCCCTCGATGAATGAAGGCCAGTACACCATAAGCTTTCTTAACCACATCCTCCACCTGGGAGGCCGATTTGAGAGTCTTATGGACCCGGACCCCAAGATCCCTCTGCTCTTCCACACAGCTAAGACTCCTACCTTTGATAGTGTACTCATTCATCCCGCTGGATCTGCCAAAATGGACCACAACACATTTATCCGCGTTGAAGTCCATCTACCACTTCTCCGCCCAGTCTTGCATCCTGTCAATGTCATGCTGCAACTTCTGACATCCCTCCAGGCCATCCACAACACCACCCACCTTCGTGTCATCGGCGAACTTACTCACCCATCCCTCCACTTCCTCATCCAGGTCATTTATGAAAATGACAAACAGCAAGGGTCCTAGAACAGATCCCTGGGGCACTCCACTGGTGACCGACCTCCATGCAGAAAAAGAGCCATCCACAACCACCCTCTGCCTTCTGCAGGCAGCCAGTTCTGGATCCACAAGGCCAAAGCCCCTTGGATCCCATGCCCTCTCACCTTCTCAAGAAGTCTTGCATGTGGGACCTTGTCAAATAAAGTAGAGATGCTGGCATTGGACTGGGGTGGAACAGTCAGAAGTCTGTTTATTTGGTTTATTTGGAATCACAAGGTTACAGTATACTTCCCCTTCATCAGTCGAATCACTTGATGAACAGATTTCTGATTGTATTTTTTTAGAAGTTTTATATATATATTTATATGGAATAAGGATGTCACTGGAATGCCAGTATTTATTGCCCATCCCTAAATGTCCTTGAACTGAATGGCATATTGGACCATTTCAGAGAGCAGTTAAGAATAAAACACATTGCTGTGCATCTAGAGTTGCACGTTGGCCAGACTGGGTAAGGATGGCAAATCTCCTTCCCCAGAGAAAATGTGTGAACCAGATAAGATTTTCCTGACAATTATAGAAGGAGGAGCGGGTCACTGGCGATTGTTGCAGCTTAGCACTATCACCTTTAAGTTACTGAAGAATGATGGTCTTCAATATGACCAAAAGAGCCGAAGCATCCTCTTGAACTTGTTGGGTTTCATTTTGGGCAAAGTGCAGAACGTTCAAACCAGGATCTCCCTGCCCCCACCCCCAGCTTATACAAGTCCTTCTCCCCTGAACCACCTCAGCATCATGGCAATTTAATAACATTAAAGTGACATCACAGTGAGAAAACAATTTGGGAAGCACTACTTTAATGTTTATTTAGAAAACACATCATTGGAAAAAAACTTATAATAGAGTGCACTGATTAAAATGCAATTGAATTTGCCCAAAATGCACTGCAAAATTCCATTATTCTGGCTATTTTTTTAAGAAGTGTTTACCCCATACACTCTAACACAGAAACAAGCACTAACATTCCAGTTTAGAGTGTGTTACCTGCACTCTAATTATCTTCTAACCCGATTGTCAACCAAAATATTTGCAGGCCCTAACCTTGTGTAAGGCATTGGAAGTAAGGAGAGATTTTCGCCTTAGGGCAAATACTGAAAAGAACATTAGGAAACTATGTGTGCTTCCAGACCATGGTTTTAATGTTAATGGATATAAAATCAATGAGAAGTGGAGCATAATTTGCTTATGTATATTCTTAGCATGTAGTGAAGTGGAACATCTTCCTTGTATACATCATTAGCCTGCATTTATCTCACTTTCTGATTATCTATATCGTACCCATCCTCATCCTTGCATCTTTGCCGGTGCTGAAACACAAGCATGAGATGAAAATTTGGAGACATTCCATAATCAGTCAATGTCCATCCTCATCAAAGTGGGGGAGGTGCCTCACTGCTTTATTATGGAGGTTGCATTTACTGAAGTGGTTTATAATACAAGAATAGATATTACTACAATGAAGTTAAACACACACAATTACATTCAAGATGTAAGTTGAAAACATAAATGTTTGACCCAAGGAGATGAGAATTTCCCAGAGCCCAGCAGCAATCTAGTGATTCAGTGATCAACATCCAATTAGAGGTTTGAATGTTCCTAATGGGAAATATTTCTGTTTCAGTAGTTGCAGCAAGTTGCGCATATCATCTGTCAGTGTTTGCCACTGACGATCAATGTCTTTTTTGCTTCTACCAGTGTGCCTGTGGCTTCTTTTCTTTATTGTAATCCTTCTTTTCAAATCTCCGAACCACTGTCTCCTCCATACTCACCTCGAGCGACAAGTATGTGGAGCTCATGGATTTCTTTGTCATGAAGATTGACATCATCTTATCGACTGTTTCTGTCACTTCATTTCCATTCCCAAATCCACTGGGCTCTTAAAGAGCCAATAATTGGTCACTTGCCAACTGTCTTAGCTGTGATCTTCCCCACGGTAAAAATGCTGCATGACCAGAGAGGATGTGGACTGGAAGGAAGACCATCTCTTCAATTTCCACTCAACCACCGCCCTCTCCACCCCATCAGCAAGGAATGTGAAATTCTGGCCATAATATCCTATGTGAATATGTCAAAGGCAAACTAACCTCCCTGTCCTTCTTGACCTGTCTGTAACTGTGAAATGGTAGATCACACCATCCTCCTCCAGGACCACTTTATCATGGCCCAGATGGATGGGACTGCACTTACCTTCTACAATCTGCAGCATTTTTTGCAACTAAGACCGCAACAATTCAACAAAGTCCTTGCCATACAAAGCATTGTCATCACCACGCTTCTACATTCCAGTGAGACCCGGACTGCATATGAGCAATACAGAAGAGTGTCAGAGAATTTCCTTAAGCCTCCAGATCGAACAGAAGGAGTCTTGAATAAATTCAATTGTCCTTCTTGAAGCCACATCTACAAGCATTCAGACAAACCCCTTACAAATCATCTGCAATGGATTGACACCATGTCTGGGTGGCCAAAAAGCATCTTCCTTGCCAGGTCCTTTTTCTCAACTCTCAAATGGCCAATGTTCTGGGGAGGCCAAAGAAAATACTTTGAAGACATTCTGGAGCTTTCCTCAAAGTGTGAAAGAATGGACATTAATGACTAGGAGTTGTTTCTGTCAGCCAGTTTATCATGGCCAATCAACCTAACCTGCACATCTTTAGACTGTGGGAGGAAATACGGGGAGAATGTGCTCAGTCCGCACAAGAAAGTCACCTGAGGCCAGAATTGGTCCTGCCCACGATAGAAATCATGGCGGAACATGGACAATGCAAAGATTACTGGCCTTGGGTGGGAATGTCTGGTGTTGGAGCAAGAATAGCCAAAAAATCCCATTCTCTGAGCCACAATGTCTTCATAATAAGACGGCAGAGAAGGAAAGAAAAGAAAGGAAATCTTGCTTTGCATATTCCAATACCTAATGGGACATCCTGCCTCTTGTTCCTGAAAGATTTGTGGGTCAAGAAGCAACCTGTTCAATCACACACGAAGGCCCATAGCAGAAACCTCTGATCTTGACTGGACATCATCCTCGAGTTGAGGGATAGCTAGTAACAATGACTACTTGTCTGACTCCATCCTTATTTCACTAATTGTAGCCAAACGGTCAACAGCAATGCCCTTTTTTCCCATTCCTAAACAGCTACTCTTGGTGTCTCCAAAGGATCAATAATTAACCCTCTCTGCACCTTAAACTTCAGTGACATCATCTAAAATCACAGTATCAGGCAGCAGAGTGGTTAGCACTGCTGCCTCACAACACCAGGTCCTGGGTTCAATTCCAGCCTCGGGTGACTACCTGTATGGAGCCTTTCACATTGTCTCTGGCCAAAATTTTACTGGTTCGCAGAACGGCATTCTCTGTTGGCCTTGGCCAGAATCTTATAAGATTCATGCAAGCAAGGCGGTAAAATTCCGGTCTCCTTGTCTGTGTGGGTTTCCTCTGGGTGCTCTGATTTCCTCCCAGGTTAGGTTGATTGGCCATGTTAAATTGCCCCTTAGTGTCAGGGGGACTGGCAGGGTAAATACATGAGGTGAAGGGGACAGGGCCTGGGTGGGATTGTTGATGCAAGCTCGATGGGATGAATGGCTGCCTTTTGCAGGTAGCGATTCTATGATAAGTTTCTTAATTACACTGATGGACACCCAGCACCATCTTTCTTTACCTGTGCTTTTTGTTTGACACACAGGTATGTAGGAATCTCTGCCTATTAAACATTGGGAAGACTGAAGACTGATTGCCCACAGTCAAACTCCATTCCATGTCTGGCCCTGTCATCTGTCTGAGGCAGAACCAGACCATTTACAATCTCAGTATTATATTTGACTCAGTTAAATTTTAAGTACACATCCTGCACCATCACTCAAACTATTTCCTTCCCTATAACATTAACTATTTCCAGTCCAGTTCTTCTGCTGCTCTCTGTCTTCTATGACCAAGCCAGTTCTATATCCATCTTGCCAACTTACCTCTGGCCCTGTCATCTGTCTGAGGCAGAACCAGACCATTTACAATCTCAGTATTATATTTGACTCAGTTAAATTTTAAGTACACATCCTGCACCATCACTCAAACTATTTCCTTCCCTATAACATTAACTATTTCCAGTCCAGTTCTTCTGCTGCTCTCTGTCTTCTATGACCAAGCCAGTTCTATATCCATCTTGCCAACTTACCTCTGATCCCATGCGACTTCATCTTCTGTACCAGTCTTCCATGAGAGACCTTGCCAAAGGCCTTACTGAAGTCCATTTGGACAACATCCACTGCCCTATCTGCATCAATTATCTTCGTCATTTTTTTTTCAAAAAACACAATCAGGTTAATGAGGCACGACCTCCCCTTCATAAAACCATGTTGCCTCACTAATACATCCACTTATTTCCAAGTGGGAGTAAATCCTGCCTCAAAGAATTCTCTCCAATAATTTCCCTACCACAGACATAAGGCTCACTGGCCTGTAATTACCTGGATTATCTTTGCCGCCCTCTTTAAACAAAGGAACAACATTGGCTATTCTCCAATGTTCTGGGACTTCCCCTGTAGCCAGTGAGGTTACAAATATTTCTCTCAAGGTCCCAGCAATTTCCTCCCTTCCCTTTCTCAGTATTCTGAGGTGTATCTCATTAGACTCTGGAGGCCTGTCTACCTTAATACTTCTCAGGAACTCCAATACCTCCTTTTTGATCTCAACATGACCCAAATTATCTGCAAACCCTTGCCCAGACTCATCATCCCACAAGTACATAAAGTATGATTATGTATAGAGCCTCGTAAGAATTGTTGAAGATGCTGGTTACTTATTTCTGTTTTTCAAGGATGGCATGCTTTTGTTGGGTAAATTGGGGCACTCATCAGTGCAAGGGATGCCTGTATTATTTTGCATTTTGGTCCCTATGTTTTAACGATATTGCTTAACACCCACTTAATCTGGTGGCAAAACTCCATCAACAATTGAAAGAGAAAAAAAGTTCTCTGGAAGAATCTCCATCCATGACATTGTGTCTTTAAATATAAACTGAGCCACTGCAAAACATCTGCTAGATTGACTCAGAGCTGACTGGACTATATTTTCTCTTTCTGAGCTTGGAAAGGGAGATTCCCAGCATCATGTCAAGAAAAAGGAGAATGAAGGAAGGGTTTCCAATAGCTTTAATAGTAAGGGGGAACTCCAATAGCATTGGTAAATGATAATTTCCAGCAGTTTGAGAAGGAGGGTAAAATCCCCAGTAGTATGGGAGGTGAAAGGAATGAAAAAAAAAGCTGGATGGCAAATTCCCCAGCTAAATTGAGGGTAAATTAATTGCACATTTCACACTTAGAGAAAATGAATCTCATTCCAAATTGTATATAACAGATGAGTGAAAAGGTAGGGGGGAGTCATGGACTGATAATTCAAACTCGGTAATTCCTCTAGCATGGAGCTAAGGTGAAAGCACCTGTCCCATTTAGAATGAATTACGCTGACATGTTCTACCTGGGATTGATGATGCCTCTTCCATCATTAAAAGCAGAGAATTGTGGAATGGTAAGACTATCCTGGAGCACCAGCTATGATCCGTTTTAACACTTATACTATGGTCTTACATCATCCCTAATGTAAACACACAAATTAAAATACATTGCCCACAGTGCAGAAGGAGGCCATTCAGCCCATTGAGCCTGTACCAGCAACAATCCCACCCAAGTTCTATTGCTAACCCCACACATTTAACGTACTAATCTCCCTGAGTCAAGGGGCAGTTTATCGTGGCCAATCAACCTAACCCGCACATCTTTAGACTGTGTAAGGAAACCGGAGCACCTGAACGAAATACGGGGAGAATGTGCTCACTCCACACAAGAAAGTCACCTGAGGCCAGAATTGAACCCAGATCCCTGAAACTGAGGCAATAGTGCTAATCACAGTGCCACCATGCTGAAAATAGGTTATTGCAAAGTAATGAATGATGAACATATGCACATAAATGTACAAAAGGAACCAAATGTTCATTATCCATGCTTCAAGGTTTTGCATCAAATTGAACCACAATACTTTAAATATATGCTTCACCTGAAGGGTAGTTAGACTTTTTTTGCATGTTTTTCTGCAACAATTTATCTAATAATACCATGTCAATAAATAATCTCACTGCTGCCAGAACTACAGAAGCCCTGAAGGCCAATATTGTGCCAGTTGTGCTTCCAGCATGGTCTGCTTATGGCCGTATGGGCAACAGCAGGATGAGATGGCTGGCTGAGAGGCAACAATGAGGGCACAGGTCCACACAGAAGGGTTGAGCTCCAAGCTTTGTGCGATGCTCTGTGTGAGTTTGGAGCGAGTTTCCCCCATGCTGCTCAACAATCCATTTTTTTCCACATCTGAGGCTCATGCAGCAGAACTCATCTCCACTTCACTCTCTCTGGTAAACAGGCAGAAGAAATTTTTTTTTATCCTTTTATTGGCTGCATCTCACTCATGCCAGGGGACTGAGCAGATGCCAATCCCAATTCTACACTGGTTTTTAAAGTTTACGCAGTGCCAGTATCTAAGCTAGTGACTGTGATCAAAAGACTGTTGTTCTTCTTCAGAGTCTGATGTAGCTCACTCTTTTCCAGAGGGGCCGCAACATCCGGCCTGGTGGCCCAACCTGGGCCCACAACAGCAGAAATGCGGAAAGGGAAGGTTAGAATGAGGGAGGGGGTCTTTGAAGGAACATCATTAAAGCTTTGGCATTCTTCCATCTTTGTAAAATGATGGAAATACAGCAAATTAAATCCATTGGGGATGTGGAAAGTTCACTTTTGCCAGTGGAGCTTTTGCTGATCACAGCTTGCACTACATCTGATAAAGCAGGATGATGGTGAAGTGGCAACTGTGAAGGGTAAAAGCAGGAACGCAATGCCACCCTCAGTATATGGCAACATTGAATGCTGCAGTTTCTGTTGCCAGACCAGAGATACTGAGCACCATCTCCTCCATTTGGGTCACGGGCTGAAAGCTCCTGGTCCTGACAAAAGAGAGGGCAGAATGTCATTCACTCTGTTGAGTTATATGTCTGTAATAGCTGAATAGCTTGAGGCATTTTGGAGGCAGTGAGGAGGGTGGGTAAAGATATCAACATTGGGAGGCATGTGAGTGTAAGGTGGCACATGTAAATCTTAGCATGAGTCCTGAGTGCTAAGTAGGGATTGCTGATGTGTGAGTGAGGAAGTGTGGTACACTGAGCAGCATGAGAGATTAGTGGAGTAGTAATTAGGAGGTGTCATGAGGAGTTGCATTAATTGATCTTGAATACCTGCATGCCATTATTAAATTTCTTCCACGTCTTCAGAGCCAGACTCCATAAGTGAGATTTTCCAGCCAGGAATGCCCCAAGACCAGAAATTTCCATCCGAACCCAATGGGCCTTTCAGTGGTCTGCCAAATTTTCTGTCTCGCCCGCTACAATTCCCATGGGATAGAAAATTTTTGGTATTGACCTCTCAGTAATGGCATCCCAATTCACTTAGAATCCCTACAGTGCAGAGTAGGCCATTTGACCATTGAGTCTGCACTGACTTTCTGACAGAGTTATTTACCCAGGGACCTCTCCCCTGATCTATTCCCATTACCCAACACATTTACCATCTAACCTAATTTTTGGGACACTATGGTGTAATTTCACATGATCAATCCACCTGACCTACACATCTTTGGACTGTGGGAGGGAAAAGGAGCATCAGGAGGAAACCCACACAGTCATGGGGAGAACATGCGAACTCCACACAGTCACCTGAGGTCAGAATTGAACCCAGGTCCCTGGTGCTGTGAGGCAGAAGGGGTAAGCGCTGTGCCAATGTGTTGTCCAGATTCCCTCTGTGGGGAAATCATCGATGGTCTTTTAGCCTCCTTTTGAAATATGTCTATTTTCTTCCTGTCAACCTGCACCTCTTATAGCCTAATGAACTGCGCCTATCCACTTAGGAGCCTTCTCTGTTTCCTGATGCTCCATTTGTGTGGCTCTCACTTGCAGCCAGTGTCACTAATTTTTTTCCAATGAATATAGCTCCCTCATTCCCTTTAAAGAGGAACAGGCTACTTTAAGAGAGGCAAGTTAGTTTAGTATTGGTCTCCTGCCAAATGCTCCACCAGCTCGCAATCACCCATGCTACAGTCAGTTAGGTAATTCCTCGCGGTTTACACTGTACCTGCCTCAGTGGAAATATGTGCAAGCATACCATAAACCACATCAACCCCTTTGCTCAAAATGATCCTTAATGAATTTCTTCCCCTACCTACTACACTACAAGCAATTAATAGACTATCATTTATCATTAATGAATGGAGAGGGAACAGAGGTCCAATTATGGATGATAAATAATCAATTCTTCCAACTAAATTTCAATAACTTTGCAAGTCAGATACAGTTGCATGATCTGCTAATTAAACTCCTGTTTATTATAGCATTATAGCAAAACAAATTTTTCCCACTTTGTTGTTTTGACTAACTATTGACAGATTCAATCTTTGTAACTGCAAACTTTTCTCCCTCCGCCCAAGTCTTAGATTTTGGTTGCCTAATTTCACATCAATAGTAAAGGTTTGGATCTCAAAACCATTCTAAATGGATAAAAATTCACTGTGAACTTTTGCTGACATTGGGTTCTCTAAATATCACACTGCTTTGACATCATCAAATGTCCATACATGGATATCCATGTTTCTGCTTACAAATCCAGAAGCACACAGGCACAAATTGTCTTTGCAATTGTGTAGAATGTGTAACCTTCAGAATTGAATGTAAAAGCTGAAAGGGCAATGCTAAATATGGTGTTGGAGTAGAAGAGAACTTGTTTTGCTGTTCTGTTGATTTGCTGCCTCTGTGGTGATCCTTTGTAACCACAGTGGTAGCCATCTGATGAAAAATGTGTGAGTTGGGAAAGACAATAAACTTGATTGAACTCTCTTTATGCTGTGTTTTTAAAATACTTGAAATGGGTCTGGCAAAGTTAAGAAGGAGAAAGAAAAGCATAATAAATAGACTGACAATTGAATAGTCCGTTCATTTGAATGGGTCTGAAGATTAAGGGAACTGTGGTAGTGAGGAAAGATCTTTTGATGAGAGTGATGGTAACAAGTTAATTGTTAATTAATTTTGAAAAACAAGATTGACCCAGGAGGCAATTAAAAGACAATTAACTGGATTGAAAAAAATATTTTCATGATACAGGAAAAGACATCTTTCCAAGGTCTTGTAATCAGATTGGTGAAGAATTCATCATTTGAATTTGGAAATTAATCAAAACTCTTGCGGATATTCTCAGTCCAACAGATTGTGAACAGGAGATATTAACAGTGACGTGGGGGTAACTTTCAGATTGAGCTGAACACTCATGCAAGTATAGAACTGTTGAAAAAATTAGATGAGGAAATCAAAGACCTTATTCTTGCCACTTGCAGTCTTCCACTGTGTCTTAGTGTACTTGAATGCTAATATATGTTATCATACTCTTATTAACTATCAGAACCCATGCAAAATACTTGTATTGGTATATCTTACAGTCAAACATTCTGTACTGCAGATGTACCTTATGTGTTTAAAACCACTTCAATGGACATAGCCATAGAATCCCACAGGGTTCCTCCAGCATGATGGGAAATAATTCAGCCTATCAAGTTTGCACCAACTCTCTAAAAGGACATCTTACCCAGGCCTAGCCCTTTGTCTTATCCCCATAAACCTGTGCATTCATCATGGTTAATCCACCTAATCTGCGCAACTTCGGACACGAAGGGACAATTTAGCATGGCCAATCCACCTAACCAAGAGGAACTCTTAAAGTGGAGTGGATTGTTTAATTCTTTACAGCACTTTAAAACGTTTCATTAAAAATTTTTATCAAATTTTCAAAATGATTTTAGAAGGTTTACCGCATTATTGACTCATGACAAAGGCTCAGCACATGGAATCAGGGAACAAGTAGTTTAACCAACAATAAATTGGCTAGAAATATAAAGCAGAGTGCTGGGATATTCAGATTGGAAGCAGGGTTGAAAGCAATGCTTCACAAGAATTAGCACTGGGGCCCCTATTATTCTGTTGTTAATTTGGAGTAAGTCATTCCAGATGAAAATTTGCAGATTATACCAAACTGTGGATGGGGACTGTAGATAACACTGAGAAAGAAGATAACACAATACAAAAAGATCAGACAGTTAAACCACAAATAAACTTTAAAATTCAGAAATGTGAGATCCCACTTTTGACTAAACAACTTGTGCCACACCTGATAAAATGCTTTTCAAAAATCTCAATATGCGGCATTTACCTGTCTTCTTCACTAATCTGAGATTGGGGCAGTTATTATTTTAATACAATAAAGGGTCGATGCCTTCGTGGACTAGTGCTGCTTTTCAAATGAGCCATGGACCAAGACCTTAATAGCTGGACACAGGATAATCCTATTGTACTTTTCAGGAGCGGGTACAAATACCACCCGAAGCACATAAACTGACCACTTATTTTGTTACTGTTTCTGGGATCTTGCTACACATAAATTGGCTGCCATGTTTTCCACGATATAAAAGCAACTGCACTTTAGCACTTTAAAAGTAATTGATTGGCTTTGAAGCACTTTCTAATGGCTTGAGGATGCAAAAGGCACATTAATGTAATTTCTCTCAATCATTGCAGAAATTACATTAGAAGAAATTATGTTAGACAAGCAATGGCTAGCATTTAAAAAATTAATATATAATTTGTATCACATATTCTTTCCTTCAAGGTACAAAAACCTCACATAAAAAATAGCCCAATCATGGCTGAAAAGTGGGATTAATGATGGTATTAAATTAAGGAAGAAGGTTTGTAACAATGTCAAGTGGTGTAATGAGCCTGAAAATTGGGAGAATCTTTCTATGCAGTAATGTAAAGAAATTGATAAGAAAAACTGAAAAGAGAATGAGAGTAGATGAGAGACATGTATATAGATCCAAAACGTTTCTATAGGAATGTAAATAAGAAGAAATTATCAAAAATAAATGATGGGCCATGAGAGGCGTGCAGATGAAACTATAATGGGGAATAAGGACGTGTAGAAGCATTAAGCAAATACTTTGTATTTGTCTTCACAATGGAAGACACAAGAGACAGTCCTAAAAATATGGGGAACTCATGTCTGGTGAGAATTGGGAATTTGAAGAATTCATCATAAGTAAAGAAACCGTACTGATGGAATTAGTGGGATTACGTGACAACAAATCTCTAGTACTGATGATTTGCAATTTAGGGTTTTAAACAAGGTGACTGCAGAGATAGTTGCTGCATTGATTTTTGCAGAGAGAGTTTTGATATTCCAGAATTTCTTAGATTCGAGAAAAGATCCTAAAGATTAAAAAGTGGCAAACTCTGAAGATGCTTGTTCATCAGTTTAAGGAAAACAAACTCATTCAGGTTAAATCTTGGTGGATAATGAATCTGGGCAAGGGTGTATACATTGCTTGAGTCATGTTGAGATCAAAAAGGAGGAGGTATTGGGGTTCTTGAGGAACATTAAGGTAGACAAGTCTCCAAGGCCTGAAGGGATATACCCCAGAATGCTGAGAGAGGCAAGGGAGGAAATTGCTGGGGCCTTGAGAAAAATCTTTGCATCCTCACTGGCTATAGGGGAGGTCCTGGACGATTAGAGAATGGCCAATGTTGTTCCTTCATTTAAAAAATGTAGCAGGAATAATCTAGGTAATTATAGGCCTGTGAGCCTTACATCAATGGTAGGAAAATTACTGGAGAGGATTCTTCGATCCAAGATTTTTTTCACACTTGGAATTAAGTGAACATATTAGCAAGAAGCAACATGGTTTTGTGAAGAGAAAGTCATGTCTCACTAACTTGATTGAGTTTTTCAAGGAAGTGGCGAAGATGATTAATGAGGGTAGGACAGTGGACATTGTCTACATGGACTTCAGTAAGGCCTTTGACAAGGTGCCTCAAGGCAGACTATGCAGAAGGTGAAGTCAGGGGTGAGCTGGCAAAGTAAATACAGAACTGGCCCAGTCATAGCAGAGGGTAGCAGTTTCTGAATGGAGGGCTATGACAAGTGGCTTTCCTTCAGGGATCAGTGCTGGAACCCTTTGCCATTTGAAATATATATAAATGATTTGTTGAAGAACGTAACTGGTTTGATTTGTAAGTTTGCAGACAACACAAATGTTGATGGATTTACAGATAGCAACAAGGACGGTAGAGGATACAGCAGGATATAGATCAGTTGGAGACTTGGGCGGAGAGATGGCAGATGGAGTTTAATCTGGACAAATGTGAGGTAATGCATTTTAGAAGATCTAATAGCAGAACTCTTAAAAATATTGATAGGCAGAAGGATCAGGGTGTACAGGAACATAGTTCACTGAAAATGGCAACGCAGATGGAGAAGGTAGTCAAGAAGACACACAGTATGCTTGTCTTCAGCGGCTGGGGCACTGAGTTTAAAAATTGGCAAGTTATGTCGCAGCTTTATAGGACCTTCGTTAGTAAACGCTTGGAATATAATGTTCAATTCCAGTTGCCACCAAATGGATGTGAAGGCTATAGAGAGGGTATAGAAAAAATTACCAGGATGTTGCTTGGCATGGAGGGCATTAGCAATGAGGAAAGTCTAGAAAAACTTGGTTTGTTCTCACTGAAACGACAGAGATTGAGGGGTGACCTGTTAGAAATCTACAAGATTATGAGAGGCCTGGACAGAGTGGATAATCAGAAGCTTTTTCCCAGGGTGGAAGAGTCAATTACTAGAGGGCATAGGTTTTAAGGTGCGAGGGACAAGGTTTAAAAGAAATGTACAAAGCATTTTTGCACAGAGGATGGTGGGTGCTTGGAACTCACTGCTAGGGGAGGTAATGGAAGCTGATACGATAATGACTTTTAAGAGGCGTCTTGACAAATACATGAATAGGATGAGAAATAGAGGGATATCATCCCAGGAAGGGTGGGGGACTTTTGTTCAGCCAAGCAACGTGGTCAGTGCAAGCTTGGAAGGCCAAAGAGCCTGTTTCCGTTCTATAATTTTCTTTGTTCTTTGTTCAGGAAGAAAGAAAACGTGGCCAAAAGTCCATTTAGCTTAACATCATAGTAGGGAAAATTCTGAAAAGGTTTACAGGACACTGAAAAAAATATAATGCTATTCAGAAGATTAAACTTGGATTCATGGAAGAGAAAATATGATTGCCAAATCTGTTGGAGTTTTTTTTTTAAGGATGTAACTAATGGGATGCATGAAGAATACAGTTAGATGTTTTGTATTTGGATTTTCCAAATGTATTTTATAAATTCTATTGCAAGAGATTATTTAGCGAAAATCAGGACCTCACATTTATATATCCTTTAAATTTATTTGCACTGAGCCAATTTTTTTCTATTATGTCATATTCTTCTTCAGTGTTATATACAGCCCCCACCCACAGTTTGGTATCATTTGTAAATTTTCACCTGGCATTTCTTACTCTGAAGTAATAATAGAGGCCCCAGTACTAATTCTTGTGAAACACCAATTTCAGCTGTATCCCAACATCCTAATATCACCAATATCCCAACCCTCTGCTTTATATTTTTAGAAACAAGGACAGAAAATGTTAAAAAACGCTCAGCAGATCTGACAGCATCTGTGGAAAGAGAGTAGAGCTCTGACGAAAGGTCATCCAGATTCAAAATGATGACTCTATTCTCCCTCCACAGATGCTGTCAGTCGTGTTGAGATTTTTCAGCATTCTCTGTTTTTGTTAGTGTTGACTAAACTATTTGTCCCTTGATTCCACGTGCTGAGCCGTTGTCATGAGTCTATCATGCGGTATCTTATCAAAAGCCTTATTGACTTTTTGAAAATTTAGAGTGAGATTTTACTCTCTCCAACCTCCCCCATGCTGTGGCATGGTGGCACAATGGTTAGCACCGCTGCCTCACAGCTCCAGGGACCGGATTTGATTCCGCCCTCGTGTCACTCTGTGTGGAGTTTGTGCATTCTCCCCGTGGTCTGTGTGGGTTTCCTCTGGGTGCTCTGCTTTCCCCCACACTTCAAAGATGTGCAGGTTAGGTGGATTGGCAATGCTAAAATAACCTTTAGTGTCAATGGGATTATCAAGGTAAAGACATTGGGTTATGGGAATAGGGCCAGGATGGGATTGTGTTGGTGCAGGCTCCATGGGCTGGATGGCCTCCTCCTGCACTGTCGGGATTTTATGGTTTGCAACAGAGGAGGGAGCTTTCAGGCCTCTCGCTGTCCAAAGGTTTTCCCATTGTTCACCTCAGCGCAATCGGCAGGACTGGAAGATCCTGCTGGTGGGAACAGCCAGACAATTTCAGCCTGAAGTTCCCAATTCCTCAAGATTCAAATTGTCAAATAGGTACAAAAATCGACGAAATTAAATACAAAATTCACAATTGTGCACAAATACCCAGCATGTAAGGGGTTTGTTTTTTTTGTGAGCTGAAGGAAATGCATTTTTAAAAGAACACTTGATAATTGACTGGATGCAGCAAGATGACAACATTGCCAATTAATCCAATATAAACACTGAATGGTGCTTACTTTGAATGAATTGCTAATGTAATCATTTTAAAACCTCTGGCTTATGCAATTATTGTTACTATTACTGTGCACTAGAGTAATAATTTCTCCATAAATAATGCAACAGCTTAAGGGATAAGTTATGATTTTAAAGGCTTGTGTTCATAATATTGTGCTCAGTAAATGTTCCCAGCATTTGGGTTTCCCAGAGGAAGAAAAATAAAAAATATTAGCATGCCAGTGTTCATGAAATTATGTGTATTAATTACACATTTGTGTTTTATACGTATATTTAATAATGTTACTATTGCAGAAGGATCAAAAATGTACACTTACTATTGAACATAGCTCAGACAATAGTTTGGGAAAGTAGAATTGTGCTTGTATCTCAGAGATTAATGTTCCATATCCAAGTACCCAAGAGGAATTAAGAAAAGAACCATAAACAGACAGCATTGAAAGGTGCATGAGACAGGAATAAAATCATAGGATCCCTAGGTGTCAAAGGAAGCCATTTGGCCCATTGAGTTGGCACTTAATTCTCCTAAAGATCATCTCAGCTAGGCCCACTTCTCCATCCTATCCCTGTAACCCTACACATTTGCCATGTCTAATCCACCTATCTAGCACACTTTTGGACTGTGGGGAAAAAACCGGAGCATCAGGAAGAAACCCATGTAGACATGGGGAGAACATGCAAACTGCACATGGACAGTCACCAAGGCTGGATTTGAATCCTGGTCCCTGGCACTGTGAGGCAACAATGCTATTTCACTTTAAGAGCTTTGAAGAACCAAAGCATTTTATGGGAAACTATTTAGTGATTATCCTGATTCATTTTGAATGGTGCTTAAATTATTGATCATCCTGGAAAGAACTTGACAAGAAAAATGAATGAAAATATAATTCTCAAGAATATGCACCTTTTCCTGAAGTCAGAGACCAAATAGCTCTGTCCTGCTAAGGTACTATGACACGCATTTCTATTAACATCTATTTTTAACTATATCTTTGGCTGAATGGCTAATATTTTTTGTAAGACTTTTGTCCTTTAACAAATCAAGTTTAACCTGGTTCTTAAACAATATTTTGCACCTGCCTTCATAAAAGAGGAGGGAGTTGGGGTGAGATAGTAGGAGAAGAGTATAAGGTGAGATAAACAGTGAAAAACGAAATAGTAAAGAGTTTGGCAGCCTAGCATCCTCCCAGTCATAGTACTTGGTGACGTGGAGGAATCACAAAAAATTTAGCGATGTTCCCCCTCCCCCCGCCACCTCCACACCCCCCCACCCCCCCCCCCCCCCCACCAAGAAACTACTAACTAGATTTCATTTCTTGTATGTTTTACTTTAACACAAAGTTGAACCAACACAAATTAAACCTGAATTAACAGGCATATATCGAATGGATAAAGTTCACTTTAAATAGTCAATAATTCTGGAAAATACCCAGCTTCTCTACATTTCTAAACTTTTCACATAGTCTTCCAGGTTTTAGACCTTTCTAGCTGGCTCACATACTCCAAGAAATACTTCTCTCCATTTTTTGCCAAACAGAAAACTGATCCCTTATTGAAAGAGATTTATTCTCTTCACAGGAATCATCTGTGCTTTTTGTCTTTTTTATGTCCACCTCTACTCTACAGCTCCACTACTTGTAGTGTTCCTTTGTGTCTGAAGGTCTGATTGGTATCTGTCAGTCACGCAGCTTCTTATCTTAACTTCCTAAATGTGGGTACTGCGTCAAGCGTCAAAACTGTCACGCGGACTAATATATGTTTTTAATGCAAGAAAATCACAAGCGAGTCCTTGACTAATGATACCAACCCTTAAAATTCCTTTTCAAATATTCTAAAAAAACACTGTTGCAGATTCTGAAACAGTCACAGTACCCAAAAATATATTGACATCTATCTTGAATATGCTCATTACTGAATAGTCACAATTCTTCAAATTCTGAAGATAGTTTTGGTGGGTGAGGGTTGGATATTATTTGGTAAACTTGGTTATTAAAAGAGTCTGTGGATGTGGTATTAGTGCATGAAGATGAAGTTGAGAGAAAAGAGCAGCAATCATTTCATGAATGACAGAGCAGCCTCAAGGGACCACATGGACCATTCCTATTTCTTATGCTCAGATGTGGATCAGGCAATTTGCTGAACAAGTTGTGACGGCAAATTACAATGATTTACAACCTTTCAAGTGATGAAATTTCTCCTCACCTCAGTTCTAAATGGCTGACCCTTTATTCTAAGATTGTAACTCCTAATTCTAGATTTGCCAGTCCGAGAAAACATTCTCTGTCCTGCTAATTAAGGCCATTAAGAATTCTATTCAATTAGTTCTCCTCTGACTCTCTTATATTCCAATAAATAAATGCTGAGCTGACACAATCTCTCCTCATGAAACATTTGCTACTTCTCAGGCGCCAGTTTTGTGAACTTTGTTGCATTCCCTCCAGGGCAAGTACGTCCTTCTTTAGATAAGGAGACCAAAACTGTGTATAGTGTTCCAGATTGACCTCACCAATGTGACATACATTCATTGTAAGATTTATTTATTGTTACTCCACAATCACTATATAAGAAAAGCAAACAAAACATTTATTTTAAATTGCTTGCTGTACTGACATGTTAACTTCCTATGATTCATGTCTGAGCACAGTCAGGTCCCTTTGAATGAAAACATTTCCCAGTCTTTGACAATTCAAAAAATATTCAGTTTTACTACGTTTTCCCACCAATGTGGATGGCATTTTACCACATTGCATTCCATCTATAATGTTCCGCACATTAACCCACTGTCTTTATTCCTTTATAGTCTCTACAACTTAGCATCCTCCTTGCTACTCACTTTTTTGCCGAACTCAGTAGCGCAGCAAACTGCAATATGTCACATTGTGTCTCACTATCTAAGTCATTAGGTATACCATAAATAGTTGAGGACGAGGTACTGGTCCTTGCAGTTCCTGATAAGTTATTACCTGTAACTATAAATGTCCTTTCTTGCTATTCTTGTCTGTTCGTTAACTAACCCTTAAAAAAGTATTATCCCCAATCACAAATTATGTGTAAAAACAGAAACAGCACCTAAATTTATCAAAAATAAACTAAATGGAATCGAAGAGCAAAGGGATTTGGGGAAACAAATCATCAAATCACTGAAAATAACATCAAATATCAAAAAGCACTTAAAAATGCTGAAAGCCTGAAAACTTCTTTCCAAAAGCATAGAATTCAAAAGTAGAGAAATTATCTTGTAAAGAACCCAGGCAAAGGTATAAGTCAAATAACGCATGCACAATCACCTATTTGGATCCCAGTTTGAACACCCCCTTGGATTGGACTTCTCACTGGGTCAGGAAACTGACACCCCTTTCACCCAGTTCATGGATTAGTCTTTCAGGATCTCATTCCTGCTCTGGAATGGGGACCTCACACTTTTCCATTTTGTTCAGATTACCATGGTAATCGGAAGGAAACTCCCTGGGTGGCACAGTAGTTCACAATGCCAACTCACAGTGCCAGGGACCCAGGTTCAATTCTGGCCTCGGATGACTGTCCATATGGAGTTTGCAAGCCCACCTGTATCTGCATGGCTTTCCTCTTGGTGCTCAGGTTTCCTCCCACAGTCCAATGAGGTGTGGGTTAGGTTGGTTGGTCATGTTAAATTAGTGCCAGGGAGATTAGCAGGGTTCCACGGGATATGGCCTGGGTGGGATTGTTGTCGGTGCAGGTTCAATGGGCCAAATGGCCTCTTTTTGCACTGTCGGGATTCTATGCTTCTATGATTGAAAATTTGATCGCTGTAGAATTGAATTCCTGAGGCTGGGATTCAAACAACTCCTGGGATCCAATCCCTCAACAGGATCAGGGATTAGATAAAGCCACCCATCTTCCACAGAATCGGAGACTGTAACTCCCTCTCCAGTTTAGGGACCCAACATTCCACCCCCCCCTTCCCCCCCCTGCCCCCCAACCCCCAGAGATTGGAGTACCCTCCACTACCTTTCCAATCTGAATTTCCCCTGTATCGATTATTGGATTGCTCCCATCCCAAAAGGATCAGATCCCCTCCCCAAGTTAAGGACCTGAATTTCCACTTCCTCTAACTCACATGTGGTTGTTGGATCAGAACAATTGGGCGGAATTTTACGAGAGTCTTTTTAAGTGTCCAGCTAGCATAAAAATGGAAGTGTTTCGTCTTTTTGGGTGGGTTTTTGTGCCCAATCTTGAATGCGTTGTGCATGAGAAATTCAGTTCATCCATTTCTAGCTGCTACAGACAGTGGGCGGGGCTTAATTCACCAGCCAGAGGGGGCTATTGCGAACCAAAACTTAAAGTTGTTCATTAGAAAAAATGAGGAATCACTGGACTCATCTGTTCCGTGTGGCAGTCTATGAATAAAAAGATATAGCGCAAAAAGGGCTGTGAGCTGTTCAAATCACAATGCTTTCATTTGCTTTGTGTGTTTACGTACAGTAACTATTTTTGCCATCCCATCAATGCTTACTGATAAGGTTTGGTGGAGAAAATATCTCTGCACAAATCTTGGTGCCATGTATATTGTGGCTGTGACCCCAAGGTGGCAAGATGTGCTCTGTGACAACAGATCAAGGAAAAACACTATTGCATTTGATGAATATGAGTGTGGCATTGTTCATCACTTAGAGTCTTTGGCAGCTATGTACGTGACTGTGCCAGGTAGTGGGTGCAAAATGCTGCCATCCCCATGGCTGTGTTTTGTGAATCCACTCCATGCTTTCAGTGGTTTTGTTAATCACACTTTGATTGTGTAGCAACAATGATCATCTCCTACAGGAATGGGCCATCCATTTCAGGATCAGTCAGCAGTTGGATAGCATTTACAGCTCGGACACTCATCTGCAAATTAGTGATGTCTCCTCCAAGGCACAGGCTCGTCACTAGTAATGGTCCAAATGGGTCTTTCGGGAGGCCTACTTTTTATCTGCACACTACTATCTGACTGGCCTACATCCGACGGCTCATTACTTTGACCGATCAAACTCCTATTCTCGCACATCCCCTCCCAATGAAAATTGGAAGACCAGCACAGATTCAATGGGCTGAAAGGCCTCTTCCTTGCTGTAGATCTCCACGACTCTGACATTTTCAGAGGCCAGGTGTGTGGAGTCAGGAATTTTCTTATTTCTGTACACCAAACTCAGGAGCAAAAACTTGGGCCAAGGTTCATACTTGATGCAATGTGAGGAAATTAAACAATCGGCAGCCTGGGCTCATTTTCTAAAAACTCATTTAGGATACCACTGGATAACCCAGAAGGAGATTAACTATGCTTGCATCTAAAGCTATATCTGACCTGGATTTGCTTGATACTGGCACCGGATGTAAAAATATGGACAACATTCTGTTTCACAGGTCTCCCTTACCTTGATGAATACAGAAATACATTAAATATCACCAGGTGACATGAAATACTATTCCTGATGTTTTTCATCCAGTCAAAAACTCTTAAATATCTATCTTCCAGTCTGCACATAACCTTATCAAGGTCTTTTCTCTGCAAAACTCAATTGCCGGCAACCATTCTGGAGGGATTGACTGTTTATAGTGGGTGGCAGGACTCCAATAAAATCCAATGCTGCACTTTAGTGTGATTGTGAATTAATAACCTTTGTGCTTAATACTTGAAGAAAAGACCTCTGTATCCTCAGATATTGTGCCTGTGCATGTTGCTGTAAATGTATGTCAACCTAATACACTTAGTGGTATCATTTTTTTGCGTGCAAAAATTAAATCTTCTGGAACAGCTTTCTGTTTGCACTACATTGCTTATACCAGCGAGGCCTTTTTTCTCATTGCTCTTCATGCCAACTTTTGATTGAATTCAGGATATGGAACATTGCAGAGCTGCAAGAAAGAGATACAGCTTACCAGACATCTACGTTCTTAATCATACAATGTAAAAGGAGGCCATTTTATAATTTATTCATTTTAGGGATGTGAGCATCACTGGTAAGGCCAGCATTTATTTGCCATCGCTAATTGACCTTGAGAAAGTAATGGTGAGCTGCGTCTTTAACCGCTGTCAATCAAACGGTGTGGGTACACCCATAGTGCTGCATATAGTTTTGGTGACATAGTTACAGGAGTTGGCGTTCCCACGCATCTGATGCTCTTGGCCTTCTATATGTCAGAAGTCATGTGTTTCAAAAATTCTGTTGATATTAAGGTGGTGCACAGTGTTGCTACTATGCACCAGTGCAAATGTTTGAGGGAATAATGCTTGCACATTTTTTTTTCCTTGTTTCTGGTTAATGACAACCCTCAGGATGAAGATAGTGGGGAATTCAATGATGTTAATATCATTGAATGTCAAGGGGTCATGGTTAGATTCTTCTTGTTGGAAATGGCTATTGCCTGGCACTCGTGTAACCCAAGTTTAGCCTAAAGCTGAATGTTGTCCAGGTATTGCAGCGTGTGGGCACAGATGCATGCAGCATGGTGACACAGTGGTTAGCTTTGCTATCTCACAACACCAGGAACCCGGGTTTGATTCCGGGTTGGGTCACCATCTATATGGAGTTTGCATGTTCTCCCCATGTCTGCGTGGGTTTCCGTTGGGCGCTCCAGTTTTCTCCCACGTTCTGAAAGACATGCTAGTTAGGTACATTGACCTGTCCAGGCGCCGGACTGCAGAACTAGGGGAATTTCACTTCATTACAGTGTTAATGTAACGTACTTGTGACCAGTAAATAAACTTCAAATTTGAGATTGCCTCAGTATTTGAGGAGTAGGAATGGAAATGAATTGTGCAATTGCTCTGGAATTGAAGTGACCCTCTCTGTCTAGTAGTTGCACAAGAAATGTGAATAAAGGAGATTGTGAGACATTGCAATCGTTAACCTCACCAAGGTTGATGACACCTGGGCTAGAATCTTACCACTACTCATGTGGCAGATTTTCCCATCCTGCCACAATGAATAGAGATTTGGCTGACTGCCAAGTTGTCCGACCTCTCTGCAGTCGAACACCAGATAAGATCATGCCCATCAGCAGCGACAATCTGTTTAAGCTGCTCGAGGAAATTGGCTGCCCAGTGAAGCTGCTCAATGATGGCAAGGCAGCCTGATGCAAGGTCAGCTATGACAGAACAATATTGGATCCCTTTGAAGTCTGCAACAAGGTCAAATGTGGTCGTGTTCCAGCACCGACACTCAGCCAACCATGACAAGGGTCCAGAGAGAAAACTGAGACCAGCAAAACTTATTCCTTTTAAGTCCATTGTTTTCCACTGCAGCAAATGAGCCAGAGATGGCCATACCACAATGGGCTCTTGAACAACACCACAGATGGTCTCCATGGTGAAAACTGTTCCTTATGAGATGAACGGCTGTCATGTAATGATGCAATCATTATCAACAACTATCTCCACTCCTGTCCTTATGCTGGAGGGAAGATCACTTGTGTAACAGCTGAAGATTGGGCTGAGGGCATTCCCCTGAAGAATTCCTGCAAAGATGTCTGGGACTGAGATGATGGATCTGAAGAACCACAATCATCGTTCCTTGTTCTAGGCAGTGGAGAGCTCCCCTCACCCCTCTTTGATTCCCATTGGCTTTGATTTTGCTCAGCTGCCATTCAGCCCACTGTACCTATGCTGGCTCTTTGGTAGGACTACCCAATCAATCCTACTCTCCTCCTTTAACCCCATACCACTGGGAATGTTTCTCTGGCAAATATTGCTACAATTCTTTTTTGAAAGCTACTATTGAATTTGCTTCCACCACCCATTCAGGCAGTGCATTTCAGATCATAACAACTTACTCTGTAAATAAAAGTTTCATGTGTACACTAGAGTCTTTTAAACCATTCATCTCAAACCTGCATCTTCAGGTTATTCATCTTTCTGTTATTTTGATTTAATATTTTGCATTCTAATACTTTCATAAGCATTCTTGTTTATTTTTCTTTGAATTTAAAAGGTCAATTGACTCATAAATGTCTTCCATTAAAATGAATTGTTTGTTTTGTTGAAAGGGCAGTGTATCAGAGTGAAGCGGTTCCAGTGCTGCTCACTGTACATCTTTGAAGTCTCAGCAAGTAGCTGGAGGGCAATATTACTGGAATATGCAGGAGTCGCCGAGCATAATTAACTTATGAGTGAGGCAGCTGACATGAAAACAAAATCAATTGTTTCTGGTGATGTGGGCATCAAGGACATTTCAACCTGGAACAAGGATTTCAGTCTGGTGCCAGATAATGTTGGAAAAATAAGGCTTGCAAGAAAGCAGCTACGTTGCTAGTGACGGCTGAGCTGTATAAAAATGTAATTGTGTACAATAGGTCAATGACGACCCTTCCAGGATAAATTCTTCTCTGAGCCTGAAGGTCTATCTTAATTGGTATTTTTCAATCCACAATCTTAAAACTTTACCTGTTAAACACGGTCAATTTTCATTTCCAACACCCATCTCAAAGTAGCTTTGGGGCTTTCTTTTTTGCTTTCAAGTGACATATAAAATCATATAGCGGCAGCAGCAGTGATGAACCTATTCTGTAAGTTGTGACTGTGAATTACAATGGCCCACTTCTAACTTTATTTCAAAGGCAGATCTGTGTGAAAATGAAAACTATTTGACTTTTTTTAATTTTAGAAATCAAATTAGAATATTTCTGAAGTTGTTCTGGAAGGCAGAATATTAAAGGAAAGTAAATTCAAAAATGCTGGAAATTCTCCAAACGTATTCATAAAAGAACCAACAGCTTAACGTTTGAAGTGAAGACCCTTCACCAAAACTATGGCTGTAATTTTCACTGAGCTACTTTTCATTGCAAAGCTTTTTTTTTGCGGCACAATTTGCCTGAAATTGAGCAAATCATTTCAAAATATTGTGACATTTCAAGGATAAATTATGTACAGCACGTATCAAGTTTCTGGAATCTTTCTTGCAAGTTTAAAAAAAAAGAATTTGCTCAAAGCCAGCCCTGCTCCCAAAACTGTCCAGGCATTCAGATGAAATTAATCAGATTGCACATTTCTGCTGATTACACCCAGTTGTGTGTCTTCAAGGATGCTCTTAAAATTAAGGTAGTTCTTTTGGTGTAAGGACCTTAATGAGGAAATGTAAAGATTCTCTGAAAATATTTCTTTTTAATTATTAAGAAACTGAACACTCAATAACTATGCAGCTAATAAATATTTGTGCAGTGTTTGTCAAATTAACTTCTAGTTATTTAGAATTGAGTTACCCATTGCTGGTGAAATAGAAATTGATTAAATTGCTTCTTTTGTGACAAACCTGTTTATACAAAACTGCATCAAGTTGCCATGATTTTGTTTTCTAAATGTTTAAATATTCTGAAAAGCTGCTCAGGTTTTGCTGGTTTATATTAATTTTTCAGTTCAGCCACATGCAATGTTCACCCAGATTGTCATATGCACACAGGCAGAAACTCTATACATTGGATGCAATTTTGCTTGCTGTTCATGCCATGGTCCCTGCAGTGAGGTTGCAGAGTTTGGTTGTCAGCCAAATCTCTGTTCACTGCAGTGGGATGGGAAAATCCACTGGCATGAATGCTGATAAGATTCTGGCCAATGTTTATTTAAAATTTTGAGCATTTTGTTCTTTTTTTACCTTCCATCTATGGGCGGTACAGTGGCACAGTGGTTAACACTGCTGCTTTACAGCACCAGGGACCTGGGTTTGATTCCCGCCTTGGGTCACTGTCTTTGTGGAGTTTGCATGTTCTCCATGTGTCTGCATGAGTTTCCTCCAGGTACTCCAGTTTCGTCTCACACTCCAAAGATGTGATAAATTCCCTCGGTGTACCCAAACAGTACTGGAATGTAGCAACTGGGGGGTTTTCATAGTAACTTCAGTACAGTGTGAATGTAAGCTTACTTATGACTAATAAATAAATTTTATATGGGTAGATAGTTATGAATATGACAACTCCATTAGTTTATCTCCCCAAAGTTTCTTTGATGTTTGATAAATTTGTGTGTATTCAATAGCATGCTAACTGACTAATGACAAAGATCTAAATATTCTGAATAATGGGTGGAATCTTCTACTCTTGTTGATGACTAGGTTGGAGATGGGAAGGACAGGTTATTAGGTGGAACAGTGTCCTATGTTTAACCTTCCTGCTGTGACACTTATTGCAACTTAAGTGGCCAATGAATAACTACTTAAGAGTTGCATCCCAATGCCACTAGCACTAATCCAGCTCCCAGCTGCAGGCAGGCCTGTGGTGTGCAAACAAAAGTTCAAACAATGTGGGCAGTTTGTCACCTGTAGGTTGAGGAGGTGGGGGAATTCCTGAATCAATGGTACTCAGTATCTGATCAAGGAACTCAACATGGGGAAGAGGGAGGGAGTCTACTGACTGCCACAACCTGTCCTTTCTGCTGATCTCTTTGTCCACAACCAACATCCCACCAATCTCCACACCCACTGCCTGATTTGCCCTCTTCCATTATTATTTACCTGTAATCTGGGTCACTCCATGATTCTGAGACTCAGATACTTGTTTTCCAGCAATAGACACGCTGTCTGTAGGGGCCCTGCTGAGCACAAGAGATGATTAGCCAGCAGTGAGACTGCTATCCTGGAGCCATTTGTAGCAGTTCTGAGCTCCGATGGCTGGAGCCAACGAGATATTGAATGACCACAGTTTAATTCACTAGTCTGAGCACCTTACATGTTTGTACTCTGTCCACACTCCAAGGAGAATGCCTGCACTTTGTCACATGATATTTTCAGTCGCCATGTCATCACTTAGCCACTTGGTTGACTTTTTCCCAATGGTACTGAGATATATAGCAGTTTACACAACACTAACTGTGCAAACCATTTTATAACATGTAGATTGAACTGGCTAATAATACATAACTGTTTACATAAGGTGAGATGTGGATTAAGCTGTTGATTCATAGCCCATCATGTGGGCATTATAATCATAGTACATTTTCCTTCTTAATCAGTGTTCCATCAGAGCACTACTCATATTGGTTTCAAGTTTGAGCTGCAAAACAGTCCTGGCTGTAGGAAGTGTTGTCCTGTTGTGCTTACCTGAACAGTTGCTGTACTGAGGATGACAGACCCTGTCTTGGCAGAGTGCATCATAGTAATCTGTGAGATTCTGGGCACATTTCACCAGAAGATGCTTAGCTGAGTGTAATGCCAATTCCAACACGTCATTGGACTGTGAGTACAGGGGGTTGTTCATGATATAATCAAAGTCCCATGAGTGTACAAAGTTTCTAAATTCAATGGAGATAAATTGGCAAGCATTGTCTGTCATAAGTCTTTGAGGGATAATGAGTTTCACAGGGCGATCTTTCTGAAAACAATGTAAGTGCTGAACAAGCGAGAAAATGGGCACGTTTCAGACGATTGCGACTGGGACTCACAATGACATGGTAACATTTCATGAATATTTAAGTTGACTTCATGTCTTTCTTGAGCCGATTTTGCTGGCAAAACAGGGCCGGTAAGATTGATAGAGGCTAAAAACTGGGCATGATCCTGATTTTTTTTTGCCTCTACTTGACCTTACTGGATTGCCAAGTCATTCAACTGGTGGGATATGCTGGTAAGATTGCCTCGTCAGTGTCAGTGAGATTCCTTGATGTTTGTCTGCCATTCTGGGTACAGGCTGTACCAAATCTGTGCTAGGGGGTATCTGCTAACATGGGCAGAGGAAAGTCAAAATATTATAGCAGTCATGGGACCGGGAGTTTCCATAATACATAAGAGTCTGCTTTGCCATTCAATCATGGCTGCTAAGTTTCTGAACCCCAAGCTCCTGCCTTTTCCCCATGACTGTTTTGGTTTGAGTCTGTTGGAGACTCAAGGTGTCATTTGATGTGCTGATGGAGGTGCTGTCAAAGAAGTTCAGTGATCTGACTATAACATGGAATAAACTTAGGAAAATATTTTGTCACACCAAGGAAGAATTGTAATGATCTGTCATATAGTCATTGTCTTCATGCCATAAGCTGTGAGTAAGTAACCCATGTAAGATCCCACGTAAAACTCATGTGGAATATGGTTGACGCTGAATCTGCATTTAGGAAGGTTGAACTTTAGCTGTTTGGAACTGACTCTAACAAGGACGAGACAAACCAACAGGAATCAGTTTAGCTCAGTTGCTGGACTGGTGGTTAGTGAGGCAAAAAAATGCCAATAGTATGGGTTCAATTCCCTTAGCAGTGGAGGACATTCACAAAGGAGCACCTTGTCCCCTGCCTTGAGGTATGGTGAGCCTCAGGTTAAATCACCATCAATCTCTGCCTATGGTCATCTGGGACTATGGAAATTTGACTTTACCTAGCTCTGTGTAGTCCTATACATTTTCATGGGCCTTACAAAATAGCCTACAGTTACAATTTCCACCACCCATGACCAGGAAGATTAATAAAAAAAAGGCATGAATTTCATAGCCAGATTGTGCCCATTTTGGATGGTATCTTGAAGTCACTTTATCCAGCTGGCAGTATCACTTGACCTGGACCATTTTCAGAAAATAATGGAACTGGCAAATTGCAAAAAAAAAGGTACCAAACAATATTTTAAAACCATTTTTATTCTGAGAGCATATTGTCTGCTTGTCCACTCCTCCATCCCTGTATTTCTTCTTTTAAAAGCAGCTTACATTTTTTTGAACTGTTCTTGCAATCTCCGTTTTAAAAAGAGCAGTAAAATAAACCTTGTCTATCACATCGAAAAGAAATAATTCAGTCATTGACAAATCAGTTTGTATCACAAAATGCAACACATTTCCAACTTGATTGAGGGGATTTAATCGGCAAGTTAGATAATGAGATTCATCAATTGTATATGGACTAAGTGTAAGAGTCTCGTAATCTACCCATTCTATAGGATTACATATCTGGCGTACACTATAATTTTTGTGTTATACAAATTATTCTGCCCTTCTGAATATTCACTTTTTCCTTCGTCTCTTCATGTATTTGGACTTTGTATTTGAAATCCTGGGAAGCTACACAGGCTTCATAATAGAGGACATCATTCCTTTTATGCTTTGTAATATTACTGTGTGTCACTTGAAAAGAAATTACAGGCTCCAAAGAATTTTTAATTAAAGCACTGAATATTCTTCACCACACATTAATGCCATTTGCCTGTTGACAAGTTGAACAGGCTTTCTCTTTTGAAGTAGCTGTTTGCTGCTTTATAAAAAATCATTTATAGCTTTTTGACACCAGATAACGTTGTTTTACTGCTTACCGCAACTAATTGCAACATCGGAAATGTCATTTAAGTGAAATCTCTCCTCATCTAACACAACTTCATCAGTTGGATCACAGTGTTTCGAACACTAGTTATCAACTACGTATTTATTTGTAACATTTATTTTCAAGAAAGAAGTTTTATTTCTACTAGTCTTTAACCTGAATAATTTTATCTGATTAATTGCCTTACTTCTTGAAGGAAACGCAGAATTTATTTTTTCACAATAGCATCACCCAATGGCTTTTCTCAACTTGAACTTTTCAACTTGAACTTTGTCCCCACATTATAAGAAAGATGTGGAGGCATTGGAGAGGGTACAGAGGAGGTTTACCAGGATGTTGCCTGGTATGGAGGGCAGGTCCTATGAAGAGAGGTTGAAGGATTTGAGGTTGTTTTCGTTAGAAAGGAGGCGGCTAAGAGGGGATCTTATTGAAGCATATAAGATGATTAGAGGTTTAGATAGGGTGGACAGTGATAGCCTTTTTCCTAGGATGGAGAAAGCTAGCACGAGGGGACACAGCTTTAAATTAAGGGGTATGAGTTATAGGACGGATATCAGAGGTAGGTTCTTTACTCAAAGAGTGATTAGGGAGTGGAATGCCCTGCCTGCAGCTGTTGTAGATGCGCCAAGTTTGGTGGCGTTTAAGAGGTTAATTGATAAGTATATGGAAGAGAAGGGAATGGTTTAGTTTGGAGGGGCATTGCTTTTTATTTTGGTTGGCACAACATCGAAGGCCGAAGGGCCTGTTCTGTGCTGTAATGTTCTATGTTCTATGTTCTAACTGTTCAGTAAATAGCATTGGAGTATTCTGAAAACTCTTCTTTACGCTAGTTCAACTATAACCTGAAATATTACCCCAAAACATTTTGTTATACAGAAATCTAACAGTATGAAATCATGATGTGGTACATTGGCATTCATCGGTAATTCATCTCTTATTTCAAAGACGAAATTAAACCCTGTGATTTTGCCCAATAAGTGCATGTTCCAAAATGCTTTTAAAGCGAAGTTAATGCATATTTTATATGGGCTTTACTTTGCTTTTAATAACTTGTAGAAAGGCACACAACTCAACATATATTTGATGGAAAATGCTCATTCAGATACTGAGTTGCAATGTAAATAGACTCTGATGGGAACAGCAAGGCAGAATGAAAAACCTTGGCAAATACGCACACATGAAAAGTTTGACATTCGCTGGGTTATTTGCCATAGCAATAATTGTCAGTTTCTGGGTGGCTGAAACCCTTTCTGTGTTTCTATATTAAATTTAAACAAGTTTATTGTACATGATGTACTTCATCTTGGCATGTATTCATAACTCTAAGTTTATTCAGAACTAACAAGCAAAAAAAAATGCTCCTATATTTATTTGAGAGGTGCACTGAACCAGTAATATAACTCCAACAAACTCCACCAGAAAATGTCACCCTCTTCCATGCACCACACGGGACAATTTCCCAGATTTCCTGATTGAATTCATCAGAATCTCAGCCTGCCCTGACCCTTATGCAATCTTACAGTGGGGCCAGGCAAGGCCTCAGATAGGAAGGCCACCCTTTCTGCAATTAAAGCCCATAAGTGTCAATAGATCCCTGAAAGTAGGCAGTCAAGTGGATAAAGTTGTTAAGAAGGCTTATGGAGTCTTAGCTTTTATTGGTAGGGGGATTGAATTTAGGAGCCGCAGCATCATGTTGCAGCTGTACAAAACTCTAGTGCGGCCGCACTTGGAGTATTGTGTGCAGTTCTGGTCGCCACATTATAAGAAAGATGTGGAGGCATTGGAGAGGGTACAGAGGAGGTTTACCAGGATGTTGCCTGGTATGGAGGGCAGGTCCTATGAAGAGAGGTTGAAGGATTTGAGGTTGTTTTCGTTAGAAAGGAGGCGGCTAAGAGGGGATCTTATTGAAGCATATAAGATGATTAGAGGTTTAGATAGGGTGGACAGTGATAGCCTTTTTCCTAGGATGGAGAAAGCTAGCACGAGGGGACACAGCTTTAAATTAAGGGGTATGAGTTATAGGACGGATATCAGAGGTAGGTTCTTTACTCAAAGAGTGATTAGGGAGTGGAATGCCCTGCCTGCAGCTGTTGTAGATGCGCCAAGTTTGGTGGCGTTTAAGAGGTTAGTTGATAAGTATATGGATGAGAAGGGAATGGTTTAGTTAGGAGGGGCATTGCTTTTTATTTTGGTCGGCACAACATCAAAGGCCGAAGGGCCTGTTCTGTGCTGTATTGTTCTAAGTGTCCACTTAATGGTCACTTACGGGTCTTTCCTTGCCCAGACTCAATTTTGAAGCTGGTAGTTGCCAGGTTGTGGAGATGCCGGCATTGGGCTGAGGTAAACATAATAATAAGTCTCACAACACCAGGTTAAAGTCCACTACCAAATAAACCTGTTGGACTTTAACATGGTGTTGCAAGACTTCTTACTGTTTGCCAGATAAATCAGGGTGGGAAATAAAAAATGTTCACATTCCCAATCCAGGGCGGGAAGATGGTGAGTGGCAGGCTCGATTGAAATTTTTCTTCTGAGTCAGATGCCCACTCCTCATGGACTCCCTACATCTCTTGGCCCAATAAGAAGTCTCACAGCACCAGGTTAAAGTCCAACAGATTAGCGATAAACCTGTTGGACTTTAACTTGGAATTGTGAGACTTCTTACTGTGTTTACCCCAATCCAACATTGGCATTTCCACATCTAAAATATAACTCACGAAGGGAATATTCAAGCTCCTTGTTAAAAAGCTTGTTTTAGCCAAATCAAAGCTTATTTTGGCTCAGTTTGGATTGACTTAATTTTGCCATCCCACCCTTTCACAAAGCCACAAGCAACTGCAGTGGGTGTGGTGGCTGTACAAACACAGGATTGCTTTCAGAAGTGCAGCCTTGAAATTTCAAAGCCTTGAAGGTGCTTCCTTCCAATGATTTTTCAAAAAGTATCTTTGCCTCAAATTTTCTCTGTGCAACCGTTCCACGATTAGAGAAAATGGAAAAGAAAATGGATTTGAAATTTTGTTAATACTTATCTTTTAAGCTTCAACACAATTGGCCAACTGAATCAAAGTGTAAACTTGATACCTTTCTGGATGAATGTACAGCAAATAATCTTTTGTGTATGGTCAAGTTACATTACATTAACTCCGCTTCCCTTGCCAGAGGTGCTGCCAGACCTGCTGAGTATTTCCAGCATTTGTTGTTTTCATTTCAACTAATTATGTCTAACAACAGTAATGACCCCAAAATTTCAGTGCTACTCTGCTATATTTTAGTGTCAGAGTGACTAATTCAGACAGACCTAAATTTTTCAGAATGCATCACAGCAAGCTCCAAAAGCCTAAAGGGGTTTTATACTCAAATGAGTGTTGATTGGCAGCAGGCAAAACTCCTGTTCGCACTTGGAAGGAAGCCTCACCTTGAAGAGCTACCAACCAATCAGATTGGCCAACTGGTTTCCAGCCCCGTGGTCAGAACAGGCATTGCAGTGCCATGTCTGGGACTAAGTGCAGGGAGCTAGTGTGAAGAAAATGGCAGGGATCTCAGAGATCAAATGAAAGGGTGGGGGGGGGGAATTATTGGGTTTTAGTGGGCTAAACCAAGGGATGATGTGGAGATGCCAGCGTCAACCTGATGAAGGAGCAACACTCTGAAAGGTAGTGGTGTTGGCTACCAAATAATCTGTTGGATTTTAACTGGTGTTGTGAGACTTCTTACTGTGTTTACATTTTAAAATCATAGAATCATTGATCTCCTTCTACGCTGTAGGAATTCATTCAGCTCATTAAATCTGCACCAACTTTCTGACGGAGCATTTCATCAAGGCCAGCCCTCACCCCATGACACCACACATTTATCATGTCTAATCCCCCTAGTTTACATACCTTTAGACACTAAGGGGCAATTTAGCATGGCCAGTCCACCTAACCAGCACATCTTTGGATTGTGGGAGGATCCGGAGGAAAGCCACACAGACACAGGGAGATTGTGCAAACTCCATACAGACAGTGACCCAATGGTGGAATCGAACCTGGTCCTTGGTGCTGTGAGGCAGCAGTACCACCACTGTGCTGCTATTTTGTGTAAAATAAAAGTACACTGAGAAAATCCCATGAATTATAGCACAAAGGATATTTACATCCTGCATCCTACACTTCGGCTTGGCCTTTACTCTGGGTTTTAAGTTGAGGTTGATTCCATCTGTTTTGTGGATCACAAATCCAAACCGCCTGAAACTCCTTCAACAAAATATATTATTTATCCCACGTTGTTGATATTTTATTTTGCTTTGATGCCTTTGGTGTGCTGTTGAGCAGTTTGATGTTCTGTCACAGCAAAATCCAGTTTCCTTTCAGAAGTAATGACACTGTTTTCCTCCCCATCAAAATAATTTTGATGTTTCAAATCTGGCAATATGTATAAAGACTTGCTGTTATAATTTTTCCATTGCTGTTTCTATGCTTTATTGTTGGAATGTATAAGTAGAGAAATGTTGTTGCAATTGCATAGAGTGTTGGTGAGACCACATCTGAAGTATTCTGTTCAGTTTTGCTCTCCTTATTTGAGGAAAGATGTGGTGGCAATCAAGGCAGTTCAGAGGATGTTCACCAGATTGATTCCGGGGATAAAAAGGTTATAGAATAATAAAATCTGACAGTGCAGAATGAACCCATTTGGCCCATCGAGTCTGCACCAACCATAATCCCCATATCCCTAGTTTTTACCCGAGCTAGTTTCCTAACACTATGGAGAAATTTAACATGGCCAGTCACCCTAACCAACATATCTTTGAACTGTGTGAGGAAACTGGAGCACCCAGAGGAAATCTGCACAGATAAACTCCCGGCAGACAGTCATCCAAGGCTGAGATTGAATTTGGGCCCCCGGTGCTGTGAGGCAGCAGTACTAACCACTGTGCTGACATATGAGGAGAGATTGGGCTTGTACTGCAGGAGTTTAGAAAAGTGAGAAAGGATTTGATCAATGTATATAACATTATAAAAGGGATTGACAGAGTAAATGTAATCCAAATGTTTCCTCATATGGGGAAATCTCAAGCAAGAGGCCAGAGATATATGTTGAGAGGTGATAGATCTAAAACTGAGATGAAGAGGAACTTCTCGCAGAGAGCGGTGAATTTGTGCAACTTGATGCCCATAGCACTGTGGAGTCTGAATCATTAAATAGTTTCAAAAAGGCAATAAATACATTTCTAATAAAAAAAAAAGATGAGTGGATATGGGGAACAGCATGAGGGGTGGTGATTTTGAGACCAGGAAGAAATCAGTATGATCTGATTGAATGGCAGAGCAGGCTTGAAGAGCTAAATTTGCCTACTTCTGCTCCTGAATCCTACATTCCTACGTGCCTGAAATTATCAAGTTCTATTCTGCATCCTGCCATGAGAGTCTAAGACCTGATCTTGCATTTTTTTTAATAAAACATAATGAAGATATATTTGTTGCTACTGCTAAAAATGTTAAGCCGGACAAAGACCTAAAATGGTTGAATCTTTTGCGCTCAAACAAAATAAGCCCCTGGCATCGTCCTGAATACCCGCAGCTCATTTGGAACTTGTTAACAGCACAATGATGTAATAGGGTATCTGGGACTTCAGTGAACAGAGCAGCCAACAAGATATCTGCTTCACCAATCAGATTGAATGATCGTGAAAGGCACTATGCAAGAATTGAGCAGTAATTAGAATTTATAAATGATGCAACATCCAATCAGAACAAAAGGAACAAACAACAATACAACACAGGAACAGGCCCATTACCCCACCAACCAAGGTTTTTATCCCTTTTTTTGCCCCTTGTTCATGTGTCCATCAAGACATATCTTGAACGTTGTTAGTGTACCTGTTTCCACCAACTCCACTGGCAGCGCGTTTTAAGCACCCACCACCCTCTTTGTGAAAAACTTTCCCTGCTCATCTCCCCTAAACCTACCACCTCTCACTTTACATCTGTGCCCTCTTGTAATCGACCTTTCCACTCTGGGAAAAAGGCTCTGACTATCCACCCTCTATATGCTTCTCATTATTTTGTAGACTTCTATCAGTCCTCCCCTCAACCTCTGTCATTCCAATGATGACCATCTGACTTTATCCAACCTTGTCTCATACACACCACTCTCCAGGCCATGCAATATCCTGTTAAATCTTCTTTACATCCTCTCTCCAAAGCTTCCAAATAAAAAGAAGAAAGGAAATACGGTATTAAAAAGGGTTAAAAAAAAGGTAAAGGGCCCAATTCTCCGACCTCTTCAAACTGTTGGAGGAAATCCAGGTGCGCCGATAAATGGGGCATCGGCCAAGAAACAGTATAATTGTGCAAGCCCGCTATATTGGATGTCATTAGAAGACTTGACAGCCAATTCGCCAGACTCACACCATTCATTCAGCCAGCCACAAGCAGGGATTGAATGTGCTGGACCCTGAGGGTCCAAAGAAGCACCACTAATCCCTCAGAAAAGGGGACATCCTCCTCCCAGTAACAAATAATAGATAATCCTCCTCACATCATGCAGACCTGACCTGACCACCTCTCAGTGCCCAACAACCTCCCCCCACTCAGCCTCCCTTCAGGCCACTCACTTTGGCACTTCCAACAATGCACTGCCCCGGCACCGACACCTGGCCTAATGTGTTGCATCCTGATGGGGTTTGAGGCAGTAGGTTTAATGGCCAATGCCCCCACCACCCCCAATATTGCTGCCAAGCTGCAGAAGTGTCCATCAAGGGTCCTGGAGATTGGCTGAGGAAAGGTATTGAATTCATCACTCTTCACCAGGATGACAATGTCATAGCTGAATTGCCCTCTCCAGCCCCGACAGACCTGAAGATCACTCTGATATGGTGATTTCAGGCAATACTGTGCTCGATCTCTGCTTTCCTGCCTCTTAGCTGTGGAAATTCCAAAGTGGCCAAACACTAATCTTTTAAATTACTACAACACTCCATTCTCCCGAAGAAATCTTCCTTTATCCCTGTCAGAAGCTGCAGGTGTGAGCAGATCTCTTTGAAGTCCCCTGACAAAGAGGAGATATCAGTTTCATTTGGGGTGGGTTGCAGGGAGGGGAACGGTTCTATTCTGCACAGGTGTGCATTCAACTCTGATTAAGGGGAATACAGTGGCACGTCAGTTAACACTGCTGCCTCACAGCACTAGAGAACTGGGTTCAGTTCCCACCATGGGTGACAATCTGTGTGGAGTTTGCACATTCTCCCTGTGTCTGCATAGGTTTCTTCCCGCATTTGAGAAATGTGTGGGTTATATGGACTAGCCATGCTAAAATTGTTCCTTATTTGTAGAATAAATACGTGGGATTACATGGTTAGTGCCTGGGTGGGTTTGTTGCCATTGCAAGTGTGATGGGCTGAATGGCCTCCTTTGTCCTGCCGGGCTTCTGTAATTCAATATATGCACATAGCTCTGACTTGGAGTTCCTGAGGCTTCCTAGCGAGTTGAATTATTTGAAACCCTTTATATTCCAATAGAAATGCAGTGCCTTGCAAAAGATTCAACTGGTAGCTCAATGGATTTCTATCATCCTCCAGCCTCCTGCATTTAATCTAAAAAAATGTATTGTCTAAGTACAAATCTGCATCCTCCCCTCCCCCACTGGGCTACCCGTCACTTGTTCTTAAGTTTTGTTTTCACTGAACACCGACCTTTGTTCTCCTATTAACACATATTGCTATCTTACCTTTATGCCACTATCAGCACCCACTATTGTAGTTCTGATTGCCATGAACACTTCCTCTATCTTGTGCCCATGCATATTTTTGTTTCAATCTCTCTACCTATTACTAACCTTGCTACATTTGTTCCACCCCCTCTTATACACTATACAATTCATCACACACTTTCCTCTTTACAACCGAAGAAACAAGATACAGACTTTTGAAACATTAACCCTGTTTTCTTGCTTTATGGAGGCTGGCAGATTTGAGTTTTTCCGGCATATTCTATTTTCATGTCAGATTTCCAGCTTCCACAGTGTGTATGTATATATATGTGGAGATGTGAATATATTCAGGTTGATACTGTTTGTGGGAGGAACACATGTTTCTGTTGATGGCTTTTAAAAGCAGAAATTGGGCTGTCAAAGTTATTTTTAAACATAAATTGCACTTTTTGCGATTATTTATCAAGGAGTTTGTATTTAATAGATAAATCTGTCATATTAATTGGCACGACAGTGCCTCAGATTTAAGTGAGTAACATATTATTACTGAACTTTTATATATTCATGTGAGGTGCGATTCACTTAATTAGCTACAACTCCTGAATGTGCCTAAAATAAACAAATTTAGCTTTTTTGTTTTCATGGTAAATCAAGCCATTGATGAGGCTGTTAGCTAAAGGTTGATGTGTGTTGTATAAGATGCAATATTTGCTAATAAAATCCAGGAGTATTCATGTAGATAAATTCAGTTTATAAAATATTGGGCTGCACAGTGGCACAGCAGTTAATACTGCTGCTTCGCAGTGCTTAGGGTCCTGGGTTTGATTCCTGGCTTGGGTCACTCTCTATGTAGAGTTTGTACATTTTCCCAGTGTCTGTGTGAGTTTTCTCTGGATGGTCTGGTTTCCTCCTACAGTCCAAAGATGTGCTGGTTAGATGGATTGGGCATACTGAAATGCCCCTTAGTGTCAGGGGGACTAGCTAAGATAAATTAGCTAGGGTGTGAGGACGGGGCTTGGGTGGGATTGTGGTTAATGAAAACTTGATGAGCCAAATGGCCTCCTGCACTGTAGATTCTGTGATTCTAAGATATTTGTTTGGAGGTTGGAACCCTGACATTGGATGAATTCCCGGTTTTGACCCTGCCTCGTCTTGGTTCTGGACACTTAAGTCAGTTTGGAGGGAATGGTCAATAAGTGGCCAGGAAACATGCTCACCATCTACTTAATGATGGCAGGTGGTCTCTCTAAGTTGGACAATGGGTAGGAGGCCCTTCAGTAATGACGTATCAGCAGCCCCACAATCCAAGCTGGTGTATGTAATAGAAAGAGAAGACACTCCATTTGACCTCTGCACTGGACAATCAACAGCTACAACTGTGACCCAATAGCCATGGTTGGTGCAGGGCTAATGGGTGGTTGTCTTGATCAGAATGGAGCCTGGCAGCCCTAGTCTCCTGCCAGCAGTCCATTTGCAAACCCTATCCATGTTTTGCCTCACTCAGAAGCCTGTAAGCTGACTAGAAATTTCCACTGACCTTAATAGGCCATTAAATTTGCTTTCAAGGCTACTATTGTTTGCAGGTGCATAGCTGCCATGCCACCACTCTGGAATGAAAATAGCCCCAAGCTGGGCACATGCTGCCAATTGGGAACAAGCTCAGCACAAATTTTCAAACTTCCTTATTTCTGGCAGGAATCCAAATTCTATCTGTAATGTTGGAAAGGAAAAGAGTGTTATGGATGTGTATCAACTGGTCTTCCTGTGGTGCTGCTCCCCATAAACTAGAAATACAATGTGCGATAAGAACAGGGTTTTATAGTTTGTAATATTACCAGAAAGACTTGCTTATTGACCCCTTTTCCCCAATTTTCTGTAGCATCTTTTTATAGAATCCCAACAGTGCAGAAGAAGGCCGTTCGGCCCATCTGGCCTACATTGACAATAATCCCACCTAGACCTAATCCCTGTAACCCCTGCTAATTTACCCTCACATTAAGGGGCAACTTAGTATGGCCAATCAACTTAATCCGCACATCTTTGGACTGTGGGAGGAAACCAGAGCACCTGGCAGAAACCCACACTGACACGGGGAGAATGTGCAAACTCCACACACAATCACCTGAGGCCAGAATTAAACCTGAGTCTCTCACGTTGTGAGGAAGCAGTGCTAATCAGTATGTCACCATGCCATCTGTTCTCTCGGGGAGGTGCCATCCAGTATTTGTATGGCTATCAGGTAACTCCTACCCTTGTATTCTTGCCTTAAGACATTTAATTGTTAATTTTCCCTATGCAGAAGCAAAGCACTGGCTGCACTATTGGTGAATTGGCTGACTTACACAATGTTTAAAAATAGAAACTCCCATAAGAAAACAAAAATCACTCGTCATTAGATTCAACAATAATTTGACAGCACTTTGAGGAATGTTTTTGTTTAAATATTGGGATTACATCTGTTACACTGCATGCAAGAGAAAGAAAATTTATCTGATAAATACAAAGGCCAATGTCAGGCAGGAAAAGTGTCGATGAGCCCACTGATGGCAATAGCCTGCAACTTGGAGGAAAACAATTATTACAGTCACGGGTTCCATGATGGGTGGCCATCAATTTATCTGCCCCACCATCAAATCCATGACGCAATGATCCAGGGGCCATTGTTAAAGGCTGTCACAGGGCTTGGACTGAGTGGTACAAGTGTTGACTCCGGACACAACAAAGCTTAAGTTGGCGGGTTTGGGGCATCAGCTTTGAGAGATGAGAGTTGACTTGAAAAGCTGAGGGTTAAACTGCTTGAGTTGGAGGAAGGGGAGGGTATGGTGTTTGATTCAGGGGAGAAAGACTGTTGACTCAGGGGTATCCGGGTCTGCTTGAGAGGAGTTGATTTGGGAGTAACCCAGCAGACTGCGGGTCATGTCGGGGGAGACGTAAGCTAGTTGGCGGAGAAGGGAATGGATTGGTGAAGACTTAGACGTTCACAGATTTCTGTTTAAAAAAAACAATGTTTTGAAGGATATCTTCTGCTGCTGGACTTCTTGGAAAAGCCACACAGAGGGAAGGGAAGCTGATGCTTGGCCTTCTCTGTGGGCTGTGTGAGTGTTTGTGCCCATCGTCAACCCACCTTCCATCATATTTATCAGCCTACCTGACCTTGTGCCAATTTATGAGTCTCCAATCATTGCTACCTTGGTATATTACCAGTGATAGAGAATGTTCACTTCTTTACTCAGAGAATGGTTGGGGTGTGGAATAGACTGCCTGCTGTGATAGTGGAGTCGGACACTTTAGGGAACTTTCAAGTGGTTATTGGAAAGGCAGATGGAGCACTCCAGAATTATAGGGAGGGGATAGCTTGATCTTGGGATGGGACGTGGCTCAGCACATTGAGGGCCGAAGGGCCTGTACTGTGCTGTAATGTTCTATGTTCTATATGTGGCGATTGTCATGAAGGAAGTGTTTCTCATGTTCTTGCATCTGGAGCACCCCTGCCAATAGAAATCATTACCCTTACTTGTTTCCTCCAAATTGGCCTCAGATTTTGGTCCCTAAAAAATCCATTTTCAAGATCTGTTGATGCTGCCCCCAGTCTCCTCTCCCCAGCCCATAACAGCTTACATGCTGCTTCTCCTGAGAAGGGGTCTGACTGCAATCCAATGGCCACTATTCCCAATGGTGCTGCTGAGACTGAAAAGCAGCTGGCCATCTCATCATCAGTAGCTGTTGGAGGTGGGACATCCTCCCAGATGGGAGTGGAAGTGATAACTTGAGTTGGTCAACTTAAGGACTTGGGGCCACTGCCTCCACAAAACAATTCTGATCAGCACCTTTGAAAGTCTGCTGTTATTTTCAATCCACTTTACTGGTTACTTATAATTTGCTGTAATGGATATTTTGGCTATGTTTGACTAACTTTGTGTGATTCAAAGGTTCAAATATTCATTATGTCTTAAAAAATGTTTACTTTGCCTTATTTTTGGCCTTATTCAGATCAAAGGTGTGTATTATTTCTCCCCTTCCCTGAAGAACAAATTTCTGAGCCCAAATTTTAAGATGACCTTGAAAAACTTCAGTTTTGTTTGCATTTAATGTTCGTTGAGGTTTTATTCCCCTTCCACTTTTTTTTTATCTGGAACTATCCTCTTGCCCCAAAGTCTGTTGTTTCAAAGTTCTACACAATGATTTTGATATTAATCTTTGCATTCATTAAAATAGCAACTCAACCTATGCACCTTCTTCCAGGTCACTGCTCAATTTTGGTAAATCACTTAAGCTATGCAGAATTTCCTCTCTTCTTTCCTTCACTTGTTTGGAGTAGTTAATTTTATGAATGTACCCTGCTGATGGTCAGCCTCAAAAAGCACACCTTGGATGTAAAGTACACATTGTCCACATCAGATCAGCAGTGCACTCCCAAATACCTAAATTTTCCACTTGTAGCCATGTTTCTGCAATATTAACAAAGTCAAAAAATGTATTTTGTACCATATAGCATGAATTTTGCATGTTTTGAATCATTTTGATTTGATTTATCATTGTGACATGTATTAGTACACAGTGAGAAGTATTGTTTCTTGCATGCTATTCAGTCAAAGCATACTGTTCGTTGTTCGCTCATCTGATGAAGGGGTGGCACTCTGAAAGCTCGTGCTACCAAATAAACCTGTTGGATTTTAACCTGGTATTATGAGACTTCTTACTGTGCATACCATTCATAGGGAAAGAAATGAGAGAGTGCAGAATTTTGTGTTGCATTCAGAGCTGAGGTGTAGAGAAAGATCAACTTAATGCATTGACCACATTGGATCAGCAGTGCACTCCCAAATACCGAAAACTTCCACTTGCTAAGGCAGTGGGAAGTGTTGATAGAGTCAATGGTTGGGAGGCTGGCTTGCATGATGGATTGGGCTACATTCATGAACTTTTGTAGTTTCTTCCCATCTTGGGCAGAACAGGAGCCGTACCAAGCTGTGATACAACCAGAAAGAATGCTTTCTATGATGCATCTGTAAAAGCTGGTGAGAATCGTAGCTGACATACCAAATTTCCTTAGTCTTCTGAGAAAGTAGAGGTGTTGGTGGTCTTTCTTAACTATAGTGTCAGCATAGGGGAACCAGAATAGGTTATTGGTGATCTGGACATCTAAAAACCTGAAGCTTTTGATCATTTCTACTTCATCCATGTTGATGTAGACAGGTGCATGTTCTCCACAACACTTCCTGAAGTTGATGGCAATCTCCTTTATTTTGTTGACACTGAGGGAGAGATTATTGTCATAGCACCAGTTCACCAGATTTTCTATCTCATTCCTGTACTCTGTTTCGTCATTGTTTGAGATCAGACCCACTACGATGGTGTCATCAGCAAACTTAAAAATTGGAGTTGGAGGAGAATTTGACCACACAATCATAGATGTAAGGGGAGTATAATAGGGGGCTGTCAACACAGCCTTGTGGGACATCGGTATTGAGGATGATCATGGAGAAGGTATTGTTGCCTATCCTTACCGATTGTGATCTGTGGGTCAGGAAGTTCAGGATCCAGTCGCAGAGGAAGGAGCCGAGGCCTAGGCCTCAGAATCGGAATAATGGCATTAAAATATGTACATTCTCAGCATGACAATGAATCTCAACTGAGAAAATCATTAATGTTTTAAGCAGCAATTGATACCTTATCAGGCAATTATTATTTCTTTTACCAATATAATATATTCTTGTTGTACACAGTTCCCTTTGCAAGATATTCTTAACTTGCAAGGTGATTACTATAATTACTTATCCTTTCGATAAAAAATTCAACAATACCACAATCTGAATTATGCAAAAGTGACAAAGTTTCCCATTTTCAAAGTTAAGTGTCTTTATAATCAGATGCTTTGAATAGGGTTTTACTAAACAAGTTGTATTCAATCTATGTTAGGCATAATATATTATTCCTGATGTTAACCCATGGGTCATAAATTTCTTTCCAGACACCTCTGCATGAGTGTAGGTGTAAATTAAACAGTAAATAAGTTTATAAGCAATTAATTAATGCTTGTTTCTAACTACGAACTTGCAGTGTTTGCACAACTCGCGAGAGTTTCATTGCTACTAATTCTACCAAAAGTGCATATAAAGCTGCTCAGTTTTCAGTCACCAGTGTATACAGGCTTCTATCATATTCATCCCATCCTCATCCCAGTTGCAGATTACAATAATTGAACAATACAACATTCTTTATAACTGTCTTTTGTTAATTGCAACAAATTACTCATAAATTCCATTCCAGTCAGCTACCGTGCAGCGACTGTGGCTGCTAACAGATTGTTTAAACAAATTTTATTTCACGGTATTATCTTGCCTCAATAAATTATGCATGACAGAATGGACTTGAACTGTTTATCTGAAGCCCACACATTTAGGTGTGTGCTATACTGTATCATTTGCTTGTGTGCCATAATCATAGTAATTATTTTCTTAATTAATGCAATTTTGTGTAGCCTGATCTGTATGCATAAAGGTCTTGCACAATTCTGGGAAACTTGGCAGAAAATGTTTCAAGCACATTTTTGAAAATCACACTGAAACTTTATTTAGAATGAGCAAAAATAATCATTCATTAATGCTTCAGTAAATGTATTGGAGCTTGACAATTCAGGGCTGCATTTTTTTTCTTCTTTTGTGCTGAATAAAGCAGTGAGCTTCCAAAAGTTTTTAAACTACTAGCTGGGAAGTCACTTGGTAATAGTTACTTGGAACTTGACCATTACTGAAAATAAAAGAGATATGTTGCTGAAGCTTTTCATCTTCCACTCATCAGGACAAGCACATGAATGCTAAATATCAAGCAAGCACTATAATTTGGTCAATCAGAGTCAACTTGCCAATCAATTTACATCTTTTTCTCCCGCAGTACATGCCTCTCTTTTTCAGCAAACTTCGAGTTGAAAAGTTGTCCCAAAATTGCAGACAGCCATGTAAGGTACAGAATTTACTGAAAGTCCATTTTAATATTTAAAAAGTTTGAAATATTACAAATTGCATCAATAGATTAAGTTAAACAGCTTCAGTTGAAATGATAACTAATATTCACTGGATTCAAATTTTCCATCAGAAAGTGATGAAGATTTGTCCTGATTTCCATAGCACATTACATTATAATAAAGCAAAATTCACTTGCACAATCATGTTGGTAAACTTAGATGTTTTTCCCAAGGGAGTAAGAATGAGATTATAAATCTTTTACAGGTGTAACTCATTGGCATGCACAAAGTATTCCATTATTATTCAACGTACTCTCTCCACCGCTTTCTTCTATCTTTCAAATTAGACTTTTCTGCTGGCAC
This sequence comes from Sphyrna mokarran, assembly GCA_024679065.1. Classification (NCBI taxonomy): domain Eukaryota; kingdom Metazoa; phylum Chordata; class Chondrichthyes; order Carcharhiniformes; family Carcharhinidae; genus Sphyrna; species Sphyrna mokarran. Next base: position 69,450,525 of record JAGIQG010000011.1, on the reverse strand, counting down.
TCACACTCTTAATTTTCCTTCAAAAATGAGAGCAATTAGCAAAGCTACATTTCATTAAGCAAAATTAGCTTCCTAATGAATATGCCCTGATTTTGTAAAAGTGACAATAACAGTGTTTAAGGAATCATTCTTGACTGTTTTAATTAAAGCATGTAATTGCAGGGAAAAAACAAGTCAATATGATGGCACTCTAGACATTACGGATTTTGAAGTGTTCGATATGCACTTTTCCAAAAACTAAATCTTCCCAAGTTATTCTGTAAGGAAACTAGATTATTTTTCAGTACAATAATAAGTATTCTTTTGTTAAAGTGTGCAATTCTACAGTCCTACTATGCAAAGCAACTGAAAGCAGAAGCTAATTCTTTCTGGTGTTTACCTTGAGTCAACATGAAATTTTAAGACAACAGAACATTAATGTCAGCGTAAATATATTTCAAGCTATTATACTAAGCTGCCATGCACTATATTTGATCAATATAGTTTGCTTAGAATATCTTTAGTAAGTGTAAATGTTTATTGTGATACACCCAAGGGTAGAGTTGCTTATGGGCAAAACTTCAAGTTCCCAATTCGTTGCTTGATATTCTGGTTTGGCTAATTTCTATATTTCCTTAACTGAAAATATAATATTTTTGCTCTATATGTCAGGAATTTAATCTGGGGCTTGGGAAATTCAAGTCAGGCCTGTTTCTGACTTCCAAAACTAGAATACACCTCCAAATCTTTCTGTTATGATCCCAGCTGATATAAATACAGAATGAAATCTGTCTTGATAAATTCTGAGTTTTTATGTAAACTGTTGAGGCAAGTTAATGAACAAATTCACAGAAGTCTGATGATGAACTTTTAACACAAATAGTAAGTTATTTATTGAACAAGAAAAAATAACAATAAGGCACCCAATTAAAAGGTTAGAGAGCTCTTAATACAAACACAGGCAATTATTGAAATATTTACTACTCTTTCTCTCTAGCTATACCTTTACAGACATATAAATATGGAAAGGTGCAACAGTTTATCGTATCTGTCTTTTACTCTGATATTCATTGTAAGCACATGTACATAAGAACTATCTGGCAGTAGGCACACCACAGTCTAAAGTAAATGACAAGCATGACCACAGGAAATTATATGGATTTCTCAGTAACCCTCCCAAATGCTTGTCATACTGGTTTCTCTGAAACTTGATCTTTCTCACAAGGATTTTTAATTCTAGGCTCAATGAATTTGCCTTGAAATTCTCTTCAAATATTGCTACCATCTAGATGGCTTCTAGCAGGATCCAGCTTCATGGTTTCAATCTCATCTTCTGAGATTCCTTCCCTTTGGATTTCCAAATACATTCAAGCTTCAGCTTCCAAGCACAATTTAAAACTACTACCATGTCAAGCTGAACACCACAGCTCTAAAAAAGTATGTTTACCTTTGCTCCTTCAGCTCACAGAATGGTTTCACCAATCTTTGGCTACCCTCTTGGATCTTCTGGGCCTTTCTGAAGGCCATTATACCTCAAGTCTGCACATCATTGCTTTCTCTTTAACTCAGAGCCTATTTCTCTGCTCCGTTCTCTCAACTCTACTTAATCAGATCAGTTTCAATGCACTTGACCAGCAGCTTCACACATTTCACTTCTTTCCTTCTGCACAGTCGCACAGAATCAGTTCCCAGCCTAAAGAATGCAATAGATGTGAACTGCACATATATAGTCATTTCCCAGTTGGCATATGGACAGGGTGTCCTCAGGGAATGGAAGTCCTGACCCTGATTCCATTTGAAGGTAAATATTTGCATTTTGTAACATTGTTCCTGTCATGTTTTTGTCTCTGAGAGACATGGGTGTTGAGAGGTCAAGTTTTGTGAGTGGCAGGAAGGAGTGTGGATGCAAAGGTTAGAAGTCCTGCATCGGTTTTTAAAGTCTACATTCCAACTCCGAACATTGTTCATATGTCCACAGTTTCCCACCTCTAACTCCCAGATCTCCTCTCTGGCCCCTCATATCTCCATGCCCCATCATAATCCTTAAGCCCCCTCTTACCCTCCATGTTCTCCATTGTCACACAACTAGTATTGATTGTGGGATGTATTTGAAATGAACACTGAAAAAGAAAACTTCTAACAATCTGATAAAGCTGTCATTCAAACACACTTCAGACTGCAAAATAATCTAATTCATAGAAGACATTCTGAAGAGTTGAATCCCTTTGGGTTGTCAATCTGTTGCAAAAATAGACATTCATTTACCACGTCAATTTAGTTTAGTTTATTTATTAGTGCCACAAGTAGGCTTACATTAACATTGCAATGACGTTACTGTGAAAATCTCCTAGTGTCAGAGGGATTAGCAGGGTCAATGATGATTACAGGAACAGGACCTGGGTGAAATTGTGATCCAGAGAGACTTGATGGGCCGAATGGCGTCTTTCTGTACTGTAAGAATTCTATTTAAAAATCTCCACTCCCAATGCATACATCTCTGTTTGTTGCTAATTTTGATGGCATTTTATATAGTAAATACTTAAAAAAAAAACAGATTTTCAAATTGAGGAAAATGCGGAGGTGGCATGATGGCACAGTGGTTAGCGCTGCAGCCTCACAGAACCAGTGGTCCACGTTCAATTCCAGCCTTGGGTCACTGCCTGTGTGGAATTTGCCTGCTGTCCCCTGTGTCTGTGTGGGTTTCCTTCAGGTGCTCCGCTTTCTTTCCACAGCTCAAAGATATGTGGTTTCGGTCGATTAGCCATGCTAAATTGATCCGAGTGTCAGGGCTATCAACAAGGTAAAAACCTGGGGTTACAGGAATAGGTCCTGAGTGGGATTGTGATTAGTGCAGACTCGATGGACCAAATGACCTCCTTCTGTACTGCAGGGATTCTATTCTATTCTAAAAACAACATTGGGTGAAAAACTGCTATTTTGTTTTGGAAAGTGGGAGATACATTTTTTAACAAAACAATAATAATGTCAGTTCAAAAATGAATTAATTATCTGTATAGCATTAAGTGACCAGTCTTTTAAAATTATGAATTAAAATTACACCATTGTTTGCATTGACTTGTTTTTTCAATTTGATTATTTTGCATAGAATGTGTCTGTTCTACTTTTTCAGTTTAATTAGTAAATATTTTCTAATTTAACATTTCACTCTTGTGTTCACATTCCTTCAATTTTAATTGTGCATTCTGCTCGCATAGACTTTCTCTGTTTCTGTGCCAAATGTAAGCAGAGAGGAGTTTGATCTCAGGTGGGATTTATCACACATTTTATCTGTTTCGCTAGTTTTTTTGCAATGCCCTTCTTTCATCCTTTCTGTTATAATGGGATATATTACTTAGGGAATGTAAATTCATTGCCATGATAGAACTGGAAATAAATGAATATATGCAAATAAATACAAATTTTATTCAACTAACTTAGCACTTACACCGTTGGAAACACTTGAAGGAGCAAATCAAGGTCAAATTATTATTAGCTTCGTAACATGAAGGAAAGAGAAAAAGACATCAGAAACTAACAGATTCAATAGTGTGTTAGACATAGGATGTTTGCTTTTCTCTCTTTCTCCTTTTCTCTTTCAATGTCATCTTCTGTTCCTCCTCCAAATGTTGATTGCCTGCTGTGGTGTGTGGTTTGACTGTTGATGATTGCCCTATGCTACAGCTCTCCAAGTGACTATTGTTCACCTGTGACCTTACAGCCAATAATTACCATGCAGGGGAGAAAAAAATCTCAATTCACTAAATTTGGATTGGAGAAGAAATCTAAATCCCAAAGTTATTAACAAAATAAATTACAATATAGAACATAGGAAAGACTTCTCTGCAAAGAGAGAAATGCAGAATAAAAAGAATAGGAACAAAACTTTAATGTCCATAGGGATAGATGGTGGAGTATACACTTATGAAAAAGCAAACCAGGTCACTTATTGGAAACAGGAAGCAAGATTATGGGGTATGTTAATATAAAAGCAAAATACTGTGTATGCTGGAATCTTCAGTAAAAATAGAAAATACTGTCAAATCTCAGCAGGTCTGACTGCATCTGAGGAGAAAGAATAGACCAACATTTCAAGTCTGGATGATCTCTTTCTGATTCAGAACGTTAGCTCTATTCTCCCTCCAGAGATACTGTCAAACCTGCTGAGGTTTGCCAGCATTTTCTGGTTTTGATTGTGGGATGCGTCATTGTTTTGAAGGAATTCCTCCCATCAATTTTTAGGAAAAGACTAATTGTAGATGGTTTCTTTTAAAAAGTAAATACTTCAAACTTTTTTTCTCTAATCATGCTCCACTGTTTTGGGTTTGCATTGGCTTCACATCCTGCAGTAGCTTTGATTTATTTAACAGTGGCAAAGTATGCAGGGTACCCAGCCAAATAGCATATTTTTCCCAAAGCTGACTGCTCTAATTTTGCTCACAAGCTAATCCAAAGCTTTGGAGCCTGACGATAACACAGGTCGCTTCCCTTTGTCAACAATGAGACCAAGATGTCCAAATTGAACATGACTTCTCTTTATCTGGGTAGAAAATTCATTCCTGGGATTTCTACCAAAAAATTTCCCATTTGGATGTCACACGTTTAGGAAAAACGGTATAAGTGACCATTTACAGGAATTATTTCTGCAAAGTTTCACCTATCTTCTGTGGCAAAAAGTGAGAAGCATTCATCATAATATCAATGTCACATGCATGTTTTCTTCCTGAAATATGGTACAAAATATTTTTATTGCATATTCTTTGTTTAAACATTGATGGAAGAAAATGTAAACTTCCCACTTATTTTCTTGGCACGAACTAGCTGCTCAGTATGGTTGCTTTATCTATAGCTCACCAAAGTCCTAACTAGGCCAAAGTAATGTTTGGAAGTGATGTAAGAGGTAAGGCAAATGAGATGAAGTGAAATATGAAGGTGATGAACGAGAGGTTCTGTATTGTGTTAGTGTGAGATTCAAGTTCCTATTTTAGAGACAAGTTCAATGCTATTTATGAAATAACATATAAAACAGCTACCACAAAGCTGAGAAATGAACCAATGACTCATCATCTGGTGAAATTGAAAAGTTGCACTACAATTTCTTGAAAAGATTCAATGTAATCTATGGGACAAAAGAAAATATGAAGCATTTTTGTGATATAGAGCTGAATTCTGAGAGGACAGCCCTTTTAAAGAAGTATTGCTTCCTAGTCAGTTACAATTTTCAAAATCATAGGTATGTGTATTGATATGGTAGCGTTTGAAATTCTGTTTGCTTGATTAAACGTAACTACTGTCAAGTGTTTTGCTTAAGAGATGCTGCAGTATAACATAGAAGCAGTTCTTTGCAAAACTCCTCAGCAGACAAAATGGCAAATATTTTACGGAGTAATAATCAGAAAATATTGATTGGTGCTGAAAAAGAAATTTAGACGTATTCAATAATAGAAAAACTTTTATAAGTTGTTTAATCATATAATCATACATGAGAAAATTGCTGTGAAAGCAAACTTTCACATAGCTAGCTCTGAAGGAACTACCTCATTAATCCTATAACCTGGCTATGCGATTTTATTCTATTTTTCAAGTCTATATTCAATTCTCTTTTTTAATCTACTGTTGACACACTTAGAGAAATGCAGTCCAGAAATGACAGTTTGCATTTATATAGCAACTTGGGTGTATCACAGCTTGATATGGCTCCTGCTGTGACAAAGATTGAGTTGTGAACATAACCCAGTCCATCACGCAAACCAGCCTCCCATCTATTGATCCCATCTCCACTTCTTGCTGTCTCGGGAAAACAGCCGGCATAATCAAGGAAAACATGCAATTGGATGTATTGAATTCCACCACCTTTCATGAGGAAAAAGATACAAAAGTCTGAAAATGTAACAACAGACTGAAGAATAGGTTTTCATCATACTTTTGAATGGCCTTATCATATATTAAACTGATCTTTCTGTTCACCCTACCTGCAACTGCAACATTATATTCTGCATCCCTTCCTTTTCCTTTGCCCTATGTACATTATGAACAGTATGTTTTGCTTATGTAACATGCAAGAAATAATACTTTTCACTGTGTCCCAGAATGTGTGAGAATAAATCACATCAAAGAAACTCAAAAAATCAAATCAATATCAACAGAGTGAAAGTTCATAGAGTGTTATCAAAGAAAATTAGACATTAAATCACAGAAGAAACATTAGAAACAAATGAGCAAAGGCTTGGTCATAGAAATAAGTTCCAGGGATTGTCTTTGGAAACTCAGCAGAGAAGAAGGGAAAGAGAGAGAGGGATTTGGGGGCAGAGGAGGCTGGCATTTCCGAGACTGGGTTTCATTCAACTGATTGCATCAGTTGGTGATAAAATTAAAATTTAGGGATATATGGGAAGTCAGAATTGTCAGAGTGCACAGGACTTTGAGGGTGGAGAACTGGGGGAGATTTTGAGGAGCTGAGCTATGCAGAAATTTGAAAACAAGGATGCAAATTTTAAAATTGAGATGTTGCAGGATGCAGAGTCAATATAGCTGAGTGGATATGAGGGTGATGAGAGAATCAGAGAAAATTTATAATACAGAAGGAAACCATTTGGCTCATCCTTTTCATACCACTCAATAAAGAGTTATGCAGTCTAATCCCAGCTCCCTACATATGGGTCATGAATCTTCAGAGAGAGTGGGAGGATGGAATTTTGTAAAAAGTGAGATACAGGCAGCACAGTTTTAGATTAGTTCAAGAGTTGGAAGGTTGCAAAATGTAAAGTTGGTCAGGACAGTACTGAAGTGGTCAAGTCTCAGCTCTGCCACGGCAGGACAGAAATGAATATAATTGCTGAGATGGAAGTATATGGACTTGATGATGGATCAGAAAGGATGGGTGGAACCTCATCTCAGAGTTTCCAAATGTCATATCTCACTGCATAAAGATAATTGTCCTCATCTGTTCTGTGTTTCTGTTGCCAAATAAATAGTAAAATAGTTTGCTCAACATGTTAAAGAAACAGTTTGGATTAGTATCCTTATTTCTCCATTTTGATCTTCCATTTTAAAGCATACAAGACCAATGCAGACACATATTCTTAATTTCCCATTTTATAGTGTATAATTTTCCTTCTGGGTATGGTACAACATATGACAACAGGTCAATAGATATTGGGTTGGATTTGCCAGTCGCACTAGAGGTCAACATAGCTTTTGTTTGTCTGGTGAATTCTTTCTCCTGCCTGCAACAGTTCCCATGGCAGATTGGACCAGAAAAGTTAAACCTATAGCAATGATTTAAAATACCAATGATAAAATGGTATAATCAGAACATTTAGGATTAAATTTGCACCAACTAATACTGGTAATTTCAATATGCAAAATAAAGAATAGAACATCAGACTCACTGTGACTCAAAACATTACGTTTAAGTAGAAAGATGGCAGAGCAGACATGGCTAACTGCCACTGGATGCAGAATGCACAAAAATAGATAGAAAGGGCATAAACAAAACTAACTTCAGTGATAAGCAAACTGAAACAAGGAAACAATGAAACAATCACTAGGGATTGGCCAAATGTTTCACAAATAAACAACTTCAAAGCACGAGATAAAGGCTCATTTTAATGGAAAAAATACAAGTGGCTGGGTTAATGAGATTATTTCAAAGTGATATCCAATATTGCATGTTTTTTTCAGGTTGCATTACAAATATTACAAATATCAGGGGTTTAATTTATTTTCTTACAGCTTTGATTCATAGTTGCCTGTAGTTCTTTTGTGATGTTTCACTTTTAGCATTTTGCACAAAAAAAACCTCAGAATTAAAAAAAACAATCAAGGTTTCCTCAAGGTTAAAATGTGAGCCTTTTTTTACACTCACTGGGGGCGATTCTTGACATTGCCGTGCTGTCAGTAGATGGAGCTGGTCTGGAGAATAGCATGCAAACCTAAAAATCTATTTTGCAAGTTGCCTGGCCCCATGCTAATGAAGTGAACAGGTTTTGAGTCTGCTAATCATATTTAAAATAACATTCAAATGTGCACAGCCTGTTCAAATCCCTGTGCATGGAACTCTCCAGATTTTCGGGCATGGTGCAATAATGACAGTAATCGCTACTGGTCTCCACTAGCAGAGACCTAGTGTGATGGTGATGCCGGGCATCTTGGAGGCCACTGAAGGCTCCAAACGCTCAAGAGTATGGCCAGGTGGTGCCCATTGGGTAGTGCCCACCTGACAAGGCCCAACTGGCACACCAGTGCTGACACAGCCCACTGGTGTTCCAAACAGACATTGCTAGGGTTCCAGGGTGTGAGTAGGGGGCTAGAAAAGCAGGATGGATTGTGAAGGCACGCTTGATGGTGGGCCTTGTTGGGGTCAGACAGAGACCCCCTTTGAGAGAACCCTGAACCCAGCAATCCATATCGGAGAGGAGGCATCGGAGAACATGTCACCGATAGGGTGAGGGACCTGATAGCTGTTTGGTTAGAAAGAGGATCTCCCCAGAGCACTCTGAGATCGGGGCACACTCGGAGTGTTCAGAAGCATGGCTCATTGGTATGCTTATGCCCCACATCCTAGTACTGAAGCAGTTCAATCCATTATTCTCACCAGATCTTTGGGAAAATTCCACCCAAAGTGTCGATAAGACATTTGACATTTGTAATGTATTTTGTCAATTGTATGTTTCACCACGTGCAGTGCACATATCACACCTTTGGCAGCTCTGTTTAAAGTCTTAATGCCTCATCAATTATCTGTTCAACATGACAAATCTCTCAATATTATCATTAAGTTTGCATTTTTTCCTCGATTTACAGATAAACTCTGGTGAGATTTATAGAAATGTTTCAATATGGATGACTTGGCTGTCAAAATATGAAAGGATAAAATTATTATATTTTAAACTACGAATTTATATTGGCTTGAAATTCATTATTTTTATAAACAGAATAAAATTAATTATTTTAGGAGCTAACAACTGGAATTCTACCCTTTTTTTGAGAGCTAACTGAGTATCATTAGAAATTCCATCATAGACTATCCTAACTTGGCAGGCTCCAGTGGGATGCTGGCTCTTTTATCTCGAGCGTTAAACAGTTTTCTGCAGCCAGTTGAACATTTTCTTATAGTTCTGTTTACTCTATGCAGAATAGTAGAGAATTGGAGTTGTTAGAAAATTGTTATGTAGCTCAACTCCCACCAATATTTGAATAGGAGCAGGAGGGAGGCAGTGTTATCTAGTAATACAGAAACCCAGGATACTGCTCTGGAGGGCCAGGTTCAAATCCTGTAATGGTAGGTTGTGAAATTTGAATTCAATAAAATTAAACGTTGTCTGTTGTTGTGAAAACCCATCTGGTTCACTTGTGTCTCTTTGGAAATTGACTAAACCAGGGAGGGCAAAATGTTGGTCAGGAATGGAGTTTTTCAGCAAAACCGGAAGACACAATGGGACAGTGCTGTTTCACAATGCCAGGGACCCAGGTTCAATTCCAACTTAGGTCACTGTATGTGTGGAGTTTGCATGTTCTCCCTGTGTTTGCATTGGTTTCCTCCCACAGTCTGAAAGATGTGTTGGTTCGGTGCATTGGCCATGCTGAATTCTCCCTTGCTGTACCTGAACAGCCAGTGGAGTTTGGTGACCCGAGGATTTTCATAGTAACTTAGTATTAATGTAAGTCCATCTGTGACATGAATAAATAAATTAAAACAAGGGATGACTGCATGGATCAGTGCTAAGATTATTGCTATACACAGCATATACAAGTCATGTGAGCAGTAAGAAGTCTCACAACACCAGATTAAAGTCCAACAGGTTTACTTGGAATCATGAGCTTTTGGAGTACTGCTCTTTTGTCAGGTGAATGATGATAAAACAGCACCCCGAAAGCTTGTGACTCCCCTCATGAAGGAGAAGTAGAAAGAAACTTAAGCAAGGAGTAAGAAGAGCTATAAAGGGGTCAAGAAAAAGCATTGATTGGCAAAATTAAGGAAAATCCCAAGGCTTTTTATGCATATATAAAGAGCAAGTGGGTAGCCTGCGAGAAGGTTGGCCCACTCAAGGAAAAGGAAGGGAATCTATGTGTGGAGCCAGTGGAAATGGGTGAGGTATTAAATGGGTACTTTGTATCAATAATCACCAAAGAGAAGGACTTGGTGGATGATGAGCCTGGGCAAAGATGTGTAGATAGTTTGAATCATGTTGAGATCAAAAAGGAGGAGGTATTGGGATTCTTGAGAAACATTAAGGTAGACAAGTCCCCATCAAGCCTGATGGAATATATTCCAGAATACTGAGAAAGACAAGGGAGGAAATTGCTAGGGTCTTGAGAGAAATCTTTGTATCCTCACTGGCTCAGGGAAGATCACTGGAGAACAGCCAATACTGTTCCTTTGTTTAAGAAAGCAATTGTAATCCAGGTAATTACAGGCCAGTGAGTCTTATATCAGTGATAGGAAATTATTGGAGAGGATTCTTCAAGACAGGATTTATTCCCACTTGGAAATAAGTAGACGTATTACTGAGAGACAACATAGTTTGTGAAAGAGAGGTCATGTCTCACGAACTAGTTCAAGTTTTTCAAGGAAGTGATGAAGATGATTGATAAGGATAGAGCAGTGAATGTTGTCTACATGGGCTTCAGTAAGGCCTTTGACAAGGTCCCTCATGGCAGATTGGTGCAGAAGCTGCATGGGATCAGAAGTGAGCTGACAAGTTGGATATAAAACTGGCTCGGCCAAAGAAGACAGAGGGTAGCAGTGGAAAGATGCATTTCTGAATGGAGGGCTGTGACAAGTGGTGTTCCTCATGGATCAGTGCTGGGTCCTTTGCTGTTCATAATATACATAAATGATTCAGAGGAAAATGTAATAGGTTTGATTAGTAAGTTTGTGCATGACACAAAGTTTGGTAGATTTGTAGATAGCAATGATGACCATCAGAGATACAGCAGGATATAATCAGTTGGAGATTTGGGTAGACAGATGGCAGATGGGGTTTAATCTGAACAAATGTGAGGTAATGCATTTTGGAAGGTCTGATACAGATACAAAATATACAATAAATGGCAGAACGCTTAAGAATATTGATAGGCAAAGGGATTTAAGTGTACAGGTATGGAGGGTACTAGCTATGAGGAGAGGTTGGAGAACCTTGGCTTGTTCTCACTGGAGCGATGGAGATTGAGGGGAGATCCGATAGAAGTCTACAAGATTATGAGAGGCATAAAGAGAGTGGATAGTCAGAAGCTTTTCCCCAAGGTGAAAGAGTCAGTTACTAGGGGACATAGTTTTAAGGTGCAAGAGATGTACGAAGCAGATATTTTACAGAGAGTTGTGCGTGCCTAGAACTTGTTGCCAGGGGAGGTAGTGGAAGTGGATACAGTAGTGACTTTCAAGGGGTATCTTGACAAGTACTTGAATGAGATAGGAATAGAAGGATATGGTCCCTGGAAGGGTAGGGCATTTTAGTTCATTCGGGTAGCATAGTTGGTGCAGGCTTGGAGGACAAAGTAATTTTCTTTGCTCATTGTTCTTTGTGCTTTGATGTGAGGCGACTCACCTCTACCATCCCAAACCCAATAAGGCAAACCCTGTTAGAAGTGATCAAAATAAATTGGGATTTATTGAGCTGATGAGGGCACATAGAATGAGATGTAACTGGCGAAAGGAAACAACAAACTAAATGACACAAAAGCAAATGACTGCGGGTGCTGGGATCTGAAACAGACACAGAAAATGCTGGAAAATATCATCAGGTTTAACAGCATCAATGGAGAGAAAACAGCCAATGTTTCATGTCTACCCTGATGAAGAGTCACCCAGACTTGAAACAAACGAAGTAACTGAGGGCTATAAGATGGAGTGCAAGAGATGGATTTGAGGAGTTTAGCTGACAGTTAATTAAAATCTACAGTCTTACAATTGATCGGTTCTGAAACTGTATCATAGAACCTTACAGTGCTGAAAGAGGCCCTTCAGCCCATTGAGTCTGCACCAACCATGTATGTTAAACTGTAATGTGTTTCAAAATACATCCATTCTTTTCAAACTTTTATGCAGTCCCTACCACATATTAACATGCACAGCTACCTACATTTGGAAAATTACACTAAGTATTTTCTGTGACCACTGAACTTGATAACAAAGGCATTGCATTATCAAACATTAAGCAGAATGGCTATTTCAGGCATTTGGCAGTGACAGTTTGATATAATGTTCACAAGTTGCAAGCAACATTTTTAAGACTATTGAATGGATTGACTCCATGAAAATGATGTGTAAAGATTATTGAATTACTCTAATATATTGTCATAGCAAATCAAGACCGCAGGGGCCTCTGGAGCAATATGGATTTCTACACAGACAGAGACCTGGAGAAAATCCATGAGTTTTATTTTTGAATACATAATTCAACAGTTTTACCATTCATCTCTTACAGTGGGCAGATGGTGTTAATGCCAACACTACTTGAGAAGCTGTAGGAATTGTATTTTCAACATTTAAAGGTTCTGACTTCTTATCGCAAGGTGCAGCAATTTAATAATTATGCAGCAAGGGAACTAAAAGTCATATTCAAGAGGCAAAGGTATTTATATTTAATATGGTCTACCTACGATGCAAATAGTAGGTTTTGCTACGGGACAAAAATAGTGAAAATAGTGACTCCTGAATGATTAGTTTATGTGGGGGTCAATCGTCTGGTCGTGTTAGCCCCAGGCGCAAATCCCGCTGGGCTGGAGAATTTGGCAAGAAGCCTGAAATGAAATATGTGCTGAGTACAAATCAGTTTCTGATGCTTCTGGTCCACTACAGCTAGCGTCATCTGGATTTCGCCCAGTTAGGGTGAGAACATGATCCAATCCAACATTATCTGAATATATTTTAATCTCATTAGTGAGAATTAAGTTAAATGCAGCAGGCTGCAGGTATCCACCAACATACATCCCCCACCCACCACCACACCCCACCCCCAGCCTCCATCAGTGGAAATTAATAAGAACATCAATCACTACAGGTCTTTAAAAACAAGGACCAGACACCATGGACTCTGAGGGGGAGCAAGAAGGTTGATACCAAGGTGCCCAAGGGCAAACTGCCTGCTGCCAACCTGCAGATGGGGTTTATTGAAGAGAGCTGGGAGTTTGGGAGGTTGAGGTTGGGGTTGGGCTGGAGTAGAGGATTTTAGGTTGGAGGTCTCCCCCTGGATGAGGGACATGTGATTAGTCTGATCTCTGCTTGTCATAAACCTTTCAAGCCATTTCTCTGGAAATTAATTTCAAAAATCTGTCAGGTTGCGCTGGCTAGTTTGCTGCCTGCTTCTTCTAAGAACTTTGAAGTGTTTTCTTTACAATGAATTTCACACACAGTTAACTTTAACAACTTCTACATTGTTTATTTATCAGCACTTCACCATCCTGTAATCAAAAGTGCTTCTTAGAAAGTGCAGATGCTCAGCCTGAACTTGTTCTTTAACAAACCTGCTATTTTCCTAGCTTTTATGCCTATACAGCAGGCCTTTATTGGAGGCTAGTTTCCACCAACAAATAACTGGCACCACTGCCACATGAAAGTGCATTGATTCCTTAAGGAGGACCTTCTTGTAGCCATTGTATTTGGACAGATGTGATGACCAAGCCAGGGGGCTTGGAAGCTATTGCAGCTGTTAGGTGACCTGAGACAGGGCTGGGCAGTGCCCTGACACTGCCCCCCCCTCCCATCCCCGGCACCCTGGAACTGCTATGTTAAGACTGGCAGAGTGCCAGGGGCGGTATTGGGTTGGCATCAGCAAGGGACAGGGCCAAAAGAGGCCAGGACCTTTGGCAACCCCATTATGGTGTGATGGGTTGGGGCCACTGGTAGTGACAGTTGGGAAGGGTCTGATACTGATTGTGCATAGAATGGGGAGGGGGATGTGGAGTTTGCTGGTCAAATGGCAGAGAGGTGGGAGGGGGAAAGTCATGTTATCTTAAAATTATGGGCACACCATTCTCTGAGGAGTTCACTGTGCCATTATCCTTAGGTCCTGCACATCTCAATTTAAGGGACAAATCATCCCGAGCTCAAAAAACATATCTAAGTGTGGGTGGATTGCAATCAGTTCATACCCAAAGAGAATTGCACTACTTCCCCACCAGAGACCACACTTAGAAATGTTTTAGAGAATTTATTGCCTTTGGTAGCAGTAGTGTAGCAGTCACATAAATGTTGCATCTACCAAGTCATCCTACTTTGCTCATTACAACAAATTGTTTGAATGCTTTCAACCAATATCTAGCTGAATTTCTGCAGTAGATTAGCATGTTCATCATTATTGATTCAAAATAAAAATATATAGTTATTACCATCATATCAATAAACTGAACATTTGGGTCTAGATTTAAAAGATTTTGGTTCTTATGAAGTTAAGCATGTTCTCATTCTACAATACCTTGACAGAAATGCTTTCACCTTTTCTCATTAACCACATTTGAGCTGGGTACAAATTGTCAAGAACCAGTTAGTAGTATAAATTTAAATATTTTGTTACCAAGCTGAGCATGAACATAATTTTCCATGTGTTGATGTCTGACTTGCTCATAACATTATTAACTTTCAGAAACGTTCGGCATTGCAGTTAAGGGCGAGCATCTCGTTGTCTTTCTCTAAGCAGTGTTAGAGTACTAATCAACAACCCACATGATCCACTTCCAGTTCCCCAAAGATTAATTAACAAGCAGCAGGTCTCTGGATATCAGATAAAACAGAATACTGGGGTCTTGCATCTCTCTCAAGTAGATGATTTTGTATATCATTTATTATTTTAGGTAGACCTCAATGGGCATATTAAATATAAGGTTAGCCTACTTTTAGTGGCACTTAAAAGAACAGTGAGTAAATATTTGCAGTTTTTAAACAGGAGAAAATTGGAGAATAATAGAGTGATGCATTTAAATTATTGCTACATGGTTGGAACAAGTTTAATTAAGTAAAAATTATAGCATTTAATAACTTAATGTGTTAAGGACAGGGTCAAGAGAAAACTAAAACCTTTGTACCCTTTCCTTTATTGACTGGAATCAATGGCCAGAATTTTACTGCCTCGCAGAATAGAATTCTCTGTTGGCCTCAGGTGAGACTTTACGAACCTTGCCCGAGCAAGGTTGTACTGGAGACAGGCTGCCGATTTGCCACTCCCTTTGCCCTGAGTGACTTTGGTGGGTGTCCTCTACATGTAGATGTTTTAAGGGCTCTATCACATTTGAAGACTTCTGTTGAGTGGCAGGAGGAGCTACTGTCATTGTATCATTGGAGCAGAACTATGTCAATTGTGTGTGGACAGCGGGTAAAGAATGGGCAGTAAGTGCCCATCAGAGGCTCCTTGAGAGGAGGTTTCAAATGGTTGTGGTAGTAACTGATCTTCCACTACTAGGGCTTTTTGGTTCCTCCTGCTTTCATGTGAACTGGCCCAGTGCCCAGATCCCTAGTCCCCTTGTCCTCTGGTTCTGGGCACTTAAGCTCAAAATCAGGGTGACAGTTTTCAGATCATACATCTGCAGTACGCACAATTTACTCTTTTAGGACTGTAGAGAAGGTTTGTAATGCAAATGACTTGGATGGATATCACTACAGCCCAGCAAAGAACATTACCTCTCTGATATAAATCTCTATGGACCTCACACTGGACAGCCAGCAACTACCACCTTACCGATTACTCCAGAAATTTATCATTTGGCTCAGAATCAGTGTGTGAGTCTCCTCTGACTGTTGGGAGCCTGCTCAACCACTACCTCCTGCTCATGCAAATATGAAGTGTCTTCTGCAGATTACGACTGCCCTTGTCCTGATGAACTAATTTCTGCCACAGTGCCAGTATTTGAATTCTCTCACTGGCCAGAGGAGAACGTTCCCCTTTTCTTTCGGGCTTGCTATTCACGTATCAGATTCATTGTGGTTAGTTTGAACCTAAGCTGCCCTTTGGGAACCTGGAAACATCAGCTGAACATATCTGGGTCTGGAGCAAATTTAATTGGGTCTGCCCAATTTAACTCTCCACTGAAGATTAATACTGGATGATGTTATCAACATTCCAGTTAATCCCATGGCTTCCCATCCGGCAAGTCTCGTGATAAATATCCTCTTAAAATACAAATTTCAGAGTTAAAGCTTTTTAATTCCCATTCATAACTAGAAGATTTAGGAATATGAGTTTTTCTGGTGGAAGTATCTCAAAAGAAATCATCACAACAATCTCTCACCATCTGTTAAAAGATAATAGCTTATTTTTTTCTCTACTTCCAATTTGTGGGAATCACTGTTTGAATGTAAATGATCACTTAACTTTCAAAGAGAAAGATTGACGCTACAGGTGGTTGATTTGATTTTTATTTATAGCTATATTGTTCCCTTCCTAAATTTCTTTCCTCTAGATAATCCTGATTTGCATCCTAAAATTTATGGGGTTTTTTGCTGCAATGAATTAATCAATCTTTGCTTAGAAGCTTTGGCGGCAGTTTTCAACAGTGGGCCACCTGTTTCACGTGTGAAGAATGGACAACGCACAACTGAAAATCCCCATCAATAGTCAGCTGCAATTTTCAAGCAGGCCTTTAAATGGAGGAGAATGGATAGGTGTCACAGTGGTTAGCATTGCTGCCTCACAGAGCCAGGGATCCCATTTTGATTCTGACCTTGGGTGACTATCTATGTGGAGTCTGCACGTTCTCCCTGTGTCTGAGTGAGTTTCCTCTGGGTGCCGTGGTTTCCAAAGATGTGTGTGTTAAGTTGGTTGGCCAGGGAAAATTGACCCTAGCATCAGGGGGATTAGCAGAGTAAATATGTGTGGCTACGGGAATGGGGCCTGGGTGGGATTGTGTTTTTTGCAGACTCAACAGGACAAATGGTGTCTTTCTGCATAGAGATTCTATGACTTTATGGGATGAAGAAATCTCTCCACATATTGATTCAGTTATTTCATAAGGATTTATCTGAACTGTCTTATCTGCTTTTGCTAAAAGACTGTTCTGCTGACTCACATGCTATATCAAGGCACTCTCCAGTACTTTTAGTGCTGAGGGGCATAAATAATGTAGAGGTAAACACATTGTTTTACTTGGACTATGTGCACGAAGTGGCATAGACAAAGAAAAAGTGACAGCATAAAAACAAAATATTGTGGATGCTGGAATCTAAACAAAAACAGTAAATGCTGGAAAATCTCAACTCTGGAGAGAGAATGGAGCCAACTTTTCAAGTTAGGATGACTCTTCACCAGAGCTGCAAAGTTACTGCACATCTGGTTTATTTGATGTTTTAAAATTATAAAATAATTTATTTTAATTTGCACTTATAATCTTTGTTCACCTATTCTGTGCTTGGTGACATATGACTCTATGCATGGAATTTTGGTATTGAGGATCAACTATTTTCTAAGGTCTAAAAGTATTGGCCAATCTGCAGTTAATTTTCCTGTTGCTTGCATGTATGTTTTGTGTGTATGCATGTATGGCAGCAATGTTCCAAACTGTATTCCTCCTACCCTTTTCTGGAATTGTTTCAGAGCCTTGGTGAGCAAGCGTGGAGGATATGTGCATGATCCCTGGTACTTTAAAGAACTCCAATTTCATTATCATTTCAAAACAGATGTTAAATATAGAGTTGAACTTTTCCAGCTTTGAGTTTTCTGAAAGCATATCTTTTATTGTCAGTCTCTGGAGCTGAATGTTACTTTTCTATATATTTTATAAGCTTGTTGAAAATAAAAATTGTCAGAATAAATCCTTAAAAGCATTGGTTGATTTATGGATGAAAAATAATTTATATTATTGCGGCCCTGTCAGAAGGTTTAATCTGATCAACTAGAAATACATTTTCTTTTCCAAATTTAACTTGAATGGATTTAGTTTTAAAAAAAAAATCACTATTTGAGGAATGAAATGCTACTAAGGTGTAAGGTAATGAGAATGTGTATGTAAGAGTCTTTTCAAATATTTGTGGCCTTCTGGAAGGGTCTTCATTCACTAAATTTAGTTTTAGAATTCACAGTATGAAACATATGGGTGTAATAAATTGAGAGCAACTCAAAGTGGCTTTAGCAATAAAAGGCTCTATTGCCAACAAAAAAAAATATATCTGCACAACAAGGCCAGACCAGATTACACATGTGAGTGTTCTACTCGACTCTCTGGCTCCAACTTTGAGTCCCTCTTTAACTCACAGTATGCGCTATCCTGCAGTTTGCCTCAGCTTCCCAGCAGGACACTCCATAGGGTACTCACCGACCACATGGCCATCAGGAGATACCTTTGGCTTAAAGGGTCGAGCTACTACAATGGATGTGCATACATGAATAAGCAAAGAGAAGCTGGGTTATAAGGTCAAGAGCATAACAGCCCAACCAACTTCTGAGAGAGTCAACTGAATTCAAACAATAGAATCATTGAATCATAGAATTCCTACAGTGCAGAAGGAGGCTATTCAGCCCATTGAGTTTGCACCAACCACAATCCAATCCAGGTTCTATTCTTGTAATCCCACATATTTTACCCTGCTAATTCCCTGACAGTAGGATCAATTAAGCATGGTCAACCAATCTAACTCACACATTTTTGGACTGTGGGAGGAAATGAGAGGACCCAGAGGAAACCTACGCAGGTACAGGGAGAATGTGCAATCTCCATGTGACTCGAGGCCGGAATTGAACCCGGATCCCTGTCACTGTGATGCTGCATTATCAACCACTGTGCAATGAGGGAAAACAAAGATCTGGTGAATTACTTTCTGACTTCCACAGGCAATATGAACCAATCAATGTGACAGCATTGGCAAATCGCATGTCAACTGCAAATTGACTGCTCCAACTGCCAGAAGGAATTGTGGGTCAGGAACTTGCAGGTCTATGCAAATACATAGGGGTGAGGGGTTTGTGGAGGTAGTGCTATGTGAAAAGGAGGACAGATCAAGATGGAGGTGTCTTCTGAAATTTAAAAAAAAATGTTCAAAAATTGATTGCCTTTGGGACTTGGAGTTTACAGCCTCATTTGTAGTCACATACATGTACACGGCATACAAAGTAGGAACAGGATTAGGCTGCTTGGCCCTTCAAGCCTGTTAAAATATTCAATAAGGTCATGGCTGATCTGACTGGAACCTCATCCCCACCTACTCCTAATAACTTTTCATTCCCCTTGCTTATAAAGAACTTATCTAACTCTGCATTAAAAATACTCAAAGACTCTTCTTCCACTGCCTTTTTAGGAAGAGAACTCCAAAGACTTTCCAAAGAATTTCTCTATCTCTGCCTTAAAATATTCATTGATTCTGCCTCAATTACTTCTGAGGAAGCCAGTTCCTCGGATTCATGATATTCTGAGAGAGGAAAATAAAAACTTCTCCTCATCTCTGTTAAAAATGAGCAACCCTTGTTTTTGAACAGTGATCCCCAGTTCCAGGTGCTCCCACAATAGGAAATATCCTTTTCACATCCACTCTGTCAAGAACCCTCAGACTCTTATGAGATTAGATCAAGTCTTTCAAACTCCAACAGATGCAAGCCTAGTCTATCTAATCTTTCCTCATAAGGCAATCTGCCTATTCCAGGTATAAGTTGCATAAATCTACTCTGAACTGCTTCCAATGCATGTATATCCAACCTTTAATAAAGAGACAAATATTGAATATAATACTCCAGATCTGATCCCACCAATTCCCTGTATAAGTGAAGCATAACCTCCCTATGTATTCAATTCCCCTCACAATAAGTAATAACATTTTATGAGCTTTTCTAAATGCATGGTGTACATGCATACTAACCTTTAGTGATTCATGTAGTAGGACACCCAGATCCTGCTGCATCTCAGAGCTCTGAAATCTCTTACTAGTCAAGTAATATGCTTTTTTATTCTTCCTGACAAAATGAAAATTTGTCCACATTATATTCTATTTGCAAGATTTTTGCTCTCTCAGTAACCAATCTAATATCCAATTGTAGCCTCTGGATATCTTTTTTACAGTTTAATTTCATACCTATTTTTGTGTCATCAGCAAGTTTAGCAACATACCTTTGATCATTTCATCCAAGTCATTCTATAAATTGTAAGAAGCAGAGACAGTAGCAGTAATTCCTGTAACACAGTACTCATCACAAATGCCAACCGGGAAATGATCCATTTTTGTCTGCTCTCTGTTTCCTGTGTTACTACTGACACCACGAGCTTTGGTTTTCTGTTATACTTTTGTTGCTACATCTCATGCCTTCTGGAAAACCAGGTATAGTGCGTCTTCTTTCTCAACAGCACTTGTTACTTCTTCAAAGAACATTAATGAATTCAGTAAGTAAGATTTCCCTTCAAAAAAACCTGGTTGATTCTAACTTGACTTTTTCTCAGTCCACAATGTCTTTAATAACAGCTTCAAACATTTTCCCTATGATAGATGTGAAAGCTCGTAAGGCTTGGGTGGAATTATGGTCGATGCAGATTTGATGGGCTGAATAGCTTCCTTCTGCACTGTATGATTCTATGACTCTATATATAATTCTAATGGGGGGCCCCATTAGAAAGTTTTCTGCTTTCTGTCTCCTTCTCTTTTCAAATAAAATGGACATATATTGCCACCATGCCTTGTAGTGGTTATCAGGTCATATTTATTTATTTTGATTTGTGCGATTTGTTCATTATGTTTTAAATGCTAATGTACTCAGACACAGCTGTTTTTGTTGTCCTTTTAATTTATTTGTAACCTTGAATCTTATTTGCAGATTTACACTTAAATTTGTGCTCTCTTTTTCTTCCTGTTACAATCTGTTTATCCTTCCCAATAGGACATCAATTGTTCTACCTTCGTCCACACACTTAGTTACCTTCTCAAAGAATTCAATCAAATTTGTGAGGCAGGACTCACCCTTCACAAAACCATGCTGACTATCCCGGATTAAACTGAATTTTTCTAAATTTTTCTCTCAGGACCCTTTCTATTAACTTACCAACCACCAAAGTAAAACTAACTGGCCTATAATTACCAGGGTCATTCCTATTTCCTTTCTTAAAAAGAGGAACAACATATGCTACTCCCCAGTCTTCTAGTATCATCCCTGCGGATAGCAAGGACTCAAAGATCAAAGCTAAAGGCTTTGCAATCTCATCCCTTGCCTCCCAAAATATCCTAGGATGCATCCTATCTGGCCCTGGTGACTTACCCACCCTCACATTTTTCAAAGTTGTGAATACATCTTCCCTCAGAACATCTACCTCCTCCATTTTATCAGCCTGTATCATGCACTCCACCTCAAAAACATGGCCCCTCTCCTTAATGAACACTGTAGAAAAGTATTCATCCAATGCCTCACCTCTCTTCTGACTCCATGCACAAGTTCTCACTACTACCCTTGACTGGTCCTAACTTCACCCTGGTCATTCTTTTATTTCTCACATAAGAGTAAAAAGCCTTGGGGTTTTCCTTTATCCAACCCATCATGGACTTCTCATGCCCCCTCCTGGCTCTCCTAAGCCCTTTGACATATGTCTAGCTACCTTGTAATACACAAGCGACCCAACTGAACCTTGTTTTTTCATCCTTACGTACGCTTCCTTTTCACTCGTGACAAGACGTTCAACCTCCTTTGTGAACCATGGTTCCCTCACTCAGTCATTTCTCCCTTCCTGCCAGGGACATATCTATCAAAGACATGCAGTATTTGTTCCTTGAAAAAGCTCCACTTTTCGTTTGTGCCTGTACCTGATAGTTTTTGCTCCCATCTTATGCTCCCTAATTCTTGCCTAATCACATCATAATTACCCCTGCACCAATTATAAACTGTGCCCTGTCATGTGACCCTATCCCTCTCCATTGCAATAATGAAGGACACTGAATTGTGGTCACTATCTCCAAAGTGCTCTTCCACAAACAAATCTAACACTTGGCCTGGTTCATTATCCAGTACCAAGTCCAATGTGGCCTCACCTCTTGGTGGCTTGTCCGCACATTGTGTCAGGAAACTCTGCTGCACACACTGTACAAAAAGTGTTCCATTCAAACTATTCAACCTATAAAGGTTTCAATCAATATTTGGAAAGTCACCCATGATAACGACCCTGTGACCTCCACACTTATCCATAATCTGCTTTGCCACTTCCTCCTCCACATCTCTCTTACTATTAAGGGGCCTATAGAAAACTCCTAACAATATGACCAATTCTTTCCTATTTCTAACTTCAACCCATATTACCTCAGTAGGCAGATGGTCCTCAAAATGCTTTTTAGCAGCCTTTAAACTATCCTTAATTAACAATGCTACTCCTCCACCTCTTTTTACTGCCCTCCCTTCTCTTGCTGAATACCTTTTTCTCTTACCTTGAATCTACTCTTTGGAATTTCCCAGATTTTATTCCTTGCCCCCACAATTTAACTTAAAACTCTCTCCACTTCCCTGGTTATGCAACCAATTGGAACAGTAGCCCCAACACTGTTCAGGTGCAAGAAGTCCCAATGGTACAAATCCAACTTTCCCAGTACTGATGCTAGAAACAGGAACCCACTTCTCCCACACCAGTCTTTGAGCCATGCCTACTGCCCCCTAATTTTGTTTACTTGATGCCAATTGTGTACATGACTCAGAGATTTTGAGGTTCTGCTTTTTTACTGAGTGCCTTGCTCCTCATATTCTCTGTGCAGAATCTCAATGTCAATGGTACCTACATGGACCATGACAACTGAATCCATACCTCCCACTGCAAGTTCCTCACCAGCCCTGAACAGATATCTTGAACTCTGGTATCGGACACGCAGCTGTCTGGACTCATGCTCTTGACGGCAGAGAACAGTATTGATTCTCTTGACTACACTATCTCCTATTACTATCATGTACTTTTTTGTTAACCCAACTTGGATAGCATCCATTGCCATGGTCAGTCCATTCATTTGCATTACAGTCATTCTTCTCATTCACATAAAAAGCACTTTGTAACTGTTGAACAAAACCAGGTTCGGAGGCTTCTCCAATATTGCCTGCTGATTCCCCTGGCCTGTCTGACTCACAGTCACATCCTCCTGTCCCTGACCATTGACCAACTCAAAGATTCTGACTAACCTAAGAGCTGTGACTGCCTCCTGGAATACAGCGTTTGGATAACTCTCCCTCTCTGATCCTTTACAATGTCCGCAACTCAGACTGTTGAAGCAGAGGTGGCTGAAGCTGCAAATGTGGTTGTCTGGGCCTGCAGTGCATTCCACAGATTCCTACATGCCAAAGGACCTTCTTCTCAATCCTTGCTCCTCATCTGAGGTGCGGTGACCCCCAGGATAAATCACCACCAGCCAGCTCTCCCCATCCCTTCCCTCAAAGGGGAGAACAGCCTTTGTTCAGTTGCGACTATGACAAGTTTACCCACACACTGTAGTCATGGCATAATGTCAGCCCTGCCATTTTTGGCCGACATTACTTATTTAATTAGTTAATTTATGCAGATTAAATAATAGAAAGTTGCATTCACCTAGCTTGGATACAGGAAAAGGAACTTACCAGCCACTGGAGGCTGAATAAAAGTAGAAAAAGGAGCACCTCTTTTCCCTTCCACCCCAAATTCCTAACTCCTCACTCAAGCTACATCTCACTCAGTCAGTCTCTCTTGCCTACACACCCCTTTCTGTGTTTCCATACGTTAGTGACTGGGTTGGAGATAACATAATGTGATAGTTATACTATTATCGAAAGCCCACAGTGCATAAGAACATCACTTGGGCCATCAAGCCTGTACTGACTCTTCAAAAAATCATCTTACTATCCTGGTAACCCATACATTTACTATGGCTAATCCCCCTAACCTCCACATCTTGGAACAATAAAGGGCAATTCAGCATGGCCAATCCACCTATCCTTTGGACTGTGGGAAGAAACCGGAGCACCTGCAGTGAACACGTGGAAAATGTGAAAATTCCACACAGTCAGCCAAGGTTGGAGTCGGATCCAACTTTCATGCATCGGTCATACTTCAGCAGCTGTGGCATGTCTGCTAGCATTCCAATCAATCTCAGAGATTGAATCTAATAGGCATTTTAATTGTCTTAATAGACTATTAACTCTTGTCATTGAGTAGCCATCCATGTAGCAATGACACACTTTGAACATGATAAGCAACCTGGCATGCTGGCTAGTGATGGAAATATGTGGCATGTCTAAAAGTTCATAAAGTGTGGATGTACTGTAGCAATAGTTGTTCTCAGTCCATACGTTCAGCTACATTGAACAGATGAATGAAACAAAGATGATTTAATTGTCACTAAAAACATAGTTTCATAAGACATTGCTAAAAAAATAGCTAGCAATAAGTGATTTTAAAGCACTGATGTGTATTAATGGAATTTTGATTACACTTCTTGTTTAGGAAGCTGTTGTCTTTAAGACACATTTAGTTAATGTAGAAATGGTTCCTATTTTTGAATTAATACAAGCCTGCTAAATTTTATTGAAGTGAAACCTACTGTTCCTGTCTATTAGCTGTTAGTGGGTTCAAGATTCTCTTACATATTTAAAGTTGGAAGAAAAAGGCCATAATTTTGCTGGCATGTTGTTTCAAGACTGAATAATTTCAGCCTTTGGATAATTAACAGTTAGAACTTTTAATGTCAGGAGACAAATTGGCTATTATGGTGAATGTATTTTCACATCCATTCCAACCCTAATGCTAATTATGATGCTTCAAGAATAGCCCAGATTTTTAATGTCCAAGTTTATTTGTTTTAAAAAAAAGCGATTAGCAATACTTTCTTACATTGCATGTGATTTATGGTTAATAACCGAGAGCACTATAGTGATGCAGTGGTTTTGCACTGATGCCTCACAGCGCCAGGGACCTGGGTTTGATTCTGGCCTTGGTGGCTGTCTGTGTGGAATTTGCAGCATCTCCTCACCTTTGCGTGGATTTCCTCTGGTTGTTCTGGTTTTCTTCCACAGTCCAAAGAGGCGCAGGACAAGAAAATTTACTCCAAAGTTTGCACGAGCAATTAACTTACAATTGCATAGAATATACAATGCAGAAGCTAGCCATTAAGTTCTATCAGTCTGTGCTCTTACTTATGCTCCACTCGAGTCTCTCCATGTCTAAATCAATCAGCACGTCTCCCTATTCCTCCTTCTTCATATGCTTATCTAGCTTTTTCTTAAATGCATCTATGCAATTCATCAACCACTCTCCGTGGTAGTGAA
The DNA here is from genome assembly GCA_024679065.1 of Sphyrna mokarran. NCBI lineage: Eukaryota > Metazoa > Chordata > Chondrichthyes > Carcharhiniformes > Carcharhinidae > Sphyrna > Sphyrna mokarran. The sequence continues at coordinate 69,425,383 of JAGIQG010000011.1, read as the reverse complement.
TGTACAGTTTCTCGCCACTCTTTGGGTAAGGAAGCTTCTTCTGAATTTCCCATTGGATTCCTTGGTGACTATCTTATATTGATGGCCACTTGTTTTGCTTTTCCCCACAAGAGGAAATATTCTCTTTGTGTCTACTTTTTCAAAGCTTCCCATCATTTTCAGGACCATGTTTAGGTCACCCTTCTGCCTCCTCTTTTCAAGAGAAGAGAAACCCAGATCATTCATCTTTTCTTGATAAGTATAACTTTGCAGTTTCAGTGCTGTCATTCTAAATTTTTTTACCAACGTCTCCATATCCTTTCTTATGACATGTGACCAGAGTTGTCTACAGCAGAGCAGAATTGTACACAACAATAAATGGAAAAGGCTAAACATACCATAGTGAGAAACTGCAATGGGAGAGGGAATTCTGACCTAAGTCTAAAAATAAATCACTTGATAATGCAATATTTTAAAATTAGAGGCATGCATCATTGTTACCATGTTTGTTATAAGAAAAGGAAAATGCTAATCACGTTTTTTGGGGGGAAAGTAACCAACTTAACCTGGCTACTGTCCTTACAGTCAATGGTTTACAAGGGTTTCCAATCATTTAGCAATGTGTAACTATACAGTATATTTGAAGACCATTTATGTAATGGGAATAGAACTGATAGATTAAAAGTATATGGAGAAGAGGGCAAAGAGCACTGGGGAGAAGCATGAATTATCTGTTGTGAGGGATATTTGAGCAAATTGGTTTCAGTTTTTGGGTCCCTTATAAGAGTTTGTTGCTTGAACTTGATTTTAAATTTGAATTGTCCACTCAGGTTCACAGCAAATAGCATCTGTAATTAACTCATTAATTTGAGAGTAGCATATTTCCTGTACACATCTTTCTTATTTGTCTGAGCTATTCACTACTCTGCTTCTGAATGCAGCAGCGCGAGAGTTAAATTTCTCATACTGCTTTTAACATAAAAATAGGCCAGCGAGAGAATTTTGTCACAGTTGACACTCTTTCCTCTCCAGTTAGCGTAGGAGCATATCATGCATATTGATATTCAGAACTTATCTTGGTAGATTTCTTAAATCTCTCATCTTGCAGCTGTCCTCCCAGGTCTGGCATTAATTTCCTTTACAAAATCTTGGAAACTACACTTCAGAGTGTCTTACAGATGTCATGTTTCCTTTACTTCTTGAATCACAGCCTCAAGAGCTTGGCTATTAAGGCAGCACTTTCTCCTGCCTTATTGCTGCAACAGAATTGCCCAGAAGTTTATCATGTGCTATTTCAGTGCCTTAAGTGGCTACTTAGCACTTTCAACAAATACTGGGACAGGATTATTGCAACTAATATTTCTTTAGGGCCCTCTTGATGTGATTGATACGACACAAATAAATTCACACTAATTAGATTAAAACTGCAAATTCCAGAGTGCGCTTTGTAACATTGAAACAACATAAGTCTTTAGTTCACCATGATGTTTTCTCAATAGGCTGTGATATATTTTTGACAATAGGCTGTCAAATATTTTTATCATGCTATCTGCAAGATGCAGTGGAATCAGAATCATCTCGTTATTTGTAGTGATTTGTTATTTAGAGCAATAAAAACCTCCTTCACTGCTGTACATTGGGATTCTTCCACAAGTTGGTATAACCAGTACAAGCATATTTGTTGAATATCGCCGAGGTAACAGATATCCTGTAACTTTGTCCTGGGGCAGAATGGTAGCACAGTGGTTAGCACTGCTGCCTCACAGCACTGGGCTCCTGGGATTAATTCTGGCTCCTGCTGACTGTTGTGTGGAGTTTGCACATTTTCCCCATGTCTGTATGTGTTTCCTCCAGGTGCTCCAGTTTCTGCCCACAGTCCAAAGATGTGCAGGTTAGTTTCATTGGCCATGCTATATTGCCCTCAGTGTCAGGGCATTTAGCAGAGTAACTACGTGGGACTATAGAGATAGGGCCTGGTGGGAATAGTTGAGGGTGCAGGCTTGATGGTCGAATATCCTCCTTTTGCACTGTAGAGATTATATCATTTAGTCATTGAAAACATGAAATGCAGTTCTTTTTATAAAAGTGCATTTTTGTTTTTCTCCACAGGTACTGGACACCTAGAATTTACATGTCCAGTGAATTATTTTGACTGCACTGGGACAAGACGATGTATTCACATGAGCAAGCTCTGTAATGGCATAAATGATTGTCTGGATGGACTTGATGAAGGATTTCATTGTCAAGGTAAAGTAATAATGAAATCTTTTTGCATCCTCTGAGATCAGATTGACTATCTGATAGAATCAAGCATGTTTAAACAAATGTATGTGTTACTGTGCATTTATTTTACTCAGCCTGTGAGTTAAATGTGGAATTTATGTTGTATGAAGCCATTTACAATTGAACTTCCGAACATTCATGGATCTCCCACCAGCTGCTCTTCAAATTTGCCTTTCCAATGGAAAGCACAAGGTGACATTTTTGATGTCAGGTGGCCAATAGAGAATTTTTTTTCTCTGCCCAGATATCAGAATGATTTAAGCCCCAAATTTAACCCTACCGCGATCAGGTAGGCTGGTGGATATTCCTAATGCACTCCCGTGAGCTGTGTGCTCCCAGTGGTTTCAGTAAAACTCGCGTAAAGCTATTGATTTTCATGTTGGGCCGGTTTGTGATACTCAAGGCTGGTAACCTTTTGGTTAATTAAGGCCGCTGTGGTTTAGATGTCAAATGTTGTCCCGTGGCTGGTGCTAGGACATGGTGCCCTGGGTGGCTTGCTGGAAAGATGGAAGATATGGCTGGTAGGAGTGCTGGAGGAGCAGACACTCTGACATCTGCAGAGGACAAAGAAAGAGAGAAAGGTCTGTGATTGGCAAGGGAGAGTAAATGGCAAGAGTTATGATAGTCAAGTCCCTGTTGATAGACCTGTATGCATGCCTAGTTCTGGTGAAGGTTCATCACTTTGAATTGTTAACTATTTCTTCTTCCTCAGATGCTACAAGACCTGCTGAACATTTTCAGCTATTTCTATTTTTATTTTAAATTTTCAGAAGCAGTAATACTTTGCTCTTGTGCCTTTCATGCCCTCAGTACATGCCATGAAATTTAATGGCTAGGTAATGATTTTTGAAATGTACACAGTACATGCAGTCTTACCTTTTGAATATTTTCAAGAACAAGGTAAATATATTTCTAATTTAAAAAAAAAGGGATCGGGGATATAGGGAACAGGTGAAGAGGTGAATTTGAGACCAGGGGAAGGTCAGCTGTAATCTTACTGAATGATGGAGCAGTCTTGAAGGACTAAGTTTGCCTGTCTCTGCTTCTAATTTCGATGTCCTTAAATTTCTACATTGTTGTATAGAAAAACATAGCAGTCAGTTTCCACACAATAACGTCCCATAAAACAATAATGAGATAAATGCTTAGACAATTTGTTTTTGATCATGGTGTTTGAAAGAGAACTCATGTGCTTTTCTTTGAATACTACCGTGGGCCTGTTTGTTTTTCCCTACCGTGCAAAGGATCATGGAAAACAAGTTTGCTCTGAATGTAATTTTCACTTTAAGTTCAAGACTACAGATCATATTGTAAAAGAATGGTTTTAGATTTATTGCTGTAAAAATGACATGCTATCAAAGTTTTTCATTCTGCACTCATTAGGACAAATTCATAAGAACATCAACAGTGAGATTTCCTATATGTGCTCCCCCAAACCGGAAAATCCTGCCCGAGTTCAACAGACCTTTCCATGGTCCTATCCCGCCTGCTACTGTTATTCCTGTGGAGGGCAGGATGGGAAAGCTTTGCCCCAAATCTCAAAGGGTAACAACAATTTATTCTGAAACCAAAAGAAAAACTCGGGAAAATCTTAGCAGGTCTGGCAGTGTCTATAAGGAGAGAAAAGAGCTGATGCTTCGAGTCCAGATGACCCTTTGTTGAAGCGTCAGCTCTTTTTTCCCCTTACAGATTGCTGCTTACCTGCTGACATTTTCCAGCGTTTTCTCTTTTGAGTTCAGATTCTAGCAGCCGTAGTAATTTGCTTTTAACAATTTATTCTGCATAAGAAGGGTGTGCTGATTGGTTGACAAGTAAATTTTGATTGGTAGAGGCTTGCCATGGAGAATCAACCAGCAAACAGATAAATGGCAAGCTTTTGTTTAAATTCAATCCAGTCAGGCTAACTTTGGTTGGTCAAGGCATTGCCAGAGAATGGCTAGCCTCCAAGATTTTGTCACTGTTTTACCTGTTTCAAACAGTTAAAGCAATGTGTTGGAATTCATATATCATGTTATTCATTTATGTAGTAGACAGAATGGCCTGTTATCTTCCTCAGAATATCATCTCTGTCGCATTGTTACTCTGAATGCATTTATCCCCACTGAAATTGCACTGTCCTTGACTCACTTAATTTTCCTCAGGCTGGGTGTAACAGGAGCAGTGCAGCAGCCTTCCATCCTCCATTACCCTCCAGGGTGGAATAAGTGGAGTGCAGAGGGGTGAGGAGCACCCTCTTTATATGGAAGTAGCTGCAATAAAGAGAATGTCTAATGGGCAGTTTAAAGGGAGCAGGTGAGTTTCAAAGGAAACAGTTTATGGAGAGACTGGAGGGGGACAGTGCATGAGCGGAAGGGAAGAAAGGGGAAGGGAAGACTGAGAGAGGATGACTGAAGGGAAGGGAGTAGGATGGAGTAGACCAAAGATGAGGCAGTTGTGCTGACTGGAGAGAAAGGGGCTGTGGAAGTAAAGGGAGTGACTAGAGCAGAGATAGCAGAGTAGAGCAGACCAGAGGGGAGGGGGCAGCTGACTGGAAGGCGAGATAGCAGGGTGGGGCAGACCAGAGGGAAGATGGTGGAGCTGATCAGAGGGGAGGATGCAGAGTATCATAAGAACTGGGAGTAAGAGTATGCAATTCAATCTCTCAAGTCTGCTTCACCATTTAATATGATCATGATTGATCTCATCTCAGCCTCAACTTCACTTATCTGCCTGTTCACCATAGCTCTTCAAACTCTCACTAATTAAAAATCCATCTCCTCAAATTTACTCGAAGTCCCAACATCCACCGTGTTCTGATGTAGTGAATTCCACTAGCTCATGATCCTTTGAGAAAAGTAAATTCTCCTCATCTGTTTTAATTCTGCTGCCCCTTATCCTAAAACGATAAGTGCTTGTTCTAAATTGTCCTACAAAAGGAAGCATCCACATTTACTTTGTAATTCTCTTTATCATCTTGCATACCTCAATTAAATTTCTCTCATTCTTCTAAACTGCCCAATTCATTTCCCTAAGTTAAAACCTTCATCTCTGGAATCAGTCCAGTGAACCTCCTCTGAACTGTCTCCAATATAACTACATCCCTTGTCAAGTAAGTGGATAAAATTGTCATAATATTCTTAGTGCGCTCTCACTAATGCTTTGTACAGTAATAACAACATTTCACTACTTTTATATTCTATTCCTTTAGCAATAGGTGCCAATATTTCACTTGCCTTTCCATTACCTGCTGTACCTTCATATTAGTTTTCTGTTTTTCATGTACGTGGACACCCAGATCCCTCTCCTTTGAAGCATTCTGAAGTTGCTCACCATTTAGATAATATTTTGCCTTTATACTTTTCTTACCAAAATGGATATCTTCCACTCTGATCCATATTAAATTCCATCTGCCAAATTTTGCCACATTCAGTTAACCTATCCATATCCATTGTAATTTTCTTATTTCATTATTGCAGCTTGCTCTCCCACCTATTTTTGTGTCATCTAACAAATTTGGCTATGGTACCAACTGCCTCAGTGATGAATATAGATTATAAATAGTTGAGGCCTGAGGAACAAACCTTGTGGCACCCCAGTAGTTTTATCCTGACAACCTGAGAAAGACCCACTTATCTGCTTCATGTTGGTTAGCCAATCCTCTATCCAAGATAATAAATTACCCCTAGTACCAGATGAACTAACTTTATGTATTGACCAGTTGTTTGGCACCTTATGAAATGTTTCTGGAAATCCAGATATATGGTATCAAGAGGATCACAATTATCCCAGTTGCCTGTTACATTTGAAAGAACTCAAACAACTTAGTCAAATATGATTAACCCTTCATAAAACTATGCTGACACTGATTGATTGCATTTTGACTTTCTGAATGTTCTGTTATTACTTCCTTTGTAACAAATTCTAACAATTTTCCAACAACAGATGTTAAACTAAATGACTGAAGTTTACTGCATTTCACCATCCTCCCTCTTTGAATAAGTAGGTTATTATTAGCACTTTTCAAATCCACCAGAACCATTCCCACATCCAGGAGATTTTGGAACATTGTGTCCAAAAGGATATGGTAAAAAGTGTTTTTCTTTTTGTGGCAATATCTTGATATATTAGGCTAGCACCACTTTAATGTAGATTCCTATTTGGTCATCTGTAAAATAAAAATAGTTCAATGTTTTCTCTGGTTGTAATATCAGAAAACTGGAGTGCTTCAAAAGATTGAGTCATTGGAAGTAATTAAATAGTTTTCCCAGATTCTGAAGGTTGCTTGTCTTTGATTAAGCCTTTTGCAGTCCATGCAATTTTAAGAGACAAAGTACAATATGCCATTTGATGTTCCTCATGATTACATTTTTGTTATTCAGATTGCTTTTCTTTTCTCTTTGTGCTAGTTGTCAAAGTCAGCTTTCTATGAACCGAACTTAATCTTATGTATGAAAAAAAAACAGGGTCGAAGAAATAGCATGGGATTCTGTCACATACTCTTGATCTCTCCAAAGAGGCATGAAAACACCAAACTGAACAACTATGCTGCTGAAGATAAATTACAATGCAAACTAATTTAGTTAAATTGGTCAGGTGTAAGGATAATTTAGCAAGTAAACATAAAAGATGCAATACTTGACAGCATAGTTTCCCAAAAAAATGGATCAAAACCAGGTACTTCTTACTAACTGTTGGATTTGGAAACCATGATAACAAGCTTTACATGAGAAATATTGCTCACAGAAGTTTTACCAATGCCTGGCATAGCAAATAGAACATCCCCAGCTAATGTTCTGGAGATATGTGTTCAAATACCACCACGGCAGCTGGTGGAATTTAAATTCAATTAATAAATCTGAATGTCAAGCTAGTCTCAGTAATGGTGGCCTTGACAATTTCCATTGATCATTGTAAAAACCCACCTGGTTCACTAATATCCTTTAGGGAAAAAAATCCACCATCCTTCCCTGATCTAGCCTGCATGTGACTCCAGAGCCTCAGCAATGTGGTTGCCCGTTAACTACTTTCAGTTCAAGGACGGTCAGGAATGGTCAACAAATGTTGGCCTTGCCAGCGACAAACACAACTCATGAAAGAATGAAGAAAAATAAATGGACTACATCAGCTTGACTATAATCTCCACTTTGATGCTCAGGTTGGCTCGATAAAAGATGGGAAATGTATGTTTCACAACAAGTCAATGGTGTCTGATCTGCTGGAGTTGACCAATGACAAAGTAATTGTGCAGTTGCAAAGAATTCTATAGATATATGGATTAGACTGATTGGCTGTGTTAAATTGCCCCTTAATGTCATGGGGATTAGCTGGGTAAATATGTGCGGTTATGTGGATAGGGCCTGGTGGGATTGATGTCAGTGTGGGCTCAATGGGTCAAATGGCCTCCTTCTGCAGTGTATGAAACTGTAACATATCCAGACAATACTTCACTTTAACACATTCAGATTCAAAAATTTACATGCGTTCCACTTTTGTCTGCAAGTTCTCACAAAGTGAATATCAAACGTGGCTTTATTGTAATAATGCAATTGCCATGATCAAGTTGTAAAATGTATTTTTTAAAAATACAGGATTTTTGAAGAATTAGATTAATCACATGCATATTGGCCTTCAACTTAAGTAGAATGATCAGCCTGTAAATAGCTTGCTGTAGAAGGAATATTTAGGATTTTCCAACCGAAATTACAGCTTCAATTGAGAAAAGCCAAATGCAAACATATTTATTTTCTGAATGCTTTGCTATCACCAATATTTCATCGAGTAATTTGCAAAGAAATTATAAAACTCACCCAGTAAGATGAAGGAGTTTAAGCTATTGGCAGACCAAAGGCACATAATCATTTACCTTTGTGTCAAGAATTTAACCATTTGAACTATGAGACAGTTTTATATCTTAAAAGTAATGGAATAGTAAACATTCATGAAAGGTAAGTTACTAAACAATTAAGTTTTTAAAAACCCTAAACTAGTGAAATAGTTCCAATAAATATCTAGGTTCATGCAGTTTTATTTGGAAATTGTCAGACCTAAACATTATGTCTCAATTTAATTATTCTACTTTAAAGTAACATGCACAAGAAAATCATTAGATAACAAAATTGGGCTTAAAGTGGTTCCTTTAAGGTTGTAGTTTGTCGAGATTTTTGTACTGGGATCTGTAAACTATTGCTAACCGTAATAAACTGAATATGAACTATGTACAAAGAAACTAAGAAGTAGTCCATCTGAATTGAAAAATATATATTCCAAGACCTGCTTTGCACTGGTTGAATTTAGCTACGTAATAGAAAGACCTGGTTTGATACAATCATTAATTTTTAATGTATTGAGCAAAATGTACTACAGGGCATTGGAGGAATACAAGGTAGCCTGCAGACTAACCAAATTTGATCACCTGCCAAAATATTTATAGTCTGAGTAATGTATAATAGTGAATCCTACCATTAACCTGATATTACTTTCATGTCTACTGACTATTACCAAGTGCCAAAATTACTAGGTTGCACAATACATTTCTACTATGGATTTTTAAGCTTCTTGCTGTGGAAGGAATAACCTGTTACAGTAAACCTTGCAGTTTCAATGGTATATCAAGGCCAACAGAGACTAATATTCAACCATATCAGCAACAACAAACGCTTGCACATATGGAGTGTCTTTAACATAGTTAAACACCCCAAGGCATATCGGAAGAGTGCTATCAGAGCCTATTGTGACACTGAGTCACATGAAGCGATATGAGGGTGGGTGACTAATGTTGAAAAGCTTGTTCAAACAGGTAAGTTTGAGGGAGCATCTTAAGGAATAAAAAAAGTGATAAGTTTAGGGAGAGGATTCCAGAGCTTAGGCTAAGATAACTAAAAACACAGCAAAAGTAAATCAGTAATGAACTAACGTTCAGAATTGGGGCACCCCAGTTAGAAATGTATTCTGCAACCTAGTGATTTTGGCACATGGTAATAGTCAGTAGGCCTGAAAGTAATATCAGGTTAATGGTAGGATTTGCTCCTTTAGGGCATAGACACCAGGAAGGATGAGACCATGGTGGGATTTAAACTTAAGAACAAGAAATATAGAAGTATGCACAGGAAACATTCCATATGACTGGCGAATCCATGTTATATTTTAGCCACCATTCAAGTAAATAGTGTTTATTGCATTTATTCATCAGATTCCCATATTCTTTCCAACCATTCATAATGCATCGTCAAGGGCAAAAGTTCAACTATCAAACAAAGCACATCAAATGAATGTCAGACATTTATTGCATAAAAAAAAACTTCGATCAATACAGTGCACCTTAACAGATAATAAACAAGTAGAAAAATCTCTGTCCTTGATTGTATTGGTTGAAGCAGAAAAAAGCAAATCCATGTATTTTGCTTGAGTGACTTCTGTACGCAACTTAACATACAGCTGGAGTCTTGTTTTAACATATCAGCAGAAAATGAGGATTTTGCAGCTCTCTTCTATTATGGTACTGAAGGATTATTCTGGATTATTATAGATTTTTTACTGTTTCATGGGATGCAAGCATCACTAATTGCCCTTGAGAAGGAGGTAATGAGCTACCTTATTAAACTGCTGCAATATATGTGAATCACGTATACCTACAGTGCTCTTGAGAAGGGAGTTTCAGGATTTTGACCCAAAGATAGCGAAAGAACAGAGATGGAGTTGCCCATCAGAATGACGTGCCTCTTGGAGAGGAATTAACTTGCAGGGGATGGTACACCAATGCATCCATCACCCTTATGCTTCTTGGTGATATGGTTGAGAATTTGGAAGATGCTATAAAAAAACACCCTTGGTGGGTTGCTGCAATATATCTTGTGTGTTGTACACACTGTTGCTAGTGTGCATCAGTAGTGGAGGGAATCAGGATCAAGCTGGTGGATAGGTTGGCATTGAAACAGATTGCTTGGTCCTGGATGGCTTTAAGCTTTTCTTCTGGGCATTGAATTCATCCATGTAAGTGCAAAGTATTCCATTACATTCCTGACATTGTGGATAGTGCTTGGGGAATCTGGAGGCGAGTTCCTGGGATTTTTGCAGCAAAATAAACTGGAAGTGAAATGAAGAAAAATTGATTTTACTCGACCAGTTGTTATGAAAAATTTAATTGTAACCACCCAGGATGGAATTAGATTGATATTTGAAGACAAACAACTGATAGGCCAGAATTCCCAGCCTCTGAGATCTTCTTGGAGCCAGAATATTGTTATGACTCATACAGTTCAGTTGCTGGTCAAGGGTAATCACCAGGATAGTGGGGGATTCAGCAATGGTAATGCCATTGAATTTCAAAATAGATAGATTAACTCTTAGTTGAGATGCTCATTGCCTGGCACTAGTGCGATGCAAATGGGGCTGAACAGTGACACAAAGATTAACATTGTTGCCTTACAGCACTAGGGACCCGCGTTCTATTCCCAGCTTGGGTCACTGTCTGTGTAGAGTCTGCATATTCTCCCCATGTCTGCATGGGTTTCCTCCAGTTTCCTGCCACAATCTGAAAGATATGCTGGTTAGGTGCATGTGATAGAGGAATAGCTGGAGTGATATCCAGCCTTCTGGCACTGATTCTCATGGATTCTCCCCAGTGCCTGCACCATGCAGTTGAAGCCCTCAGGCGTAATAGCCATGAGTTGAACAATGGTGTGGATGTCTCCTGCCATGGAGTGCACCTCCTCCTACAAGCTTTCCACTGTGGATGCCAACCTTGCAGTGTTGGCCTCGGTGTGCTGAAGTGATGGCATCATCTCCTTGAACAGAAGCTGACAGAACTCCTCCAGTGGGCCTTGCAGTCCAAGGAGGGATGCTATCATCCCCTCCTGATTCTTGGGATTCTGCCTTTGCATCTCCAACAGCTCTGGGATGACCAGACCAAAGGGCTCATCATTGGCCAGTGGTCCAGCAGAATCCTGGCCTCCAGCAATCTTCTCGAGTGCCAGATTCCTGAGACACACCTATCTCTACCTGCTGAGGATGTTCAGCTGTGAGATGCTCACCAGTGAGTGACCCAGAAGCCATCGACTTAGTGATTCCACCGCACTGTGAGTATCTGCGTTGGTGCTGGGTGTAGATCACGGCTGTGATGCCTCTTCATTGGTGATATCAAAGAAATCCCCCACAGAGCTGCTTGGGTCTGATGGGTTGAAAGGTCATGAGGTTGGCCCATCCGCCAAGGAAGGTGATATGGGATATGGCATTATTATGTTACAAGGGATAAAGGAGGGACCTTTGATTATTCATTGGGATTTGAGGAATGACAGCATGTCTTGAGGATTCTCATGTTTGCTTGCTGTCTCCACTTTACCATCAGCGCAGGGCAGATCCTTCCTCTTCCTCAGCCAGTTGACAGCTTGCTCTTCCAATGGCGTGAGTATTTTGAGCTCCAGCATTACTCTGGCTGGATGTGCACGCTCATGCTCGTTGTCGGCATGATACATAGGGAGAATGTATCCAGTAGTGTTGACATTTAAGATGGTGAAGAAATGTGGCAGGCATGGGTCTTAAGTGGGATCTGAAGTTTGCGGGATATGGCAGTGAGTAGGGGGGAACACGATGAGTAGGGAAGAGGGGGTGGTAGGAGAGGGTCTCCTTAAAGATCTTGGCAAAGTCTGAAGTAGCTGGGTGAGATAAATATGGAGGTAAGAAGGATAGGCAAGAGAGTCTAGAACAAAACTGCATGAGGCTCACTTACCCTGGCTGAGCTCAGTAAATAATTCATCATCTCGTGGCACTGCTGCCCTGTCCTCTTCTGCAGTTGCATTCACCAGGGTTGCCATAGTGTCTCAAGTAGGGGTGTTACTTTGGCCTGAGGTCTTCCCCTGGAGCAGGAATAGAGTGTGTCTCACCTCTGCTGCAGTCCATCAAGAAATCTGGATCGAGCTCCCTCTGAGAACCGTGGTGCAAACTTCCTGACTGTCATCCCTGCAGTTGCTGTAAACAAGTGCTGGGGAACTTTTATATGCAGCTTCCCAGCAATTGGCATGATTAAGTTCAACCGTGGCAACTGAGTCAGAGGAGGCTATCACAGGCACAGCACAATTCCCAAACTTTTGTCAATGATATCAAGACCGGGTCAGAAATCATGCTGGAACTGTTGGTATGATTTGCCCTTTTCCCTTGTTGGAACCAACACTATGCCCCCCCAGTATTTCCCTATGTACACCATCAAAACCAATTAACATTTTGAATACCTTTATTAAATTTGCCCAGTGAGAACATTGCAGTCTCTTTAATCTCATCATATAATATAAATCTGTCATCCCTAGTTGCCCTTGAGAAAGTGAACTGCCTTCTTGAAATGGTGGCACAAGTGAGTAGTCATATCAACATTTGAGCAGCACAGTGGTTAGCAATGCTGCCTCACAGTGCCTGAGACCCAGCTTAGGTCCCTGTCTGTGCAGAGTCTGCACATTCTCCCATGTCTGTGCGGGTTTCCTCTGGGCATTCCAGTTTCCTCCCACAATCTGAAAGAAGTGCTGGTTACATGCATTAGCCATAACAAATGTTCTCTCAATGTACCTAAATACATCTTGGAATGTGGATTTTCACGGTAATTTCATTGCAATGCCAATGTAGGCCTACTTGTGACATTAAAAAATAAATAAATAGATCATTAGGAGAGCTGAGAGTCAACCATATTGCTAAGGCTCTTACTAGGCAAGGATGGCACATTTCCTCCCCTAAATGACATTAGTGATCCAGATGCTTTTTTTCCAATAATTGATAATGGTTTTGTGGTTATTAGTAGATTTCTAATTCCAGATTTTTTTTATTGAATTTAAATTCCACTAACTGTCATGATGGGATTTGAAGCTGGGTCCCCAGAACATTAGCTGAGTTTCTGGATTAATAGTGCAGCAATAATACCATAAGGTCTTTCCATACACAGGAACTCTTCCACACTTCCTCCACAGCCCTTGTTACTTTGTTTTTTTTCTCATATGTTCTCTTCGCCTTGTTCCTTTCCTTTCTCATTTCTCTCTGTGCTTTCTACTTTCTGCTTTACTCCTGGCCACATATCAGACATACATCTTAATGTGCTTTCTCTGTACAATTTTAATTTCGATATGTTTCATCATCTGGGGAGCTCTAGTTGTGAATGTCTTTCATTTCTCCTCATAGGAATCTGTTGAAGTATGTAGTAAAAAATGCGAGAAGAAAAGGCACACATTTATTTTTCTTTATTACTATAGAATGTCCTGAAGTGTTCTAGAGTTAATTAAGTACTTTTGAATTGTGTGGATGAAATTTGGAAATTTGTAAGTCTTTGAATATTACAAGTGTAATATGAAAATATTTTTAACTGAATAAGTTGTTAGAATTTGCATTTTTAGTATTTGGTTTTATTCCTAGTCCAATTTCCCTTCTCTAGATTACCAGAAACTGAACGTACCCCACTAGATATATGTGTAAATCCCTCAGAACTCTCAGCACACTGACTCTATGGGAATTGCCTGAGAAGTTTGAACATTAAATGGGCAATTTACTTACTCCTGGAAATCTGCGAAATAAAGCATCCAAGTTAAAGTTAGAGTTGGAGACGGCAGACAGTCTCAATATATTTAACCACTTACTGAGAAAATGTTACACAAATAAAACCCAGTCTAACTCCTGGCTAATTATACAACTGACACACTTGATATCTGACTAGTCCAACCCATCCTCCCCCCACTACTGACTCTAAACCATGATCCCCTGACAGCACCAGCCATGATCTGACCTCATTATCTGATCTCTCACTCTGACATGACTTGACGTAACCTGATCACTCAGCTGACCCTTTACCCCCAGTAGCCAGACTCCTACCTGATCCATCCTGACCTAACCACAATACCCTTCCCAGCTTACCACTTACCCACACTAATTCTTACTTACAGCAAGAACTCTCATCTTGTTCCTTTACCCCTTACCACACCACTGTACTCTTGCCTTTTTTCCCTACCCACATGCCTCCATACCCATCCTATTCCTTTACCCATTTATAGACCTATGCCTTTACTTTCCTTACCCCATTCCCCACTCTATCTCCTTATCTACTTATTTTACCACCCTATCTTCTCACCCACCCTATCTCCTTACCCATGTTACTTCACCTGCTCTACTTCTTACTGCTTTACCACTTCTATCTTACCCATCATATTACTTATTTTATCCCCTTAGCTTTTCAAAGAAGCTTAGGGACATTCAAACTCTTTACTTAACAGAATATGGTAGCCAATGCCATGAAAGGGGGCATGTCCTCGCCACACATTCTCCCCACCGTTCTAACTTAAGATTTCCAAGGCTTAATGGGTTCAGAAGGATCCTCCATCTGAAGATTGTCCAGAAAAATCGTAGGAAGGCAAGTGAATATGTTTTTGTCTGATCAGTGTCAAAAATAGAGGTTCTGATCTTAACTGGAACATTTGGACCATTGTTTTTAAAATTTTAAATTTTAAATTCTAAATAGTATTTTTATTTAAAGTATTCTTATTATATGATATGGTGACTTTACTATTTTGAAGGCACAAGTCAAAATGCGATTTCTAACAACTATTTCTTGCCTAATTTGAACTCAGAGAGTTCTGGATGACAAGATATTAAAGCTTTTTAATTATGACATTCTTTTGTTTTAAATTCTATTGCTGTCATATATGTACTTGTTACTTTATTATTTATTACTGTAGATTTATTTTGGAAAAAATCTTTTCCTTTCAATAGCATGCATTGAAAAAAAGCTTTGGAAAACAAATTTAAAACAACCCTCAGGCATATGTTGTGTGTGGGTGTGGGTGCGGGTGTGGGGGTGGTGGGATAAGGTGGTATACTGAATTGTAAAACTATACCATTACCATAAATTGATGGAATGAAAATCTCCTTTGCCTGCTAACATGATCCCAAATGACAAGCATTTGGACAATACCTAAGTAATAATAACTTGCAAAGCCAGAAATGATCAAAATTTGACATACATTAATATAATTTGAAGTTTCATTTGGAAAGGATGACTTGGGAAATAAACAGATGCATGTATATCACTGCAGGAGACGGGAGTGTTCTTATGAGACTAGATTGTAGCAAATTTGTCGGAGCAACATAGTGGAAGCATTTAATCTGCATCCAGCTGCTTAATACCTACCATATTAGTGCTTTCCAAAAAATATAATATTTTCATTGTTTTATCCTGACATTCCTCAACTTGATGTGCAAAAAATGCAGCCAGATTTTTGTAAATTAAAGAAGTCTGTAATTAAGTAGAATAATAGCTAACATTGAGCTACAGCACTATAATTTAAATCAATCATACTAAAATCATAACCACTAACAGGTTGGAGAATGAATATTGTTTATGTTAGAGCTTAGAAACTTAAATTAGTTCCCTCAGTCCAAAGTAGTTGTGTACAGATTGACAATGCAAATTGTCTAATTAAAGGCTCTGATGTCTGATTGCCTCTGACATTTAGGGGATAAGTGTTTTTCTAATAATTTTTCTTTGGATTTTGAGAGATGCTAACAGGCTTGCACCCAGTTGGCCTGAGAAAGTGAATCTTCACTTTGAAGCACTGCATTCCTCTAGCGCCTGGCTCCCTCACATAATGGTTCTCGGTAGCAACTTCCAGCAGCTGTGGAGGAAGGGTGATTTGAAAGCTGAATGGAAACCTGAATATGATGGTGTTCCCGTCATGATAGTGTAATGGTATTCCCCATGTGATAGTATTCCGACATTATGCTCTCTGGTCCTAGACTCTCCCACAGAGGGAAAAAACTCTCAGCATCTACCCTGTCAAACCCCCTGAGAATCCTCGATATCTCAGTAAAGTTGCCTCTCATTTTTCCAAACTTCAAGAAATACACTATCAACCTATTCAACCTTCCCTCATAAGGAAATTCCTCCACACTTGGTATCAACCTTTTCTGGATTGCTTCAATGCCAGTAATCCTTGGTTAATGGGACTAAAACTGTTCACAATATTCCACTGTATTAGTGCCTTGTATAATTTTAACATTATGTCTATTTTTGTATTCCATTCCCTCTGAAATAAAGACCAATATTAGATTTGCCTTCTCTATTACTTGTTGAACTTGCATGCTAGATTTTTATGATTTAAACTCAAGGATCCCAAAATCCTTCTGAGCTGCAGCTTTCAGCAGTCTTTCTCCATCAAAATAATCTTTGGCTCCTTTCTTCTTCCTATCGAAGTGCATAACTTCACACTTTCCTACATAATATTCCATCTGCCAATTTTTTGCCCAGACAGCCAGTTTAAGTGGGGGGAAGCTTCTAAAAAAAATGGAGTAGTATTAATAGTCACATAGAAAATATATGGGTTGATTAGGAACAGCTGGCATGGATTTCTAAAGGGAATATGATGTTTAACTAACTGTCTGGAATTACTTGAAGGGGTAAAACATAGAGTCAATGAGGGTAATGCTGTTAATATTGATGAATATGGACAGTGGATTTGTGAGAAAAGTTATAGCTTATGGAATAAAATGAACAGTAGCAACACAGATACAAAATTAGTTGAGTAATAGGAATTGGGGAGCAATGCGTGGTGGATATTTTTCAGGCTGGAGGAAGGTTTGTAGTCGAGCTCTTCAGGTATCAGTATTAGGACTCCTGCATTTCCTGATCTATATTGATTACCTAGATCTTGGTTTGTGGGGTTTCAGATGACACAAAACTTAGAAGCATTGTAAACTTTGAGGAGGACAGTGCAGAACTTCAAAAGAACATAGACAAGTTGGTGCAATGGACAGAGAGGCGGCAGGTAAAGTTCAATGTGGAAAAGTGTGAGATGGTGCATTTTGGTAGCAAGAACATAGACATGCAATATAAAATAAGGGGCAAAATTCTTAAGGTGGTACAGGAGCAGAGAGACCTGGTGTATATGCACATGGATCATTGAAGATGGCAGTAAAAGTGGAGAGAGCTGTTAATAAAGCATGCTGTATCCCGGGCTTTATTAATAGGGAGAAGGAAGTTATTCTGAATGCATAGTAGATTCTAATCGAACCTTATCTGGAATATTGTGTACCACACTATAAGAAGAATATGAGAACATTGGAGAGAGTACAGAATAGGTTTACAAGCATGGTTTCAGGAATGAAGAATTTTAGTTGTAAGGATAGATTGGAAAGGTTGGCACTGTTCTTCTTGGAAGAAGAAGGCTAAGAGGAGATTTGATCGAGATGTTCAAAGTCATGCAGATAGTAACAAACTATTCCCACTCATAGAAGATTGAGAATGAGCAGACAACGCTTTGAAGGTTTTGCAAAAATAGCAAGTATAATGTAAGAAAAATCTTTTTCATGCAACAGGTTTTCTGGGTCTGGAACGTACTGCTTTAAAGTATAGGAGAGGCATTTGAGACTTTTGGGAGGCCCTCAGGTGATTAATTGAACAGAAACAACATGAAAGAAAAGGCAGGAGAATAACACTAAATCATAATGCTCATTTGAAGAGCTGGTGCAGACACAATGGGCCAAATGCTGTCTGCTTCACCATAACAATTTTTTGATTCTGTGGTCTTTGAATATTAAAGTCTTCTGCCTTTTATGTTATAATTCCAAGCAGTGAAGATTTTCTGACTTGACCTTCTCAATTGATTTTATTCTTGCTAAGGTGCTTTACTCAGTCAGAAGCTGCCTCAATTTATGGTGAATTTTCAACATATTTATGCTATTACTGGTAGCGTCAGCCAGGTAGAACGTTAAAGATCCCGAGGAAACTGTATTATTGAATAACCAGGGAATAGTAAATAATGGGCTTTGATTTTGTTGTAAAAAAAATAGCAATGAGGCTGTCAGCATTCAACATTTTTTAGAAGTAAATCAAACAGCAGCTTCCAGCATTCACATGTTCACTGTTAAACACAGAAATCAGAAAGTTATTGTGCGAGTTGTGTTATGCCTCCACAGGCATTGCTATCTCATTGAAAAATTCAGTATTCAAACTCAGGTATGCCATTTAGTTGCTGCACTTTGCTAAAGTAAAGTTTATTTATTAGTCATAAGTAAGGCTTATATTAACACTACAATGAAGTTACTGTAAAATTCCCCGAGTTGCCACACTTTGGCATCTGTCCGGGTTAATTCACCTAATCAGCATGTCTTTCAAAATGTGGGGGGAAATCAAAGCGTACAAAGGAAACCCACAGAGACATGGAGAGAATGTGCAAACTCCGCACAGACAGTGACCGAAGCTGGGAATTGAACCCAGGTCCCTGGTATTGTGAGACAGCAATGCTTGCCATTGTGCCACTATGCCGCCCAAGCAGATGTGCAAAGTAGGTGGATTGGCAATGATGAATTGCCCCTTAATGTCCAAAAATGTGTAGATGAGAAGGATTAGCTTGGTAGATATGTGAAGTGATGGGTAGAACGCGAGTAAGCTGCGTTGTCAGAGAGTCGATACAATAGGCTGAATGGCCTCCTTTTGCATTGTAAGAATTCTATGTGTTATCGCCGTACAGAAAAAGCTACATCAGACTCCTGATGAGCTTGACTTGCTACTCAGAGCCCAAAACAAGTCTGTGGGTAGTTGTGAGCAAAATGAACAGAGAACAGTATTTGTTCACTTCTGATCCCCAAATTCACAATAGATGATTTCTTCTCTTTGTTCATGGCAATCGTGAGCAGTTATACCAGCACAGAAAAAAATTATATCTATAATTAAAGAGATTCTTAATGAAATAGATATATGAATGAAGGTATTGGCTGAAAGGCTGAGAGAATTAAAGGAAGACCAAGGTCAGAATGGGGTGTGATATCATGGGATGCTGGTATTGCTTTATCCTGAGGGAAATAGGAAAACATTTTCTGTCACTTCCTTGGCCTGTTAATGGCCTCAAGCACCTTCCATAAAAACAGAAGGGTGCCACTCTGATCTATTGCCAGATACTCAGCTGGGTATCTATCTGACAATTTCAGTGACAGATGCAGAGAATCTGGATCTTAGCTTCTGAGCAGATGTGATTTATTTTTTGTCCCTAAGTATTGGTATTACCCTTTTCTCATTTTGAATTTTGTGCGATTGTTGGGTTAAATTATTAATGATACCACTGGTGAGATTACTGTTTTAAATTCTGCAGTTGAAACGTGGCTGTTTGAATCAATACACTAAGATTTTGTCATTGAGTACAGAGATCCAACTTTCTTTTTCTTTCCAGGTCGTTTCACATTTCCCCAAGTAATAAACATGACGAATAATACAAAAAATTAGATTGGATCATTCAACTCGGACGCTTGTGATGATACGTTCATCTGAGTGGCCTGATGCATTTGGTACATAGATTTTTGAGCCTGTTAAAATTGGATTTAGCTCAATGTGGAAAATGCAGAGTAGCAGTAATAACATTAACAGCACATTACTGTCACTGTTAATGCACAGAAACCTGCAATTTGTGAGGATGGAATTTAATGTCCCTCACTGGGTGTGCGCCAGGAGTCATAGAGTATGAGCTGCACATTTTGCAAGAAGGCTCAGTAGATCCTGTTGCTCTCCTGACTCCTGCCTGTTCAGTCGAGGGCAGGACAGGTTATGAATGGACTTCCTGCCTGAGACCATTTGAGGCTCCTAGGTAGTCAGTTTAGGGCTTCAGACCACCGATGTTTGAATTCTACCCACAGCAGAGTGAATATTATATCATGTGGATAGGCTGGCAGGTCTTCTACTAGGTAGTACTTTGGGGTTAGGGATGACTTGCTTCCACGCTAAGCATTAGTCCTCAGGTGACTGAAGAGTCCAATGCATGATCTGCAGCCTCTGTCACAGGTAGGACTGATGGTGGGTAAAGAACTGGGTGGGTGGGGCACTCAGGTTGCCACATGCTCTTTTCACTATTAATACTAGGTTTTAACTTGCGATGAAACCCAAGGTGTTCACTTATTTCCAGAATGCTCCCGCTCCACGTTAGGTGATCTTGGGGCAATGAGTTCCAGGTGTCAGTGTGCATGTTGTATTTTCCCAAAGAGGCTTTGAAGGTGTCCTTAAAGTATTTCCTCTGCCTGCTGGGTTTGCTTGCCATGTCTAAGTTCCAAGTAGAGTGCTTATTTTGTGAGTCTCGTGTCAGACATGCCAACAATGTGGCCCACCTAAAGCTGATGGAGTATGGTCAATGCTTCCATGATGGGGATGTTGGCCTGAGTGAGAATACTGGTGTCGATGTGCCTATCCTGCCAATGGATTTTCAGAACATTGTAGAACACTGGTGGTATTTCTCCAAGGTTTTGAGGTGCCTGCTGTGCATAGGCCACATCTCTAAATCATAGAGGAAGGTGAGTATCACAACTGTTTCATGGACCAAGAGTTTGGCGCCGGGTCCAATGTTCTGGTCTTCAAATATTCCGTTCCTCAGGCAACCAAAGATAGTGTTGAATCTTGTCATTGATGTCTGCCCTGGTTGACATAACCTCTCAAGGCACGGAAACTGGTCCACATTGTCCAAGAACTCATTGTGAATTTTGATAACTGGGGAGCAGTGCTTATGGTGGGGAACATTTGTAGAGGACATTTATCTTACAGCATTTAATGTAAGGCCCATGCTCCTATATGCTTTGGTGAAAGTGGTGACAAAGTCTGGAGCTCAAACTCCGAGCGTGCAAAGACGCAAGCATCATCGGCATGTTCTAGTTCAATGACAGAGGATGGAACGACCTTTGATCTGGCTTGCAGATAGTGGAGTTTGAACAGGTCCAATTTGTTCTGTTGTATACCTGCACTCAAGCAGGGTGTTTGAGATGGAGCATTGCAGCAAGGGAAATCAAAAAGAGAGTTGGTTCTCAACCCCAATCCAAATGTGAATTGAGCTGACTGTGCACACTGATGGACCTGCCAGTGGCCTGTGGTATGGAGAGTGTCTCCTGCTTAAATGCTCTGGTTCAGTTGGGACCTAGTGATGGAAAGGGCCATCCTTGTGGAAGACCCACAACTGACTCACCTCTTCTGACACCTCTGCCCCCCACCTCCCAGGTACCTTTACTTCTAATACTTGTAAAATGATTGTCTTGCTATCAGTACTAGAACAATAAAGAAAAAGTAATGTCTTGTGATAATTCTATGTCATCTTCTATCTATTTTATCATTTTCATTTTTAAAATGAATATTTATTTGAAAAGAGCTTGGTGCACATTTCAGCTCCTGTTTATGAATTTCAAACAGTAGAAAAAAGTAACCTGGCATAAAAATCAATCATAATTCCATGCTGGATTAAAATGGCAAAAGAAAAATGTTGAGGAATTCTGTAATTTGCACAGACCACATCCCAGAACAACAGGTTACAGACACATTCGTTCCTATCGCAACTCCTTGAATCTGGAGGCAGAGCTATCACCTTGTTGAATATAGATTATTGGACCTGGAGTTACACTGCATGTTGATTTAAAATTGGCATCAGACTAGAACACTGCATAGCCCACAGAAGCTTGTTTGGCTGTACTTAACTGTGTAAGCTTACTGACCTACATTGGCCTCCATCAAACAATGTCCATTTTCTATCCTCCATAAATCTCTGCTTCTTATATCTGTGGTAATTGTCTGTTTAAGAACAACATAGCAGAATTAGGGTCACCTGGCCTGGATGACCAATTTGGATTCAGGCGGCGATCTTAACTTTTTGTCCCACTGGTCGATGGGCAATCTGGCAAGAGAGGCGAAAAATCAGGTTCATCTCTTACGATTTAGAGGGCACAGATATCTGCTGAGATCAGGCTCACACCTGAAAAGAGGCAGGAGCTGTCCATTGGGCAGTGCCAGCCTGGCACTGGCAACCTGGCAGCATCCACCAGGCATGCTGGTACTGTCAGCTTGGTATACTGGCAAAGAGCACTGGGCACCAGGAAGTGCCAAGTGGTTAGGGCCTGATAGGTGGGGCCTAAAGGGAGGTGGAGAGGTGCTGTGCACTCTGCAACAGAGATTACTGGGGAGGAACGCTGTGCACTCTGCAACTAGCAATTAACCAGAGCAGGCCAGGGGGTAGGGAGCGATTGCAGGGAAGAGGGGGAGGTCAGCAATAACAGGTAGGGGGAGACCTGCAATAGTAGGATTGCCTGTCTGACAGATCTCACTCTGTTCTGTGAGAAGAGAGAAATCTGTGCACGCACAATGGCATCCTCTAATATAATATGCCAGTTTTTGGATGAGCTGAGTCCTCACCCCCTCTCAATGCTAGTGGGAAACAGATCTTGCTTTATGTCTTTGCTTAGACCATGATGAGATTGGATGTTTAACTCGCCCAAAAAATGGGCGAGATTCTTTCCTATATTCATAGTCATTCAGCGCTTAGAATTTTTTTGATAAGATTGTTCTCAAAGACTATTTGGCAGACACATTTTCGGAGTGAGCTACAGCTATTAAAGAGATCTGTGTACCGTGCATCTTTATAATGTTGTAACTGAAATCCTGTTCACCCATTGTTGCTGTGTTCGCTGCCCTATATTGGCCTCTGACTCTTCAGTGCTTTTTAGTTAAAATTCTTCCCCTTATTCAAATCCCTTGATATTGCCTCTCCCAATTTTCTCACTACCTTCAGCCCTACAATCTTCCGAGAACTCTGCATTCCTCCGATCTTGCCTCTTATGCATTGTTGATTTACTTCACATTGTCAGTGATAGCTCTGTCTTCAACTGCCTAAGCCCAAAGCTCTGCAACTCCCCTCACAAACACCTCTGCCTTGCATCCATTCTCTCTGTCCTATTGTCATACACCTAAAACCCTGCCTCTTCTACCAAAATTTTAATCACTCATCCTAATAGCTCCTGATTTGGCTCTGCGTCAGATTTTCTGTCTTCATGCTCTTGTGATGTGTCTTGGGATGCTTCATTACATTAAAAGCTATGTAAATTTAAGTTGTTGTGTTGTGCTGATGATAGGAACCTACATTCAGAAATTGATACCTGAAATCATTAATTCCTTATGTTCGGTGAAAGTTCACTTTTTTGCTGGAAGTTAAATGGACAACCTATGCTGTGTAAAATGATGTTTTGCTTCAGATGAGATCGATATTGTATGTGGTGCGAGCTGGCATTTTGAAGCATTCGGCTTAAGGGTGTTTTTGTGTTGTAACTACTGGCTTGAGAATGATTGCTGCACGATCTGTTCCAAAATACCATTCCTCTATTGGCTCCCCCTTGAATTCTAACCGCCAAAAGCAAGCTTTTTTGTTTTTGTGCACTCAGTTCTGCTTCCAGCAGTTGTATTTTAAATGCTTGGTTGGCGCAAATGGGAGTAACTATTTTCTCACAACGTTTAAAGCATCTCTATGCAAGTTTATGAAGTTCACTAAAGAGACAAAGCATCTATGGATGCCTGTTAACCAAGACTCGAGTGTGGGCTCAATTTTATTCCTTACTTGTGTCAAAGCCAAGTAATGTGGAATGCTGTCATCAGAGTGGATTTTAGAGCACAGGAGGACGGATTAACCACACCACTGACCATAAAACTGGTTGGCAACTCTCTTCTGTGGAAATCTGTCTGCTCCATGGGAATGAAAGGGCGTAATTAATGCAGAGTGGTCTTTCCACCTCTTAGGAATAGGAATCCCATCCTCAAGAGCTGCCTGCCAATCTGATATCTCAAATGTGCCAAACAGACAGCAACGGCAGCTGCTGGGAGTACAACCAGTTCCTCACAAAGTAGTGAAGACGTCTCCCCGACTGCAAGTAAACTGTGGATATTGGATGGACTCAACTAAGATGTGCTAGGGAGGGGAGGGTGATAGGAGGTTGAGTTCGAGGGTGGCCAAAGACAATAGGTTGAGGGGCTATTGTCTTGTGGTATTGTCCCTAATGGGCACAGGGGACTGCCGTGTCAGCCCCTCCCCCACCCCTCCCCTTCTCCAATATAAATATTATCCCTTTACTGTCCAAAGTAACTCATGCAGCCAAAGCACTGGGGCTGGTCACATTCCTTTCACTGTAGACTAAAACATTGCAGGAGAGATGATATGAGGCCTTTACGTGGCAGCTAATTGTCCACTTAAGGATCATGTTCAGCCTAAGGATGGGTGAGCTACCTGATTCCTTATTCAACCCGGTAATACAGGGGTCATGTTGGATAGGAATGTGATGGACAACCCACCTGTTCGTTTTTAATGTCCCTCATTGCCTTCAAATTCAGCAATCAGTAGGCTATAAATTTCACCCATTTTCCTCAGCCACCAAATCCATTTGTAGTTTAAACGTGTTCTTTTTTGGTTCTAAACAATTTCAAAACCTGCATCTTAGTGAACAATTTACATGTGCAAATTGGGTCACGAGTAAACTTGACAGGTGAAGATTCTCATCCATTGCCACCTGTCATACTTGAAACATTGTACTTCCGCGCAGAGGAAAGACAGAAATATGTCAGTTTCCTTCCAACCTTGAGGCGTGAAATTTACAAGTAATTTACCAATCTCTAATTAACATCTGGAATTTAAACACAGCTGCAATTGCGAAAGGAGTACTGTGCTTATTTTGAAATTCATTCACATCATGCGAGCATTATTGAGAAGGCCAGTGTATATTTACCTGTGGAGTAAGTGACCTTAAAGGTCAGGCAAAGGAACTAAACACTGTTGTAGTCTTTTCTATGTACCAGTCACACAACATGGGGGCATGTTGGGGTGGTTAGTCTCTTTGTTGAAAGTATTTTTATTTGAAGATAGGGCAAGATACATACAATTTCAATTGGAAGGCTACGTAGACCTGTCTGACCTCCATGACTGCTGCTCTGCTTTATGTATAGAATTGAGGGATAAATATATTCACTCTGTCTTGAGCTAGGTAACAATTGACAGCAGTTTAATTATACATACTCTACAGGTACATGCTCATCCTATCACAACATTGCCCTTTCATCTAAAATAGATCATAACAAAAACTACTTACGTGACATCAAAACAAAAGTACCCTTATGTTTCAATATTACACCATACAAAGCAACGAATGTCCAACTCTCTGAAATATAGAGGGCGTTTCCTTATATCTCCCAATCTGGTTATGCAACCTTGGTTGGACTCTGCCGTATGCATCTCAGTGAGGCATAATGTGCAGGCTGCTTCTTACACTGTATTCTGTTTCTGATTGTGGCATTGTTCTGATTTGGCATTTGTTTTATCACACTGTCATGCCATTTGGTGTTTACACTTGACACGATCTTGGTTCTCGGCAAATGCTGACAATTTCCGTTGATTTCACTGGTTGGATGTTGTACTCAGACTTTATATCTGATGTTCAGGTTGGGTAATTCATTGTATGATTGGCGGGTGTGGGCATGTTTCACCTTCACCTGTTTTTCGATGAATGCACCTCTTGCTTCTGGTAGTATTGATAATTGGTGATTGGAAAGGGTTCTTTATACTTGGCCACCAAATAATAATTCTGTAGTGATTCCCTAGTAAAATGAAGTTTGCAAGTTTAGCTATTCTGCTAATGTTGGATGAATTACACAGAAACTCACTTTGCAATTGTTCCTGCACAAACTGTGCAGCGTACAACTCACAATATTTACCCGCTCTTGAATTTGAACGATCTTACAGAGGCCAGATGGCTGTTGATTGGAGTGAGGTGTGATGTCCCAGAATGAATGTACTGTGTGCAGGATCACTACAGAATAGTGTATCCACTAAAAGTACCTGGCAGTTGTTTCATTTGCGCAAAAATTCTTTGCTACGTATGCATGATTGACACTTCTCTGATTCTCAGTCCAATTTGACTACCAACACTGCCAGCATATTGCATTCTCCAATTTGTCACAAACATACCAATCCTATAACAGGAATAATAAAAAAAACACCTGGCTTATTTATTTGAAGATGAGACCACATACATAAAATGTCAATTGGGCAGTTATGTAGACAAGGCTGACCTCTGTTCTGTGTGTGTAGATTCATGGGGTTTATAGATCAGTTCCTGCCTTGGGTTGGGTTAGTGATTCTTCTTTTATTCACTTGTGAGACTGGCTGGCCAGTATTTATTGCCCATCCCCAGTTGCCCTGAGAAAATGGTGATGAGCTGCCTTCTTGAATCTCTGTAGTCCACGTGCTGTAGGTTGATCCACAATGCCATTAGGGAGGGAATTGCAGGACTTTGACCCAGCGACTGCAAAAAAATAATGGTGTATTTCAAGTTAGGATGGCAAGAGGCTTGGAGGTGAACTTGAAAGCAAACAGATGAAGATGCTGTACACTTAAAAGCACTAGCATATCGTATCACTACATGAATGACCCAAAAGCAAAATACTGCAAATAAAAGAGATCTGAACTATAAACAGGAAGTGCTGAAAATGCTCAGCACATCAGACAGCATCTGGGAAGGGAGAAGCAAAATTATTGGGTGGAATTTAATAATTGTAGCGGTTTGCCCATCTCCCCGCTGAGGAGCTGTGGCATTGGCTGTTCTGGACACCAAGCCGATTAATGCTTGTCAGGAACAGTCACCAACCGAGTAAAGAGTTCTCAGTGAATTCAGGAGGAATTTTCTACCTCAGAGAGCTGCCAGCCAATCAGCAATCGACAGCTCTCCAATGCTGATAGCACCTTCAGAGGAGACTGTGATGGATCATCCACTCAGCATTACTGGCTGAAGATTTTGTGAATGCTTCAGCCCGTATCTTTTGCACAGATATGCTGGGCTCCACCATCCTTGAAGATGGAGATATTTGTTGGTCCTCCTCCTCCTCCTCCAGTGAGTTGTTAATTGTCTGCTATCATTCAGTCTTAGCTGTGGCAGGACCACAGAACTTAGATCTGAACCATTGTTTCTGGAATCGCTTAGTTTTGTCTATTACGTGTTTCTTATACTATTTGACATGCAAGTAGTCCTGTGTTGTATCTTCATTAAGTTGACATCTCATCTTTAGGTACATCTGATGTTGCTCCTGCCATGCCATCTTTCACTATTCATTGAACCAGAGTTAATAACCTGGCTTTTGATAATGGGAGTGAGGGATATTATGGGCCATGAAATTGCAGATTGTTGTTGAGTACATGGAACATCATAATGCCCCGTCATAAGCTGTTGGATTTGTTTGAAGCCTATCCCATTTAGCATGATGATAGCACCAGACAACATGATGGAGGGTATCACCAATTTGTAAATGGGGCTTTGTCTCCACAGGACTATGTGGTAGACACTCCTACTGGTACTGTCACAGACAGATGTATCTAAAGCAGACAGGTTGGTTAGGATGAGGTCAAGCATGCTTTGCCCTCATGTTGGTTCCCTCACTACCTGCTGCATTTCCAGTTTAGAAGCTATGGTGTTTAGGATCAGCCAGCTCTGTGGTGATTGAAGTCCCCCACCCAGAGTATATTCTGCAACCTTACTATCTTCAATGTTTCCTTTCAGTAGTGTTCAACACGGAGGAATACTGATTCATCAGTTCAGGGGGAATGGTACGTGGTAATCAGTAGGAAGTTTCTTTCCCCATGTTTCACCTGATGCCATGAGATTTCATGAGGTCCAGAGTCAATGTTCAGGACACCCAGGGCAGCTCCCTTCCATTTGTATATCACTGCCACCACCAGATCTGTCCTGCTGGTGAGACAGGAATGGTGATGGCGGTCTCTGGGATATTGGCTGCAAGGAAAGAAGCATGGAAAAATTAGTTGAACTTGGGTGGGATTTTATGGTTTTGGAATGATCGAGGCCATAAAATATCACCCATTATCTATAATGTATAATTCCATGAATATGACAATGTCACGCAGTTGGTTGAGCAGTCTTTGAGACAATGCTTTCAATTTTGGTAGTAAGGAGAACCTTGGAGGGTCAATAGGGCAGCATTTATACTGTTATTTTCAGTGATGCTGAGTGATGCGTCCAGTTTCATAGCTTTGTATTTTCTTTGTAGCACTTGCTCAACCATTTCAGATGTCATTTAAGAACTGCTATGGCTCTGGAATCACATGTAGGCCAGATTAGATAAGGACAAAAGGTTTCCTTCTCGAACTGATATTAATGAACTGGATTTTGTTTTTACAATTGACAATTGTTTTAAGATCATCATTCGACTTTTAATTCTAAATGTTTTATTGAGTTTAAATTCTATCATCTGCCATGGTGGGATTTGGACCCTGATCTCCAGAGCATTACACTGGATCTCTCTGGATTGTTAGTCCAGCAATGATACCACTGCACTACCATGTCCCCTAAGTTAACGAAGTATCGTTTTTGCTTTCAACGTACCAGTTGATTTCAGAACTCGTATTAAAAGTCTGTTCAAAACTGTTCAGAGCTATCTTTCTTTTTCACAGCTGTCCTGCTGAGTTCATTGTTTTTTTTAACTATCGTTTCTTAATGGTTTATGACTCAACTGCAAGTACAAAACACATGAAAATATTGCCAAGGGTAACCTGAGGTCAACAAGCAAAGTGAGAGCATACCAATATTGAATTACAATGCATTAAAATAGAGGGGAAAAAAGTCCAATATTGCCATGTTCTTCAATAAGAAAATAAATATCACATCAATTTAATGTCATGCTTGATCAAATATTTCAATGTGCATAAAGTTATTGCTAGAAACAAGAATATTTTTTGCAGCGAATAGTTATCATCTAGAAATCATGAACAGTGTTAAGAGATTAAATAGGGGGAAACTGTTCCCAGTGGCAGACAGGCCCAGAATCAAAAATGATCAATTCCAGGTTATTTGCAGGAAAAGCAGAGACGGCATGTTAAAAAGCTATTTTTTTTAACACAACAAGTGGTTATGATCTGGAATGCACTGACTGAGAATGTGATGGAGGCGGGGTCAATCATTAATTTGAAAAGAAAATAAAAAGCGGAGTAAAAACAGGAGAGTAGGATTGCTGAGTATCTCATATAGAGTGTTGGCTTAAATGCAACAGGCCAAGTGGTCTCCTTCTGTATTGATCCTCTAATGCGCTGTCTGGAAGGATAGGGGAAGCAGGTTCAATAACAGCTTTCAAAAGAAAAATAGGCAACAAGTGAAAGAGATAAAACCTGCAGAAAATGTAGGGCAGAGGGAGCAGTTGGCTAACTCTTACAAAAAACTAGTATAGGTAATATGGGCTAAATGGCCTCCTTTTTAAGCTGTATAATTTTCTGATTTTATGAAGCTAACACAATATTACCACAGGAACCTCTCAGTCTAAGCTATTCCTGTACATAAATACTAAGCAATATTTATAATACGGGTTTTATAATTCCCATAGAGACCAATAATCTTTAAAAATGAACTTGAACTTCCAGGTTATGGCTGAAAGGATGAGAGAACAAGAATATACATTTTAAGATGTTCATTACAACAAAAGACTAAAATCACTGTTGATCAAACATTAGTTTTTATGCACAACCGATACACTAACTTAGAGAACAAAATATTCCCATCCGAACAACCATTACATCACCAACATTCCTGAGCATTTCTTGCACTGTGTGTTTCTCTCTGATCAATGGTTTTTGAAGTCAAAAGTTAAGCGTTCATAATTATTTTGTAGTGTTCAAATTATTTGGGAAACAGTAACAAGTCTCACAACAGCAGATTAAATCCAACAGATTTATTTGGTAGCATGAACTTCCGGAATGCTGCTCCTTCAGCTCTTTCATCATCTGATGAAAAAGCAGTGCTCCGAAATATCGTGCTGCCAAGTAAACCTGTTGGATTTTGACCTGGTGTTGTGAGACTTCTTACTGTGCCCATACCAGTCTAACGACGACATTTCTGCATATTTGGGAAATGTAAAAAAATCATGGCATCTGGTATAAGACACAGAA
Organism: Sphyrna mokarran; assembly: GCA_024679065.1. Lineage (NCBI taxonomy): Eukaryota > Metazoa > Chordata > Chondrichthyes > Carcharhiniformes > Carcharhinidae > Sphyrna > Sphyrna mokarran. The sequence continues at coordinate 69,395,408 of JAGIQG010000011.1, read as the reverse complement.
GTAAGTACGCTGAGTATATCATGACTGTACATATTGAAAACTTTGTCCACTGTTATACTCATACACATATCACAGTGATGAGGGCAAGGGAATAAGGAATTATTAATTGCACATCTCAGCTTGTGAGAGGCTGAGGCTATCAAACAAAAACATTAAGTAAGGTAGTTTGTCACGAAAGATCATTGTAAATGTGTTACGGTGTTCCAGAATATGTAACTTTTCATTACTCTGAGCTCCTAATGAGCAGCTCGAGTGGTAAATTGCATTAGGGAAGTAGGCAATCATGTGACTTGGGTTATTTATAGTCAAGTTCTCCTATTTTAGCATCTTTACCTTTTTGACAGCATTATTTACATTTTGAACTTATACTTCTGCTAAGTGTTTGGTACATTGTGTATTCTTAAGTCCAAGGGGAGACGATGGCCTGGTGGTATTATCACTAGGCTATTAATCCAGAAACTCAGCTAATGTTCTGGGGACCTGGGCTCAAATCCCGCCACGGCAGTTAGTGGAATTTAAAATTAATGAAAAATATCTGAAATTAAGAATTTACTGATGACCATGAAACCATAGTCGATTGTCAGAAAAACCTGTCTGGTTCAATAATGCCTTTTAGTGAAGGAAATCTGCTGTCCTTTCCTGGTCTGGCTTACATGTGACTCCAAAACTTCAGCAATGTGACTCTCAACTGTCCTCTGGACAATGACAACTAGGGATAGGCAATAAATGCTGGCCAGCCAGCGATGCCCAAGTTCCAGAAATGATTAAAAGAAAGTCCAAGACTTGTCACTTGAGATTTTATACCACCAATTAAATTACCATGTATGAATCAATGGTGTGTGAATCAGTGAGGGGATAGGAACCAATGCAAGGAGTCAGAGGAGGGAAAATCAAGGACAAAAATGAAAGACAGAAAGGGGAATAAGAGAAGTGATAGGCAGAGAGACCAAGGGCCAGATCCAAATAGGGGTCATTTTAAAAAATAGTGGGAACAGTATTAGTAATGTTAAAAATGTTTTGTGTATTAATGCATTTGCAATGAAGTGGATGAATTAATTGCACAAATAGAATTAAATTGGTATGATATAGACAGGATTACAGAGACAAGGCTATAGAGTGACTAGGGATGGGTACGGAATATCCAAGGGTGTTCAGTATTTAGCAAGGACACACTAAAAGACAAAGGTGGTGGAGTTGCATTGCTGGTTAAAGAGAAAATTAACACCATACTGAGGAAGGGTATTAGCTCCAACAATGTAGAATTTATAAGGATAGACCTAAGAAATAGCAAAGTTCAATAAACTTTAGTAGGGCTTTTACATAAACCCCTAAACTGTATTTTTGATGTTAGGAATGATATTAAGCGGGAAATTAGAGATGTATGCGATAACAAAGCCAGTTATGGGTAATATAGATTAGGCAAATCAAATTTGCCTCAATACTGCAGAGGAGGAATCTCTGTAATGTATATGGGATGGTTTTCTGGATTAATATGTTGAGGAACCAACCAGATGGCAGGGGATTGTGTAATGAAAAAGGAATAATAGACAGCATGGTTATATGAGACTCTGGGATGGTAGGACTGACGTATGAGAAGAGATTAAGTCGATTAGGATCATATTCACTCGAGATCAGAAGAATGAGAAGGATTTTTAGAGAAACCTATTCAAGTTCTAACAGGATTAGACATAGTAACAGTAAGAAGGATGCTCCCAATGGATGGGGTGTCCAGAATCAGGGGTCACAGTCTGAAGATATGAGATAGATCATTTAGGACAGAGAAGAGGTGAAATTTTTTCACCCAGACAGTGGTCAGCCTGTGGAACTCGCTATCACAGAAAATAGTTGAGGCCAAAACATTGTATGTTTTCAAGAAGCAGATATAGCACTCAGGGAGAAGGGGTGCAAAGGGAGAGGAAAGGCTATTAAGTATGAATGGTCATCATAAAAAAGTGGAGGCAGGTTCAAAGGGCTGAATGATCTTCTCTTTGCTCCTATTGTCTATGCTTCTATTATATCAAAATATATCACAGGAAAATAAAATTCAGCAACCAAAATTTATTGGACTGAAAATGTCCAATTATTATTGTTCAACATAATAGTTGGCTCCCTTAGTTTTGCTCAGAGAAAACAAATTGCTTTGGTGTACTTTGATGCATAGATTAATAACAAGGCTCAGAAGAAAGAAACACTTGAATTTATCAAATCCCTAGGAAAAATCAGACTTGAGAATGAACTTCTTTGAAGTCACAGAAGTAACAATTATTAGATAGATAAAAATAGTTATTTCTCTCAAAGCAGGACCGCATCTGCAGCCTAAGATGATCAATCAGTTAATGTTTTTGGTGACACCTGTTAAGGTCACATTTGGCAAAAATGCCATTTAATCCTTGCTTTCTGTGTGAGTGAGGAAAAGGGGGTCATGGTTTGGCTTCTCAAGTGAAGGATGATACATGAAGTAATTCAACACTTATTCACTAAGTTGATTACTCAGCCAGATAATGTACATGACTTTGCACAAGAACAGTGAGGTCACTAAATCCTGAAAGCTCAATAATAATGAGAAGCAGTTACCAAAAAAATTGTTACCCTGTAAACTATTGCCCTTGAGCCATTCTCTCACTTGGAATAGCAAGAAATTCTACTCCCATCCCCCCACAACTTATAATAATTCTTGGACTGCAAGAATTATGAGAACAAAATACACCTGACAAAGGGTTTGGCTCAACCTCAGAAGAGTGTCCTGTGGTCAGCAACACAGTGAAGCAGTCTGTGAAGACTGTCCTGCAGTCAGTATTGTACTAAAGAAGTCTGAGAACCTGTTCATTGATAAGTAGAATTAATATCTATTTTAACATTTGAGAATATAGCAAGAATGCAGGTAAGGTTTGTTGTTACAGAGTCAACAGCTGGAGTAGACAGAGGTCCTTAGTATTATTAATATGCTTGAATTAGAATTCTTGGAAGTAGAAAGGGGAGTAACTAAAGCGCAAGTCATGGCAAGACAGTTTGGCCATGTCAAACACTCTTCCTGTGCTATGTGGAAACCAGGACACTTCCATGTCCAAGATTAATATGTGAGCAGAAAGTGGTTCTATGTATTGGAGCTGGACTGGAATCACTTTGAAATATCAGTGAGGCTGAAATTTTTGTGGATAGCATGCTTAGAAAGGTAATCACACCCTAGCCTAATCTACAGAGCCAGAAAGGAAACGAGTATCTGTCAGGCGGAGCAGTGTTAAGCATTTTGTATAGAGTCCCCTGGGACCAGTCCCCTGTTAAACAGATATGCTGTTTGGCATATTGTTGAGGCTGATTACTTCTCAGGGAATGCAGTCAAAACCAAATCGGTGACATCACAGGTGTCTCAAAGGTGCAGATGGGAAGTAAAAAGAGGGATAAGGTTATGGTAATAAGGGAACAGATAGTCATTTTTGTGGCCACAAAAGTGATCACAGGTTGCTATGTTTGGTGCTTGGGCCCAGGATGTCTCGGAGCAGTTGCAGAACATTTTTTGGAAGAGACAATGAACAAGCAGTCATGGTACTCATCGGCATCAATGTACCATAGGAAAGAAAAACTGATGAGTTCCTGAAAATTAAATACAGAGAGTTAGATATTAATTAAGAAGCAGGATCTCTAAGGTAGTAATCTCAGGTTTATTCCCATGCATTAGCGAGAATAGAGATATGAGGAAGGATAAATGTATGGCTGGAAGGGTAAGTTCAGACAATGCATTTCAGATTTCTGAGGTATTAGGAAATGTTATGGGAAAGTGGGCCCTGTACAAACTGGATAGATTACACCACAACAGGACTGGGAACAATATTCTTGCAGAGGCATTGCTAATGCTGTTGAGAAGTTTTAAACTAATTTGGCAGGGGGTCTGGGTACCTTGGCAGGGGGATGGATACCTCAGCAGTGAGTTAGAGAAGATGGAATCTGGGTTAGAAACAAAAGGCAAAATTAGTGGAAGCAAAAGAGGAAGACATGGGAATAAAAGACAAAAATAAATAGTGGCTCTATTGTTCTTGGGAATTGGCTTAATGTCACGATGAATAGTAGAAGAAAAAAAGTAAGAGTATCATATCTTAATGCACACAGCATTAGAAAGAAAAGATAAATATACTAATGGCACAAATAGTTTTAAATGGGTATGATAAATGGGTACATAAATGGGTAAGATAAAGATGCATAGTGTTACATGTAATGTATTAGTATGAATTGATTAACTACCAGAAAGCAAAGAATGGGGTAAATGGGTATTTTTCTTGTTGGTCTTCAGTGACTACTGGTGTGCCTCAGGGGTCAGTGTTGGGACCACAATTGCTTATGATTTACATACATGATTTGGAATTGGGGAGCAAGTGTAGTGTGTCAAAACTTGCAGATGACACTAATATGGATGGCAGACCAAAATGTGCAGAGGACACTCAAAGTCTGCAAAGGGATATAGATGATCGAAGTGAGTGGGCGAGGGTCTGACAGATGGAGTACAATGTGGATAGGATAAATGTGAGGTCATCCATTTTGGTAGGAATAACAGCAAAATGGACTATTATTTAAATGGTAAAAAATTGCAGCGTACTGCTGTGCAGTGGGATCTGTGTTCCTTGTGCAGCAAATCTCATGGAGTTGGTTTATAGATGCAGCATGTAATTAAGAAGGCAAATGGAATTTTGTCCTTCATTATTAGAAAGATGGAGTTTAAAAAAGCGAGATTATGTTGCAGCTGTATCAGGTGCTGATGAGGCCACACCTGGAGTACTGTGTATAGTTTTAGTCTCCTTACTTGAGAAAAGATATACTGGCAGTGGAGGGGGTGCAGAGAAGATTCACTAGTTTGGCTCTGGAGTTCAGAGGGTTGGCTTATGAGAAGAGACTGAGTAGACTGGTGCTATACTCATTGGAATTTATAAGAATGAGGGGAGATCTTATAGAAACATATAAGGTTATGAAGGGAATGGATAAGATAGAAGCAGGGAAGTTGTTTCTACTGGTGTGTGAAACTAGAACATAGCCTCAAAATAAGCGGAAGCAGATTTAGGACTGAGTTGAGGAAGAACTCCTTCACACAGAGGATTGTGATTCAATGAATTCCCTGCCCAGTGAAGCAGTTGAGGTTACCTCATTGAATGTTTTTAAGGCAAGGACAGACACATTTTTGAATAGTAAAGGAATTAAGGGTTATGATGAGCGGGTGGGTAAGTGAAGCTGAATCTACGAAAAGATCAACCATGATCTTATTGAATGGCGGAGCAGGCTCAAGGAGCCAGATAGCCTACTCCTGCTCCTAATTTTTATATTCTTATGATCTAATAGGCATTATTGAGACATGGTTGCAAAGATATCAAAGTTGGATAATCAATATTCAGAGTTATTTGACTTTTAGGAAGGAAAATGCAGCAGGGTAGGTCCGCCAATAAAAGGGGAAATAAGTATAGTTCTGAGACACAATCTGGGCTCAGAGGATGCGGAGCCAATTTGACTGGAAGTAATCAAAACTAAAGGAAGGAAAAGAGTGATAGATGTATTATATTGGCCCCTGAAAAGAAGCCACACTATAAGAGTAAGTTCAAATCAAGAAATAACAAACACGTGTAAAAAGAGCACAGCATTAGTCATAGATGACTTCAATTTTCACATAGATTGTGTTCATCAAATTGGGAATGACAGCCAAGATAATGAATTTGTAGAGTGCATTCGGGACAATTTCTAGGAGCAATATGTTATGGAGCCATATGTTAAGTAGGGACAGGGGCTGTTTTGGACCTAGTAAATGTAATAATTTTGGCTTAATAAATGACCTCAAGGAAGCAGTGATCATAGAGTGATAGAATTTACCATTCAGCAGCAGTGAGAAAACTGGGGCTGAAATATCAATGTTAAACTTAATGAAGGGGAATTATAAAGATATGAGGATGGAATTGGCCAAAGTGGACTGGTCATATGGATAAAAAGGAGAGACAACAGGTGAACAGCAGCCAGCATTTCGGGTGATAATTCATGACTTCCAGCATTGTTTGGAGGCGGGCGGGAGGGGGCACAAAATTGCTGAAAAGAGGCCACTTGCATTAATTGGCTGCCTTCCTCTTGTTGCTGGGTGGCCATCACACCATTGCACTGCCTCTGCTACATATGAGAATATTTTGCACTGGTGGAAAGGCTTCCCACCTGACATCTTATTTTGTGATCCCTTGTATCAAACAGTCTATACCCCAACAGACTGGTAAAATACAGTCTATAAACCCAAAATATCACAGACAATTAAATGAAAATAGAGAGCCAAAACACCGAATAATCAGGAATAATCAATGAGCAGCAACTATTATAGAACCAGGACAGATGCAATTTTCTACACATTGATCCAATGAACCAATTGATTTACTGAAACAATTCTCCTGGAAGGTGTTTGATTTTTATACCTTTATTGATAAAGAGAAAATGAATCATGCTTCATGATTTCTAAATGAAATAAATGTTATTTACGTGTGATTCTGAACATTTTATTAAATGAGCCTTAAATGGAACATACTGTTTCATGAATGTTATCACAGAGAAATGTATTTTCAATTCCCTTAAACAGAAAAGTGCAGCCCATTATATTATTGTGATGATGGCAAGACTAGCATTTATTGCAAACCCTTAAATTGCCCTCAGTAATATAATGGTGAGCTGCCTTCATGACATGCTGCAGTCCAGGTACTGTCGGTATGTTTCTGATAGAAAGGGATCCTAGCATTTTGACCCAGTGGCAGTGAAGGAACAAAAATATGGCTCTAAATGAGTTGTGTGTCTAATATGCTGTTCTGGGAAGTAGGCTGGTGGGTCTATGTGTGAAAATAATTTCATTAAACCAAGGACAACTTTTCTACAAGATTGAGAGCAGAACATGAATAAAGATATGCATTTGAAGTAGGTATGGCCAAATGGATTTTCTATAAGTAAATAAGTAGTGGGTAGAAATTTGCAGCAGCAGATAAGTAAGGGTTTGTTGTCATCAAAAGTAAAAGACTTTTACAGCTTGCAAAGAGTTCATAAGTAACCTAGGAAAAATTGTTAATTTTGATTTGACCAGAAAGTAGGAAAAATAGGAAGAACATTCAAGATGTTTCCATTTTTTTTGTACGTTAAGTTCAAAGACTAAGAACGTTAAAATCAAAGATGAAAAAGGAACAGGTACTTCAGGAGAGATGTTTCATTATACTTGAGGTTGGCTATCCCAGAGTACAGCATTTTGTTGGGAAATGGCTGAAGCAGTCATTCTAGCCAAACTGATTTTCAGAAAGCAGGGTTTTGTTTTGAAGTTTCTTGAATATTTACAGCATAATAGGTGAATATAAATCATTACATGATACAACCTTTCCCACAATAACAAGGGGTTGCTTTATGGTAATACTACTGAATCCTTATAGTTAAACACCTAAAAGGAACCATTGCCTCTGAAATAAACCAAGTAAAGAATCTTTTTAGGGGAATATTTTATAAATTTAGTTTTAACTGTGTAAATGTAATCATATGTTTTTAAGTTTTATTTTCTTTTGTGAATAAATGTTTTAATCTTAATATTTAATATCACCAAAAAAATGTTACTGGAATTTGTGGCTTTTGAATTCAGTAATCATTTTTTCACATTGTCAGAACACAAAAAAATGTGGCATGTTGGCCAAATTTCCCTTTGGGATTTGGTTTATGTGGCAATTAATATTTTCTGGAGCATAACATAAGTTCTCTAGAGGCAAACTTGCAATTGGTAGTGTTTCCATCCATTGCTACTCTTGCCTTCTCGTGGTGGAGATTGTAGATTTGGAAGATTCAGTTGAATGTGAGTCTTGATGAGTTGCAGCAGTGCTTTTTAGAGATGGTGCACACAGCTGTTACTGTGCGCTGTGGTGAGGTAAAGAATGTTTAAAGTGGTGGATTGGCTGCCATTCCAATGGAATACTTTGTGTTAGATGATGTTGAACTTCATCACTGCTGTTGAATCTGCATTCATCCAGGCAAGTGGAGAATGTGCCAGCTTGAACTTAATGGTAGGAAGACATTGGGGATTCAGGAGGTAAATAATTCATCACAGAATTCCCAACCTCTGCTCTGCTCTCCACAATATTTAAATGGCTGGTCCAGTTCAGTTAATGATAACTCCACAGATGTTGATGGTAAGAATTCAGCAATAGTAATTCTATTGAATGTCATTGGGAGATGGTTAGATGCTTTTTGGTGGAGATGACCTTTGCCTACCATGTGTTGGTGCAAATCTTATTTCCACTTATTAGTTTTAGCTAGAATATTGTCCATGTCTTGCTACATAAAGATAAGGACTATCTCAGGACCTGCACTTTTGTGAATTGGACTGAATACTGTACAATCATTAATAAACATCCTTGCTTCAGACTTCTTGATGGAGGAAATATTGTTAACAAATTAACTGAAGTTGTGAATAGGACAGTGTCATGAAGAACCCATGCAGTGCCATTTATGATTCCAATCTATGGTGAGTTTTTCCCGATTCTCATTGTGTTTAACTTTGCTACAACTCCTTGATTTTGCATTTGTTCAAATATTGCCTTGGTGTCAAGAACAATCACATTCACCTCATATGAGAGGAAAAGCATTAAATCTGGAAGCAAGACAACATGAGGGAATATTGGTATTATACCAGCAGTCTCTCATCAGAAATAGAGATATGACAGAAGCTGCAGAACACTGAGCAACAGAACAGGGTTTGGTTTTAAGGAATGGAGTGGAAATAAGCAGTGCATCATGGAAGAGGATATATCATGTGTAGTACAATTGAGGCACCTTTGTTCATTCTGTACTTGTTTGGCACATTGTGCCCTTCAGGGGGAATGACACAATACCAAAGAATCTAGAGAAACATAATTTGTTATGGCAATTGTTAATTATTCTTAATCCCAAAAAAATGGAAGCGAGATAAAGAGCAGCCCGTCAGAGAATTTACATTCAGTCTCAAAGAAGAAAACACTTTCCACTGTAATTTGTAAGTAATAACATATCACCATTTTGAAAATCCTTTTCTGGTTCAGGAACAGTAGACTGAATATAAAACCTGAAGGAGATACTTTAGTCCATTGTGTCCCATGTGCTCACTTGCTAGAGGAATCTAAGATTCATCTTATTGGCTATTGGTAAGCATCACTCTTCTCTTCTCAATGAAGCACGTGAAGGTTCAAGAAAACAGTAGAATTGTTGCAAGTCCAAACCAAAATTATCCTAATTCTCTTACCATATATTTTGAACAATGCCCCAATCTTTACCTTGCAGTTTAATTATTGAAACCTAATGAAAGCAGCCCCTCCTGAATTGATCAGTCACCTTACTGAATAGAATTAGTTTTGAATAGTTTTATGATCATCACTGACTAGGGCAGCACTGATTGTTGAGAAGTTGGCAGTGAGCTGCCTTCATGAACAACTGCAGTCACTGTGATGTAGGTACACCCACAATGCCTTTAAGGGCAAAGTTCTGGGATTTTGACCCAGCGACATTGAAGAACAGCAATATGTTTCCCAGTTAGGATGGTGAGTGGCTTGGAAGGAAACTTCCAGGTGATACTATTCCCATATGTCAGCTGCCTTTATCCTTCTAAGAAGCTTTGGATTCTTGTAGTGTATCTTGTAGATGGTACATACACTGTTGACACTGTTCATCAGTGGTGGAGGGAGTGAATGTTTATGGAAGGGGTGTGAATCAAGCAGCTTTGACTTGGTGTCAAGTTTCTTGAGTGTTGTTGGAGGTGCACTTATCCAGGCAAGTGCAGAGTATTCCATTGCACTCCTTTCATGTAGATGGTGGACAGACTTTGGGGAATCAGGAAGTTAATTATTTGTCACAGGATTCTGAACCTAGGATCTGCTTTTATAGCCAAAGAATTTATGTAGATAGTCAGTTTCTACACAAAGATAACCCTTAGGATATTGATAATGCGAGATTCAGTGATGATAATGTTATTGAATATCAAAAATTGATAGGCAGATTCTCTCTTGTTGAAGTTAATCATAGTCTGGCTCCTATGTATACGGAGTCTTAGCTTTTATTGGTAGGGGGATTGAATTTCGGAGCCGCAACGTCATGTTGCAACTGTACAAAACTCTAGTGCGGCCGCACTTGGAGTATTGTGTGCAGTTCTGGTCCCCACATTATAAGAAAGATGTGGAGGCATTGGAGAGGGTACAGAGGAGGTTTACCAGGATGTTGCCTGGTATGGAGGGCAGGTCCTATGAAGAGAGGTTGAAGGATTTGAGGTTGTTTTCGTTAGAAAGGAGGCGGCTAAGAGGGGATCTTATTGAAGCATATAAGATGATTACAGGTTTAGATAGGGTGGACAGTGATAGCCTTTTTCCTAGGATGGAGAAAGCTAGCACGAGGGGACATAGCTTTAAATTAAGGGGTGTTGGTTTTAGGACAGATGTCAGAGGTAGGTTCTTTACCAGAGGGTGGTAAGGGTATGGAATGCCTTGCCTGCGTCAGTTGTAGATGCGCCAAGTTTGGTGGCGTTTAAGAGGTTAGTAGATAAGTTTATGGATGAAAGGGGAATGGTTTAGGTTAGAGGGTCACTGCTTGTTCCTAATTGGTCGGCACAACATTGAAGGCCTGTTCTGCGCTGTAATGTTCTATGTTCTATGTAGTGTGAATGTTGCTTGCTACTTGTCAGCCCAAGCCTGGTTATTGTCCAGGTTTTGCTAAATTTGGACATGGGTTGATTCAGTGCTGGGGAAGTTGTGAATGATGCACAATGTAGACAAACTCACCATTGCAGGGAATATGGAATCAATGGAATTGGGATAATATTCAATCTTCTTACTGTTGTTGTGAATGTGTTGAAATATCTGTTCACATGCTGGGCATTGCAGCATAGCCAATATGATACTGGTTTCTATTGTATTCACCAACAAAAGCTTTCTTGGATAAAACAGCAATAATAGAGTGACAGGTTACTGAGTACACAAATGTTCAATGAACAAACTTGCAGGAGGCTGAAAGTGTGCTATAAATGTCTTTTGTAGCGCAATGATACCATTTGTGTCCACAATGATTACAGTGTGTTACATTCTGCATGATGTGTGTTTCTGCTTGATTGATTTGAAGAATTGGCAGAGGGAAATGTCTTACAGTCAATGACTGCACGTACGGCCAATGTGGAGGCGTAGAGAGGGTCCACCATAGAAGATCATTGTATTTCATATATTCTATCTGAACGCCTCTAAAGGGAGCTTGTAATATCTGGGTAATTTGCAACCCCTGACATCGCAATAAATGACCATGTTGCCACTTTATTAAACTGCTTTGGATGTACCACACAGTAAAATGATGCTTTGGCACATTTCCAGTTTAATCTGAGCATGTGAATGCTTTCAGCTTGTTTGCAGTAGCACATTAGTCAATAAACAATAGCTTGGAAAATACATTTGGCAATGTAAACGGATGAGCGCTTCACTTGCTTGTTTGGCGCTCCACTGTCTACTCTTTTAATGCAGGTTTTAACCTGTTTATTTTAAATGGGGCAATAAATCTGTTAAAATAATTAATTAAGGGATATGATTTGCCTTGTTTGAAGACTGGCTAGCATTTTTTGATTGTGATTTGTTACTGTTTGTAATGTGTAGCGCCAGTTGATTCAATGGTTGGTGCTCCAACAGTGTTTCTTAAAATTTGCAGTATCCTCACCTTGACCCTGAAGTTAAGCCTGCATTTGAAAACATTCTGCATTCATTCGTTCTTTCTGTTAAAATTCAGTTCATTTCTTTCTAATAATTATGGTGTCCTGAATTTTTTAGAATTGTGCAATTTTCTGGAGGTTTGATTATGAAAATTGATCAAGTCACCCCACAAATGGTGCCTGATCGTCATGTGCAGGTTCTTTCTCTGATTGTCCCAGCATCTCATGGAGGTACACACTTGGATCCGTCATCACCTCATGTATGTGATTCTCTGATTCCTCACTGCCCTAAGATGATCATTTTCTGATTTCTCCCCCCAACCCAATCCGACTATTATATTTTCACATCTTCCATCATAGAATCATAAAATCCCTACAATGCAAAAGGAGGCCATTTGGCCCTTCAAACCTACACTGACAACAAACCCACTCAGGCACTGTCCTTCCCATGTATTTACCCTGATAAACTCCTGATGCATGGGTTAATTTAGCATGGCCAATTAACCTAACCCGCACATCTCTTGACTGTAGGAGGAAATCAGAGTACCCTGCAGACATGGCGAGAATGTGCAAACTCCATACAGTTATCCAAGCTGGGAATTGAACCTGAGACCCTGGCACTGTGAGACAGCAGTGCTAACCGCTGTGCTACTGTGCCATTATCTGGTCTTGAAATATTTCTCTGTTTGCAGATGCTGCCCGACCTGCTGAGTTGTCCCAACACAGGACAGCCTAATTCACAGACAAAAACCTATCATCTGCCCCATCCCCAATTACTTCCATTTTTGGCTGTCAAAAATCTGTCTTCACTCACTGATATCCTGACATTGGTCATTAATGTTCCTTCTAATTTTCTCTTGGCTGCAATAATTTGATTTGATTGATTGTTGTCATATGCTTTGGGATGCAGTGAAAAATATTTTTCCTCTGTGCTCAAGAGACAAAACATTCAGTTCATACAGAGTGCAGAATGTAGTACTACAATCATAGCTAGGGTATAGAGAAAGATCAACTTCATGTGAGGTAGTCTAATGAAGACTATTGAAAAGAATTTCTTGCTTTTAGTACTGTTTTATTTACAGGAACAATTATTTAGCAAAATATTCTATATATGTATAAGAAGTGCAAATGATGCTGTGTAATTTGACACACAGAACAGAGCACAGATATTTGTACTCTAAAGGAAGGAAAGGTTTCACTTAGATGTCAGTTTAAAGCAAGGTAAAGTCAGATATTTACTGCAAAGTGCAGCAGTTGCTGCTTTTGCATTTGCTGCAGGAGCAAGAGGACTTTTACAATCTGTCACTAAACAAAATAAGCCTGCTTCTCTGTGGTCCTGGTTGGTAATTTGATAAACTTCCCATTCCACATTACTGCTTCATTTTGTTCCTCAGCAAAGGCAACCAGCTGCTTAGATAGGCATCTCAGAATTATAGAATCCCTACTGAAGGAGGCTGTTTGACCCATTGTGACTGCATCATCATCAATCTCACCTTGGCCCTATCCCTGTAATCCCAGATATTTACCCTGCTAATCTCCCTAACACTAAGGGGCAATTTAGTCTAGCCAATATACCTAACCTGCGCATCTTTGGGAGGAATGTGGGAGGAAACCAGAGCACCCAGAGGAAACCCATGCAGACATGGGGAGAACGTGCAAACTCCAGACAGTTGCTTGAAGCTAGAATTGTACCTGGTTCCTTGCTGTGAGGCAGCAATGCTAACCACTGAGCCACTGTGCCACCATGAGTATCTCCTCAAATTTTACACAAATTCTTATTCTACATGCACTGCCATTCTGAGGACCATGTCATTGAATCATAGAGGTTTACATCAATGAAACAGGACCTTCAGTCCAACTTGTCCATGCCGCCCAATTTTTACCATTGAGCTGGTTCCAATTGCCCAAGTTTGGCCCTTATTCCTTATACCAACCTTACCCATATAACTGTCTAAATGCTTTTTAAAAGACAGAATTGTAACTGCCTCCACCACTTCCTCTGGCAGCTCGTTCCAAGCACTCACCTCCCTCTGTGTGAAAAAAATTGCCACTTTGGACCCTTTTGTATCTCTCACCTTAAACCTATGCCCTCTAATTTTAGATTTCCCTACGTTTGATAAGATCATCCCCAAGCCTTCTATGCTTCAGGGGGAAAAAAAAAACTCCCAGTCGAACCAACCTCTTAACATATAGAACATAGAACAATACAGCACAAACAGGCCCTTCAGCCCACGAGTTGCGCCGATCACATCTACCAATCCACAGACCTATCTATAACCCCCTAACCTATTCTTTTCCATATACTCATCCAGAAGTCTCTTAAAAGACCCCAATGAGTTTGCCTCAACAACCTCCGACGGCAGTCGGTTCCATTCACTCACCACCCTCTGAGTGAAAAACCTACCCCTGACATCTCCTTTGTATTTGCTTCCCTGCACCTTAAATCTGTGTCCTCTCGTATTGACCATTTCCGCTCGGGGAAATAGTCTCTGAGAGTCCACCCTATCTATTCCTCTCAACATTTTATAAACCTCTATCAGGTCGCCTCTCAACCTACGTCTCTCCAGTGAGAAGAGTCCCAGCTCCCTCAACCTATCTTCATAAGGCCTGCCTCCCAATCCAGGCAGCATCCTTGTAAATCTCCCCTGAACTCTCTCAATAGCCTCTACATCTTTTCTATAATGAGGCGACCAGAAATGCGCACAATACTCCAACTGGGGTCTGACAAGGTCTTCTTATAACTCAGACCATCAGTGCTGGTAGCATCTTCGTAAATCTTTTCTGCATTCTTTCTAGTTTAATAATATTCTTTCTATAATAAGGTGACCAGAAATGTACACAATATTTCAAGTGTGGCCTTACCAATGCCTTGTGTAACTTGAACAATGCTTTCCAACTCCTGTATTCAGTGTTCTGATCAATGAAATCAAGCATACTGAATGCCTTCTGCACCTGTTTACCTGTGACTCCACTTTCTCCCCTAGATCTCTTTGTTCTGTAACTCTCCTCAATGCCCTACCTGTAACTGAATAAGTCCTGCCCTAGTTTGATATACTAAAATACAACACTTTGGATTCATCTAAATTAAACTCCATCTGCCATTCATTGGTCCACCAATCCAATTGATCAAGATCCCTTTGCAATCTGAGATAACCTTCTTCACTGTCCAGTGTGCCACCATTCCTGGTGTCATCTGCAAACTTACTAATCATGCTTCCTAAATTCTCATCCGAATCATTGATATAAATGATAAATAACAGTGGACCCAAAACCGATCCCTGAGGTACACTATTGATCACAAGTCTCCAGTTTGAAAAACAACCCTCAATAACAATCTTTTGTCTTCTGTCATCAAGCCAATTTTGTATCCTTTTGGCTACGTCAACTTGGTTCCAATGAGGTTTAACTTAATGCAACAATCTACTATATGATACTTTGTTAATTCATTCACGAGTAGGTTTAGCAAAGCATCCCTCACTACATTCCAAAAATTGTTTGATGCTCGTGCCAGTTTATAGATGCTTACTAATCTAAATGGATGTCTTTGCTTGCTTACTTGTGGTACGATCCATTACTTCTTGAGCAAAGTATGTTCATGATGTGTTTAACTTGGCAAGAATAAACCTCAATGATCCTATAAAGTATTAGTCATGGTGAATCTTTGTGGATATGCCAGGATGTATTTAGTACTGTAATGGGCAATTGCTGCATATTCAGGTCTGATGTTCCCAGGGACTTTGCTGCGATTGTGAAGTGATCAGTGATAGTGTGGCAAATTCTGGAAATTTACAATAATCCCCTTGAGGAAAATATACCTAACTGGCATGAGTGGCTTTTTCTGATGGTTGGTAATAGTATCAAGTGAAAGCTACATGTGGAATAAATAAACACATATCCTGCAGTCATTGGTTCCAATGCAGAATGATTTTTTTCTTAAAAATGTAACTTATGCATTCATAAATAAATTTTAATTATTGAAGAACCATGTCATGTGAGATGTGTTTACAGTTAATTCTATCTCACGTGTTACCCAATACAACTTATTTTAAAGGTGGCACAGTGGCACAGTTGCTAACACTGCTGCTTCACAGCACCAGGTACCCAGGTTCAATTCCCAGCTTGGATCACTTCTGTGTGGAGTTTGCATGTTCTCCTCTTGTCTGTGTGGGTTTCTTCTGGATGTTCTGCTTTCCTCCCATAGTCCATCAATATGCAGGTTAAGTGAATTGGCCATGTTAAATTGCCCTTCAGTGTCAGGGAAACTAGCTAGGATAAATGCATGGGGTTGTTGGGATAGGACCTGGGTGGGACCTTGGTGCAGACTTGATGGGCCAAATGGCCTCCTTCTACACTGTAAGATTCTATGATGATATTTACATGCATAGAATATACAGAATGTGCGTGATCTTACCAAAAAAATTCTAAGTGCTGAATGAGTGTGAAAATGGGAGAGAATTGCACCCATTATTTTGGCGAGTTCTCAGACACAATCGTATGGCTTATAAGAAAATGCAATTCTTGCCAGCAGGGGAAGTGAGTGGAGACTATACATACTTGGAAGTCAGCTGCTGGGGTGCCATTGTGCAGGCAGCCCGATGTCTCAGTACACTGCATACAGAGTGTACATAGTACACTGGGGAATCTGCCATTCCCACATGCCCGTCTGGGTATCACACCCCATCCCTTTCTCCAGCAGATCAGCGCTTGCTGGCCTGTCTAATGCCTATCCCCCCCCCCCCCCCCCCTACTCCGGCCATCCCACCGCTGATTGCTTGTCCCGACACTCCCCTCCAACCAACTGATCCCTGGCAGAACGGGACTGGTAACATCACAATTGGTGAAAAATTGGGCACAAGCCTGACTTTTCTTTTTCTCGCCCAAATTCGCTGCCACACTGATTGATCAGCACGATAAAGCAATAGAGTTGTCCCAATATGTTAATGTTGCAATTGAGTCACAATGAGGTGCATGTTGTAGTTGTACATGAGAGCAGCTGTTATTAACTGGGGAAAGGTTTGGGCATTATTCTTCAATAAAGAAGAACACGTTTTCACATCTAATCAGGAAGAACAGAAAAAGGAATCTGTGTCTGTGTTCTGAATAAACCTATAGGTAGAATTTTCCATCAACGGGATTTTCTGCTTCTGCACAAGCCAATGGACTTTGGAATGGCTCACTATATTTTCCAGTACCATTCCTTCTGTGACGGAACCATAAATTTCAGCCCTTTGTTAAGGAGAGACTAGATTGCTCCTTTTATCAGTGAATGTGCAGCAAATTATACCAGCCAATAATTGAGAAACTCAAATGGTTATGTGCTTATAATTTTTGGATCATTGTTTTCATCTTATTATTGTTTTTTATTCTGAGAACTTGCAAATAACAGCCTGGAATTTCCATTTGATTACACTTATTTGGTGCAATTTCCTTTGCATTACGATGACCAGATTACACAAGTTTGAGTACAAATTGCATTCAACATAAATTAAGTTTCTTAGTATTAATTTAAAACATCATTACAGAAACAGCCCTGCCCATAAAACTGGACATGCCTACAGTATAAGTTATTTATAATGGGAGGATTTTGCTAATTGTTTGTGTAAGCCTTTCAAAGAGTCCAAACAGCTTTTAACTGGAACTAATGAGGACATTTTGTTCATTTTCAGAATAATTGTTAGAGAACCAACTATCTACAGCACCCCGGTCTTAATAAAAAACTAAGATTCTTCTTGCCTGGTCACTCACGTGGTGGATTGTCACCGTAGTTCAAAATA
This sequence comes from Sphyrna mokarran, assembly GCA_024679065.1. Taxonomy (NCBI): domain Eukaryota; kingdom Metazoa; phylum Chordata; class Chondrichthyes; order Carcharhiniformes; family Carcharhinidae; genus Sphyrna; species Sphyrna mokarran. Next base: position 69,377,954 of record JAGIQG010000011.1, on the reverse strand, counting down.
TTAATTTTTGTAATAAATCCAGTTGCATCTGTATTAATCAAACTTTACTCAATAATACCCTTAAATCCATCCAGGAATAATTTTTGGAAGAAAACATATATTTTTAAAATCAGCTTTAAACAGTGGCCCAATACGTTGATTTGTGGCAGTTTTTGCATGTGGTGCTCCATAAATAAGGTTGGAGCAGAACCCCACGGGGAAAAATACATTTCAAAAGAGTCACAGTTGGTGCTGGAGTCATTGGAAGTGGAGACTCCACTTCAGAACTTCAGTGTACAAATCATAACTAATCCAAACCGAATTATTTTGAACACTTGATGGATGAAATATAACCTGCCAATATACAGTTGGAAGTGAAGTGATTTATCTGTAGCCACATGTGCGTTTTTTTTTTAACTGAAAATGCTGCGACAATGCCTCAAATTGATTATGGAAAAACCCATACTCCAGACATCAATAGCTACGATGTACAGTGTACTATGATTGGACTCGTCTTACTTGGAGCAAAATTGAGTTAATTACATGGTAAATCATTTCAGAAGAAGTTTTTAAAATAAATTTGTTTCACTCCAGTGAAAATGTAATTTCATTCCCATACATTATTTTCCTGGCATACATTTTGATGAGGTGACACATGACAGGATGGATCCTAAAAAATTGTAGTGTGGTTATTGGATAGCAAATGAGGTAATAGTCTTTAGGCACTGATTCTTTTTATTAGTTTAATTGCTAAATAAACATTAGTCAGTGAGTGTGGAAGCTGTATGCCTCTTAATTATTTTGTCAGCCTAAATATTTTCCAATCACACTCTGTTGGCCTACAATCAAGCTCCTGTGAGCTATGCATGTCAATGTTTGGTTTTACACTGGGCTACCTCATTTTCGCAACAGTTCTACTGTCAGTTGCTTTTACAGGCAACTTTTAAGCATGTTTCTATGAGTAATTCATTGGATTAAATTGGATCAGGGAAAGAAAGTTTAAATCAGGAGAGACAAAAGTACTTAACCAGAATTATACCATACAATGTGTATATTGTACTATTCTTAGTTATGAATGAAACAACGTTACTGCCTCCAACTATTCTGTTAACATCATTTATATTTCACTCTATTGTACAAGAAGTTATATGCGGCATGGTAGCACAATGGTTAGCATTGCTGTTTCACAGCTCTAGGAACCTGAGTTCAATTTCTGGTTTGTGTCATTGTCTGAGTGGAATTTGCACATTCTCTTTGTGTCTGTGTGGGTTTCCTGCAGGTACTCTGGTTACCTCCCACAGCCCAAAGATGTGAACGTTAGATTGATTGGCCATGCTAAAATTGCCCCATATTGACCTGAGGTGCCCTGTAGGGTTTCTATGATTTTATGATTCATAGAAACCCTACAGTGCTGAAAGAGACTATTTGGCCCATCGAGCCTGTACCAACCACAATCCCACCCAGGCCCTATTGCGATATTCCTACGTATTTACCTGCTAATCCCTCTAATCTGTGCATCTCAGGACAGTGAGAAGGAGCAATTTTAACATGGCCAATCTAACTAACCTGCACATCTTTGGGCTGTGGGAGTTAACTGGAACACCCATTTCAAATGCAGATACGAGGAGAGGAAACTCCACACAGTGAAGATCCAGCTATTTTGGAATTGGTATTTATAATTAGTATAGGATTTATTCAAATACTAAACTCTAATAAATTTGTATTGCATGTCCTCAAAGCACCTATATAAAGTAGCATCTAGTCAGCATGGATATGTTTTACTAAAGTAACAAGAGTGGAAAAAATTGAGTATTTCTGCCAAAGAATAGAATAGCACTTAGTTCAGAAATGGAAAATTCCACCCTTCAATCCTGTCCAAGCTCCTACAATTATTGAATACGAAAGGGAAAGGCACCTTGCATCCGTACTGAATTTCACTCTCACCGCATTGCTAATTTTACACTTTGTTTGCAACATCCTCAGTTTGTGACAACACTATGACTCTCACTCACTCACTCAGTGTTGAGGACCTGTTTTTTTCATATGAAAAAGCTGGATGAATGCCTCAATAAAAAGAGAACTGAATGTGATAAGGATGGACATTTTCACAAATATTGGAATAAGCTATCAAAGGTTTAATTTCCAATTCAGTTAGAATCATTGAAATGTTATCTGTAGATCCCTGTTGTTCAGGATTGAACAATGCACAAAGTTACAATAGATTATGTATTAGAACATGGCTTCACTTCCTTCAGGTCGCAAGGGAAAGGAACCAGGTTTTTATCACCTTGGAAATCTTGGTTGTGATTATTCCCTCAGGATACAAGATAAAATGAAAAGTCTGATCTGCTTGATGGTCCAATTTATGTTTTCTTGTTGAGAGATTTCTAATTTCCTTATTAGTAGACTGAATTAACTTTGTCTAATAAAAGCAAGATACTATGAATGCTGGAAATCTGACTTACAAATGGAAAATGCCAGATAAACATAGCAGGTCTGGTAGCATATGTGGACAGTCCCTTTTGTAAAGGGTCATGTTGACGCAAAATGTGTTCGTTTTGATTTGATTTGATTTATTATTGTCTGATGTATCGGTATACAGTAAAAGGTATTGTTTCTTGCATAACATTCAGAGAGTGTATAGGGGAGAAGGAAAGGAGAGGATGCAGAATATAATGTTGCAGTTACAGATAGGACACAGAGAAAGATCGGTTAAAGACATGGTAGGTCCATTCAAAAATCTAATGGCAGCAGGGAAGAATATGTTCTTTAGTCGGTTGGTGCGTGTTCAAAGACTTTTGTATCTTTTTCCACTGGAAGAAATCATAATAATCAAAGAAATCCTATAGTGTGGGAAGAGGCCATTTAGCCCATTGGGTCTGCACCGACCACAATCCCACCCAGGTCCTACCCCCTGCCCCCCTTTTCCCTTCATATTTACCCTCTAATCCCTCTAAACCGTACATCTCAGGACAATAAAGGGCAATTTTAGTATGGCCAATCAACCTAACCCGCACTGGACTGAAGTTGGAAGACAGTATGTCCAAGGTGCATGGTATCCTTGATAATGCTGGCTGTTTTTCCAAGTCAGCGGGAAGTATAGACAGAGCCAATGATGGGAGGTTGGTTTGCAAGGTGCATTGGGCTCTGTTCATGACTCTTTGTAGTTTTTTGCAATCTTGGTCAGAGCAGGAGCCATAATAAGCTGTGATACAACTGGAAAGAATGCTTTCTATGATGCACTATAAAAGTTAGTGAGAGTCATAGGAGACGTATCAAATTTCCTTTCCCTCCTGAGAAAATAGAAGTGTTAATGGACTTTCTTAACTATGGTGTCAGCGTGGAGAAACCAGGACAGAATGTTGGTGATTTGAACACACACTGCCAGACCTGCTGAATTTACCAGGCAATTTCTGGTTTTAAACTTTGGTCGGACCCAGTTTTGATTCTTAATTTCCAAAATCAAATCAATGATAATATTGATCCTTTCTGTGCTTGCACCAATTGTGACTGCAGCAACTTCAATAGTTAATGCAATTGTAGACTTTTTTCACCACACTATTGGCACTTACATTTTCCATACTAGCAATGCACCTGCTGATGTCTAAGTTTTGCTCATTTTGCAGGGCATCAGCCTCTGACCTGGGGAGTTATTAGCTCAAGCTTGAATACATAACTAAACTTATGTTTGAATGGAGCTTTTTGACACCTTTCAGGTCAGATGCTAAAAACAAAATCCTGTTTATAAATTTATTTCTTGTTTCTGATCTGAATGTCCTCTTATCCTCCATGAGTCTCCCCTTCCACATAAAATCCTTGACCTACAGTCATGACCAGTTGCACGATGTGTCATGCCCGTTCCATCATAGCAATCATAGAAAAGGCCATTTCTCATCGCTTCTTTGTATCAGTCCCTCTTATATTGTTGTACTATTCCAGTATGATTGAAGGACTGTATTGCCATGAGCATGTATCCAGAGTGTCAGATCACTTACTACTATACTTCAGTCAATGGACCAAAATCACAATGCATTATTCCACAGCAAATAGTGAAATCTGGAACCACACACTCAACGTAAGCTCTAGTCATTGTGTCTCATAATGTGATCATTCCAAACTCTTGGGATCAACATAACATTACACTCTTCAAACATATCCCCCATTCTAGGCTTTAACACAACCATCTTCTGTATCTGCATCTGGAGAAAATAATTTACCCAATTCATTGATGATTGTAATTTCAAAATGACCATGTCTAGTTTTTGAACCCCTGTTTGCTAGAATATTTCTGCAATGAGTTTTCAGTCATACTCTTGTCTCCAACTTTGATGCTCTGGTCCACAGTAAAACCATAACAGTCTCCAATCAAGTCTACTCCCATAGCACAATCTTTACCTCTGCTCCCGTAATCTGAAACAATATGATGGACAATGGTTTAGTCACTAACCGGCCAACTTGGGCAGACCACATAAAACAACATCGGGACCTGCTCTTGTCAAAAAAATTGTTTATTATTCCAGTGTCAGCCTGGGATGTACGGATAACCCCGACTTCTTTTCACTACCATAAGTGGTCTTCTTAAATCCCTTTCCCCTGTTTCTTCACCTCCAACTATAAACACAGGGAACTCATGGACTTCTTTGTCACTCGTTTCAAGACTATCTGATCAGCAGCATCTACTGCAAACTTCTTTTTCATTCATCAGCCAGGCCAAATATCACCCCTGCTCTAACACTGAACTTGCATCTTCCCAAATTTCTCTCTTATCTCCTCTCATGCTCTCTTCCAGCATAGTCTCGACCATGCAACCCTCCTCCACCTCCGTCAACTTCATTTCCACTACAGTGCTGACTCCCCAACTTTAGCTCCTGTTCCCCATGTTGGCCAAATATGGTTCATTCTTTTCAGATGTTCTCTCTCCTTTGAATCGGCCATCTTCACCCCACCCTCATCACCCTATCTCATTTAAAAAAAAAAAGAAACCTAGATCCTTAACATCCATACAAACCACAATTCTATCTCCATTGCCCCTTTCTACTCCAATGTCATTTATTATTCCCTCTCAAATCTATTCCATCTTTGCCAAAACTCCAAACATTTTGCTGGTCTGCTAAACTGTCATAATGGTTCTTATCAAAGTCACAAATGATATCCTATGTGATTGTGACAAAGAAAAACCATCCCTTTTTATCCTGTCTGTAGCTTTTAATATAGTTGAAGTCACATCCTCGTCCAATGTCACCCAACTGGTTGGGACTGAGCTTATCTTTCTTATTGATCAAACGATAGCCAGACAATCACTTGCAACAGCTTCTCCTCCTGCTCCTGCATTGTTACCAGTGAGTCTCCCAAGAATCTAATCTTGACACCCTCCAATTTCTCAGCTACAGACAAACCAACAGCAACATGATTCAACAGCACAGTCTTATTTTTATTCTTATTTGGGATGTGGGCTTTGCTAGCTGGGCTAGCATTCTGTATTGTCCTTGAGGTGTTTATGAGTCAGCCACATAGCTGTGGTTTTGGAGTCACATGTAGCCAGAGCAGAAAAAGGAAGGCAGGTTTTGTGCCCTAAAGGACATTAGTGAACCAGATGGGTATTTACAACAATGACCAATGGTTTTATAGTCGTCATTTACTGTACAAAACTCTAGTGCAGCCGCACTTGGAGTATTGTGTGCAGTTCTGGTCCCCACATTATAAGAAAGATGTGGAGGCATTGGAGAGGGTACAGAGGAGGTTTACCAGGATGTTGCCTGGTATGGAGGGCAGGTCCTATGAAGAGAGGTTGAAGGATTTGAGGTTGTTTTCGTTAGAAAGGAGGCGGCTAAGAGGGGATCTTATTGAAGCATATAAGATGATTAGAGGTTTAGATAGGGTGGACAGTGATAGCCTTTTTCCTAGGATGGAGAAAGCTAGCACGAGGGGACACAGCTTTAAATTAAGGGGTATGAGTTATAGGACGGATATCAGAGGTAGGTTCTTTACTCAAAGAGTGATTAGGGAGTGGAATGCCCTGCCTGCAGCTGTTGTAGATGCACCAAGTTTGGTGGCGTTTAAGAGGTTAATTGATAAGTATATGGAAGAGAAGGGAATGGTTTAGTTTGGAGGGGCATTGCTTTTTATTTTGGTCGGCACAACATCGAAGGCCGAAGGGCCTGTTCTGTGCTAGCTTTCTCCATCCTAGGAAAAAGGCTATCACTGTCCACCCTATCTAAACCTCTAATCATCTTATATGCTTCAATAAGATCCCCTCTTAGCCGCCTAATTATTGCTCTTGAGCTCACTGACATGCATTGGCAGCACTCCAAGCAAAATCTTGATTTTAAAATTCTCAACCTCAAAGTCCTCCATGATCTCTCCCTTCCCTATATCTGTAAACTCTACATGCCCTACAACGTGCTAAGGAATCTGATCTCATCTAATTCTGGCCTCTGATGCATCCTCAATTTTTAATTGGTCTGCCTTTTTCAATTGCCTAGGCCCCAAGCTCTGGAATTCCCTCCCTAAACCCCTCTGCCTCTTCATCTCATTTTGCTCATTTAATCCTTGAAAACTACCTGTTTCACCCTGCTTTTGATTAATTGAGCTAATAACTTCTCATATATTTCAGTATCATGTTTTGTTTCATAGTAGACATTTTATTAAGGTTAAATGCATTATATAAATGTAAGTTGTCAGGTTTTTTTTTACTGTCACGAGTAGGCTTACATTACTGCTTACTGCTGTGAAGTTACTGTGAAAGTTCTCTAGTCGCCACACTCAAGTGCATGTTGGGGTACACTGAAGGAGAATTTAGCATGGCCAATGTACATAACCAGTATGTTTTTTGGACTGTGAGAGGAAACCAGAGCACCTGGAGGAAACTCAGACAGACATAGACAGAACGTGCAAACTCTGCACGTACAATGATATAAGCTGAGATTCGAATCCGGGTCCCTGGTGCTGTGAGGCAGCAGTGCTAAGCACTGTGCTGCCCTCATTGGTGGTGTTGATGCTTTTGGCAAAACAACATTAGTTTATTATCTCACCCTCAGGTGTGAGGTTCTATTATCACACTCTTTCCTCATGGCGACATTTGTTCTACCTTGCTGGAAGGTGCTGAAAGTGTAACAGATGCTGGAAATCTTAAAGTGCATCAAGCTAGATAAATCCCTGGGACCTGATAAAATGTATCCAAAGATACTCTGGGAGGCTAGGGAGGAAATTGCAGGACCCCAAGCAGAGATACTTGAATCATCAATAGTCACAGATGAGGTGCCTAAAGATTGGATAGTTGCAAATGTTGCGCTTTTGTTTAAAAACGGCTACTGTAGGGAAAAGCCTGAGAACTACAGGTTGGTGAGCTTCACATCTGTGGTGGGTAGGTTTTGGAAAATATTTTGATAGATATGATCTACAGGCATTTAGAGACTGGTTAGGGACAGACAGCATGGCTTTTGAGTGGAAAATCGTATCTCACAAATTGACTGAGTTTTTTGAAGGGGTAACCAAGAAGGTAAATGAGGCAACAAGGCCTTTGACAAGGTACTGCATGATGGGTTGTTGCATAAAGTTAAATCTCACGGGATCCAGAGTGAGGTAGTTAAATGATGCTGGAAGCCAGGGGTGGTGAAGACCTGTGATCAGCATTGTGCCTCAAGGATTGGTGCTGGGTCCACTATTATTTATCATTTATATTAACAATTAGATGAGAATAGAAGAGGCATGGTTAGTAAGTTTGCATATGGCATCAAGATTGGTGGCACAGTGGACAGTGAAGAAGGTTATCTCAGATTGCAACGGGATCTTGATCAATTAGGTCAGTGGGCTGACAAATGACAGATGGAGTTTAATTCAGATAAATGTGAGATGATGTATTTTGGTAGATTGAACCAGGGCAGGACTTAGTTCATAGTGTTGGAGAGAGTTACAGAACAAAGAGATCTAGGAATACAGGTTCATAGCTCCTTGAAAGTGGAGTCGTAGGTGGACAGAATGATGAAGAAGCCATACAGCATGCTCGGTTATTTCGGTCAGAATATTGAATGCAAGAGTTGGGATGTCTTGTTGATGTTGTATAAGACATTGGCAAAGCCGTACTTAAGTACTGTGTACAGTTCTGGTCACCCTATTATAAAATGGATATTATTAAACTAGAAAGAGTGCAGAAAGGATTTATTAGGATGCTACTGAGACTTGATGGTTTGAGTTATAAGGGGAGGCTAGATAGAGTGGAACTTTTTTCTGGAGGAGACTGAGGGATGGTTTATAGAGGTGTGTAAAATAATGAGGGGCATAGATCAGTTGCATCATCAATATATTTTTCCAAAGGTGGGAGACTCTAAAACTAGAGGGCACAAGATTAAAGTGAGAGGGAGGAGATACAAAAGGGTCCAGAGGAACAAATTTTTTCACACAAAGGGTGGTGAGTGTCTGGAACAAACTGTCAGGGGTAGTAGTAGATGCGGGTACAATTTCATCTTTTAAAATATATTACGTGGGTAAGATGGGTATTGAGAGAAAAGGCCAAATGCGGGCAATTGTGACTAGCTTCGGGGTTTTAAAAAAGGCAGCTTGGAAAAATTGGACCAAAGGACTTATTTCCATGCTCTAAATCTCTATGGCACTATAATCTTCACTGAATTGTGAATGAGGAAATAGAACTGGATGAATCAACCTCAAACTTCAAACTAAAATTAAAACACGTGGTCGACCAGGAGGCTCTCATAGTCATGTTGTGCTTTGATATTTCTTATCTTGTGTAAGTAATAACTTACTAAGACTACATTACACTGACAGCAAAGGTGTCAAAAACCAGAACCAGTTAATTAACGTGAAAATTCAATGTAATGTACAGGGCAGTTTGTGCCATTAGAAATGGAAAATAATAAATGAAAAATAAATAATTTCAGTAATTATTCTGAAATTAGTCCTGCTTTTTCTAAAAAAAACTTAACATGGGATTGATATTGTTTTTGGAAGTTATTGAAGGAACCAGTATTATTTTTCAAGTTTTCCTTCTGGTGCATTTTTTTTAACTGCATTTACTCGGTGTTTCCATTCTGCAAATTCCAGAATCTAAAAGGATCACTACTTGCAACAAAATTGCCTTTCAAAATCTGTGATTAACCTTTCTTCACGCTGCAGTAAGTTTTTGACACTTTGTGTGGAATGGTACATCTTATTTGATACCCTGTTACAAACTCTCGGTAAAAGTCTTGATCAATGGCACGTTGTATCTCCGCGGCGAACGTTAGCTGGTGGCAATCAATTCTAGACACATATAACTTGATTGCCCACTGACACATCTGAGTGGTTAAAATCTGCAGCTGCATAATAGATGGTTATTAGCAAGAGCAAAAATGGCATCCCAGGAGCAAGCAGGCAGAGCTAAGCTGCAATTTCTGAGGTCTCAGTAGAAAGAGAGGTGTAGAGAGAGGTCACAAAGGGGTTTATCCATCAATAGTATTTAAAGCAGACCTACTAATCATTGTCAAACAAGTTCGCCACATCTCATACTGGAATTTAGTAGTAATTGCCTTAAAGGTCTCCGAAGGAATAAAAGTGTGCTTCAAGGATGTTGAGATATGAAATCAAGCATTTGCGTGTGTGCTTTTTTATAAAAATGTAATTATCACTGAAAATGAACATAGGAATAAAAAGATGTTTAATATTTGGAAAAGGTTACTAGATTTTTAAAAAAAGTTAGAACATTTTTATAGATAGATGAGTGAATATTTTACAATTTGTTATATTTTTAATAAGAGATCCAGTCTAATTCATTATAGTTTTCTCCTACTCCAAGGTGTGACTGGAACAATTAAGTTCCTGCGAACAAGCTCCTAATTTTGTAACGGCTGTTGTACTTTAAAACTGTTGATGGTTGTAATTCTCCACCGGATTATACCAATGTGTATGTGCGACGCGGAAGTGTAATTTCCCTTGTCACTAACCTAATTCAAGGTGTGAACGTATATTCATCTGCTGACAGTCCTGTCAACTGAATAGTATTTAAGCTGCTAACAATACTGAACTTTTCAAAAGACACTGGTAGTCACATTATGAGCAAACCGCATTTGAAATTTTGGTTGTTAAAAATAATCAGAAGTGTTCATTCGCATTTTTGTTGCAAAGAGATGCTAATAATGGCTAACAAATCACTGGGGTTTAACTGGCTACACTCAGTTCACAGTCTGTTAGAATTGTGTTCAAGATTCCTGTTTTGAAGTGGGTTACTGGTTCTCCTGATCATATTTTAGCCTGCTGAAAACTGTTGAATCTCCACCCTTTCTGTCACTAATACTCCAGTCTTCAGATATCATTCTGGCTAACATTGCCAGGAAACAGTCCCATTCCTCAAAGTAGATTACGTTTCGCCGATGGTGACAACATTTATCAAACTGATGTTTGGGGTGTAAGTAATGTTCACACCATACAGGTACGGTGCAGCACATTGGCAGAGTGTTTAGCGCTGCTGCCTTACAGCGCCAGGGACCTGGGTTCAATTCTGGCCTCTGCTCACTCTCTGTGTGGAGTTGGTGCATTCTTCCTTTGTCTGCATGGGTTTCCTCCGGATGCTTCGATCATATCCCACAGTCCAAAGATGTGTGGGTTAAGTGACTGGCCAAGCTAAATTGACCCAAATGTTAGGAGATTAGCAAGGTAAATATGTGGGGATATGGGAATAGGGCAGGTGGAATTGTGCACAGACTTGATGGGCCAAATAGCCTCCTTCGGCATTCTATGAATTATAGAAAACTATAATGAATTAGGTTGGATCTCTTATTAAAAATATAACAAATTGTAAAATGTTCACACAAATCTATCTATAAAAATGTTCCAACTTTTTTTAATACTAGTAGCCTTTTCTAAACATTAAACATCTTTTTTATTCCTATATTCATTTTCAGTGATAATTACATTTTTATAAAAAAGCACACATGCAAATACTTGATTTCAGATCTCAACATCCTTAAAGGACACTTTTATTCCTTTGGAGGCCTTTAAGGCAATTACTACTAAATTCCACGATGAGATGTGGAGAATTTGTTTGACAATGATGAATCTATGATGTACTAGGCAATTGCCATTTCCAACAAGAAGGAAGCTAACTATCATTTGATAGTCAATGGCATTACCATTGCTGAATTCTCCACTATCAACATCCTAATGTTTACTCTTGACTAGAGTCTGAACCGGACAGTCATATAAATAACAAAGCTAAAAAAGCAGTCCATAGGCTGGGATTTCAGTGGCAAGGAACCCAACACCTAATGTCCCAAAGTCTGCCGTTTACAAGGAAAATGTCTCAAGTGTGATGGGATACTCTCTTTTTGTTCTTGCCTGGGTGAGTGCAGCTACAACAGCAGTCCAGAAGCTTGATACCATTCCAGAACACAGCAACTGCTTGATTGGCAACTCATCCAGCACATTCAACATTCACTCCATCCATCCACAATGCAGTGGTGTTTTACTACCTACAAAAAGTCAGTAGGTGCATGGGATAACTTCCACCAGCACTTTCCACTCCAAGCCACACGATACCTTGACTTGGAACTATCAAGTCTTTGCTTCCCTGTCTCTGAGTCAAAATCAAGGAATCTCTCCTGACAGCACTGTGGGTGTGGACGGCAGCAATTCAAGAAAGCAGTTCACCATCATATTCCCAAGGGCAATTTATGCTGACCTAGTTGGAGATGGCCGCATCTTATGAAAGAATACATTTTTAAAAAGCTGCATATTTGTCTTACTGACTTTACAATGCTGCAGCTGTTATATTTGGATGGGAATATTGAAGTCAAGTGATGTTAAATAGGATAATGGACATTCGGTCACTACATTGTGGTGCATTTATTCTTTCGCCTGCTCCTTATATTGTCTTCATTGATTTTAAAAACTGTTCTTTAGTATAAATGTCAAAAATTCTGGTATTAATGTCTTCCTGAAAGCAGAAACAAAATGAGAAAATGGTCATTTGCCTTTTACAAGGTTAACAAATTCAAAATTTAACTAGACTCATTTAAAGCAGAACATTTATTGTACATGTATAGTGCTGCTGAACAGCTGAAATTGAACTTACAATTAATTTTAATTAGCAAAATTATATCCTAAGCCTCAGAGGTCTAAGAGCACTCAAGAACACCTGAGAGCAGTATTTAACATGTGTATGCGCTCAATCAAATACTGTATTATTGTTGATCACATTTATGCAGATTTTCTCTGCATGTCTACCTGGCTCTTGCACTTTGAACATGAATTATAGCTACCTCATTAAATTACAGTGATCCAGTTCCTGAACAATAAAATTCAAGTATTTCTTATTCAGGGTTTAAATCCACTGCAGTGTTTCAGTTATCCTTAGAACACGCAGAACAATTTGTTTCTTTCTTAATTGAATGAGATGAAAGGGGTGTTTTAACCCCTGAGCAGAAACCTGAACAGAATGGGACCACCTGTCTAATGTGAGGCCTGATCCATTTTGATATCCAGGTCTCATTTAAAATTTGCCTCCTGAAAAATGTCCAAAGGCAGCTTGCAGTCTTTGAAAATTGAGGCTTTGATTTCACCGGCATGCCCACTCTGAAATCGGGCAGGTGAGACCTGCAGAATGGCATTCTTCATTGGTCTCGGGGGCAATCTTACGAGCCTCGGATGAGCATGCAGGTAAAATTCTGGCCTGAGCCTCTGGTATCCCTGCTTTTGGGGCCAGTGGTGTTTCTAAGGTATTGAATACCGGTCAGTGGATCCTGAACTGTCTTCAGTAGGTTAACTGTCTGTACTTATTAATTACAAGAACTAAGTATATATGTGTAGTAAAGGGATGAAGCCACAAGTTGTCTCCATTCTTGTTTATGTACACTGCTCTGTCCAACACTGGTCCCCACCTCCAGACGCATTTTATGTGTTCACTTGTGTCACTGTCTGGATGATAATGTACTCAGTCCCACTTTAACTCTTAAACCACACTCATTCCCCTCCCCCCAGGCCAACTAATCTAACCAACACGTGAATAAGTTGTCCCAATTTACAGGGAAGGTGATGGTGCAATGGTATCACCATTGGGCTAGTACATAAGAGACGCAGGGTAAAACTCTGGAAGTCTGGGTTTGAACTCCATCGCAGCAGATGGTAAAACTTGAATCCAAATAAAATCTGAAATTAAAAAAAACCTAATGATGACCTTGAATTTGTTGTCAACTGTCATAAAAAAACCATCTGCCGTTCACTAATCTGTCATTATTATTTGGCGTGGCCTACATGTGACTCCAGATCCAGGCAATGTGGTTGACCCTTAAAATGTCCTCTGAAATGGCCTCGCAAGCCACATGGTTGAAGAACAACAAATGCTGGAACAGCTACATTGTGCAGCATTCATGCGATGTGGGTCAATCAAGTTTTCTCTCCAGATGCTCTGTGCACAATGTGTACAGAGGACATGTTTTGTGCAATCATACTGATGTGACAGGGCCTGATAGAACCAGACATTTTTAAAGGGGGCCTCAACCTGTGCCTGAAATAAACTCCCTCCCCCCACCCCTCTTAGATATGTGGGATCCCCTATAAGCATGACGGTGACAAATATTGAGACATCTCCCACATCACACAGATACATCAGGGAAACCCACCCCCACAAGCACAGTGCAACCCCCCCCCCCCCCCCCCCCCCCCCACCGCCCCATTCATTAGGGGAACCTCCCCACTGGGGCTTCCCAGCGGGCCTGCCCATATCACTGCAATCTTGACACATATGGAATTTTACATTTCAACAATGAAATCTTCATTCCCATTGATTTCACAAATGTAGCCAAATTCCTGATTATGTTCTTCTTTTCCAGTTGTTTTTTGATCTTACAAAACTTTTCATTCAGCAACATCTTTGGTCAGTTGAGTTGTTTTCAAGAAGCTTTTTGGTTTTGGTTGTTAACTCTGCTTTCAAGTAACTGTGATGATTCATCAGCAATTCTTTATCCTTTTCCAACGTCTTGCATGATTCTTCCTAAAGATACTCTGATGCTTTGATTGTATTTTTTAAATAAGTTCATCATTTAAGTGCTTCAAGTCTGTAATGTCCTTACTATATTAGGGGGAATATGGGTTTTACACAAAAAGGAAAAAAGACATGGATCGGAATTTTACTGCCCTGTCTGCCACAGGAGTTGGAGGGGGCGAAGGGCAAGATTTTACGATTTTGGGATGAGCGAGGCCATAAAATCTTGCCCATGTTTTGCATTCATAGATTCCAACTAACAACAATAGATTTATTGTAGGAGCTCTGGCCTGCACAGAAAAACTAAAACTAAAACAGCAGCCTGAGCAGTACCCTAACGACATCACTATCAATTCATGTGATCTATTCTTTTACGAGAACTTGTACTTTCTTTTGCCTTTCTAGGTTCTTTGTTTTTAGCTATTTTTATTTCTCCTTGAAAATGTAATGTCTTTCCAAATTATTTTCCAAATGTTTCTTCAGCTCTGTACTCTCTTTTTTGTACCTCTGTGATTCCTCAAAAATTGTTTAGATCTTGAGCAGTTTGGGTCATTGATGATTTTAGTGCCCCGTGCATTTCCCATGGTATTCACAATGTTTGAATCCTGAATTTCAAATCTTCCAATTTACTTCCCTTTTGAACATTCAGCAGCATTATTTACTTCTCCTTTTACATAATTTATTTTTTCGTGTTTATCAGAATTTTTTCCTTCACTTACAGTAAGCTACGTTGTCCACACTGTTATTTGTTGTTACAATTCCCATAATATGTTGACATTTCCAAAAATATATATTTTTGAGACTTCCAGAAAGTTCCCTGGCACCCTTCTGTGGTTTACTCGAGTGATGAGTGCTCCTCAAATTGAAGGTTAAAATATTTGTTGAAGGTTTTTAACATTCCTTTGAAGCTAGTTGAGGATTCATCAATTCATTGAACTCGGATTACTTCATCAGCAAGTTTGCCAAACTTGTATAAAAAGATATTAATACCTCGACTTTTCTGACTTCCTACTCAGAACTGATTTACTCTGCTAATGAAAAAAAAACTCTTTTCCAGGACACCCTATTTTCATTAGGTTTAAACTTCAAATAAATCCAAACTGGTCTGGTGAGTTGAATTTTTGATCCATAGTTAAAAATTTTAAAGTGCAGATACATCTTTAAGAAATTGCTAAAATTCAAGATGGTTCCACCATTCATTACATCATTCAGTCAAAACGGTTCACCTGTGTCTTAGTGTGCACTCACTTAGTGAGCATGAAAGCAGTGGCACTCATGCTCAGACTTGTATGTTTTTAAACAATAGCTGCTTAAATTGATGAGCTGCAGTGCTCTCCATTTCAGTGCTATGTTTCAGGATGGTGAAAGGGTCAAATGTTGACCTTTGAAGCTGATTCTTTAGTCATGACCCTTCTGATTTTTTTTTCTCTATTTAGAACATGTTGAGGCACCAACTAGCCAATCTGTGTTTTTCTTTCCCCAGTGGAGTATTTAAATATTAATTTTTGACTCCTGAATAGTTGATAAGTTCACTCTTGCGAGATCTTCTGCCCCTACATTCCAGGAATTGAAGCTAGACTTAAAAATAATCCTATGGAGCTGTCTGTTCCAGTGAGGAATTTGTTCATCTTCCTTCAGCTTCCAAGTCTTTCCTTGAAGCTTTTCTTTGGCGATTTTTCTTTGTGTATATGCTTTTTGAGCTTTCCATAAAGGTCAAAACGCTTTGCAAATCTTTCTTCAATGTTGTGTGATATTAGCTTTTCTTTGCATTTGTGGGATTTTAGGTTTTTCCATTTGCTGCTGCCATGTTGTAAGATACTGTTTAATAGATCTTAATGAAGTATTTGTAATCTTCAGTTGGTTAACTGCATGTATTTATTAATAATTTCTTGTTGAGTATATGTTAGTTCATATATGCAACAAAGGATTCCCAATGAACAGCTATCTCTTTGTGTGCTTGTGCACATAATTCTGTCCAACACTCGGCTGATCCCTGGATGTGGTTCATGTATTCTCTTACATCACCATGTGTGGGCATTGGTCAGTCCCCATTAAACATTTCAGCACTATATTGCAGTATCCTGAGGAATGAGTGAGACAGAAGTGGAGGAGAGGAAGGAGGGCGAGGCAGCTTTGGACAGTAGCAGCCCAAATTTACTTTGTCAGCAGCAAAGGAATGTTCTTCACTGTTCTGGCTCCACCAAAACGAGTTTTGAACTTATGTGACTGGATCTTTGCTTCATGCTCACCAGACTTAGCTGAGTAGAGCACCTCTCATGGAATGTCTGCTCAGATAAATCACATTGGCAAACAAGACCCTGATTTGCCATTTATCCTGGAGGGCCCCGTCTGAGTCAGGCAGATACAACAAGAAAAAAACTGCCATAAGTAAGCAATAATCGTGCAGCTCAGATTGTAACTTTCATATCCCCTGCATTTAATTGTGTAGCAGGAGTTAAAATGCTACCCAAAATTTTAGGTAACTTTACACTTCCACATACTCTTTCCAGACGTGTGTGAAATACTGAAAACAGAAAACGATTATGACTGGGAACTGGCTCTTATGAAGCTATTAACTTCCATTGTATCACGGATGAATCAAATCCATCACTAATGTTACATGGTATTTCTGCTGTAAAAGCTGCAATGGAGATTGATCAGGTGACACAATAGATGCTGGTCGGTCAATAGTTTCAGCTTCAAATGGATGAAAGAGCAATCTTTTGGTACCGCTCCCTGTCAATCAAACACTAGGCAGTAAAAGTTGCCTCTTCTTCCAAAAGATCTTGATGATGGGAACCAGGAGGCAGAAGTAAGGTGGGAGGTGAAACATTACAGTAAGTTGCATTTGATAACGGAAAAGGCAGATTAAGTAAAAGGGTAAAATAAAAAATGTCAAGCAGAAGTAACGTGCTTGGAAATCATGCCACGGCCATTTTTGTTTTGCCATGTTAACAAAGTTACATCCAATTTTGTAATAGCCGTATGAGTACTTGTTTCAGCATTACAACATTGGAACTAGAAATTTATAATCCTCAAAAAATCCTGCATCAGGATTCCAGTAATTAAGTGACTAATTAAAAATTTGATAAGAATGAAAGGGGCAAATTAGCTCTGGCTTAGTGAACACTGGCCAGAATTTAACCGGAGATTTGGGGTGGGTGAGACTTGCAGAATGGAATTGTCTGTTGACCTCAGGTGAGATTTTACAAGTCTTGGCCAAGCAGGGCTGTAAAACTCTGGCCATTGTTTCTATGCTATACTTGGTCTTCGCTAAGTCGACTTTTATTTTGGATACTTATGCAGAATAATTAACGATGTAAGATTTTGCCATCTGTGTGATCAAACAAGGTGATCTTTCTTTACATTTCTCACAGGCAGTTTCCTGCAAATGTTTTAGGCCAATTCACACATTTGTTTTTAAAAAAAAAGACACTTGGCTGCTGAGTATGATAGTTATCGGCATTGGTATTAGGATGACGGCAGACAAATATAATACTTAATAAGTGTTTAAATGACAACTTGTAGAGAAACCCAAAGTATAGTTCTTAATGATAGTCGCCAGAGTAACCTTCCTACATATCAAACTAATGATGTGAAAATCACCTTTTCTTCATAAACCAAAGTGTAGAATACAGTTTAAATAGACTCCCTAAATTGACTCGACCAAAAAATATACATGATTAATATTTCATTGCCATTGATTTTTGATCCCCAAATGCCTTCTCCCAGTGGTCAAACAGTGAATGAAACAATATGTGGGAGTAAAGAAAAAATCTTTTCAGACATTGACGTTCAAAAAAAAAGAAAATTAACCTTGAAAAATGCTTTGTTAACGCTTCTACCTGAGTTTCAAGGCAATTGCATCAATCATGAGATAATCAGCTTAAAAATTAAGTTAAACGATGACATAGAAGTTACAGCACAAAGACAGGCTGTTAATTTTGCTGCAAAAAACAAGCTTCAGGATGACAGATTTGTTATTTTACAAAGAATATGATTATCAGAATTTAATACACCACTGCCACAGCCGCCAGCTACCCCATTTCATATATTCCTTTCTTCATATAGTTCTTTCTTTCATTCCACGTAAACCAAGTTTTTTTAGCCAAGTCCTTCCTAACTCAGTCGCTGCCAAGGCTTTGAATTTCCAATCCCTCACAGAAAGACAACAAACAGCACAGGCTTAAGGCCCCACTGGCAACGGAGATAAGATTGCTTCTCAGCCTATCATCAGTTTGAAGTCTTTGGATTATAGGCAGCTCTCTGTGTCATGGGAATGTGTGAGTCATTTAGAAAGGCAGAAAATACAACAGGCAGGCAGAAAGTGAGAGACACAGAAAGGAGAAAACGTAGAGATTGGAGAGAGGGAAAGAAACAGAGATGAAAAGGGAAAGTTTGCATGGCATAAATAGAGGTCAATTTGAAGTGAAGAGGGTAAACAGAATAAGGTGATGGAAAGTAACAAAGACCTTACTGGAAAGAAATATTTTATCCTATCCCACAACCATGTCAAACTTACAAATTGTGACCATTTCTTCCTGGTCACATTGGTTAGAAGTATCCACCATTTGGGAGCAATCCAACAGACCTGAAAATCTTCAAGGGGAGGTTGGCCATTCAAAAGTATTCATTCAAAAACACATGATTAAGGCCAGACATAATATGCCATTCATCAACTTAGCCATGGACATAAGGGTCTTCATGGAACGAGTAAGAAATTGAAAGATGGGAAGTGGATCCTCCCCAAATTAGATAGGAACATCAGGAGGGTGTGTTTCTGCTCTTCCCTCTCTTCTAGCATTACATCATCAGGTTGCAGTTGTGGATATCACAAGAAATATATGCACAAGGGTTGGGAGGTTGCAACAGATGAGTGCCATCTCCAATTATTTTCCTGCACCTAGTGATGGACTAAGGCAAACCTCAGTCTGTTGTCATAACTAGTTATTCCTGGAACAGGTCACTAGTCTGTTACCAGAGCAATATAGGTTGATGGAGTGGCACTGTGCATCAAGCATATCTGACCAGGTTATCTCCTACTCTTATCACCAGCCATTGATACGTTGGAAGAATTTGCAGGTTGACATTCAACCTCACACAAAAATAGAAAATGCTGGAAAATCTCAGCAAGCCTGACAGCATCTGTGGGGAGAGAATAGAGCCAACATTTCAAGTCTAAATGACTCCTTCTTTAGAGCAGTCTGACAAAGGACCATTTAGACTCGAAATATTGGCTCTATTCTTGCCCCACAGACACTGCCAAACCTGATGAGATTTTCCAGCATTTCAGATTGCAGCAGCCACAATATTTTGCTTTTACTTTATTGAAATTCAACATATTTAGTAATGTTATGAACACATTTTCCAGATTTTTAGTAAATTCAAATTTCACCATCAGACATGGTGGAATTTGAATGCAGACCCCCAGAGTTTTTTCTGAATCTCTGGATTACAAGTACAGCAATAATACCATTATATCACTGCCTCCCTATCAAATTCAGTTCCGAACTTGTGGTTTCCAATTTGAGAAGTTTCAGAACCCAACTACGATAGCCAGGAATTGAACCGGAGTCAACTGTTGGAAGGGAGCAATACTCCTCACGTTACCACCAATGCTGACACAAAACAGTGAGTCCCAATGTAAGGCTCGAACTCATGACCCTGTTATGTGTCTTATGTTCTATCGGCTGAGCTGGCCTAGCCTTGGACATCAAGATCGGGATGGGGACTCGGAACCCAAAGCTACTGGCTTAGTGACAGGGATATTACCCATTGTGCCACTACACCTTCACTTACACCATCCACAGCTTGCAAATCAGAATTAAGATATTATAGGTTGGGGGAAGTGGAATTTGAGATGAAGACACTGTCATCTTTGATTGTTTCAGCCTTACTTATATTCATGTCTTCAGTGCACAGGAATAATGGCAACTTCCAGCAGGTTTGGAACATGTAGCTGATTTGATGTTGCTAGCTTTGAGATTCTAGAACTTAGTTCTGCAGATGGGAGGGAAATGTGTTGTTGAGTTTGATGTAATGTGTTTGAATGCTGTGGCTGTCACCAGTTGGCAATCTGTGCCTGCTGTTAGATATGAGTGTGAGTGTTGCAACAACGTTATGCCTGTGAGAGTGAACATGATTGAGATTGCTGGGGGCTCTGATGCATTGAGCAGTGCATGAGGCTCCCACTACAGTCAATGGTGTATGGCATTCGAAGATACATTTATCAACATTCACCATTCAGCATCTTGTTGTGCTGCGTCCAGGTCCTCGGGGCTGGACTTCTGGCATTGCACTACAACTTTCTTCTCCAACTACCATTATACAATTTGTCCATCGGGCTTTCCGGCTTCCTGTAGACTAAGGATTCCTGTTCTCCTGCCAACCTCCCCCAGCAATGCTAATTCATTGTTCTTCCTGCTCACATTTTCTTCTGTAAACAAGTTCCAAGAACTGTTCCAGCCTGAATGGGCCTCCTCATTTTCAGAGGTGCAAGTTGACTTTAAGTAGTATAGGCTAACTTGAAGGGCCACTTGTGCAGCACAAATATTTGCCTCTCTGTTGAAATGTCTGCCCACTCATTAACATGTTTCTTGCATGAGATTCGCGAGAAGCAAGACACTTATATGCTCCTATATCAAAATTAATGCTGTAGGATTATTATTACACAATGCAATAACTTTGTCTGTTTTCAGATTCTATCCATTTTCATATCTGCTTATTTCAATGAGGAATTTTCAGTCTGATTGGTTAAGGGGATGCACAGGTGTTTTCTCAGTTCACATAGGTCACAGATCCTGTGTAGCTAATGAAATGGATTACTCTTCACTCCAAGTTTCAATACAACATTCATGGACAAGTGCAAGTGTATTGCTTTGCTGGAGCATTCCATTCCCTGCTAACTGCAAATCTGAGCCATTATATTACTTCACTAAAACCCTCCTTGTGTGCATTCAGAGACTCAACACCTATTACTGCCTGTACCATCTCTTTTCTTTCTCGATCACAAATTGTTGCTTACTTCATGTTGTATTGTTTCACTGAGGCATTGATGCCATCAGCAACCCATAGATTAATATGAAAGGCAAAATCCTACAATGGGGTTACCATCACTGAATCCCCCTCTGTCAACATCCTTGAGGTTATCATTGACCTGAAACTCAACTGGACTTAACACATAAACACAGTGGATAAAGAGCAGGTCAAAGGCTAGGAATACAGCATTGAGTAACTTACCTCCTGACGTCTCAAAGCCTAGCTGCCATCTACAAGGCACAAGTCAGGGTACAGCTCCAACAACACTCAAGAAACTTGTCACCATCCAGGACAAAGCAGCCCACTTAATTGGCACCACATCTACAGACATCCACTCCCTCCACCACCAATGCTCAATAGTAGCAGTATGTACTATCTACAAGATACACTGCAGCAATTCACCAAAAATTGTTAAACAACACCTCCCAAACTTAAGACCACTTCCATCTAGAAGGAGAAGGGCAGAAGATATCTGGGAACACCACCACCTGCAAGTTCCCCTCCAAGTCACTCACCATTCTTCTTGAAAATATTGCCATTCATTCGCAGTCACTGGATCAAAATCCTGGAATTCCCTCCCTCGTGGCAGTGTGGGACAACCCACAAAACATGGATTGCAGCGATTCAAGAAGGCAGCCCACCATCACCTTCTCAAGGGCAACTAAGGATGGGCAATAAATGCTGGCCAGCCAATGATGCCCATGTCATGCGAATGCAATAAAAAAAAAATGCTGGAAACCTGAAGCACAAAAGGGGAATCCTCTAACTCTATCATATGGGATATCCATTTTTGTTTTGGTGCATAGAACAGAAATAAAAGTGTGTCATAGTGAAAATTCTCCCAGCTCTGTCTGTAGGACCCAAATCAGTTTAAAGTCCTAGGAATAAGGCAATGGAATTAGTATGTATTATAAGCAGTAGAGTTGAAGAAGTAGATGTGTGCATGTGTGTGCGTGTGCAATGTGTATAAGGGAAAGTCGAATGGAAAGAAAAGGGAAAATTCCCAAACGTTGTAAGTTATTTCCAGTTTATAACCCTCACATTCAAAAGCTGCCAATATTGCCACTAGCATTGTTCTCCATTGCAGATTAAGGTGGTAATGTAGCAGCACCGCTTTCGGATATTGATGTCTCCCTCACTGTATGAGTGAGATACTTTTGCAAGAATAGGGGTGGATTGCTTTGTGGACTGCTGAATGGTGCTGGAAAGACTTAACTTGTCAGGCAGCACTGTTAGAGAGAGAACAGACGATAGTTAGCTTGCTTTCAATGCAGCTAAATGTTTTGAGCACGTCCTCTCGGCTTGCATGTTGTTAAACTGTCCCCTATGTTTTCAACATCCTTCAGCAGTAAAGGACAATGCCATTGGTAATATTGGCAGGTTTTGAATGTGGGGGTGACAAACTGGAAATAATTTACAATGTTTGGGGATTTTCCCTTTTCTTTCCATTCAACTCTCCCTTATATACACATACACATGTGCACACATCAACTTCACTGCTTATAATACGTGATAATTCCATTGCCCTATTTCTAGGCTTTTAAGCTAATTTGGGTCCTACAGACAGAATTGGGAGAACTTTCACTATGACACACTTTTATTTCTATTCTATGCACCAAAACAAAATTGGATACTCCATATGATAGAGGATTTCTAAGGTAATAAGAGTGCACAAGTAATCAGAAACAAGAGTAATTGGAAAGGATGGCTAAGTAAATCATTTGCCTGAGAACCATCCAGGATTTCATATCTGCTTAAAAAGACAAAGACCATCATTTTATGCAAATACTGGAACTTAGGAGTTTTTGCCCATCGCTGTTATTATTTTACCAGTTTCTTTAGTTTTTGGAGTTTGGGGAGTGCTGCCCATAGCATGCAGTAAGGTTGTTATGTAACCCTGGTGCCCTGGCTGCGAAACAATATGGTGATCCTCCTGTTCAGGCACTCTGTGCCCAAGAAAGAACCTGCTCATGGTGGCAAGGGCTCCTCATTTGTCCTCGCCCTTGAATCTCCTAATCACAGCACTTCCTCCCCTAGCCAGGGCCTGTGCAACTGGCCCCAGCAAAGCCACCCCAACTTTTCACTTTGTCTGGTCTCCAAATGGCTCTTCTTGTGGTGTCTGACTGTAGCCCCAATAGCGGTCCCTACTCCTTGTGGCTGGGATGGGAGAACTGCCATTCATTGGATGATAAGGCAGGTCTTGGAGGTGAGACATCCTATCGCGTAAGGTGAAAACAACAGTCCCAGGCAGCTAACTGCTTGACAGCTACAAACTTCAATTGTGGCTACCAAAGCTGGAGGAGGGGTGCTCGCTTCTGATTTTTCTGATTGCTTCTCTGAAAAATTCCAAAAAAAAATGCAGATGTTAGAGGACTAATGTTTTCAGCAAAATTATTTTTGTATGTTTGTGGGCATTAAAACAAATCAAGGGAAATAGGTATGAGGTGACAGAAATAGGGATAGGTTGGGAATAAGGAATTTTAGTTGATCAGCTATGATCTCTTTGAATTGCAGAGCAGGTTTGAATGGCTGTATGACCTATGCCCACTCTTACCCTTCTTGTAGTAACACACATTTGAAAACAGGTCAAGAGTTTTGGAGGAATTCTGCTGCATCTTATGAGAAGCTGTGGCCTATGGCATTGACACTGTGTATTCGCCGAGACCTGATCAGTCGTATCTAATGCATAAAACTAAAAGGAAAATAGATCTGAAATCAAGCAGAAGATATTGCAAATACTTAGCATGTCAAGCAGTGTCTGGGGTAAGAAACAGGAATAGCATTTGAGAGTATTTACTGCATTTTTATTGTTCTCATTCCAATATTGATTTAAAAGCCAGCACTTAATATTAGATCAATTTGGACAACTGTAAGCCAGCAGAACTATTTTGGAGGATTAAATGAACAAATATAAATGAAAATAAGTATTATTAAACTGGCAGGATGCTATTAAAATGATTTTTTTTGTATTAGTAAAATCAAACTATCATGTATTTTGTAAACTGTGTTTGAGCTGTAACTGAAAAAAAGGAAGGAATAAGAAAGAATAAGGAACAGAGAGTTCTTTGCAATTGGTAGAATTAATTGTCAGAGTTCTGTGAGCCAGGAAGCAGTTTAGACAGAGATGAAATGCTGAAGAAGCAACAGCTTGAGAGAGAGATGGTTATCCGTAGGAAACAGTTCAGCCAAAGATCAGGGACTGAAAGCAGCAGCAGAACAGAGAGGGGGGATAGCTATCCTTTGGAAACAACTCAACTAGAGATAAAGTGCTGAAGCTAAAAGCCAGTTTGTACCAAAGATTATTTTCTTTGTTGAACTGAATACTGTTCCCAAGTCCTGGTTAGTTAAGTTACATGGTGTGATAATCACTGGCTAGAATTGATTAATAGGTTTATGATTGTTATTTGAGAAGCAGGGGTCTGAACAGAATTCAGGATTATGGATGAAACAGATTATTCTGGGTTTTCAGCCCTCGAGCAACTAAGTGCCTACTGTTAATTTGCTGAGTATAAGATTTTTCTTTGTGACTTTTTTTTAAAATCTATCTTCTACTTGAATAAATCTTCTTTATTTGATGATTAATGCTAATATCCAAAAGAAAACCACATACCACAGGAAACCAGTGTTTTGGATTGGTACACTCTCTCGCATATAACATTAGTGGGGCTTTATAATATTCCTTTGAGACAACACAAGTTGGTATTGCATATGAGGGAGGAACAGGTAATTTTAGACTCATGGTTGCCAAAGCTTTCCATCAGCAGCAATTTCCTCACTTCATTTCTGGCCTGTCACAGGCTAAGTGATAAGAGCAGAACAGTATCACAGTGATTAGCACCGCTGCTTCTCAGGTACCAGAGACCCAGGTTCAATTCTGCCCTCAGGTGACTGTGTGGAGTTTGCGCATTCTCCCTGCGTCTGCGTGGGTTTCCTCCCATGCTCCAAAGATGAGCAGTTCACATTAATTGTGCAAAATTACCTCTTAGTGTCAAGGGGATTAGCGGGTTAAATACGTGGGGTTACGGGATAGGACATGACTGGAATTAATGGGCCAAATGGCCTCCTTCTGCACTGCAGAGGTTCTATGACTGGAAGTGCTTGATTTCTATGAGTAGTCAATAACTCCATGATCATTATATAATGTGTCTAACAGCATTGTAGAAGATGGATCCATGATCTTTCTTCATCTAGCAATTACTATGTTGCTATCTAAATGTTAACATTTTATGCTTAGGATAATATTCTGATAGTTTTCAAATACTGTCAAAAACTGAAGTGAAGATGATTTAATTGCCATTGTGTTTTCTCGAATAGGTGATCTGCTTCAGATTTCTGGTTTAATCTTTAAAACTGTTCCTAAAAGCTAAAATATTGGCTGCACTGTCTGTGACTAGGGAATGATTTACAGTCTTTGATAATCGTTCCTGAACATTATTTATTTCTCTGTCTTCTTCGCATTTAAATCTCGGGTGTTGTAGAATTTGCAGGGAAGTAAGCATTTGTCAACAAACTTATTAGATAATTTGCGAGGTGGAATACTTGACGTGAAATACTTGAAAGCCCTGAAATGTGGAGCTTCCTTTAATGTCAGCCCTCGCATTACTGTCGCTTGTGTGTAATGTTAGTTACGTTGAACAACCATCCTGTGCTACGCCCTCAGGACTTTCAAGTAAAAGTAATATGCTCTCTACCTTGTTCAATTACATTCTCCTATTTAAACAATCTGAATTTGGTTCCTTAAAATGGATGGCAAGCTTTAAGGAAACTTAACCCGAACCAATTATCGGGTTAGTGAAATTGAAAGAGTAGAAGATTCTTCTTGCAAAAGAAAAGGACTTGAATGTAATCAGCTTCAGATTTCCTGCTGTTGACAATGTTCCCAACTAACATAGAAAAGGAAAATATGAATAATATCATGTGCTACTGGTCAGGTGATTAGGTTGAAGGAGATTGACCAATATCAAATTGATATTTGTGGCACTGCTGTTTCACTGTGCTAGGCACCCGGGTTCAATTCCAGCCTTGTGTCAATGTCTGTGAGGAGTTTGCACGTTCTCCCTGAGTCTCCTCTGGGTGCTCCGGTTTGCTCCCACGGTCCAAAGACGTGCGTGCGAGTTAGATTGATTGGCCATGGTAAATTGGACCTTAGTGTCGGCCAAGGGATTAGCAGAATAAATATGTGGAGTTATGGGGATAGGGCCTAGGTGGGATTGTTGTTGGTGGACTGAATGGCCTCTTTCTGTACTGAAGGGATTCTAAGATAAGGATTCTCTGATAATGTTTCAATATTTTTAACAAAACCATTGCGCTATCACAAACAGCAGTATGTTTCTCTGTTTTAACTAGGCTAATGACTTTATTAAAATAGCATAGAATC
This sequence comes from Sphyrna mokarran, assembly GCA_024679065.1. Classification (NCBI taxonomy): domain Eukaryota; kingdom Metazoa; phylum Chordata; class Chondrichthyes; order Carcharhiniformes; family Carcharhinidae; genus Sphyrna; species Sphyrna mokarran. The sequence goes on along the minus strand of JAGIQG010000011.1, from coordinate 69,351,591 downwards.
TTTACAATGACTGTTACTCTATTATTGTTTTGCAGTACTTGTGCAACGTTGTATTGCAGTTTGTCGCAGTTTTGGCTCTTTGTAACTTTCTCAGGCATTTCTCAAAATGAACAATTAAATCAACAGAAAACATATCTGGAAGTGTCAATCCTCTCAAGAGATTTCTGTAGTTCAGCCTAATTGAAAGTCACAGAGAGTTGTTGTGGCACTCATTCTTCCTCACAGAATACGACAATTCAATCCACCGTTTCCATACCCTCCCGACTCACAAGTACAGAAGATCAGTAGGACTGATTTTCTTGTTTGCCCCGTAGGAGTACCAATCCCTGGGCACCAGGGTTAAGAACAGATGCCCAGAATTGTGTCATCTCGTGCTGTTCCCTTTTCGCTGCACTGGGATCTACCACATTTTCCTTTAAAATGTGGTGGTGGTGCTGTCCTGAATTAATACCCTCTTCACAAGGCAATGGGGAATCCAGATTGATACCTACTGAATCTGGGAGTGACTACTTGACAAGGTCTTCAATATTGAAAGGCTCCTAGCCCAAGGAAATGTAGTGCACTGGATCTGGATTTCAAATATACTGCAGCCATTTCAACTCCAGCACAGGGGCAAGCCATCACAATTCTCCCCTAAGACCTATGTTTTAAATTGCATGGAGTAGGCCCCAAACCCATGCAGCTATAGCTCACAGTGTTTGAACATGTAAATACTTATGGAGTGTCTAATTGTCACCCCTGTATCAGCCAGTTGGTTGGAGGCCGGACAGGATTTACAGGAGAACTTAGAACAAACAAAAGTCTGTTTATCCAGCAAACAGGAAAGGAAACAAAAAGTCAATTTGCAGTCTATTTTAAGAGTCTGTGACAAACTGAATTCATCATTAAAACTGCAGCAACTCCTTCCAATTAAAGAATAGTGATTTTTCCAATGAAACGCGGAGTGGAGCGTCATTACATAATAAAAATGATGTGCTTTTAATCAATCACAGTCACGTACAGCAGTGTAGTCTCCAGCCATTATTGAGGGGGGATTACACAATTGTTTTCAATTTAGCCAGAAATGGTGGTGTCACGACATCTGTTTACTTCTCAACATTGAGAAAAGGCTACAGAGATCAAGTGAGATTAATGCATCAACTTTATTCGTTAGTTGACAGTCTGCTATCACCCCTTTTTACCCAGAAGTAGTGCACTAAAAGAAAATTTCAAATAAAAAAAAATCTGTGCAATCTGTAATTTCTTTAAAGAATGTTTGACAAGGAATTGCATCAGCAGTAAAAGGATCAATTGCACTTTTCTTGGATGATAAATACTGGTCCATGTGAACTGGTAACTGTTGACCTGGAAGCAGTGATGTAAAGATGCCGGCGTTGGATTGGAGTGGTAAGAACTCAGTAAGAATTTAGCAACACCAATTATTAATCCAACCGATTTATTTGATAGTAAAATAGCGAGCTTTCAACACTCCCGTGTCTTCATCAGGCAAGTGCAGTGTTCTGGTGCCAGGAGGAAGCAAAATAAAACTGTGACTGGCAGACACAAAAGAGAGCTACAAAGCTACAGGCAGAAGAGCTAGTAGATGAGTACAATCAGCACACAGATGCAGACACAAAAAGAAAGCAAACAACAGAAAGAGGAATGCATTGAACTATTTTGTGGAAAAGAAACAGATTTCTGTCAGGAAGAGGTCAATTTTTCCATTGGCCAGAAAAGGTGAGCTCCTGAAGACATGATGCAAGCTGTATATAAAGGTCTTAAACCTGAAAAGATGTGTGAATGGATTGGAGACACTAATCGACTGGGTGCTTTCTCAAATCTTGAAGTATGTTATTTGCTAGTTGCTTGAAAAAACCGACAGAATCAAGATTGTCGAGTTCCTAGGGAGAAAGCATTTGGAGAAGTGTGCTGTGCTGATGATAATCACACCCATGAAATTCAAAAGTGAAGGCAGTATCAGACAGACCTCTCACCCACCTTGAATGAGTCAAGGACAGCATGCTGTGGAATAGTGTAACTGTGGAATATCACATTTTTGTGGGAAGAGATGCGAGTGCTTGTTGTCCTACAAGATGTATTTTCATTATATTTACTATTTACTATGTAGATGGCATGTGGCACAATGGTTAGCACTACTGCTTCACAGTGCCAGGGACCCAGGTTCGATTCCCGGCTTGGATCACTGTCTGTATGGAGTTTGCACATTCTTTCTGTGTCTACGTGGGTTCCCTCTGGGTGCTCTGGTTTTTTCCCACAGCCTGAAAAATATGCTAGTTAGGTACATGCTAAATTTTCCCTCAATGCATCTGGAGTGTGGCAACTAAGGGGTTTTCACAGTAACTTCATTGCAGTGTTAATGCAAGCCTACTTGTGACATTAATAAATAAATTTTAAACTTTAATTTGAAGCACAATTTCCCTTTTTTGACAGCTATTATTTTATGTTGATTTGGATTCATGTTAAAGTGGACGTTACAAAAATGGAATGTAAGTGGCCATTTCTTCAGTGGGAGTAATTTGATTGTTTGGTTTGCTATTTCCTCATCGGGATCATAGCAATGTACATCTGCTTATAATAGATACTTCCTTGTTTGTAAATTAATATGACTGCACTTGTGTCTTATCCTTTGTTTAGTTAAAATGATAGCAAGGCTTGTACTATTTTATATTCTTCCAAATTTTGTGTGACAGGAAATTAGAAGTAGAGATTTTTAATTAAATTTATTTCTGGGAAATGGCTGATTAAGAATGCAAGAAATAACCTATTGCGAAAGAGTAGCATTATTTTATTAACAAGCTATGCAATGATAGAGGTGAGAAATGGTAAACACAGTCAACTATATTTTTAACGGTGATGTGGGTCTCATTTTCTGCACCCCTTCTTCCTGCGGCATTGTCCAGTGATGGAATCTTTCAATCCCACCAAGGTCTGTGGTGTTTTGCATGCTTGTCCACCTTCACTACCAAGGAATGTGCCTCAGGGGAGGGATACCTTTCGTGGGACTGGAAGATCCCACAGGCAGAAAGGACGGGAAAATCCCAAAAATGGTGTTTCCTCCAAACCAGCATGCCAACTGCTGTGCAAAAACTTTATCTTAACAGACTGTTAATCAGACAGTTCTGTATCTCTGACCCAGTTTGACTGATCATTGTTTTAATCTCTTCCTGGATTTTAATCTAGCCTGGATTATTATCTTTACCATATTTAGAATCTCTCAACTCATTACACAGCACAAAACTGCTCACATGTTAAAGAAAAATGAACAGATTCACTGTGGCAGCATAGTTGGGGAACAGAAAGGGATGTTATTGGAATAAAGCATTCTCTCTGAAGTTGTTAATGTGAAGAGACCTTGAGAAGTACCCAGTGCATTCCACTCAACCTGAGTGTTATGGATCTTGCCATAAGGAAGAATAACACACTGTTGTGTGCTTACATTCTTAATCTGAAGATACCACTCCAAATAAAATGATCACAATGAGAATTTTTCTGAGTTTGTCCCTGGTGTGGACAATTCGAAAATAAATGGTATTTTTAACAGCAATTTCAAATCAGAGAAAACATTTAAATATATATGTATATAATTTTGACTTCTGTTTTCAATGAATATTTAAATTATGGTGTATAAGATCACAATTGATATCATAGGTATTCATACTTTTACAGTAATCTCTTTTTCATACTTCCTTACTATGTATGTAGCCAATTTGATAACAATGTACTGTTTAATACTTTTTTTTTGTTTTTATTCCAATTCAATCCAATCAAGTCCAATTCAGAGTCTCAACAAGTTGAGACATTCCCAATGCAAGCTGACAAGATAGGGCTCTCACCACCTGTCTTGGGCTTGATCTATATGATCCCAAGCTGATTGGAGTAGGCATAGTTCCTCCTCCAAGGCTTGATCTCATTTGCATCTTAACCAAAAGGCCTAGATGCTGCTCTTAAAAATTCCTTCAAATGAAGCTAAAATGTAACCTAATGACTTCAACCAAGCACAGCATGTCGATACTATACTTGCTCTTGTTCTCATATATGATGAAAACCAACAGCTTACTCTGTTAATTCAAGTAGGGCCAGGCAATTGGACGAAAAGTTCCATGTAGATTTAACAAAAGACAAGACACAAAATGACAATTTTCATATGTACTTCTGAAATGTAGGGCATGCTTCTCTGGTCCTGCACGCTCATGTGCAAACTGCTCTAAGGCTGCAGAATCACAAGGGAGAATCCATAGCACTTTGTACTGGTGAAAACTCCTTTTGAGATTCCCCCAGTCCCTTGTCCTGACATAATCTAATTCACATCCAGCCAGTGTATGTGAATTGCAGCTTCAATTGGATGGGCCCTCCCAGTGGGAATCTCATCAGCTTCTGCTGGGGTCAACACTTTTTTGGATGATTGCCACTGTTATTTTTATTCATTGATTGAAAATCGTGAAATTGCACGATACAATGAAAGTTAAAGGAGGCAATCTTATCTTCTCGTCCCACTGGTCAATGGACAAGGTGAGCCAGTAAAATCACAAGTGAAATGAAAAATTTGGATTGGCACTCAATTTCTCCCCTCTCGCAATCTTACCACCACTGGATACCTGGCAAGATTTATTTGCACCTTTTTTAAATAGAACTTAAATATTACAAGGAAGTGCAGGACGGAATCACGGGGCTCACTTACTTTAGCAGACTTTCTGATCCTAATTTCTGGAATCACGTATGGTCCCTATCAATAGTGGGGGATCCTATTGTGATAGACTCGCTGATGGGATTGGAGGTCGTTGAGTCTCCCTGGAGGTCAGCAGCAGGGGGTGCCCCTTTGGCAATACTGCCCTGACACCCTGGGAGTAACAACCGCACATAAAAAATAATTTTTTTTTTTGAGAAAGTGACCAGAGAGGTGGATGGGGGTAAGGCGTTTGATAAGGTGGCCCATGGAGGACTTCTACAGAAAATGCAGATGTGTGGAATAGAGGGTGATTTAGCTAATTGGATTAGGAATTGGCTGGCAGATAGAAGACAGAGGGTGGTGGTTGATGGGAGATATTCATCGTGGAGTTCGGTGACGAGTGGTGTGCCTCAGGGGTCTGTTTTGGGGCCCCTGCTGTTTGTAATTTTTATAAATGATCTGGATGAGGGTATTGAGGGATGGATCAGTAAATTTGCAGATGACACTAAAGTCGGTGGAGTGGTAGATAGTGAAGAGGGGTGTTATAGTTTACAGAGTGACTTGGACAAGTTGCAGAGCTGGGCCGAGAGGTGGCAAATGGAGTTTAATGTGGAAAAGTGTGAGGTAATGCACTTTGGCAGGAACAATAAATGTGTAGAGTATAGGGCTAATGGTAGGGCTCTTAATAGTGTTGAGGAACAGAAGGATCTTGGTGTATGTGTCAATAGATCCCTGAAAGTAGGCAGTCAAGTGGATAAAGTTGTTAAGAAGGCATATGGAGTCTTAGCTTTTATTGGTAGGGGGATTGAATTTAGGAGCCGCAGCATCATGTTGCAACTGTACAAAACTCTAGTGCGGCCGCACTTGGAGTATTGTGTGCAGTTCTGGTCCCCACATTATAAGAAAGATGTGGAGGCATTGGAGAGGGTACAGAGGAGGTTTACCAGGATGTTGCCTGGTATGGAGGGCAGGTCCTATGAAGAGAGGTTGAAGGATTTGAGGTTTTTTTCGTTAGAAAGGAGGCGGCTAAGAGGGGATCTTATTGAAGCATATAAGATGATTAGAGGTTTAGATAGGGTGGACAGTGATAGCCTTTTTCCTAGGATGGAGAAAGCTAGCACGAGGGGACACAGCTTTAAATTAAGGGGTATGAGTTATAGGACGGATATCAGAGGTAGGTTCTTTACTCAAAGAGTGATTAGGGAGTGGAATGCCCTGCCTGCAGCTGTTGTAGATGCGCCAAGTTTGGTGGCGTTTAAGAGGTTAATTGATAAGTATATGGAAGAGAAGGGAATGGTTTAGTTTGGAGGGGCATTGCTTTTATTTTGGTCGGCACAACATCGAAGGCCGAAGGGCCTGTTCTGTGCTGTAATATTCTATGTTCTATGTTCTATGTTCTATCTTGGCACTGCCAGCCTATCACAATGGCACTGCTAGCCTAACACACTAGCTGTCCCTACTGGACAATGCCAAGAGAGCATGACTGATGGGGCAGGGCCTATGTGGAAGCAGACAGGGGAAAGCTGTGCACTCTGTAACTGGCGTTGGGGGAGTCGCTGTGCATTCTGCAACCAGCGGAGGGCAATTGGGCTATCCATGCAGGGGGTGGGGAGAAATCAGTTGGTCCATGTCCAGGGATGTGGTCAATCAGCCACAGAAACCAGAGAAAGCTAAGGGGAGGCAGTGACAGATCTCACTATTCTGAGTTGTTGCACAGAACAAAGAGAGCTGCACAAGCATGATTGCACTCTCTGCTGTAAGTTGCCAGTTTTCAGGCGAGCTTAGATCTGTCTCCTTCCACTGCTGGTGTGAATAACAGATCTTGCTTGTTCACATTTAGTTCAGAATGTGTTCAGATTAGATTTTTAACTCACCCAAAACATTGGCGTGATTATCTTCCGTTTTCACACTCGTTCAACACTTTCGTTAAGATTGTTCCAAAGACACTAACACGTTTGAATTTTAAACTGAAAGAAATCCTTCTCTTTGAATTTTACATAGACACACCCATTTTTGTCAGGGTATCATTGTAGTAAATTATAGTCTCCATGTTTCAGGGCTCTTGTTCTCAATCAAACATATTCAATTGTTGCAACAATTCATTCTTTGAATGTTCCTGTCAGAGAATCAGGAAAGATTTAATAACCCCATTGAACTCTACCATTTTAACAGCAGCGGTTCTATATGAAAAATGTATTTAAATATATTTGAATTTCATTTTATCACATGATTGAAATAAAAAATTTTATCACAGTGCAACTAAGTGCTATTGATATTATTATTTGTCTCAATGCTTATAAGATCAGAAGAGAAAGCAAGCAGGAGTGGCCTATTCAGCATTAAATCTGCTCCACTATTCAATAAGACCATGACTGATCTGATTATATCCTCCAGAACCCTTGATTCCCTTCTCCACCAAAAGTCTGTCTAACTCAGCTTTGAACATATTCAATGACCTTGCCTCCGCTACTGTCTGCGGAAGAGAATTCCAAAGTTTCTCCCAGAGAAAAAATTCCTCTCCTCTCTGTCTAAAATGGGTGACCCCTTATTTTTGAACTTTACTTCCTAGTTCTCAAATCCCTAATGAAAAGAAACATCTACCTAAGTTCTACCCTGTCAAAACCCCAGAGAATCTCATATATTTAACTAAGCTCACTTCTTATTCTTCTAAACTCCAATAAATGTAGGCCTAGCCTGCTCAACCTTTCCTTGTAAGACAGCCTTTGATCCCAGTCCAGTCTACCTTCTCTGAACTGCTTCCAATGCAAATATGCCTTTCTGTAAAAAAAAAGACTAAAATTATACAGATTTCTCCAGGTGCAGTCCCACCGATACCCTGTATTGTTGTAGCAATATTTCTCTATGTTTATTCTCCATTTCCCTTGTAATAAGTGCTAACATTCCATTTGTCTTCCTAATTATTTGCTCTGCCTACATACTAGATTTCTGTGATTCAGGAAGGAGGTCACCAAGGACTTCTGTGTCACAAATTTCTACTGTCTCTATCTCTCCCTTTAAATAATAATTTGTTTTTCTATTCTTGAGGCCAATTGTACAACATCATAGTCTCCCGCATCATATTCTATCTGTCAAATTTTTGCCCAATTACTTAACCTATCTACATTGTTTGCAGGCACCTTGCTTCACAATTTATTTTTCTGCTGTGTCTTTGTATCATCAGCATTACTGGCGACAGTAATGTTGGTTCCAATATCCAAGTCATTAATAAAAATTGCGAATAGTTGATCACACAATATTCCACCAGTTATCGTTGACCAACATAATAATGACTCACTTATCAAGACTCTCTGTTTTTTGTTAGTTTCCTAATCGTCTATCTAATCTTATTAAATCCCTCTTGAAAATTCTTACACATGACATTTACTGTCTCCTTTATCCATCTGAGAAAAGCAAAGAGGGGATATTTTGAAAGCTCTGGCTGGTAAGATATGGGAAAATCCTAAGATACTCAATGGGAAGAAAATAATCAGGGAAAGAATAGAGCCCATTAGGGACCAAGGGCGTAATATGTGGGTGGAACCAGAGAACATTGGCAGAGTGTTGAAGGAATACTTCACATCCATCTTCATCCAAGAGAATGAGGACGTAGGTGTGGAACTCAAGAAGACACTGAAATTCTTGAACAAATTGGCAGAGGGAAGGCTAAGGTTTTGGAGGTCTTAGCAGTCTTTAAAGTGAACAGATCTCCAGGTTTAGATGAATTGTATACCAAGAAGCTATGTAGATTTTTTTTAACTGCTGTTTTAAGATTCAGTGTCAGTTTTCTTTCACTTTCTAATTTCTCCCTTATTTCAGTATCTTTTGCTGGTTTCTAAAATTTTCTGAATCTTTTGATATACTGCTAATTTTTGCAGTATTTTCTCTTTTAATTTGATATCATCATTAACTTCTTTAATTAGCCACAGATGATGCAGTCTCCTTGTGGCATTTTTCTTTCTCAATGAAATATATTTTTGTTGTGAACTATGAAATGTCTCCTGAAGTACCTATCCCTGCTTCTCAACCATCTTAGCTCTGAATCTATTTTCCAATTCTACACTAACCAAAGCTGTCTTCATGTCATGTAATTGTCTTATTTAAATTTAAGACACTCGCTTTAGATTCAAATTTCTCACCATCAAACTGGCTAGATGATCCTTTGTGATATGTCGTTCATTAATCCTGTCTTCTTACACATTGTTAGGATAAAAATAGCCTGTTCTCTGGTTGATTCCAGAATGCATTGTTCTAAGAAATTTCCCAAGTTTATGGATGAAGAGGGAATGGTTTAGGTTAGAGGGTCATTGCTTTTCCTTAATTGGTCGGCGCAACATCGAAGGCCGAAGGGCCTGTTCTGCGCTGTAATGTTCTATGTTCTAAGTACACTCATCCTCCAGGCTATTTTTGCCAATAATATTCATCCAACTTATAAGAAGATTAACATTTCTCACAATTATGTGGTGCCTTCCTTACAAACCTAGCTGCAAAAGCCATTTTTCTAAAATAATATAATACATTTTGAAAGGTTACAGAAAGGTAGTCACCATCTTGAAGCCTTGTCTCTCTCAATTACCTTCCATTACAACCTGCTGCTTCTCTCCAGCAGAACATCCTATGAATGGTCCTCTATGTGATTGGATGGTGAATTTGTCTCGCGATCAATTCAGGTGTCATACATTAAAATCTCAATCAGTGACTGTTTTCTCCCAGAGTGGGTTTAGGACACAGAAACAACTCTACCCTGGATTTCTCATCATTGGAAGGAAAGTCCAGTGTACTAACTCCAAGGTACATGCAGGAACAAATCAATTTTATTTGATGAGCAACAAGACGAATCCTTTCTACTTTGTTGCAGTCTTGCAGTGACATCAACTCGCAAAAAAAAGTGCAATAGAGGACATTAGCCAGACTAGTTCTTTTCTGCAGTTTGTCTTTGTGTAAATTTTTACCTTGAACTTTAGAAAATGCCCTTTAGAAGCATTTCAAATATGGCATGCTAAAAATTGCTTTCACAATTTAAATATAAATTCCATGAAAAGCTTGTACAAAAATTAATATGAATGTAAATTACAAATAAAACTAGTTTTTAGAGAATGAAATCTCTTTGCAATAATTTTTAAAACAGACTCTTTGGTTTTGCTTTGCTGTCTCTCTCTCTCTTCTTCGCAAATAGCTGCAACCATCCAACACTCGCAGCGTAATTTTGAGTGATGGAGATGGAGGGCCATCAATGCTTTTTTTAGAGCAATTGGACAAAATGGTAGACTGTTAAATTGAACGAGCCAGTTCTTACATTATTTTTCAAAGAGCTTTCTCTGGATTCCTTTCTGGAAAAGCACTATGTCAATCTGACATTGTAAGTTATTTTATTTTTAAAAAATTGAAACCTTGTCAAGCAAAGTACATTCTTCAAACTAAGAAGCTGAGTTGACCATCCCCATCGTCATAGCAATTGAATATCAGTTGATTCTTCGCTCCCTTTTGAAGGATAATGCATCAGAAGTACATCAGAAGTGGAAAGTGATCTAGGAGGATGCACTACAAACTTGCGGCAGACTGAAAAGATTGAATATGTAGATATTAAGGAAGTGGATGTGTTAGACCTTTTAAATGCTATCAAGATAGACAAGTCTCCGGGACCAGATGGGATGTACCCCAGGTTATTGTGGGAGGTGAGGGATGTCATTGCAGAGCCCCTGGTGATGATCTTTGCATCGTCGATGGAGACGGGAGAGGTTCCGGAGGATTGGAGGATTGCGGATGTGGTCCTATTTTCAAGAAAGGGAACAGGGATAGTCCTGGAAATTACCGACCGGTGAGTCTGACCTCAGTGGTTGGTAAGCTGATGGAGAGGCTTCTGAGGGACAAGATTTACGAGCATTTGGAGAAGTTTAGGTTGATTAGAAATAGTCAGCATGGCTTTGTAAAAGGCAGGTCGTGCCTTACGAGCTTAATTGAGTTCTTCGAAAATGTGACTGAACACATTGAGGAAGGAAGAGCAGTGGACGTGGTGTACATGGACTTCAGCAAGGCATTTGACAAGGTCCCACATGCAAGACTTCTTGAGAAGGTGAGAGGCCATGGGATCCAAGGGGCTTTGGCCTTGTGGATCCAGAACTGGCTTGCCTGCAGAACTCAGTAAGAATTTAGCAACACCAATTTATAATCTAACCGATTTATTTGATAGTAAAAACGTGAGCTTTCAACACTCTGTGTCTTCTTCAGGCAAATGCAGTGTTCTGGTCTGCAATAGCACACATCAGCACAGACAGTCAGAGATTGCTGATTAGAATGCGAATCCTTACATCTAACCTGCTATTTCAATAGCAGGTTTCAATGCCTGAAGAAGACACAGAGTGTTGAAAGCTCGCGTTTTTACGATCAAATAAATCGGTTGGATTATAAATTGGTGTTGCTAAATTCTTACTGAGTTCTTACCACCCCAATCCAACGCTGGCATCTGTATATCTTGCCTGCAGAAGGCAGAGGGTGGTTGTGGATGGCTCATTTTCTGCATGAAGGTCGGTCACCAGTGGAGTGCCCCAGGGATCTGTTCTAAGAACCTTGCTGTTTGTCATTTTCATAAATGACCTGGATGAGGAAGCGGAGGGATGGGTGAGTAAGTTCGCTGATGACACGAAGGTCGGTGGTGTTGTGGATGGTCTGGAGGGATGTCAAAAGTTGCAGCATGACATTGACAGGATGCAAGACTGGGCGGAGAAGTGGCAGATGGACTTCAACGCGGATAAATGTGTTGTGGTCCATTTTGGCAGATCCAAGGGATGAATGAGTACACTATCAAAGGTAGGAGTCTTAGCTGTGTGGAAGAGCAGAGGGATCTTGGGGTCCGGGTCCATAAGACTCTCAAATCGGCCTCCCAGGTGGAGGATGTGGTTAAGAAAGCTTACGGTATACTGGCCTTCATTCATCGAGGGATTGAGTTCAGGAGTCAGGAGGTAATGCTGCAGCTTTATAGGACCCTTGTCAGACCACACTTGGAGTACTGTGCGCAGTTCTGGTCGCCTCACTATAGGAAGGACGTGGAAGCTATTGAAAGGGTGCAGAGGAGATTTACAAGGATGTTGCCTGGATTGGGAGGCATGCCTTATGAAGACAGGTTGAGGGAGCTGGGACTGTTCTCCCTGGAGAGACGAAGGTTGAGAGGCGACCTGATAGAGGTTTACAAGATGTTGAGAGGAATAGATAGGGTGGACTCTCAGAGACTATTTCCCAGGGCTGAAATGGTGGCGACGAGAGGGCACAGATTTAAGATGCAGGGAAGCAAGTACAGAGGGGATACTAGGGGAAAGTTTTTCACTCAGAGGGTGGTGAGTGAATGGAATCGGCTGCCGTTGGTGGTTGTCGAGGCGAACTCGCTGGGGTCTTTTAAAAGACTTCTGGATGAGTATATGGGATTGGGGGTTATAGATAGGTCTATGGCTGGGTAGGTTTTGATGTGTTCGGCACAACTTGTGAGCCGAAGGGCCTGTTTGTGCTGTAGTGTTCTATGTTCTATGTAAGTACATTTAATTGGGATCTAAAATAGAATTTCAAATATTATACTTACCTTTACTGCTATGCTGTTAGTGCAGTGTTTAATGTGATGTATGTAGTGACCTGTTGTAAGAACTGCTAGTTTCGTAATGATTTATTATAGTTAAAAAGTTAATTTATATATGTGTACATATATTCAGACTTCTTTGTGAAGCACTGAAGTCTCCCTGCCTAATGCAAATCGCAGCATGGATATAAATCCAAGCCAGTGTTCCAAAGTTAGACTGCAATGTTTCACCTGCAAAGCAGGTCCTTTATTTAATTAACTAATACCAAAAATGCATGAAAATCATTTCTCCTGCGAACCTGAGTTACATTTGATCACCACTCGATCAGTGTATCAAACCTGAATAGAAACGTTAACTGTACACAGTGAATTGCAAAATCAGAGGCGGATGGTGAGGCCTTGTGAAAAATGATATAATTTCACCACTGTAGATAAATCCATTTGCATTTCAAAACTAAGTCTGAATCAAGTGATGAGCCACTTTAGACATTTATCTTTCACAGATTGGAGTTTGCCGTTCACAGTTTAGTGGGCTTAGTGGTATCAATCAGTCCACATAAATACTTAGTTGATTCATGTTGACCTTTATCTACTTGAACAATATTGTAACCAGGGACATAACAATGTTACTTGAATGGAGAACTTTATCTTCCACATGATTGCTTCTTCAGTCTCTTTAGGGGTAGATTGAACTTGTGAGATGAGACTTGATTCAAATTGGCTGGTTGCTTTATTTCAAATGCCAATGGCAGAGAAAGAAATCTGATCATTTAATTGATTTAAACCAACACTACAACTCATTCTAGCAAAACAATCTAAAATAAAGAAGACACTTCTTCCCTACGTTACTTGACTTCAACAAAAAAAGTCCAATTTTGATTCCTGTTTAGAAGCTGGTGGCAGGAGAAGGTAACCTTGCCTGGGCACCATAAGGTCTGCTGGTCAGCTACTCAGGCAGTGCATGCAGAAAGTAACAGCTGACTGGAGAGAAGGGGTTATGATGAGTATTGAGCTGCAGGGAACGTAAATCTAGAAGGTTGCAAGAACTTCATGGTTGTGGAAGTAGAGAACTCATGTGAAAAAAGGCATTGACTCTTCTTCTCAGGCCTTGCTGAGGTTTCCTGCTCCTCCTGACTCCAAGATGTTTGAAGTTATCTTAAGAGGGCCTTGCTGCTTTCCCATCAGCTTTGCATGAGTGGGGAATCTGGGGTGGATACCTTGCTCAGGAGCAGTTAAATGTCATTGGAGTCTTGTGATTATTATGAGACTCCAGTTTGCATTGATAGTCATAGAATCATAAAATCCCTACAGTACAAGAGGAGGCCATTCAGCCCATTGTGTCTCTACCAACCCACGAATGAGCATCCAGCACAGGCCTATCCCTTGCCCCATTTCTGCAAGTCAATACATTCATCACAGCTAATCTTTCTAACCTACACACTAAAGGGTAATTTAGCTTGGCCAATTCACCTGACCTGCACATCTTTAGACTGTGGGAAAAAATTGAAGCACCCGGAGGAAACTCACACTGACACAGGGAGAACATGCAAACTCCATGCAGACAATCACCTGAGGTTGAAATTGAAGTGGGGTCCCTGGCATTGTGAGACACCAGTGCCAACCACTGTGCCACAGTGCTGAATAGGAACATTCCCTGTTCCTGAAACCAGTAGCAATAAAAGAGGAAATCATTGGGACTGGAGTTGAAAATGGAGCCATTTCATTTTAACAACTCCTCGGCTCCTTTCCAGCCAATTGAGCAACATTAAAATTCTCCTAAAATATCTCTTAATGGTTCCTTCAGCATTTATGACTTTATGAGCTTGCCTAAAGCTTTCACAACTCTCTCTTCAGAAATGGAATTGTCCTTTGAGTTTTACTTCTCTTTCTGCCCCTCTATGTCCCAACTCCAGTCTTTTTACTGTTCTCTTCATATGTAGGTCAAGAAGATTTTCCAACAGAAGAGGGGTAAAAGTCTCTTTTCTTACCTGCACAAATGAACAACTTCCTTGTTACTTGGTGTTGAGGAAAAACAAGTTGTATTTACTATATTACACAGCTTTTATTGAATTGTTTACTTTAAACAGGTTAAAATATTGCTAAGCCAGCTCTCATCTTCAATTCCTTTCAATGTAAAAATGTCTTCAAAAAATCCTGAAACTTGATCCGTATTCAAACAGAGTGCATTAGTTTAAGTGATCAAATTATAGTCTTCTAATTTTGATTAATGCAGAGAATCCAGTGTATAAGACTGAGTGAAAGCGTGAAGGATTTAATTAATATTATAGAAGACATTCAAATTGAGCATGTTTAACTCAAGGGCATTCATTTTTAAATTTAAATTTTTCATTCATGAGAGAATAGCTAGGTTATAAAATATTTCTGATAGATCACAAAGATGTTTAAGAATGATTTAGGGCTCATGCATCACCCTAAGCTGCATTGCAGCAAGTGATAAGATTCGTTGTCATCAAGGTTTCCAGTAGCATGGTAAATCACATGGTGAAGCCAAAATAGTTCTCTCCCATCTCTAAGTCATACACAGAGTGCAAATTATAAGGTATTTCCAACTTCTTATTGCTGCTGATAAAATCGGATGGTTCAGTAGTGTTCCATCAGGTCTCTATCTCAAGTGTGTTTATGTTCATTATAATGTGAAGCCCCTCAGTGCAAATTGTGCCACTAAATTAATTGACAGTAAAGAAATAATTAATTTCTTTATACTCTCTTGATTCTCAGAGGCAATCTAGTTGCATTCTTTATTTTTGCCCCGTACTGTCATTTGTTGACACACTTCTTCCTTCAGTGATATGAACTGATTAAAAAAAACAGACTTTACGCTGCCTTAAAAATTTCGAAGGTACAGCACTTCCAGTAGCAAACTGAGTTTCTTAGCTGTGTGTCAATATTGCCGTGTTTCGAACTGTATGGTATTACAACCGAGGGGTATAACAATATGAACACTTTCTAATCTGAAATGGATACTCAAATCATTCACGTACACCCTCTACATATGCTTCATTCTTCATCAAAGCAGAGTAAGAAAATAGTCAGTCAGATTAGCTGAGTACATAAATCTTTTAAACTGACGCAATTGAATATAAAAAGCAAGTTTTATTTAGTACTGCTCTTGTGTAGGACACAGACAAAGGCAGTATATTTTATTCAGACCTGGTTGGCCTGAGGTCATTCACAGTCAGTTGTGCAGTGTAGAACTAGAGTGGCATTAAAGTGATGCTGGGTAAACATGGCAAGTCCTTTTATGAAGACTAGGCAGAAAGAAAAGTTCAAATCAGAGAATGATACAATAGAGGAGGAGGCCATTGACCCGTCATGCCTATCTCTTCCAGATATTTCATGGACCTATTTAATGAATCCCATTCACTGCCCTTTCCTCCTAACCTTAAAGTTTCTCCCCTTTTTAAGTACTTGCTCAATTCACTTCTGAACATTACTATCTGTTTCCAAAATCCTCAAGCTGGGTCGGGCACTGAGGGAGTGTCCCTGGGTATTGCCACCATGGCAGTGCCAGCCTGGGTCCCTAGCACTGCCCAAGGAGTGAAGTGCCAATGTCCAGGGAGCATGGAGGTAGTGCCAGAGAGGTGGAGCAAGTAGGGGGAAGGGTCTCTGGGGTGATTAGTGGAGGCAGGGTCCCACTGCCATTCTGCAGTTGGAATTTATGGGGGAGTGGGAAGGCCAGTGATTGGGGATAGTCATTGGTGGGGGAGTGGGGGGCTCAGTCTGCTGTACTTTATGAATGATATGTTTTGCTTATACAATGCACTAGAACCAAAATTTTAATTGTATAAATCAAATCAAATCAAATCAAATCTGCTGTAAGGGCTGTAAAACTGCATCTTCTCCAGTATCTCCGCATTATGAAAATCTCTCATCATAGTTACCATTCTCATAAGTTACTTCTGCACTCACTCCAAAGCCTTGTCATCCTTCTTAAGGTATGTGGTCCATAAAACACATTACCAAAACTGAGAGCTGACAGGCTTTAAGTATAACAATCTTGCCTTTGTACACTCTGCTTTTTAGTAGAGCAAATGATCTCAAGTTAACTTTTTTTAGTAGTGTTCTCAGCTTGTGTTTCCTTCAAAACTTCGCGTCTTTCTGTTCATGAACTTGCTTTTAAATTTTACTGAGGTCAATCTGCCTCTCATCTCTCTTCTACCCACAATTATCATTTCATTCGTCGTTTTGAATTTCATCTACCCATTTCACATATCTGAAGCTATCACATATCCTTCTCAAATCCTGCTCTACATTTCCACGTTACCCACAAGCTTTAAAATTGTGCACTGAATAGTCAAGTCCAGATCATCGACAAACATTAACTATTGATTAATATTAACACCATAGTTGGAGAGGTTCTCCCATCCGGTTGCACAGCGGTCTGGGTACCTCCGGCACCAGCTGATACGCACTCGGCTTCTGGATCTCCACATCTCCCATTGTGCAATTTTTGGGAGCCATCAGCTCCATGCCAGAAATCATGCTGCCTAATATATGCAGCAGGTAATTTTAACTGAATTTAAATCCTATTAGCAGGTCCTAGACTGAAATCTCTAGGTCCACTAGCCTCCACCTCCCCCCCCCCTCCAAGAGTGGTCCAGGAGGATTTACTATAGCTCCCCCCTTGTGGGGAGCTGGCAATCCAACCCTATAAACTTTGCTTGTGACTAATAAATAAACTTTTTAAAATTATTATTATTTTTCTGGTACCAGCCTACCATTTGCCATAGTATCAAAGCATTTATTTACCATTGTTAATTTAGTCTATTCAAATTGAAAAGATCCTACGAAACATCGGCTTCATTTAAATAACACAAGTTTTGACCATGTTGCTGCATTATGACCCACTGAGTGAGAGCTTGTTTTTTGCAGCTATCTGCAGAGAAACCCGATTGTTTGCGAGTATTTCTGTTTTCATCTCCGTGTTTGCAACTGAAGAGGAGGACCCATATCAGGCAACATTTGTCAATTGCCTGAAAGCAGGGACCTCCCAAGCACAATGGGTATGAGGTGTTCATTGTTTACTCAGACAGCCTAATGAATTGCTTTGGTTTGGAGTCTTTGGGGGAAACAACTTCAGTGCCTCGTACATTAACAACATAATCATTTTTCCTTTCAGATTGTTTTTAAAAACAAATGGTCTTGGATATGTTGCTCGAAAAATCAAAGAGCAGCTCTGTTCGAAAATATTTCTGTTGCAAAACGGAAGACCCATTCCTGCAATCTTAAAATATGTAACATCACAGAATTGACTTTGATGTAACCATTTATTCATGAAGAGGGTGAGGGCTGTGTGAAGACATGGGCAGACTGAAATCACAGTTCATTGGATGGGAAGCAGTCAGAGGCCCACACCATTTGGGTGATTGGAAATTTGAATGGCTGGCTGTTTGGGTGAAAGGGGCTTTCAACCAAGGTTGGCTTGGATTACATTGCATTGGTAACCTCAGAAGCCCACGAAAGACTGGGCACTGGCTATTCATTTTTTTTTGCACCAGAAGAAGCATTATTGCCCCTCCTGGCTCTAAAGAAGTGTTTCAACAAAAAAAAATTATGAGATCTGTTTTAAGTATGACATCTGTGAATAGAAACATACGTAGAAAATAGAAACAGGAGTAAACTATTCGGACCTTTTAGCCTGCTCTGTCATTCATAATGATCATGGCCGACCATCAAATTAAATAACCTGATTCCACTTCACCCCTATATCCCTTGATCCCTTTAATCACAAGAGCCATGTTTAATCCCTTCTTGAAATTATACAATGTTTTGAACTCAACTACTTTTGTGGTAGTGAATTCCACACATTCACTACCCTCTGGTTGAAGACATTTCTCCTCCATAGGTTACCCTTTATCATCAATCTATGATCCCTAGTGCTAGACTTCTCCACCATTGAGAACAATCTTTGAATCTACCCTAACACTGTTAGAATTTTATAAGTTTGTATGAGATCTCCGCTCTCTTCCAAGTACCAATGACTATAATCCCAACTGACTTTGCTTCTCCTTATCTGATAGACCTGCCAAATCATGAATCTGCCTGGTAAACCTTCACTGCACTCCCTGTGTCACGAGAACAATCTTCCTCAGATAAGGACACCAAAACTGCACACAACTCTCACTCAGCTTTTCCAAATCACACTGAATTATCCCTGCATCCTTCTCACAGTTCACCTTCCCACCTCCCACCTAACTTTGTATCACCTGAAAATTTGGAGATAGTACATTTAGAATGGCAGATTAGGCAAGTCATTCTACACCCAGTATTTCTGGGTACAGTTTTTGAGGCATGGAAGATGATTGGATTAGGTAGAAAATCATATTGCATGACCATTCAAGAAATTTGCATCCAAAATATCCTCAATGATACTCATCAGTCTGTCACAAAGTCCCTCTGTACATAATGGTAGATTGGCATGAACAAGGTCTACAGAGTTTTTTTCCTCAATTACTACCCCAAAGTTAACTTCTAAGAATAATGCAATTATAGAAATCATTAGCCCAAAAGTTGATAGCATGTGGAAGTGTCTTTGTTAAAATGCCTGAACTTTAGTGAAGCTTTATCTGGATATCAGTTGTTATTCTTTAATGCACTGAAATGTCTTTGAAGAATTTTGCCAAACATAGGCAAGGCCATGGAAAATGCAACAAGCTTCAACTTGAAGTCTGTCTGTAGTTAAGTCTTGAGGAGTAAGGGAAGGGATGAGATGAATGCGAGGGGGAAGAAGGCATTTACTGTTTGCTAGGGAATTAGGAGGAGTTTTATTTTGCTTTCCTCAGAGTGGCAATCAGCGTGTATTGTTATTTTACATTGATATGCTATTGTCTGAAATGGAAAGTGCCTGTTTCGCCCAACTTTCCTGACTCAGGCGGGTGAGACTAAAGAAGTGAAGCACGTCATAGCTTCAGCAGTGATATGCAAAGGGAGACAAACCCCCCTCTTTATGATAATAGTTGCCATAAAGGAGGTGATTTTAAGCGTCCCATTGAAAGGAGGATGGTAAGTTTCTCATGTCATTGAATGGAATGTGGAGGTGGTGATCTTGACATTTTGGGGGATTAGGGTGTTTGAACATTCAGGGGGCAGGCAGAGCATGAGGCCGTGTTGTGGGGGGGTAGATTAGAAGTGGGTGAGCGATGTCGGTTTGGGGAGGATGATCAAGCCCGATCAGATCGAGACGCGGCAGATGTGGGTGGCGGGGGCTTACTAGGGAAATCTTATGTTGGTGTTGTTGTGAGGAATACTGTTGAGGTTAGAATGCTTCTTCAGAAATGAAAATATATTTAAAATGGCTACACTGAAATTAGAAGTGTTTTTTTCATCCTGTTACAATCTCAGTTAATGTTACCACTGGACAGGAAGATTCCAGAATGGGACCTTGGCTCAAAAGATCGTAACTTTTACTTTGTTGGGAAAATGTGGAAGAACAGAGTCAGAGGATCGCTGTTTAATTTTTAACAAGAAAGAAGACATTTCTTAAACATGAAAAATTTGATTATAATACAAAACTCCTTCACTCCCCCTTCATAAATATGCACAGATTTTGAGGATTACACCCCACTCTGAAATCCAGTGACAGATGCCGCTTAAACAATTTTCCCTGGATTTCTCCCCAAATTCCACCCTCCCCCTTGCTACCCCCTCCCAGATAATTAACACATGAATGTTTTCAAACTCTCAAAAAAACATGTTTTAAAGTTTCAAACAAGCTTTCCATGAATGTTTTCATTTATAATCTCAGCTCCAGGTTTTCCAACTGTCCTTTCAAATCAAGTCTGCACTCCAGTGTTTTAACAAGGAATCCAGCTCCCAATTTCCTATCTCTCATTTCAGGCTTAAGTACATTTATACATACTCCTAGATCCAGCCATCAATTTCCACAATTATTTTAAATAATGTCTCACAAACTATGGTAAGATTTCACAAACATTGGATAGCTTTCTGGTCTTTCAGGAGCCAATTTCTTTTCAGCACTACCTTAGTGAACAGAACCCTACTTTAGTTTTACCTTCCTCTGTTTGTTTACTTCAGACTTCTTGGAATCGTCTCTACATTTCTTTGCTTCCCTTAACTAGTGGTACGTTAAGTCTCCACTGCTGGTTTTCTTAACCATTACTCCATGGTATGACTTTTCTTTTTGCTTCCTATAACCAACTGCCATGAATTCAATGAAAACACATAATCCTAAAAACCAACTACCCTAAAGTACCCCTAGTTGCAAAGCAAACCAACCAAGCTTGTTTACTTTTCATGCTGTAATCCTCTCTTAGCACAATAGAAGCACTGTTTGAACTGAAAAGACACAGAAGTCCGAGGTCACATTCCAACCGAACAAGGACAATTTCCCTGCTGCCATCTGACAGTTGAATAGACCTACCATATATCAAGCTGATCTTTCTATCTGTGACTGTAGCACTATATTCTGCACTCTCTGCTTTCCTTCTCTCTCTATGAATGATATGTTTTGACTGCATAGCTCATAGGAAACAATACTTTTTACTGCATCCCAATATGTGTGACAATAATAAATCAAATCAAAGACCAAAGCACGACACGTGCAAGCACATGGTATGGGGCATGAATTTGCCATGATGGATTATGAAATATTACTGAAAGGAAAGATGTGGATAGGCAATGGCAGATATTTAAAGAATAAATAGATGAACTCCAGAAGTTATTTGTTTCTGTTTGATGAATCTATTGGAATTTTTTGAGGATGTAACTAGTAGAATTGACTGAGGAGAACCAGTGGATGTGGTTTATTTAGACTTTCAGAAGGCTTTTGATAACGTTTTGCATAACAGACTACTATATAAAGTTAAAGCACATGGGATTGCAGATAATTTCTTGAGATGGATAGAATGCTGGTTAGCAGATAGGAAGGAAAGAGTTGTCATAAATGGGTGTTTTACTGATTAGCAGTTAGTGGGGTTCTACAGGATCTGTGTTAGGATTCTCAATTGTTCACAAATATTAAAGACTTGGAAGAGGGAACTGAACGTATTATCTCCAAATTTGCAGATGAGATGAAAAGTTGGGTGGGAGGGTGAACTGAGAAGAGGATGCAAAGATGCTTCAGTGTGGTTTGGACAGCCTGAATGTGTGGGCATCTGCACGGCCGATGCAGTATAATGTGGATAAATGTGAGATTATCTATTTTGATCGCAATAATAGAAATTATTTAAATGGGTGTAAATTGAGAGAGGTGAATATTCAATGATTCTTTGGAATCCTCGTACGTCATTCATTTAAGGTAAGTATGCAGGTACAGCAGGCAGTAAAAAAAGCAAATGCTATGCTGTCCTTCATGGCAAGAGAATTTGATTATAGTTATAGAGATGTACAAGGGCATTAGTGAGGCCACATCTGGAGTATTGTTTGCAGTGTCTTTATCTGAGGAAAAATGTCCTTGCTTTAGAGGGAGTACAGCGAAGGTTCATCAGGCTGATTCCTGGGATGACAGGTCTGTCACATGAGGAGAGATTAGGTTAGTTAGGATCATATTCACTGGGGTTTAGAAGAGCCAGAGGGAATCCCATACAAACTTATGAAATTCTATCAAAGTGAGATAGTATAGATTCAGAAAGAATGTTCTCAGTGTTGGAAGAGTCCTGAACTGGAGGTCATAGTTTAAGGACAAGGGGTAAACCTTTTAGAGCTGAGGTGAGGAGAAATGTCTTCACCCAAAGGGATGTGAATATGTAGAATTCACTACACAATGTAGTTGATGCCAAAACGTTATGTGATTTCAAGAAGAAATTAGATATAATTCTTGAGACTAAAGAGATCAAGGGATATGGTGGGAAGGAGGGATCAGGATATGATCAGCCATGATCAAAATGAATGGTGGAGCATGAATCTAACTAGAGTTTTACACATCTTCCATGGAACCATTAAATTTAACCCACTTATATCTATACCTTATTACTCATATTTAACAAGACAAAAGTGGCTCATCTAAAACTACCTCTGCTCTCCTGACATCTTTCTAACTCTTTCAGGATAACTTTGAGTCTCACATTGACAGAACAATGCAATGTTATCAATTTAAATCACTTGGTCAGATGGTTCCCAGCCCATCACAATTGTCCAGGAGAAGTTAGCCTTTGTAGACAATTGCCAGATAAACCTTTCCGTGAAAACTTTCAAGAAAGATTCCCAGCACATCTTTGGGGTGCTCATAAATTCAACATTGGAGAGCCAGGAAGTTATGGCCCAATGCATTGAGGATGATAAGTAAGGTGGCCTTTCTATTGAATAAACCTATTGACAATTAGCAAAATGGTGTGGAGAAATATGCAACAGAGCATCATAACTTCAGACATTAAATTATTAAGTCAAGTGACTTTTCAAAATTCAAATGACTGAGTAACCATTAATAATGTGCATATGCATTACATATCAGAGAAACAATTACTGTTCATTTCTAGTGCTGTTATGCAACTGTATAAGATATATTTCAATCTTACCAAATGAGTTGATAGTAAACTGGAGAACAGAATTAGGCCGATAATAGGATGAAAAATAAAGGGAGTAAATTGGAAAAGTTAAATCAATGTGTTACTGCTCTTGTAAGACAGTTATATAACCACACAAGGAAAAATGAAATTACTATAATGGAAACCAAATGTGTACCAATTTACTTTGAAGCTGTTATGGATGAATATTGGAGAAGAGTAGGGATATATTGAGGGTACTGGGCACCAGTGAACAAATTAATTGATTTTGGAGGAGGCAATAGAGAATGAATAAATTAATGGATCAGTGAGTATCACAAAATTAATATGGCAATCATATGGATGAATTAATATATTCACACAACAGCAGACATCATTGAATGAAAAATTGATTGGAGGACTGAGTCCCAACATAGTAATGATCATATAGCACTAATGAAATTTGTCAGAGAATACAGCCGGATATGGATAGGCCGGAAAATTGAGTGGTGAAATGGCAGATAGAATTTAATCCAAACAAATGTGAGATGATGCATTTTAGTCGATCCAATTCAGGTGGGAGTTATAAAATAAATGACAGAACAATTGGGAGCATAGGCTCCCAGATCTCTAGTAGCATAGAGATCTGGGAGTACAGATACATAGATCCTTAAAAGTGGCAGCACAGATGAAAAAGGTGGTGAAAAAAGCAGATGGCATGCTTGCCTTCATTGGCCAAGGCATTAAGCATAAAAGTTGGCAAATTATGTTACAGTTATATAAAATATTGGTTCGGCTACACTTGGAATACTGTGTCCAATTCTGGTTGTCACGCAACCAGTCGGATGTGAAGGCTTTGGAGGAAGTACAGAAAAGGTTTATCAGGATGCTGCCTGGTTTGGAGGATATCGTTATGAAGAGAGATTGAATAAACTGGGATTGTTCCCCCTCGAAAGACAAAGGCTGAGGGGTGACCTGACAGAAGTTTATAAAATTATGAGGGGCATAGATAAGGTGAACAGTAGGAAGTTTTTTCGCAGGGCAAAAATGACAATTGCATGGGTAAGGAGAGAAGTGTTCAGTGGAGATATGCAGGGGAGGTTTTTAATATAGGGTGATGGGGGCATGGAATGCACTGCCAACTGAGGTGGTTGAGTAGACACGTAAGGCTTATCTGGATAGATACATGAATAGGAGGGAATAGAGAGAGACAGGAGGGTGGTCTAGATAGGATAATGTGATCAGCACAAGCTTGGTGGACTGAAAAGCCCATTCCTTTGCTGTACTGTTCTTTGTTCTAAATGAATATAATACTGGGCATGGTACAGTGAGGAGCTTTTCAATTAATAGAGAAGGAGGCGATATATATCAATGCGCCTCTGTTTTATGTGTTTATTAGTGTCACAAATGGGCTTACATTGACAGTAAAGTTACTGTTAAAATCCCGTAATCACCACACTCAGGCACCTGTTTGGATACACTTGGGGAGAATTTAGCATGGCCAGTACACCTAATCTTTTGGACTGTAGGAGGAAACCCAGAGCACCCAGAACAAGCTTGCACAGACATGGGGAGAATGTACAGACTCTGAAGTGTCCCAAGCCAGGAATTGAGCCCTACTGCTGTGAGGCAGCAGTGCTAACACGGTGCCACTGTGCTGCTACTTTATTGCTGTTAGTTTGCGAGTTAAGGCAAATGATGACTCAGACAGAGTTTAGAGACTGTAAAGCTGGGGAGGATAGACTGCAAGGAAGAAGAATAATAGAGTAGGTCTGGGAGGAGGCTGAAATGCTGAGAGAATGTCTTCTGCAGAGATATGCCATAGACAAGGGAAAAAAGGAGGAATAGTAAGTGATTAAAATGCAAGCAGAGATAGCGAGGGAGGAGTGCCGGGTGCATAGGAAAATATCTTTGGAATAGAGCTTAACCTGGTTGGAGAAGGGTTTAATAAATCCAGTTCTTTTGAAGGATATTTGGAAATGAGAATGGTGTAGTCTTTAAAGTGAGATATATGTGAGAAAGGAACAGAGCAGCAGAATTATTCAATATTTTGAAGTAAGGCTTGTTTCAGTTTTGGAATGCAATCACTAGTACATGTTCGAGCTGACTTTTCACCATTATGTGGCTTTCACCATGAGGGAATCCCTGCAGGCAGTCATCTTACAAGAAATACAACAAACATTTGACATCAGAAAAACTGTTATCTTTGAGCTTGTAATATGGAGTGTCGAGGCTAGGAGTTGATTCTCCTGTGTTTTCACACATGGGCCAGGAGATTCTCTGACAGGCAGCCGAATTATGGGATTTGCATTGGGTGACTGGGCCTCCGAGACTCTCCCAGTTCAAGTTTTTTGGCGTTGACAGATCGACACTGAAAATCAGCGTAATGGTCATTTGCATGTGTTTACATAGCTTATCACCTGATTGGTGGGTGCGTGATTCGAATCTCTATCTTGCTAGTGTTCCCCCCTCTTTGGCATTATGTGCTCCAGTGGTATACAAGTCGGGACCTGGCATGGCAGCATTGAACAGAAATAAGGAGGTAAGGTCTACGGAACTGCAGTCCCCATAGTGCAGGGGGAGTTGGAGGCGGGGCCTGGAAATTTGCTACTTACTGTGGCGAATTTCCTGGAGAGCTTCATGGGCTGTTTCCAGGCCCAGGAATGCTCCATGTATTATCTGTGAGGTAAGGGGCAACCCTTAACTGACTGGTGGTCAAGCTACTTTCTGCAGCCACTATGCTGTTCCTCTGGGGTGGAGGCCTTAACTGAGTGCTGGCTGGGTTTCTATCTGTAGCTACTGGGCTGTTGCATTGTTTGGGGTGTGGTGAGAGACTGGACTGAGTGCTGGGAGTTTTAGGCTGGGGTTTTAGGGGGGTTGGGGGGGGCGGGGAGGTGCACCATGTGCTGCTTGAGGGCTGATCATTTCAGACAGCTGGTACTCCAAACAGGAATGCTTTGGTTAACATAGACACTTTGCAGTGAATCTGTGTCTGAGTTGTGGAGCTTCTACTGGCCATTTGAGGGAAATAGGTCATCACTAGAGGATACTGATTAGGGATGGGTGAGCACTGTGGTTGGAATCAGTTCTTATGAAGGAGGGCAGGGGGGAGACATTTGTTGGATACCCTTGAGTTGTCTGGAGATGGTTTGACATTGTTAGTGTAGTGCATGTGTAGGTTTCAGAATGCGATGCACACTTACCCTTCCTGCTCATTCAGTTTTTTGTGGCACTGCTCTCCAGACTGAGATGGTATTTTCTGCAGATGCCACCCACAATGCTTGCTGTGTGACTCTTTGGTGATGACCCTTAGTTGGGAACAGCAGCGCCTCTCCTCCACCGCATCCAGCAAGTGGGCCTGGTCAGCCTGGCAGAACCTCAGGGCACAGTTCTTTGCAACCATCTTCCTGGTGCAACTGGCTGTGTGCCCCTAATTGCAGCTTATGTATAGCTCTGGCTTGTTAGGGGAGTCCAGGTGCAGTCAGTTTGGGCCCATTAGTTAAAATTTCTTGTGAGTAACGTACAGGCAATCTGCTTTCAATAGAAAGTGAGCCATCTCCAGAAGTCCTGGTTAGGTTGAGTCAACAAACTACTGTATTCTGGGCGTGAAGTACTCAAGGTTTTCAATCAACAAGGAGGAATGCTTGCAGACAGTGGGCGTGTACGGCAGCATAGCACTATTTATGTGCAAGGCAACAGGGACTCCAGTGCTATGTTTGTGAAGGAGGGGAATGGGAGGGCCAAGAGGCCAGCGATATCCATGGAGTGGGGGAAGGATGGAGGGGAGGAGGAGGTGGTGATGAGGCCAGCAATGTCCATGGGGAGTTGAGGCCAGTGATTTCAAGGGAGGGCTTGTTTAGCAATTTCCCAGAGATGTGCGCAGTGCGCTGATTTCAGCCTCTTTTGCGGGACTAGGCCCTTCCCCCAGACTTCTGGAGTGATTCACGCTCATGACTTTTGCCGTGCACAGAGTGTGGGAGATCCATTTTGAAAACCCCTTTTTAAAAAAAAGCACAATCTACTCCAGTATTCACACAAATTAGACATGTAGAATTTTTTGGGGGGATAATCCCAGTCATGATGTCTGAAATTGAGCTCAAATTGAGTTTTGAAAACCTGAAAAAGCTGAAACAAAGCTACAATTTCCAAAAATTGAGTCCAGAAATGTTTAAACCTGCTAAATGCTGCAGAAATAAGAACAAGGAAAGGCAAATACAAACCAAATGTGATAAATCAAAATGGCTTAATTCTGGTGAAATGAAGGATGATATGTTATGAACCGGCAGTTTTTCCACATGCAGTGACACAATTAAATGATTGAAAGAAATGTAATTAAGAGGATATAGCCAATATAAATATCAACAGTTCTAACACTGTTGGAGAGAAACTGCAACAATTATAACTCACCCAAAATCTACCTGAAAAAACAAATAAAACAAGTGAAGGAGATTTTGAAAGCCTTAAGACATGCTTTGAATCCCATGTGAATGCAACTCATGAATGCTATGTGTTCAATATGAGAGCTGAAGGTGAAAAAGAGTCCATTGAGCAGTATGTGACTGCAGTAGCACAGCTTCTATAATCAAGTGAATTTGGCAAGTCTTTGAAGATAGATTTGCTTTAGGAATAAGAGATCTGGAGTTGTAAATTATACCGGTACAGTGGATCCTCATCTCAACAGGGGCAAGCCTAAAACTTGGACTGGTGATCCTAAACAGAACTTACAATGTGTCATCACATACTAAACCATTGGCTGCTGATCAGATCCTAGAGGATTAAAAAGATGTGTTTACTGGGTTTGGATGTCTACCTGATGAAAGCCATCTTAAGTAGACAAGCATGTAACCATCTGCTGAGGAGAGTTCCAGCTGCCCTCAAGTCACGTCTGAATAACATGATAGAAGAACTGGGAAAAGAAGGGAGCATTCAGGAAATTGACAGATCCTACAGTCTGGATAAGCATATCACAGTCAAATAACCTGGAATATGCTTAGACACAAAGGATCTAAATAAAGTGCTGAAGATACCATGCCAACCATCAAAAAGAATTTGCCACGGTAACGATCTTCAAAACTCTTGATGTGAAGGATGGTTGCTGGCAAGTGAAGCTGGATAATAGCAGCAGCTGTCTAACTATATTCTGGATGCTATTCGTGAGTGCAGATGGCTGCACTGCTGTGTAGCAGTTCTATAGCTCCAGAAGAATATCAACGCAATTAGTATGATATAATCAGTGATCTTCCCGGAGTCAAATCCATAGTGGATGATCTACCAGGCCATGGATATGGATACACAATGGGAAAAGCCATAGCTGACTTTGATCAGAATTTAAGGAAGAAGAAAATCAACTAAGAGCATTTCTTTCTTTTGGAATAAAACATTTGGTTTACTTGCAAGGAAATTGAAATGGAAGCAGTGCTAAGGGAACAATCAAAAATTCTCGGCATAACACCACCAAATGGTGGCAATGCATAATGTTATCAGGCAGGAAAAATATATTTTATTCAATGCTATTTTGTTATTATAACATCTGCATGGGATTATTAATATGAATTCTGACTTAAAGTTCTAAATTTTGACAAAATAAAAATGAAGTGAATGAGCAACATGAGATTTAACATCAGGATATAGATGTAGACTTCAAGGCCCAGAAATTCATTATCTCCCACTTACGCTTTACGGACAACTAATTGAGACTTGTAACATTTATATAAAGTTCAGCTTGATACAAAATTCAGGATCAAATCTGTTCTGTAACTTCTTGGAGTAGAATTTTTGCCAACAGTTTTCCCAAAGCAATTCACCTAAAATCAGTCAAATCCAGTGCAGAAATTGAGAAATTTCAAGCCCAAGTTTGCCCAAAGCAAATTGGGCTTCCATGATTTATTTTTTCTTGCACTTATTTAAAAAACATTGCAAGAGAAGCTGTATCCTCCTGCAAAACTGGTCAGATCCCCTATTGAATTAATCACCATGGTGAGTTTCTGTTCCTTGAGTCAATCTGTGGCATTTTGAGAAGACTCTTTATATTCAGCTGGATTTGTTTAGCTGCAAGGACTCCATACCTTTGATAAACTTTCAAATATTGAAAAATGCTTTATTAAGAAATTCACTGCAGTGCACCAAGTAACCTCTAAATGGTTCCTCATTGTTCTTGAAAATAATTTTCAGTTATTAAAAACGCATTACCCACAGATAGTGAATGAAGCACTTATTAAAATTTTACAGAAATATTTTCTGTTGTATGAATAAAATAACACCAGTTTGCCACTCTTAAACAGATCACATAACTTCTTTTAATGCCATGGATAATAAATGAACAATTATGTTATAAAGCATTGTTCAATTGTATTGTTGAATGCAAGCTTTCATATCACTGATTGTGGAAATGAGTTTCAGTGTCAACTCACACAATAAATTCACTGTGGTAAACTAGTACAATTTTTCTGTGCAATTTGTACCTGACTGCCATTTGCAGTAGAAGACAGCCTATCTCTTCTTGTGCATTGACGAGATATATCAGATTGGGCACCATGTTAAAGTGAACATTTTTGTCTTACAATCACAATTTCTTGTGACTAATAGCAGATCCCCCTTTGTTATGATATTTTCAAAGGAAACCAAGGGTCGTTCTTGTAGTGCAGAAGCTAACTATTCAGTAGCCTAAAGTTTCCCAGTGCAATTGGAAAGCAAAAGTTTCCCAACAATTATCACAATCTCTGTGATTGACTGCTTTACCATTTAAATCGCATGCCACGGAATTAATAAATCCCTAGAAGAATTTAAAGAGCATCCCTCCTAGAAAGGCAAACACTACATTTGAAGCTCCAAGACTGGCATATTCCAATATCTCAGCAAAAGCGATGGATAACAGAAAACTGCCAGTCTTGAACCATAATAAGGTATTGATGCACCTTCGCTTACATTAATCACTAATTGCGAGAAGCAATGTAATATTCTATATTTTAATCTTTATATTAGGACTGACTGCAACAAATATTTTGGATGGGTTGAGTTTAATGAGGTCAATAATTATACAGCTAAAAGCATATGATCATAACATGTTACAGTTAGCAATCCAGGTTAGGATGCACAGTCAAATGCATAAAGAGCTCTTTCCTCCTCCATGTTTTTAATTTTTTGTCATTGTATCATATCTTCAAGAATTCTCAAATTACGCAAGAATGTTAGCATGGATCTATCCAAAGGAGTTTCTCTCCATTGTGTACTGCACTGACTTTCTCAAAGTCACTGACGTGTCACTTTTTCAGGGTTGAACCTGGATGGATTATTGACAAGCTCAGTATTCTATTTGAAAGGGTGACCTTTTGATTCCCTGGGTCTAGCTTTTGGTTTTCAGGGCCCCTTTTTCATTCTCAATAACTCTTCATTAGGGGATGCAGTCATGTGGCAACAATACCTACTGTATTAATGTTGGCATTTTTATTTACGATTTCTTTCTTTAGATAGATAAGATAGCACACTTACCAAACTCTGTAAAATAAATGGTAAGTTAATCCATTTCAATCATATGCATTGAGAGGTAGCTATTGACAAGATGCTGATAGATATTTCTTCCTCTTTCTTCAAAACTGCGATGGGATCATTTAGGTACACTTGATCATTCTCAACAACTCAACTGCAAAATGGTGGAATGCTGAACTCCCTCACTATTGCGCTGAAATGGGATCCTAGATTATGTACTCAAGTGTCTGGGGTGAAATTTGAACACAGAAATTTATCCCTCAGAAGCAAAAGTATTATCAGAAGAGTTGAGTGTGTTCTCCTGGGAATGTTGTTCCTAACTCACATTGTAATGAAAGGAAACGTAAGCACCTACAAATTGTTACCATCACTAAGGACTGATGGTAAAGAACCATCATGTAGAAAAGTTTTAGAGAAATAGTTGGGTGCATTATGAAAATAGGCAAAGTTATGTTCATAGTCTAAACTCAACTTAAACTGCAAGAACAATATATTTTATCTCTGTCAAGCCCCTGCAAACATTTGGTCTAAATAACTTGAGAATTTAACAGTATCCTCATTCTCAAACCCGTTTCAATTCCCATTCTTCTAAAATCTAGAGAACTTAGGATCAGTTTTTTTAAACTCTCCTCCTGGGGCAATATGCTATCCCATGGAATTGTCTGGTCAATTTTTGTTGCACTCCCTCTCCTTCGGAAAGGAGGCCAAAAATTTGCACAATACTCCAGATGTGATCAAACCAAGACTCTATATAATTGCAGCACTACATATTTACTCCTGTACTCAAAGCCTCTTGCAATTACACGAGAGGTGAGGTGAGAGTGACTGGCTTTGGCATTAAAGCAGCATTTGACTGAGTAGGGTATGAAGGAGCCCTAACAAAATTGGAGCCAACAGGAACCAGGGGGAAAGCCGTCCACTGGTTAGAATCTTACCTAACACAAAGGAAGCTGGTTATGGTGGCTGAAAGTCAACCATTTCAGCTCCAAATCAGCACTGTGAGAGTTCCTCAGGATAGGATCCTCAGCCCAACCATCTTTATCTTCTTCATTCGTGACCTTCCTTTCATCATAAGTTCAGAAATCAGGATATTTGCTGATGACTGCACAATATTCAGTATCATTCGCAACTCCTTAGGTACTGAAGCAGTCCATGTCCAAATGCAACAAGAGCTGAACAATATCCAGGCTTGGGCTGACAAATGGCAAGCAACATTCATGCCACCCAAGCGCCAGGCAATGTTCATTTCCAGCAAAATGCAACCATTGCCACTTGTCATTCCAATGGCACTGAATCCCTCTCTATTAACAATCTGGGGATTACAGAAAAGGAATTGGACTCACCATGTAAATACTGTGATCCCGTGGTGAGTAACTCTCTTCCTGACTCCCCAAAGCCTGTTCACTATCTACAAGGTACAAGCCAGGAGTGTAATGGAAAATGATCTCCATTTACTTGGATGACTATAATTCCAACAACACTCAAGAAACTCATCACCATCCAGGAGAAAGTAGCTGCTTGATTATTACTCTTTCCACAAACTTGAATGCCTCCACTACCAACAAATGGGGGTCACAGAAAGGGTGTGAAAGGGGTTGTATACCAAGGATAAGGGGTTGATTGAGTATGGAGTGACTGTGAACAAGAATAATCAAGTTCACCATTGGTTGCTGGCAGTTTTTGAAGAAGGTGAGAAATATGCATGAGTCCAATTAAATGCCTCAAATGCTGCAAAATTCAGTTGGGTCAGGGACAATTGCACACAAGTGGTTCGTTCATGGACCAAATTGAAATAAATTCCACCCAGTATTTTGGACCAATGACTTTTCGTCAGAATACTACTGCCAGAAAGATACACATCATATTTGAAGCTTCAAGTCTGACGCATTCCAGTGCTTCATCAAAAACAATCAGATGATGAAGTAATATTCTTGATGGCTGAAAAGTCTTCTGGATTAGATAGGACATATAGATAATGCAGCACACTTTAACAATGAAGCATTTCATTATGTGTTAAAGCACCAGAATCATATTGGCATGAGGAAATGTTGGGTAATAAACATAGATTTGTTTTGCAGGACAACTGGACTCTTCTTACAGAAGAGATTAATCACAGTTGTATATGATAGCCATTTGGAAATGCTTATACTTATGAGTGATTTTTGAGAATGTTACAGCAATATAATTTGGCACCTACTCCCCTTTCATCCAATGTGCTTTCTTTTTTATAAAGAGAACTTAAAATAGTTCTCAAACATTCTCAGAACTTTATAGAACTGTTTCTGTTGATTTGAATTTGCTCAGAATATTACGCAATATATGATTTGCAAAATGTAACCTTTTGGCTTCCTTTTTCAAGCTCATTTATTCTAAGGATTATTTAGTCTTTTAACACAAATGTGTTGGCAAATTATTTGCCATTAATGCTAATTTATTATTTACTTTCAATTCCAATAATAGAATGCCAGGCATGGATATATCATTAACAATGGATAATAAAACCATACTGTCTGATATTTGGACCACGAATGCCAGATTGATATTGCTAAATATAGTGTTACTGCCTGATAAGTGAATGAATGTATCTCTTCTAGAATTTGTCACTGTCCTAATGGAATTTATATATCCATCACAATAGTGGAGCAAGACGCTTGTCACAAAGAAATACAAGCAGAAGCTTCCTAAGCAAACAATGATGACTGTTTGCTGATTAATATATTTCTTAAGTCCTGTTCTATACAATTCTAACAGAAACCGGTAACTAGCAGCAACCTATATTAAAAATCTGCTTCATTAAGTTATGCAAGCTGATGCTTCATTGCCATAATTCAGAAATAAATTGGGTTATAATGGCCAGAGAGATGAGCTGCTCAGAAAGTATGAATGTAAGAACTCAGTTATCTTCAGTTGTCTTGCTCATCCTTATTTATGGTCATAAGTAATCTGTGTTCCTTCAGCATCTTGAGTTATTAGATTCAGTTATGACTGCTGGATAGCTGGACAACTACTTTGTGTCATCCTGAATGCGTACAGTGCATCGTAGATCTGCAATGGATGACTGAATTATGATTTAGCTGAGAGGCTCAGGATGTGAAGCATTCAACAATGATCCAGATTGACTCTGATTGATAGAAATGCCCATATTGATGATGATTTTGGAAATCACAGCAAGTCATATTTCTTTCTGCCATGAAAGCATCAATATTTATATTTTTCAGTAAAAAAGCTGATGTTTGCCAACTTTTGTGTTTTCTTTCAGACTTTTCACCCACTTGTAACCAGGCTGATTGCCAGTATCGATGCGCAGTCACAAGAAGTGGTACAACTTGCTATTGCTGGGATGGTTTTAAAGTGGGGCAGGATGGGAAAAGTTGCGAAGGTTTGTTCTCATAAAAATTTAGTCTTATTGTGTAAAGTTTATTATCATATTACAAAAATACATACATGAATGTTGCAAAAAACATTGGGGTGGCACAGTGGTTAACAGATTCAATTCAGCCTCGGATCACTGTCCATGTGGAGTCTGCACATTCTGTCTGTGTCTGTATGGTTTCCTCTGGGGGCTCTGGTTTCCTCCCTCACTCCAAAGATTTGTGGGTTAGTTTGATTGGTCATGCTAAATTGACCTTAGTATCAGAGGATTAGTGGGATATCTATATGGGGTTATGGAGATAGGGCCTGGGTGGGATTGTTGTCAGTGCAGATTCAATGGGCTGAATGGTTTCCTTCTGCACTGTAGGGATTCTATGATTCTATAACTGCTCAACTATAAAGCAAAGCAGAAGTATGGCACCATTGAACACTTATATTTTAGCCAGAATAGACGCTGCTTGCATTGGGAAAACAATTTTTGTGAGTTTGTCCATGTCATTTTATTTGTGTTTTTACAGAGGCAAAAATAACTAGAAAAAACAACTGTTAATATGGAAAGCAAGTTTCTAAGCTCACATGAAGTTTCACTGAGCGTAGGTGCATGGCATAGATATATTACCAAGTTAGGAATGTGGGGTTTTGAAAGTGTAAAATACCCTTGGGATTGCTTTACTCAGTGCTGGTGCTGTCACAGTTGAAACCTGCATGCAAGTACATTTATTAAAGTTTCACCTATAGTGTAGACATCACAGATAATTAATAGGATTTGCAAAATTAGACCATGGATTTGTACTTGTAAATTACCAAAGGACTGATCCTCTAAGGTACCAATTTGCTGGCAAAAATAAAAATATCACTACAAGCCTGTGTGACCCCTTTAATAAGTGATGTTAACCTGGCCCCACATTGGTTTCCTTAATCAGCAAGGTTCAATGGAGATCATATTCCTGATCCACATAAATCAGTCAGAAGCAGACCTTTATTACTTACAAGATCCTTTTGAAAGTGTCTTGCTGTTGGTTTGTTGATGGGATTTTTTTTCAGAAGATTCTGTGAACTAATCATTTCTCCTTTCACTACATCCAGTGTTGGCTACAGTTTGGTCTCATTTGATGAAGCCTTCCTCATTGCAAGAGAGATTTGCTTGAGTGTTGACCTTTACTGAAACTGTGCTCATTCAGTGTAGCCTAACAATGTGAATGGACAGCAATGCATTTAGGGATTCAATCACGCTGTATGATTTCAATATACGGGAGATATGATGATGCAGTAGCTAGCATTGCTCACTGCTTCATAGCACCAGGGACCAGGGACCCGGGTTTGATTCCTGCCTTGGGTGACTTTTTTTGTGGAGTTTGCACATTCTCCGCTTGTCTGCATCAGTTTCCTCCCACGGTCTAAGATGTGCAGGTTAGGTGGATTGGCCATGCTAAATTGCCCTTATTATCCAAAGTTGTGTAAGTTCAGCAGAGTAAATACACTAGGTTATAGGGACAGAGTGGAGGGGAGGGCTGAGTGGGATGCTGTTTTGGAGAGTCAGGGCAGACTCGGTACGCTAAATGGCCCTCTCTGCACTGTAGGGATTCTATGGAAAAGGCACGACGGTTTCAGGTGCAAAAGACACCTTAACTGTCATACATATCTTGAGCAATGATATGACTACAGACCTAAATATGCCTGAAAAGACTCATCTTTGATGCTTTCCTTTCCTCAGAGAGTAATCAAACTCTGCTAGCAGCTGAAATCTAATCTTCAGACTACGGCAAAGATTGATATGAGCTACTTATAGCTGCAAAAGGGACTATGGCATTATTTTTTTTTTAGGTGACTACTGAGAGAATTGCTCAATCTGTCAGTCTGTTCTGGACTGCTGGCTAAATCAAGTCACAGATTTCATATTTGCCAGAACAACTTCTTTACACTTTTCCAAGTGGCAAGGATCTATCAGCAGAATGGTTGGGCATTCTGGGTAGAAAACAATTATTGCACAATACTAAATCTGAAGGATCTGAAGTCAGAACAAAAAGTGCTGGACAAGCTCAGCAGTTTTGGCAGCATCTGAGGAGAGAGAACCAGAGTTCATGTTTTGAATCCAATATGATTCCTCTTCAGGACTGAAGAGTGGCAGAAGTGTGATGGGTTTAATGCTGTTGAAAAATGTGGCCTATCAGGTAGTGCATTAACAATTTTGCTATTTTGTTTTCAGACAGTACTGACCTTTATTCTGCTCCTAATGCCTACTTTGGACTAATGCTTTGTTTCTTTATTATTCCCATTCCCATTCTTTTGCCTTTTGTTCCATGATATCTTTGTAATTTAATCTCACCTGCCCTCAGTCCTATCCCTGAGCTCCTCTGTTTACATAACCTGACCCTCATCTTTTATCAAAAGCATAAAACCTATTACATTTCTGCCTCTCTTCAGTTCTGAAGAAAAATTATACTGGACTCAAAGCATTAACTCTGTTCCTGTCTCCAATGCATGCTGCACTATCTGCTAAGTTTTTTTCCAGCATTTTTTGTTTCCATTATACCGTACTAATTACTCTTGAAAAACTATTCTTTGCAAAGAAAAGAATTTGAGATATATAAACTGCGAGAAACATGATCCTGCATCTAAAAAATTGTTCTTAATCTTTCCTGCTCCAGCTACTAATATACAGCACTGCAACTCATATAAGTCAAGAGATCAACAAATGTAGAAAAGTGCAGCATCCTCATGATATTGTATCCTTTCTCAGATGACCCTCATTGGTTCAGTAATCCCAACTTTTAGGATCAGGATCACGATTTGTGGGTTTACCTGAGGCAGTGCTGACTTCCAGCTTTCAGAAGTGCAAAATAGTTGTGTTACTTTCTGATCATTAAATTTGGTTTATGTTGATTTAATAAATGTGTTAAAACACTCAATACATCTTTTAGATTTCTGAGGCAATCTGGTACACCACAGTGCTTGTTCTGTACATAATTGTGCAACATAATCATATCACATGCAGCATTGGTACAAATTGAAACAACTTCTTAATTATCTCTTTCAGATTTTGATGAATGCAGTGTTTATGGAACTTGTAGCCAAGTATGCACAAATAACATTGGATCGTACACGTGCGGCTGTGTGGAAGGTTACTTGATGCAACCAGACAACAAAATTTGCAAGGCCAAAAATGGTAAGAGCTGAGCATTTTTATATTACTGTTTGTCATTTCTATGAAATTATTGAGAGATGTTGAGGAGATACAGTTCATTTGAGATTCAGCACAATCAGTGGTGACGCTGCAGGTAAACTGGGATTAGGCTAGAGAATGGAATAACGCTGCATCCCTGATTCTCTGACTTGTGATCCCTATGAAGGCCGTTCCTCATTGGCCGTTCTCAATGGCTCAGAATGCTTGGCCAATTTTTTCTGAATTTTCTGACAAAGTAACAAGGTGAGAATCTGATTTGTAAAGATTTCCATAAACACTTGTTTAGAAAGCAAAGAAAAGCTTTTGACAAAGGTGATGGCATTCATAGATGGAAATATGCTTTAAGACATAAAATAGCATTTCTTTAAATGGAAATCTATGATGGGTGAGTTGTGTAGAAGTGTATAACCACTTTTATTGAGAGGCTAAAGATCTAAGGTCTGCTGGTGATACCATATGAAGTAACACAATCAGGTGGTAAGAACGAGGAGCAAAGCACACCTCAAGTTGTAATATGTTAAATAGACTGGAGGAGCATCTGCATGGGTCATCATAGGTCATAGTTACAGTTAATGAAAGTGCTAAGAAAGTAATCTTATACTCAGCCGCAGAATATATAAAAAAAAGTAATGAGCTTGTAAAGATCTTAGTCCACTGGAACAAATGCAAAGTGATTCATTTTGATAGATTGAACCAGAGCAGGACTTATTCAATTAATGGTAGGACACTGGGGAGAGTTACAGAACAAAGAGATCTAGGGGTACCTGTTCATAGCTCCTTGAAAGTGGAATTACAGATGGACAGAATGGTGAAGAAGGCATTTGACATGCTTGGTTTCATCAGTCAGAACATTGAATACAGGAGTTGGGACATCTTGTTGAAATTGTACAAGACATTGGTAAGGCCTTATTTGAATACTGTGTGCAATTCTGGTCACCCTATTATAGAAAGGATATTATTAAACTAGAAAGAGCGCAGAAAAGATTTATTAGGAATCTACCAGGACTTGATGGTTTGAGTTATAAGGAGAGATTGGATCGACTGGGAATCTTTTCTCTGGAGCATTGGAGGCTGAGGGGTGATCTTATAGAGGTTTGTAAAATAATGAGGGACACAGACCAGCTAGGTAGCCAATACCTTTTTCCAAAGGTAGGGGAGTCTAAAACTAGAGGGCATAGGTTTAAGGTGAGAAGAGAGAGATACAAAAGTGTTCAAAGTGGCAATTTTTTCACTTAGAGAGTGATGAGTGTCTGGAACAAACTGCCAGAGATAGTAGTAGAGGCGGGTACAATTTTGTCTTTTAAAAAACATTTAGATAGTTAGATGGGTATGATGGGTATAGAGGAATATAGGCCAAATGCGGGCAATTGTCTTTCGGGTTTAAAAAAAAGGGCGATGTGGAAAAGTTGGCTGAAGGGCCTGTTTCCAAGCTGTAAACCTGAAATTCTCTGACTATTCATGTCCATCAGCAGCACACCACCGCCCGTCTGTTTCTTGCCAGCATGATATGATGTCAATGAGAATTTCTATTAACAGCAGTGGGACCAAAGTAATAAACAACATGCCACCTCCCGCTGGCGGAAACACGCAACTAGGAGTCCAGAGAATATTACCCATTGCGTACAGTTTTGATCAGTCTATTATGAAAGGATATAACAATGATGTTAAAGATACAGTGCCGATTCATTTTTATGTTACCATAAATATGAAAACAGCAAGCCTCTTTTCACCAGACTGAAGAAAATAGGCTGATTAAATGTCTAATGAAAGATGATGAAGAGTTATAAGGAAGGACTGTAGAAAAAGAAATAATCAGCCTGAATATCAAAGGAAATAAAGGAGGGTATCAAATTGAAAGAAAATGCATATAAAGTGGTAAAGATTAGTGGGAAATGAGAGGATGGGGGGAAGTCACAAAAACAACTATAAAAGAAAGTAAGAGGGATTCTGAGAGTAAAGATGATTAGAGGTTTAGATAGGGTGGACAGTGATAGCCTTTTTCCTAGAGTGGAGAAAGCTAGCACGAGGGGACATAGCTTTAAATTAAGGGGTGGTGGTTATAAGACGGATGTCAGAGGTAGGTTCTTTACCCAGAGGGTGGTAAGGGTATGGAATGCCCTGCCTGCTGCAGTTGTAGATGCGCCAAGTTTGGTGGCATTTAAGAGGATAGTAGATAAGTTTATGGATGAAAAGGGAATGGTTTAGGTTAGAGGGTCATTGCTTTTTCTTAATTGGTCGGCACAACATCGAAAGCCGAAGGGCCTGTTCTGCGCTGTAATGTTCTATGTTCTATGTTCTAAACTAGTTCAGAATATAAAAACAGATAGCAAAAGTTTCTACAAATATATAAAACGAAAAAGAGTGGCTAAAGTAAACATTGGTTCTTTAGAAGATGAGAAGGGGGATGTAATGACTGGAAATGAGAAAATGGCTGAAGCATTGATCAGGTATTTTATGTCAATCATCACAGCGGAAGACACAAATAACATGCCAAAAATTGATGACAGGAAGGTTATGGCAGGTGAGGACCTAGAAACTATCATTATCACAAAAGAGGTAGTATTGAGCAAGCTAATGGGGCTAAAGGTAGACAAGTCTCCTGGTGGGTGAAATAACAACTACACTAGTGGTAATTCACTGGACTTTGGTATAGTTCCCACAGATTGGAAAACAGCAAATGTGACATCACTGTTTAAAAAAGTAGACAAAAAAATGAGTAACTGTAGGCCAGTTAGCTTAACTTCTGTTGTAGGGAAAACTCTAGAATCTATCTTATTGAATTTACCTTATTGAAATATATAAGATGATTAGAGGTTTAGATAGGGTGGACAGTGATAGCCTTTTTCCTAGGATGGAGAAAGCTAGCACGAGGGGACATAGCTTTAAATTAAGGGTGGTAGTTATAGGACGGATGTCAGAGGTAGGTTCTTTACCCAGAGGGTGGTAAGGGTATGGAATGCCCTGCCTGCTGCAGTTGTAGATGCGCCAAGTTTAGGGGTGTTTAAGAGGTCAGTAGATAAGTTTATGGATGAAAAGAGAATGGTTTAGGTCGGAGGGTCATTGCTTTTTCTTAATTGGTCGGCGCAACATCGAGGGCCGAAGGGCCTGTTCTGCGCTGTAATGTTCTATGTTCTATGTTCTATCATCAAAGAAGAAATAACAAGACATGTAAATGTAAATTGATCTATTGCGAAGATGCAGTGTGGGTTCATGAAGGGCAGGTCATGGCTAACTAATTTGGTAGAATTGTTTGAGAACATTACATGTGCAGTGGCCAGCGGGGAACTGTGGATGCAGAGTATCTGGATTTCCAGAAAATATTTGACAAGATGCTACACCAAAGGTTGCTACATATGATAAATATGCATGGTGTCACGGGTAATGTATTTACCCGTAGAGGATTGGGTGATGAACAGAAAGCAAAAAGTGGGGTAAATGGGTGTTTTTCTGGTTGGCTAGTGGTATGCCTCAGGGATCAGTGCTGGGACTGCCATTGTTTATGATTAATATAGATGATTTGGAGTTGGGGACCAAGTAGAATGTG
The DNA here is from genome assembly GCA_024679065.1 of Sphyrna mokarran. NCBI lineage: Eukaryota > Metazoa > Chordata > Chondrichthyes > Carcharhiniformes > Carcharhinidae > Sphyrna > Sphyrna mokarran. Next base: position 69,311,319 of record JAGIQG010000011.1, on the reverse strand, counting down.
TCACAATTCGCAGATGACACTAAGATGAGTGGCAGAGCAAAGTGTGCAGAGGATGCTGAAAGTCTGCGAAGGGATATGGATAGTATATGTGAGTGGGCAAGGGCCTGGCAGAAGGAGTACAATATTGGGAAATGTGAGGTCATCCATTTTGGAGGGAATAACAGCAACATGGACTATTATTTAAACGGTAAAAAAAATTGCAGCATGTTGCTATGCAGAGCGATCTGTGCGTCCTTGTACAAGAATCACAAGGAGTTGGCTTGCAGGCGCAGCTGGGGGATAGAGTTTAAGAAAGCAGGGTTATTTTGCAGCTGTGTAAAATGCTGGTGAGGCCATACCTAGAATACTGTGTACAGTTTTGGTCTCCTTATTTGAGGAAGGATATACTGGCACTAAAGAGGAGCAGTGGAGATTAACTAGGTTGGCTTATGAGGAGAGACTGAACAACCTTCGGCTATACTCAGTGGAATTCAGAAGAATGAGGGCAGCTCTTACAGAAACATATAAAATTATGAAGGGAATAGATAAGATAGGGAAGTTGTTTCCACTGGAAGGTGAAAATAGAACCACAAGACGTGGTCTCAAAATAAGAGGAAGCAGATTTAGGACTGAGTTGAGGAGGAACTTTTTCACCCAAAGAATTGTGAATGTGTGGAATTCCGTGTCCAGTGACGCAGTTGAGGCTACCTTGTTGAATGTTTTTAAGGCAAGGATACATAAATTTTTGAACGGTAAAGCAATTAAGAGTTGTAGTGAGCAGGCGGCTAAGTGAAGTTTAATCCACGAAACTATCAGCTATGACCTTACTAAATGTGGAGCAGGCTCGAGGGGCCAGATGGCCCCTACTCCTACTCCTAGTTCTTATTTTCTTATCTTTGTTTTTGTACATAGTTCCCACTGATCAGCGAGATATTAATGAGTAGACACGCATTTAAGATCAGTGAAAAAAGAATTATTGGAGTTAGAAATATATTTTTACAGGGAAGGTATTAGAATTTGGATTTCTCTATCACAAGTCATCAATTATTTTCCTAGACAATCAGATTGTCGCTTGAGAAAAGAATTTTGAAACAGAGCCAGAAGGAGACAGAGGGCCTTATTTTACCTATTATTAATTCTAAACGTTCAGTGGACTTGAAACTGGGAGTATTTCAGATCTGACTTTTAGACCCTATTCTCAGGCCCCACATACGCACTCTGCCTGAAAAAATATCAGCAATTCTAATCACACTGCCCACGGACAGGGCTTAACACACCCGAAATCCTGCAGTTCCAATCGGCGTCTCCAACTGTGCACATGCAGAAAAAAATGATTGAGTGTGGTTTCCTGGCACATCGTTCCCAGGCCAGATAATGCCTCCCCCTGGCTCCTGCAGGCATTGCCCCATCCCCACAACGTTACTGACTCCCTTTATCCCCCCAACCCCTCTACCACCCAGACCGATTGCAGGCCTTTCCCCCATTCATCCCCCCTGACCACAGGCAGAGTGGCAACGCACCTCTCTCCCCCTCACTGATCACAGGCAGAGTGGCAGCAGACCTCTCTTCTCACCCTAATGATCTCAAGCAGGGAGCTATTGGACCCCCCCCTCATCCCCATGGTCTCAAGCAGACAGCCGTTGGATACTCGCATCTTATCTCCTCTAACTGGAGTGCCCGAACTAGATTTTTGTACAGCTTGTCTGTTTCATTCCAAATCTGGAATGTGAAGGGAGGTGCTGATAAAGTTGGGCGTATAGCCCATTAAGTAAATTTAAATGCAAGCAAATGCATTTAAATGGTCATCAGGCCCATTTCGGGCATGATCCTGATCGCAGTCATTTTTGGGCTTTGGTAAAGAAGGAACTGATGTCGAGGCAGGCGCGGATCATGCTACTCACCTTAAGACTGACTTTATCAAGTTTTCATGCCTGAAAACAGATGCAACTTAATGGTAAAATCGGGTTCTGAGTTTCAAACAGATGGCTCATACAGATGAAAACTAGTGCAGACTTCATCAAAATCCTTTGATGCCAAATTCCATAATTATTTGTCATTACTTCTGGTTAAATCAGAAGAAGTTAATGTGAACTGCAAGTCCTGGAATTTGAATATTTTTAAGGCAGAGATAGATTCTTGATAAGCAAAAGAGTGAAATGTTATTAAGGTCGGCAGGAATGTGGAGTTGACTTGACAATCAGTCATTATCTTATTGAAAGGTGATTAGGCTCAAAGGGCTGAATGGCCTACTCCTACTACTAATTGGGATGTTGATATGCTTCCTCAAAAGACTTCTTAATATTTTTGATTAATTCCTCTGATATTGGCATAACCAGCATAGATCGCAGAATTTTAAGTGCATATTGCATTTCTGCAATTTGAGTTAATGCAATCCTTTGTGCTAGTTTGAAAAACACTGTGCTAGAAGCAGGTTCCATCCATAAAACTGGCCATGACTGGCGAATTAACCACCATTGGAAGTTTGCACTAATAAAGCTTATTCACAGGCCTACAAGTTCCAATAATTAACCTGGAACCGGTGCATAATGACTCTATAAGGAATATTTTGAAAGATTTGAAAATAATTCCATTATACCATAATGAAACTAAGATATAAATATATGTGTGTATATATATATATGTATATTATATATATATAGTTTTTTCCCATTTTCATAAATTCAAATCTGGCTTAATCATAGATGGTAGATGATGCTGTGATTTAAACTATTTATTATTTTAATGAACCCATTGTCAACTGTATTACCAAAATTTACCAAACATCTCTGAGGCAAGTAAGCTTTTTTTTGGACAATACCACATTTTGAAATATGATTTGGAACAGTGCATTCATTGCTATACCAGTGAATTGGAACAACAACTCATGAAGAAACGGATGAATAATCTACAAGACAGCTATAATTTGGAGTACAAATAGCATTAGAATCACCAATTCCACCCAAATCAGACATTGTATAGCAACGTTTATACTGGGTAGCACAAAATAAACCCTCTGGCAAGCTGTAGGTATTTGGGATTGGTTGCATTAAGTGAGTTGTGCAAGGAACTCCAAGTTGTTTTAATGAAGATAACCTAAGTTTAGCACCTTGATTTTGGCATGGGTGAGCAGAAGACGTATCACTCCAGGGATGATTCAAGGGACTCACTGGTAAACTTTTGTCAAACAAAGATTATTTAAGAGCAGAGTTTAAATATAATAAAAAGATTTAGCATAACTTTTACCAATTACAAGTTTCAAGCATGATACAGTATACCTTTACACCAGCTAACTATTGTGTTCCAAATCAAATAGCACCCTATAGAATACACTCCTTTCTAGACTTGACACAAAAAAGCTGTGCTGGATTTTGCAGCTGTTTGAAATGGTGGATTAAATCCTTTGAAATAGTGGATTAAAATTCTGAGGCATCCCAATCATCGAACGTTCAGCACACTTCTGGAGAAAGAGGGAGACAGAGACATTCCCTGTATCCAGCAGCTTCTAGACAACAGGATTTCCAATTCCAGAGAGAGAGAAATAAGAAACATTGGTTTCTGTCTCAAATCCTAACGGCGTCTGAGAAAAATGATACTAAAACATTGTTTTTTCCTGTGGAAAAATACTGTTTTCCAGTCATCACCTGACCTGTCAATCATCCCCAAATCAAGCCCCAGTCAGCAATCTGACTGCATTAGACCAGATTACAAATAGACATGATGTCCATTATATTGCTTCAGTAACAATTAGAGGCCACTGCTTACAGAATTTTGTCAACAATAAAATGCCAGGTCCTGTTTGAAAAACCTGCAGGAAACATCATTAAAATATATATTTTAAAGGCACAGAATCATCACAATACTTGGCGCATCTCTTTACAATTTTTTTCCCGAAGCTTTTTTATAGCATTTTTCTCCAAGTCTATCAGTTTTATCCAGATTCTGATGTGTTGCATTCAATCTGTCACAAGGTTGTACTCAGTTGATTATGTCACAGACTTCGTTGTAGTTTGCAATGAGGACAACCATTTAGTTACAAGTATCAAACTATGGCTAAGAATACAGGATATTCTTAGGCACATATTGTAGGCTATTTTACACGGAGTCAAGTGACTTCTGTCGATACTTCCTTTGATAAACAAGCTCTGTAATGTCAGAATGCCTGGATATTGAAGCAGAGTGGCAGATTGAGAAGAAAATATCTATCATTTTCTCAAGGATATATTCTTTATCTAGTGCCAGTTGTTAAGCCCACCACCTAAACACTTCAGAGAAAGTTACCTATCTGCTATGTGCTAAAGTTACTGAGACTGATGTGAGGTGATGTGAGACACTATTGTGTTCAAGAGGACTGTCTGTCTTGTTTTCTCAGGCGTATATATAAAACAGATTTTCAGTGAGAAAATGCCCTCTCCAAGAAACAACTTCAAACAGCTCTACATAAAAGTTATTGTGTTCAAAATTTTTTTTAGTGAATGACACTAGGCTTTTATGTCTGCAAGTGAAAAGATAAGAAATAGCAAGAGCAGGATGGTCCAATTCCAGAGCCAAAGATAAATTCTCTGCTCCGTTCTGCTTTACATTGTTTTTGTGCCCAAGGATATCTATGGTCGTGAAGTGAACTATTGGCACCTCTCAGTGTTGTCTGCTGCTTTTTATTGTTTTAATTGTTTTGTTTTGAAAACAGAAAAACAGGGTGGATTTTAGAGACCAGATACAATTTCATGCAATTCTGCATGCTGCAGCCCAATTTGTCTGAACAGTGGCTGTAAATATTGAGTGTCAGTCCCCTTCATTAATTCACACTGACTTCAACTTAAGTTTTTCGTGGCTGCTTGTATTTTTCTACTGTGATATTTTTTCCAGCCGAAAATGTTGAGAGTATGTATGAATTCTTAGGATGTAATCTGTATGTGTGCAGAATCCCTACAGTGCAGAAGGAGACCATTCGTCCCATTGCATCTGCACCAACAACAATCCCACCCACAGGCCCTATTCCCATAACCCCCACGTATTTGCTCTACAAATCCCTCTGACACTAAGGGGCAATTTAGCATGGCCAATCAACCTAACCTGCACATCTTTGGACTGTGGGAGGAAACCAGAGGAAAACTACGCAGACACAGGGAGAAAGTGCAAATTTCACACAGACAGTGATCCAAGGCCAGAATCGAACCCAGGTCCCTGGTGCTGTGAGGCAGCAGTACTAACGATTGTGCCACCATGCAGCTCTTTGTCACTGTGTCACCTATTGCCCATTGGTAGCATTAAATGGGTCGTGCCTGATTTGCACAAGTCTTTCCAGACAGTTTTGTTTTCCTCCCCTGGAGGCTTTTCATAGCAACTTCCTTCAAAACAGTTAACTCCTACATCAACATACTCATGAATTGCAAAAAATTGTCTGATCTATCTGTGCGTGACAATGCTAGCTGAGGAAAGTGTCCAGCTGCTCTGATTCTCACACCTCCCAGATTAGAAGCCCTCGTGTTCAGTATTAAGTATATGGCTCCACAAAGCAACTTCTGTTTTGCAGCAAAATTAATGTGCTGGAGCCAGGTCTGCTGCCCTACCTGCAGATGCAACTGTTTAAGATGACTGGTTAAATCACTGTGTTGTTGCCCTGCTGCCCAAATGGTGCCAGTAATACACTGATCAATTTACTTCTCCAGATCCAGGAGATCATATTATTATAAAGCAGGTGAGCTTCCCCCTCCATCCCAAAGAAAACCTTTGTTAATCTGCATTTAACATCCAAGGGCTGAACTTTACAGGAGTGAGGGTCAGCGGGGAAGGTTATGCAGTAATGGACATATTCCTTTTCCTCCACAGTTGAATGTTGGTTGGCATCTCGCTGACTTTAAAACAGATTGTCCCACAACAACTTTAATAGGGTAAGAGTGGGACTTGCACTAGAGGAAATCCCACTCTCAAGAGCTGCCAGACAATGTGGTTGGCTGACAACTGACTAATTCTTGCAACACCAGAAACATCAGTGACCATCGTTTGGAATAGAAGCAGTATCAAGAAAAAGGAAGATGGGTACCAGACTTTGATATAACTCCAGTACTTTTGGTCGAGGTGGAAGTGAGAGGGCAAGTGTAGGGAAAGAGTGGAGCCTTGTGTTTTAGAGACCGGTGGAGGACAGGGATTGGGGGATGGGGGGAGAGGTTGTACCATCTTGGGAGGTTGCTCCCAATTGTTGTGTATTCATGGTAGTTTTAAGAGTTGCCTCACAAGCAACCTTATAGATAAGCAGGAGCACTTTAAGAGAACAATTACATGACATAATTGAGAAATGATCGACCATTTTGCGCTGGCATTCGAGCAGTGTAACATAGCAGTCTGTAGTGTTAACATCTTCTAAATAAAGCTCTATATTTTAGTTCAACTCCAGAGCCTGAAGATTCAGTCTTGGATTCACCATACTGATGGCCACAAGGAACCACCCCAAAAGAGATTTTGACTTTTTACTCTGAGGTATTCAGGTTGCAGGGTGGTCACACTCCTTCCATTTCCCCCTTGTCCAACCCATCTCATCTGACTCTACCAAAGTATCCATTTTTTTAGTGGATTCCATGTGCTTTAATCTTGCACTGCACTGAATTGGCTCTGCAACTCCCCCTTCCGGAACTACTGGCATTTTATGGCAAAATGTGCCTCTTGTTGCGCCGGCGACTTTAACTCCACAAACTGTGGCAGGGTCAGCAGCCTAGACCTGCTTTGCTAGGATGTTTGCTGAGAATTTTTTTCCTTCTGCATCTTTTAAGCACCCAGGGTGGGTGCAGAAGCAATGGGCTGGCCATCAGCTTTACCGCATGTGAGTTTTCCCTCCCTACATCTGTCCACCAGCAGGAAAAGTTTGGGGGTCGAGGCGGGAAACTGTTGGGATTGGGGGTGGGGGGGGGGGGGGGGGGAGGTGAGTGGTGGTGGACAGAAAATTCCCCATTCAACCCCAAATAACACAAGTCATAAATTTTTGGGCTGTAACATTAACATTGCAAGGGAAAAGTAATACATATAATTGCTAAGGTTCATACAGAAAATTAAATTTAAAACTGATGGATGTATACAATTAAAATGGAATAAAGGAATAATTTTCCAGTGTCATACTGATGCACTGGATTGCAATAGACTTAGTGATGTCAGAATATAGATTTTGTGGGAACTAAAAGCAATTTAAGGTTATTGGCATTTTGTATTTACCAATATTCAACATCAATATATTAAAATGTCAGGTGTTTTATTCTTGGCCATGATATAGATGAATACCACAGAGTGATGTGACAATATGCTGCCATAATCTACACTGTTGGCTCACAGATGAGGAAAAAGGACAATGTGAATATAAGTTAATACATTCACTATTATTGCTATTACTAGTCTTAATACTACCAAATTTCACACAAGGCAAACTTAGCATTTAGGCTATATATTTACAACAATGAGAGTGTTCAATCATTGTGAAGTTATTTCAATTCCTTTCGAGTAAATCATTTTAAATAGATTATTTAGGCCATACAATGCAAAACCTGTTATTTCTAACACAGCAAGCTCCTTATTAGCGGGTTTTAATCAAATGTAAAGCAGCTTGCGCATTCTGAGTAAAAGTAATGAACATTGAGTTAATTCAAAGATTGATTGTAAACATTGCCCTCATACTTCAGATTTGATAATAAACTCTCAGCAACAGCCTCAGGAGGCTGGACTTTAGTCATGAAGCATTACAGGAATTCTGTTTACTGTGGCAGTCAAGTCTGCATCAAAAAACTATGACAGCAATACTTTCTACTAAGCATCACAAAATGGCTGCACCTCTCAAATTCTATGCCACAGACTCAGTCCATAGTGCCAAGGGAGACTTATGCCAGATCCACCAACTTTATTTGTGCTCTTTTTGTTTAAGGGATGTCACTAATGCCGTCTTTGCCAAAGCAATTTGACAGTCCTTCTGCATAAATGACTGAGGAGGCCACTGCAATTTGCAAAATTACTGGCCTCCCCAAGGATGACAGGGCTCTTGATTGCCACCATGTGACATGGCATGCCCCAAATCTGAACTCCCATGATTATGCGAACCACAAAAGTTAACAATGTGGTTCATTGGCAGTGACAGGCATAGCTTCTTGCATGTCAATTGATGATATACTTAAAAAGTGTCATGATGCATTTACACTCATCAGTCTTGGCATCACAGCACTATTTCAAGAGCAGAGGCGAGGACCAGGGATACCTCTTTATATACTTTTCAATAATACAGAGGGAACATGGTATTATAAGTCAAGGATAAGAATTGAACAAAGCCATTGAAATCCTGAAAGGAATTTTCCTTTGTCAGGATCAGTCTGGAAGTGCCATGGAGCATAAGTTTGGCACCATTTCACAAATTGCAGTAGCATGCTGTGGATTTCAAAATTATTCAACTCTAGACTGACAGTAGATGTCTCAGAGAATGCCAGAAGCCTGAAGGTAATGCTGCTGATGATTTGTACCTGACCCACAGAAGAACAGGAAGCGTGCGCTGCGATGATGTTCGCTCGACAGCTGAGAGACAGATTAATTTGGCAGATCTTCACAGATGATTAGAGCAGGACTATTTGGATGTCTCAGCTCATTAAAAATCTGCTCCTCTCACCAACTGTCTAAAATCCCTGTGAAATCCTTGCTCCTCTCTGCCAGCCACTGCATGTTAATGCTGAACCTCAATCAACACATCACCTGTTCTTAATTGACATGCAAGAGAATCAAGCACCCAACCCACCTTTACATCAAATGTTCCAGAGATTATTTGTAACTCTTTACCGAAAGATAATTTACTTCTGTCACTATGCACATTCCTTGGGACCATGCACATTTTTTTCAGCCTATTCTAGAATTTCTCCTGTAGGCCATTTGGGGACATTGGGCTTGAGATGTAGATGGCTGCTACAAGATATTATGCACTGTTGAAATGGAGGTGGTCCTTAACACAGGATGCCCATTTTTATGGCTCAGATCAATAGTTTAGTATGGACTGTTACATCTTGGTCTTGCACAGATGTAAGCTTCTACAGGGAGCTTCTGAATAGACCTCTGCATTTCTGTCAGAAGAGTACATAGTAACTTCGTTGTGGTGTTAGTGGAAGCTTACTTGTGCAATTTTTATTGCTCTATTGGCACAAGAAACAGGATACTGATTACAAGTAATTATTGAAACAATAGACCTCATGGAATCCAATCAAGCCTTCAATCCTGAGGAGAAAGTCAAACAAATATCCATTAGTCCATCAGAATCATTTCAATGTGTGCTTTACAATGTGATTGATAATGACATATCCATAAGGCTCTCTAAGAGCTCTAGTCCTTCATTCAATGTAGTTTTATTATGTTGACTGATTTGCTTGATCTTTCGCGTAATTGCCACCCTCTCTAAATGTGTAGAAATTTGCAGCACTGAAGGTCATTTGGCCCATCAGATCCATATTAGCTCTTTGAAAGAACTAGCCAATTAAACTAGCACCACTTGTTTTTTTTCCCCCATTGCTCTGTTGATTGATGCATGTCTCCATTTCCCTTTTGAAAATTAATGTTTCCACCACCATTTCAAATCATGCATTCCAGATCCTAACAACTCTCTGCAATAATGAAAAAGTTCCTCTTTTCATGCCCGAATTTTGTTTGCAAATAATCTTAAATTTGTGTCTTTTGGTTATTGTACAACCTGCCAGTGGGAACAATTTATTTCTAAATACTTTATGAAAACCCCCCATTAGTTTGAATGCCTCTATTAAATCTCTCCTGAACCTTCACTACTCTAAGTAGAATAATACCAATTTCCCTATACTTTCCTAATACTGAAAGTCCAATAACTATGATATCATAGAACATAGAAAATAGAACAATACAGCACAAACAGGCCTTTCGGCCCATGAGTTGCGCCGATCACATCTACCAATTCACAGAACTATCTATAACCCCCTATCCTATTCTTTTCCATATACTCATCCAGAAGTCTCTTAAAAGACCCCAGTGAGTTTGCCTCAACAACCTCCGACGGCAGTTGGTTCCATTCACTCACCACCCTCTGAGTGAAAAACCTACCCCTGACATCTCCTTTGTATTTGCTTCCCTGCACCTTAAATCTGTGTCCTTTCGTAGTGAAGGTACATCCTGGTAAATTTATCTGAACTCCTCTCTAAGGCTCTGAAATTCTTCCCAATATGCAATGTCCAGAATTGGAAATTATGCTGATGCATAGATTATAAGAGCAGACAGGTTTTGTAAAACATTAATTAGACTACATCTAGAGTGCTGTGTGTACAGTTTTGATCACTAGATTGCCAGAAGGATTGCACTGGAAAAAGCACAGAGGAGACTCGCAAGGATGTGGCCAGGACTGTAGAATTTCATTCATGACTGGGGTTGCTTTCTCGGGAGCAGATGAGACTGAGGGAAGGTTTAATTGAATTGCATAAATTTCTGGGAGGCTTAATTAGAGTGGATTGCAAGATTCTATTTCCTGTGGCAGAAAGGTCAATACCAGAGCCCATAGATTTAAAGCAATTGGTAGAAGCAAAGGTTAGAAAGGAGTTGAGAAGATATTTCATCCAGGGAATGGTGAAGGTCTAGAACACACTGCTCCAAATTAGTAGAGGTGTAAATTCTCATCACACTTAATAATAATACTTGGATATGCCTTGAAGTATTATAACCTGCAAGGCTATGGAATAATTGCTGGAAAGTATAACGTAGCTGATAGCTGTTTAACAATTGGCACAGACACAGTAGGCTGAATGGCCCCCTTCTGTGCTGTACATTTCTGCAATATCATCGTTCTCCACCATCTGTACCTTACGAAACTTCCTAAGCAAAAAAAAATAGGGGGCAAATTACATTTCTTACCATCTGTGTGAGAGGAGATTGCAAAGTGTTATTCCTCAGCAGTGCGTTTCACTGTCTCCTGGCTTGCATAGCCTGCAGCAAAAGAAACTCGCTGCTTACTGTGATCTACTCAAGCTGCATTCTATCATAATTAGACAAGTTATGGATTTCACATGAAGAAAATAGTGGCTGTTGAAGGGATTGAAAAAAAACAATCAAAACGTACATGTTCCTATAAACCCACAAAACGATTCTGCATCTCCATTCCTGTCTACTAATCCAGTGTGGAAGCTAGTCATGGCCATTCCTTTACAATGTTTATTTCTTAGCCATAAGTCAGCTAACATTCACACTGAAATGAAGTTGCTGTGAAAATCGCCACACTCCAGCATCTGTTTGGGTACACTGAGGGGCAATTTGGCATGGCAAATGCACCTAACCCCCACACCTTTGGACCATTGGAGGAAACTGGAGCATCCAAAGGAAACCCATGCAGACACGGGGAGAATGTGTGAACTCCACACAAACAGTGACCCAAGTCGGGAATCGAACCCAGGTCCCTGGAGCTGTGAGGCAGCAGTGCTAACCACTATGCCACTGTGAGATTAGAGAATCCTGCCAGCATGAATGGCTAGAACAATCCATCCCTAGGTAGAGCTGAGAATCTTTTCCTGTTCTTTGTTGTTTGTATGAATGAATGGTAGTAATTGAAGCGTAAAGGAGCTAGATTATACGACTTAAATGTTCCAGCATGCATTACAGAATCTGAGACAATTGGGTATTGTCATTTCATCATGTATCTGAGATAAAGGACAGAGTGAACCACAGACCTCTCTGCAATTCAATGATCTGACCACTTATTCAGCTGAAAACACTATTACCATTAGATGAATGCAAAATACTGTGGATACTGGAATCTAAAATGGTCTTTGACAAAGGGTCATCTCAATTTGAAACACTGGCTCTACTCTCTCTTCACGGATGTTGTCAGACTCGCTGCAATTTTTCCAGCATTTTTCTGGGTTCTTTTGGACACTGTTACCTTTGCTGCCCTATTGAAATCAGTTTCTTCCTGCCTTATGAGAGTTCCTTGGACAGGCCTACTCACAGCCTCAGTGGTGTGCCTTGCAAAGGCCCAAGATGTTGTATATGCATCCCTGTTTCCTAGCATTTGAGCAAAGGCATGGCTCCATTCTCAAACTTGTGCCAGCAGTTCTACTATGTTGCATTTTTGTCGTACTGGCTCATTCCATTACACGTATGGAGCCCTTACCCTCGGAAAGATGGACCCTTGTCCTGTCCTTTTCTCAATCTTCCTGCTTTCCCTGAAATACCTGAACCATTGCCAGTAGGACCTTTGTCTTTGCCCTGTCGGCACCATTTAAATTAGCTGATACTGAAAATGCAGCCTCTTAAACTTATAGAAAGAGATCCTGAGAATTGCCAGGCTCAATCCTGTAGAAACATAGAAAATAGGAGCAGAAATTGACCATTCGTTCAACACAATCATGGCTGTTCCTCCATCTCAATGCCATACTGTCCTCACACTCTTTGATACCTTTAGGCTGAGGTAGCACGGTGGCACAGTGGTTAGCAGGTTTCCTGACAGCAGCAGGGCTTGGATTCTATTCTTGGCTTGGCTCACTGTCTGTGCGGAGTTTGCACATTCTCTCCCTGTCTGAGTTTTCCTCAGGGGGCTCCAGTTTCCTCCCACAGTCCAAAAGACGTGCTGGTTCAGTGCACTGGCCATGCTAAATTCTCCCTCAGTGTACCCGAAAAGGCACCAGCGTATGGTGACTAGGGGATTTTCACAGTAACTTCATTGCGGTGTTAGTGTAAGCCTACTTATGACATTAATAAAAAAACAAAATAATCTAGCTATTTCCTTCTTAAATATATTCAGTCACTTGCCCTCCACGACCTTCTGTGAATTCCACAAGTGCACCACCTTCTGAGTGAAGAAATGTCTCCTCATCTCAGTTTTAAATGGTTTACTCCACATCCTGAGACTGTGACCCCTTATTCTCAACCCCAAACTAAGTGAGCAAGGATGTACTTTTGAGACTTTAAGGCTCTGGTCAGACCCCATTTGAGTATTATGAGCAGTTTTGGGCCCCATATCTAAGGAAGGATGTGCTGGCCGTGGAAAGGGTCCAGAGAAGGTTCACAAGAATGACCCCTGGAATGAAAACCTTGTTGTATAAGGAATGGTCGAGGGACTCTGGGTCTGTACTCACTGGAGTTTAGAAGGATGAGGAGGGATCGTACTGAAACTTAGAGGACACTGCAAGACCTGGGTAGAGTGGCCACGGAGGGGATGTTTCCACTATTAGGAAAAACAAAACCAGAGGGCACAGCCTCAGACTAAAGGAATGATCCTTAAAACAGAAATGAGGAGGAATTTCTTCAGCCAGAACGTGGTGAATCTCTGGAACTCTTTGCTGCAGAAGGCTGTGGAAGCCATATCATGAAATGCCTTTATGATAGAGATAGATAATGTCTTGATTAATAAGGGGATCAGGGGTTATGGGGAAAAAGCCGTAGAAGGCTGTGGAGACCAGGTCATGGAGTATCTTTAAGACAGAGATGGATCTTGACTAATATGGGGATCAGGGGTTATGGGGAAAAGGCCACAAAGGGTGTGGAGGCTAGGTCATGGAGTGTCTTTAAGACAGAGACAGATACTTTCTTGATTAATAAGGGGATGGGGTTATAGGAAAAAGGCATTGGAGATGGCATTTCTCATCTCATTGGAGATGAGAAAAACATCAGCCATGATTAAATGGTAGACCAGACTTGATGGGCTAAGTGGCCTAATTCTGCTCATATGTCATATAGTCTTATGGAAACAACATTCCTGAATCCAGTTTATCTAGCCTTATCAGAATTTTATATCTTTCAGTTCGATCTCTCATTCATTCACATTGTAGTAAATAAAGATCTAGTTGACCCAATCTCTCCTCACACAACAATCTTGCCATCCCAGGAGTTAGTCAGGTAACCCTTCACTGCAGTCCCTCAAAGATAAGTATACCCTTTCTTAGATGAGGAGACAAAAACTGCACTCAATACTCCAGCTGTTGTTCACTAAGTTTGCTTTTCCAGCTCTTTTAGTAGCAGAAAATTACTTTGAGCATTATAATGCAAAATACTCCTCTGTCTTTAAGTAAAAGTAATATGCAACATAATAGTTTTGCGCAAGTCATAAGATTTTATTGGCATCATTTACCTATTTTTTCACATTTATTCCTATTCCACAAAGTTGAATGACCTCTTTACTTAAAAGTAAGAACTTTTTTTTAGGGTGAAAAGAAAATCTCATATATGCCCAGAGTCTTTATAATTTTAATATGTTCTTTTTTGCAAAATGATGTGGTTCCAACAGTTGTCTTCTGTGCATCTCTTAATGTATACATAAAATATGATCTCAGAAATTGGCCACCTACCTTAATGCAGATTGCAATACATTAAATCTGAGTGAGGTTATGGCATAGTGGAACCTGAACAACAGAAAGTGATGATGTCCTTCACAATCTCTTCAGTGATATCGTAGTTTCTGAAGCTTGGCTACGACATGCTTAGATCTATCAGTTTGATGATTGACTAATTCTATCCCAGACTGAAATTTATTTAGTTCCTAGATACTAGAAAAGCATTAATAAACTCTTAGATTGAAACATGTCCATCTCATTAACCATGATATCATAAGTATAAAGTGGCAATATTAGCAGATGGCTTTTTACAGAACTCATTACTAAGTAATACATTCCTTCATTAACATCATAGAATCTGAAATTGATTGCTTTATGGAAATCAACTCGGCAATGGTGAAGTCAGGGGTCACTTTGAAAGGCAATGAAGGTGAATTAGATGGGCATGTTTTGGCCATATTAAAGAACACAATTCCCAGGTCACAAATAATTTTCTGCGTGCTTAACATTAATCTTACCATTAATTGCAGAGAATACAATTAAAATTGAGTAAAATTGAGTTAACATTCACAGGTATTTGAATGCTAATGATATTTCAATCTGAGAATTGAACTCTATCTAATCCATGGTTTTAGAGATTAAGGGAAAATTCACAATCTTGAACAGTGTGTATTCCATAAAGCTCCAGCCTGACTTGAATCTTGAAGATATCAGAAGAGACTTATGAGATTTGGAAGGGAGCACTTATTCCAGAGTAACAAAGCCCTGACCTACCCTTGCTGCCACACTGCTGATATTGCTGATCTAGTTAAGCTTCGGGTTATGTGTTGAGTTCCAAAAGAATGATAGGAAGCTTGATGATCATGCCTTTGAAGGTCAGGGAGGACAGTTCTGCTCTTCCTACTGGAATGCATAAAACATGAATGCTACAAATTATTTGCAAGCTTGTATGTTATCTAAATCAAAGTGATGGGTGAGCAGATGCAGCAGTTGTCAAGTCTGGGGTAGTTGGGCAATTGGGGAAGTAGTTGGTGGTGAGGGGACTAGTCAGGTCTGGGGGAAGTGGGGGAAGGGAGGATTGGATTCCGGGAGGAGGAGTGGTTACCCAAAATTTCTTCTCTGAAGATAGTGGAATTTACTGCAGAGGGCTGCTGAGACTGAGTCATTGAATATGTTGAAGGTTGAGGTAGACAGATTTTTAATATAGAGTGAATCAAAGGTTATGGAGATAAGGTGGGAAAATGGAACTGAGGATTATCATATCAGATCACTCACTATCTCATTGAACTCAAGATTAGCAATCTCATTAGCAGCTCAAACCTGGACTCCATGAGATGCTATGAGACATCTTCAACAGCTGAATTGTACTCTGTCACAATCTGTAATCTCATGACCCGAATTATCCCCCACTCCGTCATTACCATCAAATAAGGGGATCTCCCTCATTCTGTGAAGAGTGCCGGGAAGCATGCCAGGAGCAACACCAGGCATATCTAAAACTGAGGTGTCAACCTGGTGAAGCTGCAACACAGAATTACTTGAGCGCCAAACAGCATAAGCAGCAAGTAATGAATTGGGCTAAGCAATTCCACAAACGGTGGATCAGATCTAAGTTCTGCAGTCCTGCCAAATCCAGCTGTGAATTGTGGTAGAAAATTAAACAATCCACTGAAGGAGGAAGTTCCATAAGCATCCTCATCCTCAACCCAATTATTGAAGAGCCTAGCACATAAGTGTAAAAAATAAGGCTGAAGCATTCACAGCAATGTTCAGCCAGAAATTGATTGGACGATCCATTTTGGCCCCCTCCGGAGGTTACCAACATTAGAGATGTCAGTCTTCAGCTAATTCCATTTGCTGTATGTGATATCAAGAAAGCATTTGATGTTACAAAGGTTATGGCCCTGTCAATATTCTGACAACGGTATTGAAGATTTATGCTCCAGAATGTGCTGCGCTCAAGCTAAGCTGTTCTATTACAACTACAGACTGGCACTACCCGGCAATGTGGAAAATTGCCCAGTTATATCTGTACACAAGAAACAGGATAAATCCAACTTGGCCAGTTACCAAACCATCGGTTTATTCCTGATCATCAGCACAGAGATGGAAGTGTTGTCAACGGTACTATAAAGCAACATCTAACTCAGCAATTCTGTTGCGCCACTCAGTTAACCTCAACTCCTGTCAGTCCCATGACAGAAGTGGAACCAAGTTTTATGCTGTGGGATTCTTCCTTCACTGCTTCCAATATAGCTGCCATTTTTAAAGAGTCATTCAATGTTAAGTCAACCTCTTTCCAGCATCTCATGCCTCAACCTCTGCGGCTTGCTATGTTGGACTATCTGATCAATTAACTGGTTATTCAGATCCAATGCAACATAATTGCATCTGTTTCATGTCTGTCACAAATGGTTCACAAATTAGGCAACTAGTTCCCCTCTTTGTGTTTCAGTTTTTACTTGTTCCTCGTCCTGGCACGTTTTCCTACACTCCTCATTGAATTAGAGTTGATCCATTGGCTTGATGGTAATGGTACGTAGGGGATACATCTGGCTGTGATGTTACAGATTGTGGTTGAGAACCAGTCTTCTGCTAATGGCCTAGAGTGTGCCCATAGATGCTCAGAGAATATTCATGACAGAGATTAAGGAAATTGAAGAGTAGGGCGGTGTGGTGGCACAGTGGTTAGCACAGCTGTCTCATATGCCAATCAGCCAGGTTCAATTCCAGCCTCGAGTGATTGTCTGCATGGTGTTTTCACATTCTCCCTGTGTCTATATGGATTTCCTCTGGGTGCTCTGGTTTTCCAAAGATGCATGGGTTGGGTTGATTGGTCATGCTAACTTTTCCCTAAGCATCAGGGGCATTTGCAGGGTAATTATGTGAAGTTACAGGGATAGAGCCAGGGTGGGATTGTTGTCTGTGCAGGCTTGATGAGCCAAATGGCCTCCTTTTGCACTGTGGGGATTCTATGATTTTATGAAACAAGCAAGAAATTGCGGGGAGTAGAGGTAGCAGATCAGTAAAGGTCGAAACAAACAGAAGAGTAGGCTCAAGGGGCCACTTGTATTCCTGTTGCTATTTTCTTATTTTTACATCTGCACTTAGTACTGTTGAAATAGATCTTTTTTTAAATTGAATGTAAGTAGCATATTTCCATTTGAGCATCTGTGAAAATTAGCACCCACTATTCAGATATAATATACATAAGTGGGTAAAAATTCAGGCTTGTATCTATCAGTCCTCAAATTAAACAAAATTATAAATAATTGTGTGGTGGTACAGAACTTGAGCATTGCTGCCAAAGGACCTTTTCTTTTTTTCAGCGATACTCAAACTAAATTACTCGCTTTTCGTTACGAGGTATTTTATTCTGAAGGGAGAGGCATTTTCCAAAGACAATTGGAATTAAATTATCCTTTCTTGGAATGTATTTACATTGTCAACATGGATCTTCTCCATATTACAAAGTAAGGCTTTGCCAAAAGATAATGTGTCTACTATTATTCAATGACAAAGATGATCACCAAAAAGCATGGAGTGTTATTTTCCTGTATTTGGAAATGTTAGCAAAAAGATTTCCTGAACACAAATTAGTTTTGCCCACTTCATATTCATGCTGACATTTTTGCTAAAATCAGCAGCCACAAGAAATAATACAGGAAAGAAAATCTACCTCCAGCTGCAATTTGTTTTGGCATAAAATTGGCGTTAAACATCAAAATGTCAAGTTGTGTTTTTCAGCACTTGCAGTGTGCTAGAAATGCGCTGAATTCTATTTTTATTGGAGTAACTTTCAGCCAACCAACATGAAGTAAGTCCTTAAAGAGGTCCTATTCTGATTGAGAACCCAGTAAGAGGTCTGACAACACCAAGTTTAAGTCCAATCGATTTATTTGATAGTAAACTCACAAGCTTTTGAGGTTTTTCGATCTCTTCGTCAGATGAATGAGCTCATTCACCTGACAAAAGAGATCGAAACACCTCGAAAGCTTGCGAGTTAACTATCAAATAAATCGGTTAGACTTAAACCTGGTGTTGTCAGACCTCTTGCTGTGTTTACCCCAGTCCAATGCCAGCATCTCTACGTACTGAGAACCCCAGAGAGAGAGAAAAAAAATGGG
This sequence comes from Sphyrna mokarran, assembly GCA_024679065.1. Classification (NCBI taxonomy): domain Eukaryota; kingdom Metazoa; phylum Chordata; class Chondrichthyes; order Carcharhiniformes; family Carcharhinidae; genus Sphyrna; species Sphyrna mokarran. The sequence goes on along the minus strand of JAGIQG010000011.1, from coordinate 69,292,928 downwards.
CAGTGATTGTTATTTATTTATTTATTAGTATCACAATTTGTTTATACTGACATTGCAATGAAGTTACTGTGAAAATCCCCTAAACGCCACAATCTGGCACCTATTCAGGTACACTGAGAGAGAACTTAGCATGGCCAATGTACCTATCCAATATGTCTTTTGGAAGAAAAGCAGAGCAGCTGGAAGAACCCCACGCAGACATGGACAGAATGTGCATCATGTATCGCCACATTGTTCTACCAAGTGTTTTGTTACCACACCATCAATTTTTAAGGAAAGTGCTGGAGGCTGCTTGGAGACCCTGAAGGAACTTCAAGTATATGAAAAAAATCCCCATTTGAGACCAGCAATCCCAAACTAACTGCACTGAGATTCAATCTGCTGGACTGATTCAATGTTGGAACCATTGATTACCTGCCATCCCCAATCAACATGTTGCACGAGGGATTCTGTTTTGCATTCTTAACTCGGTGAGACCTAAACGAAGCCAAAAACCAAATGACACTAAAGCATTAGGATCAGAGTCTGCTTTGTACCCATTTTGGGCATAAATCTAGTTTCTTAACCATTAATCTAATTTATAAAGCACATTAAGTCCCCAATTTATAAAGCACATTAAGTCCCCAATTTATAAGTCTTGTGTATCTCTAATTTAAATTAACTTGTATAGATAACAAAACATAACACTGATAGAGGTGTTCGTAAGCTGAATATGACCAACATTTTAAAATGATGTTTGGTAATTATAGAGATGACAAATTTTGCACCCAAAAATGTTTAATATTTGAATTCACAATATGTATTTTGACATTAGTAACCTTAGAAAAGAAGTGAAATTTTGCTCAGCATTGGCATTCTGGTTTCTGGATCAGAAGTTCCACTCCGGCCAGGTTCAATGAGCAGGAGGTCAAAGCTCCAATGTCTGAATATTGGATTATCATCCAGTGGGATACTTGCATCTGATGGAAGTGTATCAAAACAACACCCATCGTATCTAGCTATCCCTCTGGTAAGGAGTCATGAGTCAGGCCAATCACTTCTCCATATATTAAGGATTTTCAGTGTGTAATAAACCCAGAGCACAATACGCTAATGCAAAAGCAGTGGTAGAATTGGACTGCCTTAGTATTCTTTAGCACCCAAGAAGAATAAGAAGTTGAATCTTAGAAAACAAACATTAAATTGTGCCATTTACCACTACACATTGTAGAAGAACATTCAACGTACATCTTATCAATGGTGTAATTGTCAATACCAGAGATAGTCTTGCCAGACATTCTCCATCAGTGTTACTGTAGAATCATGTTTCTCTCTCTGTCAATTCAAATAAATCCCTGTTAATGCAGAATTCCCAACTAATAAATACTTTCCTGCATATTAATCTTTTCTTTAATTGTAGAGAATACAATTGTTGAGTAGAGCCGTGCTAAGATTCACAGATCTTTGTACTCCAGTGAAACTTTTATGTTGATTATTTGAGCTCCAATTCAGAGCTTCAGTGATTTAGTGAAAGTTCGCAGTCTTGCTATTGGGAATACTTTTCTGAGAGTAACATTAAAGGATGCTGGAGAGGTAGAAGAGAGGTCATTACAGTCTGCCTCTGAACACAGTCATTCAGAAGAAGCAAAGGCTGCAAAGTCACTTGGAGTTTAAAATGGAAAGCTTCAGAAGCACTGACTGCTATTTTATGCCAGGTCTTGTGTTTTATCTCTGGGATTTGGCAGAGTTTAGGGAAAGAGCAGTGAAGGTTTTGAGTTAGGTATCAAGAGCAAGATGCATATAATTTAGTCAGTGAGGAAATGTTTGGTCTCTTAAGGTCCAGTAAGCACCAACTTGCTTTCTTTTTTAACTGGGAGATATATGGTTCAAGTTGGAACAGAACTGAATCAATTAGAAATGTCAAAGTGAGAAACAAAGGGCCAGAGCATCTAGGCAATATAAAACACTGTCTGGTTCTTTACAACCTCTTAAAGCTGTGCTAGTATGTTCAGCAACCACTGTATAAGAAAGAATAAGTTTTCATCTGTCCAAGCATATAATTCATTTTTTTTAAAAAGATGATCTCTGAATTTGGAATTCCCCCAAGTTTCATTTTGTTTGTCCTTATACGTTGCAACAGATGCATAAGCCATTGATTTTATCTTCCGGGTGAACTGAAAAAAAATAACAGCTAACAACAGATGTTGGTTAGTTAGTTTTCATTCCAAGCATTCTCTATCTCCTTTGGGATTGACAACACAAGTCATTCAACACTTAAGTGCCAGAGTCAGTACAGCTGAAAATAGCACTACTGGTGTTTCTTCATTTTTATTTATTTTGGCGAGTATGAAGCTAAAATCAAATTGCACATCCTCAAAAAAAACATTGCACTACTCATCCAATTGTGGGTAATTTGTGAATATAAACCTCTCCCCACTAGCAATGCTCTAAGGCCTACAATACACCCACACTATAAAACGTAACATTTGATCAATGTGAATGCTTAGTTGAGGGCACATATGGAAGAATTTGATTACGCTTGGTGCTAATTGGGTTAACTTATTTAACTCCTACGCAAGGCTAATTTGAAAGATCGACTCACACAAAGTGTTTATCATTGAACAGGTGGCATAATCTCCCACTGTCTTTAGATGGCAGGATAAGCACAATATAAAGATGACGGAAAATGCATCTTGCATTTATTACAAGCCTTTTAAACATATTTATTTCATCATATTGGAAGTTATTTTCAGTGGAATAATGGAAAGCAACATTAGTACAAATTCAATTTGAAAAAAAATTCTAATGACAGAGAAATACAGCTGATCTAAAGTTATCCCAACGTTTTAAGTCAGAACATTCAAAGGTCAAAAATCCAGACTCTCATCATTTCTTCTATCAGTTATTTAGAACATTCCTTTTGTCTGCTCACACTCTTTATCCATTTTTAACAGAATAGTTTGAATGAAATACATCAATAGAGTTTTGCCAATGAAGCTTATTATTTGACATTTTTAACCTTTGCCAACCATTTAAAATCAGAAGGTATTGATGAGGGAAGTGAAAAAGGATGGAAGTCAATGTCAGCCATAAGCACGTATATCTCAACCACACCAACGATTGCACACACAAACAACAAAGTTTTGCAAAGTCAAGATCCTCATGCTGTCAGCCTCACTCTAAAACACTGAGATGCTTTCTGCTTGTGAGGAAGACACAGGAGTCGAAAGCTTGCTTTTTTACTATCAAATAAATCGGTTGGATTATAAATTGGTGTTGCTAAATTCTTACTGCGTCCTACATGTAATCAGTCGTTAAGCCTGAGAGATGTCTTCATCACAGGGTCCAACGTATAGGAATGCAAAGTGCTAGGATCCCCATAGAGACCAATAACTTTTAAAGAGATTCAAGTTTCTAATTATAGGCTTGAAGAATGATGCAGCACGGTTTCACATTTTGAAACTTTAAATTTAACAAATGATTGAAAGAGCAATTGACTAAACACCATTGTATTCTTTAGTGGTAACTTGTACTTTAAAAGGCCAAAAGGAATTGTTCTCATTCTATATTTGTCACACATTGCACTCCCCTCAGAATTACAGCCTGTACAGTTTTAAACCCCCTCCCATTGTTCCTTCCCTACTGAGTTATTCACTACTCACCTAATAGTGGAGCTCGAATTCTATGAAGTCTACGGAGAGATCTATTGACAATCTCCAGTGACTATTAAAAGAGATAGCATGTTTCTTTATTCAGCAATATTAAAACCACACTTTCATGCAAATGGTAGCAATACAAATGCTGTTTCTATTTCACTCCAACTTATTTAACAATATAACATATTGGCATATAAGGATGAATTTTGCAAGGTCCTGTCAGTGATCATACAAAATTGACCATATAATATCTGTTGCAATGCTTCAAGGAGATGCTTTCTTTGACAATATAAATCTGAGATAGCGAACATCACTACTTCAATCTTAATCTATCAAACACAGAAACTCGAAAACAAAGCTTCAGTTTTGAATAAGGATTGTTGGAAAAAGAGCTTATTTATTCAGATGGCACAGTGGTTAGCACTGCTGTTTCACACTGCTAGGGACCTGGGTTCAGTTCTGACCATAGGTCACTCTCTGTATGGAGTTTGTACATCCTCCCTGTGCCTGTTCCAGTTTCATCCCATAGTCCAAAGATGTGTGGGCTAGTTGATTGACCATGTGAAATTGCCCCTTAGTATCAGAGTAAGTATGTTGGATTATGGGGAGAGGCCAGGGTGGATTGCAGTGCAGTGTAGGTTTGATAGGCTAAATGGCTTCCTTCTGCACTGTATGATAGCAGTGACTTTAGATGCCTAATGCCTAAATTCTGGAAATTCTTCCCGACCTCTCTCCACCTCTTTCTAATTCTTTAAGGTGCTCTTTAAAACCGCCTCAATGAACAAGCTTGTATTCATTTGTGGGATGTGAGAAGCACTGACTGGGTCAGGAATAATTGTCATCCCTAACTGGACAGAAGCATTTCAGAGGCTTAACATGGATTCTTTCCTTAAACTCCTGTGAAGCAAGTTGGGATGTTGTGCTTCGTTGAAAGTGCAATATAATTGCAAGCTGTTACTGGGGCATGGCATGAAAGTAGATTATTCTCCATTCTTATTCTGGCATCAAAGCAGCAAACAAAGTCCAGCTTTTGAGACATCTGTCCTTGATAAATTTGCTCCCAACTGTATTACTCAATATATTGCCAGCAGCTAATCAAAAGTGTTAACAAATATAAATTTGCCCGATGTGCTTTCAATAAAATGTATCTTTACAAATTGTTCATGCAATAAAACAAAACATAAAAGATGTATCATATATTTTTATGCCAGCAACAGACCTAACAAATCCCTTGATAAAAGCAGTAGGTGTTGTCAGATCCTTAGGGGGCGCATGATGGCTAAGCACAAACCAAAGGTGTATTCATCTTTAATGTTCCCTAAGCATAATGAGATGGAGCAGCATAGGCATACTTGAAGGGTCATAAATTTTCTATCCGTGAAAAATGTATAGGTGAGCAGAAACTCTGGTATTTATCCATTTTCACAGCTCAAAATTTCAAATAATCCTTCCTGTTATATTCTTCCTTTGTAAAAGAGAGAATATGCTTAAAAATCCAGCAAAATTTAATCTGTTTGTTAGATCTTTAACCACATGCCCAGAGAGGCAATTTTTTTTTTCACAGAGGGTGGTGAGTGTCTGGAACAAGCTGCCAGAGGTAATAGTAAAGGCAGATACAATTTTGCCTTTTAAAAAGCATTTAGGTAGTTACATAGATAAAATGGGTATAGAGGGATATGGGCTTAATGCAGGCAATTGAGATTAGCTTGGGGATTTTAAAAACAAAAGGATGTGGACAAGTTGGGCCAAAGGGCCTGTTTCCATGCTGTAAACCTCTATGACCTATATCAAGTATCTCTCTCTGTACTAGAGTAGAGGTCCAACATTTTATTGTTAGTTATATACTGCAGAGCTGAGTACGAGAATTGCAGAACTTTTTTTTGCAGCAAAATACCGTCTGTGCCTTTGAGGAGTATTTTGCTTTAGTGGTAGGAAAGAGGATTCTGAACAGTTTCCAGGTCCCGATCCTGTCCTGGATGAGGAGAAATAATCACCCATTTGAAGTTTTTGATTTGATTTTTATTGTCACGTGTATTGGTACATGGTGAAAAGTATTGCTTTTTGCATGCCAAACAGATAAAACATACTGTTCATCGAATACTTGGGGAGAAGGAAAGGGGAAGGCGCAGAAGGTAATATTGCAGTCATAGCTAGGGTGGAGAGAAAGATAAGTTTGATTGGGGAACCTCTTTAAGTGGCATGGAAACCAGTTCCTTGTTCAATTTAGGATGGAAAAGTGGGCTTTCAAAGCTGGAAAGCCAAGAAGAAACCATCGATCTTCAGAGGAACACCCAACTGCAGTAATGAGTAACTGAAGGGGTGTTTCTATAGAAAGGTGTCCTCTTAACCACTTTTTAAAAAAAATTCAATTTAAAAAAAAGGCCTGTAACTTCCAGCCCGAATCTCAACTGACAGGGATTGTGTGTCACCCATGCATATTGGGGCAATACCCGACACATGGACATGTGTGTTGAAAGCACATGAAGTTTAATCCCCCAGTTCTACTCTTTAAGCTGTCAGGATTGAAGCACTGCATTGAAATCTGTTTAGAACATAGAACATAGAACAATACAGCACAGAACAGGCCCTTCGGCCTTCGATGTTGTGCCGACCAAAATAAAAAGCAATGCCCCTCCTAACTAAACCATTCCCTTCCCATCCATATACTTACCAACTAACCTCTTAAACGCCACCAAACTTGGCGCATCTACAACAGCTGCAGGCAGGGCATTCCACTCCCTAATCACTCTTTTGAGTAAAGAACCTACCTCTGATATCCGTCCTATAACTCATACCCCTTAATTTAAAGCTGTGTCCCCTCGTGCTAGCTTTCTCCATCCTAGGAAAAAGGCTATCACTGTCCACCCTATCCAAACCTCTAATCATCTTATATGCTTCAATAAGATCCCCCCTTATCCGCCTCCTTTCTAACGAAAACAACCTCAAATCCTTCAACCTCTCTTCATAGGACCTGCCCACCATACCAGGCAACATCCTGGTAAACCTCCTCTGTACCCTCTCCAATGCCTCCACATCTTTCTTATAATGTGGGGACCAGAACTGCACCCAATACTCCAAGTGCGGCCGCACTAGAGTTTTGTACAGTTGCAACATGACGTTGCGGCTCCGAAATTCAATCCCACTACCAATAAAAGCTAAGACTCCGTATGCCTTCTTAACAACCTTATCGACTTGATTGCCAACTTTCAGGGATCTATGCACACATACACCAAGATCCCTCTGTTCATCAACACTATTAAGAGTCCTACCATTAGCCTATACTCTACACATTTGTTATTCCTGCCAAAGTGAATTACCTCACACTTTTCCACATTAAACTCCATTTGCCACCTCTCGGCCCAGCTCTGCAACTTGTCCAAGTCACTCTGTAAACTAAAACACCCCTCTTCACTATCTACCACACCACCAACTTTAGTATAATCTGCAAATTTACTGATCCATCCCTCAATACCCTCATCCAGATCATTTATAAAAATTACAAACAGCAGGGGCCCCAAAACAGACCCCTGAGGCACACCACTCGTCACCGAACTCCAGGATGAAAATCTCCCATCAACCACCACCCTCTGTCTTCTATCTGCCAGCCAATTTCTAATCCAATTAGCTAAATCACCCTCTATTCCACACATCTGCATTTTCTGTAGAAGTCTTCCATGGTTTAATTTTGCTTACTTGTCCTTTACGCTTCTTTATTTGCACAGTATTTTTCTGTTCTAATTGAAGCAAGTAGAGGCAGCAGACATTCTTTTAATGTTTTTGAAAATGTGTTTCAAAGTTGTTTAATGTATGTGCAATGCAAAGAAAGTGAAAGAAAAATTTTTACTTTTTTTCACAACTTTGTCATGACCTGCTGTTAATTCCAGCCAGAAGTGCGTTCACGTATAACAAAATGGATTTTTTGTGTCTATAATAGATTTCAGTGAAAGCCCCTTTGGATTTTGCTATGTATTCTCAAAAGCATTGTTTATCCTAATTGTAAAAGACTCCCTGACACAATGTTAATCCTTAGAAGCCTCTTCAGATATCGGGTGAAATGTGTTCTACTTTGTATTGGGAAAAATGCAACTTGATCATGTCAAATGCTTTAGCAAAGTGTATTCCTTAAGATGACATATGCAAGCCTCTTGTAAGCTGATGTGAACTGATTCTCCAATTGGTATTGCAGAATCCAGTGCAGATTGAAAATCTGATAAGGGGGGTAGTGGGCGGATTTTCCGACTGTTCACATTGACGAGATTCTCTGGTCCTGTTAGCAGGACATTGACGAGATTCTCTGCCCCTGTAAATTTTGTGACAGCATGGGATGATACCAATGAGAAATTCCATTGATAGCAGCGAGACCAGAGAATCCTCCCATTAGAAAACAGAGTGCCTAGAGACACACAACTGGGGGGCTGGAGAATTCCCCCAGACTATCCCACCCCCGCATCCCCAGAGTCATGTTCCACTATTGCTGGTGCATTATACTTTTAGCTTGACTTCTTAAAATCACTGAAGTTCTTTTGAGGCTTCAACATAAGTGCCGACATCATGAGAGGCGAGTCTGACTACGTGTAAAATGTACAATTAATATGTCCAAACTCAACCCTTGCCATCTCCCTCCCTTCTCCTTTCCTTCATACCTCTCCTCACATTCAGGCTGCAATCCCTACTTCCCTTACCTACTTGTTTACAGGAAATGCTGGTATTGGACATAATAAGAAGTTTCACAACACCAGGTTAAATGCTAACAGGTTTACTTGGGATTATAAGCATTCGGGGCATTGCTTCTTCATCAAGTGAGTTACTCACCTGATGAAGGAGCAGCACTCTGAAAGCTTGTGATTCCAAATAAACCCATTGGACTTTAACCTAGTGTTGTGAGGCTTCTTACTGTGGTGAAATGCTCACATGGTATCAAAGTTTTGTATTTATAACATTTTTATGAGTAACTGTTTTTGATTAAACTTTACAAAATTCTACTCATGCTTTATTGAAGCAATAAGACAAAATATTTAAATTTGAAGTTACACAAGTGCTTTATTAAAACATCAAAACAGAAGTTGAATATGAGATAATTATAAATAAAGTAAACAAGGCAGTAGAATGCTAATGATAAACACACGATGGCTTAGATTTTCCACGGCCCAAACTGTGAACTCTTCTTTTCTTAACCTCATGCAGTAAAGTATCCAAATCGTGGTCCAAGAAACTCTGACCTCTCTTCTTCCTAATTACATTTTCAGTTTCCATATTCTAGATTAAAACATGTGAACAATTATAAACGTGCCATACATTAAATTATATAATAATATAATGCAGATTTTCAGAATACTTCTACAGATTAAAACAAATAGCAAAATCGATCTTCATTAGTGCATATTAAATAATATTCATGTTCAATCATAAAAATAAAATTAAAAATTAAACTTTAAATGAACCAATAATAATAGAATTGACTGCTTAAAAGAAATAGCAAAAAAAAATCAACATACCATTATAACAGCAGAGAATTTTTTTGATCTCTGCCTTCACTTCAAAACTGTTAGACCTCAAAGGGCATACCCAGTCTGGCACAGTCACAAGGTGGTGTGGCTCAAGTCCTCCTGTGCTACATCTGCAGAGATTGTATTGCTGAAGGCCAGAGGCTGTTGATCCCATCAGGAGTTGGATCGTGATTTTACAACTTCGGTAAATACGCAAAAAGTTCAACGATCTTTGATGGCCCATGGATTTCTGCTACCATTCATCGGAAGTTATGAATCATAGAAATCAGCCAGGCCACAATTGTTGGAGGTTAATCCCTTGGCAAGGCAGCCTTTGGCTACTCCGCCACCAGACTGATAGGTAGCAAAGGTTTATAGTACCCCCACCCCACCCCAACATCTTGGCATAAATGCTTCCATGTTTGAGGGGACAGTCTGAGGATCAGGCTTTCAATTATCTTGAATCCCTTTCCCTTCAGAGGACGAGGAACACTTCTCACTGCTGCCTACCGAAGAAGAGAGAAGCCCCCAATTTCCGTGATTGGAATTTGGCCCCACTTTTTTAAGTCACCTGCTGTGTTAAGGAGCAAACCTATCCCTGAAATTCCAGGCCTTGTAAGTTGCCTAGGGTAAATTGTTTAAAGGTTACAGGGAAATGTCAGGAAAATGGGGTTGAGAAATTTATCAGCCATGATAGACTGGCGGAGCAGACTTGATGGGCCAAATGACCTCATTCTACTTCTATATCTTATGGTCTTATGGCCCAGGAAGGGAAAAAAAAAACAGCTGTAATATTTTCTCTCAGGCCTCAGCTGTACTATGCCTACTGGATTTCCAATGGAAAGACAATTATGAGCAAATATGCAAATATTTTTCCACAATGTGAACATCAATTTTACTTCTCAATACATCATTTTATGCTATGTCATCAGAATAAATTATATAATTCCCATTTTATTCTGCATATGCCTAAATTCTTTCCAAGTTCTGGATTGATTAGAGTTTTGTAATTGAAAGGTATTCTGAAGTAGTTTTTATTTTTAAATTATGTTCTTTGTTAATCTTTTCCAGAACCCATTGATAGACCACCTGTACTTTTAATTGCTAATGTTAAAAATATTGTGGTGACCAGTCTGAATGGATCAAGTGTTCCGACTCTCAATTCTGTCAACATTAATGGAATCATAGCACTGGATTTTATTTATGATGAGGAGCTGGTGTGCTGGATAACAGCTGAGGAAATGTCCACTCATGCTGAACTGAAATGTGCCAAGATGACACCGTTGAATGGATTTACTGAAGAGAGAATCATCAATATTTCACACAGCCTGCACAGTGAGTCTCGATATATTTAAGAATTCATTTTATTATAATAGATAAATGGGTGTTTTAAATTTGCAATCAACCTATTGCAAAGTATGTTGGTGTACAGCAGTGAATGCCTTTGACAAGTCTAACCAAAGTTAAATATTTTACATGTTTCAAAAAACACTTAACTCAGTGGTGGTTAGCAAATTTGAATACTGCTGCAGGCATCAATAAATAGGACAGCTCGTTTTAAAAATGCTTCTGTTTTTTAGGGAAATGAGGCTGACAGAAATTAGGGGTGAGATTCTCCAGTCTCTCAGCTACATGATTCCCATCAGCAGGAAGTGCAGTGTTGTTTGCTAGCAGTGAAATTGTCTGGAATTCCCATTAATGTCCGGCCTACATTTTTAAAACATCCAGGTTGGTGTGTGGAAGCCCCTTCTTTGTCCATTCATCCAGGCTAATTTTACATATTAGATGAGCAAATGGGCCACCCCAACCAACAACCATGGCATCCAACCATCTCTGAAGTTTTCTCAGGCTGTTGTGTGTTCAATTGGCCAATCACACTGATGATGATGTTGGTGTGCAGCTTAAGTCAAAGGACAGAAAGCACATTCCACGTGATCAACAACATTGGTGGGAGGTTTGCTTCATTTTTGATCTTGGGTATCCCTGCAGGAAGGAAATAAAATGAGTCGAGCTTTGGAGACCATGTTGAACTTCGAGGAAAATTTTTATTCCACATGCATGAGGGAGAGCTGAAGTAGGACCTGAACTCTCAGGTTGCCTGTGAGCCCACTCTGCCCCTAGTAGATTGATACAGGTTAACATACTATTTTGAGTCACAAAGGTTTATATTAGCATAGTGATTACTCGAGTTGGAGACAAAATGGTTCTTTTAATCTCATTATGCAGACTGCATTGTTCAGTACAACTTTGTTAATCAGTTTTTTGGGCAGTTGTATTGACCCAATTATAATGTCAAAGCATTGTATTTGCCCTATTGATTTGCACTGGTGTATTAATCATTATCTCCATGTTTTACTGAAGACTATACCCTCACTAGACTACTTGGAATCTAACTGTCTTAATGTTAGTTCTCCCATTGTCGTAATAATTCAGAGTGACCTCCTGCATGTCAGAAGTTGGTAGCATGCATTAATCATTGTCTTTATGCAGAGCAAGCCTCTAGCTATCTGCATCAATCCTTTCCTCCCCTGTAGTGAGGCCTGGCCCTCTGGGCTTGCTCAATGTAACCCTGCATATATTATATTGAAATTAAATAAAATGTAAATGGACACACAAATTAAAATATAAAAGACACGATTTCCAATATTGCCCTACAACAGTCACACAGTTGCACTGAACATAAAGTGTTAGTATACCTTTGCTGAATGAGCGATAACTGGCAGCTTGTCACTCCAGAGAATTAAAAATCTGTGGAACCAAGCCAGAAATTCTCATTTAAAACTTGGATGAATGTGGAGGTGAGGGCTCCATTGGGAGCCAGTGGGGAGGGGTTCATGGAGGGGTCAACAGTCACAGTAATTGTGCAATGCTAAGAAAATTCTGACCCTTCAAATACAATTAGCAAAACAATTCCTTGGTTTTGTTTTGGAGTGATCAACCAAAAGTTTTTTTTTAGTATGTCTAATTTGGTGGTTCAATGCACCCTACCCAGAGGAGGAGCAAAACTGCATTGTGGTCCTAAAACCTGAGGGATTTTTTTAGTTCAAATATTGTTGGCAGGAGAAGTGAATGCCTATTCAGCATCTGATCAGAAATTGAATAGTGTGTGTTATCGTTCACTCAGGTACTCTGAGCTGTTGTGGTAACATGCACTTTTACATGTGTGTTATGGTGTTAAATTATGGGAAGTGATGGTAGAGAATCTAAAATCCTTTATATCACAAGCTGACCAGGAATCTCTGCCACTCTTATTGTCTCCCATTTGTGTGCACTGGAAGGATTTACAGATTGATGCTCTCTCTACCTGTTTGGTCATGTTCTAAATGTACCTTTGTTATTGGCCATCAAGCTTTGGGGTGGGACTCAAATCCAGAGTTTCTGGTTCAGAAGCAGAGACACTTCCTCCTGAGCACAAGATCACCTCACAAAAATGGAGTAATGTTTCACAACATCAGGTTAAAGTCCAACAGGTTTATTTGGAATCATGCATTGCTCTTTCATCAGGTGAGTCATGGCTCCAAAAGCTCTTAATTCCAAATAAGCCTGTTGGACTTTAACGTGGTGTTGTAACATGGTCTTATCATGTCCACCCCTGTCCAGCATCTCCACATCATGGGTCTTATGTGGCAGGAGCAAGGTTTATTTATGAAATCATTGGCCAGCGTATTGTTCACACTATAAAATTGATTGTAGCAGATAACAATCTTCATCACATTTCTCCCAAACTGTAATTTTTACTGATTTGGTCTTGCACTTGGTCCATTTGTCATGATTAAATTTGTAATCAAATTCTGTTATCTATATTTATATACCATTTGTTGTCATTCATCAGTTTAAAATTACCTTTTCAAGTTGAAAAGTCTAGAGCTGGGATTTTCAAAAGGTTGCAAGGTTTGGAAACTGGGAGGGAGGGCTTTGAATATCTCAGTCCTGGAGATCATCTCAAGATCCCAATGGATCTTGAGATTTTTAAGGGCTGGCGTGGAACAGGGACACTTGCTACCAACTAACAGTCCCTTAAACTCCTTTAGGAGCTTGTTAATGGATCTGTCTGCCACAGGATGCAATTTTCAGAATTGTTTCTGGCAAGCCCCAACAGTCTTGGGTACGTCAAGACATAGAGATGCTGGCAGTGGACTCGGGTGGGCACAGTAAGAAGCCTCACAATACCAGGTGAAAGTCCAATAGGTTTATTTGGAATTATGAGCTTTCAGCATTGTTCCTGATGAAAGAGCAGACGTCCAAAAGCTTGTGATTCCAAATAGACTTATTGGACTTTAACCTGGTGTTGAGAGGCTTCTTATTGTGTACATCAATTCACCTCCGTCATATTCGCCCTGGGGCCCAAATAAATTTCTTCTGAGATTTTTGAGACAAACATGTGGGGGTTGGTTGATGGCAATGTGAACTCTGGTCCTTAGCTTGTCGTGCTGTCTGCCTTTTTCCACCTCGTAGCCTTCCAAGGAGTTGCCTGCAGGGCAACACAAATGACAAATATGGTTGCCACTTGCATTTCCTGCTGTTGCCCAGCAGCTGTCTCCCACCGAGCACTGAGCTAATCTCCTGACCAATTGGACCCTTTACATTCTAAGACCATCTCATGAGAGTGATGCTGTTCGGGGACAGGATCAGGACCTGGAACACATCTGTGCATCAGCATCCCGACCCCACATTGAATATCCAGCCCCAGGTTTCTCTAGCTGTTTCTGAGAGCTCAGTCAACAGCAACAACATTTGTATATGCAAAACGTCTTTAATGCTGTTAACCACATTAAGTTACTGATGTTAAAGATCATGGCTACAATTCTCTGGCCTCACCCATAGCTGGGATCCTTTAATGCCGCAGTAGTGAATAGAGTTTTTGGCTGAGTGTTAAATTCTCCGTTCTCACTGGCAACAATGGCAGAGTGAATGAGATCAGAGAATTCCTGCCAATATCTCTTATCAAGTGCCTTCAAAACTTTAGTGTATCCTATATGTCTCAGTGGGCACAATCCTCAACCTGATGTCTAACTTGAATACTTAGAGTAATTTCCCCTGTTTTGTGCTATTAGTACAAAAGTATTAGTATTATCTGAAATAGTACTTTTGTACTATTTCAGATAATAGTTTCAAATTCTGCCAGAAATGTTTAGAACCAAATCTACGAAAAACCATAATTCTCTTCAGTTTCCTTATCTACACACATACCTGTCATGATGTAGTTAAGCCCACCATATTTTCTTCCGATTTGCAGCCCAATTTTAAACGTCCATACAAATTTGATCTAACTCAACCAAACTCCTCAAATTTGGCTCCCTTCCCAGCTGTGTATTTGCCCAGTTTATATTCAGCTTCTCAATCTAATCTGTTATTGCAAATTAGAAAAACAGTAATAATAAATCAATCCTTCGACACCCTGTTCAGCACTTTTACATAATTCCTATAGCACGTAGCTGCTGCTTCATTCCCTTCAGCCAATTTCCTATCGCTTTCAGTTCGAAACCTTGCTGTTTCAAATTAAAATATGGTGATAGAGAACTTCGGCGAATGATTTAGGAACTCAGGATACACCACACCAATGAATAATTATTGAACCATGTATTTCAATAATTCACAAATGCCATTTAAGTACCATTTCAATTAGTATGACAATCAACAACACTCATTGTACACCTACTGTGAAAATTCCCTGGTAGGAGACTACACAGGAAAATCCTACGAAGTGTCAAGTATATGATGAAATAAGATTGAAGGTTAGTTTGGATTTCCTTCTATTAACTCACTATCTATCTTATTTTTTTGTCTATTGATTTCAGCTGAAGGTTTAAAGAATTCTTGCTCTTTCATCTCCATGGGAGATTAGAAATATTTATTGCTTTAACATTTTGTTTAACACTCATATTCAATACTTTTCTCGTTCCACTTTAGCTTTCGCATTCCAACAATCTGTTAGTGATTAGGCATGGTTGGCAATTTTTTTTTTAACTGTACGTGTGTATAAAGGATCAGATATCAGGAGAGAATAGCAGTCCACATGTCTATTCATATTTGATAAACTTTATATTCTTATAAAGTTTAATTTGATGATTAAAAATACCAATTCCCGGCTGTTTGTTTATCAATAGAAAAAAATGGAAGGGAAAAAGAAACGCTTAATGCCATTACGCATGAGAACATTAGCCAAAGATTGATGTCCAAGATAAACCTTTGCAAGTAACCCTTGCTGTAGGGTAAATTCAATGAGTCTGCACACCCAGCAGGGCACTGCATCAAGGGACTGAGTTTCCAACCCAGTGGCATTGATTATATGACCTGTACTTCCATCAAGCACAAAGTCTTTGACATTTAACTTTTTCACGTTGGGGGACACCAAATATTTAATTTCTCTAAAAACGCATTAGATTCTTATTTTTGCTTTGATTCAACTTCAGGCATAGAAAGGTGAATTCCATTTGTCAAAATGCTGCGTTGTTCAAAATGTATTTTTTCTTGGAGTTTTTAAATGACCTGATTCAGAGCAGTTTCAGAAGGTTTTGTGAAGAATTCAATGATCAGTTTTATTCATTTTTTTCACCTGAAGTGACCAGGGTTCTCATAAAGATGATAGATACTTTGAGTAGGGATAGTATGATAGACTACGATATCTTACCTGATGCTCCAATTCTTCAAGTGAAAGCAATATTTTATTTTAAACTTGAAGATGTTGCTGCTGCCCACAGTGATTCTCATAAAACACTGCTGAAATATTTTGCTTATTTTTTCATTATTTACATGAGCGATGTTGTTACTTAAAAATGGAACTATCCTGTTATGTATCCATTTTATTCCTTTACCCTCCCAAACAACATTAAAATGTCTTCTGTATGATAATTGGAATTTATAATAAAACTAGCAGATGATTTTACATTGATAGAAGCACATAGTCTTTCTGATGGAGTAAATATAAATGTGAATAGGTTATAGAAAATAGTCTTCTGCCTAATTTGCATATTTGGGCTCTATTTGCTTCTCCGCTCGTATTTCCTCTGCAAAGAACATACGAGCACATCGGGGATAATCACTTAGCATGGCAAGCTAACAAATGACAGATGATGATTAAAAGCATGATCTCAATCTGTCTGAAAATGAACCTACAATCATCAAGTCAATGCCATGCACTGTGGGACTTCCTTCTGAAGTCAGAATAACATGTGTTCGTCATTAAAACAAATGCCTTCCACACTCTTATGGTGGGAAATCAAATGATATGTTTTCAAAATAGATGACGTAAACAATTGTAATGTGGAAAATATAAAGGCATTCTAAATTAAAATGTCTGTCTTTACAGCTATCATTTGCTTTGATAATTCCTACCATTTAATAGTATAGTTTCCACCACAAGAATCACTCATTTGGAATGGCAATCAGAATGAAATCGGTATGGAGATGGTAACACAAAGCAGGTCATTGTGAAATAATAAACAGTTTTAAGTCCCACACTATATTATTTTCCATTGATTTCAATGGGAATAAAACCAATGGGGTGTAAAACAAGAGTTTTGATTCATTCTCACCTTGCTTGAACAGACTAATTTCAAGTTTGGTTAAATAGCACAATTTATCTTGATGCAAGTTATTCTTAACAACACATTCAGTTTAACATCTATAAATGCTTTTGCGATTTTGTTTGACTGATATCTGAGTTTTTTGTTCAATGCAAAATTCTTCTTTGATCTTGATGAAGTTGGGCCATTGGATCAAAAAATAAATGTTTTAATTATGAGAACTTGAGATTTAATTGATAATTCATATTGTGTATATATTGTACAGACACATAGCTCTGCAAGTAATTTGTTTGTGAAAGAATATTCAAAAAGGTTCAATAAGGCATTGACAAATGTTCTTGGATCAAGTTCATGGTGTGAATCCCCGGCATGATTTTGGCAACTTCATTTTTATTTTAGCTATGTTAGATGAAAGAAAATTTTTGATTACTTAATAACATGGACCCACATGTGAAAGTGTTTAGTTCTACTTCTGCTCTACAAACCAATATTATGGTGGTTTTCAGAATGCTTGATGGCTTTGTTCTTGTCTCCATTAATCATTGCCCATTGTTATCTATTCATTTCATTATCTACACCTATAATTAATACAAGCACAATATCATACTTATTCAGCCTCCTTTGGATGATACAATTTTCAGCTAGCCTCATTATGAATGTCTGGCTAATACACTTAGCCAGTATTAATGCTTGTAAAGTTCAGAGTGGAGGGAAACTTTGTTTGGTTAATATCTTCATTACCTTGTAATAACCTGTATTTATCTGTGTAATTATTTACACAGGATTAAGAGATCTGAAGTGCATAAAACCTTATTTAATTGACAATCAGAAGGACCTTGTTTATAGTGTAAGTTTTAGGATGATTTCAAAGACTTGCCAATGAGCCATAGGTTCTGTACAGAATAGATAATGAGGGGGTCAGTATGGATGATGCATGTAGCAAGGGAGGTTATGAGGCAGCTTTGAGGGGTTATTGAGGAGATGTGGAATTTTGGGAGGGCATGAAGTAGTATGAAAGATATAGCATGAGGCAGGGTATGGGAGTCATGAGGAGACATGAGTGAAATGAATAGCATGGATAAATTGACAACATGAATAGGACATGGATGTATTGGGTTGGAAGGTAAAAGGCTGAGTGCCTTACATCCACCATTTCAGTTGGGTTAATGCTCCAACAAATGGAGACAAGTATTCCAGCTTGCAAGCTCTGCCATCCATCCACCTCTATTGCTGCCTCAGGCCTCAATCCATCCTTTTTCAGCCTTCCTGGAATGAAAGTATATTAAGAGGGGGCCTCCATGGCTGGATTTGTGGATTTAGGAACTTACTGACTTCAGATAACTATCTCCTTTACAAATTCAAACTTCCTTGTCAACTCCTCCAAAAGCTCAAGCAGGATATTTGAACATGAGTTGCCTTTAACAAATCTGTACCAATTTCCTTAATTACTTAATTAATTAGGTTAACTAAAGAAGTTAATGAAAGCATCAAACTTAAATAAAAGGTCTACATATGTGCAAAGAAGGTCAGATGATTGGTCAGCAAATGAAGGATGGCAGAGAATCACCAGAGAATTCTGGAGAAATGAATTAGAATTTGAGAGAAAACTAGTTTTATGGTTCAAGTTAGAAACTCAGATTGTATGGACTCTGCCTGAATCTTAGGTTTTGCATCTTGAATTTGGCTCAAATAAGCATATGTTCCACTTCAGTGTGATTCAAAAGACCCACTGGGGAGCTTTCCTCAAACAAAGTTTATTTAAAGATATAGTTAACATGTATGGAAAGAAAATTAGCAATAACTTCTAACAATTACAAGCAAAAACACAACACCCACAATAATGTATAACCCTTAATGAATATATATATGATATATAGAATATATATATCATGTTGCAACTGTACAAAACTCTAGTGCGGCCGCACTTGGAGTATTGTGTGCAGTTCTGGTCCCCACATTATAAGAAAGATGTGGAGGCATTGGAGAGGGTACAGAGGAGGTTTACCAGGATGTTGCCTGGTATGGAGGGCAGGTCGTATGAAGAGAGGCTGAGGGATTTGAGGTTGTTTTCGTTAGAAAGGAGGTGGCTAAGAGGGGACCTTATTGAAACATATAAGATTATTAGAGGTTTAGATAGGGTGGACAGTGATAGCCTTTTTCCTAGGATGGATAAAGCTAGCACGAGGGGACACAGCTTTAAATTAAGGGGTGATAGTTATAGGACGGATATCAGAGGCAGGTTCTTTACCCAAAGGGTGGTTCGGGAGTGGAATGCCCTGCCTGCAGCGGTTGTAGATGCGCCAAGTTTGGTGTCGTTTAAGAGGTTAGTTGATAAGTATATGGAAGAGAAGGGAATGGTTTAGTTTGGAGGGTCATTGCTTTTTATATTGGTCGGCGCAACATCGAAGGCCGAAGGGCCTGTTCTGTGCTGTAATGTTCTATGTTCTATATAAGTTGTCCAAATCAAACCAACCTCCATAAACAACCCTTTAAACAAGTTCAACACAGCATGGATTAGGGCCTATGTGATGCTGAAAATTGAGTCAGTGAGTTCGAAGACAAAACAGCTTCCCAAAGCACTGAAGATACTCTGGTCTAGCCCTTAATGACCACAGATTTTCACCCTTCAGGAAAACAACCTCTTGCTTTCAGCTAACCAACGGAATTTTCAAAACAACAAGAAGAGAGGGGAAAATACTTCTTTTTAACTGACATCCCTTCTAAAACTCAACACAGCTCAGAACTGAAAATGAAACCTTAAACTCACTAGGAGAAAAACCTGTCAAAAAACACATGACTATCCTCCAAACAATGTAGGATCATAACTTTAATTCCAGAGTAAATACACTGACCCCATTTAAACCACTTAAGTAGCAATAAAAGGACTAATTATCATCAGCCCGGCAACAATGACATCACTGAGGCTGTGAGCGAAGAAACTACTGAAGCCGTGAAAGTGCAGAAATTATGCTTTTTTTAAAAACCTTTCTTAACTTATACTAGCTAGAAATGTCAAATAGCAAGAGTTCAGACAAGCATTTGAAAAGGAAGTTAAGTAAAAAAATGAGTGTTGGCCCTCTTAGAGAATGAGGATGGAGAATTAAAAGTATATAAATAAATGATGGGTGACATGGGCAAATATTTCCAGCTCTTTCATTCTATCTCTTATTGATGAACCTGCTGAGACCTTCCCCTTATATAGTTTTGTGTGTAAAAAACAGACTGTGACTGTTTCTATCTTTTATACCCTTGTGTTTAAACTGAAATGGAGAGTGGTTATGCTAGACAACGCTTCCCAACTTTCTGGAATCAAAAACTTCCCAATGTGGTGTGTTGTTTATTATTACCATAGATTGTAATGAATTGAGTACTTTTTCCTTAGGAGAACAACTTCACTGTTTTTCTCTTTCACATTTCAGGCACTTCTGTCTGAGTTGCTTTTTAAAATGAAATTGTGCGAAGACACTAGTCTCTTAAATTTACGGCTGTTTCCAAAAGCGTTATACTGAAACCTATGACAGTTTTCACATAAAGAGGAGCCTGCTTCAATCGTTTTCTGTGGAGTTGCTCAAAATTTGCCTCAAAAAACTGACATAAAATTCCTGCAAAAAACAAAATAAGCAAACAGCATAACATAAAATGTGCTGTTGTCTTTTATCATGGCAGTTCACTCTCAAAGCCTTCTTGTCTTCTTTGCTCCTCTTCCTTCTTCATGACGCACTATCTGTAACCCCCGTAACTTGCCTGGGTTAGCAAAAAACCTCACTTACTGTGCTGTCTGGAGAAAATACACAATTCTCCAACAATGCTCAGGATTCCCTTCACACACATTGTTCGCCACTTTAACACTTGAATAGCAGGTTAGGTGTAAGGATTTGCATTCTAATCAGCAATCTCTGACTATCTGTGCTGATGTGTGCTATTGCAGACCAGAACACTGCATTTGCCTGAGGAAGACACAGAGTCGAAAGCTCGCTTTTTTACTATCAAATAAATCGGTTGAATTATAAATTGGTGTTGCTAAATTCTTACTGAGTTCTTACCACCCCAATCTAACGCCGGCATCTGTACATCATTCTTTATGTAGAACAGTGAAATCCATTGCAACTTTTTGGTCCAACTAAATTCACTATTGGAAATGGGGCAGAAACCTAAAAAATCTCAGATACTCTGAGACTGACAGTATCTTTGTGAAAAATAGTTCAGGTCTCTGTTAGAAAAGTGTACAAAACCTCCAGAAGTATAAATGAACAGTCAATATTGAGTGATTCTGCGTCTTGATATGCTTAAGTTGTTGGACATAAATCTATTTCAAAGCAGCATCAGTATAAACTCAGGGTGGCTGTATGAGTTACTTCTGCATTGGTGGAATGATGTACGTGAACATACATCACTGAGGGTTCTAACAGATGCTCTGAAGTAGTGCAAACAATTGAAAAAGATTTCTCCTTTGCCAGGGCTATTTTAAAACAACATTTTAGGAAATTCTAGGCTACATTGCTTAAAAACACAAACAATCTTTAATCTAACAGAAAAGAATAAAGATCTTGAAGTACAAGAATTAAGAAGAGTCACATCTGGCTCAAAATGTTGGGTGAAATTTTATTGGCATGTACACCTGAGGTTCATATGATCCCATCTGAGGCGAAGGAGAATGCCTTTCTACGAGCCTTGCCTGCCCCAGAATCGGGACAGGTGCACTGAGAAGATTCCGGCCATTAAGTGTACTTCCCTCTCCATAGAAGCTGCCAGACCTGTCAAGTATTTCCAGCACTTTGATTTTATTTCATCATTGCAACATCCACACGATTTATCTTCAAAAGTACTTCTCTGGCAGTCAAGTGCTTTGGCAGATCTTGAAGTTGAAAAAAGTCTACGTTTCATTGAATCATAGAATCCCGATAACACAGAATGAGCCCATTCAGCCTATCGAGCCTGCACCAGCAATAATCTCACCCACGCTCTATCTCCATAACCCTACGCATTTATCTTGATAATCCCCCTGACACTAAGTTATCTAAATCTTTCTTCTTTGTTTGTAAAGCATATAAATGGAAGCAAAACAGTCAAAAAAAACTGTTGACACTGCAATCAATGAAAGTGGATTTGTGAAGTTCTTTCATGTCCACAGTAAACAATAAATGCATTGGAGTCAGTTTGATCAAACGGAACATCCGCAAACTAAATATAGTCATAGGCAGGCAATTCAACTGTGTAATAGAAATCTGTTCCTACTTACAAGGAATGATGCAGAATCAGAACTTACTCTTATTCATAGCCAAAAATATCATAATCCCTGAGCTTGGATCCACTTGGATTTCTAAACAAACAACATTTGCTTTGGGCTTAGGGATAAATCAACTCGATTTCTGTGCAATATCAGTATTGATTCATTCATGGTTTTGTTGATATTTGTTTCCGAAAGCATACGTGTTATGATCTGTGATAAGAAAGACACCGACCTAAATGCACTGTATTGCCTGCTTTTGTATCTATAAATAGACATTAAATTCACATTTTTGTTTTTTTTGTTTAGTAGAGCTTGCCAGTAACTAACTTGAACATATGCCATTAAGGCGGGCCAGCAGCAAGTTTTATACGTCCAAATTGCTGCATTACCTGCCCAAGTTAATTGTGAGTGGTCTCTTTTGATTTGTCCCATAACATTGAATGGAAAAATTAAAATTGGCTGCCTGTTACAACTCCATCTAATTAAAAACTGTAGTGTCATTGGCCCTGGATACTAGGCAAACACAAGACAATAGGTGAATTCGAAGGTTGTATTTAAATAAAAAGACAGTGCTATTGATTAATTGATTTCTCCTGTCGTCCTTTCTTTCCAATACTTCTGGTTCTTTCCATTTCCAATTGCTACAACTTCTTTTCTCTTCTGTGCATCAGTTGCTTTCCGTGTGTCCCTTAATGTTTTCTACCATCTCCCAGCTGAGATCTCTGATGTTATGCCTCATATCTTTCAACATTCCTTTATTGCACTTTTACTTTGAATATCTCTTCCTGTGCTGTTTCACGTCCCTTTAATTTTAACCTCTGAAGCGATATCCATTTATATATCAGGATCGCTGTCTCCTCTTTGAAAAAGAGGGATAATATTGGATGATTGGACTATTCAGTGTGAGATTACCCTTCAATCACATAGACGAGTTAACAGAATTAGAAGACAGATGGCAGGTGCAAGTTCATGTGAGAATATAGACTCTCTACATTACAGAAGAGGGCCATTTGGCCCATCGAGCCTCCATTATCAACCATCCTACTTGAGCCCTATTCCTGTAACCCCACAAATTTACCCTGCTAATCCTCCTTAGGCCAATCAACCTAACCTCCCATATCTTTTGAGTGTAGGAGGAAACCAGAGCACTCAGAGGAAACCCATGCATGCACGGGGAAAACATGAAAACTTTGGGAGGACCAGATATAACAATCATTCCTCTTAGGGATTGACCACCCAGTGCTGGAGGTGAATGTGGGCTGGCTTCTCACCATATTAGAAGTGCTGATTTTTCCATTCATTGGGCATTGCTGGCTATGCCAGTATTTATTGTCCTCAAAGGATGATAGAGAACAACTTCCTTGAACTGATGCAGCCCATGTGGCGTTAGGGAGTTCAGGATTTTGATTCAATGAAAAATCATAACGAATTTTTCCAAGTCAGGATGCTGAGTGACTTGCAGAAGAATCTCCAGGTGGTGACGTTCCTATGTGTCTGAGGCCCTTGTCCTACTTGATAGTGGACGTGGGGTTGGAAGGTACCGTTGAAGCAGCCATGGTAAGTTGCTGCAGTGTATCTTGCAGATAGTCCAATCTGCTGCTACTGAGTGTCGGTGGTGGAGACTGAATGTTGAACTGGTGGATAGGCTGCCAATCATGTGGGCTGCTTTGTCCTGCATTGTCGTTGAGCTTCTTGATTTTTATTGGAATTGCACAAATTTATGCAACAGGAGGGTATTCCATCACACTGCTGATGGTTAATCCAGATTCTGATGATAATTCTTACCACCTGGTTGTTGATAATGGGGGAATCAGTGATGATAATGTCAAAAGGCAATGGTTGGCTTCTCCTACATTGGAGACCTGTTGTGGAGTTGCCAGCATTGGACTGGGGTGGGCGCAGTAAGTAGTCTCACAGTAAGTAGGGGTTAGAGTCCAGCGGGTTTATTTGGTAGCACGAATTTTCAGAGCGCTGTTCCTTCATCAGGACATCCCCCTCTCTAACAAGTATACCGCTTTGGATGCTGTTGGGGGAGATGGGCTATCAGGGGACACCAACAACAGCAGCCAAAGCAGTAGTACCATGGCTGGCTCTGTTGTTAAGCACGAAGGGCCAAACAGGACTAGAGCAATATTATAGGGAACTCTAAATTAGGGGTGCAGACAAGTGTTTCTGTGGATGTGAAAGAGACTTCAGGATGGTGATTTGCTATTTAAGTGGAGAAAAGCTGTAGCATGCAACAGTGCAGAGGGACCTGGGGGTCCTTGTGCATGAATCGCAAAAACACAGTATACAGGTGCAGCAGGTGATTAAGGAAGCGAATGCAATGTTGGCCTTTATAGCTATGGGGATAGAATATAAAAGTAGGGAGGTACTGTTGCAGCTGTAAGGATGGTGAATCTTTGGAATTCTCTGCCTGATGAGGTGGTGGGGACTTCAAGTCAAGAGTGGATAGGTTTTTAATTGACAAGGGAATTAAGGGTTACGGGGAGAAAGTGGGAAAGTGGTATTGAACCACTACAGATCAGCCATGATCTTATTGAATGGCAGGGCAGGCTCAAGGGGCTGTATGGCCTACTTCTGCTCCTATTTCTTATGTTCTATGTTCACACAGTCACCCGAGGCTGGAAATGAACCCAGACCTCTGGTGCTGCGAGGTTCCACCCTGGAATCATGGGAGGATTCTGCTATCAGTTCCATTCCTGCCCCATTGCCAGGGAGAATGGGGAATTTGGCGCTCAGCCAAAACTGCATTTACTTCAGCAGCACCAGAGAATCCCAGCCACAATGAGGTTGGAGGTTTTTGACAAATATATTTTGGGAGGAATAGTCGAGGACTTGCGACGTGTACTCAATGGAAAGATGGTGGAAGATGTCATTAGCAGAAGCAAGGTTGAGTATTCAAAAATACAATTCCCCGAAAAAGAGGTCAGTCACATTGTGTATTTTATATTGTGCGGTACAAAATGCAAGAGTGAAAAGAATTTTAGGTGGTCTACTTAAGTGCCAAGAACAATATAAAGTGTAGATTCACCAAGATAATGTCAGCAACATGTAGAAATAATTCTAAAGAAACACTTGAGATTCTAGAGCTGCTTTTGTTGGAGTAGGGACGAAGTTTAATGAAGCATTTTGATGTTATAAAAGGGTTATGATAAAGTGAAAATGGAAAGACTTTTTTGTGGTTAGGAAATAAGAAATAAGGGTCATCAATATAACTGTCATCAAGAATAAGGATGAAAGTTAGGAGAAGTGTGTTTACCCAAAGGGTTCTAGGAATTTGGATTGATTTGCATGGGGAAAGGTTATTTCCCATAGTTGGAAATAGTAGGAATAATCAGTTTAAGATCCTCACTGAGGGAGGATAGAGATTAGAAAAAGTTTTATTATGCTGTGAGACTTTGGAGTTTAGGATGCATTGTGATGTCAATAATTGAATCAGTGACCGTTACACTTTTTAAAATAAATTGGATAAGGATTTGAAATATGCAGAGAGTAGGGTCATGGGATTAATTTCATTTTGAGTCCTGCAAACAAGAGGAAGCCATTTAGCTCCTCAAATTTCTTCCGCACCATTAGATGAGATCATGGCTGACCTGTAACCTAATTCCATATGACGGCCTTTTCTCTGTATCTCTTAATAGTTCAACAAATAAAAAAGCTCTCAATCTCAGTTTTAAAATTGACACTTGATGCAGGTGTTAGAAAAGAGAGTATCAAGCTACCATCCTTTTTGAATGTTCAAATCAAAGTTGGAAATAGGATGCATTTGAGGAGAAAAAAGGATTTCCAGAATGTCATAAATATAAATATATTGGTGGAATAATCACCAGGTTATTCAGATAATATGTGTGTGTACAAGAATAATAGCAAAAAAATGCTTACATTTATACAGCGCCTTTTATATAGGAAAGCAGCTCAAGATACTTCACAGAAGTGTAATCATGAGTCAAAAAATGACATTGAACAAAGAAAAGGATTTATTAGGAGGGGCATCTGAGAGCAAGAAATTAGACTGACAGCATATCAGATGAATCAAAGACGCATAACACAGGAGTGAAATCATTAAATAATAGCAGGCCATTCTGCCCATTGAATTTGCACTGACAGTCCGACAGAGTAACCCACCCAGTCCCTATCCCTATAAACCTCGAATATTTACCCTACTAATGCTCCCAACCTTGGGACACTAAGAAGCAATTTAGCGTGGCCAAACCAGCTAACCT
Organism: Sphyrna mokarran; assembly: GCA_024679065.1. Taxonomy (NCBI): domain Eukaryota; kingdom Metazoa; phylum Chordata; class Chondrichthyes; order Carcharhiniformes; family Carcharhinidae; genus Sphyrna; species Sphyrna mokarran. Next base: position 69,266,825 of record JAGIQG010000011.1, on the reverse strand, counting down.
GCACATCTTTGGATGAAGACAGAAATTTATTTGTGATTGATAATTTGTTCACAATCGAACAACCAGCTTACGTACAGTTTACACAATTTTGAAGGGACAGATTAGTACAATCTTCCATGTCATTAAAAATTAAAATTTGACTCTTGTGGAATAATGCAATTCCAATTTTGTTTTGTTGAATGCAACTTAACCCTTGGGTCATTTTAATCGATGGAATTGTTCAAGAATACATCACTGACTTTGGTGAAAAAAAATCCTCCTTGTAAGAGGAAGGAACTTTTAAATTATTCTATTAAAATAAATTGCATTCATTAAAGCAATAAATTCAAATTTTCTGGAGAGCTTGGAATAATAAACAGATATAAAGTTAAATCTAGCTGTATGAAAGGAATCAAGTTGAAAATTGCTTTCACTCTTATTATAAGGGTCTCTGCTGTAGCATTTTAGACTACATTTTAGCTAATCTTTTTTAAAATAAAAAATGTGTAGATCTGAAACATTACATCAGCAAAAATATCTCAAAACCAGTTCTTCTTATGACAACAGGATATATTAACAATCTTTTATTCTTATCTAATGTATACCATAATATCACATGTAAGAACTCAACGGTTCCATTTGCTAATGCTGTTGTTAGCAGAGAAAATAATCTTACACAAACATATTAGTCATTCACTGACTAATATCACTAACACAGTTTCCTAGGCTGTAGTGCACTTGATTAGGGAAGAGACTGGAGACGGTTTTGATATGAGGACCTGCTGGGGACTCAGTATTTTTAGAACTAATGGAAAGGATCACAACCCAGATCATCCTTTCATTTTATGTCCTGCAAATAAGAGTTTAGTTCCTCAATCCAATCTCCAGATAACTGTTCATTATTGTTTATTAGTCACAAGTAGGCTTGCGTTAATAGTGCAATGAGGTTACAGTGATGGTTGTACCCCAGAGATACTCCGGAAGATGAGCCAGGAGACCCCACTCCTGGATGTTCCCTAGTACACGGTTTACATCCCTAGTATAAATCTCATCCTATTTCCCGTTGGCTTCAGCTCTGACAGAGGGTCATCCTGACTCAAAACATTAGCTCTATTCTGTCTCCACACATGCTACCAGAGCCACTAAGATTTTTGTTTTAAAAATTTTTTAGCATGGAAGTCAGACTTTTATAATTCATGTAGAACCTCAAGTGCTATTTCTATTGCACACAACCTCATGCTGTGTACAATTTGCCCTGTTTTATTGACCCAAAAATGTGCCAAAAAACAATGGGTGGGATTTTCCGGCATAGTGGTGTGGCCAAAAAATCCCACCTGAGGTCAACATGCATGTTCTGTGTTCCGCCGGCTACAATTCCCATGGTGGGCAGTATGGGAAAATGCTGTCTGGTAAGGTTCAAATGGCGGACGGAATCTTCTGATAATTTGTTGGATTGTCAGTTTCAATGAGAAAACCAGGGTGTAACATTTCAGCAGCACAGCCAAGTTCTCATCAGATATTCTGGCACTCAGTATATTGTGAATCTGGGGATGTGGTTTCTGCTGTCACAGTGGCAAGGTTGCTGATGTGGCTGGCAATGCAGGTTCCACAGAGATCAGACTGTCATCTTCGAAGGTGATCTTCCCCGTTAGAAGTAAACTCCACATCACTCCAACATGGATATGATGGATCTCAAAAGCACCAAGGTAACCCCACCCCCACACAATGCACCCTCCAACCCACAAGCATGGGGCAACTCCGACTACAAAAGTTTGAGCTGAACCCCCTCCCCAGAGTTCCAGCCCTTGTCGCATCCCCCTGGCAGTGTCAATCTGGAACTGCAGTGCTAAGACAGCAACATCAAGGCACAGGACAGCACATTGGCAAGGAGGGAGGAGTAGAATTCTCTCCCAGGGGAAATATATTGTGGGCAATCCTCTGAACACATATAAGTTTATTTAAATATATTTCTAGAAGATTCCTGTGGGTGAGGGGCAATGAGAATTCACAAACATGACCTCATCACTAAGACTCATGTCCCCATGTCTGATTTGATTTTCCACTGGCGTCACCAGTTTTGCCCATGGCGAACGCTAGCAGAAATCCCATCTGCCCCTGAACATGTGGGATTAAATTAGTATAAATGTTTTACATTCAAATCTTCTATCAAGTGACTCAACCGCTCTTTGGAAAGTACCTAGAGAATAAATTACTATTGTGAGTGAAACCAGTGATTCCAGTACAAATGTTATCAGTTTTCAAGATTCATTTTCCTTTTTGAATTTTGGCTCAAACTCGTATGTGAATTACAGGATGACAAATATGCCTTGAATCAGCACAATCTGTTAGCGTATTTCACACATGAGCTTTATTTTTAATTACTTCTAAAATATTCTTCGATGTTTCAAAAATGGTAACATGGTAGTGTTTCTACAATGGAGCTGTAAATAGGTTTATCATTCAAAAACAAAAATATTTTGAATACTAATTAAAGTTTAAAGTTTATTTATTAGTGTTGCAAATAGGCTTACGTTAACACTGTAATGAAGTTACTGTGAAAATTCCCCAGTTGCCACCCTCCGGCACATGTTTGGGGACACTGAGGGAGAATTTAGCGTGGCCAATGCATCTAACTTGCATGTCTTTCGGACTGTGGGAGGAAACTGGAGCACCTGGAGTAAACCCATGCAGACATGGGGAGAACGTGTGGACTCTGCACAGACAGTGATCCAAAATGGGAATTGAACCCAGTTTCCAGGCACTGTGCTAACCACTGTACCACTTTGCTGGCCTATATTCACACATACTCTGCTTTTAAATGAGTTTCACAAGAAAATCTGCAAAACCACTTTCTATTCTGATGGGGAAACTGTTATTAGATCCATAGTACATTTTTAAAAATTGAAAACATTGTAAACTTTTCAAACCAGACCTAATAGCTCTAGGTTTCAAGCTTAATTTTTGGGACTTCCCTCACAGTCTGCAAGAGAGCACATTGATTAGAATTTTTTAAAATCATTTAGTGGATGTTGGTGATGCTGATTAGGCCAACATTTACTGCCATCCTAATTACCGTTAAGTATGTTTCGGTGAGCTGTCTCCTTGATTGTCTTAGTCCTTTATGTGCTGGTACACCCACAACGCTGTTAAAGAGAAAGTTCCAGGACTTTGACCCAATAGGTGGGATTTTATGGTTGCACTCTCCCCAGTGCTGGAAAATCCCACCTGCTATCAGTGGTTCGTGTCCTGTCTGCTCCGATTCCTAGGATGAGAATATTCTGCCCAGTGACAGAAAAAAAAACAACAATGTATTTTCCAGTCAGGAAGGTGAGAGACTTGGAGGGGAACAAATGGATGCCCAGGAATCTGCTGCCCTTGTCTTTCAAAACGGTAGTAGTTACGTATTTGGAAGGCACTGCCAAAGGATTCTTGGTGAGTTGCTGCAGTGCAGCTTGTAAATGGTACATATTGCTGCCAGATTCACCAGTGGTGGAGAAAGTGAGTGGTACCCCTTCACAAACAATCAAGCAGACTGCTTTGTCTTGGACTGCGTCCAAGTGTTGTTTGAGAAGTGCTCATCCAGGCAAGTGGAAAAAATTACATCACACTATTGACTTATGACTTTATAGTAAGAAACGTCACAACACCCGGTTAAAGTCCAACTGGTTTATTTAGAATCATGAGCTTTCGGAGAACTGCCCTTCATCTGGTGAGTGGAGATAGGTTCACAAACATAGTGTATATAAGCCAAGACATAATTGCAAGATAATTACAGATTGGAATGTGAAGAATGATTGGATTGTAGGTCTTCACAGGTAATCAAGTTTTTACAAGTACAAACAGTGTGAATGGAGAGAGGGATAATCACAGCTTAAAAAGGTGAGAATTGTCTCTAGCCAAGATAATTAATAGAATTTTGCAAACTTGGCATTGGGAGACTTCTTACTGTGTCCACCCCAGTCCAACTCTGGCAGCTCCACCTCACTGTGCCTTACTGGTGGTGGACAAGGTTTGGGGAGTTAGGTAATGAATTGCCTGCTGCAGGATTCCTCACTTCTGACCTGCCCTTGTAGCTACAATATTTATAATGCTAGTCCTGTTCCGTTTCTGGCCATTGGTAACCCCCAAGATGTTGCTATTGGGGAATTCAATGATGGTAATACCACTGAATGTCAAAGGGAGATGATTGAATTCTCTTTTGTTGGAGATGGTCATTCTCTGGTACTTGTGTGATGCAAATGTTTTCTGTCATTTGTCAGCCCAAGTGGAGGTTTTGTCCAGATCTTGCTCCATTTGAACATGGAATGCTTCAGTATCTGAGGAGTCACAAATGATGCTGAACATCGTGCAGTCATCATTGAACATCTCCACTTCTGAACTTATGATGGAAAGGAACCTTATTGATGAAGCGGCTGTAAATGATTAGCCTAGGATGTAACCGTAAGGAATGCTGAGGTGACATTCTGGATCCAGAAACCCAAGTAAGATCTGGGGTTCTGGGTTTCAATCTGACCACAGCAGATGGTGAAATTTGAATTCTATAAAAATCTGGAATTAAAATATCTAATGCAATTCCCTCTTCCAGTTCAAGGGTAGAAAACACAATTATACTGCGCTCTTATAGGAAAGGGAACAAGGCATTAACAAAAGGTGATAATAATGGTTGGCATTGCTGCCTTACAGCACCAGGGACCCAGCTTTGAGTCTGGCCTTGGGTGACTGCGTGCAGTTCGCACATTCTCCCCATATCTGTGTGAGTTTCCTCCAGGTGCTCTGGTCTCCTCCCACAATCTAAAGATATGCAGGCTAGGTGAATTGGCCAAGTTAAATTGTCCCTTAGTGTCCCAAGATATGGAGGTTAGGTGTATTAGCCATAGTAGATGTGTGGGTTTATGGGGGTAGGGCAGAGGGAAGAGCTTGCGTGGGATGTTCTTTCAGTGTTGACCTGGTGGGCTAAATGACATCCTTCTGCACTGCAAGCGTTCTATAATCCTTAAGCAGATTGTGTCAGACAGGTATCTTAATGGCCACTGGAAATATGTTTTCACCTGGTCCATTAGGAAGGAGGCCTTGGTCAAAGGTCCTGCAGATTCTAGCAATGATCAGCCATGGAAACCAATGCTTCTTGAGGCACTTGTTCGTACATATGGGAGAGCAGATCCCCTATCCTTAGAGCTTATGTTAGAGGATCTGGCCTCAGAACTGGATCCCTGTGTTAATCTCCTTTGCCCTGTGGAGCAGCATGTGACTGAGTAGTTAGCACTGCTGCCTCACAGTGCCAGGGACCCGGGTTCAATTACCAGCTTGGGCCATGCTATGAAGTTTGCATGTTTTCCCCATGTCTGTGTGGGTTTCCTCCAGGTGCTCTGGTTTTCTCCCACAGTCTGAAAGCCATGCTGGTTAGGTGCATTGGCCATGCTAAATTCTCGCTCAGTGTACCTGAACAGATGGCAGAGGCTGGCGGGCCGGGGATTTTCGCAGCAATGTCATTGCTGTAAACCTAGTTGTGACCCTAATAAATGAAATTTAAACTGAAAGAAAGCAGCTGGTGTGCATGTACTAGTGTTGCGCCTGCAGCTTATCTTGTTCTCCATCTGAGGTCTAAGATAGAGCTGCATCAGATGCTCCCATGTCACAGTGTAGGTTGACAGCAAGGAAGTACAATGAAGGTGTGGGAAATGGAAGACAGATCAACTGACTTCCAGGAGGCTGGTAGTCCCCCGCCAAGCACTGATAGCGTACTCTAAGGAACTGTGGTTGCAGCCTATCACCTGGAAATACCTACAACTCTTCCATTTCATTGAGCAAAGCCTTCCCAGCTGGTCAGTTTCAGAGAAGAAGCAATCCATTGCTGTGCACTTGCCTCAGTTAGCTTGACTGTTGTACAATGTGCATATGCCTGCTTGCCATTGTGATGTAAGGGTACCCGTCAGAGCAGTGATTAATGTACAAATGAAACTAAATTCAAATCAGCAGGCAGACAGAGCAAAAGAAAATATTCAGAGTAAACAAGAACCTGCTAAGTATGAGAAAAATAATCTCCTTCAGCAGGTGGCATGGTGGCACCGTAGTTAGCACCGTTGCCTCACAGTGCCAGGAATCTGGGTTCGATTCCCAGCTTGGATCACTGTATATATGGATTCTGCATGCCCTCTTCATCTCTGCGTAGGTTTCCTCTGGATGCTCCCACAAACTGAAAGATGGGCTTGTTAGATGCATTGACCATGATAAATTCTCCCTCGGTGTACCTGAACAGGTGGCGGAATGTGACAACTCTAGTAACTTCATAGTAACTTCACTGCATTGGTAATGAGAGCATTCTAGTGACATTAATAAATAAATCTAAACTTAAGCAGAGCTGTCATTTTACATTTTAAAAATAAAGAAGTCCCTGTTGGACTATAAGCCTGCCAAAACTCCAAAAGCACCAGTGCTGGAATTTTACCAAGATTTGCAGAATGGCCTCAAGTGGGATCTCACAAGCCTTGGGTGAGTATGCCAGTAAAGTTCTAGCAGGGATATCCAATGTCAGAAAGACCTGCAAAAATCAAGGAAAAAACAAATAATCACCCTGCCAAGAAGTGCTACAGTTTTTAAAAGATTTTTTTTTTAAAGACCCACAATCTTTGAGGCACCCACCAAGATCATAAAAGTTCTGGAAGCTCACAGCAAAGAAACCTGAGTATAAAGAATGGTTACTGTACTGACAGCCTTAAGGTCACTTTGACATGCAAAGTTGTAACTATAGAAAAGAAAGGCCGTGGGCAGAAAATTAAACAAGATCCGAGAGAGAGAGACCAACTCCCACGTTTGTGCGGAAGGCAGCAAAAGTATTACTAGAGATAGGGTATTGGGAGCCCCCAAATCAAGGAGGCCAAAAGACCCCAGAATACATGTGACAGAAGATTCTTGAACAAAGGAGACAATATTCAGTTAAACCACAAAATGATTGCTGATCAAGTCAGTGTAATGAAATGCATGAGCCAATGACTTCAGAAAAGAAGAAAGAAATGGCAGAGAAGTGGTTAAAGGGCTCAGCATAGGGTTCCTTGAAAATGCTGACATAGTATCCAAGCTGCAAGATCAGATAGCAATGCAGAATCTGCAGATGGCTGTGAATGAAGGAAAATTATCCAAGGCAACTCAAAAGAAACAAAACATTCAAATAGTAAATGAAGCTATTTCTAGATGAATATGCTCTCATCAGAGCTTTGAAGTGCAACATTCAAGCTGTCTCAAAGACACTGCACAGAATCTTTCAGCTGTTCTTACTGTTGGGATCTTCCACAGTGAATTTCCTGATGGCATGAGGTGCACTGAATAAGAAACCCAAGTGACAGGATCTTCTGTTCCTGTAGCCAACAAATTGTAGGCTCCATCTTCCACCACCAAACATGCTAGATGGGTGCATGGAAAATGCTGCTCCCAGAGTGAGTGGAGAAGAAAATTTTCAGTTGAAAGAATAGTTAATTACCTCTCAAGATCAAATGCAAAAGAAGTGCGTGACCATTTGAGCTACACAAAGACATGATGACTGCCTTAAACAGTAGAAGAATACAAGGAGACTCTGTGAATTTCAGGAAAATCAGTGATGAAACAAGTGACCTCCGCAAAGAAAAGTAAAATCTGTTAACAGACCTTCACGTGCTGCAAGAATCCTTCAGGTCAAAGTTTATCCCTCTGGAAAATTACAAAGAGAAACAAAATACATTTGATACCACTGAGCAAACTGAAGAACCAAAACAGAAAATGCTGGAAAATGTCAGCATGTCTCATAGCATTTGTGGAGAGACAATAAAGTCAATGGGTAGGATTTTCCAGCGGCACTGATCCCAAGACTGGAAAATCCCTCCTGAGGTCAATGGACCTTTGCATGCTGCATCCGTCCTCCCAGCCCCTTTGATTCTTATGACAAGCGAGATGTAAGTTTTTCACTGAGGGTGGTGAGTGAATGAAATCGGCTGCCATTGGTGGCGGTGGAGGTGAACTTGCTGGGGTCTTTTAAAAGACTTCTGGATGAGTACATGGGATTAAATGGGATTGGGAGTTATGGATAGTTCTATGATCTAGTAGGTATGGGTATGATCGGCGCAACTTGTGGGCCAAAAGGCTTGTTTGCGCTGTAGTGTTCTGTGTTCTATTTTCTATGTAAAAATTCCACCTATTTTTCAAGTCTGAATGATATTGTCTCTCCACAGATATGTCAGACCTGCAGAATTTTCCAGCATTTTCTGTTTTAGTTTTGGATTCCAGCATCTGCAGTATTTTGCTTTTAAGCTAAAGAACTAGAGGATTTTCACAGTAACATAGTAACAGTAATAGTGTTAATGTAAGCCTACTTGTGATAAACTCTAAACCTTAAAATTATTCGGCAAAGCATGCTCAGCAACGTTAATTCTTCCAGGAGGAAATTGAAAGCTACAGGAAACAGACTAAAGAGCTGAAGGCAATTGAATGAAAATGAGGAGGCTTTAAAAGGTAGAATTAGTGAACTTTCCAACTGCAAACAGACAATTGAACATAAAACATTACAGCACAGTACAGGCCCTTCGGCCCTCGATATTGCGCCAACCAGTGGAACCAATCTAATGACCCTCTAACCTAAACTATTCCAATATTATCCTTATGCCTATCCACTGACCATTTGAACGCCTTCAAAGTTGGCGATGAAGCCATTTAGAGCACAATTACAGAAACAAAGTATGTTAGGACTTCATCAGATACAGACCAGGCTCACAGTGAAACCAGAATAATGGATAAGGACACAAAAGAAAGAAAAGAGATAAATTAAATTGGAAAGTATACATCTAATACTTAAGTGTGAGAAACTAGAAGAGAAAACACTGGATATTTCAAACATACCGAGAACCATTGAGCTGAATGAAAAAGATTCATAAACTTTTAACACTACTTTAAAATGAAATAAGACATGTGTTTTTGACTGAAGTTGTAAAACAAAGATGTGCAGGTTAAGTGGGTTGGTCATGTTAAATTGCTCCTTAGTGTCTAAAGATGTCTAGATTAGGGAGATTAGAGGGGTAAATATGTGAGGTTCTTGATATAGGGAAGGGGAAGAGCCTGGGTAAAAGATGTTCTGTCGGAGAGTTGGTGCAGACTTGATGGGCCAAATGGCCTCCTTCTGCACTGTAGGGATTCTATGAAGTGGAAAGTCAGGTACCATTTACAAACATGTATGTCCAGTAAGCGCTTGACAAACACCACAAAAGAAGAAAATTTGAGTTTAATCTATGAATGAACAAAATGCACATTCCCCTCAGAAAAAGTAGGACAAACCTATAAGGCAGTATTTTCCAGACAAGTGGAAAATCCTGCCGAGGTCAACAGACCTTTGCATGATCCATGCCCCTCCTTCCTCCCCGCCTGCTATGATTACCGTTGTAGGCAGGATGATGTCTGAAAAAAACAGGTGAGTTTTTAATAAAGAATAAAACAACTCAAAGGAACTCAAAAAGTGAATAAAGTGGAGATAACAAAGTACCAGGAGCAGAACGTACTACCACTGTTCCTCCAAACATGATAGACTGAGACATGGATAACCTGTCAAACCTCAAGACCATCTGAATTTAAAACTTCAGAGACTTGAGGTGGGGAAGGGAAGAGATAAGACGTTAAGATTGTATTGTAATTAGATGTACTCCATTAGAGGTTTCTATGGAGAAGAAAGGGGAATGTTATATGTGAACCTGTATGCCATTGTAATGTAAAGGCATTTGGCAGAGTATGATGCATAGAATCACATGGTAATAGGCTCAGAGGTCTGCACGGAGGAACAGCTTAATCCATGATGATTTCTGTGACCTGTTAATAGCACAGGGTTAACTATAAACAATTCATGGTTAAACAGATAAGTCTCAAGCTCCTCATTCATATTCTGACACTGGCGAGCTCATGACAGCTTGGGAAATAGGACAGCTGACTGTAAAAGCCTGAATCTTTGGTTAAAGCACAACTTAATAAGCTATTTTAATATTTTACTTACTTGGCAGCTGCGTGAGTTGACTTCAAATTTGCTCAGATGAAAAGTTGGGAGAGACAGGATGATGTCAGACGTGCATCCCCTTACCTGGAAAAGTCTCATCCAGCCCTCCACTCAACCCACAAAAATTTCAGAGGTGGCGATTTAAAGTGAACTGCATTTAAATGAATGCAGGGAGGCATGCAGTGATAATTTAACTGGGCAGCTCTCTCAGACATTAGGCTAATTCAATTCTTTGCTCATTTTTCCAAGGCTGCTGAATCCTGTCTCGAAATCCCGTCTTCACATTAATTATAGACGAGTACAAGTTGACACTGTTAAGTGAGCTTGACCAAAATGCTTGTCGAAAAAAGAAGCGTTTTCAAGACTGTTCTTCTCAGACCTACACTGAATGTACCCCATTATTAAATGATGCTGACTAATTTGTCAGCACTTGAATAAATGCAGCCAGAGTATGTCTAACTTCTTTTGTACATCACATATTGCGGCCATCTTAACTGTGTCTTTCACTTAATTGACATGATGTTCATTTTTCATTGTTAAAGTCTTGCTATTTTAAAATAATTCCAAATTTAATGAGGATAAATAAGTTAAAAAGTTATTTATTTGATTTGATTTATTATTGTTTCATGTATTGATATATGGTGAAAACTATTGTTTATTGCATGTCATACAGACAATACATACTGTACATAGAGAAGGAAAGGAGAGAGTGCAGAATGTAGTGTACTAATCATAGCTGGGACATTGAGAAAGATCAACTTAATATCAGGTAGGTCCATTCAAAAGTCTGATGGCACGAGTTGGTTGGTATGTGTTCTCAGCCTTCTGTATCCTTTTCCTGACGGAAGAAGGTGGAAGAGAAAATGTCTGCACTGCATGGAGTCCTTAATTATGCTGGCTGCTTTTCTGAGGCAGCAGGATGTATAGAGAGAGTAAATGAATGGAAGGCTGTTTGCGTGATGGGCTATACTTCATTCTAGATCTTTTGTAGTTTTTTTTCAGTCTTGGACAGAATAGGAGCTATACCAAGCAGTAATGTAACCAGAAAAAAAATGCTTTCTATGGTACATCTGTAAAAATTGATGAGAATTGTAGCAGACATGCCAAATTTTCTTTGTCTCCTGCAAGAGTAGATGCATTGGTGGACTTCTTCTCCTGTGGATGGTACAAAATTTGGTCAGTTTTACTCATAATTTACATCATGCTTTGTTTAAGTTTTAAAGATTATTTATTAGTGTCACAAGTTGGCTTACATTAACACATTAAAGTTAATGCAAAAACTCCCTCATCGCCACACTCTGGCGCCTGTTGAAGTACACAGAGGACCAATTTAGCGCAGCCAATGCACCTGACCAACACATCTTTTGGACTATGGGAGGAAACTGGAGCACCCGGAAGAAGCACACACAGACACAGGAAGAACATGCAAACTCCACACAGACAGTGACTCAAGCTGGGAATTGAACCTGGGTCCCTGGCAATGTGAGGCAGCAGTACTAATCACTGTGCCACCGTGCCATGCTAAGGATGAGGAGTCTGTAATTGTTATTTTTATACTTATTAAAGGATAATCATTCTGTCTACTATCTTTACCAATTCATCTTTAAAACTGATTTAAACCATGCGGATGGATTGAGAATTTTAAAAGATCCAATCACGTCAAAGTCTGTTGAAGACACATTTGAAGACAGTCTGCGTTGTTAGTAATGCATATAAGTACTCCATGAGCAAGCGCATTACGTCAAAGCCTGTATTTTGTAGACTATGCTGATAACAAACCCTCCATTATTCATAATTTCATTATCGCCATGATATTTAGAGCAGCTTATACTCAGCAGTGTACGATTCTCATAACACATTTCACTAATTTAATAGCATTGCTCACTTTGCAATCTCATTATGGAAAAGGGAGGTTATATCTTTAATGTAGTTATTTGATTACTCAAAGCAGATTTTATTTTTCCCTTTTTTAAACCTGCATGGATTTGTTACATCAATAACATTAACTTGGAGGCAGCACATGGTTGGTGCCATGTGTCAAAGTTTCTATTCTGCTAACAACACTAAAACAGCATGATGACCAGGGTATGGATTTTGCCTCAGCTGGAATAGTGCACTACGGATAATGTTCTAAAAAAAGAAAAGGTATTTTTATATCGTGGCACTATGAGGTACTTCAACTTTCTTACATCCGTCTTCCTCTAATGAAATTTGCATGTGTTTGGATCACCAGCGTCTTACCCATATTATTACATTGGCCAGGCCCAACTTATTTTAGGCTTGGGCCTTCCAGTTTAGGCTTGTATGAGGACAGTGTCATCAATTTAGAGTGACAATGGACAATATTTTTTAAATTCTTATGAATCTGTTTACTAAAGCAGAACTCAGAAACAACATCTTTCTAACTACTTTAATTGCAGAACTTTTAAGGCACAGAAGGAGGCCATTCAGGCCATCATGCCTGGACTGCCTTTCTGAATGAACAATTCACTTAGTGCCAATATCTCCCACCTTTTCTCTGTAACCCTGACCATTGTTGATTTGTACATTACTGTTTAATTTCCCTTTTAAGTGCTTTGATTTAATCTGTCCAGAACTAAACCACTGGGTATATGTAAAAGCTTTTCCTCAGGTCGCCTTTGTTTCTTCAGCCATTTACTTTAAGCCTGTGCTCTTTTGTTCTCAATCCTTTCACAAATGTGAAGTTTTTCCCTATGTGCTCTGTCAAGACCCCTCATGATTTTCAAATCTCAGTCTTCTGTCCTCCAAGGAAAAGAATCCTTATTTCTTCAATCTATCTTCATAACTGAAGTTCCTCATCCATGGAAAAATGTTCCTGAATCTTTGCTGCACTCTTTCCAGTGTATTTTTATCCTTTTTAAAATGCAATGCCCAGAATACTCCAGCTGAGGCTGAACTAGTCTTATGTGCAAATTTAGCATAATCACCTCATTCTTGTACTTTCTGACCCTATTAGTAAAGCCCCGGATACTGTATGTTTTATTAACTATGCCCTCAAGTGTCCTGTCACCTTCAATGTACATATACAACCAAGTTCCTCTGATTCCACACCCTTTAGAGTTGTATCTTTAAATTATCTCTCCATGTTCTTCCTACTAATATGAATTATTTCACATTGAACTTCATCAGATACCCGTTCAGTCATTCTACCAACTTGTCCACGGTCTTTTGAAATTTAGCACTAGCTCCCTCATGGTTCACAATGCTTCCAAGTTTAATGTGACTTAGAAGTGGCAACTACGTAACTGCAGAGCATAATCAAAGCACCAGAGCTTGTGATTTTTGCTTTGAATGACAAGGTGTTTTTGTAGCTGGTTATAACATTCGACACTGTGATATCTCGTGGTACATCAATGAGTTTTGTCAAATAATATAACCAGAGATAGGGAGACATGGGTACAGTTTTAACTTGAACTGAAATCAAAAATTACAGTTACTTCACTCCATTTGCTGAACATTTTAATTAGAGGTATGCATTGTAGCAAAACACAACAATCTTATCCGAGGGGCCTTGACGCGGCAATCTTCAGAATTGCAATTCGATATGAGTGGAAGTACACCTCCAAAGAGGTTCATAGAAATCTATCAATGAGTGAACAAAGTCATGATACAAAGCTACCAAAATTGATAAGCTATTGTAGAATTGTATTTACAGCAATATGTCAAAATGACATTTACAAACCTTATCAGATCACTATCATTGTTCATCATTTAACACGTGAAACCATTTACAACACTTGAATGATTCATGTGAATTTAGAGTCAAATATTCAATGACAAATCTAGTGATGGGGACACATAACACAAGCAAATCAGAGGCTGTGCATTTTGCAGTGACTAATTCACCTGACTACCGAAAGCCTGTCCATCATTTCCAAGGCACACATCATGAGTGTGACGAAATAATATCAACTTGACTGGATAAGTCCAGCTCCAGCAATACTCAAGAAGCTTGGCACCATCCGGGATAAAGCAGCTTGCTTGACTAATACCTCATCCACCAACTTAAGGACTCACTTCTCTCCTATCGATGCACAGTGGCAGCAGTGAGTTCGATCTACAAAATGCATTGCAGCAGCTCACTAAGACTCCGTTGACAACTCTTTTCAAACCCATGACCTCTACCATTTGGTAGCAGATTTGTGGGAATAGCACTACCTGCAATTTCCCCTCCAAGCCACCCACCATCCTGACTTGGAAATATGTCCCATTCCTTTACTGTCACTGGATCAAAATAATGGAACTCCCTTCCTAGCAATGCGATGGGTGTACCTACATCATGTAGCCTGCAACAGCTCAAGAAGGTGGCTAATTGTTACCTTCGCAAGGGCAATTAGGGATGTGCAATAAATGCTAGCCTAGCCAGTAATACCCACATCCTAATAATAAAATCAATTTAAAGCAAAATACTCAGTACTCTAACCATCATGTTCTCATATGACCTGTCATAAAATTTCAATATTATTAGGTCAAGTATTCAATGGATGGCTGAGATACATCAGAGATAATCTGAAGTAACTAAATGAGACAGAATGTCTGTGCAATTGAAGTAAAGATTGGGTAAAACTGGCATACTTATACAAAATAGATACTATCGGCAAATTAACAAATGCTAGATAACTTTGCAAAGCATGACGTATTGAGAGAGAGAGAGAACACCAATCTTGAATTTTAACTGCTTCATTTTATTGTTATTTTACCAGCTCAAAACCTACACTGATACCTAAAGATGAAATTCTGAATAAGACATTATTTTCCCCTCTCAGGGCTGACTGTAGGCGATGTGGGTGCAGTTCACCAGAGGGGACTGCATCTTAGGAAAGGCTGAAGCATTGGAATTTCCTGATGGCCTGACTAATATAGGAAGAGTAGACCTTGCACTTTCTCACATGACCTTCTGGACACTCATTTCCCCCAAAAGGAACTAGCTCCTCCCTTCATCCCTCTTTAAGTTTCTTATTACACAATGGGCGAGATTTTCTGGTCCCATCTGCCACAGGAATTGTAATGGACAGGACAGAAAATTCAACAGACCATTCAAAAGTCTATTGACCTCGGGCAGGAATGTCTGGCCTTGAGACATGCATGGCCATGATCTTAACTATAATAAGTAATTATTCATCAGAAGCTCAGTCAGTCAGGGGATTTTCACTTTCTTTAGGAGCGATGTAGCTCAACTAGTTGAGATTGAACAGCAGAGGTCAATTCAGTCGGACTTTCTTGATTCAGACTCTCTTGTACAGACAGATCACTTTCCACTATTTCCTGAGTTTCACTGGAATCAACAGTTGGTTCTGCATCAGGCTGACTTGCCTCTTCACTCCTTTGGCTACAACACTTGCGCTTGAGACAACTCTCATCCTTTTAAATGATCAAAACACTTCTTTAGAATTGTATTCTAAATTTCCATTTCCGAGGACACTGGAACATTTCTGGCCATTACAACACCTGGGAGCCAACTTAGCCCATTCCCAAAATCTTTTACAAATACTGGATCATCCATCTCAAATGTTCTTTTGACTGTTGATGAATCATGATTTCTTTCCTGCATATTCTCCCTCGACTCCACACTCCCAGCCAAACCAACCTCATCTTCAAACTCTGATCCATCAGCAGATCAGCAGGAGCTATTCCAGTGGTTATATATTGGGTGGTCCCATTACCAAGCAGGTACCTTGCTTACTTTGTTTCAAGGGACACCAATGATAATTCCTTCATGCCAGATTTGAAAGTTTGTCGTGTGCATTCTGCAAAACCATTAGATGAGGGGTGCTATGGAGATATGTTTATTTCCATTGAATTTCATAAAACTTTGGAACTTAGCACTTGTGAATGTTGTTCCATTGTCTCAAACAAGTACTTCTGGTAATCACAAAGTGACAGAGCACTAGCAGAGTTTCTCAATTGTTGTATGCACTCCATGTATTGTATCCAGTCTTCAGAATTTGTACCCAATGGCTGCAACTTGTCAAAGATAGTCATGCTGCTGATTTACTCTTTGTAGGTTGGATCCTAATTGATATATGCTGGATCATTTCAAACAAAGTTTCATTCATGCTTTTTACTTTGATTTTAGGCACTTTCATTTTCCTCGTCACCAGTATGATAATTGCAATGATTGGCAATGGCCAGGTTAACAACAACAACAATGATTTATTAATTAACCCAAACTATACTCTCAGTACTTCAATATTTGTATATTCTCCATTTAGCTCCAGGATTGATTCTGATGGCATAAAGCATACGCTCACCTCTACTGATTCACATACTCCTGCCACATTGGGTAATCAGATTACATGACTCTCCAGATACTCGATTCTTTAAAGGGGCTTGCTACTCCATGCACTATAAGTTATACTTTCAATGCTACTTGTCCTTTATCTCACAAATGGGCTTCCGCTACTGAGCAAGGTTGGGATGGCAGCGGAACTTCAAGTAACAATTGCATGTTCAAAGATTCTGCCTTGGCAGTTGCTCTTGTATGTGAATAGCATTATTGATGGTCCAGTAATTAGCACTGCTGCCTCACAATTCTAGGGAACCAGGTTTGGTACAGGCCTTGGATGACTGTTTGTGTGGAGTTTGCATATTCTCCTCATGTCTTCTTGTCCTTGGGTGTTCCAGTCTCCTCCCACACTCCAAAGATGTGCGGGTTATATAGACTTGCTACACTAAATTGACACTAGTGTTAGAGGGATTATCAGTATATGGATTATCAGGGTAAATGCATGGGGTTTTGGGGAGAGGGCCTAGGTGGGATTCTTGTCAGTGACTTGATGAGCTGAATGGCCTCCTCCTGCATTTCAGGGATTGTGTGATTCTATGCTACATGGAGAATAGAGGAACAGAGCAGAAAAGTATGGTTGTGAAAGGCACAGGTTTGAATGTCTGGCATTGCTGCTGATGTGATGTGTGCAGGGCAGGAGTATGGTTCCTCCAGTGTGATTAGGAAGCTGCCCTTGGCAGCTTGAGAGAGGCTCAGCTAAATGCAGTCAGCAGCTTTCACAGGGAAACTGATATTGTTTCCATAGCCTATTTCCAACAAAGCCATATTACGAAAGGGGATAATAAGGTTGACTGATGCAGTTTGGACCTTGGCATTTGTCACAAAATGTGAAATGGTATTGATATTCTGCAACAAAACAGGGAGCAAAACAAATGTAAATCTTTAATACATCTGTCTGCTTCTTCAGCCAAATGGTGACTAGGCTACAGCTCAGAAATCAATAACACAAAGTTTTTTGAGAGCAAGTCAGTGAGGAAGTTTGGGTGCAGTATGATGCAGTTACAAAATGGGAGCAGATAATCTTTCTCTACACTGCAGCTACGTCGTTGGTATCTGGGCAGTAAAAAGCAGAATAACAGTCTCAGAACCTTAATTATAAACTGTACTTTCAGATTATACTTGCTTTTCAAGCAGTACATAGTCTGTGCGTTATCATCTTAATAAGAATTTACATGACTGTTTAAGATTGCAAGCCACAGGTGCCCTCTTCATTGACTGAAATCTTTCCATCTTCTTTGAAAATATTATATCTCAGAGGTGACTATTGAAGTCCAGGGACATGTTCATTTCATAAACTTAATTAATAGAATTGCAATGTTGTAAAGAAATTGATTTAAATTTCCTGACCATCATGCTGACAATCCATTAAAATGGATGGGTACTGTTTGTGTTCCGAGAGATAAACTTGGGTCATTATGTATAAATGTAGCACTAAATTTTATGAAGTAATTCAATCATTAAATGAATCTTAAATTTTAATAACCAGGTTGACAGTTAGATAGTTAGAAAAGTTAGAAAATGGATTAAAATGTGCATTATAGGGAAAAGGAAATAGTATTTTTTTTTCCCTTTTGGTGGGATAGAAAGTCCTTTTGAAATGTTCTCAAAACTAAAGCTTGAACCAAATTGCTGAAGGCAGCCCATGAGCATCACAAATCATCTGGGAACAATGGTGCATATCCCCATGACCAGTTCCACTGCATCATTCAAATACATATAGAGAATCACCCACTGGACCAATTAGTTCAATAATACTGAAACAAAGAGCTAATATTTTGTTAGAAATGTTCTAAGATAAATTGATTTCTGCAAATCATAACACAATCCATCATTTATTTAAACCCCATTCAGAAATAAGGAATAGCGTATATTCACGAGGGTTCTACATTGAATTCAGCTCTCCAATTCTAATTAGTAGAATAATTACACATCCCATTATTGGCTTCGTAGCATCAAGTTTTGTGGAACTATTTTTTATTCCACTATTTATTACTGGTATCTACTTACTCCCAGGAGACTATACTTTTGACAGTAACATGTATACCGTTATTAAGGTAAATCAGATGTTGGTTTGTCTTTGGACTCAATGCCCATTAGTAATAGTTCTTTTATTCATTTTTGGGACATGGCATCACGGGCTGACGAGCATGTATTGCCCATCCTAGTTGTCCTTGACAACGAGGCAGTGAGCTGCCTTCTTGAAACACTGCAGTCCATGTGCTGTGGGTTGACCCACAATGCTGTTAGGGAAGAAATTCCGGTATTTTCATTGTGAAGGATTGGCAATATATTTGCAAGTCAAGATGATGAGTAGCTTGGACAGGTGTTCCCATATACCTGCTGCCCTTGGCCTTCTAGATGGAAATAGTTGTGGTTTTGGGAGGTGCTGTCTCAGAATCTTTGGTGAATTTCTGCAATGAATATTGTAGATAGTCCACACTGCTGCCATTGAGCATCGGTGGTAGAGGGAGTGGATGTTTGGGGAGGTGGTGCTAATTATGCAGGTTGCTTTTTCCTGGATGGTGTCAAGCTTCTTGAGTGTTGTTGGAGCTGCATCCATCCAGACAAATGGGGAGTATTCCGTCACACCACAAGCTTTGGGAAATGAAGTGAGTTACTCACCGCAGTATTCTTCTTTGCCTCTGATCTGTGGTTTATGTGGCTAGACCAGTTGAGTTTCTGGTCAATGGCAACCCCAAGGATGTTGACAGTGGAAGTGTTCAGTGATGGTAACAGCATTGAATGTCAAGGCCAGTGGTCAGAGTGTCCCTTACTGGTGATGGTCATTGCATGGTGCCAATGTTACGTGACACTTGTCAGCACAAACCTGGATATTGCCCAGATCTTGTTGCAATTGAACATGGAGAACTTCAGTGTCTGAGGAATGACATGTGTGTCTTTCATTCCTCTTGCAGCTAAGTGAATTATGATGTGAATGAATTTGCTTTATCAATGAAATGAAAACATCCTTAGAATAGTGTGATGGCCTTTCACCTCTGGCCAGATGAAGATATTCTCCTCATTTTCCCTATGATGAGGAAATAGTCAGTTTATTGTTGGCAAAAAGCAAGAAACGGACAAATTGCAATGCTGACTCGTCAAGATTTGATTTACCAGAGAGGAGGCATCTATGAAATAACAACAATCCTGTTACAATCAAAATTTGAGGGTTTTTTGTGGTATAAGTTGGGGGAATAGGTTTTAATGCCTTGGGATCTGAAAAAAACCTACTGTGTAGGTAGCACCAGTCAATGTGGAACAGACAACAGTGAATGAAATGACAAGCAATAATATTATCTCTTAGTGAATTTTTGTTTGAGTCCCATAAACATCTCAACAATTCAAAGACGCAAATTGATGAACCACTTTGTGCTGTATCCTGATATGACCCTGCTCAGTAAGATCTCAAGAAATGTAACGGGGAAAGTTGATCATTGTCTGACATGTTTGTTCTGGTATTTTTGGTGTCATTCCATTCTCTTTATATTTTTAAGATCAAACACGCACAAAAGAAATGCCACTTGCGAGAAAAAGCTGCTGGATGGGAAGGGAATGGAGAATTCCCATTCATTTCTACATCAGCTGCTCAATTGCACACAATTTGTTTAATTGCATAATAATCATAACAATCAGGAACTATCCAAAAATGAATTTGAGATAATAAAATTCAGACATTAATTATCTTTATCTGCTGAACAAGACATTTAATTAGGTGATACACTTTGAGCCCCTGCTGATATTTCACCCTGCAGGATTTGAAATAAATGATTGATGTGAGCCAGAAACTCAACGAAACACTTTCGGTTGATGGTGCAGACTGATTTATGCATAAAAGCCCTGGCATAAGTGGCAATCATTTTAGAAAACAGTAAAATCAAAAAGAATATTTTAAATCAAAATGATTTAGCGATTTTAGTTATGAACAGGAACAGTATAAATGTGTTTAATTAATCTCAACACGCAAGCACTCGTGCAATATAAAAATCAGGGCCAGGGTTTTACATTTTTTGTGCTCTGCAGCCAAAATTTTAAAATGAACCTGGGAAAAGAATTGCAAGTTGGCACAGTTACTATGTAACAACAGTTAAAAAATATGCCATTGACCGTAAAATGAAATCTGAAAGATACGATAGAGAGACAGCCTATCTTTTTCAGTGCGCACAAACAGAAAACACTAACCACTATAGCAGCTGAAGTTGCAGTCTGAAAAACATGCTGGTTAGATGCACTGGCCATGCTAAATTCTCCTACAGTCTCCCAAAGAGGCGGCGGAATGTGGCAACTAGGGGATTTTTACCCTGACTTCATTGCAGTATTAATGTAAGCCAACTCGCAATTAATAAATAAACTTTAAACTTAACATTGTCATTGCCTTCCTAAAGCGTGCAGGCTTAAATGAAACAACATTGAGGAAATCTATTTCAATATTTGTAAATAAATTAACTTCTAAAATAAAATAAATTGAAAAATATAAAGAAATATGCTCTTTCTATTTGCCTCCCATTCACTGTACATTTCATTCACTGAACCTATTGCTCTCCAACCCTCCCGCTCCCTGGGCAGGATTCTCCGATCTCATTCGCCCCACCCCCACTGCCAGTGACAATAGAAAATTTGGTGCTCAGCCAAACCTCCATCTACTGCAGCAGCACCAAAGAATCCCAGCCATGGGCAAGGTCTGAGGTTTCTGGCACCTGGTTCTCCATTTCTGTCTCGCTTGCTGCTTCCCACTCCCAAATCTCACTGTGTGAGAGTCTCGGGAGAGAAGTACGAGAGGGACTAACATAGCAAGGGAAATAGGGAAGTTGGAACTAAGAGGATCAGATAGTGAAGTGGGAGGACTTGGGAACGATATGGCAAGCAGAATAGTCAGCAAGAAGAATCGGCCATTAGAAAATAGCATTCATCAGGTCATGTGAACTTCTTTTGCTCAGTGCAAAACTGCATTAAATTGGAATACCCGAAGCTAATTGCACATTTTGGCTCTATTATATCCACTAAATTAAAGCAGAATAACTTAAAATGGGGAGTTACTTCATGTGGTTTTGTCTGTAAGACTAATGCCATGTAAATGGTCTAATCAAATTTCACTGTAAGACATTGTAGAGCTGTACACAAAGGAACAATCATTTGCACTGTGCAAAATAAAACCACCTCTGTGAATACAAAATACATGCATTACAATATCTGTAACCTTTAAATTGCCTTTCCACAACTAAAACCAGAGTATGATCATAGGCCTCACTTGCAAGGTGGAATTTTAAGGGCTCGAGACCAGAAATGTCAGCCTGAAGTCAATGGAGATTTGTGTTGTCAGACCTTCACCCATCTGATTCTATGGCAGGCGAGGTGATAGATTTCCAGCCACGTTGTCTGAATTAACTCACCCATCGTTAACTTATCATTAATCAGGCGTTGCAATCTCAAACTAGCAGTAAAATAAGTTGAATTATTTCATGAGGTAATGCAGCACTCATCATAGAATAAATTTTAGCTGATTTGCCAGGAGGAACATGATAAAAGTGTGTTTACAACTATTATAAAACAGACAAGAAAACCACAGGTGAGTTTTTATGGCCCCACTCAGGCGAGACCTGAAATTCCCATATCAATGGACATTTCCGTTATCCGCATCTCATCTGCTCTGATTCCATAGTAGGCGAGGCAGTGGAGATCTGGTGCATAAATTTAGTCTCCAAACCATACTCGTCACAATACTCCATTGAAGTGTACCATTTAAAAAATAGTCGCCATTCATTGTTTTCCATGATGTTAAAAAGGTTCTCTTCTAGGACAATAAAACATTAATCATCCAGGCTTCTTAAAGTATCAATAACAGAAACTGCAGGCACTTTAAAACTCTTAACCATGTGTGAATAAACATTGTGAGATTGACAGCAGAGATCAGAGAGCCAGGTCTGCTAATCAAGCAACAGCTTTCCTAGGACTCAGCTGTTTCTTCAGTGTGATGGAAAAGTGGGCTCTTAGCCCAGCTTCATTGTATGTTCTTTGCTGAGAGCTCAGATATTGATCTGTTGCTCTGATAACATCAGTTTGGGAACACTGGTTACAGATTCATGACTTAGAAACTTGAGAGTATCATCCTCTGCTTCCTGCCCTCCAATGTTAAGCATAGCTCAACATTAATGAAGTGATAGGCAGCCCTGCAGCTGGGTTCCAGACCTTATCTCTCTTCCAGCATCCCAGTTTCTTCTGGTGCAACGTAAAGTCTTGGCACAATCAGCAAATCACTCCCTCAGGAAAACCAGCAGCCTCATTGATGGCTAAATGGGGGTTTAAGTGAATACCACAATTTACTTAATTCATTTTCAATCCCCCTCCTACTTGTTCTAAGTAGACAGGAAATCTGTTTCCATACAAGATCGAGGATTTGTTCTGTGAAAGTATTATCATTTTGGAAACAAGTTTCTGACCCAAACCCATTTCCAATCTCCATGCTGAAAATTCAGTCAATGGTACTGAAACTTGTTACTATCTCAATAGACAGATCCTGGTATTATTATGAGTTCTTGTAGACATTGAGCAGCCCATACTGTAGCATAGTGTGTTAATTATGTAATACCCATTAAAGTGACCCCATCTTGGAGAATGATCTCGCCTCCCTCCCTCCACCGTCCCCCTCACCCCCTCTCCCGAGAATGATCTGGCCTCATTCACCACCCCCTTCCCCAGAGAAAGATCTGGCCTCCTTCCGCTGTAAGAATTTAGCAACACCAATTTTCAATCAAACTGATTTATTTGATAGTTTCCGCCCACCAAGGTACACCTAACCTGCCTCCCTTCCCACCCCTCACAACCAGACAATGATCAGCCCTCCCCCCCCCCCCCCCCCCCCACCAACCAGACAACAATTGGGTCTCACTCCTCCCATCCCTCCCATCCCATCCAAGAATATTCTGATCTGCCTCCCTCTCCCCGTACCACCGATCTGAGAGGGAGAACCGTTGGAAGCTCTTCAATAGCTGAAGCACCCGATTCAGACTTTTATTCAACATGTCCATTTTGGCACGATTCTGGATTGGCAAACACAGTGATAAAGAGGGAAATGCTGATAAAGTTAGGCGGGCAGTTCTTTTATTCAATTGAGATACATGCAATTACATTTAAATCAGTATTGTGCCCGTTTCAGGTGCAAATCTGATTGCAACCATTCCTGGATCTTGGTAAAGTGTCCATCTGCACAGACACGAAGATAGATCACGTTAATGGCCTCACATCTGACTTTACCATGTTTACACATCCAAAAACAGGTGTGACACAATGGTAAAAATCAAGCCCCAAGTATTGCCAATATTTTAGCGAATACAGAGACTCACGATGCAGCAGTATCACGGCGAATGATGTTCTTTATTGATCGATGTACATTGGGAGGAAATATCAGGCAGTTCAATGCCTCTCTGATATCGCGTTACATTTATCATTATTATGATTGATTTCCCAAGTTTGCTTTACTCACCTTCTGGTTCATCCCTGTCAGACATGAACCAATCACCATTAGTACAGGTCAATTATTATTAATGTACGTCATATACTTTAGCCAACTGTATCCTGCCCTCTGACATCATTGGGAATTCATCGATTTGTAAAATCTGGAAGTTCCAATCTTCTTGTCTCTGAGCAATGTCTGTAATATTAATCATAGAGTTCAAAGTTGCCTTTCCCATCATCTCATAGCAACTTCTATGATGCAAATCAGAGAGTTCAAAAGTTCTATTCCCATCATCTGATGAGCCACCCTTATCAGCAAAAAATGAATAACTCTATTCATTCTGGCTTTGAGAATTTGTGCTTTCCATTATTTATTACTGATAAAAACTGTGATTGTATTATTCCAGAAGAATGTATCCTGACTTACTCAGCTTCCTTCTCATTATCCCTGGGGGCAATCTGCATTTTGGCCAAAGTGTACATCTGAAACACATTTTTTAATCCAAAATATATGTGTAAATATTTTAACTGTGGTTACATGTGTTTTTATGCAGACAGTATTTTTGCAATATAGTTAAGGCAGTCTGTGAATCTTATACAAAATTAACCCACTCAGTTTTAGTGTTTTTATTAGTATTTTAAATCCCAGAGTATTTTGAAATTCTCTGGCAGACATTATATGTGTTCACCTCCCATTCTAAGAGACTTGAGCTGTAAAGTTAGAATTGTCTCTAACTCTCATTCTAACTTTAAGGTTGGCAGGGTATAGTTTCAGGATAGGGACCAATCATTTAGGACTGAAAAGGTTTTGAAATTTGCAATTCTCTACCCTCGAAGATTGTGGATGTTTTATCACTGAATACACTTAAGGCTGAGATTTTGATCTCTCAGAATGTCAGGGCATATGGGAATGGTAGGAAAATGAATTGGAAGTCCAAGATCAGCCATGATTGTGTTGAACAGTGGAGCAGCCTCACAAGTTGGTCAACACCTGACTCAATCTGCTGGATTTGAGGCCTTGGCCTTCGAACACTTTGGATAGGATTTTACAGCTTCGCTTGTCCAGAAACATTAAAATCCTGCCCATAGTCAATGGAGCTTCCCATGCTCCCCTTCTCGCCTGTTCTGATTCCTGTGGCAGGTGGGCTTGTAAAACTTTGACTATTGTTCCTCAGATTCTGAAGACTGCACTGGTGCATTGAAATTGATGCTGCATTTCATCATCGCGCTAAGGGGAGGCTCTCAACATCTGGGGTACACATTTTCCAGCGGCTCAATGTGGATCTTGATGGTTGGGAGCAGTTTTATATGGCAGATGTGGGCTAATAGAGAACTTTTATTTTCCGGATAGTCAGCCTGAGGCGCACTGCACACTGCAGCTTGATGACAGAAGATGGGATGGCCTTGGTTGTGGCTTGGAGGCATTGAGATTTGACAGTTTCCCCCACATTTCAAGTAAGTTAGTGCCACTCCAACGGGGAGCTTCAGGGTGATGGGGTGGAGCATTGTTGCAAGGAAGATGGAGAAGAGAGTTGCCTTTGTAAAGGGCCTGTGTCAATCTAATTGGCTCACAAATCTCGCACTGGGACTTTCTTCTGAGGATGGATAACAATCCTGCCCACTGACCATCAGTGTTCAAGTGAGTGTGAAATGTTAGCGGAAGTTGAATAGTCTGCTACATGTTAGGCACTGATTCTTGGGATGGAGATTGTCAATTGTCCACCATCCTTAGAATTTGACTCAAGGAGTTCAATGCATCCATAAACTATGCCAAATTCTCAAGCATTTGAAGATTTTCCTGTGTGAGCCTTCACCCTCTTGAATACAAGACTGCCAATCAATTGAAGGGCTATCATGCAATTTTGTTAAAACAAGTTATTCTGAAAAAGATCGATAAAATGTGAAAGCTAAACTAATGTAAACACTTTGATATTCAAGGAATAACAATAAATTGTGATGCAAAATTTAACCTGCACCTATAATTCTAAGTGAGACGAAGTATCTCTCAGTCAGCAAACTGAGAAGTATAAAGTGTTTTATGTATCACATTTTCAGATCATAAAGTAATCACGGAATGATACAGAGAACCACAATTATCATTGGATCAGGGTGGAAGATAAACTATCAAAATAAACTTTAAAAAAAAGCTTTCAGAACTGTGGAGTATTTTCATTATAATGGAAATATTTGATACTTCACAAATAAAATTAGCTTCTCAGGGTAGGTGGGAGCGTGTAGAATAATATGCCATTAGAAACCTCATTCGACATTCAGCTGTTTTACAGCAAGGTTAGAGGTTAAAAATGGAGGGTGTTGCGAATTCTCAGATTGTTCAGAGATGGGAACCTTAATAGCATACCTGCTGTTGGAGCACAAGATCACCAACAGCAATTCCTGGATTTCTGTATCGTTCCATGAATGTGCAAATCCTAAAAGTTGCTGACAGTTTCAGTAGACTATTGATAGCAGACACTAACAACTTTATCATCATTATTACTACAAAATCCAAGCTATTTATATACATTTGGTCACAGAAACAGTTTAGAATGTAACAGGCTAAACCAGAATAACTTTTCTACTTGAATCTATTTTTATCCAAATTGCTGGATTTGGTTAATCTCTGAGTAGATGCATATGGTGCCATGCACTGAGTCAGCACTTGCTACTAAAATATATTATATACCGATGCAGCCAGTGGCAATAATAGTCAAGCTTCACAAAGCTCTCTTTCCTTCAATTCTTATTAAAGGCAACTGATGGATTGAAATGTATTTTGAGCATCTCTAAAGGTTTTTAAAGTAAATGTCACTCTCCCATTGTGATATTCTTATTTAATTGTTTCCAGCCCCTTCGCTGAAAACTTCCAACCTCATCTGTGGCTGGGATTCTCTGGTGCCGCTGCGGTGAATGGAGGTTAGGCTGAACGTCAAATTCTCCATTCTCGCTGGCAGTGGGAGCAGGCAGAGATGAGATTTGAGCATTTGCCCTTTGAGTTTCACTTGCCTGCAGTTTTGCACTTTGCTCCATGTACCCTTCGTACATGCCCTAGCCTCCACCCCAATTGGTGAAAAGGTTTCTGAAGTGACAATGTCAGAAGGTAGTCGCCCCATCAAGAGATGAGAGGGCTGACTGTGGTGGAGGAACAGATCAGGAAAATGAGGACAACAGGCCAGAACAAAGAACTCTCGCTAACAGATTTGAAGCATAAGTTTCCTGGGAAAAATTTGAGGCTTGTAAGCAGAACCTTAATAGCAATAAAAATAATGAGATAATTCTGTGGACAGAGGAATAGGGTGATGGGAAATTCCTGATAAGTCTAAAATACAGGAGCAATAGGAGTTTAAGAAAAGGGTAAGCTCTACCTTTTGGAGTTCAGATGGAATGATCCAGAAACTTGGATGCGATATGGAATGTTAGCTCAAATCTGAGATTCGTCAAAATTGGCTAACTAATTGACCTTTTACCATTAAAACCTGACAGTGTTCAGATGGTAAAACAGAAAAAGAATCTGCATAATTATTTTAGAAAATTTGAACATCACAGTCAAAATGTTAGCTCCGGGTGGTATTTCTGGCCCTAACAAGGTCAGGAATTGAGAAAATGAGACACAAAATTTCCAGTGCCAACCAGTGTGCCACTTTCATAAAATCATGCAATGTATGGCATGTAGACAAGCCCTTCAGCCCAAGCTGGTCCATGCTGACCAAAATGTCCATCTTACCTAACCTCATTTGCCTGCATTTGGCCCATATTTCTCCAAAACTTTCCTTTCTATGTATCTGCCCAAAGGCCTTTTAATCGTTATCAATGTTGCTGCACTTTCTTACACAAGTTCCTGGCACTAGCCATTTTAAGGGAGGTAGGTTCTGGATCTGGCAGGTATTGCCAGCTGCATGAGGTGGGAAACCAATTAGGCTGATTAGCAGCCTCGTTAACAGGAATGATAGATAGCCATCTGGAATTTTCAGTTGGTTTCTAGTTTACCAATGGAAAAGAGGAATGTATCCACTGTCTGGAGGTGAGCACCCATTGGCAGGCCATGGGGCCTGTTGGCCTACAATCCCTCCTTTCCTGCCTCCATCTGGGTGCAGATACTTTTTCCCCAAGTGAAACTCCTCTCATATGATGAATATAATATCCTTAGTCACACTGTCACCAATGTATAAGACAGAGTCACTGTGAAATCACTGAAGTCTTTTTGAAGTCGAAATGGTGCAATTATTCAAAGTGCAAAACTGTAAAGGACAATGGGATGCCTTTAAGGAGAAAATAGTTAGGGTACAGTTGAGGTTCATTGCCACCGGAGGGAAAGGTTGAACAAAGCTTTTTTTTTTCCACAGGTAATTCGGTCCATACTTGACCATCAAGGAGCATGCATTCGGCAGGTGGTGCGAGGACAGCTCTTGGATGTTGATTCATGGGTTGCCTGGTGCTTCATGTCGTAAATGAGTGCTTTATCTGGACCATCTGAAGGGCACCATGACAGCTCAGTGACTATCGCTGTAGCTGTGCAGACACTTGGAATTGGGCCGGTGTCTGCGGGAGTTTGCGCGTTCTCCCCGTGGTTGCGTGGGTTTTCTCCGGGCGCTCCGGTTTCCTCCCACATCCCAAAAATTCGCTCTTAGGCTGATTGGGATACAAATTGTCCCCACATTTAGACTCTTCTATATTAGGAATAACCTAAAATTAGGATAGGATAATGGAACTGTTACTATATAGTTATGATGGCGGCGCGGGCTCGTTGGGCCGAAGGGCCTGTTTCCTGTGCTGTGTTGCTCTAAAAAAAAAAGACCTCTGGAACAGAGATCTCTGGATGATGCAAGAGTTAGAGAATGCAAGGTGGTAGAAACAGGGTGCATATGACAGTTGTCAGCTTGATATTACAAAGTGAATCAAACTTAATTAGAGGAAAATCAGAGGGCAAAGGAAAGAAGCAAAAAAGATCAGCAAAGAGGGATAGATTAGGTGGCTAGCCCACCATCTTCCTGCCCCATGTTTAGCTGACCTTGGGTTAGCTAGAATGATGGGGCTCAGGTCCACATGTGTTAATAAACAATTTTGAGGTCTTTGACCAAGCCTATTGACATTGATAATACATTGCCTGCACCATAATACAACTGGTGTGGGTAAGAGTGGGCAGGCCTTTTTTTTTTTGTGGCCTACAAGATAAAAGGATGGGACATCTCATTTTGGAGGAGTCCACTCTGTATTAGGACAAGATGTCACCCCACTCTTTTTCTTCTGCACTGTCCACTTTTCAAAACGTGGCTCCCTTGGCTTCAGGTTCGCCCACCCACCAGAAACCACAGGATTTAGCCTTCTGCAGCAGATACTTATCATCTTTGTGCTCCCTGCTGTGTTCCTGGTAGTGCCCATGACTGAGCTCTGGCACTGGAAAGATTGCTGGAGCTGCCAGACTGTCTAATTAGCTGGCAGCTCCTGAGAATAAGACTTTCTCCCATTGAGATGTGGAAGTTTCACTCTCAACTACTTTAGCCTGCCTGCAGTGCATTATGTCTGTAGAACAGTTTTCTTCTAAGTATTCTGGCTTCTGTGGCTAAATCACCTTCCATGGTGGGCATGGGGAATGATTAGTCGACAAATGAATTCTGATTGCTAGAGGTGTTTCCATGGAGAATGCAACAAGGAATAGCCACCCTGCACCCCTCTTAGTAAGAAGTCTGACAACTGTAATTTACCCCAGTCCAACGCCAGCATCTCTACATCATGACTACTAACTGCACCCCTCTTTTGTTTCTTTGTAAAAGGCGCAATGCGTGGACATGTTCTTTCTGTTTGCAAAGGAAAGGACCTCATGTGTGAATATATGTAACTTGTAGTATGTGTAAGTGAGTCACAATGCTCTATTGCAAATAAACTCACTTCCATGTTCAAGCCCGTGACAGGGATTTGAATCAAGAGCCCTGTGATTTCAAGGTAAGTGTGCTGCCAATTGTGAGTGACAGGTGATATGCTTAACTCTTTTTAGTATATTAGGGTGCTAGGCCCAAAATCCAATCTGTATTATGAAGCCAGATTTTTTTCAATTTTGGTATTCATATGAGGATAAAATGCTTCACTTTAGGTGTGATCCTACTGACAAATTTGTGTTCTTTCTATCTGAACAAGCTTTATTCACAACACAGTTTAAATATAACTTTAATATAAATGCAACCTAACTCTTAACAGTTGAACAATCTTTAAAATTAAAAAGAATCAATTCTAATGTCCAATTTATCAATATTTCGATTCCAGTTAAACAACATTTTTTTTATAGAATTGAACACTTTTTAAATATAGTTAGAAAATACAGATATACTTGCTCTGAATTTGGTAACAACCTTGCAGCATTCAGGCTTTTCAGAGGGAGAGAAAGTCTCTTCCTTTTAACAGCTCCACTCACCAACTACTCTTTTAAAATTTAAATGAAACCATTTTTTCTGTTACAAAGCTGGCTCCTCCCATCAACCTCGATGACTCTGCTAATCTAGTCTAAAAACCCAGGAGAATAATAGTAAACAAAGGCATTAACCCTACAAAGCATCACATTCCAATGAGTTATTATCCTGCTCTTTCAGCATCTGCTGTTTTCCGGCCAGACAAACTGACTGCATGTAGAAAAATACTGAGGCCAGAGTGTTACCACTGTTCAGGTGATGTGATTTTCCTTGGGCTGGGTGCTAGGAACATGGCATGAACAGCTGGTAAGATTGTGCCCTTTATCTTAAAGCAGTCTCCCTTAAATATAAAATATACTAACAGCACAATATCATTGTAAATAATTGACGGTTCGTAACAACAGGACATAGATAGAAGATCCATATATCAAATATGTGAGCTTTAGGACAGAGAGTAGGAGAAATAGTTTTACTTTGGCTTATAAGTCTTCAGAATGGGCTGAAAGAGAAACTTGAAAAGAGTGGAATTTTAATGGAATTAGGATAATTATATACGTGAAGAGTAAACACAACACAAACTGATTGGGTTTGTCTCTGTGTTATAATTTCTATACAATTCTACGTAAATTGAACATGACTTTAACCAATTATGAAAAAAAATTATGTTACTTATCATGTAGGCATCACAGGGGACTGTATTAAAATTGAACTGTCTAAAGAGACTTTCAAATCTACTTCATTTTTCATTAACTGTCAGCTTAATAAGGCTCTTCCTGAATTACAGGAAGACCTCTCCACCCAGGAAAGTTATACCGGTGAAGCACTGACAAACCAAAACTACCTAACATATTGCTACAGGCAAGATTCGTCAGCACAATTGAACTCTCTTTTAATATGACTTATCTTCTTAAATAGCTATTGGGAATAATCAGGATGAATATTCTGGCAAAGTAACTTATTGTACCTTAATCATTATTTTTATAATAGCTGTAGCCTCTGGAAAATCATGATATTTTCTCACTGGACAATTTTAATCATGCATCTATGTGATCTGATATCGCAAACTTCTTTCTCGGATTTTCAGAGCAATGAAAACAAGTTTAAATATGTGATCAAAACCCCCTTAAAATAAAAAAAAATCAAAAGCAGTTTTTCAGAAGCTTTAATCAACCCCACTGCTCAAATTAACAAAATTTAATAAACTGACTGATTGTAACTCCAAACAAGGTGCGCCAGGCATCCGGGTTTGGGTCACTGTCTGTGCAGAGTCTACACATTTTCCCCATGCATGCATGTGGGATTCTTCCACTTGCTCTGGTTTCCTCCCACAGTCCAAAGCACCTGCTGTTGATGCATTAGCCAAGTTAAATTTTCCCCTCAGTGTACCTGAACAGGTGCCAGAATATGATGATTCAGGGATTTCTGCAGTAACTTAATTGCAGTGTTAACTACTTACGACACTAATCAATTTAGCTGTTCCACATGGTCTCAGTGAAGTTTATCACTTTACCATTTAGGATCTCTATTTTTCACTAATTAAGGAAATCTTATAAAAAGAATAATAGTATTGCAATGTATAATAAGAACAGAACATGAATCCCAGGGCAATTCTTAAGTAACTCAGAATTAATGGATGCGTGTTTCATCACTTGTGTTTTCTAGTGAATCTCTTGCATTGGATGAATATATTGTACATGGACTCATATGGTACTGCTTTTGAACCCTATTCACTCAAATAACTTGAGAAAAATGTTTGAATTTGGACTCCACCAAAATTCCAAGTGTGCCTACTCTCTCCACATTTATTCTGTGCTTTAAAACACATTTGGACAGTTATATAGATAAGATGGGTATTGTGGGATATGGGCCAAATGTGGGCAATTGGCACTAGCTTAGTGGTAAAAGCTGGGTGGCATGGACAAGTTAGGCCAAATGGCCTGTTTCCATACTGTAAATCTCTATTACTTTAAACACCTAAATTCTCAAGGTAGGTACTGAAGCAAACATCTTCTTAGACTTATTCTGATGTAGGATTACATTTCATTCACATTAAAGCAAAAAAGGCTGCTCTACCAAGCCTGTGTAAGCAACTCTAACTCAACCCATTTAAAGAGATCAACAAATTATAAAGATCTTTCAAGAACAGAAGACAACCAGCTGTGCACAGGGCTATTTTGTATTCATTGCTTTTGACCAGCAAGGTCTAAAGACTTTGTGAGCTTTAATAGTTTTCATCGAAAGATCAAATAGACCGAAAAGCCAGAATAAATCAAAATGGAAAAACTGCACAGACAGAAAGTCAAAAATAAAAACTGAAAAGGCTGAACATGCATACATGTGTAAGATTTCAGGAAAATACTTCCATCAAACAACTGAAAAGGGACAAAGAATTGTCTATTTTCTCAATCAAATCAATATTAATAATTTTAATACCCAGATGAGATGATCTGATTAGTTGTTCACATTCATCTGTCAGTGGAATGGCATGGAATTTGACCACACCATTTGGGAAAGATCAATCAAAATCAGGAGAACAACTTTCTTAGGGAGACATGGTGGTAGAGTAGTTAGCATTGCTGCCTCACAGCGCCAGGGAACTGGATTCGATTCCTGGCTTGGCTCACTGTCTGTGTGGAATCTGTGCATTCTCCCTGTGTCTGTGTGTGTTTCCTCTGGGTGTTCTGGCTTTGTCTCACAGTTTGAAAGACATACTAGTTAGGTGCATTGGCCATGCTAAACTCTCCCTTAATGTACCCTCAATGCTGCACTGTGGCGATCAGAGGATTTTCACAGTAACTGCATTGCAGTATTAATGTAAGCCTATTTGTGGCACTAATGAATAAAAGCTTAAAACTGAATAAAATGACCCGCTATGAATCAGGTGGTTTAGATGCTAAACAGTTTTTGTGGTGGCTGTGATACAGTCTTGATGAATATTGGTTAATTAGTTTTTAAGCAGAAAGAAATAACTCGGTAAAGAAGTTTAAATGTGCACTTTGAAAGAATACCCAGAGGATGGTGAAGTCTCTGATCGCCAATTAAATTTGCTCCTAACATTCATTTAAGAGATTGTACACTCGATAGCGTTCCTTTCCTAGTTCTTTAACAGCAACTAATTGAACACGAATAAAGTAATCAGTGGTGAGGATTGTGGGCATCACTTAAAGCCATACTCAGCTTTCACTGTTCACTTGCTGATAGAGGTTGATTGGCTATCTGGTTTTCAGAGATGACATTCATATTCGAAAGAAGGCTTTCTTTGACATTTTGTCAAAGCTTCAAGAATATGATTTTAAAATTTATTCTCGGAATTTTATGAGGACATCACCATATAAAAAGTTTTAAGTTTTGTTCATTATCTTTACAAGTAGGCTTACATTAACACTGCAAGGAAGTTACTGTGAAAGTCCTCTAGTGGCCACACTCCGGCAACTGTTCAAATACGCTGAGGGGGAATTTAACATGGCCAATACACCTAACCAGCATGTAGTTCAGGAGTGCTGTAATTACAATATCTTTTAAAGACTTTGGCAGAGGAAATGTATTGTTCATCAAGCAGATCTTTTTCAATTGTCTCTTTTACTAAGAAAGAGGAATGTGAGAAGATGGAGAGAAATATGAAAAGCATGAGTTACTGGAGAGCAGGGGCAGCATGGATTGATGGGCTGAAGGTTCATGGTGACTTGCTGTATGCCCCATAATCTGGTATTTATAAGAGAGCAGTCATTGCTACCAGCAACTTTGCCAGAATCAACCTTTAGAATTATAATAGGAGGAATAAAATATGGAGGAGGATGTGATAGACAAGGGTGAACATCTGAGGTTTTCTAATAAACAAGCCATGCCCGGTAGGGATACTTGATACTTGCCACCATGTAATTAAAAACCATTTCCTAGAGAAGTCGCATTGATGCCAAATGCCTTATTTTCCATGACTGAGGATGTATTAATAAATCCACCATCTGCACTCAATCCTTTCATCTCTTTCCCACGGAGACACAATAAGAAATGGATCATTAATTACTCCACTGCCTGATGAGCATAATCATAATTTTCTTACAAACATTGAAAACATGACGCAAACAACAACACTGAGAAGCATTGAAATATTCATCCTGATGCTTATCCTCACTATCTATTCTGTAAGGATGCTTGCTTATCCTGGAACTTCTACTAAGTGCATCCTATGTGGTGGGAAAATGCAAAGCAGATGTTTATTGAGAATCTGAAGAGGGTAAGTTAGAATTTTCCCTGCGACACCCTACATCAGGTATCATGGGTTGTAATATTCTGTCTTAAATTGGACCATCCTCAACAAAGGCTTGAGGAGGCAGGATCACCTAGTTGGCAAGCAACAGCAAATGCAATAGTGGACTGATGGTGGAGTGAGCATAAGAACTAGGAGCAAGAGATGGCCATTTGGTCCCTCGACCCTGCTCCGTCATTCAATAAGATCATAGCTGATCTTTTTGTGGACCTAGCTCCACTTAACTGCCTGCTCACCATAACCCTTAATTCATTTAATGTTCCAAATTGTATCTATCCTTGCCTTAATAACATTCAATGAGGTAGCCTCAACTGCTTCACTGGGCAGGGAATTCCATGGATCCACAACCCTTTGAGCAGGGATAGTGTCATTAGAAAAGGTCCACTAGGTTTCTCCACCATGGTTTCTACTCCAATAACTTAAAAGGCAACATTTTTGCAGAGCCTGAAGGACTGTGAGAAAGATTCTCATCCCCGTTCCTGATGCCCCCAATTTTTGCTGCAAGAGGAAAGAATATGGGTAGTGTAATAAGTCTTCAGAGACAGATGTCCCTTGAGTAAGATCCCTTTATTTACAAGCTTTAACAGTAGTGCACAGAGTGCTCATAGCCAGCAGTCTATCTCTGGGGATGTCAGAGGAACTGACTGTCCTTGTTAAATAAAAGAAAAAGACTTCCTAATTGGTCCATCATTTGGATCTTTAATCAGGAAGTTCATACTCCAAGAGGGAACCTCAATAGCCTAATTGAAGTCATCATTTGTAGTTAGCTGGCACTTTTAAAGAAATAACAGATTCTAACCTCAGGCTGAGAGTCCAAACTCCCATAACAGGATTATATGAATGGTTAGATATAGGGGGTGCTGACTTTGTTTGATTGACATGCCTTTGGAGTTATAATGTTACTATTTTCTGTGATTTTTTTTCTCAATACTTATTTGCTCAAGTGTAAAATCTTGTCAACTCCTAACACTTCTGTTATTGACACTTTACAGTTCTGTTGATACTTTTATCGGGTTGTGGAAAGACTATGACCGAAATGTTATAGATATTCATGCTGACAGCGTTTTCCTATCTTGTTGCATTGGTCAGAGATTTGGCTGGAAGCTAAATTCTCTGACTTTGCTGCAGCGGGAACATGGCATGAATGGCTGGTAAGATCAGACTTCATGTTTTCTTAAAAAGAAATGAATAGCTGTTTTTTTATTTAAACATTTTTATAAATACTATTTTAACTATAAAGTTTATTGGTTCTGTACATAGTGTATATTGGCTGAATTGGCATGGAAAGCTTGAGGTATATTGGCAATGGTTGGGGCAAATAGAACATAGAAAAATTACAGCAGGAAAAGGCTCTGTGGCCCATAAGTTGTCAATCATATCTCCACCTACTAGGCTTATCTATAACTCCCAATTCCACTAAGTCACATGTACTCATCCAGAAGTCTCTTAAAAGATCGAATTTGCCTCCACCACCTGCAGCCAATTCTACACACCCACCACCCTCTGAGTGAAAAACTTACCGCTGCAATTTCCTCTGTACCTGTTCCCGGCACTCTAAACCTGTGTCCTCTTGTGGCAGCCATTTTAGCCCTGGGTAAAAGCATCTGAGAATCCGTCTGATCAGTATCTCTCAATACTGACATTGAATTGACATGGGGACTAAAAGGAGCCATACGCATGGTTGGGAGTCTTAAGTTGACATTCAGCTGTCAAGAAGGTGGCAGTGGTGTGCAAGGAGAATGATGAGGTGCGAGGAGTAAGGATTAAAAGGCTTTAACCATATGCAAACAACTGAGACAAAATCCCAGGTCTTTTCATCAGCTCTCTGCCACCCGGTGACCTCCTCTCATCTGCTCTGGAGTAGTTGGCCTGACCGATGCTGCCCTCACTTCCTTGAAATGACACGCAAGGCATTTTATGCCAATTCGACCACCCACCTCAATGGTGAAACCATAATGCAAAATGTGTTTTGATTTGATTTAACTTATTATTGTCACATATATTGATAGACAGTGAAAAGTGTTGCTTCCTGCATTTTATCCAAAGTATATCGTTCATGGATTACATAAGGAAGAAAGGAGAGGATGCAGAATGCAGTGTTACAGTAACAGCTAGGGTGTAGAGAAAGATCAACTTAAGACAAGGTAGGTCCATCTAAAAGTCCAATGACAGCAGAGAAGAAACTGTTCTTAAGTCTGTTGTAGTGAGCTTAGATTATTGCATATTTTTCCCAACGGACAAAGATGGAAAAGAGAATGTCCGAGATGTGTGGGGTCCTTTACTACATTGGCTGCTTTTCTGAGGCAGAGGGAAGTATAGATGTAGCCAATAGATGAGAAGTTGGTTTGTGTGATGGACTGGGCTGAATTCACAACGCTTTGTATTTTTTTGCGATTTTGGTCAGGGCAGGAGCCATACCAAGGTTGTGATATATCCAGAATGGATGCTTTCTACGGTGCATCTGTCAAAATTAGAGTCAATCAACCTAACGGCCTGCGGTGGACAAGAACTCTGGGCAGCTGAGACATTGAATGAAGTATATTGGCTGAATTGGCCTCTTGTGGCAGCCATTTTAGCTCTGGGAAAAAGCATCTGAGAATCCATCCGATCAGTATCTCTCAATACTGACATTGAATTGACATGGGGATTGGAGCCAATATAGCAACTGCTTAAGGTCCATTACAGCACTTTGGCATTCCATGGAAGGTGCTTGTAGTGCAGTAGAAGCTGTTTGACTTTTCTTTACAATGGTTTCACAATCCAAAGAAGATGCTTTGACTGCACTGGCACGAGTAACTTTAGTTATCAGAGATCAGGATGACTACTGGATTAAATTCACCACCCTTCTCTACACTCCATAGAATGGATTCCAAACTCTGCATCAAGACAGTGATCAAACTGTTCATGATTTCCACCAAAATCCTGAGTACAGAAAATCAGTCCTTATGATTTTAATATACAAAAGAAAAATCTATAAATCAAACATTTAGTTAATTTCCTTCCAGCGAAGGTTTTAAATGAAACCACTTAAATATTCAAACCTAGTGCTAATATTGAGATATTACTTTAAAGCAACTTTGGAAGGATGTGTAGTTTAATTGCTATGGAAGAGACTGATTTGAGTATAACTGCTGGGACCATTATTATCATTGCATAACTCATGGTATTTAAAATATTTAACTTTTATTATAACTTTCATTGGTCTTGAATAGTTTGGGAGGATGATAGGACTGGAAAGTGTTTGCCTGAAATCCTTCTTTCACCATTTAATTGAACACATTTCCTGTTGCAATTATATAGATTAGAACTTCTGCTAAAATAGGGGCTGGCATTCTCTGGTCACTCACATGCAGCTGCCAGCGAGAATGGAGAATTGAACGCTCAGCCAAATCTCTGTTTGTGCAGGGAGACTGCAGAATTCCCAACTGTGGGCGAAGGTGGAGAATTTGGCCCATAGAAAAATGAATTCCAAATAAACATATTAGTTCTCATAAACTATTATTTACAGTGTATTTTTAAAATGTGATTTTAATTATTATTATTGTTGCATATATTGGGACACAGTGAAAAGTATCATTTCTGGTGTGTTATATGGACAAAGCATACCATTCATAGAATAGATAGGGGAGAAGGAAAGAAGAGGTACAGAATATAGTGTTACATTCAAAGCTAACATGTAAGAAAGGTAGTTCATTTAAGGTAGATCCATTCAGAAATCTGATGGCATCAGGGAAGAAGCTGGTCTTGAGTCGGTTGGTACTTAATACATTGATGTGAGGTGATTTATTTGAAGAAACACCTTAATGCTCTTAAAAACAATTTACCATTGTGCTAAATTTTTTACCACACTTGGGATCTGGTGAGTGTCAGAAATAATCATAATCTCAGATCAGTTATCTTTCACAAATGAAATCAGCAATGTCTTTGATTGGCAACTGGAACCGAATGCACTTATGCAGAGTTTCAAGGATAAATTTCTAACTCGAGGAATTGGAAAACAGGAGTTGGTTCTATTTCTGGGTCTTAAAAACATTGCCAGGGGCAAAACAGTGAGATTTTGTGGCCCTCTCTGATACTGGAATCGTCCAGTCCTGTCAAAAGTCAATGAACTTTTGGCTGGGCCATTGAATCTCCTGCTACTGGTGCCCCTACAGATTATCTTTTGGCATTTTCATTGAGACATAAATGACATGGCAACAAGTTTGCTTCCTAATTAAGGATTGAAGATCTTAGAATTCCTACAGTGCAGAGGAGGCTATTTGGCCCATCAAGTCTGCACTGACTCACCAACAGTTATCTTATCCAGGCACACCCCATGCACTACTCCTGTAATCCCATGTATTTACCCCACATCTTGGAACATTAAGGGCCAATTCACCATGCTGCATTTTTGCTCATATTATGAAGATTAATACAACAATCCATTCTATTGAGGAATATATCTTAGCCAGGAGACCACAGCAAACATTATTCTCTGCAGCACCTTGCATTTATGTAGCACCTGTTACACAGTAAAACGTTGGAGCATTAGTAGACAAAGTTTGGTACTGAGACAAATAAAATTTGAGACAGGCAAACTCATGTTAAATAAAATAGGTACATTTGAAGGAGCATCTTAAAGGATGAGAGATGTAAGGAGAGAATTGTAAGAGTTAAGGCAGCTGTTAGCAGAGCCATCACCGGTAAAGCGACTGTAAAATCAGGGACATGCTCCACTTATGTTCAGAGCAGACAACAGTTTATCAATTTGTTGATGTGATTTGTTGATATAAAGTTTGATGCGCCTGTACAATTTGTAAACCAAAATCTATGCATCAACGGAAGAATACCAAATTTGTATCGCAATGTACTCAAAAATGTATACCATGGTATACTATAATGAAACTGACCACCCCAGGTTAGGTAAGTTTCTAAACATTGACTAATCAGCTTGTCAGCTTCTCAATTTGCAGCAGAAATTACCAACAAATGCAATATAACAACCCCAATTAGTTGATTTGTGCAATAATTGTGTGAAGCAGCATTCTATCTCAGCAGCACATAACTTCTTCACAGAAGACTTATCATAACTTACTGAAGCTCACTGGAGAGTTTCTGTTTCCCCTGCTGCTCCTTTCATTCCAGGCAGCTGGACGGTTTGGCACTTCTGCACATCCCCGACAGTCTGCTTTTGAAGTCCAAGATAATCAATAATGTGTTTTAACACGGTTACTACAAGCTATGAGGCAAATATAAAATGCAGCAACACTTTGCGATATGACTCTGAAGAATTACTGCAACCATCCTGCTTACATGCATTGAAACGTTTTTAACCATTTCGTCCCAAGGGCATAAATGTTTAGGAGCTGTGAAAGGATGTTATGCTGAATAACATTTCTTTTTATGGATCAACCCCTGCCTGTCTTCTGGCACCTTAATAATTTCCTAAATTATCTCTTAAACCCAGTTATATGATTCAGCTCATGGCTTATTCTGGTAATCCTGACTGAATCCCCAGTGGCGTATGGAGAAACTGCATTGTTAAAGCTGTCTGAAAATTAGACTCTGTTCTTGTATTTAGATGAATCTTGCAGCTGTATTAAAAACAGAGAATCCTGTCACTGTCCTAACCAATATATCTCCCTCACTTGATAACATCAGCAGCAATAAACAGCATGATCAGCTACTCATTTTGTTGCTGTTCCAAAATCTTGCTGTATGTAAAGAAATGGTTGCCATTTGCCTACAACACAACAGTTACTGCTCTCAAAGTTGATCAATTGTACATGATATACATTGAGATAGGACATAGAAATAATAGTTGGCATTCAGCCCCTTGAGTTTATCCCAAAAAGAAAAAAAATAGTAAAGCACTGAAATAAGAATACTGGTATGAACTGGTCTTGTATACTTTAAAATGCAACACCAGTAAAATGAGAAAATAAGAATACCTGTTTTTTTTTCCTCCCTGGGTTATTGCTATTAAAGGAAATTATGTCGGTCTGTAACTCCACTCCATTCACTTGTCTTGTGGCATTATCACTTAATATTTTTGTTTATCTGTTGATCACGGATTTTAATAGATCAATTGAGCTATTTCAGAGATGCTAGAGGAGACTATGTAAATTTTTAGTAATAAAGATTTTCTTCATGAATTATTTGTCATTTCAATTAAAATGTTTTCCTAACTTTGTATGTAAACTCCCCAGTTGAAGGAAACTACATATGTCTGAAAATGGCAAATGGACATTGGTGTCAGTAAGTCTGAGTGGATACTTCTTGGTCAAGAAATTTACTGGTGAGAATTAAGTTCTAATTATTTCTGTGACTTTATTGTCTATGCTTAATTGCCCCTGAGAAGTTGGTGAAGACAGGCAGGGGTTGATCCATAAAAAGAAATGTTATTCAGCATAACATCCTTTCGTAGCTCCTAAACATTGATGCTCTTGGGACTACATGGTTAAAAACTTTTCAACGTATTTAAGCAGGATGGTTGCAGTAATTCTTCAGAGTCATATCGCAAAGTGTTGCTCCATTTTATATTTGCCTCATGGCTTGTAGTAACCGTGTTAAAACACATTATTGATTATCTTGGACTTCAAAAGCAGACTGTTGGGGATGTGCAGAAGTGCCAAGTGTTCTTGAATCGCTGCAATTGTTGCTGTGTGCACGGACACCCACAGTGCTGTTAGGAAGGAAATTGCAGGTTTTTGACTTGCCAGCAGTGCGGGAATAGTGATATGGCCTCCAGTCAGGATGGTGTATGACTTTGAGGAGAATTGGTAGATAGTGGTGTCTGCTCTTGTCTATTGCCCTGTTCTTCTAGGTGGTAGTGTCAGGGTTTTGGGGTTACTTTTGAAGGAGGCTTGAGGAATAGCTGGAATCAATTTTGTAGAATTTTACACTGTGGCCATAATATGCTGCTGGTGGAAAGAGTGAATGTTTAAGGTGATGAATGATGTGCTAATAAAATGGGCTGCCTTGTCCTGGATAGTTCTAAGCCTCTTGATGGAGCTTGATGGTACTTATCTGGTTAAGTGGAGAGTATTCCACCACTTCGTGCCTTATAAATGATGACCAGTTTACAGAGTAAGATGAGTAAATTGCCCCAGAATTCCCAAACTCTGACCTCTTGTTGCCATAATATTCATACGGTTGTTGGAGTTAAATTTTGTGTCAATAGTTATCCCCAGGATATTGATAGCAGGAGATTCAGTGAAAATGCTTTGACAATCAGGAGGCGCTTGTTATATTCTCTCTTGCTGGACATGGATATTGCCTGGCTTAGGAACTCAGAAACACAAAGGGACTTGGAGTCATTGTTCAAGATTCTCTTAAGATTAACATGCATATTCTGTCGGCAGTGAGGAAGGCAAATGGAATGTTAGCATTCATGTCAAGAGAGTTAGAATACAAGAGCAGGGATATGCTCCTGAGGTTGTATAAGGCTCTGGTCAGACCCCATTTGGAGTATTCTGAGTGGTTTTGGGCTCCACATCTAAGGAAGAATGCACTGGCCTTGGAAAGGGTCGAGAGGAGGTTCACAAGAATGATCTCTGGAATGAAGAGCCTGTCATAAGAGAAACGGTTGAAGCCTCTGGGTCTGTACTCATTGGAGCTTAGAAGGATGAGGGGCGATCTTACTGAAATTTATAGGATACTGCAAGGCCTTAATAGAATGGACGTGGAGAGGATGTTTCACTAGTATGAAAAACTAGAACCAGGCTAACGGAATGATCCTTTAAAACAGAGATGAGAAGGAATTTCTTCAGCCAGAGAGTGGTGAATCTGTGTAGCTGTTTGCTGCAGAAGACTGTGGAGACCAGATCATTGAATGTCTTTAAGACAGAGATAGATAAGTTCTTGATTAATAAGGGGATCAGGGGTTATGGGGAAAAGGCAGGAGAACGGGGATGAGAAAAATATCAGCCGTGATTGAATGGCGGAGCAGATTCGATGGGCTAAGTGGCCTAATTCTGCTCCTATGTCTTATGATTTTATGGTCTTACATGTATGGTGCCAATGTTACTTGTCACATTTCAGTCCAAATCTGAATGTTATTCAGTTATAAAACATGAAATTTGGAAGACAATGATGAGCTTATATAAAACCTTATTACTACATCAGTTCATGTAGCTGTGTGTTCTGGATTATTATGTTCCATTGCCATGTGAGGGTTAGAGGCTTTGGAGAGGATACATCTAGGAAAGGTTAATTCATGAGGAAAGAAAAATACAATGCTAGAAATGAAAAATTGTTACTTTGTTAGAAAAGTACATGTTACAGGCTAATTGTGAAGATGATGCTTACATTTATAAAAAGACAGAACAGGTTTGCTCGTAGCTAAGCAGGCCAAACATGGGCTGTAACCTGTGGATATACAAAAACTTTTAATGAATCTGTTGGTCGGGTAAACCCATCAGCTATAGCCACGTCCACTCAAATGTCTGCCTAAATGGGTGAAAAAAATGGGGAACCTTACAGGAGCCATGCAGAGACATGCACATTGTGGTGCTAAAAAGCAGCACAGAACGCAAGGTTGCCTCGCAGGGGACATTGCATTTCCAACATGGATTAACAGAACACTTCAAACACTAATGTAAATCTAAAGAATATAATTTAAGGAAGAAAGTAAGATAGTGGGTGGAATTTTCCTGATCTGCTCACCACAGGGTTTGCAACAGGTGGGACATGGACCGTGCAAAGGTCTGTTGACCTCAGGCAGGATTTTCTGGTCTTGGGGCGAGCATGACTGGAAAATCCCACCCAATGTCTGTGAAACACTGACAATTCAGGAAGTTGGGAATGAGGAAAGAAACTTGATTACAGATTTGTTCGAAGTAAAGAATAAAAAACAAAATTTGGTCAGTTATATTAGAAGTTAAAGGCTTTCAAATTGACATCAAACTTGACATGGATACCGATGCTACAGTACTGGCTGATCATTTGGAATGGCTCAAAGTAATAACATCTAGCTACCAAGCATTAAGTTGCAAGATCCAGTTGGTACAGACCTTCAAGTAAAAAGTCAGATAACTGTCAGCCTTCAACACAAATGGGTGACACATTATAGAGTCTCAATAACGGGCATAACCAAATCACATTTTTATTGAACAGCAATGCATGTGTATTCCTGGGGATTCAATAGCAGATGAAGTCCGACAGCAAAACATTTGGGTATCATTGACGGTGAAATTTCCAAGGTTGGGCAATAAACCAACAGCGGTCCGTTCAACAGCAGTTGATAATGTTTATTCATTGAACAGTGGATCATTCTTCTTCACCAAGGCACCACACGTTGGACACCAGGAACAGATTGTAGATCTCTCAGCTCTTTTCAAAAACAGTCTCGCAGGTGCAGAAAGGTAAGACATCGAAGGTGAAGGTGACCATTCACAAGAGGACTTTCTAGAATGATGTTGGCTCTTACCTGGAAAAGATCATAAGAAAGAAGCAGTTGTAACAATGAATGATCTGCTAGAAGATGAAATGCTAGAAATCGGTACACTCTTCTAATTTATTGCTGAAACAATTTATTAAAGTTATTTATTAATGTCACAAGTAGGTTTACATTGATACTGTAATGAAGGCACTGTGAAAATCCCCTAGTTGCCACACTCCAGTGCCTATTTGGGTATACTGAGAGAGAATTTAGCATGGCTAACTAGCATGCATCTAACCAGCATGTCTTTTGGACTGGGGGAGGAAACTGGAGCAGTCAGAGGAAACACATGCTGACACAAAGAGAATATGCAAACTCCACGTAGATATGTGTGTCAGGATTTTACCACCGTTCCTGCCCGAGGCTTGTAAGATCCCACCCGAAGCCAATGGAAATTGCTGTTCTGCAAGCCTCATTCTACGTCAATTCTGGGGGAGGTGAGTTGCTAAAATTCCAGCCAAAAAACCTCTGCTGTTTTCTTTGAAAAAACAGCTGTATTAGCTCTCCAAGAACAAAGGTTGTATGTTTGTCCCACTGAAAACACCAATGAAAGGCATTTTATATCACTGGCTGACCACAGAGAAATGTTCGATTCCGAGGTGAATCTCCAGAGTGACAGTAGAAGCTTTTGGTTTGGATAAAGCAGATTGATGCGTATGCTTTAATCTCATCAGTGAGATGATGTCAGCCACTGTCAATGAGAATTTGGCACTCAGACAAATCTGTTCACTGCAACAGGACCTGAGAGCTCCAGCTGCAGGCAAGGTTGGAGAATCCGATCTG
Organism: Sphyrna mokarran; assembly: GCA_024679065.1. NCBI lineage: Eukaryota > Metazoa > Chordata > Chondrichthyes > Carcharhiniformes > Carcharhinidae > Sphyrna > Sphyrna mokarran. The sequence goes on along the minus strand of JAGIQG010000011.1, from coordinate 69,222,221 downwards.
GAATTTCTACAACTGAGGAGTTCTGCACAAAAAATTAATTTAGGTTTAGTCCTGGAGATTCATTCCATTGTGGAAGATGGTCTTGTCTTACCTCATTATGTTAGTACAGTCATCCCATTGCCTAAGCTCTCCTGAGCAAAACAGTGAACCAATTAAATTAAATCAACTAAGCTATGGGACAAATTTTAAAAAAACAGCCTCTTCAGGGGGATACTGCAGAAAAGAAATAGAATTTCTTAAAAAAACAAAGCAAAATTTGATTAAAAGGGTCAATAAAGCTTCCGAATCGTGATGGTATCCATCAGACATAGAAGGCCTCAATTGTGCCAGCAAACACTGCATGCTCCCTCTTCAGGGATACCTTGGCCCTGAATATAGCTTAACATCACAGGATATAGATGTTTCAAGTGGGATAAAGGGGATGTAGAAGGGATGGGAAAGTTGCATTACTGATTAAGGGGAATGTCACAAACGTATTGTGGAATGACGCCTTGGAGGGCTCAGACAGTGAGGCAATATGGGTAGAGCTCCGGAATTGGAAGAGTGCAATCACAATGTTGGGGGTTTACTATAGACCACCCAACTGCCAGTGGGACATAAAGGAACAGATATATAGGCAGATTTTGGCAAGGTATATAAGTAACAAGGTTGTTGTGGTGAAGATTTTAACTTCCTCTATATTGACTGGGACTCACTTAGTGCTAGGCGCATGGATATGGCAGAGTTTATAAGGGACATCCAGAAGGGTTCCTTGAAACATGTAGCTGCGTAGATAGTCCAACTGGGGAAGGGGCCATGTGGGGCCTGGTATTGCAGAATGAGCCCGGATAGATGGTTGAAGTTTCAGTAGTGGAGCAGTTCGGGAACAGTGACCACAATTTAGTAAGATTTAAGGTACTGATGGATAAAGATAAGTGTAATCAAGTAAATGTGCTAAGTTGGTGCTAATTCCCACAATATTGCGCAGAAACTAAAGAGTGTAGATTGGGGGCAGATGTTTGAGGACAAATCAACATCTGGCATGTGGGAGACTTTCAAGTGTAAGCTGATTAGGCTTCAGGACTGGCATATTCCCGTAAGAGTGAAGGATAAGTATGGGAAGTTTTGGAAACTTTGGATAACGAGAGCTATTATGACCCTAGTCAAAGAGAAAAAAGGAAGAAAAGGAAGGCCACGAGGCTGGGAACACATGAAGCAAGTGTGAAATATAAGAAAAGTAAAAAGAAATTTAAGCAAGAAGTAAAAAAAGGCTAAAAGCAGTCACAAAAAAATAATTGACTAGCGGATTAAAGAAAATCCTAAGGCTTTTTATACATATATAAAAAGTAAGAGGGTAACCAGGGAGTGAGTTGGCCTGCTTAAGGACAGGAGAGGAAATCTATACATGGAGAGAGAGGAATTGGGTGAAGTATTCATGAATACTTTGTGTCAGTATTCACCAAAGGGAAGGATTTGGTGGACAATGAATCTGGGAAAGGGTATGTAGATAGTTTGAGTCATGTTGAAATCAAAAAGGAGATGGTATTGGAGTTCTTGAGAAATATTAAGGTAGACAAGTCCCAAGGACCTGGTGGGAAATTCCTCAGAATACTGAGAGAGGCTGGGGAAGAGATTGCCGAGGCTTTGAGAGAAATCTTTGTATTTCACTGGCTACAGGAGAAGTCCCAGACAATTGGAGAATAGCCAATGTTGTTCCTCTGTTTAAGAAGGGTAGCAAGAATAATCCAGGTAAATTCAGGATGGTGAGCTTTATGCAATGGGAGGGAAATTATTGGAAAGGATTCTTCGAGACAAGATTTGCTCCCAGTTGGAAATAATTGGACGTATTAGCAAGAGGCTCTCCTGTGTAAAGGGGGGCTCACTATTTTGATCGAGTTTTTGAGGAAGAGAAGAAGATGATTGAGTAAAGGGCAGTGGATGTTACCTACATGGACTTAGGTAAAGCCTTTGACAAGCTCCCTCATGGCAGTCTGGTGCAGAGGTGAAGTTGCATAGGGTCGGAAGTAATTTCGCGAAATGGATACAGAACTAGCTTCTCTAGGGGTAGCACTGGAAGGGTGAGTTTCTGAAAGGAAGGCTATGACAAATGGCATTCCTCAGCAATTAGTGCTGGGAACTTTGCTGTTTGTAATATATATAAATGATTTGGAGGAAAATATAACTGGTTTGATAGTAAGGTTGCAGATGACACAAATGTTGGTGGATTTATGGATAGCAATGAGGACCGTCAGAGGATACAGCAGGATATAGATCAGTTGGAGACTTGGGCAGAGGGTTGACAGATGGAATTTAATCTAGACAAATGTGAGGTAATGCATTTTGGAAGATTTAATATGGAGAGGAAATATACTGTAAATGGCAGAGTCCCTAAGATTATTAATAGGCAAAAGAATCTGAGTGTACAGATACACGGGTCACTGGAAGTGGCAATGTAGGTGGAGAAGGTAGTCAAGAAGGCATACAGCATGCTTGCCTTCATCGGCTGGGGAATTCAGTTTAAAAATTGGCAAGTCATATTGCAGTTTTATAGAATCTTAGTTCGGTACTTTTGGAATATTTTGTTCATTCTGGTTGTCACATTACAAGAAGGATGTGGAAACTTTGGAGAGGATACAGAGGAGATTTACCGGGATATTACCTAGTACAGAAGGCATTAGCTATGAGCAGAGGTTGGAGAAACTTGGTTTGTTGTCTGGACAAGAGGTTGAGGGGAAACCTGATAGAAGTTTACAAGATTGAGGGGTGTGACAGAATGGATAGTCAGAAGCTTTTTCCCAGAATGGAAGAGTTAACTACTCGGGGCTATAGGTTTAAGGTGTGAGGGGCAAGGTTGAAAGGAGATGAGCAAGTTTTTTACACAGAGGATGGTGGGTGCCTGGAACTCATTGTCGGGGAGGTAGTGGAAGTGGGTGCGACAGTAACTTTTAAGGGGCAACTTGACAAATACATAAATAGGATAGGAATAGAGGGATATGGTCCCCAGAAAGGTAGTGGGTTTTAGTTCAGTCGAACTGTCTGGTTTTTGCAGGCTTGGAGAGTTGAAGGAACTGTTCCTGTGCTATAACTTTCTTGGTTCCTTGTTCTTTTTAGCCATGGTGAAGGATCAAACAATTGGGCCAGGTGACCTGCTCAATCACCAGCTTCCTGGATTTATTGACAACATGTACAGGCCCAGCAGTAAGTTCAGGAGGAGGTCCTCCTTCCCCTTTCCTCTCCACACTGAGTGCCCATAGATCAGGAATGTGAGATTGAAGTGCAAAGTAAACTGCAGCAAAATGTTTTTTTAAATAACTGAAATGGGTGCGTAGCAGATAATAACATACATAAATGGAGTTCACAAACTCCACAAGGCCGCAGAAAGTGCAAGCATCTTGGTAGTCCAGGAACTGATGTAATCTATGGTTGTATGGATGCTTACAGCATCTCCTCTCCAGGTCCCTGATGATAAGGGGAAAAACTCCCATCCAAAGAGAGACTTCCATCCTATAAGGAGCAACCCTGTGCTGATGCAATTGTGGCAATGATGCCACTACCGACAAAAAGTGAAAATAATTTCCTAACTGTTGTAGAGAAGTGATATTTTCTTCGTATCCTGCCATACCAATAGAGATTTTGTCATTCTTCTCATCTTCCATGCTTATTCAGACTTCAGATATTGAATATCTTTCTCATAAAATCTGTTAAGAGGGATCAGAAGGCCCCGGAGAGAATGGTAGTTTTTCCTCTTCCTATTCAAAAGAGTGTGATTATTCATGTCCTGAACTCTTCTAACATGAGTCAGTCTTTCATTGTTGAGGTTTCAGGACCGATACAGTTCAGTTTTCGCAGAGATCATAGCCCTGTTATCAGCAGTTGTGGAAGGTTGCTATCCTACTTCACCAACGTGGTTGTCTTCCTTGGAAAAAAACAGAAGAGTGTCAATGACAACAACATATTCCCAGAGGCCTCGGAACATTGTGGGAAGTTGAAACTTTTATGACAATAACTTTGGGGGAGTGAAGGCAGGGAAGAATACTAATTGGAGTTGGAAATGTAATGCAAATAGTTTAAGCAAATAGTTTTAAGGATATTATTGAAAGAATTGAGATTATGCTGGGGGCAAGATACAGATAAAGGGCTAATAAATATTAGAGTCATGTGTGCACTGATATAGCAGTGAATTCAACAGTCATGGGCAAGAGATGCTGAAGGAAGATGGAATGGTCTGAGCACAGGAGGGATAATACCTACCACAAAATATTTTAAGTATATTGCACAAATAAAGTCATTTTTGAAGAAACTGCCCTGAATTAGACCTATAAGTTCCTCATAAGTAGAAGAAAATTTTCCCAATACAGATAAGGCCGTAAGTTGCCTCGAGTGAGATCCAAATATGATTCCTCAAGGAAACCAAGCCATTTGGCCTAAGGGCCCATTTCTGTTTTGTAAATGTTAGAAATTTTTAAGTATAACTCTCACAATACAGTTGGGGATTGAATCTTATGCCCTCCTGACTTCAATGGTTCAGAAATAATTTATTTATCACCAATACTTTCCGATATTCTTTTGTTCTTGTGATATTCTTTTGTTCTGTATATGTCGACATTGACAGAATACAACTCAAGACAATGATTTAAAGTGATATGTTTTATAAAAAAGTTGATAAACTTATATAAAATTTTTTAAAAAATGAATTTTGAGGTGATAACTTATATTTGAGTTCAATATTTCTCCTCATACTCTCACTGAATAACAATCATTTTTGTCTTGCCGTGGGCAATGAGAAGCTTTGTGGATACCAAATACTGAAGTTAATTCCCTAATATCCAAAAATTCAGTGGACAGCAAATTAACATAAATAGAAAGGCAATTGTTTCTTTTCCTATGCAGTCCGATCCTAATATCAAGGGAATTTATTTTTGGGAAGAACTTTCCACATTAGTTCATGTATGTTGCATGAGTTCCTGAGCTAACAGGTAATCAATACCCCTCCATTTTTAACAAACAATCTGTTGAATTGTCTTGAAGCAGTTTCATGTTAACAGAAGTAAAATTAGAACCCAAAAGAAGCATGAAATAAGGCATGTACATGTAGTCTCTTTTTTTTTAAAACAAATTACTCCATCCTCGAAGTTGCAAAGCCAATGCTCAGAATGAACCAGGCTAACCCAAAGCCATTCCTCATTTGCTTGCTCCAAAGACCAAATTCAAAAATCCAGATGAATCCAATTCATGGTCCCCACAAGAGAGATAAATAAGACCATAACATGGTATGCTTTGTCCAAGACTGCAAGGAACTACAAAAGGTTGTGAGTATAGCCTAATCCATCAGCAAACAAGCCTCCCATCTGTTGACTTTGTCTATATTTCCTGCTGCTTTGGCAAAACAGCCAGCATAATTAAGGATCCCGCACACCCTGGACACTCTCTCTTTTACCTTCTTCCATCAGGAAAAAGATACAAAAGTCTGAGGTCACATACCAACAGACTTCCCTGCTGCTGTTGGACCTTTGAATGGACTTACCTTGAATTAAGTTGATCTTTCTCTATACCCTATTATGATTGTAACACTACATTCTGCATTCTCTTGTTTCCTTATCTATAACAGTATGCTTTATCCGTAGAGTGCAAAAGGAACACTTCTACCATCCGTTGTGTGAAGTGATTCCGAACTTCTCACACTCTGACCATAAGTTTATTTCCCCTGACGTCGACCCTACCACTAGCAGAGAAATTATTTGGCTCTTGGCCTGCTGGCTAAAATCAAGCATTAGGTCAGGAAGGTGTGCAATGCCTTATCTTGTCAGCTTGGTTCTTGTTGGCCTCTCTTGTGCGGGCCATGGATTAGATTTTGCAGTTTTTTTTTGGAGCAAGCAAGGAATGGACTTGGGTTTGTCTGGTCCATTCTGAGCATTGGCTTTTTAACTGTAAGGGTGCAGTAAAAACACTGAGAAATGTGGCTGGGATTCTCCCAGTTGGCTGTGCTGCTTGAGTAGAGCAGCAGGCCAGGAGACAACAGCAGGAAGTCTTTTGGAGGGTTGGTAACCATCTGGCCAATCGTGAATCTCCCAGATCCTTTTTTTCCAGAGTAATCAGCTCCGTACTGGAAATCAGTGCAGAGCTGGTTAGCATATTAAAATTTGAATTTATGATCAGTGAGCCTGGGATGGTATTCTCCAGAACTGCTGGTATCTCCCTCCATGCCAGGAGAGGTTCCCACCAGCAGGGTTTACAGCTGCTATCCACTCATGGGGAACAGGCATTCTCATCCTGCTTATGAAGGCAGAGGCCATTGTAACCCCCCTGGCTAGTCAGTGGCAAGCAGGGTGCCAGCCCAAGGGTCATACTGACACTGCCCATCAGGCACCTTGGCACTGCCTACTGGCTCCTGGATTGTGTAAAAGGGGTGAAGCCAGAGAGGGTGGGGGTATACTGGAGCAATAGTGGAGAGATCTGTAGCCACTTTGCAAGAGGCTCAGTGGGACAGGGTGAATGGGGCTGGTCATCAGGAAGGGAGAGATTAGGGCAAGCTATCATAATGGGATGGTGTTGGGGCTGACAATGGCTGAAGAAGATCAGGACTGGTCCTGTGGGTATCTGTTAAACCAGATTGGAGGGAGGTGGTTGGGAAGGCCAGTGGTCAGGGAGGGGTTGAGATGCCAACAATCAGAAGGGAGAGGCAGCAAGCAAGTTTGGGGTTCAGGAATAAACAGGTGGCCAATGATGAGAGAGACCAGTCGGATGCGCTGATCTCTCCACTGACTGATGAACCCACGCACAGTAGCCTGCTCAGCACTATGCTGCCGGCCTCTTGGGCCCACCACCTCCCCATTTTCTGGTGTGAATAAGTCTGAGGCATTAGGCATTGCACAGAGTGCTGGAGATTTGTTCCGGCAAGTATGCCCAAAAAACGGGCGAGAAATTCTCTCATTTTCCCATCCAGTGGGCACTTTGAATTTTTTTTGGAGAATCCCTCCTGTATTTGGCTGAGATCAAGTAACAGATCAAGCTCAAGATACAATGGATTGGATTTTGTTTATTGGAGCAAGCAAGGGGATGGATTCAGGATTGTAAGGTCTACTGTATGCATTGACTTTGAAATTTTAAAAATGGAGTAAATTTTTAAAAAAAAATAACTCTCTTTATCTGATACCTCTTTCTTTCAAAATATTAATCAGGTTATTACTTAATCTACTTTCCCCTGGAGAATTTTAGTCTAATTTTTGCAATCTTTCCTCAAAATGTAACCCTTGGAAACCTGGTGACATTCAGGTAACCTTCACTGAACTTGTTTCAAGATGTGCTATTCTTTTCAATGACAGCACATATCTATTATCTCTTCTCTCTGCCTTCATTACTTGCTTTCACTTCTATAAACTTTAATTTTAACAAGTTATTTCTTATATTGACTGTAGCTGGAATAGCTTGACTAAGGGCACAGCTAGTTCTGGTACACAGGTCTTCAACATTGGTGCCAGGGCCCAAAGCTTTTGAGGTTCCAATCCCTTTATTTTGAATTAAATTCCAAATCTCATCAGTTGCCACAGTGGGATTTGAACCAGGTCCCAAAAGCATCCCCAAGGATCTGTAAGTTACTAATCCAGTGACATTCCCTCACTGCCACTGGCTCCCTTGAGATGCAGCGTTGGTGCAGTTTTTAGTTAACTATTTAGCCTAGAGTGTGGTTCATGAACTCCCAAGTACAAGAGGTTCAAAGTCATTGAAAAGAACTCATGAGGAGACATTGGATAACCCTTAAATTTTAGATTTTTTTTTGCTCTTTATCAACCATAATTTCCACCAATAGTTCAAGAGATCACCCTCTGGTGGAGATAATTTATACTTTAAAGACTTTTTATAATGCTTTATGATCTCAGGTACTTGTTTTCAGTCAATTTTCATTTCAGAGATTATCTTATCGTATTGCCTTTACAAAAATGTTTTCATCCTAAAACCTGTTTTCATGCAGGAGTAGGCTATCTGGCCCCTCACATCTGTTCCGCCATTCAGTAAGATCATGGCTGATCTTTTCGTGGACTCAGATCCACTTACCTGCCCGCTCACCATAACCCTTAATTCCTGTGCTGTTCAAGAATTTATCTATCCTTGCCTTACAAACATTCAATGAGGCAGGGAATTCCACAGATTCATAACTCTTTATATGAAGAAGTTCCTCTCAACTCAATCTTAAATCTGTTTCCCCTTATTTTGACACCATGCCCTCTAGTTCTAGTTTCACCTGCCAGTGGAAACAACTTCCCTGCTTCTATCTCATAAGTTCTTATGAGTTTATAAGTTTTCCTTATATCTGTACAGGTTTCCTCTGGGTTCTCCAGTTTCCTTTCACAATCCATAGATGTGCAGGTTAGATGGATGGACCATACTAAATTGCTCTTTAGTGTTCCAAAATGTGTAAATTAGGGAGATTAGTAGAATAAATACATGGATTATGGGAATAGCGTGTGGATAAGATGCTCTGTTGGAGAGTCGGTGCAGACTTGATACGCTGAATGGTTCCTTCTGTATTGTAGTGATTCTATAATTTTACAACCCCGTCCCTCACAAAGCACCCTTACGACTATCACATATTATTTAACAACTAGAACAAAGAACAAAAAAAATTACAGCACAGGAACTGGCCCTTCGGCCCTCCAAGCCTGCACCATGCTACACTATAAAAGTTATTCTACAGCTTGACAGTTCCAATTAATTTGTGCACATTTTATGCATATTCATGTTTAATTTATCAATCCCAAAGGATGTCTGAGCTCTCTTGGAAATTGTTGTTCCTTTCCCAAAGATGGCCCCGGACCATATCCTTTCTGAAGAGATACTCTGGTGACCTAAACAAATCCACCAAGTTCAAACCTATTGTTAGCTTATCTTATCTCATCATATTCCTGGCCTACCAAACTTCCACTTCACTGGAGGCAAATGGTGATTAAATAGCTGGCTATGTCCATGCACCCCACATGGGTGAAGCTCAGCCTGACTCCAAGGCCTGAAAGTCACGTGCAGCTGATGTCTGTTGAAAATGTGTAAAATAAAACCCAGTGATATCTGGCCAGATGATTTTGGTAAATGCCAGGTTTCCTTTTGGCCTAAAGTTATGTGCCTCAAGTATTTCCTCACATCAAATCATAAACATTACTGCTTTGTGACCACTCAGATATTCAAATGTGACAAATGTTTCCTCTGCTCTTCTTTATCATGTATTTCATAACTTTCTCTTGTGTCTTATTATTCTTCCATTTGTGTATTTCTCTTTTGCTTGGGTAGTTAATTTGTAAGTATCTTCATGTACTTGCTCTCCTTGGAGAGACTGAAGTAGGATGATTCCATTAACATTCCTAGAGATAGAGAAAGTTCACTACAGAGCTAACTGTTTTAGTACAGGTTCTTCTGTAACATGGTAAATAGTGTTACTTCTACAGTGATCCCCTGCTTTTTCTCACTCTGTAATAAGAGAAGGCAAAAAGAATTCTTGAACCTACCAGCACATTACATGCACGGTAAATTGAAATCCTCAGCTGATGGCTGAAGATAATAATCTCTCATTTAAGTCTCTTGGCAAAGCAAGAGGGTTGATAGACTTGCCATTTTGCTAAACAAAAACATTTCTTGGAATAAAAATGAACATTGTCACTCAGCCAACTGGATAGACAAAGAAAAGACAGATGAAAGAATGGCCAAATGTAATAAAGAGGCATTCTGACTTCACTGATTTTAGTGAACCTTGCATTATTCGAAAAGACTTGGAGGTTAATGGATTGACAAGTGCAAGAAAGCCCTTTCAGATTTGAAAATTGAGTTGCTCAACATTCTGAGTTAACAGAAAAAGAATTTATGGAACATTGTTTCTCTGCAAAAAAAAAAGAAGATATTAGATTCTCTAAGTTTTTTTTATTAATATTTAAACCTACTTCTTTTCTGCACTTGGATACCAGACATGACTAATGACCAGAGATCAAAGCTGTGCATTCCTGATGGAGAGGATTACGCTCTTGCATAAGAAATTCTTCAGCACAATTACCTGAAGATCAGACTAAGATACTAAAATAAATTTGCAGGCATGAAAGGATATAAGATCTTTCTTGCACAGCAGTCAACCAAGCACTAAATTATCCTGTGTGTTTTTGATATAATATGTTACTTTTGCTTTGGCAGATGTGGAACAAATGGCTTTAGACTGGCTTACTGGAAACTATTACTTTGTGGATGATGTCAGTGACCGAATATTTGTGTGCAATCAAAATGGTGATACTTGCATTACTCTACTAGATCTGGAGCTACACAATCCCAAAGGAATTGCCCTTGATCCAGCCATGGGGTAAGTTTACTTACATTCTATTCAATTTCCTGCAGATGGGTTTAGGACGTTCGTGAGATTCATTTCTATGTAAATGTATGCATGCATTGTTTAGGAATTGTTGGCTGGTACATAAGTTACGCTTAATTTAATTGAGGATGAATCAAGTTACTGATAAATAAGAATGTGTTATAAATCATCCAATTTTAGATGACTGAAGTGTCCTTGGTGGAATGTAAAGTTCGTGGTATACCAATTAGTTAATTTTAATTGTGAACCATGTTTAATGAGCACTGTGTATATTTTATGCAGCTAATGAGTAGATCAGGCAGTTCTTTAAGGAAAGCATTTGGGGCAGAATTGGATTTGATAACGCCTGATTTTGGGATGCTATGAGGCACCTCAATATTCCAAAGTTGAGTCTGTGGCATACGCAAGGCTCTGACATAGAATGCACTGGATGCCATTTAGGTAAAGGGATGCACATCTGGGGCTGGTTTCACACTTCCACTGGGGGGAGTTGGCAAAAGTGGGAGGCAATAAAATTGGATAGGGTGATTGGGGAAGGGGAGGCACAACTTTTAGTGAACCTTGTGGAGGCTGCCCCCAATGCAGCAGAGTCTTTCGACCCATGCATTCTTCTCCTCCAACCACCAGCAGATCTGAGGCTGGATGTCCACTCCAAATGGGGAAAGAAAGCTGGCCTCCATTGAAATAACAGCTTGAAAATATGTTGTGCAGTGGATCATGACATCTATTGCGTGCAAACTTGGTGTTCATGCTGCTACTTTTGGATCGCCATGTTCCAGCCTCTTAACATGAAGAAACCTCCAGCAGCAACATGTGAAAGGATCATCAAATTCTTATGGATCAGTTGCTGGCTTAATTTTGCCTGGTTGTTTCTGCAATTCTTTGACTTTTTGGATGTTTAATATGATTAAAATTTCAATGGTACGCAGAGATCGGTAAGGCAGGTTATTCCCTGAATTGGGAGGGTTATTCAGCCTTCCTCCTAGCTTTGAGCATGTCAACGCCAGGTTAAGTCAACTGATTTATTTGATAGTAAACTCACAAGCTTTCAGGGTTTCTCCCTTCACCAGGTGACCAAAAGCTTGTGAGTTTACTATCAAATAAATTGGTTGGACTTAACCTGGTGTTGTCAGATTTCTTACTGTGTTTACCCCAGTCCAACACCGGCATCTCCACATCTTGAGAATCAGAGTCCACACATTGCACAAATAGCTGTTGGAAGAAGGAGGAAGAACAAAAAGAGCTCCCAGCAGGAAGTCAAATCCACCGAAGTTACTGATGGAGCAAATCTCCCACATGAGAATCAGACTTGACCAGTGCTTCACAAATAAATTGTTACCACTGAAATCTGCCAGCTCAACCTGCCACTTCAGAGAAGGACAAAGATTGTATTCTCCTTAGCTGTCAAACTGATTGAGACTCTGAACTGTCATGAATTTGGATCTTTCGAAATGACTACTGGATATATACACATCTCTTACTTTGCAAAGCATCACTGTATAAAGAAGGTGTCTCTGCAGAAAGGGAGAATTTCATTTTATTGTTGCATCCCAGAAGAAGCAAGCAGAGTAAGAGTAAGGATTTTCCAGGATTACAGACTTGCCCATTGCAGACAGTATCATTAACTGCATACATGTCGCTTTGAGGGTGCCTCGTGTCAACTCGTCACAAGTCTGAAGCAGAAGTTATTCTGCTCCTTCAGTATGCAGCTGGTGTGTGCCTACAGACAACACACCATGCAGCTCAATGCACAGTTTCCTTAAGCAATAAAAAGCATTCCCTCTGCGACAGCACATAATGCAAACGGAATGGTCACTAAGGTTATGTACTGATGACATTGTCCATGGCCCAATGGTGCAATGTGTTGACATTAGGCTTATAAAGAGATTGATGCTGCACAGGAACTGTTGCAGCATCAAACCACAAACCTGACTAAATTCATTCTATGTTGTCTTCCCTGCTCCTAAGTTGATTCTCTTTTTCTGTCGAGTTGAATTCTGAAAGCGGACAGCAAATTTCTAGTCAACATCCATGTTTACTGGCACTTAGAAAATGTAAAGGCTACAATTATTAAGAGCACACAAAGACTCTGAAATATGCAGCAAATAAGAACTGAAGAGGTAGTGAAAATCAAAAGTGAGGAAAGTAGGTAGGAATTTGCCAATCAGCTGATACAAAACAAAGTCAAGGGAATCAATGAATAAAGGAAAGGAGTGCAATTGACCAAATCATTAAAAAGTTTTTCCAAGTGCTCGTGTGCTTGAATATTTACTTTCAAATGACCTGTGCATCATCCATTATGTTCTTGGAAAGTCAAAATATTTCATAATAACAAAATATAGATTTGCCCACAGATTGTGGTTTGTTGCGTTAGAAATCATAATTAAGTTTTCTTTTTGAAAACCACATTCTCTTTCATATACCTCTCCTTGTTGATAACATTCTTGGTTGCAATTCAGAGTGAGCTGCTCTTTCAGATAAGCGGAGTTCAAAATTTCCCAACATGCCTCAGAATGATTCTCTGACTTCAATCGGAGCCAATGGGAATCCTGCTGTTGGTATGGAAATGCACAAAGTAATTGCATTTTCCCCGGTAAAGCCTGATAAGAATGTATTTTAATTTTATATTAAAACCATTTTGCTCAACATATATTGACTTAAGCTTGTATTTTTTTTAAATTGGGTGAAAATAATTGCTAAACCTGCCTTCCTTAAACTCAGGGCTTACTCAGTGCAACACTCCATGCAATATTCACTTTTTTGTATGCACCTTTTTTTCTAAGAGTGAAGCTTTTATGACTTCCAACCTGAATCCAACTACTGGAAGATGTGCTGGTTAGGTGCACTGGCCATGCTAAAAATTCTCCCTCATTGTATCCAAAACTGGCACTGATTCTTGGCTTGGGCCACTGCGTGAAGTCTGCATGTTCTTCCCATGCCTGCATATGTTTCCTCTGGGTGCTCTGGTTTCCTCCCACAGCCCAAAAGACATGCTGTTTAGGCCATGCTAAGTTCTCCTTCAGTGTATCCAAAACAGGTGCTGGATTGTGGCAGCTAGAGGATTTTCACAGTAACTTCCTTGCAGTGTTAATGTACATCTACAGATAAATAAACTTTAAACTTTAAAACTTTAACTTTTTAAGATAAATTCTCTTTGGACATTATTGCTGTGGATGAGCAATAAATAAATCTTTCAATGTCAGCAATGGCCACAATTCAGCGAACGTCTTTTGGTTCAGTGATGAAATAAATGTTACAACTGCCAGCATGCAAATCACAGCTTCCAGCATGCATATATTAGTCTAAAACTTGACATTATTCATAAGCAGGTATTTTGATAATAATGCAGCTCCAAGAGCTGCAATAAAGTAAAATTCTCTCAGCTTTCTCTCATGTGGCTTTAACCTTACTCAGCTGTAAATGATACAGCTGTCATTAAGACCCAAGAAACATTCAATTTCCAGATTTTTTTTGGCTGCTGACAATCGTGTGATTCTAAATGTGTCCGTGTGCACCTGGATCATGCATCTTTAATTTTAATTGGCCTCAAGTGTAAGTTCACGGTCGGGGGGGGTGGGTTGAGGGCCCTTCCAGGTGGGATCCTCACAAATTGGGAAGACGATTCTTCCATTACTGCACAAGATGTAAAGAAGAAGAAATTATTTTCTTTCCCCCTCTAATGAAGAAGTTGCATTTCTGGACATGCAGTTGCAAATTCTCCCAATGGTAATTCTCCCAATGGTAATTGATTGGTTAAGGAAGGCTAATTGTGGTGCATTCCCAGAACACAGAAATCAGAATGAATCTTGATCTGTCTCGTCAATGTTGGATAAGCTATCTGATACAGAACATGCTCTAACAAAAGAAGAAGCCAGGAGTCAATCACCCGACAAGAAAGCGCTGCAAACAATTATGTTGAAAGAGAGAGAACCATTTTACAAAGTTGCTGTCAGTGTTACTTCATAGCTACAAAATATGAAACCTTTCCATTCGGAAATACAGTTGAATACTCTGAGCTCCAGTAACACAGTTATCTGACAGGTAGATTTCATTCATGTTTTGCTGTTCTTTTGTACTTTACAAATGTATAAATTAGAAATATTTTGGACTCTTGATTTCAGCTCTTTTGTTAGTAACAGATGCTTCCACAATAATGAAAAATAGAGTGTAAAATGCATCTGAAGGCAATTTACTTGATGACTATCATTTTGTTTTCTCATGGTTCCTGCTAAAACAATCCCAAAAAGGAAACCAGGTGGCCTCCCCTTCAATGATATTGCTTGGGTTATGTTAAATACCCAGTTGCCCATGCTTAAACCAGTTCCTGACTGAAGCAACATGTCTGTGTACCCTTGTCATCTCCCTTTTGTTTTATATGTTGGGGCATAGTCCCTTTAAGGGAATGGGCAACGTGACCCGGGAGTGGTATGATCTGGTCAGGAACTGCCTTGAGAGAGCAGTTGGCTTTTGGAGTGTGGATTGAGTAGAATGAATAAAGAACTGTGTTTCTTGATGCCCAACTGTGGAGTCGTTATTGAAGAAAACTCTCCTCAGTACTAGGGGATTTAACACCTATGTCCTTTAAAATGAGCATGATCAGAAAATGATTGTGATCTGGATTTTAAGGATGCTACATTTTTTTTCCCCACTGACCAAAAGGTCAATCAGCATCCAGTTGGCTGGAAACTTATTACCCTGCTAAAATACCATGTTCAGGGCAGCCATTATTATTTCACAGTGGGACTTTCTCCCCCATTTGGGAGAACATTCTGTCCGAGAAACAGCACCACCAGGATTGAGTGGTGGTATTGCTTGAACTTCAGGCAATCCACAAGAAAGAGTGAAGTTAATTGGAGTTAAAGGTAAATATGAGATTTTAGACATTGCTAACTGGAGGAAGCAGGCATAGTGGGGGTACGTATGGGAGGCCCAATCAGAGGAGTTAAAGAAAAGCTTTGATCTTGAGGGCTGGAGTGCCCCCAGTGGACATAGGAAATTTCCTGAAGGTGGTTGTCCTACCTTCCTGCACCAAAAGCTGCCAAGCTAGCTACCTTTCCTCTATATTGCTCTGCCACTGAAAAGCCTACAGTAGGTGGGCTGCATGATGCCTTTCCCACACACCAGAACATTGGTTTTGAAACATTGTCGTTATGAAATCCGCACACTGGAGTTAAATCTGCGATTTCCAGCTTCAGAATCCTTTTCAAATATGATGAAAGCATGGTTGCTGGTCAGGACATCTCATGGAAAATTTCCAAGATCTTATTCCATTTCATATCCTGTTCAGACAATACTGTTTTCAACTGCTTCCTTTTGGATTATCTGTTAGATAGGATTTCTTTCACGCTCACATCAAATGCATTCCATGCACTGTGCCAGGAAGCACCTATATCACTAATGACATTGCATTCCTGGGAAGAACAAGGTAAGAACCTGACTGCAATCCGCATTTATGATCAACAGTCTGAAATGCAATATGAAGCAGATCAATTCCTTTGGTTCTATTTATTACAGTGCTGCACATGCTCTGATCCAAGTAAAATAGAGAATATTAAAGCCATGCCAACTCCTCAAGCTAAGGATGATCTTTGAAGCTGTCAAGGACTCTTTAATGTCCTGTCTCCATACATTCCTAATTCACTCAACAATCATATTCCGTAAGAGAATTGTTGAGAAAGGACGTGCCTTTTGTGTGGCACACAGACCATTAATACCTCCTTGAAGCACTGAAACTGTCATTGTCAGAAGCATCAGAATTGCAAGTTTACGATTGTAGGGAAACAACTGGACATGGATTGGCTCACAGGAATATCTAAGTGTCCTAGATACGAGGAAAAGGCAAAATTATTGCATTTGCTTTAAAATCTGTGTTCATAATGCAATTCAACTATTATATCGTCAAGAAGGAAACATTATTTTTGAAAATGTTTATAATCATGTGCTTACTATCTATCTATTTGACAAAAGATTTGTAGAAGAGACTGACCACAAGCTATTGGAAGTAAATTGACAAAAAAAAACTTTAACTAGTGTTCTGCCAGGATTACAGTGATGAAATTCAGTATTTGACTGGGATTGTATACAAGCTGTTTAAACTAATGGTCACCTTGGATACATTTAGCAGATTGTCTAACTCAGTGAAAACAGAAGCAGTCTTCTTGGAACTACAATTTAATTGAATTGATATCGAACTTGAAGAAATTCCCAACTTGATCTGTTACATTTTGCACAACACAATTGCTAGCGACTACAAGAAACAACAACAAGAGATTCTAAACTATGGAAAACCATAATTGAAAGATGGCCTGATTCAATTTAGCATACCCTTGAACACACACCCATTTTGCTTGACCTGGATGAGCTAAGCATCTTCCAACGAGACATATTAAAAGCAGGCAAGTACATCACCATACCATAATTTTTGCAACTTCATGTTCTTCAACAATTTCATTACACAGGCATTAGCACCGACTGGACTGGAAAATATATAAGATAGTCATTTTACCAAGCGTGAACAGTGATATTGGAATCATCATTAATAAGTGTGAGACATGTCAAGGGTATATATCAAACTAACACAAAGAACCATTTGTTCTACATGAAGTTCCTACCCATTCTTAGTTCAAAGTCTCTTTTATGCCCATGGTACTGATTTCATCGCCATTGTCGACTATTTTACCAAAGGTCTCTTTATTTGACAATTGTACAATATGTCAAACACAACTGTTGTGCACAATCAAATTGCTATTTTCCATTTATTATGTGTGCTTAAAGACACTATTATGGAAAGTAGTTCACAATGTTTTGGTAGTGTGAGAAGCAGAATATTGACCACACTATTTCTTTCAATCTTGTCGTCAACACTTTCTACTTAAACTACTGAAATTTCATCCAAAAAGACAAGAGTGTGCAAGCTAATTAATATACATTTATTATTTGTCTGCTTTCATGCTATCTAGATTATTTATTTTAAATTGCAGTTACTTCATTTATCATTATGAAATAATCATCACTCAATCTCTTTTGAATATTGCTGGATGAAAATCTGCTTATTAATCAGCTCTGATGAAGGGTCATCTGGACTTGAAATATTGGTTCTCCTACCTCTTCACAGAAGCAATCAAACCTGCTGAAGTTTCCAGCATTTTTGTTTTTGTTTCAGATTCCAGCATCTGCAGTTTTTTTGTGTGTTTATCTTGGTGTTTTGCTTATTAATCTTGTTCATTTATAAACCTTTATTGATTATTTTGATGTACTTTTAAAAACAAATCCATTGATTAGATCAAATTAATTCACCACAGTCTTGTGGTTGGTGATGAAAGTCTCCCATTACAAATGGATTTTAAATCTATTGTAATATTTAATCTCCAGAAGGAGCAATTTTGTTCTGATCAATAAACAGTGCACAGCCACCCTGAATGTTTCCAATTAAGGTGGACACTGCACGTTAACTAAGCAGCCATTTGCAGGGAAAGCCTAGAGCCAATAACAAAAAGATGCATTCACTCCAAACATTTAAGTGAATATAATGCATAAACACAGCCATACAACGAAGAGGGGATTGACAGAGTACATGCTGAGAGGATGTTTTCTGTAATGAGTGTTTGGTGGGGGGAGGGAGTGCAGGGTACAGTGATGTGATCCAGAGATAGGGGGCATAGTTTCAGAATAGGGAATTAGCACTGACATGTGGGGGAAAAAAAGATCCTTGTAGAGTTGGTTAATCTTTGGAGTGTTTTTAATTAGAGGCTGGGTCATTGAATGTGTTCAAGGATGAAGTGACAGGGGATTCGTGGGTTGTGCTAGTGGGGATTGGGAGAATGTAGGAATATGAATTTGAAGCCATACACACATATACCATGAAGCCATGTGCTGGATCATGCTTGAGGAGTTACGTAACCTACCCCTGCTCTTATTTCTTATATTCCTATGTCATGAAGAAAGGTTACCTTCATTTACACCCATGTCACTTTTTTAAAAAAAGAAATACACAATTAATTTTTGCCCTCTTAGGTATCACAAAAAGTGAATAAGGAATATGAAGCAACCAAGCGAAGTTATGTTTTCTTTTGAAGGTTTTCCATATCAAAATATTTTTAATAGACACGTGGGCTCCATTGAGCCCCGATGTTTTCTTTCTGTCCCATATGATGGCCATTAATCTTACACATGGAGACACACATGGAGGCAATCTGTTTTGAAAAACCTTTTTTATGGAGAAGTGGGGGAATTTATTCTAACTGTTGGGTATGTTGATTATTGGAATTTTTTACTTTTACCTCTGGCACTTTGATCTGAACCATGTCTAAATTTCTAGCTTTAATATTTGAAGAGAGTCATTCAAATTAAATTTAGTTTCAATAGATACAGATCCAGAAGACAAAATTGTCAATGGTTGGCACTAAATGGAATTCATATTTACTAACAATAATTAACTTTTATTTAGTATAACATTCAACCACTCCCACCCCAACTCTTAACATCTGTCATGGCAGCACTCATTCAGGACAAGATTAGGACAAACGATGACCATAACACACCATTGAATGTCACAATTGACTTTGTCACAGACAAAACTGTGCTATTTTTGAGTTAATGAGGCTGTTAGTTGTCCACACCTCATTGCATTGATCTGATGTTCATGGTGTCGATTTGTGCAACTTTTTTACTCTTAGCCATTTGTGATCAAACCATGGAATAAATGTCATAGTGACTTTTTTTGTGTCCAGTGTGATGGAGCAGTCTACAGCAAGATTCTTGCTCAAGCAAGACTGGAAATTCCCGCCTCAGGTCAATGAAGATTTCCATTGTTGGACCCTCGGCCACTGCAATACCAAGGTGGATGAGGCGGTAGAGTTCTGGTTTATATGTATTATCCCACCTCATCATTTATATAAATGAAATTACAATCTATTTACAGGCTTACACTATGTTTGAAGTTCTTTTTTAATGAAACTTCTTGCCTGACCCTTCCTAAGAATGTATTTCAATTTAAGTTTAAAAAAACACCTGTTATATTCACAATTAATTGTTAATGAACTAATAGATAGTTAAAATTGTAGCATTAAAGGATTGCATTTTCTTCAGCAAATAGTTATGCAGAAAACAAAACTATGTATTTGAATGTAATCTCATATATTGGAACACAAACACCTTTTTGGACTTTTTAGGTCACAGTGCAAACAAATTATTAAGATGCAAATTGATATCTAGGTGCAAATAGTATGAATTCTATAAGATAGCTTATTGGAGGTCAGCTATGATCATTGATTTTTAAGTTTATTCAGTTATAGATGTGAGTGTCATTGGCAAAGTCAGAGTCTGTTACCCATCTCTAATTGATCTCCTTGAGCTGAGTGTCTTGCTAGGCCATTTCAGAGGGCGGTTAAGAATCAACCATACTAATGGAGTGGAATTCTTCCAAAAAAATCCTATGTGCCGAATTCACATAAAAACTGAAGTAAATCCCATTGCATTTTCAACAGGATTTTCAAAATGAATCTCCCACACTTTGTACATCATAGAATGCCCTAGCATGAATCGTGCTGAAAATCGGAGCGGGGCCTATTTCCACTAGAGAAATGGACAGCTTATCATTGACTGGGCCACTGCACATTTGCCGATCTGTCAGCACCGAAATTGACACATGTATTGTAGGCCGCATTACCGGCCTCCTGATTGTGTCCAGCTCGATCACTGCCGAGCCACACGACCCCAAATCACTGTGACCCACCCACCGCTCAATTGTTGGCCACCTGGATGTGTCTGGATGTGCCCCTGCTGCTCCTCCAGCCCACCTCT
This sequence comes from Sphyrna mokarran, assembly GCA_024679065.1. Taxonomy (NCBI): domain Eukaryota; kingdom Metazoa; phylum Chordata; class Chondrichthyes; order Carcharhiniformes; family Carcharhinidae; genus Sphyrna; species Sphyrna mokarran. The sequence goes on along the minus strand of JAGIQG010000011.1, from coordinate 69,202,102 downwards.
TAGCCTCTGCCCCTCCCACCCCCCAGTAGTTGTGATCATCCCCCATCTCCCCTTCCCATAGTCCTACTCTACATTCCGCCTCTCGCATTCCCAACCCGTCCAGCAGACTGAGCCTTCCCCACCATCCCGAAGGCCAGCCCTGATCATTAGCCTCCCTCCCTACCTCACTGATCACCCCACCTCAGATTCCACCCCCAATAGTCTGATCCATTCTGGTTTCTCCACCTTGGCACTGCCTGGTGCTCCTGGGCGTTGCCATTTTGCCCCTTGGGCAGTGCCAGGAGGTCTGGCTGGCACTGTCAGTGGCCTCTTTTAAGGTGGGGCAGCCTGCAAAATGGCGCCCACTAGAGTCTCCTGGCTTACTGCACCACAAAAGCAGCACAATGTGTTGGGAAAATTACTGGATCCAGAAACACAATAGGTCTGTAACAAAGCGGAGGCAGAAGAACTTTTGCAGGACTATGGGTGAACTAGATAGGGAATCCATGTGTTTGCTCTGAAATTAAAGTAATAGTGAGTTTAAATTATGGTTTTTGGGGTCTCGAAGGTATTCTGTTTGAAGAAAATGTTAAGACTCGGGCCAGAAACTCCAAGATGCTTAATGAAGATAGGTTTTTACATCTGAATTTGACACGAGTGAGCATAAGGTGTCATTCACTCAGATATGATTCACAAGGAAGCTATTTAAGAATACAGTTAAAAATATAATAAAAAGAAATTGCATAATTTTTACCAATTACAAGATTCAAACATGAATGAATATAAACCTGAACAGCTGTGATGTTCCAAACCAAACAGCATCCTACAAACATACTTCCTTTTCTAGACCTGACACAAAAAGCAAGTATACTCATGTGGTGTGGGTTTCTAGCTTTTTAACACCTGCTATAAATTGGTCCTTCAAATGTTGGAATCATTCTCTGAGGCCTCTCAATCCTAGAACTTTCCAAAAAGCTCTAGAGAGAAACAGAGACAGAGATATTGTTTGCTTCTTACAGCTTCCAACAGCAATAAAAACCAAACTAAAAACCTGGACTTCTGCAAAAAAAAACTTGTCCCAGGCATCACCTGACCTGTCAATTATTCCCAAATTAAGCTCCACTCAGCAATCCCCAAAGAAGCATTAAACCCCAGGATTTTGTATTAGTTCAGATTAAAAATAAACGTGATGCCATTTATACTGCCTCAGTAACAATGCAGGACATTAGTTACAGACAAAACAGTGATGACAACTTTCAGTAAAGAAATATGATTAAAACACATTTCTTAAAGGCACAGTGTCATCACAAAAAATATCTAGCGACTGTTCAGAAGTCTGTCAGAAGAAAGTCATTTGAACCTGAGCCACCCAAGCCTTGGTGCTGAAATAGTGGTAAATCTTTTCTGGGGTTTTATGTCTGTAAAGATATAATTCAATCCAAGGAATAACGTATGAGATTGAGTGACATATAATTCATTTTTCTTGTTTAATCTTTGTGCTGAAAATATGCCAGCAGATTTCTTGTGAAGGTGTTCAGTAAATGATTTCCACTGTTTCTGAAATAAAGCAAAATTAACACATTTTTTATTCATTTGTGACACATGGACATTGCTGTTTGACTAGCATTTATCACACATCGCTAGTTGTCCAAGGGCAGTTGAGAATCAACCACGTTGCTATGGTTCTGGTGTCACATGTAGGCCAGTCCAGCTAAGGAGAGCGGATTTCCTTCCCAAAAGAAAATTAGTGAACCAGATGGGTTTTTCCAACAAAGAAAAAATGTGTAATTGTCATCAGTAGCTTCTTAATTCCTGATTTTTTTTTATTGAATTCAAATTCCAATCATCTGCCATGATGGGAATTGAACCTAAGTCCTCAGAACATTAGCTGAGTTGTAGGACTAATAGTCTAGCAATAATACCACTTTTCCATTATCTCTCACATATTCCTAATCATATAAAAGCAAATTACTGCAGATGCTGGGATCTGGAACAAAAACAAAAAATTCTGGAAAATCTTAGCATGTTTGACAGCATCTGTGGAGAGAGAACAGTTCTAAGTTTGGATGATTGTTCATCCAAGAAACAATCTGCTCTTCTAATAGTTCTGAATTCCATCCGTTAGTGGTAACTTCATTTCCACATTTTTTGGAGTAGAATCAGATATAAAGCATTTAAAAATATTAAAGTCCTCTAGTATCAGACATGGAGGAAAGAGGGGTTTGTGCAGTAGATTAGTTTTCCAGCTGTTTTAGTTCTGTCTCATTAAAATTTAGCTTTTAAATGTTCATTCAGGGAGCTGATGCATAGAAATTGAGACTGGATGGCCTCTTTTTTTCCCATTCATTCATGGGACATGTGTATCACCAGTAGTCCAGCATTTATTGCCCGATATTAGTTGCCCTTGGAGGCAATATGACTCTGAAGTCACATGTAGATCAGATCAGATCAGAGCAGATTTCCTTCCCTAAATGAAATTAGTGAACGTGATGGGTTTTTCCTGACAATCAGCAATGGTTTCACGGACATCAATAGATTTTTAATTCAGGATGTTTCTTTTTATTAATTTCCACCACCTGCCATGGTGGGATTCGAACCTGGGTTCCCAGAACATTTGCTAAGTTTCTGGATTAATCACCTTGTGATAAGACCACTAGGCCGTTGCCACCTCCCATTTCTGCCCTATAAAGATCCTGTCAGTCATTTTGTAATGGCAAAGATGAATTTGAGAGTATGAATTCGTTGTATTCCTGCAAATGGCACAGGAAGGATAGGCATGTGGAAATCTATTTGGAAATTTCCCCCATCCTCTCCCTTATCATTTAAACAAATATTAACTGAGCATTATGAAACAAGGCTTGAGGTCACTGCCTCAGGCACAGTTAAGTGTGGATGTTGATATCCTACTAAATTATGTGCAGAATTACCTCATGATTGAGGTTCCCACAGAGGCATCAAATGTTGTACTTTGAGGAAAATAGTTTGCCTTCTGGTCTGAAAAATCCCATTTCTCTTTTTCTTTCTCACCGCCTGCCCGTTCTTGGAACAGGTTGTGTGAAGTTCCCCTGCCACATCCTCTCTCGAGATTCTCAGAGTCAAGAAATGAGCAGTATGCCCACCTTCATCTGTAAGAGAAAGGAAATGCAATGACTTTAGATGAAGGTCTCGCATCAGACTTTCTTCTAATATGTGAACTAATTTCTCTTTTCCAAATGCTGATAGGAGTACAATATATTTCTGTTACATTTTGTTTCAATTTTAACTTTGTGTGGTCTTTACAAATGACTCCATTTATAGAAATTGGTTCAGCTCTTATCCCTATTTGATTTAAAAGTCTCACTGCATGAAAAGGACAAACACTAATAGAGTCATTAGTCTCCAGATGTATGGCTGAGTGACTTTCATATTTTAGGCACTGGCAGCTTTGCTCAGTTGAACACAATCAAAATCTGGTTATTGTATTAAGTGATCTCATAACTTACCTACATTATAATTAGGGTATGATGTTCCTTTAAGACAACTGCTGCAGCTGGAAATATGGATTGAATGTGCAAGTGGTACAGCTGTTAATATTCATGACTCAATTATGGAAGTATGAGTTGCTTCCAACGCGAAGCAAAATACTTCTCATTCTTCTGCCTTAGAATAATCACTTTATCTGTGTACATTTGTGTACATGTATGGGCAGCATGGTAGCACAGTGGATAGCACTGCTGCCTCACAGCGCCAGGGGCCTGGGTTTGATTGCTGGCTTGGGTCACTGAATATGTAGGGTCTGCCTATCATCCCCGTGTCTGCGTGGGTTTCCTCCAGATGCTCCAGTTTCCACCCACAATCTGAAAGACGAGCAGGTTAGATGCATTGGCCATGTTATATTTTCCCTCATTCTACCCAAATAGGCTCTGGCGTGTGGTAACGGAGGGATTTTCACAGTGGCTTCATTGCAGTGTTAATGTAAGCCTACTTGTGACACAAATAAATAATAAATTTATTTTCACATTCACAAGATGTTACATTTTAATTATAACAGTTGAAATGTCAACTACTATTCTTTAAAGTCTTGTCAAGATGTTGTACAACAGATCTAGAATTGGGTGTTGGTAGGATACATCAGTCAGGAGAAAAATAAAAATTGTACAAATATTTTTGGCTTGAAAAGCCTAAACATTTACAATAAGGAGTTGAAACAGTCTCAGTTCATTGGTACACCTTTGATGCAAGATCAGCAGAAATTTCAGGTGAACCACTCACCAGAGTTCTTGCAGCAACAAACTAGAACAATTCCAAGGAAATGTTCAGAGAGAATGAACTCTCTGTCAGCAACTGAAAGCGATTGGGTTCCTTTATCAGAAGATCTGGCTTTGCATGGATTCAGACAGACACCTGGGCAAAAATCCATGAGAAATAGGACGGAAGCAATTCTCCCAAAATTGCTGAATTGGTGGAAAACTGTTCTAGATCACCACTATTTTTTCAGTGCAGCTTCATATTCGAATCTCCCCACTCTGTGCAATGCAGAGGTCACAATTGTGAATCTTCAAAAAATTAAGAGGGGGTGGGGCCCATTTGCGCCAGAGTCTGACAGCTCTGGAACTCTGCACATGCTCAGTGGCCCCAATTTGTCAGTCCCCCTATTTGCTGGCCAGCTCAATCATTGGCCAGCCCAGGACCTCCACAATGCTGCCCCTCCAACATCCCCCCACAGCCCGATCGCGGCCCCCCACAACAAATCGCAGGCCAACCCCAAACCCCCACCTTCTCCAGAGTGTCCCGATGTTCAGCCCAATCCCCAGGAGTGGTGATTGCCCCACCCCCTTTGCCTCAGCAGATCTCCCTTCCCCCCCCACAATTGATCTCCCCTGAGGTCAGACTTCTCCCCCCCCACAGGCCACCCGATAGCCAGACTGATTCCCATGTAGAGTGGCAGCGGGACCCCCTGCCCACACCGATCATCCCTAGGCCCCACCAGCAATGGACCCTGCCCCCTTGGCGCTACCCAATGTCCAGGTGCCCCTGGGCACTTAGCCCCTTGTGCAGTGCCAGAAGCACAGGCTGGCACTGCCAGGATGTCTATGCCCAGAGGGCACCATAGCCCCAATGCCCAATCCCCCCTGGAGGGCTTTGATTGCCCTCCCTTCGTTCCGACAGGGTCTCCTGCTTGTTCCCAGAACATGGGGAGCTATTCTAAACCTCAGAATGAAGTACTCCTGGTAGGTTGGGAGATTCAGTCGGGACCTGAAAGTTCCTGATAATCACGTGCAAAGCATATTAAAAGAAGATTTAAATGACTTACTTTACTTCCCGCCGGTTTCCAGCACATTCAGGACTCTGACTGTTTTCCGATTTCGGGAGATGAGCATGTGTACCCAGCATATGCACAAATCCAGAAACAAGGCCGATGATGCAATTTTCCTGACTGGACCCGGAAGGAAATTTGTGTGTCGTGATGGGAGAATCGGGTCCAGGGTAGCTGGCAGTAACTGTTTCACACCATTTTGACTGGAGGAAGAGAGTTAAAAATCTTACTTTGGCAACCCAGTAAAACATTATTACCAACGCTGATTCTACTTTGTTCAATTAAAATATATATATTTTAAATCAGAATGCGTGCAACACATTATATCCATTTGCTTCTTAACTCATGTTATATAGGTTGTGTTGACATTATGCAGTCTACAAGTTGTTCCTTGCATTTAAAAAAGTTAACTTTAACTTTAAATTGATTAACAGTATCAGACCACAAGTTGAGTAGATTTAGTCATGAGGATGAAACCACTGTCCATTTTCCATCTTTTGCTGAAAAGTAATTCGAGTTTCATTTGTCATGCTGTCTTATTCATATTGGATTTGTTGACCAAGTAGCATATTGGAAAATCAAAGCACATTGTAGAGAGGAAGGAAGCAAGTTTACCTTAGCAATTTTTCATGTGCTGAGTGCCTGCTTGTTGGCAAGCTGTAAGTGAGTACTGGTCTATTAGAAAGGAGAAAAATCAGAAAACAAATCACTTCGGGTCAAGATAATGTATCTCCTGGAAACTGGTTATAGAGTGTCACAGGCACACTTCCAGAATTAGATTGCCTGTTTCTGTCTCCTCTGGATCAGCATTTAATCGAGAGGTGTAACACTAAAAAAAAGAATGCAGGGGCGGGTGAAAGCTCCCAACAAATTAACAATAAAAATGGTTTGCATTGTAGCTTGTTTGTGTGACATTTTTACTCTTACTATTAAATCATTGCAACAAATTTAAGAATACATCAGGATATGATTGACACACTAGGTTAGAATGTGTGCTCTGGGATGTGGGTCTGAATTTGGATTCATACATTTGTGTAAATTATGCCAAATAACAACTCTCATGCCAAGAAGAAACCATTTGTAAGAAATCAAGAGAAACACCAATGTGTTTTAGAATTAACGTGCCATGTGGGAATGGTTCATTGAATTTGATCAATGTTATTTCTAACTTGGTATATGCTAAATATGAACGCAAAGGATGGAGTTACCAATCCCAAACATTAAACATTCTCCACCCAATAAACCCTAGAATAATCATTTGAACAAAAGTAAGGCTGGGAGTTTTTGACCTCAATTGTTGATTTTAAATGGCTTTTCTAATTTTCCAATCTCACCCATGAACGATGTTTACCAGTGCCAAGGCTTGACAGTCCCGTCCCACGTCAAAGCTTTGTATCTGCAAAAACTGTGAGCAGTAAAGTAGTCCCCTAAATAGAAAGGAGAGTATTCAGCCCATCCATTTTCCATCTTTTGCTGATAAGTAATTCGAGTTTCATTTGTCACGCTATCTCATTCATATTGAACATGTTGACCAATGTTGAACCAATCAAAGCACATTGTAGAGAAGAAGAAAGCAAGTTTACCTTAGCAATTTTTCATGTGCTGAGTGCCTGCTTGTTGGCAAGCTGTAAGTGAGTACTGGTCTATTAGAAAGGAGAAAAATCAGAAAATAAATCACTTCAGATCAAGATAATGTATCTCCTCGACACTAGTTACAAAGTACCAGTGTTAGTAATTCCAATAGAGCTGTCCACTTCATCCCACTCCCTGACCTTTCCAGATTTTTTTTTACATTTATTTGTTTTTGGTAATTATCTAAGTGGCATCATAGCCTTTATCTCAAAACAACTTGTGGTGAAACCTTTTATATTCTAGTAACCTCTCTATAGAAAAAGTCATCATCCTACTTAATTCTTCTCATAATAATCTTGATTTTATGCCCCATTATTACAAATTTACCAACTGACAGAAGCGATTGTCTGTATGCTACCCTGTCAAAATGTTTACTAATTTATTCCAGTTAAAAAAAAACATTTTTACAACCTTCCTTCAGAATGTTAATCTTTTACCAATGGGGCCATTTCAATAAATCTTTGCTCTACCAGTTCTGTGGCTCTTTTATCCTTCTTATGATGAGATACCCAGAAATGCACACAGTACTCTCAAGAATTACCTAATCCATCTTTCCTACAGACTTGAGATCACTGCCTGACTGCAATTCAGGAGGTCGATATGATGGAAGATATCAATAACACTGCCAAAGTAACAAATATCTACCACACAACTAGCAGCTTCGACTGAAGGAAAGGATACAAAATACCAATGTTAGCAAGGAAATGAAGAACTGAAGGAAGGGGTAGAGCAAGGCAGACTTCCAAACACTATTGCATTATCAATCTGGATTGCTCCTGCGTTAAGAACAGAACCACTTAAATGATATTGTATTGCATGGTATTTTTTTGCAAGGAACGTTTATGAAATTGAAGCCTCAGAAAAATAGCACAAACAACCATTTTCATTAAGCTGGGTAGAAAAGGTAATAAATTGAAGGTTAAAAACAAAAGGTAAGGGCCTAGATGACAGTACAAAAAGAGATAAAAGATAATTCCCCAAATCTTGTTGGAGTGAGGCATCTTGTGATTGCATCATTAGTTGAACCTTTTCCTGCATTCTTCAGCCCAAAACATTTTTCTCTACTTAATTTGCAGGAATAGTGCAGCGAGGGCAATGTGATTTCTAAGACCTTAACGAACAGTGAGAACAGCGAGCTAGTTCCTTCACTAACAAATGATAAGAACTGAGAAATAAACAAAATTGATGCTGAAGATTTAATTCAGGTACAGAAAGAGAAATAGAGACAAATACAAAAGTTGGATCATAAAAGTCAGAAAAGAGACAAGGTAAAATGTGTGTGTGTATATATATATATATATGTATATATATATATGAATGATTAAGTTTTTTTTGAAAATCTTGCAATAAACTTAGACATACAGCAATAAGATTCAATCGTTCCCTTTCAGGCACAGAGAGGTTGGTTTGCATCAAATAAAACAATGACTACGTTAATTACATGAGCATCGTTTAAGTGTGAACATTGTGAGTGTTTTTTTTCCCTGTGATGTAGTTAACGAGCAAATAATGTGCAAATATACAAAGTTCTTCTAAGTTGGGGAGGTTGTGGGGGGTGGGGGTTGTGGTGGTGGACCTACATTGTTTCATCCTTGTAATTGCAACTTTCCCAGTGGCTCTGTAACATTCAGGATTGCATGTAATACTCTAAATGTGGTCCAATCAAGGTTCAATACAGGTTTTGTCTAATTCACCTAATGTTCAGTATCATTCCTCCAAAAATATAGCCTTGTGCTTGGTTTCCATTTTTTTCTGGCCATGTTAACTTATATCATGGAGGATCAGAATATTGGATTTGATGATCAGCCATGATCAAAATGAATGGTGATGCAGGCTCAAAGAGCCAAATGCCCTACTCCTACTTCGATTTCCTATGACAATTTTTAATGATAGATGTATTTGTACTCCAAGATACCTTTGTCCCTGTAGTTATCTAGACTTAACTTTCCCAGTAATAAAGAACCTCCTTATCAAAAATATTACCATATATTTATCTGTTGAACTCCATTTGTCAACTGTTTGCCCATGCTGAAAGTTTATTACATTCACCTATAGTTTATTGCAGCCTTCCTTAATACTATCTATCTCCACTCAATAAATTTGGTGCCATCCACACATGAATTTGATGAATGCTTTTAGAACAATTTACTGCAACAACATGCTTTAGAAGTGCTGAAGGATAATGTCACATAAGGTATAGTGATGGGCAATGAACAAGACTTGGTTATCAAGTATGGTAACAATACAGTACTTTACACAAACTATAATATGATTGAATTTAATATTAGGTTTGTCAAAGAGAAGTAAGACTCAAGATTTAAGATATTAAATTTCAGTCGAACCAATCTTAGAAAGATTAGAAATAAATTGATTCTCATAAAACGGATTAAACTGTTAATGGATTAATCCACAAACAGTGGGAAGTACCCAAAGAAGTATTTGCTCCAATAAATCAATGCATACTCCTAAAAGACAGGAACTCCCAACTGTATAGTTAAGCAAATGCAGAAAACAAAGTCAGAGTTAAACTAAAAGAAAATGCTTACACAAATGCAAAGGGAAGGGGAAATGAAACAGACGAGGGCAGCTATGGTAAAAATAAAAAGGGGTTAAAAATAAATTATTAAGAAATAAAAAAAACAGGTTGAATAAAATCTATAACAAGATATCAAAACAATATAAAATTATAATCCTTGGTCAGACCTCAGGATGTGTATTGGGAATAAGTAGGTAAAGTTTAAAATTAAGACACTTAGTAAGTGAATAAAGCTAGAAAATTCCATGGGTTTTGAACAAAAATAAATTTTACAGGTTTAGAAAGATAAAACAATTTACAATACCTATCCTATATTCTATCATTTGAGGTTATTATGAGGTCTGTAAATTAACAGATGAAGTGTTGCGGGATATCTCCCACCACACAATAGGTGATAGATATTAAAACAGATTCCATGGATTTCTCAAAAATCCCACGTAGACGTTTGTCATATTGTGAGCTAACTAATCTCAGTGAAAATTCATCTCTCTCACAAGTGTTTCCAATTTCCATATCTAAACGTCCCACCTTGAAATTCTCTCCAAATTTGCTCCTACTCACATGGTTTCAATAATGACCCATTTCACAGGGTTTCACTTCACAGGTTAGGTTGGAGTTGAGGAGGAATTTAGATTGGAGTTGAAAAGGAACTTCTTCACTCAAAGAGTGGTGAATGTCTGGAATTCTCTGCCTTTTGAAGTGGTGGAGGCTACCTAGCTGAATATATTTAAGTCACGGGTAGATAGGTTTCTGATAGACAAGGGAATTAAGGGTTATGGGGAAAAAGCAGGAAAGTGGAACTGATCCACTTCAGGTTAGCCATGATCTTATTGAATGGAGGGGCAGGCTCGAAGGGCTAGATGGCCTACTCCTGTCCTATTTCTTATGTTCTTATGTTTCAATTCTGCCTTCTGAATTTTCTTTCCTGTGGATCTCCAAACTCTTGCTTCACCTTCCAAACACGGTTTCAAGCAGAATCTCACAGCTCCAAAGGAGTACCTTTATCCCAATGGCCTGTGGCACATGGTCACTAACCTGCTGCTCTCCTGGATCTTCAGGGCTCATGCCCACTTTGCCCAAAGTCTGCTGTCTCTAGCTCTTTTTTGAATGAGACACCTATTACTCTGTTCCTTTCTTTTACTTTAACTGAAAAGAACAGATCCCCATCCTGTCTTCATCCCTTAGCTGGGACTACATTTTAGGATCCCACTCTGAACCTCTTCCCTGGTTTGAGGCCTTCACCCTGTTCCCCTCTAATGTCCTTATCTCCCTCTCTCTCTCCCTCTCTCCCTCTCTCTCTCTCTCTCTCTCTCTCTCTCTCTCTCACACACACACACACACACACACACACACACACACACACACACACACACACACACACACACACACACACACACACTGATGGTGCTTTGTATAAGGCAATCTGACGTGTCCTTTTATGTAATTCCTTTCTCTTTCGAACAAGTGCGCAAGTTAGGTTCTCAGCCTGAAGAACACAAAACACTGAACTGAGCATGTGTGGCCATTTCTTAGCTGGCATATGTGCAGAAGGCCCAAAGTTTGTCAGGAAAATCAGTATTTGTCAAGAACCTGAACTGAAAAAATCGGTATGCATGGGTTTCTTAATGAGAGAGTGTTCAGAGTTAATATTCATACACTATACTGTTTTGAATGTTTTGCTAACATAACGCGAAGGAGAACAGGGTGTTCACCTAAAAATATTTTGCAATATATACTGTGGCATTGTTAGTCCCATCTTTGAAAACTACTGATAAATTGTGATCTAACATTTATTCTATTATTATTTCTCTACTAGAAGGTGTATAATGACCAAAGTGGAGAAAGTGGTATTTGCATTTGTTAATCAACATTAAACAACATCCTATGTATATTTTGCAAAGTGCAACATAGAACTTTCCTTAAATTATGTTACATGCACATTCCCCCAAACTATCATATTAAATCTGCATTAGGCATGATGAAGTTGAAAAAATCACTTCATAAATTATTTGTTCATATTTCTTTCACTCTCATATATGAGCAAAAGAGAGGATCAGATCAATAAATCCTTGTAATAGGTTATTTTCAGTTAGCTAGATTGTGACAGTTGGTCTCTTGATATCAAACACAGAATGAATATTTTATTAGCTATTAGTATACATGAAGACTTAGTACTCTGGCATAAATACTATGTTTCCACCTCTGGGACTTTGGTTCAAATCCATCCAGATTAATGAGACAAGAGGATCTACTCTGCTGACTTTCTGAAAGGGCTGACTGAAATGGCAGCACTTTGAAAGCTAGTGGCTTTTGCTACCGAATAAACCTGTTGGACTTTAACCTGGTGTAGTGAGACTTCTTACTGTGTTTATCGCAGTCCAACACCGTCATTTCCACATCATACTGACCGTGACAATCAGAGATAAAATGATTTTGGGAAACCTCAGCTTAGTGGACACACAAAAATAACCTCTAAATTAACAGCAAATTTGTAGTGGCAGTCAGACAGACCACAGTAAAACTGATCTGATAAAAAGACTGCTGCAGTAGACACAGCTCTCCCTCGGCTATAGCTGAGGTGCTTTGTTGTAGAATAGAGGGAACGTTAACTGTGGCATGTCTCACCTGTGAGTGTTTATTTCTCACTGAGTAGCATTGTTCTAGATGAGATGACTGCAAAATTCATACAAAATTAAATGTTAAAAAAAGAAAAATCAGTGCATGATTCAGATCTGTAACATCCTTTTTGGAGGTGATATTGAGTATCCTTAAATGTCCAAATTGTACTTCTGTTCTAAGTTGCACAGATGGACATTATTGATGAGTGCCTTATTGCACATGCAGTGAGCATCCACCAGTATCATGCAGGGTAGGCAGGCAATCACGTCAATTAGTGTGCAACAATAATGTGATTCTCAATGCTCCAGCTAGCACCTTCACACACACACACACACACACACACACCTGACCAAATGTATAGCACTCTCAAGGAATTTGCCATTAGTCCTATTTGGGAATCATCAACAACTTTCACTGTTTGCTGAATGATATAAACTGGCTTTTATTGACAATTGTACAAGTTTTTTGCAATTTCTAGCATTCTTGAAAGTTGCTAAAGTTTAGAAGGAGTGATGTGGCAGTTGCTGAAGAATTTGACCTTGACTTCAAGGCTCAATACAAATCAACTTCTCCTCATACATCCATATAGGGGTAAACAATATGTTTGGAAAACAAATTGAAAATTCTGGAAAAACTCAACTGGTCTGGCAGTATCAATAGAGAGAGAAAAAACGGAGTTAATGGACACTTTAAATCCAATATGAATCTTCTTCAGAACTCATTTATGAGGAATTGCCTTGGACTCAAAATATTAACTGTTATTCTCTCCACAGATGCTGCCAAACGTGCTGAGTTTTTCTCCCACTTTCTGTTTTTGTTTCATCAACAGTATTTTGCTTTCACTCCTTTGGAATATCATATGACTTACAGAGTGAGCAGACAGCACATACATTTAAACATGCTAGTAGTAGAGGAAGGAGAAGAAAGTGGGGAAAAGGCACTCAGCAGAAACCTACATTTTCTGAAAGTGTTCCGGGAGCAGGTCTCCTACCTGAACCTGTGGAGCAGGAACAGTGTGAGATATACGTGCACTTCATTAATAATGACTTCCCTTAAATCTGCCATCTGCTACAGTCAAAGCTGTAACTTCAAAGCACGGCGAGGGCATTATTGCCAATGGCTGTGAAGATGATAGCAGCCAAGAATTTTTGCATGTCTAGCTTCTTGCAGGCTGAAGCCAGACATACTTGGAACATCCATTGCCATCTATTGTTGTGGTCACAGAGGAGGAGGTCACAGAGGATCCCATTTTAAAAAAGCCTGAGCACATTTCCTTCTCTCTTGCCAAAGAGAGACAGACAGAGCAAACATGTGGCTTTGTGAGAACTGCAGACTTTCCCTGGTAGGTGATGCCATTAAATGCAGACACATTGCTTTGCCGTTATGGCAGCTCTGATTGTACTGCAACTAGAAAGGATTGTACTCCTTCAACTCTAGTCAGTTTGTGACGTTATACAGGAAATTATACAACTTCATATTATCCTTGCAATAGTCATAATGTCTTAATTCTATCACAGTTTGTGATACAGTTTGCATTTGACATATTGAAAATCAAAAGATGGCTACTAAATGACAACAGCCATCCTTTGATGATAGAGGTACTGGCCACTAAACTGAATGGATCAATATGTGTCTAGTTTGCTGCCATAACCTATGCATAGGTGGGTAGCATGTTTGGAGCAGAAGCTACTTGAAATGAAATGTTGGAAACCAACGGTGTTCAAAAAATGCTTCCACTGACTGACTTTGCTGGTGGTGTCCTGCAGTACTCAGCAGAGTGGGCGATGGGAGGGTGGGGGGTGGGGGGGTGGGGAGGGTGGTGCTGCTGCTGGGCGGTGGTGGTGGATGAAGAGAAGTCTAAGGGAGTCAAGATTTAAGTTGGTTTGCTGTGTATTATGCAAGATGCCATCATAAGGCATAACCCTTTCCATTGGCTCCATGTTGAGCAGTAGCAAGGAGAATAGAGAAGACAATTTAGAAAGTGTGAACAACTCACAGTTCCAGCATTTGCAACCCCAATTTCCAATTTGTTAACAGGCCCACACCTAGTCTCTCTCGCTGGTGATCAAAGTATCAGCTTGTCCACGCAGCAAAAATATAAGTCAGTGCAAAATACATTCCAAACCAAATTCATAAATCAAAGCATGTCATGATGCACCTTAGAAGTAATGTGCTAAATGTAATGCTTGCACATTCCCTCACTGTCAACTTTCTATATACCTTTGCCTATCCTCGTGCTGCTATCTGAGATGAGGAAGGCAGTTGGCTTTTAGCAGGGAAAACTGCAGATGGCCTGGCAGGATGTGATCAAGCAGCTTTGGGCCGAAATGGCCAAGATCAGCTTTGCAGTCCTCCTGGCATGAGGCTAAACAATCTGGGTTGGCTGTTAGAAAGACAATAACAAATATATGGGATGCAAAATTAAATGGATCTGTGTGTGTGTGTGTGTGTGTATCACTCGTGTTGCCATATGGAGTTATCCTGAGAGGGATTGGGAATTGGAAATGTAGGGTGGCACTTGTGGGCCAGTGAAAGTACGGGCACCAGACTCTGCACAAAAGCTTGTGCAATATTGATGCCTGACTCTTCCATGCTAATTGATATTGACTGTAGACTTTCTGGTTTTGCTGGCATTGCAGCAAGTATTTACTTGTGCATTCCCATCAGCTTTCTTCTGTAACCAGCCCCATCAAAGTCCTCATCTAAGTCCTCTGTGAGAGAACTCTTGTACAGTCTCACCCCCTGGATAGCCGACAACTGTATTATCCTTGTCCTCTACCCTTGCTGCAGGCCATTCATGTCTGGTGCCTTGCCATGTGTGAATGCCAGCTCGAAGCTATCCTGTGAAGCGGGCACTGCATCTGTCTTTGACTGAGTGAATCCAAATGTCAAATTTAATTCAATCTTCAGCATCAGTGTCTCGTTCCTCTTCACCTGCTGCTCTTCTATTACAGCCTGGTCAGGAATCAATTGGGTATCTGAATGGAGAAAGACACAAGGTCAGGTTGTCAGAACAGAAAACAGAGAAAGCAAGAGGGTGCATGCTTACACTATCTGTACCTTGCAAAATTAAAAGAGGTTGTGGGACATGAAAAGAGGATTCAGCATGAGATCATTCTCCCTGGTTTCTGCTTTGCTGCTGGCCATGTCATCAGCAATGACCATTCCAGTGATGGCGAGAATCATCTTTCCAAAGCTAGAAAGACCAGCTGGTCTGTCTGGTCCCCACCCTTAGTTTTGGTTGCCTCTGATTGCATGTCATCATGTTCTGCATGGAAAAGGAAATGTGTCATTAAGTGTGGTTTATTATCTTCGTGTGTCTTGGTTAGATAGCTGGTAGCATACACACACTGTGAGATATGAGTGTTAGGTTTTTCAATACATCAATGTCGTTAGCCTGGGTGACCAGTCTAGGACTTTATTCCTTGGAACATTAAAGAATGAGAGGTGACCTTATTGAAGCGTAACAAAGCATGGGAAGCATAAATAGGATGAATGTGCATAGTCTTTTTCCCAGGAAAAGGGAATTGAAAACTAGAGGGCGTAGGTTTAAGGTGAAAGAGAAGAGATTTAAATGGGATCTGAGAGAGAACTGCTTCATGCAGGAAGCGATGAATATATGGGATGAGTGGTCAGAGAAAATGGTTGAGGCAGGTAAAATAGCAACATTTAAAAAGCATTTGGACAAATACATCGATAGGAAAGGATGATAGGGATGTGGGCCAAATGCAGGCAATTGGAACTAGCTGAGAGATCACTACATTTAGCATGGACCAGTTAGACTGAAGGGTCTGTTTCTGTGCTGTACTGCTGTATGATTCTATGACTGTAATTACATTACATTTGGACCTGTTTACAACCAAAGGCAGAAGCCCTCATCACATACAAACAGCTTTGTACACACAAGAAATCATGGGCCATTGAATAATAGAGTCATAGAGGTTTACAGCATGGAAGTAGGCCTTTCGGCCTCACTTATAAATGCCACCCTTTTTTAACCATTAAGCTAGTCCCAATTGCCCATGTTTGGCCCATATCCCTCTATACCCATTTTACCCATGTAACTGTCTAAATGCTTTTTAAAAGACAAAATGGTACCAGCCTCTACTACTACCTCTGGTAGCTTGTTCCAGACACTCACCGCCTTCTGTGTGAAAAAAGCACCTCTCCGGACCGTTTTGTATTTCTCTCCCCTCACCTTAAACCTATGTGACAAAAGTCATTCATTTATCCAATCACTGTTACTTGGAGAATTACTTGGAAGATATCAAGGGAGAAACATACATATTGTAACCTTACAGCAGTGCTAAATGCTTGAGAATGAGATGCAAATGAGTATGTTTGGCTGGTGTCTTGATAAATAGATAATGTTGGCAGTTGAGCAATAGAGCAATGTGGTCAGCTAATTATTCAGTTGTGATATTTAAAGAAGAATTTACTAACCTTGACCATTCACTTGAGATCATTAAACATATTTTTGACAATGGCTTTGAGTCTACTGGGCATGATTCCTGTCATTGATCCCTCTGCCTTCTGAGCCTTTATCTGGAGGGCCTCCTTGCTCTCTTCTTTCTTCTGCTGAAACCAAGTTTTCCTTTCCTGTTCCACCAAAATTGCCAGTGCGACCTTGCAGGCCATTCAATCCCATGTATTGCCATTATTTACTCTTTTTACACAATATAGTGACAAAGTGCAAGAATTTCCAATACCTGCTTCAACAATTTTACAATTTCCCTTTGAGAGATGCAGACTAGCTTCAATCAGTGCAGGTTAATATTACACTTTCACAATTTTGGGCCCCCTTCCAAGGTGCACAACCACTCAACAGGGCCGTTAGAGCTGGCTGCATATCACAATCATGTGAATGATCCAGCCACACAAAGTCGACAAGCTCTCTGCATCACATTGAACAGGCATGGGATTACCATTCATCAGGAGCCCTGTGCCCATTTTAGGGTCCCGTCCAATTTAGCCTCGATTGACATTTTCACCAATAAAGTTCCACTTCTGATTGCCATACTGCAGCCTACAAATCTGCAGCATCAATTTTATCCACTTTTTTTGTTTTGGTGTCCTGTCTGATTTTGTATTCAGCATATCTTTCTACTCATTTACTGAGTGGAGACACCTGTCTGTGAGCCAAGACATTTCAGAAGGAATATTTCCTTGTGCCTTGATACTGTTCCAGCACTACTATGTAACCTTTCTGCTTCCTTAGTCATCCCTTTTCCTGAGTAGTTAGTCCTCTGTGACTGGTTGTCAGTCATGCCGTTCACAATGTTTGTACAAGTTGCACCTCACTCAAATTCAGTCAAAAGGTCTCACCACAAATGAATTTTGTTGCAACTTCTGTAGCATGACATAGAAACACAAATAATGTTCTAAGGTCTTGTCTACTTAATGCCTCATCACCCTAAATGTTTTCAAAATAAAACAGTATTAAATAACCAACAGCTGCTTCATGCTAATGGTCCAGACTGCCTATTATGTTAATAGTGTCTGCTGGTCATACAATGAAAATGTAATTGTATTGCAAAAATATGTACTGTGCTCAGTATTGTATATCATTCTGCCGGATTCTTTTGAGTAACACATGTCTGAAAAGGTGTGCAGCTGGCCTTTTTGTTTAGAGGTTAGTTGATATACCACAGCATTCATCATTTTCTTTGACGTGGAAGAAGAAGCTATCTATGTATGTTTCATTCCAGTATCAAAGGTTGCTCTACCAACCTGCATGTCTCTTTTCCAAGTAAGACCAATCCATCAAATGAAGGTCTGTGAGTTATTCCAAGTTGTTCCTGTACTGTTATCTTGGGAGTGCTAATTACCTAAGGTTAACCCAAGGAAAGGTTACAGCATGTGTACTTTTCCCTTGATACCTTCCAAGTAATTCTCTAAATGGCAGTGATTGGATAAATGATTGAACTTTGTCATTATGCAATGGCCCATAATTTCTTGTGGGTGGGAAGCTGATAAAAAGGCTCACTGTTTGCATGTAATGAGGATTTTTGCCTTTAGTCACAAACAGATTGAAAAAGTTACCTGTATTGTTCTTGCTGATAACATTGATGAGTTGAAATGTAATTAACAGAGTTAGAACATGTATGTGTACAGTACCTCTCACATCCTCAAGCTATATCAATCAGATACTTTTTGAAGTATGGTCACTGTTATAATGTAGGAAACATGGCCATTGGTTGTGCATCTCGCGGTGCAACAAACAGTAATGTGATAACAATTCAATAATTTGATTTTGTGATCGTGGCCAAGGATCAGATATTGTCTGGCTAATGGGGAAATATTATTGCAGGATCATTTACACTTGCCTGTGACGTGAGTGATTGTGTCTCTTTCTAACAAATCACCTTTCAAAGATGTATGCAATCATGCAACATTATTTGGTAAACACACTGCAGCAGCAGCCTATACTTTGTGCATAATCTCTACAGTAGGACATGGATGCATGAATATCTGACATAAAAATATACAGGAACAAACAGGAGTGTGCTATTTGGCCTTTTGAGATTGTTCCAACATTCAGAAAGTTCATGGCTGCTCTGTTTTTGCCTTTATCTCTGGTTTCCTGTGACAGTAATACTCTTTAGCCTTAGTTGATATATCAAGCCTTGATTTTAACTTTGATCAAGGATCAAAGGGATGGAAGGGCTAACGCAGGTCTCAAAATTCTCTCTGGCTACACTCACCTTTAGCATGTTCACTAATTCTACAAGTGTTGACTTCTGTTCCTCTAATTTTTCTTGGAAAATTTGAGAAGTTTTGTCGATTCCCAGAAGTTGTTTCACAATGTTAAGATCCATTTCCTCCCTTAGGCTTGTCTTAAAGATTCAGATCCATCACTTGGGGTTGATTTAAAGCATTAAGACTGTTCGACTCCTTTTAGGGTTGTCCAGATCCAGCACATGAGGATTTTGAACTATTCAAACCTCTTTTAAACTGTTCAGATCCCAGACGAATCCCTAATTTGTTAGGATGCAGAGGTTAATCCCCTTTACCTTGAGTCATAATCTACTACAATTATTTGGGAAGATGTCATCTGTTCTTAATTAACACTTAGAGGTTCAGTAATATAAAGACAGTCGTTTTAAGTGAATAATTATTTTACCTAAATAACCAGGAAATTTAACTAAACAAGTAATATATTAACGTTGCAACTGAAATGCTGTTCGAATAACAAGAGAAACATTCATTATCAAAACAATAACAACAGAATTTTAGTCACTGTCAAATATATTATATATATAAAAAATAAAACCAGGTCCGATAATGTTTGGAAGTGTTGGAGTTCTTTGATAGTTGTTCACTGTCTGTAAGGTCTTTTTGATTCAATTTTGTTCTGTCAGACAGCTGGTTAATTCTCTTCAGAGGTACTTAAACTGGCAAAAAGAGTTGCTCTAGAGATGAAACCTGGCTTTTTAAATTGGCTCCCCTGGCCTCTGGAGATGTTTTTCCAAGATGTTCTCTCAAGATGTTCTCTCTTGAAATGGTTGTTGCTTTGGCCTTGATACCAGCTTATGCCCTAATGTGAAGTATTGCATCAGGCTAGTGTGGACAAATGCATCAGGTTAATGTGGAGCATTGCATCAGATCAGTGTGGAGTAGTAGATCAGGCTAGTGTGTCTGTGGAACATTGCAGTCATGATGTAGAGATGCTGGCGTTGGACTGGGGTAAACACAGTAAGAGGTCTGGCAACACCTGTTTTAAATCCAACTGATTTATTTGATAGTCATCAAATAAATCGGTTGGATTTAAAACGGGTGTTGTCAGACGTCTTACTGTGGAACATTGTGTCAGGTTAATGTGGATCAATGCATCAGGGTACTGTGGAAAGTGCAATAGCCTGGTGTGGAATGGTGCATCAGGCTAGTGTGGAATTATGCATCATGCTAGATGGCGTAGTGCACCAGTATTGCATTTAAATGTCAGGCAATCATTTTGCAAATCACCAAGCATTTTGTGTGTAATTGCAGCTTTTTAAAAAAATGTTTTAAAGTCTCAAATCAAAGTATAAAACAATAAATTGTTGTCAATACAAAATTTCAAAGATTACCAACCTTTAATGTTGTTAATGCTGATAGTTACATTTGACACATCAAAGTTATGTGTAATTCAAATTATTTTAATTACTCCACTTCAAATTGTGCACTATTATACTGTAAACTATTCCTTTACTTCAAATGTAAAAGACAGTTGGGATCAATGTTAGCTGATTAGCATTTCTACTTCAATACAAAGCTAATGCATTTCTCTTGCCATGGAGATGTTTAAATTTATTTATTTTATTAGTGTCACAAATAGGCTTACATTAACACTGCAATGAAATTACTGTGAAAATCCGCTATTTGCCACAATCAAGCGCTTGTTTGACTACACCGAGGGAAAATTAAGCATCTAACCACCACATTTTTCGGACGGTGAGAGGGAAGTGAAATACCCAGAAGAAACCCATGCAGACACAGGGAGAATGTGCAGACTCCACACAGACAATGACTCAAACTGGGAATCAAATCCAGGTCCCTGGCACTGTTTGACAGTAATGCTGAAGTCAAAGTTTATTTATTAATCACAAATAAGGCTTATGTTAACACTGCAGTGAAGTGACTGTGAAATTCTCTGAGTCACTACAGTCTGATGCTTGTTTGGGTCAATGCACCTAACCAGCACAACTTTCAGAATGTGAAGGAAACCGCAGCACCCAGCGGAAACCCATGCAGGCAAGGGGAGAATGGGCAAATTCCACACAGACAGTGACCCAAGCCTGGAATCCAACCCAGGTCCCTGGCGCTGTGAAGCAGCAAGGACAACCACTGTGCTGGGATAATTCTAAGATTAGAGGATTATTTGTTTTGGAAAATAAAAAGGAACCAATATATTGGAAACTCAGAACTGTGAACCATTTGTCACAAGAACTATAATTCGGTGGTGAGTGTGATGTATGATACGTAAAAAGGAACTGTTTAATGCCATAGTTTAAAGTATAAATTGCTGTAACAGAAGTGTTTAGTTAATAGCGTTTTTAGTTGTTTGACACAGTGAAACCTCGATGTGTAATTCTTTCGGTTGTGAAATGTGAACTTCTCTTTAACAATTATCGTTTTGTCTGGAGATCATCACAGAATGTAATGCTTTGCTAACAAGTATATTTGTCAAATGTGGTAGACTTGCAAAAATCCAAAGATAGTAAATATAGAATACTTCATGACTTATTTATTTTTGATCTGGAACATATGCTTCCAGGTATTGCTCTGGGTGCCAAATATATAATACTTGTTATTAAGGTGGTGAGTAAGACCAATCAACCTGTTGATTTCTTTCACCTTCTGTATGATCTTAAGCTTCTGCTTCATTTTCACTTCATGCAGAAGCTTGGTCCCTGAGGAACAGAGCAGTGAAAACATACTTCCTACCACCGCTTGGCTAACCATACTGAAGCAACAGTATACTTTGCCTCTGTCTTTCTGGATGTTTATCTTCTCTGTAACATAAATTCTGTAAATGTGGGTATAGTTACATTTGTGAAGACAATGGTCGGAATTTTTTAGCCCAGCTCACCGGTGGGATCTCCTGAGCTCACTAATGGTGAGCCCTCATTGCACACTATGCTGATGGCAACGTTGCATAGAATTAGAAATTCCATTGACAATTCAGAAGATCCGAACACTGGCCGATGGCGGACCACCTCTTTGCAGCAAAACTGGCCACAGGAGTTTGTGGAAAATCCACGCAAATGAATATTTGTGCATAAGGTTCAAAGATATAGTTTAACGCTGCTAAAAGTATGCAAATCTTTGTTGTGAAAAATAGTTTCTGGCATATAACAGGATGTTATTGTTGTTTTTAAGTGATAAGTTGCATAGCATAGTGCCAGAACTTGCTATAGTGCAGAAGGAGGCCATTTGCCCATCTCGTTTGCAACAACCACAATCCTACCCAGGCCCTATCCCCATAACCCCATGAATTTACCCTAGCTAGTTCCCCTGACAGTCAGGGGCAATTTAGCCAATCCACCTAACACGCACACCTTTGAACTCTGGGAGGAAACTGGAGTACCCAGAGGATACTTACATGGACACAGGTGAACATGCAAACTACACACAGACAGTGACCCAAGCCGGGAATCAAACTCAGGTCCCTGGCACTGTGAGGCAGCAGTGCTAACCACTATGCCACCATGCTACCCTAATGGCACCTGCCATTAATTTGGCTTCCTCCTGCAACATTGAGTTAATTTTGTTCCTCAGACTTGCTGGAAGTATGAACTGCTAACAGATCAGTGAGACAAAACAAGGCGCCTAGGATAACCAATACAGCATCTCCTTAATCTATCAGATCAAAGAAGGAATCCAGTTAAAATATATACAATGTTGACAGGGCTGGGACAGATTAGGATACAAATAGAGGAAAACTAAAGAAAAAATGATGTTAAAGGGGGTTAGATAATGTCAAATCAGGTACAGAAGGAGAAATTGAGAAGGAAAGAAAGAATTAATGATGGAAAAAAAAGGAGTTAATTTAAAATTTAACAAGTTTAAAATCTCTGAGCAATTTATAAATCTTAAAAAGTGATATTTTGTACTTATAATTATTATTTTTGATGCCAAAAACTTTAAATAGTCATTATTAATATTTACAATGATAGTTAAAGGGTACTTAGACTCATAATAGCAATGTCAAACTTGGTGTGGCAGATTTAACGGGAAAATGCAACAAGTACATAAAAAGAAGCCTAAGGACAAGACACATTTTTATGAAGCTCATGACAAAACTCGGACAGAAAATTCTGGATATTTATTTTTAGAAACATAAAAACATAGAAAATAGGAGCAGGAATAGGCCATTTTTCTCTTTGAGTCCGGTTGCGACTCAGCATAATCATCTTTGATCCTCCATCTCAACACCATACCCTAGCACTCTTCCTATACTCTTTGACATCTTTAGGGACTAGAAATCTGTCTATTTACTTCTTAAAAATATTTGATGAGTTGGCTTTCTGTGGTCGAGAATTCTACATGTTTACCATTCTCTGAGTGAAGAAATTTCTCCTCATTTCGGTCCAAAATGGCTGACCCCATATCTTGAGACTGAGATCCCTTGTTCTTGACCTCCAATCTGTCCAACCTTGTCAGAATTTTGTACGTTTCAATTAGATCCCTTCTTGTTCCTCTAAATTCTAGTCAACACAGACCCATTCTCTCTTCATCCCAGGAAGCAGACCATTGAACCTGTGCTTGCAGTCCCTCTATGGCAAGAGCACGCTTTCTTAGGTATGGAGACCAAACCTGCACTTAATACTACAATAATAACTGCATTTGTACTCCTTACTTGAAATTTACATGTAAATAGTGGTGCATGTTGTTAACCAGCCATGATTTCAATAGTATACGCAGACCCATCAGCTGGAATTCTCTGACTTCGCCTTAGGCTGGTATTCCCTGATCCCGCTGAGCACCAAATTCCCCATTCTTACTGGTAGCAGTAGCAGGACATGCAAGACCAAGAATTCCAGCTATAGTTCTTTCCGTGCAACTTGTTTGCGTTACAATGGTCACGCATAAGAAGGTCAAGAGGACAGCCTCAAACCATTGTGTAAATATTCGTCTGTCAGCATAAGACAACATGTTTTCTGGTCCTATCAGATGTGGAATAATGTTGCATGCGGACTCCATAAAATAGAAGATAAAAGTAAATATTTTTCAAAAGTTGTGTTTGAGAGATATGGGCTTAGTAATAATCTCACCCATTGAATAAGGCAGGGGAATGGTGAACGTTGATTTCAAAACGTAATGAGAAAATTTATTGTCCAAGGAAATAAATGGAATAATTTAGGAAATAGAAAGGAATGTGATTAACAATGACATAGAAAGTAAGTAGAAAGAGGGATTGAGTGCAATATATTAAGTTCGGTTATTATGATGCTCTTGTTAAAAGTCCTTTATTCTTGGATAACACAACTGAAAATGGATTTACTCGGACTATTCTTTCTAACTGTATCAAGGAACATATTTTACTGCAAGGGAAAAGAAATGAAATCATCATATTTGGAACTGTTGCCTCTTGCATGAATGCTTGCATGTGTTTGTGATTATATAATTGAATTTTGAACCATAACTTCATTTAAAAAAAAACAAGAACAATTTTTGATTGCAATTTGTGCCTGGATTTTTGATTTCACCCAAATGCTATCCCATACAAATGAATACCAGTTCTCCAAACTAAAGATTAACTTCATTGCAGTGTTAATGTAGCCTACTTGTGACTAATAATAAATAAACTTTAAGTTATTAGAGTTTAAAATGAAATTAGACCTAAGAGCTTTTCAGCCTTTGGGAAATGTGAGCATGCACCCATTGTTTAACATAGAATCATGGAAAAAAAAGCAGCCAATGTAATCTCAATACTCTTCAATAGCCACTTAATAAATCATAGCTGGCCTGTAATCTAACTCTATATACCTGTCTTTGTCCATATCCCTTTATACTTTTGGTTAACAATTACCTATTGATTGCAGTTTGAAATGAATAAATGGCTTTGCATTAGCTGCCTTTCGTGGAAGAGAATTCCTTTGCATGTTGCGGTGTTTCCGAGTTTAATGCCTGAAAGTTTTGCTGTAATTTTTTGTCCACGTCCATAATTCCTATATTCTTCACCCAGCTGTAATAGGTTTTTGCCATCTCATACATCAGTTTATCCCAAGGTCTTAAAAACCTTAATCAAATCACTACTTAACTTTTTATATTCCAGGGAACGCATGAGAGTTTATGTAACCTTTACTCAAATTTTAACACTTGGAACATGTGTCTTTTCTTTGACAGCCTTCTGCTTCATGGTGTGATGGCTTGTGCCTTGGTGGTCAGGTCTTTATCAAACATTACTTGGTGTGGTTCAGGAGTCCCATTCTCTGTGGCTCCTTAATTGGATGGGTGGTCAATTAGGAGGCCATTTGTGGTAAGATTGTTAACCAGATATTGCTATTGGCAAGTGCAAGATCAGGACCTGCTTTTGACTCTGATTCTGGGATCTTGGCTCTGCCTGTAAAATTCAACTTATTAATACAGCGTAGGAAAACCACTTCATAATTTTGTGGTTGAACTATATTGGCCACGTATTCTGCCTCTCTGAATTTTTTTTTTGTACCTTGTTCTGATTTAAATCTATATTAATGATTTAGACAAATAAATCAGAAGTAATCTATCCAGGCTGAATGAATATACAAAGCTAGGCAAGAATGTAAGCATTGAGGGTAGTACCAAGTGGCTGCAGAGATAAAGAACTGTTAAGTGAGTGACAGATGCAGTGTAATGTGGGGAAAGTGTGAGCTTATATAGCTTGGCAGCAAAATACAGATGTTTTTTTAAAGATGTAAAATTTCTCAAAGTTGTTGTTCAGAGAGATTGAGGTGTCCTTGGACAGACAGGTTGGAGTGTGCTTGTACAAGAAACATGGACAGTTAGCATTCAGATATCAATATAGATTTAAATTGGAGCAAGATACAAAAGAAAATTCAGAGAGGCAGAATATGAGGCCTATATAGTTCAATTATAAAATTATGAAATGAATAAGTTTTCTTAAGCTGTATAAAGATCTGCATGCAGATACAACAAGTAACAGGGTAGTCAAATGGTACTTTTGTCTTTATTACAAGGGCATTGTGAACATTAAGATTTTCTGCCAACAGTTTCTACTATTGGAATGCAACACATGTTTTTGAAATGATGGACCTGTTGAGGATATTATTGTTGCTTCCAATTCTATCCCTCCAGTGCCAGAATGGCTTTGTTGCAGTAATAGCTGCATGTCAATGGCATTTTCCATATTTTAAATTTAACGGGAGATTTAGTGGCCATTCTAATGTTGCTACTTAGCAAAGCAATCAAGTCAAATTGGATCTTAGCAGCAGGGAATAATCAGTTTACAAAAGATGATTGCAAGAGAAGAGAATTGTTTGAAAGAATGCCCCAACTGTTAACATTTGTGGTCACAGTTTCATACTATTTAACATAGAATGAGCAATTACCCAGAAAATGTTGAAGATGGTGTATTGTGTTGTTTTTTTTTTAAGATTCATTTTGCATTAGAATATGAGTTTTTTTTTCCTTTTCTGCTTTGTTGCCAATTGCATCTGCACTGTATTCTAAAGCAGAATAAAAGCATTGATCTTAGTGTAACTTTGCCCAGTGGGGTAGTGCAGACTGGGGAGTAGCACCTGTTTTTGTAGCCATCCCAATATTGCTGCCCACAGGCAATTTTAATTCCACTACCACTGTTTTTGCCAGTTGGAGGGAGTTACAATCGCTTCTCCATGGGCATAGAAACATGCCTATCTGTTTGGATGTTGCATTTTCATCAATCCATCAACAAGTACACAAGTGCATAGTTACACATTGATAAAATAGAATATATTGGCCTGGATGTTTCATTAAGCAGAAGATTGAGACTAATAGCATTCACCATCATTATGCAGTAAGCTGAACAGCTTCTGGAGCATGTATGCATGTAGTTCCATATACCAATACAGAATTACATGGCAAGGCATTGTACCCCTCTGCAGACTGCACAACGTGTTCATAGAATCATAGAATCGCCATAGTGCACAAAAGGCCATTCAGCCCATTGGATCTGCACTGACTCTCTGATAGAGGAACCTATCCAGGTCCTCTCCCCCACCCTGTCCCTGTAACCCTGCATGTGTATCACTGATAGATTTGACTCTAAACTAAATGTAACGGCATGGAGTTAAGATACTTATTCAATACGTGTTGGAAAAAGTTAAGATTGGTATGTTAAGGCCCCAGTGAAATTGTAACAGTGTGACACCAAACAATCTCTCATGTCCTGAGGTGTTAATTTTACAAGAATGTGGTCTCATTCCTTCAGAATTTAATATTAATGTTTAGTGTTAATGTAGTGTTAATTTTTAATTTTTTTTTCACTTTTATCCCATTTGTTGCTTTTATCTCTTTCAGTCACATCTTAGTCACAGGCGGCATGCTGGCACAATGGTTCTCACTGCTGCGTCACAGCACAAGGGCTCCGAGTCTGGCCTAGTGTGGCTGTCTTTCTGGAGTTTGCACATTCCCCCATGTCTGTGGGGTTCCTCTGGGTGCTCCAGTTTCCTCCCACAATCCAAAGCTGTGCAGGTTAGGGAGATTGGCCATTGGTAATGTTTGGGGTTGCAGGGATAGGGCCTATGTAAAATGTTATGTCAGAGAGTCGGTGCAGGCTCAAGGGGCAAAATAGCCTACTTTTGCACTGTAGGGATTCTATAATTTTCATCCCATTCTTTATTTTGCTTTCCATACAATGCTTACTTAATTTACAAATCTGAGTTTCTACTACTCGGTTTAAACTCTGCAGGCTGAATTTTCACCTGTAAGGAGCTTCAGGGTGTGACATCTGTAGCCTTCTAGAAGAAGCCCTGCTGACTGTTTAAACTGATGGTCACACATTCCCAGTGGATGTCAACGTCATCACTGCCCTCAGCATTTAGATCCTTCCAGGAAGTATATCCAGCATCTCCCAGTCAATGCTTCACAAATACAGGAGACAGATGACTGCTGACTTGTTCATCAGGGCTGGCAATTTTATCAGTTTTGTCTGTGGTGGCCCAATCAGAATGAATGGACACATGAAGATGAATTTGTGACTCCTTTCCACTTGTGCAGGTTGCCACATGGGCAACCTCCGGGATAACCAGAAGATCTTTCACCCACATGGGATTCCACTCCATCAACGTACAGCTGATTCACAACCACAAAAAAATATTAATGCAGGTGTGCGGAAGATTCCTGAACAACAGTCGTGACGCTTTTGTCCTGCAGAATGCAAACTGCCAGATGTATTCAGAGCCCCAATGAGACTTAGGCATTGCTGCTAACTGACCAGATATAACTTGGCTCATGCAACCCATCATTAATTATGTATTTACCCATTATCAACTGCTGGTTTCAAAGGTCCACTGCCATGTTTAAGTGTGGGTCTAGAACATTCCTATCACTCTCACCAGCTCACTGTGTTCACCAGTCTATGTAGGATGTCAGCAAAATACTAGGGAAGAATAAGCTAGCAGCCTCAAGGAGACATTTGTTCCTTGATTCAACCACCCTCCCCCCGAGGCCATCATCTGCTCATTCCCCATTTGGACCTCGACCCATTGAATTTTTGAGTCTCCATCCATCCCCTTCCAGTAACCAATATGGTATCTCTTTGACCTTCTCGATTGTGAGCTTTTCATGCAGCCTTACAGAATACATCTTCCCTCCCCTTTTGTCCTTTCCTCTTGCGGATTCCTTGATATGATTTGCTTCAGTTAAAAGGCTTCATTTTTCGGTATTTCTGCTTATGTAACTAATTATGCTGTGCTTTAAAACTAACTTGACCATATTTTAAAACTCAGATTGGAATTCTGGGTTGAACTTAGAAATTGTCTACATTTTTTGAAAGTGCAATGTTAACAGAAATGGTTTTTGTCGCAAACAAGCTTTCATAGTGACAGCTACAGATTGTTTTTGAAAGTTATAGACACTGTGTATAGTGCTTGTGTTCAGCTATTTCATAATATAAGATAACGAAAAAGTTATAATGCTGTATAAAGTTGTGTTGTCCAATTGTTGGGTTGAATCCTGTACAAGATCAAGAACAAAAAAAACAGCACGGGAAACAGGCCCTTCGGCCCAACAAGTCTGTAATTGAAATCAGTTTTCTGGACTCTCTCTCTCTCTCTCTCTTTCTTTGTTTTCTGTAATATTTTTAAATTTCAAGTTATATTCAGTAAAATAAATAATTTTAAAAAATCAGATCAAGTGCTGTCTACCAGGTCTATTCAGAGAAATGAATGGATCCTACACCTCTGCCTTTTGTTGTTCGTCTTCTTCATCCACCTGTTTGCCCCTCTGCCTGTCATGAGATCCCTTGCCTTTCCACCCTACTGTACAGCTCTCCTTCCACATTCCGCCCCCTTCATTCGGCCACCAATGCCTTATCTTGCACTCCACTCCCGGTCAAAATGTGGATCTTTGTTACATATGAATTAGGAGTAGGCCACTCAGCACCTCGAGCATA
Organism: Sphyrna mokarran; assembly: GCA_024679065.1. Classification (NCBI taxonomy): domain Eukaryota; kingdom Metazoa; phylum Chordata; class Chondrichthyes; order Carcharhiniformes; family Carcharhinidae; genus Sphyrna; species Sphyrna mokarran. The sequence goes on along the minus strand of JAGIQG010000011.1, from coordinate 69,172,963 downwards.
TTCCATCATTTAATAAAATCAGGGCTGGTCTGTTTGTAACCTCAATCTCACATTCCTGCCTTCTCCAATAATATTTCACCTCCTTGTTAATCAAGAAGCTACTAACTCTGCCTTAAAAATATTCAAAGACTCTACTTCTACTCTCTTTAAGGAAGAGAGTTCTGGAGATTTGCGACACTCTGAGGGGAAAATATCTCATCTCCATCATAGATGAGTGACCTCTTATTTTTAAACAGTAACCTTTGTTTTATGTTCCCCTACAAGAGGAAATATCCTCTCCGCATCCATCCTGACAATATCTATCAGGATCTTAACAATTTCAACTAAGTCATTTCCTACTCTTCTGAGCTCTGGTGGATACAAATCTAACTTCTACAATTTTTCCTCATAAGACAACTAACCCAGTCCTGGTATTAGTCTGGTCAACCTTCTCTGAACTGTTTCTGTCATCTTTCCTGAGATAAGGAGGCTTATACCATACACAGTATTCCAGATGTGATTTTATCAATGCCCAGTACAACTGAAGCTCAGCTTTCCTATTTTTGTAATCAATTCCCCTCACAATAAACAATAACATACTGTTAGTTTTCCTGGATATTTGCAGTACCTGTGTACCAGCCTTTGGTAATTCATGCACTAGGACTTGTGGTGGCTGAGTTCTGCATCACAGCACTTTCCAGATAGACTCTGGCGTGTGGCACCGGGAGGAAAGGCATCACTGTGATTCCTAATTCCAGGTGCAGTACTGATCTGAGAAAATGACAGAGTGGGAGTGGGGGTGGGGGAGGGGGAGGGATTTGTTGTGGTGAGCAGTGCATCAGGAGCAATGCAGCACCGTGGTGGAAAGAATGTTGCGCTGACTTTAAAGTCTCTTGCAACTGCCTTTTTAATTTTATTTAGATTGATTTATTATTGTCATGTGTATTAATGTACAGTCAAAAGTATTGTATCTTGCATGCTATACAAACAAAACATACAGTTCATGGAGAAGGAAATGAGAGAATGCAAAATGTAATGTTACAGTCATAGCTTGGATGTAAGGAAAGATCAATATAGTACATGGTAGGTCCATTCAAAAGTCTGATAGCAGCAGGGATGAAGCTATTCTTGAGTTGGTTGGTACATGACCTCAGATATTTGTATTTTTTTTCCCTGAAGGAAGAAGATGGAAGAGAAAATGTCCAGGGATCATGTGTTCTTTAATTATGCTGGCTGCTTTGCCAAGGCAGTGGGGAGTATAGACAGAGTCAATGGATGGGAGCCTGGTTGGCATTACTGATTGGGCTACATTCATGACATTTTGTTGTTGCTTGCAGTCTTGAGCAGAGTAGAAGCTGTTCCGAGCTGTGATACAAACAGGAAGGATGCTTTCTATGATGCATAAGTTGGTAGCAGTCATAGCTGACGTACCAAAATTCTTTAGTCTTCTAAGAAAGTAGAGGCATTGGTGAGCTTTCTTATCTCTAGTGTCAGCATGGGAGTATTAGGTTGTTACTGATGTGGACACCTAAAAACTTGAAGCTATCAACCCTTTCTACTTCATCCCCATTGATGTAGATAGAGACATTTTCTCCTTTACACTTCCTGAAGCCAATGACAATCTCCTTTTTGTTGACATTGAGGGAGAGATTATTGTTGCTGCACCAGTTCACCAGATTCTCTGTCTTATTTCTGTAATCTGTCTCGACATTGTTTGAGATCTGACCCACTACAGTAGCATCATCAGCAAAGTTAAAAATTGAATTGGAGGGGAATTTGGCCGCACAGTTACAGGCGTATAAGGAGTATTGAAGGAGGCCGGAAACACGGCTTTGTGGGGCACCAGCTGTTGAGAATGTCATGGAGGAAATGATGTTGCCTATCCTTACTGATTGTGATCGGTGAGTTAGGAAATTCAGGATTCAGTTGCAGAGGGAGGTCCCGAGGCCCAGACCACAGAGTTTGGAGATGAGTTTTGTGGGAATAATGGTGTTGAAGGCTGAGCTGTAGTCAATAAATAGGGGCCTATAATTAGGTATACATGGCGTTCTTTTGTGATTGGATTTTAGACCAATGGAATTTCATGTTGGCATGATGCAAGATTGAAAGACCTCTCAGGATGCCAGTGTTTTAATGAGCACTCATGGGATGCAAATACATGCAAATTCTGTTCACTCTAGAAGACTGACCCACTATTTACTATTTACCCACTATAATTGCAACATGATTTTACATGGCATGTTCCCAATTTTGTTTGTGCCCACTTCTGCCCATTGCAGATGGGATGGGAGAGTTCTGCCAGAGAATTCCATACCCTATAGCCAACTTAAAGCAGAAGAGTCTATTACATAGTTGACTTGAATGCATTGTTGACAAACATAAATTATTCATTAATCCCATGGTTGGCACATTGAGTTTTCGGGCACATGTGATTCCTCTACTTACTAAAAATACACAATTTTTTTCTCTGAAGTTGACGTGCCATGAACAGAAATGAACCAGGGTACACCATTAAAGTAATTAGTTGTGAAATGCCAATTCATTTGTAGCAACTAAGAAATGGTTGTCAATCAAGATGCACCTGCGAAAATGCTCCATTGATGATTGTCAAACAGCTTAAAAAAAAACCCTAACCTGCATAAATGTTAAAAACGTTACTGTTCCAATAGGAAGGTTTGTTCATATTCTTTAGGCCAAATCTCTGAACACCAACAGAGTAAAAGCCAATTTACTGATGGATCCCTTCAAGTAGCGATAAGCTGAATGAAGGAGCAGCAGAGAAACATCTCAGGGAGGGCAGGAAACGGCTCAGCATGCAAGAAAAGGCAAAAAAATGTAATTACCAAGGTTGTGAAAGGAAATCCTTTTAAAGTAAATTAATAGGTTGTTGTTATATATGCCCTGATGAGAACAGGAATGTACTATGAAGAGGAATTTTCAAAAGTAAAATAATTGTTTCTAAACCTAAGTTGCTCTGATGTTTAAAGATAAAATTCCACATGATAGGAGGATGCTGAAGGAATCAGTAATGCACCTCAAGCACAAAAGCAATCATTCCAGCTGGGTTAAGATAACAATGGACAAAATTTGCAACATGCTTTTGTAATATTTCATTGCAATATAATGGATAAACTGACCCACTGATGAAACAAACTAATACCTCTGTTGAAATAATGGACATTAAAGTTTCTTGTGAACAGATTTAAATGTTCAGAGCAAATGCCTTAACAACTGACAGAGGAATTTTATTAAGAGGAATTTTTAAAAGACTAGGAGTCATGATTCGCCCACCTATTACACTGTTCGAGCAGTGGACTCATCAGCAGAGAGCATTTTGCGAGCTTTCTGCTGATTGCCACAGTCTCCGCACATCTCTCAGCTGAAGATTTCCAGGGTCCGGCCAGGTTTACAGCTGCTCCCCACTAACAGGAAACAGGTGGCCAACCCCCCCCCCCCCCCCCCGGAGAGAGGCCATCTTGTCCCCCCCCACCCCCACCTGGGAAGTTGGAAATAAGGAGTGGGGGGATGCCATTTGAGAAATTGAGGGAAGGGGGAGTGATTGAAGGCTGGGATAGTGGTGGAGACGGAATGGGAGATGGATTGGGGGGTGTGGATTGTGGAGTGAAGCTTAGAGCAACTTAACTTTTATTGCGATAATTGAGCATTTCAGTGCCCGCCTGGGGACATTGGGGTTGGCCTGGGGAAGTCAGGGAGGTTGTCAGTTGGAGGTGGCAGGGGTTGGAAAGCCAAAGGTGTGGAGTTGCGGGGCTGGCCAGCTATCGGGAGGCTGGCAATGCGGGGCCATTGCACAGGTGCTGATCTCAGGGCAATTAAATGGTGCATGCGCAGTGGCCCGCTCAGCACTATGCTGCAGGCCTCTTAGGCGGGAATAGGCTCCGCACTTTGATTTTCAAAGGGAATCCTGATAGAGAATTCTGTGATGCACAGAATGTCAGAGTTTCGCTTTCAAAATCATGCTGAAAGAACCAACGGGAGATACTCCCACTTTCACGCAAACTGGACACTTAGAATTTTATTTTGCGAAAATCCCAGCTTAGAATTGTGGGGACAATTGCAGAACTTCTGGTATGCACATGTCTATAAACAATCAGTTTGCAGGGAAGGAGAGGCGTTTGATATTCACTAGGCTGGATGAAAGAGTTCACTCACTGCTCGCAGCATTTCAATGGATCTTTGAGCATAGGTTTGCTGTGTTTGAGCATGTGATCTCATGTGAGACTCCCTACAGAGGCTATGTGACATCTGTGAACATGAAAAGAACCAGCAAGACACTTGAGCTGATGGCAACAATGCTAAGAGCAGAGGCAAGGGCCCAAAATTGTGTAGGAAATCCAGAAACAAGTTCAGAGCACGGCTTTTGAATGCAGTCATCTCATTATTAGTTGACTTTGAGGTGAGTGGCAATGGGCAACAGATATGAAACTGACCCACAAAATACATTGCAGAATGGGATTGTTGGTGGGGGCACGGACAGCAAAAGTCTTTAGTGATCTGCTGACCATCCTCCCAACCATCCCTGACTTGATGGCAATTTTATGGCTGGGAAGGGGGAGTGACTGAAGGGTGAGATAGTTGAGGGGGGAGGTAATGGGAGGTGGGTCGAGAGGGATTGTGGAGCAAAGCTTAGAGCAACCTACCTGTTATTGCCATAATTGAGCTCCTTCAGTAGCCAGTTAATTAATTATGAGGCCAGTGGGATAGGTATATGGACAGTGTAGGGTGCCCGAAAGGTTATCCTACTGGGACCTTGGGCAGGTGGGGTTGGCCTCTTTCTGCCTTCTTTTTGGATTGGCTGCCCTGCTATTCCACAAGGTCTGGGACTCCTGAGTGCTTCTTTCCCAGCGTACTGAGCCCCACCTCTCTCAACACCATCTGACCAACAGGTATAATGCCACCAAAATCGCCCCATTATTGCACTTAGTTTCAAGCTGGAAGAATTCCTCCCTCTGTGAAAATACAGAGTGAATAGATGTCAAATTTAAAGCGTCATGTATGTCCTCTCAGTTTGACACAAGTTCTGACAGATTTACTATCACAAAAATTCTATATTAGCAAATGGCTTTTGATTAGAAAGTCTGACGTTTGTATCAGCACTGTGGGTGTTTTAGCTTCTCTGAATTCAGCTGATTGAGTTTAGTCAGTTGACTAAACTAAATTAAATTAAATCGGTACATGAAATTTAATGCAAAAAAATGTTCAGTGCTAAAGTTGCATTGCAGCAATTGATTGGACAGTATAGTAGATGTCAAGGACTGTCCTCTCCGATAGTGGGGTTGTGCATACTGATCACGATGATGTTTTGTTGATGAGGGCAGGATCAGTGTTTATATGGGGATAGGTGGCTATTGCTTCGATACAGACCTCTGTGAAGCATAGAGTACCCGATCGGGAGGCCTTGCTCTCCCTTCCACACAGCAGATTTTACTGGTTAGTCTCCTCATGTGGGAAATTCCTCCTCCCTCCCCCATCCCCACTGGGCCACTTAAGGACTTCAATTAGTCTCTGAGTGGAAAGAACATACTCTGTCATTGACAGAACTGAACAACATTGAGAAGGCAATGGCTACCCCATCCTACCCTCTCGATACTATGGCCTCCCCACCACTCCCAAGGGTCACATTAAATTCCATCTGTGGTGGAGTGGAATACAGGATGTCATAAAATAAGCATTACTGCTCCAAAATTTGACCATCACTATCTCCCCAGGGTGATCGTATGACTGGGTGAGTTCCCGAATTGTGTTGTCAGTGGAATCTGAGCTGCTTGACAGAGGTGGGCAGATAATTAAACCACTTTCAAGAGTTAATTTTGCCAATGTTGGGTAAGCACCAGGTTGTGTCCAGAGTCCTGTAATGCTTCAGAGACTGTTGCCTAGTAATAGACCTTCTATTGGCCATCCAAGGCCAATGAGGACTTCTTCCTTCCACATTTATATTCCTGATAGTTCTGGGATTTTATTCTAAGCTTGCCATCTGGACTTTTTTGTGTGTACCTTCATTGTGAGACACCCACTCACTCTTCCTCTACTTGACCAGCACACACTTCTCCCAGAGGGGCTATCGGCTGGTCTTGTCCATGTGCCTCTCTCTGAGTCTAATCAAACAGCAAGGTGGATGTATTCAGTTAACTGGACTCCTTCTATGAGGTCGCATAAGCAAAGAGAGTGCTGATGGGGTGGGATGGTACACAGAAATGGTCCTAATGCCCATAATAGTCATTATATCCCAACTAGTGAAGATGAAGAGAAGGAAGTGGTTATTGTTAAATCCTACGTGCAACATGTTTGAGGATGTATATTGCCCTGGTAATTAGCCATTGAAGACTCATTATGTAGAAGAAGATATGATATTTTACACCCATTATTCTTTTTATTCTGAGCTGCCAAGAATCTAATGTGCAAAACATTGGCTATCAGAGGTTAAAAATAAACCAAAAACAATTTCCTTTGGATTGGGCTGATTCCTGGCCAATCATATTGATGTGATTGACCCTAAACTGCCCTTTGAAAATCCCTGGCAAACCTTTCAGTTTGAGGGCACTTAGGGAAGGGCAACAAATATTAGCCAGCAATGCCCACATCTTGAGAATGAATAAGAAAAGATGTAGTTTTGCCATCTGAGCTAAAAGAATGCCAGTAACAAGGTGTTTGCTTCCGTTATCAGGAACATTTATTGGTTGTTTTCCCCACAAACATTAATCAAAAACGGACCCCAGACAAAATCTCACTCACTTTGTAACTGCAATACAAAAACTCATTCTGTTTTCGGCTGGGGCTCATTCACTCTTCTAAGAGTTTCATTGTGTGGAACCAACATGCTGCATTCACACCAAGAAGACAACCTATGGAAGAAGGTGCCCCATTCTTTAGCTTTGCCAAACTGACAGCCATTTATCTCCTCAATGCACAGAAGGAGCAAGAAATAGACTAAAGACCTAATATTAAATTCTTGATCATCTCAAAGAGGTGCTGTAACTGGTTCTGATTCAACAGGCACAACGTTTTGCATATCTTTGACAAATTGAATGGGATTTGTTTCTATAGATTTGTAGATTTTCTGTAAGAAGTTACACTGACAGCAATAATAACCTAGTAGCACTTCTAAAAGTAAGGCGGAAAAATCCTGACTGCAGCTGTATCAAATCGCTATTCTGAGAAATGTAAATCAATCTCTGTGATAGATGGATGATTGTAATATTGGGAATGATTCTCCCAGCCCACTGGCAGGGAGACATCAACAAAGGTATTGTGTGGGCTTCCCGCTGGGTGTCTTGGCCTCCATCAGTCTCTGACACTAAGGTTTCCAGAGCAATCAGCCGGCTTGGAGTTGATTACAGTATAGAAAGCAGCATTTCCATTTCATTAGCAGGCCAGGGACAGAAGTTTCCAGGCCTGGTAGCACACTCCCTCCACCGCACTCCCCTTCGCTAAGAATGGCTCACTCCAGGGGTCAGGGTTGCTGAGAGCATGGGGAGGTCAGGTCCAGAGGGGAGCACAGTGGGACTTGCCCAGGGAGGTCCATGTGGCCAGCGGCCAAGGTGAGGTCCGATGGCCAGTGATAGAGAGGTTGCGGAGCTGGCCAGCGATCAGACTGGTCAGTGGTCAAGCACCCAGCAATGCGGGGCTATTGGCCCCCTCGACACTATGTGCCGGCCTCTCGGGCAGGAATAAGTCTCATCTCTAGATTTTCAGAGTGAATCACGCTGAGGCACTCTGTGATGCAAAGAGTTATGGAGATTCATTCTGGAAATCATTCTGGGTGTATTCCCAGTTTTCCACAAATTGAGGACTTAGAATTTTTTGGGAGAATCCCAGCCATTATATTTGTTAAATGTTGAAAATTCTCTGACCTCATAAAGTTGATAATAGATGGGAGAATCACATTTGAAAAGATTTCTTTTACTTTTGTTTCATCCCTATAAGACCAGAAGAAACTCACTTGGGTATCAAAATGAAGTCAGTATAAAATCCAATCCCCTCCTGTGAGACACCATGTTTATGTTTTAAAGGAATAATAATCTTTCCACTTCATTAAAGTAAATATTTGAATGATTGGCCATGGAAATGTTGTGAATTTTAGTGATTACTAATTTTGAAACCGAATCTGTGAACATTCAGTGGAGTATACGATCCCAGTGCGCATTCATTTTGATTTGTAGTCTGGGCTTCTCAAACTAACTGCAACTTGTGGAAATATTCCTTTTGAAATGGTTGGTTAGTCACTACTGTTAGTGCCACCTATATAAAACATAGAACATTACAGCGCAGAACAGGCCCTTCGGCCTTCGATGTTGCGCCAACCAATTAAGAAAAAGCAATGACCCTCTAACCTAAACCATTCCCTTTTCATCCATAAACTTATCTACTGACCTCTTAAACACCCCCAAACTTGGCGCATCTACAACTGCAGCAGGCAGGGCATTCCATACCCTTACCACCCTCTGGGTAAAGAACCTACCTCTGACATCCGTCCTATAACTACCACCCCTTAATTTAAAGCTATGTCCCCTCGTGCTAGCTTTCTCCATCCTAGGAAAAAGGCTATCACTGTCCACCCTATCTAAACCTCTAATCATCTTATATGTTTCAATAAGGTCTCCTCTTAGCCGCCTTCTTTCTAACGAAAACAACCTCAAATCCCTCAGCCTCTCTTCATAAGACCTGCCCTCCATACCAGGCAACATCCTGGTAAACCTCCTCTGTACCCTCTCCAATGCCTCCACATCTTTCTTATAATGTGGGGACCAGAACTGCACACAATACTCCAAGTGCGGCCGCACTAGAGTTTTGTACCGTTGCAACATGACGTTGCGGCTCCGAAATTCAATCCCCCTACCAATAAAAGCCAAGACTCCATACGCCTTCTTAACAACCTTATCGACTTGATTGCCAGCTTTCAGGGATCTATACACCAAGATCCCTCTGTTCATCAACACTATTAAGAGTCCTACCATTAGCCCTATACTCTACATATTTGTTATTCCTGCCAAAGTGAATTATCTCACACTTTTCCGCATTAAACTCCATTTGCCACCTCTCAGCCCAGCTCTGCAACTTGTCCAAGTCTCTCTGCAAACTATAACACCCGTCTTCACTATCTACCACTCCTCCGACTTTGGTGTCATCCGCAAATTTACTAATCCATCCTTCTATACCGTCATCCAGATCATTTATAAAAATTACAAACAGCAGGGGCCCCAAAACAGATCCCTGAGGTACACCACTTGTAACCGAACTCCACGATGAATAATTTCCATCAACCACCACCCTCTGTCTTCTATCAGCTAGCCAATTCCTAATCCAATTAGCTAAATCACCCTCAATCCCATACATCTGCATTTTCTGCAGAAGCCTTCCATGGGGCATCTTATCGAACGCCTTACTAAAGTCCATATATACCACATCAACTGCCTTACCCCCATCCACCTCTTTGGTCACTTTTTCAAAAAACTCAATAAGGTTAGTAAGGCACGACCTACCCTTCACAAAACCATGCTGACTATCCCCAATCAATTCATTTCTCTCTAAATAACTATAAATCCTATCCCTAATAATTCTTTCCAATACTTTGCCCACAACAGAAGTAAGACTCACCGGTCTGTAATTCCCAGGAAAGTCTCTATTCCCCTTCTTGAACAATGGGACCACATTCGCTATCCTTCAGTCTTCCGGCACTATACCTGTAACCAACGACGACCTGAAGATCAGAGCCAGAGGCTCTGCAATTGCCTCTCTTGCCTCTCAGAGAATCCTAGGGTAAATCCTGTCCGGCCCAGGGGACTTATCTATTTTCAAACCCTCAAGAATATCTAGCACCTCCTCCGTATCTACTTCAATACTTTACAGTTTACAACCCTGTATCCCAGTGTTCTCCACAACTACGTTTATGTCTCCCTGCGTGAATACCGAAGAGAAATGTTTGTTCAGTGCCTCTCCAATCTCTTCAGGCTCCACGCATAACTTCCCACTACTGTCTCTGACTGGCCCTAATCTTGCCCTAACCAAATCTTCTATTCTTAACATATCTAAAGAAAGCTTCAGGATTTTCCTTGATCCTATCAGCCAAAGTCTTCTCGTGTCCTCTTTTAGCTCTTCTCAACTCACTCTTTAGCTCCCTCCTGGCTAATCTACAGCTTTTCAGTGCACTAACTGAGCCTTCAAGCCTCATCCTGACATAAGCCTCCTTTTTCCTTTTAACCAGCGAATTAACTTTTTGTCGGTCTTTACTGGTACTTCAAAGCTATGTCAGGAAACCTGTGACTTTTCCTGTCCTTGAATGTAGGTTTTCCCATAATGTCAAATGCAATTATTCAGAATTTGTAGCCTCTACTTAACATCATCTTCCCACCTTACTTCATATCACCCGAGAACATGACATAAATATGCAGTAAAATTTTATCCTTTCAGCCTTTTAAAATACTTTGAACTTACATGGACAGAGGAATAATTACATTGTGTGGTTTGACCAGGAAAGCCTGTGTTCAATTCCTAGGCTGTGTTGCACTTCTAAATTCTGGTGCTTTTATACTTTCCATTGATAAATTAGCAAGATGAATATAATGAGGATAACAATGTGGCCTGTCTTAGCCCATGTAGGGAAGGGGAACATTGGTCAAGGTTCCTGATCCTAACTATTATCTAGTGATCTAAGTATCAACATTAAGAAATCTCACAACATCAGGTTAAAGTCCAACAGATCTATTTGAAACCACAAGCTGCTCCTTCATCACTCAACTGGTGAAGGAGCAGCACTCTGAAAGCTTGTGATTCCAAATAAATCTGTTGAACTTTAACCTGGTGTTGTGAGACTTCTTACTGTGCCTACCCTAGTCCAATGCCGGCATCTCCACATCAAAATGTCAACAAGGCAGAGTTTAGATTGGGAATTTGTTCTGAGAAGAACTAATGCAAACTCCTTACTTGCTGTTTTATTAGACTTTGCCATCCAAAACACAAGAGTTTTACTTGAGTGATAGATTGTAGCTTTTCTTAGTACATGCAAAAAACATAACTTTCATAAAGTGATGGAGAGCTGGTTGAGAAGAGGAGGTATTTATGTGTCGATGAGTGACCTTTGTCTTCACAATTAGTTTCTAATCTATTAGCTTTAATGTGAAATTACCTTTCTTTATATCCATTTCGGACAAACATGATTGATATAATCTCATTATTGATGGAAAATACATTTATTATTCATCCAACATCATACAACTTCAACACTGATTCCATTTGTTTCCGAAAGGCAATGTTTCAATGTGTACTCCTAGACTTACTTCTTAAAATGTCGAGAAATTAAAATTTAACTCAGATATGGTTTATGTAATGAATGGGAATTTTATTAAAGTAGAATTATTGATTATTATAGTGAAATGGAATATGCAGTTGATTAAACAAATGTTAGCTATTCACCTGTACATATTATTTGCTGTATCAACATGCTACCCAATAATAAAACTATGGAGACACAGTGGCACAGTGGTTAGCACTGCTGTCTTACAATACCGGGGATCCAGGTTAAATTCCTAGCTTGGGTCACTATTTGTGTAGAGTTTCCCTGTGTCTGGATGGCATTCATCTGGATATTCTGTTACCTCCCACAGTCCAAAAGACATGCTGGTTGTATGCATTGGCCATGTTAAATTCTTCCTCAGTGTATCTAAACAGTTGCTAGAGTGCGGTATCTAGAGTAACTTCATTGCAGTGTTAACGTAGCCCTACATGTGACACTAAGAAATAAATTTAATCAAATTCAGTAATGTTGCACTCATGTTGTGGCTGTAAAATGGGTACAAACATGATTGACTTTGCAGCATGATGGGCAATCTGTTTGAGCATTTGAAATACTGCTAAATTCACTACTGAATTTAGATGACCCCCATGACAACCTGAAAAGAGCACAGCTATTATTTCAGTACTGCAATATACATTGTGAGGAACTAAGACCTCAGACTATATGTACTTTTATTCTAAAATATATCGATCTATGCTCATTGCTGTCTCCAGAAATTTCAAACTGTCAAAGGCCTAAAATGGTTGAATCTATGGTGATATTTTCAAGCCCCCTCTGGCATGTTTTCCCATGACAGAGGCAGCTCACCGTTGACCAGCAGCAGAATCTTCCTGTTCCACCAGAATCTATCACATTTCGCATAGCCCATCTGCCCTGCTGTGGGTATACTTCATCAGGACCACATGATTGTGCCAGAAAATCACACCCCATGTCTGTCTGTGACCTTGAACCAAAAAAAGCTATTTGACAGTATTCAGTAACAACTCTTGATTCATTATCTATGAATAGGCACTATTGATCCTCGATAGGCTGTACTCACCAAATTCAAAGTGAGCTTGTACAAAGGGGCAATTTGCATACCATAACCCAGGCTCGCCAATAGGAATCTGTCCATCAGCTAAGACAAAGGATCCCACAACCTTTCTTTCAATTCCTAACGTTTGAGATATTTAACCATCTTGGGGACCCGGGGAGGATGCACATTGTTTGCTAAAGGTGTCTCAGAGATCCTGTCCCAGGGGAATGTCTGGCTGCTGAGAGTGCAGGGAAAGATTTGAAGCAGGGAGTGACATTTAGTTCTGTCTTAAACATGAACATGGGACAGGGAATTGTTAGGAGAGAGTGACTGTTGGTTGAGAATCAGGGGTGAGAGAGACCAAGATTAAAGAAGGAACCTCCATCAGTCACACGTTTGACAAACAGACTGCAAAATACTTCTACTCCCAAAAAAGTTAAAATTTGTCTGAATCAACATCAAGGCAGATATTTTCCCTTTCTGTTTGAATTTTTTAATGTTATACAGAATCATAAATCTCAACCGGCAGCAATGTAAATGTGTGAAGTTCAAGATTGTTCATACTTTGTAAAATTATCATAATGTTATCCTGCCTACACAAGTAGGGGATAATCGCCAGAAGTGGATTTATTTTCACAAACGAATGATCCATAATTTATGTACAGTATAGGCAAGAATGAATTATGAGTTCTCCTGAGCCCTGACAGTAAGGCATATTGGTGTGCTAATCGTGAACTTAACCACAGAGTGGGAGTAAATGTGCTGCATTGCAGATTTTGAATGGGAGAATGCAAGTTCAAACCAGAAACTCATCAAAAATTGCTTCCCGTGTGCTTTCTCACACTGTGATGAAATTAATGGAAAGATAAACAGACTGGTATCTACAATAATTGCCTGAGCCAAAATTTGGATTTTATACTCTGGTTGTAAGTTGAATGTGTCCATGCTGTTTGTCCAAGTTTAATTTCTCCTGTTGTTATCATCGTAAATACAAATGGACATTTGCTGCTTTGAGTGCTGAGATTCTTTGGATGTTTATTATTTACACTTTGTGTTTATTTTTACACATTTAGAATTGTTTCCTTCGAGCTACTGTGATATTTCACACTGTTCAAGATTGTTTTATTGCATTGTGGTATCAACAATATACAGCGGCATGCAAACTACATAGTTAGCTTCTTATTTTAGCACTGATAGTGACACCTTGCTGGGGTAGTATATATGGAGGAGTACTGCTGTGTTAATATCCTGGGACTTCCCTGTACCATCTTCATCAGACAGACTACCCAGTGATTCAAGAAGGTGGCTCACCACCATCTTCTTAGGCGTCTGGGTCTTGGCCAAAATGTCCTCTGTAATAACACCCCAGATCCCAAGGATGAGTACAAAGCAGTATCAATATGCTGTTTGGAGAGTTATAAATGCAATTGCATTGTGTGTCTCTTCAAGACTGCACTGCTTCCTTTCCGAATTGAAACTTTGGAACATAAGGACCAGAATTCTCCCAAAAAAATTCAGAGTGTCAAATTCACGTGAAAACTGGAATAATTCACATTGGGCTTTTCAGTGGGAGTTCAGAGAAGAATCTCCCCCACTGCATTGTGAAGGCCACCAGCAATAAATATCATTAAAAACGGGATGGGGCCTATCCGAACTGGAGAGGCCAGCAGCATAGCACTGAGTGGACCACTGTGCATACGATTTGTCAGGGTGAAGATTGGCAAATGCCCCATTGATGACATCCCAATCGCTAGCCAGCTCGATTGCTGGCCAACTCCCACCTCGCTGGCACTAAATCCACCCATGGCCCAATCGTTGGCCCTCCCCAACCAGACCCAGCCATGAAGCCCTTTGCCTGCTTCCTTCCCCCCAAGATCTCCAGCACCTTCTCCACTACAATCCCTCTCTGCAATCCCAATCCCCCAGCAGACTGACCCCATTCAGCCCATCCCATCCGCTGGCCGCCCTTCTTCCTCCTCCAATCCTCTGCTGGACTCCCCTCATTTATCTGCTGGAGTCCCCTCATTTATCGATTGCCCCATCAGGTTCTCCCCCCTCCCCCATTGGCCCTGCCTCACCGGACAGTGCCAAAATGCTCCCTGGGCATTGGCACCCTGCCCTTTAGGCCGTGCCAGGGGCATAGGCTGGCACTATGAAGTCATATGTCCGGCGGCATACCCCTGCTGCCTGACATTCCGAGGGGGGGCCCGAGAGTCCCCTTCTGTACTCCAGAGGGAATGGACCCTGAAAGTGGAGAGCTATTTTAAACTTTGCAGAATTGAACCCTTCTGGCGCCAGGGGGAGAGGGGGTTGGAGATACTGGAGTCCCTGAGACTTCAGTCCCTTGCCTGCCAATCATATTTATGTTGTATGAAAATCCCACTGTGTGTACCTAATTCTATAATACCTGATAGCTCCATCCCTATTTCTGGCACGAAACTGACAGTGCCAGAAATCTGGTACTAGGAGGTACGCTCAGGGTCAGATGCCCACTGCCAATTGAGACTGTTGAAATCTCCTGACTCGCTGGGCTACTAAATTAGTGCATAAGATTGGGAGAATCATACACCCCCCAACAGGAGGAGCCACTCAGTCTCCTGAGTCTGTTCTGCCATTCAGTAAAATAATGGCTGATCTAATTAAAACCCTCAATTCCACATTCCTGCTGATCCCCAATAATCTTTTACCCCCTTGTTAATCAAGAATCCATCTACATCTGCCTTAAGAATATTAAAAGATTCTATTTCCATTGTCTTTTATGGAAGAGAGTTCCAAAGACTCTCAAACTACTGAGAGAAAAAAAATCTCTTCATTTCTCTCTTGAATGGTGACCCCTTACTTTTAAAAAGGGACCCTTAGCTCTAAGCTCACCCACAAGAGGAAACATCCTCTCCATCGCCACCCTGTGAAGAATGTCTCAGAACCTTATACGTTTCAATCAAGTCACTTCTTACTCCTCTGACCTCCAGCAGATACAGACATAACCTATCCAATCTTTCCTCAGCAAACCTTCTCTAAACTGCTTCCAGTGCATTTACATCCTTCTTTAAAAAAAAGACCAACTCTGTATGCAGAAGTGTAGTTGTGGGCTCACCAACACATCCAGAAAACTGAGGCATGGCCTTGCTACCTTTGTATTCAGTTCTCCTTAAAGTAAGTGATAACATTCTGTTCACTTGCCTCATTGTCATCCAAGTGCAAGGACACATTCTATATTCTCAGAGATCCAAAATTGTTCACCATTTATATAATATGTTTTTGCAACATTCTTCCTGCCAAAATGGATAATTTTAGATTTTCCCATACTATACTTCATTTGCCTGATCTTTGCCCATTCAACGAAAATATCTATCTTTTTTTAGCCTCCTTATGTCCTCTTCACAACTTGTGTTCCCACCTAGCTTTTTATCATCAGCAGATTTTGCAACCGTACAGTCCCTTCATCCAAGTTGTTTACATAAATTACAAAACGTTAAAGTCCTAGCATTCATCCCTACAGCACAGTATTCACTACAACTTGCCAGCCAGCAAATTTTCTATTTATCCCTACTCTCTGTTTCCAATTATGTAGCCAATTCCTATTTCCATGTCAATATGTTACCCAATATATCCCTATAGGAGGTGTTCTCAAACTGGAGACTGCAGAAACTATGGGGTCTGTTGGAGCTTCTCAGAGTGTCCATGGCAAGACAGAGGCATTTGAAAAATGTTGTAGGTCTGCTTATCTAATCAAGAATCCTGGAGGACAAGCATGGAGAATGAAGTGATGGGAAGAGAGATCCTTAGAATGGAATTCAGAGCATGTGCTGGAGCGTTGTTGGGTGGGGAGTGCCAGAAAATGGGGTTGTGGGACCCTGACAGGGAGGGATGGTGCCAGAGTGAGCCTCAGAACAGGGGCACGTCAGCCTGGTCCACGGAGCAGAGGGCCATTCAGAGTGGGAGGCCGTCCAATGCAGATCTCAGACCAGGAGAGTTGGGCCAAGTGGGCCTTGGAGTGGAGGGCCATCCAGTGTGGGCTTTGAAGCAGGGGAAGGTGGGCCAAGCAGGCCTGGAAGTGAAAAAAACAAGGGTGAGTGTGTATGAGAGAGATGGTAGAGCATGGATGAGGGGATGTGTTTGTGAAAGATGAGAGTAAATGTCTGTGAGATGAGGAGAATTCTGTGAATTGGGGGGGTTGAAGTTTTAAGTGGGAGCTGAGAGTGAGAAGGAGATACATGTGTGAAGAGGGGAGAGTATGAGGAGAACAGGTGTGTCCTTCCAACATGAGTATCAGCTTTCCAGCTTCATTCCTCCCATTAAAAATGAGAGACAGTAACACATTTTTTAAAATAAAAGAACTTTTTAGATTGTCCTCTCCCTAGAGTGGATACTACTTCCAGAATTGATCTTAAGGGGCCATGGGAGGGTGGCTTCACCAGGGATTAATGTGAGGGAGCCAAATAGCTTACCAATGTATTTATGACGTCATCATTCCTAATGATTCACAGATATAACTGGAAAATAATTGTTCATATTTGATTGTGTTCATACCTATTTCACCACAAAAAAGGGCGTCAACATTATGAGAATGTCTGGGGTTCCCTATGCTCTTCGGAGGTCACTCAGGGTTGTGTGGTTTGAATTGTTACGGCAAATCTACCCTTTACTATAAAGTTTCATTTTCCACAATAACAATTGATGAGGCACCTTATCAAATGCCTAGTAGTGATGAGGGGATTTTCAAAGTAATGTTAATGTAAGTCTACTTATGACACTAATAAATAAACTTTAAACTTATAATGCCTTTAGTAATGATAATTTCCCTCTGACAGATGTTAAACTAACTGACCTGTAGTTTCCTGCTTTCTGTCTCCCTCCACTTTTAAATAAAAGAGTTATATTTGCTACTTTCCAAACTAATGGCATCTTTCCTGAAGCCAGGAAACTTTGGAAAATTAAAATGAACCCATCAACTACCTCGTTGCCAGTTCTTCTAAGATACCAGGATGAAGTCCATAAGATACAGAGGATGTGTCAACTCGTAGCTTCAGCAATTTGCTTAATACCACTTTGCTAGTGACTGTAATTTTATTTTCTTCCACCCTTTCAGTTCCTAATTTTTAGCTGTATCTTATGTCCTTATGGGGAGGCCTTGCGACATTATGGCTGGACTATTAATTCAGAAATTCAACTAATGTTCTGGGGACCTGTATTTGAATCTCACCATAGCAGATGCTGGAATTTAAATTCAGTAAAAAGCATCTGGAATTAAGAATCTACTGATAAGCACAAAACTATTGTTGATTGTTGGAAAAACCCATCTGGTTCACTCATGTCCTTTCTGGAAGGAAATCTGCCATCCTTACATGGTCTGCCCTACATGTGGCTCTAGAGCCACAGTAATGTGGCTGACTCTCAACTGTCCACTGAAATGACCTAGCAAGCCATTCAGTTCTAGGGCTACTAGGGATGGGCAATAAATGCTGGCCAACTAGTGATGCCCATGTCCCACAAATGAATAAAAAACAAAATCCTCTATAATAAAGATTGAGGCAAAGTGCCCATTCAATTCATCTGCCATCTTCTTATTTTTCATTATTAATTTTCTTGCTTTATCTTCTTTCGAACGAGTGCTCAATTTGTTAACATTTTTTAACATCTATAGAAACTCTTACTATCCATTGTTGTGCTTCTCGCTGGCTTTATCTCATACTCTATTTTTCCCTCCTTATTAATCTTATCAACATTTTTTAAAAATATTTTCTCTATTCTTCTGATTAGCCACCAATTTGCATAATTCTCTGCTTTTCTTTACATTTGACACTGCCTTTAACTTTCTCATTAACCACAGATTGTGGATCTTCCCACATCGAGTACTTTTTCTTTCTTGATGGAATATATCTATTTTGTGTTCTGAAATATCCTTTTAAGTGTCCGACACTGCATATCTATTAACATATTCGTTGACCTTATTTAGCAGTTCACTTAGCTACATGTGCTTTCATGCCCTCTTAATGGCTCTCATTTAAGTTTTAAATACTAGCCTTGGACCCACTCTTCTCTTCATCAAACTGAATGTAAAATTCAATCATACTATAATTACTGCTACATCAGGGCTCTTTCCCTGTGAGATCATCAATTAATCCTGTCTCATTGCACAGTACCACATCTGGTATTGCATGTTCTCTGACTGGCTCCAAAATATGCTCTTCTAAGAAACTATCCTGAAAGAATTCTATGAACTACTCATTCAAGCTATTTTGCTCATCTGATTTCACCAGTCTCTATGTTGATTAAAATTCTCCATGGTTACCACCGTACCTTCTGAACAAACTCCCATTATTTTTTCCTTTATACTTTGCTCTCCAATGTGAGTACCGTTAGCGGGCCTGTATACCATGCACACAAATGACTTCTCACCTTTATCAAATCTCATCTTCACCTGAGCTGCTTCTATGTCCTGGCTTCATGAACTTCAGTCTTCCCTCTCTAATGTGCTAATACCATCATTAATTAAGAGAGCCACCCACTCACCTTCTCCTGGCTGCCCGTGCTTCCTTAATGTCATGTACGCTTCAATATTCAGGTCTTCTCCCATCTCAGAAAAAGCGGCATTGAACCTCTCCTGACTCAAAATCATTAAAAGCAGAAAATTAAGCAAAACATTTGGGGTCACTGTTTTCAAAGGTCTTTATTTTTCAGTTAGTCACAAACCTGGAAGAAAATGGCACTTCTCAGCTTGTGCCCTAAGTGGCCCTTACTTCATCAGTGTACTACATTAATTCCAGTGTGTAGATACACATTCAAATGAGTACATTAGTGTTAATTAGATGATTAATTAGGCCTGTACATCATGCTACTAAATAAGACCCATATTTTATGCTAGGGCACTTTGTAACACTGTTACTGACAACACTAATGATGCTAATCAAATGTTGCCCCTTATTGTGCTGTGCATCGTTTTTGAGGTGAAAAAGGCTTCATGGTTAAGAGATTTACTGTATACGTAATTAAATCTTCTGGTTCTGAGTGATATTTTTACATGTATGTAACACAAATTTACTTTTATTGCTGCAGTTGAGACCGAAACAACAATAAAGATGTATATATAGCAATTCAGCAGAAATTAAACTAATATCAGTTCAATCAAACTATAAAAATCAGTGACAGCATTGCTTCCTTTTCCCTGATGTGCTGTGTTTCCTAATACAATATTAAAAATTAATAATCATACACAAGCGTGAAAGAATTGTATTTTTGAAGGGAAACTGAAAATATTTGTTAGGAAAAAAAAGTTTGCAACAGTCTCTTTCATGTCAGTATGAAGATTATCTGGCTAAAGTTAATGGATACCAACACAATTAGAGGAGAGAGAAAAAAAACTATAGTCTGTAAATCACATTATTTGGCACAAACTTGGAAAGGGAGTATAATTCATTATATAGTTTTGCATATTCCCTGGCCTATTCTCACAATTGGAAAAATTCAATATGACCTAGTTTCCCTACTGGTGGACTATATTCCCTTCAGTTCCGATCCTAAAGCTGAAATAACTATTTTCCTGAACTTTGTCCTGCCTATCTTACTGAATGGTTAGTGGCTACTATGTCTTGGGAAAATAATCATGGCAAATTTAGCTGAGTGGAAGACTTTGAACAGCAACATCAAAATCTCTTTTATTTTTGATTTGAATAGAGGATGTGGAATGAATTGGAGTAAAATTAACTTTTTTAAAGAATAAATAATAGCATTGAATTTAAGCTTTCTCATCACACTTTTATACTCTTCAACAAAAGTAAAGATTTGTAACATTTTTGATTTGTAATATTTGAAAATGAACCACTAATGAGAGTGTGCATGTTGAAAATAAATGCTTTTCCACGCTATTGTCCTTGCCACCTCTTTTGTTAGGTTCCTTGCAACAATTGCAAGCAACAATATCTGTGTGGAGTTTGCAATTCTTCCCATGTCTGCGAGGGTTTCCTCCTGGTGCTCCGATTTGCTCCCACAGTCCAAAGATGTGCGAGTTAGGTGGATTGGCCCTTACTGTTAGGGGAATTAGCTAGGGTAAATGCATAGGGTTATGGGGATAGGGTTTGAGTAGTATTATCATCAGTACAGACTTGATATGTTGAATGGCCTTCTTCTGCACTCTAAGGATTCTATGGAGTACAACACTATGAAATAAAATTACTATCCAAGCATCTCCCCAACTATGGGTGGGTTACTTGTGAGTATTAAGCATTGAACCTCACGTTGAGGAAGTGAAACTTTGCTTTTGAGCATCTTGCAGATATTGATCGGGGTATGTACAGTGGCACAGCGTTTGGCACTGCTGCCTCACAGCTCCACGGACTCAGGTTCAATTCCTAGCCTTGGATGACTGTGTGTATGAAGTGTGCATGTTCTCCTCATGTTTGCTTGGCTTTCCTCCAGGTGCTCTGATTTCCTGCTACAGGCCAAAGATGTGTAGGTTAGGAGGATTAGCAGAGGTTCCAGGCATAGAGCAGGGGTGGGCTGGTTAAAACTGCTCTGTCAGAAAGTTGTTGCAGATTCGATGGGCTGAATAACCTCTTCTGCACTGTAGGGATTCTATGATTCTAGTAGCAAGCTAGTTAATAAAGTAACCTATGTGTGCATTTCAAACTAAGGTTGCAACACAATTTGCAATGCATAATTTCAATGACTTTGCTAGCCAAGATAACAGTAGATGTAAACAGTAAGAAATGTGATTTTGGAATCGTACTGGCTGCACAGATTTTAATACTTCATTAATGGTTGTTACTTTTTTTTGGCAGAAAGCTGTTCTTCACTGACTATGGGGACATTGCCAAGATTGAAAGATGTGACATGGATGGTCAAAGCAGATTCAGGATTGTGGACAGTAACATAGAACAACCATATGCCATCACACTTGATTTGGTAACTAAATTGGTCTACTGGGCAGATGTTTACCTCGATTATATTGAAGTAGTGGATTATGAAGGAAAAAACAGGCACACAATTATTCATGGACGTGATGTGAGTACCCCTTATCTTACTAACTAAAGGAGAAAATTGTATGAATGCAAACACCAAAAATTAATCTTTGTACTAAGAAATGTTGGGTAGTATCTTGTCTTGAGCATTTAGGGGTCGATCCCTATGGTGAGTTTGGTGGCAGGGACACTTTAAAAGGCAGGAGAGTGACAGGCGGGTACAGTGCCATTTTCTACTTGAACCTTGACGAAGTCTGAAGCAAGAAGACCTGTGGATGGCCTTGCTGTCCTGCTGCCAATTGAGACCCTTATGTGGGCAATGCCGCCAAGGCTCGTGTTAACCAAACTGTGAGTAGGAGGCTTGCATGTGGCATTTATGACAAGCAAACAAGGTGTGGTTCTTGCTCAGGGACCCATCATGTGGAAATGGAGTATTGTTGAGAATCAATTCCCCTTCCCTGTCTGCCAACTCCCCTACACTCTCTCCCCCCATGCTTCCCATCCTATGAACACCTTCCTGCCATCACTCACCTCCAGCTCGAGTCCTGAACCTCAAGTCCTTGTCGTTCTGGTAAGAGCCACAACCTCCCCAATGGCATAACCATTCGAAAGAGCTGCCAGTCAATTCAAGTTAGGCAAAACTTCAGTTCCTGGCAAGCTTACCCTGGGACAAGGTGTGCCACAGCTTATCAACTGCATGATTGACATATTCTATCAGTGGGCCTTCCTGGAAAGTGGTGACCTGGAAGTCTTGGAAGCTCTCCAGTGCGTGGCTGAAACTCCAATCCCCAACATAAGATCCCGCCCATAGTTAGTGACCATTGATCAGATTACCTTTATTTAGTATTTACTTATATCTCTTTGGATAATGTATGGGCTGAATTTTCCCCACCGGTTTCTGCCGGTGGGCACGGTGATCTACACTCTGTGGGAAACAGTGATTGTTCCCAGACTGGCTAACGAATGGGCAGATGACAGATCCACCATGCAATTAAGGAAAACAGCAGATTCTCAAAGTTAGAAAGTCAACTTGAAACGTTCCGACATGAATGGCACAGCAGGATGGAATAGCAGGCATAAGGTTTCCAAAATGAATGTGCCCTCTCCAACTTTCTCAAACTTTCAATGAAAAAATTATATTTTCAGCCAAAGCACCACTGAGGTGGGGATGAGCCCCTCTATACTGTGGCTGCTGTGGCATCTAAGCATGGAATGACAGCCTCTGAGACTGCCTGAGTCTCCTACTCATCCCTTCTCACCAACTTAAAGGCCCCTCCAACCAGCTTCTGGGAACCTGGAAGCTGACTGGGAAATCCCAGTTAGCATCCTTCAACTGGCCTGAACTAGTCCCTAATTAGTTTTATTGACAACTTGTTGTCTGTCGGGTGATAACCAGGCTGACCCTCCAAGAAAATGACCTGCATGGTGGATAGAGTCAAGTCAACACCCCACTCCCCACAAATGAGGGCTCAAAATCCAACCCTATAGTATTTAGAATTCAACTGAGTTCGTGTATTTACTTCTACACTTCAACAATTGGATTTAATATCAGAAACACTGCATGTTCTTCACCCAGCATCCACATTCAGAAAATAGTTTAGCAGCCTAAATTTCTTTGCTATTAGTATGATGTGCTCTGTAAGCACAAGGTTTTACAGTTTGTCGATGAAATATGATTTGAAGTAAAGTCACTTGTTTGATGACAAATTTTCTTTTCTTTTCTGCCATTTTAGTATGTTTTTCCTCACCCATTTTCATTCTTTTCATTCTATTCAAATATATTTCAATAGATTTCCATTAGAATGTGATCCTCCCTTCACTTGTAAAGCATTTTGCCTTCTGTTGTCTAATGAGTGTGGAAGGCCTAAGTGAGGCCTATTCAGACACCATTACTCCAGTTCCTGGTGTTTGTCAGTCGACAGCACAAACTTGCATTTATGCTCCTCGTGAATTGATACGTGTCAGCACCATTCTGAATTTGGCATGAACTCAATCTGCTTTGTTAGTTGTGTCAATGGAGTGTTTATGCTGCTTGTTTCCAAAGCAAGAGTCAAGTGAAATGGGTGACAACCCCAATGTAAATCAAGACTGCCTTCCAGGGAGACATCGGTCTTTTTAAATGTTGATTGCATTGAATCTGCCAGATTTATTTCAGATTAGAAGCCTGCCAGAGTTTTGATTTAAAGTTTGATCAAAACAACAACTACTTAAATTATTACATTTATTTTGTTACATTGGCCGTAGTTGAAATTGTAATATTTTGCGCACATTGATCTGCCAATACAGACCAGATAATCTCATGTTTATAGTAGAGTAGGTTTTGAAAACAATGATCTGAAAGAAAGTTAACAGCAACTTCAGAAAGTATAGACTGATAAATAAGGCAGCAGAGCCTGTTCAGAACAAGTCATGTTTAGCTAACTCGATTGAACCTTTTGTAAACTAAGAGAGAGGGTGAAACAGAGCTGTGAAGTTGATGTTGTTTGCACGTACTTTCAAAGAGCATTTGCTGAGATACTACATAATAGGCATGTCAGCAAAATTGAACCTCATGGGATAAAAGAGAGAAAAGCACATGGATACAATGTAAATAATGAAAGGATAGAATTTTTTAGCCACTCGCAGCACGGTAGCACAGTGATTAGCACTGCTGCTTCACAGCTCCAGGGTCCTGAGTTCGATTCCAGGCTTGGGTCACTGTCTGTGTGGAGTTTACACATTCTCCTCGTGTCTGCACGGTTTCCTCTGGGTACTCCGGTTTCCTCCCACTGTCGAAAGATGTACGGCTTAGGTTGATTGGCCACGCTGAGAAATTGCCCCTTATTATCCAGGGATGCGTATGTTAGAGGGATTAGTAGGTATAATATGTAGAGATATAGAAGTAGGGCTTGGACGGGATTGTGTTTGGTGCAGACTCAATGGGCTGAAGGGCCTCTTTCTGCACTGTAGGGTTCTATGATTCTATGATTTTTTCGGACTGGAGGTAAGTTTATAGTGGTGTTTGTCATGATCCCTGCTGACCTTTATATACACTGATGACTTGAGATCAATTTGAAATTTGCTCATGACACACAGGGGACAGAGAGAAAGATAGGAACAAACTTCAAGATGAGGATTCAGGGCAGACTAATGCCAGATAAAATTCAGTGCTGAAGCATGAAGAGGGACAATACAAGCTAAATGGTACAATTTTAAAGAGGTGCATTGAGTCCAAAGTATCCAAGAGAGTGTTATTGAACTTGGGGATTGTGTTTTCTTGTCTTTCAGGGCCATGTCTTCAGTTGAGCAATCCTGAGCTGTTCTCGACAGTTCTGGACAGCTCTGTGTGGCTGTTCTTTAAACATGACTCCTGGAGTGAGAAACCAGTGAGTTTGCAGTAAGCAGGGTAAATCAGGGATCTTTTGCCCACAATCTGATATTTTTCCCTTGAATGCATAACTAAAATAGGTAGCAGAATTTATGATGTTAAAACTCATCATACGGCCTGCAGGGAAAGCATCAAATTTCACACCTTCCATCACGCTTGGTGTACAGGTGGGAATACCTTTTTCACAGAATATCAAAAAACTAGGAGTTATCCAACACCTACATAAAACATTAGCTCAGCCCCAGTGACACACACTGACTCTGATTTTATCGGCACAGCCGCTTCAAAATCAGGATGAATGAGACTTGCAGAACAGCATTCCCTGTTGGCCCCGGGTGTGATCTTACGAGCCTTGAGCGGCTGTGCCAATAAAATCAAGACCACTGTATTCTCATTTTGGTACTACATGTTTGGAAGGATGTCGGTGAGCGTACAGAAGAGATGTGAGAAAGCTTCTAGGGATTAAACAGGGATGAACCTGACATCAGCAAAGGAAGCTGTTTTGTCCACCATCTCCTCACTGATTCTTGAAGCCACTGGTTTGACACATTCCCCTGTTTTTTCCCCTGTGTCTGGCAAATTTATTCTTCTCAGGTATGTATGCAATTCCCACCTGAAGGTCACCCCTGGAATTTGATTACACCATCATTGTCTTGCTGCCGGGAAAGCTTTCCAGCAGCTTGTTGCAGACAGATTGGCTGTCTGTTTTGTAATTGCAGACAGCCTGCTTGCAGAATTGAGGCTCCATTAGGGACAAGTCTTTAGGGCCATCGATATGTTTGCTGATGGTTGGGTTCCCCTTCCCATCCTTTCATAGGGCAGCAGCCAGATTCATGGAGGTGACCCTGCTGCATCAGGGCAGGGGAGGGCAATGGATCTTGAAACACCATGGAACAAAAAAGGAACCTTGGGCCAGAAAGGTGACCCAACAATTCTCTGGCAAATGTCTCCCCTCTGTCCTGTGTACACCCTTTGCCATTGAAACGTCAAATTTTTAATTGTTCCATATTGTGGTAGTCTCCAGAACATCCAATTGCATCGGCAACACTCACCTTTCCTAGTGGTGATGCTGAGGCTTCAGTGCTGATGGTCCTCAGATTTTGTTGGCTGCATAAAGAACTCACCAGGTGACCTCTCCAGAAGGCTGGCCCAATAAAATTGACTTGTTTTGGAGGCTGCCAGTGGTAAAATTGCCAAGTTAGTACTGCTGCTGGTAAAAGAGAGCTTGGAATCTGTTTTATAGCTTGGCATTAGGCCAATGTGATGCTTTACTGTCTTCTCCCTTCTAATAAGAATTTCCTGTGGCACTGCAGTCAATTCCCCTTAGCATTGCTTTCTGTATTAATTGCCCCTTTTTTGTGCTTCTTTTCTCAGGTTATCACACAATCTATTGCCACTTCTAAACCTGACGGGAACTCTACTGAACCATCCATATTCTGTCAGGAAGCATGATAGAGCTGTCTTGGCTCTTGTCACCTGATATCAATGTCCCACTGCTATACAGTTTGAGTGAAGCGTAATATACTTTGGGATGTTGCACCGTTATACAGATGTTGCTTAAGTTGTTAAAGCACGTAGAGATACTGAGTTCAGGGAAAGGAACATTTTTAGGAGGAATGAAATATCACTTAACAAAAGGAGGTATTTATCAGAAATAAGAGAGCCCAGCAGAGTGGCTTGAGTCTATCTGCATTTTTGAGGTTTTGAAATCTTTGGCTGGGTCAATGGTAGATCTCCACAGTGTACATTATTCCAGTGGAACGGCTATGTTTTCAGAGTATATATTTTTTTCAATCTCTAATTTTGCTTGAAATCTATGAACTTTGTCCCTCAGCTCAGTAGATTTGCTACTTACTGTATCTGTAACAGATACAGCTGTTTGTGAGACAGCAAAAATATTAGTCCAGTTGAAATCAAAAAAGTGATCGAGGAAAGAATGGGAAAGCAGAAACAGCTTTATAAGACTAAAAGCAATATCTCATCACTTGATCACTAAAATGCTCAAGAAAATCTGTTTTAGTGGCAATACAGTCTACTCTAGCCCTAGGTGTTCTGAAAACGAGTTGCCTAAGGTGTTTTGCAAGACATTCGAGCTGATAGCTTCTAAAAATGCAAAAGCTAAGAAGTGACACAACTCAAGGTCAAAGTAAGAGGCTATAATTTCTAGATCAGAAGAATGGACCTATTGATGACATTTTTCTATAAGGTTCACTTCGATATGGAACTTAGCCATAGATATTTAAAACATTGATCTCCTCCTAATTTAGTGCTGTTGAACTACTGGAATGTTTATTGGCCCTGCCTGAATAAACATTTTAAAACACCTTAGAACGAGATTACTTGAACTTTAATGGCAAAACAAAACCCTGCAAAGGGAGAAGACAAAACTTTGAAACAAAACAACAGAAAATGCTGGAAATATTCAGCAAATCAGGCAGCATCTGCAGAGATAAAAACAGATTTGATGTTTCATGCCTGTGACCATTAAAACACCGCAAAGCACAACTTTAATTTTTGACAAGAAACAATTAGCAGAAGAACAGTAATTAAAAAAAGATTGTTTAAAGAATGTGAGCCAGATGTTGTGGTACACGTGGATATTAGCAACACAGAGATGGCAGATATGTGAACAGATTTGCAGGAATTAAATTAGTATTTTGCATTTGTCTTTGCCAAGGACTAAAATGTTGCCAAAGACATAGCGAAAAAGGAAGAAGTTGTGCTTCTGGATAGGCCAAACACTGATAAACATCAAAACTAGAAGCAGGAATAGGCCATTCAGCCCTTCGAGTCAGCCCCGTCATTCATTTTGATCATGGCTGATCATCAAATTCAATATCCTGATTCCACCTTCCCCCTCCTTTTCCTTGATCCCATTTCCCCCCAAGAATAGAAATAGAAGCAGGAGTGAAGAAGAGGATTTTAGAAAGACTGGCTGTTCATAAAGTTCATAAATCACCAGAACTGGATCCTCAAGGATTCTGAGGCAAGTAAGGATGGATACTGTGAAGGTGTCAATCAGCATCTTCCAATCTTCCTTTGAAATGGAGATATTACCAGAGCATTGGAGAATTACACTCTGGTTCAAAAAAGGATGGAATAATAAAACCAATAACTCCAAGCCAGTTAGTTTAATCTTGCTGGTGGAAAAGCTTTTAAAAATGATAAGCTGGGAAAAAGTTAGCAGTCACTTGGACAACTGTGTTTAATTAAATTGATTTGTTTATTTTTGATAGACAACATGAAAAAGTCAAAGAGGATGCTTTGGTTAATATTGGTTAATGGAGTTCTGAAAAGCATTCAATGAAGCGTAGCATAGAGCAGAATATTAGAATGGTTAGAGCACTGAAAGGAGACATTCTGTTTGTCATACGTGAACCATCTCTCTGTAAGAAATACTCAGCTGGTCCCATTCCCTTCTTTATTCCCCATAGCCTCCAAATGTTTTCTTCTCAGATAATGAAATGATTCCCTTTTGCAAGCTCTAATTGAAGCTGCTTCCACCATAACTACGAGCAGTGAATTCCAGATCCTAACCCTTCGGCGTAATTTTTTTTTTTCTCGTGCTCCTCAACTAAAATCACTGACCTTTGGTTCTCAACTAATCTGTCAATGGGACGAGTTTCTCTACTGTATCCAAACCCTCATGAGTTTGCTTATAAGAGACTTAACAGCTAAATTGAAGCTCGTGAAATGAAAGGAAAAGGGATAACATGGACACAAAGTTAGCTGAGTGATCTAATTTCTGGAATAGTGCGTGGGATTTTGTGGCTTCTCTCGGATAAGACCAGAAATTCCCATCCGAGATCAACGAAAGATTTCCATTATCGGACCCCCACCCTGTCCAATTCCGCAGGGGCAAGATGATAGAGCTTTGGCAATTATGTCTGATGTGAGCTTTTAGTTCTTGTAAAGAAATGCAGTGTTTCATACAAATACTTTGGAGCTTTTATTTTAATTCTCTCTATTTCCCAGAACTCAGGTTCATTCCTGAAACTCAGTTTTGAAGATGTATTTAAGGCAATTTTTTGGGTAGTTTCTTTACATCTATCAGAGAATTGGTACTGAACATATGAACATAGACCATAGAACAGTACAGCACAGTACAGACCCTTTGGCCCTCCACATTGTGCCAAGCTTTGTCCAAAACCAAGATCAAGCTATCCCTACTCCCTATCATTCTGATGTGCTCCATGTGCCTATTCAATAATGACTTGAAAGTTCCTAAAGTGTCTGACTCCCCTATTGCAGGCAGTGCATTCCACACCCCAACCACTCTCTGAATAAAGAATCTACCTCGGACATCCCTCCTATATCTCCCACAATGAACCTTATAGTTATGCCTCCTAGTAACATCTACATCCACCCGAGGAAATAGTCTCTGCACGTCCAATCTATCGATCCCTCTCATCATCTTATAAACTTCTATTAAGTCACCTCTCCTTCGCTGTAAAGAGAAAAGCCCAGCTCCCTCAACCTTTCCTCATAAGACCTACCCTCCAAACCAGGCAGCATCCTGGTGAATCTCTTCTGCACTTTCTCCAATGCTTTCACATCCTTCTTATAG